>OY288272.1:52231692-53480449 GCA_958450335.1 Hibiscus tridactylites | reverse complement strand
TGTCCAAAGTTGTTTCTGCTTTAGAAGTTCATAGATTGATGAATTCGGGTTGTCAGGCGTATTTGGCGTATGTGATGAATCCGAATATGAGTGAGGTTAGACCGCAAGACATTAGAACAATATGTGATTTTCCGAGTGTTTTTTCGGAAGAGTTGTCGGGTTTGCCTCCAAATAGGGAAGTTGAGTTTGCTATTGAGACGTATTCCGATTCTGCACTCGTGTCTATTGCACCGTATAGAATGGCACCGAAAGAGTTGAAAGAGTTGAGGAAACAGCTTCAGGAACTGTCAGATAGAGGTTTCATTAGGCCTAGTATTTCTCCGTGGGGTGCTTCGATCTTGTTTGTGAAGAAAAAGGACGACAGTATGAGGATGTGTATAGATTATAGACAATTGAACAAGGTAACAGTGAAGAACAAGTATCCTTTACCGCGGATAGATGATTTGCTTGATCAGTTGAGAGGTGCTTCAGTGTTTTCAAAGATTGATTTGAGATCCGGTTACTATCAGTTGAAGGTGAAAGAAGTGGACATACCGAAGATAGCCTTCCGTACACCTTATGGGCACTACGAGTTCTTGGTAATGCCTTTCGGGTTGACAAATGCTCCATCTGTATTTATGGATATGATGAACCGAGTGTTTCACGAGTTTTTGGACAGGTTTGTGGTAGTGTTCATAGATGATATCTTAGTGTACTCTAGGACCGAGGAAGAGCATCATGAGCATTTGCGGCTAGTGCTCCAGACCTTGCATGAAAATCAATTGTATGTCAAGTTAAGTAAGTGCGAGTTTTGGATTAAGGAGGTAGTCTTTTTAGGTCATGTGATCTCAACCAATGGAATTAGTGTGGACCCAGGAAGATAGAAGCCATAGTGAGTTGGAAACAACCGAAGTCAGTGACAGTAATTCGTAGTTTCCTAGGCTTGGTGGGGTATTATCAAAGATTTGTCGAGGGATTTTCGAAGATTGCAGCACCCTTGACTAAATTGCTTCAAAAGAATGTTCCGTATGAGTGGTCAAATGCAAGACAACAAGCGTTTGAAAAGTTGAAGAAAGCTTTGACCGAAGCTCCTATTTTGATTCAGCCTGAACCGGGGAAAGAGTTTGTGATTTAAAGTGATGCGTCGTATGTAGGTTTAAGTTGTGTGCTTATGCAAGAGGCTAAGGTTGTAGCTTATGCTTCGAGACAGTTGAAGGTTCACGAGAAGAACTACCCCACTCATGACATAGAGTTAGTCGTAGTAGTGTTTGCTTTGAAGATTTGGAGACACCATCTTTATGGTGAGAAGTGCATCGTTTACACCGACCACAAGAGTTTGAAATACTTGATGACTCAGAGAGAGTTGAACCTTAGACAACGTAGGTGGATAGAGATTCTTAAGGACTATGACCTTACGACAGAGTACCATTCGGGTAAGGCAAACATAGTGGCCGATGCTTTGAGTAGAAAAATAGCAGTTGAAGCCATGTTTTCGAGATTGAGTGTGTCACGAGATGACGGTTTGATAGCCAAGTTATTGGTTAAACCTTCGTTGGTTCGGTTAATTCGAGAGAAACAGTTGCAAGACGAGTTTTTTGTACCTCACGTACAAGATATAGCCGAGGGTAGACCGACAGATTTTTGCTTTGGCAAGAATGGGATCCTATGTTTCAAGGACATGATAGTAGTTTCAGAAGATGCCGAGTTAAGGCGTACCATCTTGAATGAAGCAGATAACAGTCCTTTTGCTATGTATCCAGGTAGTAGGAAGATGTACCGTGGGTTAAAAGAAGAGTACTACTGAATGAGATTGAAAAGAGATGTGGCCGAGTTTGTGAGTAAGTGTATGGTTTGTCAGCGAGTTAAGGCCAAGCATCAGTTTCCTTTAGGCTTGTTACAGCCGTTGAAGATTCCGGAATGGAAGTGGGAACGTATTACCATGGACTTTGTGTCAGGTTTACCGTTGACTCCTTTGAAGAAGAATTCAGTGTGGGTACTTGGGAGAAACACCTACCGTTAGTAGAGTTTGCATCGTGCCTTGGGTACTTGGTTGAACTTCAGCACTTCGTATCACCCGCAGTCAGATGTTCAGTCAGAGAGAGTTATTCAGGTGTTAGAGGACATGTTGAGGTGTTGCATCATCGACTTTCAGGGTTCTTGGGAGAAATACCTACCGTTAGTAGAGTTTGCATACAACAATAGTTATCAGGCTAGTATTCAGATGGCACCATATGAAGCTCTGTATGGTAGGAAGTGTAGAACACCTATTTGTTGGGCCGAGGCCAGACATAAGCTTGTACCGATGCCAGACTTGCTTAAGAGCACTACCGAGAAGGTAAAACTGATCTGTGATCGCTTGAAGGTAGCTTCAGACCGACAAAAATCATATGCCGATTTGAAGAGAAAAGAGAGAATATGCCGTGGGCGAAAATGTGTTTTTGAAAGTCTCACCTTGGAAGAATGTGATGAGGTGTGGTAGGAAAGGTAAGTTGAGTCTGAGATTCATTGGTCCTTACAAAGTAGTTGAGAGGATTGGTCGTGTTGCTTATATATTGAGACTACCAACATAATTAAAGAAGATTCACGATGTGTTCCACGTTTCGATTCTTCGAAAGTATAGGTCGGATCCGTCTCATGTAATCCCAGTGAAAGACATCGAGTTAAACCCAGACCTGTCGTATGATTAAGAGCCGGTTGAAATTCTTGCTACGGATAGAAAAGTGTTGCGTGGGAGATCTATCGAGTTAGTCAAGGTTTTGTGGAGACACCGAGGCATGGAAGAGGCTACTTGGGAGAGGAAGGAAGACATAGAAAGACAGTTTCCGTATCTTTTTCTATCAGGTAATTTCAGGGACGAAATTCCTTAAGTGGGGGAGAGTTGTAACGCCTGGGGTTTGGGGCTCGGGAGATAACCAGGTTTGGTTAAATCGGTTCGGGTTAGTTTAATTGAAAGAAAGCTATCATCTTTTTTAAGAGCAAGCATTTCTTCATCAAATCTTCAGTTGTGGTGATTTCTTCAAGGTAAACGTCTTAATCTATTGACCTTTACTAGATTAAAATAGATTTCAACTTAGTTTTCCATTTACCCAATGATTTCTAAGTTTACCCTAAAACCCATTATTTCGAAAATGGTAAGTTCTTGATGATTTTCAAATGGGCTTTGATATCTCCGTTTTTGGGTGGTTAAAAATCACATTTTGGTGTTAATAAAGTGTTGAAATGAAGCTTTAAATCAATAAACCCGAAATGGGTCTAAAAATAGGATTTTGGGGTTAAAAAGGTTGAGTTTTTTGTTTGGTTTTGGGTTGAAATCGTGGTTGGTGGTTCCGTTGATGTTGGGGATGTTTCTAGATGATTTTGGATGTGTTTAGATGGTTGAAATCAATGGATTCAGTTTGGGGGTTGTCTAGAACAAAATTGGTGAAGTTTTGGGTGAAATTTGGGTTTGAATCAATGTGTTTTGGTTGCAATGAATGGATTTCCAGGTTGTTGCTGGTTTACAAGTATATTAGCATCCTAATATTCTGTTTTGCGTTGTCTTGAAGCAGAGGAGATTGATTTGGGTACTTCGAGCGCAATACCGGGTGTTACGTAGGCTTGAGACTGGTGTTTTGGCTTTTGTTTGGGCTTTATTGGTGAGTGGTGATGTTTTGAAGTTTAAAATGATTCAAAGAGGTTTTCTTTGGGGTTTGGGTGGAGCCTTAAGGGCTAACCTAAACCCAAGTGTAAGTTTGCCTAATTACCTTGTTTTGTTAATTGTTGGTGTGTGCGGATATTCGTGTTGTTTTGTGAAATGTGGATTGTTTTTACTCTCCATTCTAATGTTGTTGTGTAGTCGTAATTGATGTCAAGCCTCACATGATGGTTAGTTGTGGTGTACGGTGATGTGTAGTCCCACTGGTAGTGACTAGTAGATGAGTACGGTGATGTGTAGTCCCATCAGAAAAATGCTAGTTGTTGTGTACGGTGATGTGTAGTCCCACCGGGATGGTTGTGCATGTGCAAGCCATGTTTCGTCTATGTTTCCATTTCATTGCATCTCCTTCTTAAATGGTTTTGTTTACAAAACTAAGATATATGTTTTAAACTGCATTGTTGTGTTTCAGAGCTTCGCTCACTAAGCTTTCAAGCTTACGCTCTCTTTTTCCATCAATGTAGATCGTTAGAGGCTCCGGGAGGCAAGTGGGCAAGGGAGGAGTTCTTGGAGTTCTTGCTAGCTCAAAGTATGATTTTACTTGTTGTAATAATGCTTAGACGATGGGAATACTAGACTTTTATGTTAGGGAGTTGGTGTTCAAACTCCTATGTTTGGCTTTGTTTAAGTTGTTAGCATGTTTTAAATGACGATACCATGATATGTTGAGGCTTGTTATGGCCTTTGGTAGATTACCTTTCATTTTGACTTGTTGGTGTTTTTGAAGCTAAGTATTGTTGTGAGCATTGGGCTTGAAATCCATTTTGTTGCGTGTAAGCATGTTTGAAGATGTGTTTAGGATGTTTTGCCTCTAGATTGCTTGTATAATAAGTTGCCAAGTGGTTTGTGATGTTTCGGGGTAAGTTTGGGAATGTTTGGAGATGCCGAAATGCATTTTCGGGCTAAACTATGTCTAGGCATTTCGGAACGCCTGATATGGTTTTAGAACGGTCGAGCTCCAAGGGCACCCGTATCGGAACAGGGGTGGTGTCGTTTCAGTACGATTTGCTACTGGAGGCTCCTGTTTCGGAACCATGTAGGGTCGTTTCGGTACGTTTGGCCACTGGAGGCTCCTGTTCCGGAACCAGGTGGGACCGTTCCGGAACGACTTGATGTTGCTTTTTGAATGAAGCCCGCGTTTCGGAACGATTAGGCCTAGTTAAATCGGTTAAGAGGCATCTTTGAAGGTTTCCAAATTTTACGTTTTAGTCTCTAATGCTTGTATGCTTCCTAGTTGAGTTTAGATGTGTCCTATGTGATGGTTTAAATTATCCTATGCCCTCTGATTGGTTCGTATTACGTTTTCGCTTTTCCGCTATTTCCTTCACACCTAGGATTAAAAGTGATATTTAGACAAGATAAATAAAATAGAAAAAAATAGGGTTGCTAATCAGAGTGAGGCCTTAACGGGTTTCGCTTCGGTTTTCCCCGTGTAACCCATTCGGTTCGGTTTGTTGGCTAGGCCGGGACGAGGGGGTTACAAATCATCTACCAAATGCGCGGTGAATGGGAAACAAAAGATGCAAAATTGATAGAATATCACAATTTGGTCCTTGAGTTAACTAAAGAACTCGAGGTGATTACCTTTGAGCATCTCCCAAGAGAAGATAACCAGATGGCTGACGCATTAGCTACTTTGGCTGCCACGTTTAAAGCAAGCGAAGATTTGGAGACGCTACCAATTAAGTTACAAATGATGGAGTCCCCAACATATTGTTATAATGTAGAAGAAGAAGAAGATGGTTTACAGTGGTTCAATGACATCTTGCAGTACTTAAAGCTGCAACAATACCCAACACAAGCTTCAGAAAATGAAAAGAAAAATGATCAGGAAAATGGCATCAGGATACATCCTTGATGGGGAGATCCTCAACAAACGAATTCGATACCAGGTATTGCTAAGGTGTGTAAATGCAAAAGAAGCGCAATTAATCTTGGCAGAAGTCCATGAAGGAATTTGTGGAACCCACCCTAGTGGTTTCACTATGGCAAGAAGAATTATGCGCTTCGGGTATTATTGGTCAACAATGGAAGGGGATTGCATTAATTATTCCCGTAAATGCCACAAGTGCCAAGTATACGCTGACAAGGTTCACGCGCCTCCTCAGTCTCTTCACGTCATGTCGTCTCCATGGCCTTTCTCTATGTGGGGCATAGATGTTATTGGGCAGATTCATCCGAAAGTATCAAATGGTCATCGCTTTATCTTGGTAGCTATTGATTACTTCACAAACTGGGTGGAAGCGGCTTCATATGTAGATGTAACTAGATCCACTGTATGAAAGTTTTTAAAAAAGGAAATCGTTTGTCGATATGGTCTACCAGAAAGCATAATTACTGACAATGCCTCCCATTTGAACAATAGAATGATTGTTGGGGTATGTGAGCAATTCAACATCAAGCACCGCAACTCGGTAGTATACCACCCAAAGATGAATGGAGCAGTAGAAGCAGCCAATAAGAATATTAAGAAGATAGTCGCGAAGATGACTGATACGTATAAAGATTGGCATTAAAAGTTACAATTTTCTATGTATGCATATCTAACAATGATACGAACATCTACTGGGGCAACTCCATTATCACTAGTATATGGAATTGAAACTGTGCTACCAATCGAGGTAGAGATACCATCGTACGTGTCTTGATGGAGGCCAAGATAGATGAGGCAGAATGGGTTCAAGCAAGGTATGACCAGTTGAACTTAATCGAGGAAAAGAGGCTGAAAGCTGTATGTCATGGTCAAATGTACCAAAGAAGGATGATTAGGGCTTATGAAAAGAAGGTTCGCCCTAGAGAATTCCAAGAAGGTGACCTGGTTTTAAAGAAGAAATTGCCAATTCAAAGTGGTCCTCGAAAAAATGGGCGCCTAATTGGGAAGGACCGTATATTGTGACAAAGGTTCTTTTAGGTGGAGCATTGATCTTAGATGAGATGGATGGAAACGAGTTTCAAAACCCGGTAAACTCTGATACTGTCAAGAAGTACTATGCCTGAAGAAGAAGAAAAGAAAAAGAAAAGAAAAAAAGAAAAAAAAAGAAAAAGAAAAAGAGGAAAAAAGAAAAGGAGGGTTCAAAATGAAAACCCGCAAAGGGCGTTTTGAAACCAAAGAAGGATCTGAGTTGAAAACCCGTAAAGGGCGGTTCAGATAATTTGACAGATTTTGAGGCTCCACGGATCATGCGCTGTATTCAAGGTTTCTTCGTCGCTAGAGGCATTCAAGTTTACTTCTTGCATTTGAAAAGAGAAGTTTGGACTATTGATATTTGAATACTTGTTTCCTTTCCTTTTTATAAACCTTCTTGTGTTTACCACAACATTAATAAACTTGTTTCTTGATTTTTTTCTTGCTTTCTTGTTCTTTTCCCTATCTCTATTAGCATCTTGCGTTGAAATAAGGATTAATGGATTTGACAATCATTTATACATGCAAAAGATTTTTAAGCATTACTTTGAGAATATTTTGAAAAGTTTAGGGACTATGAAGTGTTCCATAATTATTTGGGGCATACGGTGTTAAGATGTTTAAGGAAGAAAAAGTAAAGCTTAGTTGCGAAACTTTTTTTTTTAAAAAGAAGAAAATCCATATGAATGTCTGGACGCTTAAGCAGCATTTCTTAGCCATCAACACCCTTTACATGACGATAGGAGTGGCTTTGCAAAGTCGAAACTTGACTTAGGGTGTGCATCCCTAAATATGAAAATGACGATTGAGAAAATAGATAAAGGATTAAGCGTTTCGAATGAAGTAAGAATGGGATTGAACCAGTCAGCAAAAGATCAGAAAATGAGGAAGAGTCAGAGTAGTTCATAATTCATTGGTGGTTTTCAAAGCAGAAGAAATGGCCTTATCTCAGAAAATGGTGAATTCAAAGTCAAAAACCCAAGAAGGGTTGAAAGAAGAGTGAAGCAAATCATTTTGACCTACACAAGTTTAGGAGAGAGAGTTCATGATTAATCGGGTGGGCCTCGATAACCAGAATTTCATCAAAATTAAAGAAAATGGTCTGAGCAAAAAGAGTTCTAAAAGGAAAACCTGCTATGCACTAATGTTTTAGACATCCCTAGGGGCATGCACGTCATATTGCATGTTGCATTTTGTTTTTCAGATACATGGAAGACCTATTCAAATGAGAGTTTGCTTATTCATCCAAGCATAAGGAGGATGAAGTGCTTAAGAAGATTCGCCTATCCGTTTAGGCAAAAGGAGAATGGAGTTTGCTTATTCATCCAAGCATAAAGAGGATGAAGTGCTTAAGAAGATTCGCTCATCTGTTCGGGCATAAGGATAGTGGAGCCTGCTTATTCATCCAAGCTTAAGGAGGATGAAAGTTTTCAGAAGATTTGGCATAATTGAGCGTTTGGGAAGACAAAACCCAGCTCAGATGTTTAGGCATTTTGGGAGAATATAACCCAGCTCAGCTATTCGAGCATAAGGAGAATAGAACCAGCCTATCTGTTCAGGCGTTTGGAGAATGGAACCCAGCTTAACTATTCGAGCATAAGGAGAATAGAATTAGCCTATCTGTTCGGGCGTTTGAAGAATAGAACTCATCTTAACTATTCGAGCATAAGGAGAATAGAACCAGCCTATTCGTTCGGGCGTTTGGAGAATGGAATCCAGCTTAACTATTCGAGCATAAGGAGAATAGAACCAGCCTATCCATTTGGGCATTTGGAGAATGGAACCCAGCTTAACTATTTGAGTGTGAGGAGAATAGAATCAGCCTATCCGTTCGGGCATTTGGAGAATGGAACCCAGCTCAACAATTCGATCATAAGAAGAATAGAGCACGCCTATCCGTTTGGGCATTTGGAGAATGGAGTCAATCAGTAAGTCAGGTGAAAATTTGTGTCTTTTTATCTTTGATTTATCTTTGTTTCACCGAGAAAAGCAAAGAGGGGCAATCGTTGTCACTAAATTTTCACCCTAACTTTTAATAAAAGAAAGAAAGAAAGAAAAAGTCAAAAAAAGAGAAAGAAATAAAATTAAAATATAAAAGAATAGGAATCCTAATAAAACCCCATTTTTTAAAATAAAAACACATTTTCAAGAAAAGTCCACTTTTTAATAAAGCCCATTTTTTTAAAAAAGTGAAAAGTAAAAAGGAAAAGAAAAATAAATAAAAGGAAAAAAAGAAAAAAAAGAAAAATTAATTATGGTGTTTAATAATTTTAAGGAAAAAATGAATAAAATGAGGTTATAATTAAGTGTGAAAAAAGAAAAAAAACAACAAAAGGGGTCAAAAAAACAGTCAAAAATAGTAAAAAAAAGAAGAAAAAAAAGAGCCAGCCCGCGCGGGGCTTGGCTCTCCAAACCCTTGCCGCGAACGAGGGGGTCGTCATTCTCCGTCCACTGGTCGTGGCAGCCGGCGTGGTTGGCACCGATCAGACCCCTTGGTTGCCGCCGTCCTTTTGGCACCGACCCTGCTTGCCGCAGTTGCCTATAGCCACAAGAATCTACAAAAATCGAAACAAAATAATAAGCCCTATATTCGAATTAAATGGGATATTTTATCCCAAATTTGGATCAAAATGGATGATTTCTTGTGGTTTTTACCGGGTATCAAGTTTCTTGTCTGATTTTAGCTTTAATTTGGGGATTGAAATCCGAATTTGGCTTGATTTTGAAGCTAGAAATCAACTATAAAACCCCCAAATGCTTCTTTGTTCAGCACACCAAATTTGAGAGAAAAAACCCTAAAAAGGCTTCAAGAAAAATCCAAAAAATTCTCTGAATTTTTCTTGAGTTGGCTGGAAATATTTGGAGGAGAAATTCGAGTTTGGAGCAATTTTTCGGAGGTGGTTTGGAGCATTTCGAGAAGCTTGAGTTCGAGTTCATCGTTCGTTGATTTCTCGGTAAATATTTTATCCTTTCTTTGTTTTTTATGTTGATTTATTTGTTGTTCTTGGTTGAATTTTGGTGTTTTGTTTGTGGTGTGATAGCTATGCTATTACCTCTATATTTATGCCTCTTTGTTATAGCAATTGCATGTTTTCAAGTGCATTGCATTGCATGTAGGCTGCATTTTTATCATATTATGGGTGCTTTTTAATTTATTGCTCGTGTGGAGTTGGTGCTGCGTGAAAGGTAGTTTTTGGCTGTTTGTGTGCAGGATGATAGAGAAGAATACGAAGGAAGAAGCAAGGAGAAAAATGCTACAGCAAAGGAGGAGAAAGAAGGCTAACTGGCGCACGAAAGTACAAGCACGTGAAGCGCAGAGAAGGACACCTGACACTGTCAAGCAGATTTATGCAGCAGCCACACTCCATCTGCAGACCGTCCTTTTTGTCCCCTGATGAACAGAGCTGGTCAGAGGATATTTGTTTGGATCCCCAAGGAGATACCAAGGCACCAAAACCCTGAAGACCCCCCACTATATAAAGGTTTCATCTCTTCAAAGGAAAAAAAGGAGGCGAAGAGGAGAGAAAGAAAAAGTGTGCAAGAGGAAGCACAACAGAGGGGAGGAGCACTTCATCGTTGACCAGACTTGGTGCCCTTCATCAGAAAGCTCGAGGCGTGGCCTCACCATCCTCTTCCGAGGCAGTGAGCCTAAGGCGGTCATGGCAGTCCACCGGCGAACTGGGAGTTTATCTTTCCTTTTTGCTATAGCATTTATTTATCTGGAGGGTTATATGACGATGATATGTTTGATTATTGCCCAGTCATGAACTGTTTTAGATGGCTTGAGTTCTGTTGGTTAATACTCTATTGATTTTCTTAATTTCATGTTAATGTTTACTGTTCTTCCTTGATCTATGCTTTGTTTATGGTGTGCGTAATTTCCTAAAGCTGTAAGAGCTTAGGGTTGTAAGTGCTTTGAGATATAGGCCCTACCTTAAGCGCCTTCGAGAGTTGGCCTTGCCTTAGGAAAAACCCAGGGTTGTAAGAGATTAGGGATGTTAGTGCCTCGAGAGACAGGGCATTACTTATGATGCCTTCGAGTGATGGTCGTTCCCTAGGCACAGATTGGGGTAGTGATCGAGGGACCAAGCCTTAGCTAATAGTGACAGTTAGAGCAGTGCGTGATAACCTTCGAGAGAGGGTCATTGCTTTATCATTAGCTTGGGGGAGTGAACGAGAGAGCTAGCCTTAGATCCCATAAACAATGGAGTAACCACCAAGAGGAAGGACTCCAACTTGCCTTAGAGATAAGTGATAGGTTTAAACGGCTAAGAGGGATAGAGATTAGGAGAGTAGAGTGTTTAGAGTTTACGCCGAGAGGTACTGCTGTAGCATTTTAGTCTCCCAGTCTTCTTGCTAGAGATAGTTTAGAAGCAGCCTTAGTAAATCCCGCCGAGCATAGTGGAGAGAACTAGGATTCATTAGCAGTGTTAAGAGGCTTCAGAGAATTATCCTTCAGGAACTAGCCAACCATTCCATAGAGAGCTTCGTATCTGAGAGAGGACCTATCTGTCAGTTGATTATCTCTTTTCTGTTTGCTTGTTTTGCAACAGCATTTTCTCATCCTTCATTCTGCCTCAGCATACTCACATTACAATTTGATTACTGTAGCAATTTGGAAACGAAATTGTGTTCACCTCCAATCCCTGCGGAGAAGATATTCACTCATCACTTTATTACTCGTTCGACGTGTATACTTGCACCATTTGCGTATCATTTATAGTATTGCAATATCACACAACAAGTTTTTGGCGCCATTGCCGGGGATTGGCAATTGGTTGTCCACAGTTTTTATTTTCATTTTGCTTTCTATTTCTACATTGTAAATATTCACTAGTTTTGTTTTTGGGTTGTTTTTCTTTTCAGGTATGTTTCTAGTTTATGACCAGAAGAAGAAGACCAAGAGGACCTATTCAGCCCATTGTTCCAGAAGCTGGTCGTTTATTTCGTTTGAGAAGACACGAGCAAGCAGAAGCTAGAGTCATGGAACCGGCACCTGTTAACACAGATGCTATGGCAAATGGTTAGAGAGAAGCAGCTCGACCACGAGCTATTAGGGATCATTTAACTCCTAGATTGGATGATCTCCGTCCCGGAATAGTAGCTCCAGAAATTCAGGTAGCCCAGTTCGAACTTAAACCCGTCATGTTCAACATGTTGAGCAACATTGGACAGTATGGTGGCTTGCCTCATGAAGATGCTAGACAGCATATCCGTGCTTTCTTGGGTGTTTGTGAATCTTTCAAGCAGCAAGGGGTACACGAGGATGTGTTGAAATTAAATTTGTTTCCATATTCACTAAGAGATCATGCTAGAGCATGGCTAAATGGGGTGCCAGCCGGATCAATTCAAAGTTAGACCGATTTGTGCAAGAACTTTTTGCTATGGCACAGTCCGCCAGTAATGAACACCCAATTGAGGAATGATATCGCTTTCTTTCGTCAGTCTGATGACGAATTTATGTATGATTGTTGGGATCGATTTAAAGGATTGTTGATAGATGCTGCAGCAAATGGGACACTGTTGGACAAGTCACCGGAAGAAGCATTTGACATCCTCGACAAGGTAGCCAACAACAATTATCAGTTCCCAATAACAAGGCTTGGAACGGGGAGGAGAAATCAATCTGCCAAGGAGAGTGAAGTTGACAACTCAATACTGAATCAGTTGGCCAACATCACAGATTTGCTAAAGAATCTCCAGCGTTCCAACGAAGTGAAGGAAGTTAAGGCAGTAAGGTCATGCCTAAGATGCAATGGTAATCACCACCTCAACAATTGCCCTGACAATCCAGAATCTACCAGCTATGTGGGGAACTACAACCATAGCAACAACAACCTTTATTCTAACTCCTACAACCCAGGATGGTGTCAACATCCAAACCTGAGTTGGGATAATCAGGGGCACAGTAACAATTCGGCCAATCAAATGCCACACAAAAATCCGCAAGAGGTACACCATTCCCGCTAGAGTAAGCCATGGAAAAATCAAAAGGGAGCAGCACCTTCATCAAGCAATCCATTGGAGTCTACTTTTAAGGAGTTCATGGCTATGACAAAGGACTTCGTGGGGACCACGAAAGTTTTGCTACAGGATCAGACAGCATACATAAAAAATTAGGGAGCCCTTCTACAAAGTCATAGTGCATCCTTACGAGCCTTAGAAAATCAAGTGGGTCAGATAGCTTAAACCTTGCACATATGATCACAAGGAACTTTGCCTAGTGACACTGAAGCCACTAATCACCATGGCAAGGAACAATACAGTGCACTAAAACTAAGGAGTGGCACGGAGATTAACCAAGGTGATAAGTTTGGGGGTGGGGAGAAGGACGAAGCCCAACCCAGCTTACTGCCACCACAAGAAGATCTTCATGAACCACAACAAGGAGAAGGGATAAAGAAGGAAGGGAAAGCCAAAAGACCAATCAAGGAAGGACCAGTTTTTGTTACAACAAAAGACACAGCCTCACGAGCTACAGCAGATCTAGCTAAGCCACATCCACCATTCCCTCAAAGACTCAAAAAGTGAAAAGCTTGTAGATATCCTTGCTCGGTTACATATCAATATGCCATTTCTGGAGGTCGTTGATCAGATGCCAACATACGCTAAGTTTCTCAAGGATGTCATCACAAAGAAGAGGAAGGTAGAAAAGCACGAGATAGTTGCTATAACAAAGAAATGCTACTACATTTGGAGAAAACTCCCACCAAAAAGAAAAGAGTCGGGAAGCTTTATTATCCCCCGCTCTATTGGAGATAAGTTCGTTGGAAGGGCATTGCGTGATTCGGGATCGAGTGTGAACCTGATGCCTAAATCCATATTTGCGATTTCGGTAACTTTTTTGTTTTAAATTTTCTTTAAATTTCTTGTTTGATCTTAAACTTACTGCATGATTTTAAAAATGTTGTTAAAGTGATTTTTGATCTTTAGAAGTGTAGGAATTAATTTAAAAGGTGTTTTGGACTTTAAAATGCATGAATAAAAATGAATTTTTTAAAAAATGCATGAATAAAATGAATAAATGTGGTTAATTTGAAAAACTTGAATTTATGGATTTAATTAGAAGAAGTAATAATGTGAGGTGTTAAATAATAAAGGGCTTAATTTTAGAAAATAAAAAAAATATTTTTGTGAAATTTAGTTTTAAATAGTAGATGGGCAAAAATGATTTTAAAGGAAAAAAGCATAAAAACGTTTTTTAGAAAAAAAAGTTTTTCAAGAAAAAATAAAGGGTTTTAAAGTAAAATTAGGGTCTAGGATGAAAAATGAATTTTTGTAAAGGAAAACTTTAAAAAAGAGTTCTATAGGGAAAATAAAGTTTATTTTAAAAATGGGTTGTTTTAAAAGAAAAAGTTTAAAAAATGAAAAAATGAAAATGATTTTAAAAAGAGTGAAAATGCTTTTGAAAAAAAGAAAAAAATACAAGATGGAAAAAACATAAAAAATAAAAAAGGTAAAAAAGTGTAAAAAGAGTTTTAGCTTAGAAAATAAAAAACTAAAAAGAAAATAAAGGTTTTTAAAAGGAAGAATAAAAAGGGTAAAATTCAAAAGAATAAAAAGTTTGCTTGCTTGTTTTAGAAATAGGTGAAAACTTAGGATTAGGGACGAAAGCTTAGATAGAGAGTTTTTCTTGTTGAAAAATATTCTTCATAAAAATATACTTAAACATATTTAAACCTTAACTTAGGAATAAAAGACTTAGACGTTTTTAGGGCTTTTAAATATTCGAACTTAGAATAAAATAAAATGCTCAATGCACTTAAATTTCTTTGTTGCTTGAGAAGTGAAAATATAATCTAATGCGGTGTCTTATCAAACGGGAATGACGGGTTAGCGCCCGAAATGTTGGCGGTGATTAAAGTTCATCTCCCGGGCGGTAAGGCCATTAAAATAGACTAATATTCATTAAACGGGAAAATAAATTTGAACCTTTTTGAACTTGCAAATTTCAATTTTGAAAACGATTTTAAAACCAATTAGGTACCAATTTTGAGCGTCGTAGGGGTGCTAACCCTTCCCCACGCGTAACCGACCCCCAAACATGTTTTCCAATTTTCACAGACCAAAACCGTTCTTTTATTAAAACCAAAAATGTTTTATTAAAATAGCTCTATTTTTAAAAGTGATTCAATCACACCTTTTTATCAAAAAAGATTGGTGGCGACTCCGTTGGTTTTTTTAAAAGTGTTTTCCAAAAAGTCGAAGCCTCCCATAAAAAGGCGGTTGCGACAATAGGGAAAAGACTTTATGGGACCATTTCCCTCATCTTTTGGAGACTCATACATTCTTTTTGCTGTGGACTACCTATCTAAATGGGTTGAGGCATTGCTACTCCAAGGAATGATTCCAAGACCGTCATGAAGTTCCTCCATAAGAATATCTTCACAAGATTTAGGGCACCAAGAGCAATTATTAGTGATGAAGGAATCCACTTTGACAACAAGCTAATTGCTAAAGCATTACAGAGATATGGTGTGAGGCATAGGATTGCTACAACATATCATCCTCAGACAAACGGTCAGGTTGGAGTATCAAATAGAGAAATCAAGCAGATAATTGAGAAATTGGTCAACCCAAAAAGGAAGGATTAGTCTCCCAAGCTTGATGAAGCTCTTTGGGCTTACCATACAGCTTACAAGACACCTTTGGGAATGTCACCATTTGATATGACCATCAAGAACAAGGACCCGGAGAAGTACCCAAGTGGCCCCATTACACGTGCACGGGCCAAAGAGTTTTCAATCAGCCATGGAAAGCTTGTTTACAACAAGCCATGAACGTGGGAAAGAAGAAATAATAAGGAGGAATGCCTTACCTTGCTCATGCATGCATTTGCATGAGAATTTAAGCATTTCAAACTTCCATTGCATTGATAAAGTGTGCTGGTCATTAAAGCATGCATTTCATACATAGTTTTAGTTCATTTAGGGAAGTAGTTTAATTATGTATCTTAAATCATTCGTTAAACTACTTCATTCATGCATTTAGTTAAATTTAATAAAGTTAGTTCTTTAATTAAACTAGTTCATTCATTTAACTAGTTCACTCAATTAACTAACTCTTTAATTGTTTCATGCATCTATTATTTTAAGTTTGAATAAATCCTTTGTGTGTGTCTAGGTTCATGTGACGTGTGGATTAAAGAAGAGACTTTTCAACTTCAGCTTGGAAACAAGTCATTGATGACCATCTTTACTCATGCAAACAAGGCAATTGAAGGTAATTCAAGGCTAAATTATTTTCATCTTTTCAAGGTTGTTCATCTTCTTAGAGTAACAAAGCATTTAAGCTTCATAATTCACCTATTCAAGGTTGAAATTATGAACCAATGAAGGCCATTCACGTTCAAGAGAAGGGGCATGCAATAATCATCATTCAAATTATGCATTCAAGGCCTTTATTTATCATTTTTTGAAGGCTGGTCATATTCCACAAATGGGAAAGCAATGAAGGCTGGTTTAATGTCATTCATCTTGTGTCCACATTCATTCCCTTTTATCCATTTGCAAGCAAAATGAAGCAGCCCAAGAGTCACCACTCCTTTTGGGTGAATTTAAGGCTAAATTCATCTCAATTTAAAGCAAAATTCATCCATCAAAAGGATAAGAAAGAAACATTTCATTTAATTGTATTCAATAGCATTTAGATGAGCATTCATCTCTCTTTTGTGTGACTTTTCATATGGTGCCTAGCCACACTATAAATAGGCACCTTAGGTTCATTTGTAAGGTCTTTTTTAGAGAATATAAACCTTTGAAAGATTGCTTTCATCTTGTTCTTGCGAGAACTCTATCGGCTTCAAGTTGTACTTGTAGTCTTCTATCCATTTCATTTTACTATAGCGTTGGTTCCAAGCTCTCTTATAGCTTGTGGGTCACGTTCCACACTCCTCCACATCGACTCCATCAAAGTATATTGTTGGTTTTTAGCTCGTTATAGCTAGCGGGTCACAATTCGCTATCCTTGCAACCATACAAATCCACACCGCCTTTAGCATCTCACATCACTCCTTCTTTGATTTACACCTTTCCATGATTATCATCCTCCATCCTTAGCCACCATACTATCCAAATTACCTATCCAATTCTTTTCTTCATTATTTTTTATTATATTGCTATTCATCTCACTTGTATGTTTTGTGATATCTTAGAGTTCAAAGCGTAGCAAAGAATATTTCTTACTAGAATCACGATCGGGCACATCTATATGACTCGGGTCACATTACCGGGTTCATATCAATTGGTATCAGAGCAAGGTTGATTTAGTAAGATAGTCGCTGTCTCTCTTCTGAAAAAAAAAAGAAAAAAATCAAAAAAATCAAAAAAAATTAGAGAAAGTTAAAGAGGGAGGGGGCATCGTATTCTCTATTCTTCTTTAAAAAATCTTGCATCATTTTTTCTTTTGCTACTATTTTGTCATCTTTACCAACTCTCACAATTTACCTTTTTTTGTTGTTGCCACTTTTTCTTATCCCACCTTCCAAATTCTTTTCGCCAAGTTTTGTTTTTTCAGCCGAATTCTACAAGCCATTTGCAAGCCTTGAGGAAGTTCTTAAAAGGACTTGATTGATAGCAAGAGTGGATAAAGGCAAGAGTGCACATCAAGGGTAAAAGCCATCCCGAGTGAAACACGAGTGTGAGTGCATTTTCTTGGAGTGGAATAGGTGAGGTTTTGTGTTTGTGAGGTTTTAATTTTTTTATTTTTGTTACTAATAATGTCTCAAAATTCCGTGAGAAACTCTGTTGGAGGAAGTAATAATGTTAACGTAGATGCAACTAACTCCAATCTTCAAGATATTATCCGAGAGATGGACAGGTTGTTGCAACAAAGGTTGGGGCCGATGCAAGAACGATTAGATCATTTGGAGGAAAGATCTCAACGAAGGCATAATTCAGATCACGAGGAAGAGTATGAGGGAGAAATGGACGAAGAACTCATAGACGAGCGAGCCTCCCATCAAAGTTTGAGGCGTCAAGAACCTAGGTACCAAAGAGCTCGGCCAAGAGTTAATGATAATCTTAGACACATCAAAATAACCATTCCTCATTTCCAAGGAAGAACGGATCCTGAAGCCTATCTTGCATGGGAAAAAAAAAGTTGAGCACATCTTTGAGTGCCACAACTACTCCGAGCTTAAGAAGGTAAAACTTGCAGCCATTAAATTTATAGATTATGCACTAATATGGTGGGATCAGTTGACATCTAGCAGGAGACGCAATGGTGAACATCCAATTTCTACTTGGAATGAGATGAAGGCTGTTATGCGTAGGAGGTTCGTTCCAACTCACTATCATAGGGAGTTGTTCAACAAGCTTCAAAATCTCACCCAAGGCAAATGTAGTGTTGAGGACTACTTTAAAGAGATGGAAGTATCCATGATCCGAGCTAACATTGATGAGGATCGAGAAGCCACCATGGCAAGATTTCTATCCGGCCTTAACCCAAATATTGCGGTCGTTATTGAGTTGCAACATTATGTGGAGATCGAAGACATGGTGCATATGGCCATAAAAGTGGAAAAGCAACTTAAACGAAAGGGTTCCACACGAACCTATGGGGGAGCATCATCAAGATGGGAGCAAAGTTCTTACAAACGGAGTCCTCCAATACCACCCAATGAAAGAGGCGCACCACACAAAGGAAGCAAGGCCATTGCCGAAACTAGCAAAGGTAAGGCTCCGAATGTTCCAAACCGTTCTCGAGATATACAATGCATCAAGTGCTTCGGAAGAGGGCATATTGCAAGCCAATGCCCAAATCGCAACACCATGCTTCTTCGTGATGATGGAGAGGTTGAATCGGAACAAGAGGAGGAAGATAAAGTTGCTGCCATACAAGAAGATGAAGGTGATGATATATAGTATGCAGCAGAAGGAGAGGCCCTTATTGTGAAAAGGAGCCTAAGTGTGCAAGTGAATGAAGGGAATGAGCAACGCGAGAATATCTTTCATACTCGCTGCCATGTTAATGGAAAGGTATGCTTTGTCATTATTGATGGAGGTAGTTGTACTAATGTTGCTAGTACTCTTATGGTAGAAAAACTTGGATTAGCAATTACAAAGCATCCACATCCCTACAAGCTGCAGTGGCTTAATGACGGAGGAGAACTCAAGGTTACCAAGCAAGTTCTTGTTGCTTTCTCCATTGGAAAGTATAAGGATGAAGTTCTTTGCGATGTTGTTCTGATGCACGCTGGCCATTTACTACTTGGGAGGCCATGGCAATTCGATAAACGAGTCATACATGATGGATATACCAATCGGTATACACTCACCCATGGAGTAAGAAAGATTACCTTAGCCCCTCTTTCACCAAAACAAATTCACAAAGACCAAATACATTTGAGAGAAAGTATTGAAAGAGCCAAAGAGAGAAAATAAAAAATGGAGGTAAAAGCAACTGAGAGTGAGAAAAGTGAGGGTGCGAAAATGAGTGTGTTTACCAAAGAAAGAGAGTTGAGAAAGTGTTTGTTGTCGGGAAAGGAATTACTTGTACTTGTGTACAAGGAAAGTTTATTGAACACTAACCAACTTGATCACACTTTGCCTTCTTCTATTGTGTCTTTGTTGCAGGAATTTGACGAATTATTTCTAGAGGAGATACCAAGTGGGCTGCCACCAATCCGTGGCATTGAACATCAAATAGATTTCATTCCCGGTGCCGTCATTCCTAACCGTCCAGCTTACCGAAGCAATCCTGAGGAAACCAAGGAGTTACAAAGGCAAGTGGCTGAACTAATGGCCAAAGGCTACGTGAGGGAGAGCCTTAGCCCATGTTCCGTTCCAGTATTACTTGTGCCAAAGAAGGATGGAACTTGGCGCATGTGTGTAGATTGTCGAGCGATAAACAAAATTATGGTAAAGTATTGTCACCCTATTCCCCGTTTAGATGATATGTTAGATGAGCTTAGTGGTTCTAACCTTTTCTCTAAGATTGATCTTAAGAGTGGTTATCACCAAATACGGATGTGGGAAGGTGATGAATGGAAAACAACATTTAAAACAAAGCAAGGACTCTATGAATGGTTGGTTATGCCTTTTGGCTTAACTAATGCACCAAGTACTTTCATGAGGTTAATGAACCATGTTCTTAGACCTTTTTTGGGTAAATTTTGTGTGGTTTATTTTGATGACATCTTAATCTATAGTAAATCAATGGAAGAACATGTTCAACACTTGAGGTCAGTTTTGTTGGTTTTAAGAAAGGAGAAGTTATATGCTAATTTAGACAAGTGTACATTTTGTACTGACAAAGTTGTTTTTCTTGGTTTTGTTGTCAGTTCTAAAGGCTTAGAGGTTGACAAAGAGAAGGTTAAAGCCATTGAAGAATGGCCACGACTAGCAAGCATTTCCCAAGTTAGGAGTTTCCATGGACTTGCAAGCTTTTACCGAAGATTTGTGCCAAACTTCAGCACCATTGCCGCCCCTTTGACTAGTGTCATCAAGAAGAATGCTAACTTTTTCTGGGGGGAGAACAAGAGAAATCTTTTAATGACATTAAAGAATGTTTAATTCATGCCCCTTTGCTTACCTTACCTGATTTTAACAAAACGTTTGAAATTGAATGTGATGCATCAGGTGTGGGAATTGGAGCAGTATTATCTCAAGGTGGACGTCCTATAGCATATTTCAGTGAGAAATTAAGTGGAGCTACATTGAATTATCCAACATATGATAAGGAAATGTATGCCCTTGTTCGCGCAATGGAAACATGGCAACACTATCTATGGCCTAAGGAGTTCATTATTTACACCGATCATGAGGCATTGAAGCACATTCGGGGGCAACATAAACTCAACAAACGACATGCCAAATGGGTGGAGTTTCTTGAATCTTTTCCCTATGTGATCAAATATAAGAAAGGTAAGGAGAATATAGTTGCCGATGTATTGTCTCGGAGGTACGCTCTTCTAAACACCTTAGAATCTAAGTTGTTGGGTTTTGCTTTCATTAAGGATTTATACGAATCTGATTCTGATTTTGAAAAATTTACAAAGCTTGTGAGAAAGGAACGTTTGAAAACTATTATAGGGACAATGGGTTCCTATTCAAGGAAGGAAGACTTTGTATTCCACAAGGTTCCACACGTGAATTACTTATCAAAGAAGCCCGTGGAGGAGGCTTAATGGGACATTTTGGAATAGCAAAGACTTTGGCCATAATTCAAGAGCATTTATATTGGCCAAAGATGAGACGAGATGTAGAGAGGTTATGTGAACGTTGCATCACTTGCAAGATAGCTAAGTCTAAAGCCATGCCACATGGACTCTACACGCCACTACCTATTCTAGAAGCACCATGGATGGACATGTCAATGGATTTTGTGCTAGGGCTTCCACGCACAAAGAATAAAAAAGACTCCATCTTTGTAATAGTGGATAGATTTTCCAAAAAGGCTCATTTTATTCCTTGCAACAAGACTAATGATGCCTTACATATTGCTAACTTGTTTTTCATGGAAGTCTTGAGATTACATGGTGTGCCAAGAACTATCATTTCCGATCGAGACGTGAAGTTCTTAAGCCACTTCTGGAGAGCCCTATGGAGTAAGATTGGAACTAAGTTGTTATTTTCCACCACTTGTCACCCTCAAACGGATGGCCAAACCGAAGTGGTGAATCGAGTACTCTCCACGTTGCTTAGGAGCATCATTAAGAAGAATCTAAAGACATGGGAAGAGGGCTTACCACATGTGGAGTTTGCATATAACCGATCAATCCATACCACCTCGGGACACACTCCTTTTGAAGTTGTGTATGGGTTCAATCCATTAACTCCGATGGACTTATTTCCATTACCCGCTGATCAAATTGTGAATAAAGATGGACTTAACAAAGCTGAATTTGTTAAGAAACTTCATCAACAAGTGCATGATAATATTGAAAAGAAAACTAAGCAATATGAGCAGCAAGCAAACAAGGGTCGAAGGAGAGTTGTCTTTGAGCTGGGAGATTGGGTGGTTGCACATGAGAAAAGAAAGGTTTCCAGCCCAACGGAAATCTAAATTGATGCCTCGAGGAGATGGGCCATTTCAAGTAGTTAAGAGGATCAATGATAATGCTTATCAACTAGACCTCTCAGGTGAGTTTAATGTTAGTGCAACCTTTAATGTTGCTGATTTATCTCCCTTTGATATAGGTGACGATTTGGGGACAAATCGCTTTAAAGAGGGAGGGACTGATATGACCATCAAGAACAAGGACTCGGAGAAGTACCCAAGTGGCCCCATTACACGTGCACGGGCCAAAGAGTTTCAATCAGCCATGGAAAGCTTGTTTACAACAATCCATGAACGTGGGAAAGAAGAAATAATAAGGGAGGAATGCCTTACCTTGCTCATGCATGCTTGCATGAGAATTTAAGTATTTCAAACTTCCATTGCATTGATAAAGTGTGCTGGTCATTAAAGCATGCATTTCATTTATAGTTTTAGTTCATTTAGGGAAATAGTTTAATTATGTATCTTAAATCATTCGTTAAACTACTTCATTCATGCATTTAGTTAAATTTAATAAAGTTAGTTCTTTAATTAAACTAGTTCATTCATTTAACTAGTTCACTCAATTAATTAACTCTTTAATTGTTTCATGCATCTATTATTTTAAGTTTGAATAAATCCTTTGTGTGTGTCTAGGTTCATGTGACGTGTGGATTAAAGAAGAGACTTTTCAACTTCAGCTTGGAAACAAGTCATTGATGACCATCTTTACTCATGCAAACAAGGCAACTCAAGGCAATTCAAGGCTGAATTCTTTTCATCTTTTCAAGGATGTTCATCTTCTTAGAGTAACAAAGCATTTAAGCTTCATAATTCACCTATTCAAGGTTGAAATTATGAACCAATGAAGGCCATTCACGTTCAAGAGAAGGGACATGCAATAATCATCATTCAAATTATGCATTCAAGGCCTTTATTTATCATTTTTTGAAGGCTGGTCATATTCCACAAATGGGCAAGCAATGAAGGCTGGTTTAATGTCATTTAATCATCAAATTAAGTGATAAAATCAGAAAGGAATTCAAAGAGACAAGCTGATTTGGACGTGTGGGATGTCTACATTCATCCTATGTCCACATTCATTCCCTTTTATCCATTTGCAAGCAAAATGAAGCAGCCCAAGAGTCACCACTCCTTTTGGACGAATTTAAGGCTAAATTCATCACAATTTAAAGCAAAATTCATCCATCAAAAGGATAAGAAAGAAACATTTCATTTATTTGTATTCAATAGCATTTAGATGAGCATTCATCTCTCTTTTGTGTGACTTTTCATATGGTGCCTAGCCACACTATTAATAGGCACCTTAGGTTCATTTGTAAGGACTTTTTTTAGAGAATAAAAACCTTTGAAAGATTGCTTTCATCTTGTTCTTGTGAGAACTCTATCGGCTTCAAGTTGTGCTTGTAGTCTTCTATCCATTTCATTTTACTATAGCGTTGGTTCCAAGCTCTCTTATAGCTTGTGGGTCACGTTCCACACTCCTCCACATCGATTCCATCAAAGTATATTGTTGGTTCCTAGCTCATTATAGCTAGCGGGTCACAATTTGCTATCCTTGCAACCATACAAATCCACGCCGCCTTTAGCATCTCACATCACTCCTTCTTTGATTTACACCTTTCCATGATTATCATCCTCCATCCTTAGCTACCATACTATCCAAATTACCTATCCAATTCCTTTCTTCATTATTTTTTTTATTATATTGATATTCATCTCACATGTATGTTTTGTTATATCTCAGAGTTCAAAGCGTAGCAAAGAATATTTCTTACTAGAATCATGATCGGGCACATCTATATGACTCGGGTCACATTACCGGGTTCATATCACCATTCAAGTTAGTCTATGGGAAAACTTGTCATCTACCCATGGAACTCAAGCACAAGGCCTATTGGGGTATTAAGAAGCTTAACATGGATGTACAACTGGCTGAAGAAAGAAGGCTTTTAGAGTTGAACGAAATGGAAGAATTCAGATCGCAAGCCTATGAGAATGCACGCTTATACAAGGAGAAAACAAAGAAGTGGGACGACAAACATCTTTTGCCGCGACATTTCTTAGAAGGGCAACAAGTGCTCCTTTATAACTCCAGACTTAAGCTTTTTTCCAGGCAAACTGAAGTCACGAAGGCCAGGTCCTTTCCTAGTTCACAAGGTCTATGCACATGGTGCGGTAGACATTAAGAAGCTTGACAATGACACAATATTCAAGGTTAATGGACAGCGTTTGAAGCTTTACAACGGAGCCCCAGTCCTGCGCGATAATTCTTCCTTCATCCTTTATGATGCCTAAGAGTTTGAACCCCTCCTCCTTCTCTTTTCTATTTTTCTACAGTATTTTTATGTTTTATGTTCATAAATAATGTAGTTTAATCTTTATTCTTATTTTGTAATCTAGGTTTTATCTCATTTGTCCTTTTGTTTCATTATGCTTTAGGGTCAGGTTTGTTTGTTTGCATCTGAGCACCCTAGAGACGCAGGTGGCAGGTCAGGGTGCAACGGCGTATCATGCTTTTATCTTTATAAGGATATAAGAATGGAAAATTAAGCTTTTCCAGCATAAGAGGAAGTCGGCTCAAAAAGGGCAAAAAGAGGGGGAATTAAATAACCCTTTCACCTTTTCATTTAAAGAAAACCCTAGCAACTATTGCCTAGGTATTTTCTCTTTCTTACTTTTCACATTTTCATTTAATACACAATTGTCCTTACATTACACTCACGCCGCCCAAAAACCCCCCAACATTCTCTCTCTTTCAAATCATGTCAGTTACCCCCCCCCCTTTAACTCTCATCACTCTCATCATCAACTCCCACTAACTCCCTCCCTCATCAGATCGACACTAGGAAAACCAAAATACTCATCACTTCATCTTCTCCAACTCGCTCAAAACTCAAAAACCCTAACCAAACCTTTTCTCCCATATCACCTATCTTCACCCTCTTTTTGCTTTAATAATGGTGTGCTATATGCTAATTTAGATGAAGGTGCGTCTGGCAGTGGCCAACCCAATCTCGTGCTCATAAAGAAGTTTTTAGATGACAAGGCAAAGGAGCGATTCCAAAGTCTGCAAGACCGAAAATTCCTACCGGAACAAGGATTCAAGTTTCCCACTAAAGGGGAACCAGGGTTCGATAAGGATATCTTGGATATCGTCGCAAACCACAAATGGGCCACCTTCATTCCTCACCCTGACAACTTTTGCATACCTATTGTTCAAGAGTTCTATGCCCATCTCACCAGCCCTACACAATCCGACGTGTACGTGCGTGGAGACCAAATCAATTTCACTGTAGCCAAGATCAACAAGTTCTTTGGCCTGAAAAACTCATAGGACAACCACACACCTTTCGCCGAGAATGTCGACCCACAAACTGTTAAGGAAGTGTTGGAAGACCTATGCTTTGAAGGCACCAACCTAGACGCACCAAACAAAGTAGTGGAGCATGCACGACTCAAGCAAGAGGCAAAGCTTTGGATCCATTTTGTCAAGAAGTGACTCATGCCAACTTCTCACATGACAATGGTGAACATTCCAAGGCTCCTCCTTCTTCATTATATTGTAAATGGTTGGTCCATTGATGTGGGGAAAATTATTGTGTATGAGGTTTATGCATGCTTAAAGAGGAACTCTAGTTCGCTCATCTTTCCAAACCTTATCATGGCCCTATGTCGAGAGAAAGGAGTATTCGAAGACCCCATTGCTGATGCGAAGAACTCAGGGAAAGGTCCTATTACACCTGAAATGATCCCCTCTATTAAAGGATTCGATGAGGATGCTCTAGCAGAGACACTGCCTGAAGGAGCGAAAACATTTGCTGCAGCAAGAATTGCTGCATTGGTTGGCTCCACCAATCATCTCCGAGAGGACATGGACAAGATGTGTGAGGACCGGACTAATTTCTATGGGTATGTCGAGGAGAGAGATGTTGTCATGAACAACTATTTCAAAGAAATCCTACCGCACATCAACATCGACTTCCTAGCCTTTCTAGAATCTCTATAGGCACACCCAAAAGAACCTCCTCCCACTACCCAAAAGACACCAGTCTCCAACAAGAGCCCTACTCAGACCCAGCCTTCCTCACAGAACCAGGACACAGATGCTACAGCAAGCCCACTGCCCAAGAAGAGAAAGAGAACAGCAAAACCTGCCAAAGCTACCCCAGCAAAAAAGCCGTCCGTTGAGCCTGCCAACCCTGTGATAGTTGAATCAGAAGATGACGAGCGCACACACTCTTTCCCAACACAATCACCTGCACAGACCCCAAGCACTGCCCCTTCAACAAGGACACGAAGCAAACACACTGCCGACAGAGTTTGGAGCACACCGGCTGAGGAGAACGAATCTGGAACAAGCTCCACCAATCAAGGAACTCCAGCTGAGCCAGGACAGACCCCACCACCAGAGCAGGACAAGGTTGATCATCCTATCGCCTCATTCAAGTCCTCCAGCATCAACCACAAAGCCACAAAGACCGCCACCACCAAGAAGTAAAGTACTTCTTCATTTTGCATTGCATTTAGATTAGTTACATTTCATTTTATTTTTGTTGCATTGAAGACACTGCAATCTTTAAGTTTGGGGTGTTAGTGCCCTTTTTTTAGTCATTTGCATTGCATTAATAGGTAGAAACAGAAATTATGCTATGGCATTTTGTTTAGCTCTATGATAGTTGTATGAATAAATCCATGATGCTCGATGATGAACAATTTTTTATTGCTATGGATTGACATGTATGACTATTGAGATTGGTAGAATTAAATCTAGGGTTTGATGCTTGATCTTTGTTTTGTTACACGATTGTATGCTCCTTAGGCTTAAGATTGTTAGAGAAATATTTTTTAGAACTTATGCTTATCCTTGTAAAATTTAACTTAATGATCTTATATAAAGAAAAATGAAGCGACAAATGCTTAGTGAATCTCTCTTGTGCTTATTAATATATCAAACTGTGAATAAATGCTACGCAATATTTTAGAGGGACACTCCGCTTTGTGTTGCATTGCCTGGAAATCAAGTTTAAATAAATGGCAGCAACATCAAATGAGTGAATGAAAGTATTCACGGGATGACTCTACCTACTAGCTCGGGGATGAGAGGTATGCTACAAGTTCATCTGGAGTGAGGGATGGTAGATGTGATGAGCTGACACCCCTCTAAAAAACAGTTCACTTATGGGAGTAAAAAATTGTGCTAAAATAGTTCAAACACTAGGATGACCTTGAGTTCTATTAAGAAATCTTTCTAGCTCTGTTAAGCCTAAGTTGTATGAAATCACGCACATACTAACAAAGGATCTTACCCTAGGGAATCATTCTTAAAATCTCAATTATGTCTTAAGTATTAAAGTCTTCCTTTTCTGAGGGCTGAAATTTTGCCATAGCATTTACCTTGAGCTAAATTTTTGCCACATCATTTTATATGTTTCTCTTTATTCATTGCTTGAGGACAAGCAATAGCTTAAGTTTGGGGATGTGGTAACTTGCCAAAATGCTTATATTTTACACCTTTTTACTTAGGTATTTGTTTGTTCTCAAGGTCATTTCATAGCATATATGTGCATTTAGAGCATATAGTTGCACACGTCTTTGCTTGTTGGTGGTTTGACTTAATTTCGCAAGATTAGATGCTGCTAGAAGGGTATGTGCTGGTGTTGCGTTGTGCATGTTGAGCTGGTGTGAAGCAAGGCAAGGAAGAAAAATGCTACAGCAAGTTGGACAACAATTCTGGGCGCAGAAAAGGACAAAGTAACGCACGCACTTTGAGAGTCCACATGTGTGAGCCCCTTTTTGTCTTATTGTACCCCACATGCATAGGGAATATTCCCAAGAAGTCAAAGAATATTAGGGCACAAAACCCTAGGAGCCCTCACTATATAAAGGACATGAGACCCTCATTAAAGGGAGAGCACAAAAAAGGTGACAAAAAAGCTAGAGAGAGAAAGCAAATGAGGCTCTTTTCTTTTCTTCTTCCTCCACTTGGTGTCCTCCATCGTTGAAGCTCCAAGGGTTTAACCTTGCTCACCTTGAGAGAGGCAGCAAGCCTAGGGTGGTTCGTGGCATTGCAGTCCATCGCGGATCGGGAGTTACTTCGTCCCTTTATGTTGCTTTAGCATTTCTTTGATATCTAGAAAATGGGTTGTACAAACGAAGATACTTTGGATGTTATTTGCCCAGCCATGAACAGATTTTAGGTGGCTCGGGTTGTTTGGATGATCTATGTTTTAGTTTCTTTAATGCATGTTTATTTATCTCTTGCTTCTATCTATGTTTTATCTATGTTGTTAAAGGCTTAGGGTTGTAAGAGCCCTCGAGAGTTGGCCTTTCCTTAGATGTAAGTTGAAGCTAGTGGTCGAGAGAGCTACCTCTAACCTTCATAGACAATAGAGTTGGATGCTGAGAGGCACATCTCTAATCCACTTTAGAGATAAGTGATGAGTTTCAACAGCTAAAAAGGAACTTTATGGGTATGGGGAGTGATAGAGTTTACGCTGAGAGGCATTGTTGTAGCATTTCCTACTCCCAGTTTTCTTGCTAGAGATAGTTGAGGAGCAACTTGAGTAAATCATGTCGAGCATACAGTAAGCTAGAGAGGTAAACCCTAATTGAGAGCTAAGACATAGGTTAACCAGACAACTTAGCCAGTCATTCCCAAGTGAGTTTCGCATACGTAAGAGGACCTGTTAAGTCTACTGATTTTAGCGCGCTATCTTTTATCTTTATTTGCTACAGCATTTATATCTTTGTCTCAGTTTGCCACAACATTCTCTATTTACATTTTGTGACACTTGTGTGCTTAAACTCACCTCGAAACACCTCCAATCCCTGTGGAGACGATACTCACTTATCATTGTATTACTTGTTCAACTCGTATACTTGCACCATATTTGTGTATCATTTATAGTACATCACACGTGCAAACATTAACCTTCTAAAATTTGGTTTTTATCAATTCAACAAATAGTTTCTAATCCTCCCCAATAAAATTTGGCCAAGACAATAAGAAAAAAAAGAAAAATGAATTTCTATACGTAAGGTAATATTGTAGTGGAAGATAATAAAGTCGGGTTAAATTTATTCTTTACTGTAAACTTGCATTTTCTTGTTAACCAAATAGTAAAAATAGTCTGTCCATTTAGGGCTTTCAATCTTATGTTTAATAAGTGGCTTTAGCAATGTGATTTGGTTAAAAGTAAACATAAATATGGTTTTTTTTTGTTTCTTTCCTTCCTTTTTTGATGTTTTTTTATTCAAGATAAATTTACTTGGTTGTTTATAAAATAGACATAAATATAGTTCACATTTATCAACACTTTAAATTGATTATATATATAAATTAATAATCAATAATAATTAAATTATTTAACAAAAAGATTTTAAATAAAAATTAATAATTTAAATGGTGTTGTGAATAAAATAACAAAGAACAATAATAAGAACAAAGAACAAGAATAGAAGAACAAAGAGATGAGAGAAAGAGGGAGATTTTTATTATTCTCAAATATAGACTTGTGTATACAATGCCTTCAATGAATCATCTATTTACAGGCATAAGAAGTACATAATACATTAAACTCTAATTAATAGAGATAATATTCCTAATAATAAATAAATCAAACTCCTTATATAAAGTTATAATCATGATAGATATCCACATAGATAAATATTCATAACACTCCCCCATTGGATGTCTATGAAGATAATGTGCCTCGTTAAAACCTTACTAAGATAAAAACCCGGTGGGAAAAAATTCATTAGTGAAGGAAAAAGAGTACACACATCTTTAATACGCATAACATGTTGCCTCATTAAAAACCTTATTAGGAAAACCCATTGGGACAAAATCTTGGTTAAGGAAAAAAGAGTGCAACGCGTATTTACTCCCCCTCATGAAAACATCACAGAAGATCTTTGAATCTTCATAATTTAATCTTGAATATTACTTTTCTAAAGATCATGATGGATGAAATTTTGGAGTAATATGTTCCATGATGTATCCACTTTCAAACTGAGATATACATATTGCATTATCTTCACACAAGGTAGCTTTTGTCATATCTTGTAAAAGTAAATCCACATATCTTTTGGATATGTTAGGTCAATGGTCTTAGCCAAACACATTTTTGGCTTGCCTCGTGCATAACAATTATTTCTACGACATTTGAGGAGGCATCAACGAATGTTTGAAGATCTAAATGTAATGATCTTTGTAGATCCATGGATATTGCTTGACCAACTAATATATGGTGCTTCAAAACCAAGAAAAGATATAATTATCTTTATTCACATCTAACAATCTTACAACTATTGGATACTCAATAGATATGTTATATTCATATTGAATCTTCTTTAAGATTCTTTCAGCTTATGTCTATTCATAGACAAAAAGAAATATATAAAAAATGCTCGATCTTCAGGTCGAGATAAACTTGATGTCAAGATTCAAGTACTTGTATTGAAAGTACTTCATGAGTTTCCAATTTGAAACTCTTTAGGAGTTCTAAAATTATCATAATGGATCTTGATCCAAACTCCTTTATAAAGTACATAAGGAAATCTGATCATTCTTATAGTATTTTCTCAATTAGTATTCACTAAGGCGATTATACCAAATGCGCAAAAATATTCATGAAAAGTGTCTAAATAAATTTCCTCGGAAATTTCCAAATGCTTCTAGCATTTTAAATCCTTCAAGGATAAATATGGATCCACAAATAATTAGACGCATGTAAAATTTTTCATAACTGCCAAAGTAATTGCATCCACCATGAAGTAATTAAAACTTTTCATAAATCATAGTTTAAGTCGTATTTACGACGACTTATTTGTGCCTCACTTGCATTACACCTTTAGGTGTTTGGACTGCTGGTTCAAATACTTCAATTTTAGAAGTTCAAAGCGTCTTTCAACATAGACCAATTCAATATCTATACTTTTGGATAGATTTTATACAAGATCCTTGATTTCTTTCTTTACTTCTATTGAAGTATTTTATGTAAAATTGTTTGTAAAATCGTTATCGACAACTTTCCAATTTTCTAGTTCCATTCTCGTAATGACATAATTCATCGAGATCTCTTCAAGATTTCTATCTTTATTTCAGGTACCTGAAACTCTTCAAGAGTTTTATTATTAGTTATGTCTTGGGTCTCTTCAGGAGCACCCGCCTCCAATATATTACCATCTCATAATACTTTTCATTTACGAGAATTTTGATCATTGAAACCATTTCAACTATCATGCTTCAGGCATGATTTACATTCTCTCGCTCTAACATGTAATTTAAACTTATAGCATTCCAGTTGGTATATAAGACTTAATTACTCTCATTAGGTCAGTAAATATGTCTGGCAGTTGATATGTAATAATATGAATTATTTTATGAACTTCTAGTTCATAAACGAGGATCTAGATAATGATAATTCATTTTCCTCTATCCAGCTGATTATTATCTCCCCCTGATGTTGAGAAAAATCATGTCATAAATGATTCTCCAATTAATGTTTAAGAATTTAAACATAAAAGGAGACTCGTACTCAATATATATTCTCAATCCTTTTTAATTGCCCATTTTGTGCGTTATGGTGGAGCAATTCAACTATATATCGCACATTCAAAAATTCAAAATGGTAAATATGACTTCTGACCAAAAGTCAAATCATAATGGGGAGTTTATTATAACTCGTTGGCTTGATGCGTATAAGTGTTGCTATATGGAAATACCATATAAATAATAAATGTTTTGTTCTCACAGTTTAGCTATTAAATAGGAGGCATCCAATTAAAAATTTGTTAAACCGTATTTTTCATAATCAATAGGCTTTGTAACAACCGATATAGCCTAAAATATAAACCCACTAGCTTTTCAAGACGAATAGTCTAACTGCATAATCTGAATCTTTTTAGAATCAATCTCGCAAACTTCTGGTTGTAAGTCGATAAAACAATGTAGATGCATCTACTAAAATCATATAAAACTTTCCTCATTTGTGGATATATGGGACCCATATTTCATTCAGATATGCAAGACATACAGTCTCAACTTCAGTACAAAAACTTTAAGTTCTAATTCTTTTGGTAAGTGGGATCATCTATATCCTTTGAGAACAAACAACACAAGAACTTCACGTTCTTTAATAAGTAGAATTTAATTCATTCCTTTGAGAATAAGCACCACAAGAACTACATGTTCTTTTAATACATGTGTATGTAAATCTCAATCATTTATGCACCATTATTGATCAGGATGGTCTAACCGATCATGCCAACTATATGTGTGCGTGTATATATCTCTAAATTTGTAAACTTCTTGTTTACCATAACATGTAATTCAATCTCACTCGTACATGTCTAGTACGACCATCAAAATTGTTCCTTTAAATAGGAATATATTTAGCTCTTTCGGAGCTTTCAATTGCAATTATCTTTTGGTAGCAATATATAGCTCCTCTAGAGCTTTCAACTGACTTTTTGGCTACCAGAACTTATAACCATATTGGCTTATTTCAAATGTCAATTGATAACATATGTTATCTATAATTCCCAAAGGGATATTTTGCGAACTCATATTGCTCCCTTAAAATTTCCACTTATAGTGGTGACGATATTATAACCATTAGCGGTAATTATTGCAATATTCGCAATTCTGCACTTTTCATAATGTGTTTTCTCTCAAGAATTTATTGCTCTTCTAGAGCATCAATATTTTCAGTACTTTGAGATATAGTACTCACATTATTCCCTTGCATTTAAATGGGAAAAATATATTTTATGCTTATGTTGAGCATAAATCGTACCATAGATTGTATTTGACAAGTAATCATGTTAAACAAGATAAATAAAAATCATAATATATAAATATAAATGTAAAACGTAAATAACTAATGTGTGTAAAATAAATAAACGTAAAAATAAATAAATAATTCTCTTCAAACTTATGAGAATAATTAGAAGATGATTTATTCCTTTCGAGTGTTACGTCCAAAAGAGTTGGACCAACAACGTCCAAATAAAGTTGGACCAGTATCATCTTCGTCATGTTTAGCAAACAAAATTTGCTTCAATTTTTTTTCCTTTACCATTCAATGATTCTTGATTTTTCAACGTACAACACGTACAAGATCAATGGTTTATAACATCGCATTGGTAATAAGAAGAGTTTTACTTCAATAGAATGATCTTTATCACTCTTGTCATCCTTATAACCTCACTACGAGTGGGTAGAAATATTCTTAAAATGACCATATTTTTCATGTCTATTTTCATAGCCTTGACCACGACCACAACTTCTAATGTGGTTTTTATTCATACCATAATATAATCTCACATTCACTTCAGGGAATGGAGCAGAGCCAGTGGGGCTTTAAAACATATTCTTTTCATAGAGAACAAAGATTTAATCCTCGTACGCGACATTGTTAAACCTGTCCACAAGGTCCTTTAAAGACCTCCTTTGAGACCAGTAGCCTCGCAGAACGGGATGTCCAACCAATATACTTGGATTATATCGAAATTATGTCTCTAATTGAATAATGATTTACCATGTTTGCATTCACTTCAGGGAATGAAACGGTTCCAATAATCGCATGGAATAAACATCATGCTTGCATTCACTTCAGGGAATGCCCCATCATTGATAATCGCATGGGATAAACATCATGCTTTGCATTCACTTCAGGGAATGCCTCTCATAAAACTTTTTGGATCAAGATGAATTTTCGTAACTTGAAATTGAGAGAAGTCTATGGTCGAGTTTTTTGACGAAGAAGAAATAATGCTTTCGAGCAAATATAGACTTTATAATAATCTTCTTGTAAATTCAAAATCATCATGATTTATTGCACTTTAAAATAATAATATAAAGAATAAAAATAAAACAAAAATTTACTGATATTGAGTTTTTCTCTCGTGAACAATGGAGACATAGCATATGACCGAGATAGCTTTTCATAGTCCATTTATATCACATCTTTTTCCAAGACATTCAAAGATACCATGTAAAACTCAAAAGCAAGGTTAAAAGCATCAACTATCAAAAATAGAATAACATAAATATATATTAATATTTAATTATGGACTAAAACATTGAAACATATGATGACCTAACATGCCATGTCATTTTTTAATACGGATTCAATAATAATTAAAATATATCAGAATGCATTAACAAATTTATAAACTAATTAATAAACATACCATAATGGCATATCACCTTTTGTGCGCACATCATTTTTTGTTTATTAAATTTCCTTTTAATTATTTTAAAAAAAATCAAGACCGTAAATACCTCTAATATTAGCTTCTCATACATTGACTTTCATAGTTTCATTATTTAGTTAACATCAATGGCGCAAAAAAAACCAACCAAAAAGGATATATGATAAGGATGAACATACCGTGGACACATACCGAATAATTATACATGGACTATCGACTTGAGTGTGTGGTATGAGCTACAATAAATAAATCTTGTATTATGAATCGCCAACAAGAACCAAGGCAATTGGTTAGAGCTTCGTGCTGATAACGTGTTGTGAATAAAATAACAAAGAACAATAATAAGAACAAAGAACAAGAATATAAGAACAAAGAGATGAGAGAAAGAGGGAGATTTGTATTATTCTCAAATATAGACTTGTGTATACAATGCCTTCAATGAATCATCTATTTATAGGCATAAGAAGTACATAATACATTAAACTCTAATTAATAGAGATAATATTCCTAATAATAAATAAATCAAACTCCTTAGATAAAGTTATAATCATGATAGACATCTACATAGATAAATATTCATAACAAATGGTGAAAAATTAATTTCTCACATCATGATATAATAAATTCATAATTTCTCAAATACTTCATTTTTCTCTTGAAAATCATCAAATCATAGAATTTCTCAATTACATGTTAGGTAAATATCAAGCCAAATCAATATCAGTTCAGGTCAACAACAGGTCGGGTTCAAAACAAGTCGGGTCAATTAACAGGTCGGGTAAAATTGGATCTCGGGTCATTTCAGTCGAGATATATCGGTTATTTGCCAGGTTAGTCTCGAGTTCAGGTTCTTTTCAGTTGGGTGCAAATCGGTTCCGTTACCACATTAACATGTTCAATTCGAGTTCAGGTTGTTCTTGGTCGGATGCAGGTCGAGTTCAGTTACTAAAATATCAGGTCCAACTCGAGTTCGGCTCAACAACAGTCAGTTACAGATCGGTTTCGAGTCATCACTTCCTCAAGTCAAAATAAATTCTAACTCAAGCAGATTTCAGTCAAATTTTCGGGTCGGGTTAACTTTTTACGTCCCTAAGCCTAAATTTGAGTCCTTAACCATATTTTCACCTATAAATTAATTTAAAAAAAAAAGTTATAGTAAACTTTAAACTAAAAAATAGACTTGGTTTAATGGCTTGAAAAAAAACATTAAAAATATAAAATTATATCATTAATAAAGCATATAAAAATACCTAATCTATACATAATTTACAATCTTCAAAAAGTGCGATCACCCTCCTCAATACTCTACTCTCCATCCATCCTTCTATAGTGAAACCGGTTCACTCATTTATAAGAAAATGATTGGTTTTTTTTTTGCTGTACTCTCGGCTCCTCTCAAACTAATTCGAATCAATCTGTGTTATATATCTGATTTTGGTGGATGAGTCTTCCAACGGGAATTACATAAGATCTCGACTCGAGACATAATTAAACAATATCAAACTATTTACCACTTGAACAAACTATGTTGATAGGAAATGATTTTTTGATTTAATAAAGAAGTATTACATTCTCGTATCGAGATTCGAACTCATATAAGATGAAACAATATGAACATCCTTAGCCACTGAACCAATTAGTGGATCTCAGAAAAAGATTGTTTTTAATTGGTTGGCAATTTTACATAAAAAATCCTTTTAAATACTTATTAACGAAAATTACCCCATGCCAAAGTTATGTAGAAAAATGACCCCAAATCTGTCACGTCCTTGCGTTTTGCACAATACGATGACAGACCTCATGTGACACAAAAAGCGAGTTTTATCCGACGTGGGCCGCCTTTTCATATCATGTAATTTTAAATTACTAGATGCGACCTCGCGTTCTGGGAAACGTGAGGTCCCCGAGAAAATGAAAATATCGCGTCTAAATTAAAATAGACCTCGTGTTTTGAAGAAAGCGAGGTCTTCGAAAATCCAGGCTTGAATACAAGGGTGTATAGGCATGTTTGAGGCATTTTATAGTGCCATTAGCCCGACAATTTTGATAATTTTTAAGGATAGATACGCAGTATTGAAAATTATATATCATCTAATATTGATATTGGCACGTACGAGACATTGCACATTGTATTAAAAGCGCGTTGAAAATACTTCCAACGCTTGTTTAAGAAGTTGAAATGCTGGGTAGGCATGTTGGTGGTGTTTTTTCGGGTTATTATTAGAATAATATTAGTAATATTTTAGGTTAAAATTTAGTATTGGAACTTATCTTTCATTTGAGACTGATATTGGCACATAACATACTTTTTGAACGGTATAAAAATGGCCATAAAAATGATTTCAAACCTTAGTTTAATGGGTTTATCCGGAAAGTTAATCGCAGCATTCGCGTAATCCTTAAGCTTAGAGGCGTAGTATCGGAGGCGTATAATTGTAAGTAAAAAGAATTATAATTAAAAAAATAAGAAGTTAAAAATTTTAATCGTTCAGTAATTATAATTATAAATTACAGTAAAATTATTAATTTGAAACAAATATATAAAATGAATAAAATAAATTATTAGAGTCCTAAAATGTAGACAAATGACGCCATAGATCGTCTAAGTTGTTGGAGCCCTAAGCCTTCGTCCACGATGTGGGCAGTCGAGGACTAGATCCGCAAATTTCGTGAGTACCCGATAATCAACATCATCCACGACACATATGTCTTCAACAACGTTACTTGCGGTGGTCTTGAACCACTCATTCCCTGATATTGCGATCTGCCGTTGCGCTTCAACTAAAACTCGGAAGACATATATTGTCAATATTATTAACTAACCAAAATAATGTAGTCACCGTATAAATGCAACTACTTATACCAACAGATTGCAATATCAGGAAAATAAATTTGTAAACAATTTTTCTGAAACATGATCTATTGCCATTAGTAGCAATAGTTGTATATTCTCTCCAGATCTGATACAAATTTTTCTTAAGCGAGAGCAAATACTGGTGAGTTTGGTTGTTCTCATTTCTACCTTATATAGTCGAACATTTGCACTCTCCGAAACACAAGGTATTTAGTCACGTTTTAAACGGACTTCGCGTTCCGCAAAATGCGAGGTATGCAGAGATTTCTGACGTGACAGGAGAAGTACACTGGACCACGATAAATTAATGAAGCTCTTTAATTTCTCGGGTACCTCGCGTTGTCCATAACGCGAGGTCGCATCCAGTAATTTAAAATTACAGGATATGAAAAAGCGGCCCATGTCAAATAAAATGTTTTTTATGTTACGCGAGTTCAATAATCATATTGTGCAAAACGTGAGGACGCCTTACATGACAGTTTTGGGGTCATTTTTCTACATAACTTTGATAGTATTTAAAAGGAGGTTTTGGTATAAAATTGCCCAATTAGTTGCTCTATTTTTCCGCTAACATTTTTTCTTTGCTTGGAATGACTTTGCCTTTTGTCTGTTTTTTATAGACTATGGTTGTTATTTAGGTCATGTTGTATTTTGACTTAAGGTTAATTTGATATTATTTTTAAGTAAAAAATGTTTTTAAAAAACATTTTTAAATTATTTGATTTAAGAATGAAGTGTTAACATCACAATAAAAAATGTTTTTAAATAGATAAAATATTTATTTTAAATATTATTTTAAAAATATAAAAAATTGATAATATAAATGATGATAAATAAATAATTTTGTTCAAAAATATTTTTGACAAAAAAATAAAAAACTAAAAATTTCATCTTTTTAGTTATATTAAAAAACATTTTAATATGAAAAGTTACATATTATGCAATGTTTTTCATCCTAAAAACACTTTTAAAAACCAAAACATGAGTGTTTCTCCTTTTGTTGCTTGTGCCTTTTGAGTGTTTTTCAATGATAAAGAGACTTGATAGTGTAAGTGCCACAAAAAACACAGAATACTTTGAATTATCCATAAATATAAATTTTATTTGAAGTTTAAAACCAACACCGAACATTTTATTAAACAAGTTTTTTAAAATGGTTCTAAGGCATGAACATGAATGAATCACGCTCCTCATGAATTATGTCAAAAAAGGCTTCAGTCTTTTATCCATACAAAAGTGCTGCTGAAAGTATAGAATGGGACAGTTTCTGTTCGCCGCAAACTGGACCTAACTTATTAATACTTCCAAGCTTGGAAGGCAAGGTTGTTCGACTTCGACCAGTGCCGAGGTCAGTCCAAAGGGCAAGCTTTCTCAAAGGCTTGCTGCTCTTTGCGACACAAATCAAACTCATTTGTGTGGTAATACATGCATCCCACATAAGCTTCCATGGGATCTTTGCATCTCTCATACAGATCTTTTAGCCTGCACCAGACATCACTCCAACATTACATAATTCCGATATAATTAAGATAGAAAATGATAATGGTAATACACAGTGTTCAAGTTCTATAGATGGTCCCTGTACTATGTGTTCTTGATTGATTTGATCCCACTAATTTGATCATTTCTAGTCTTTTACATTTTGAAATGTATAGTTTCAGTCACGTGTTCAACCTTTTCCCCATTAGTTCCATCAAATAATTAAAGAAAATAAGCCACTTCAAATCATCTAACAGAATTGACAATAAAAGTTAGCATCAAGACTGAAAATGCACATTTCATAAATGAAAAGAAAAAATGACTAGAAATGATCAAATTATAGTAGATGGACTAAATCCGCAAAAAAAATGCATAGTACAAGGATCTCATGTAACAATTGTGTTTCAAAACATGTAAGTTTTGACCTATGTTTCTCCCACTATTTTTCTTCAAATATGTTACTCCAACTCTTTATTTTTCTTCAAGTGCCCATTCTCTGACATCCATTTTCGACGTATATATGAACATTGATATCATGTAATGCTGCCATGACCTTATTCTTTCAACCTAAGAACTTAATATGTGAATATGGAAATGGTAGTTTCCCATAACTAGCAAGAACAAATGTAAAACTATGTTTGACTTGTCATTTTTCTTGAAGTACCCCATGTCTGATGCATATTCGTACGATGGTAAAGATATAACCCTCCAAAGTTTCTCCAAATACATAGAAAATCATAAAAGAAAATTTGAACAATACATATATCCGACTCTCACACTCGAGTTCGAGTGACATAGAATAAGAACTGCAAAATGTTTAGTACCCGGGGCAGCTTTTAAGCCACAAAACAGAGCTATCCATAGAGAAAGTGGCAAACAGCTGGTATGCTACAAACTGGGAATCCTCATTGTAACAATCAAATACAAAGAAGAGGCCAAAACCTAATAAAACTTTGTTGCTTTTCAGTAAGAAGATCTAAATCAGATACAAACGAACATAAATGGGAAGAACAGACATCCAATGCTAAACTTGAATCTATTTTGCCTAATCATGCGGAGACTAACATGAACTTGTTTCAAGTTTCGACTGCTAATCATAAAACAAATTAAGATCGATCAACAGCATGATACCAATGTTAAATTTGACGAAGCAAAACATTTTAGCTGCTTAACCAAAATAAGAGATGCTCATTTCCCTACAAGAATATATGAGACCTATGTTTCTTGTATTTGGGTGAGTTCGGATACGGGTATATTCAACTTCTTAAATGCATTTTCATGATCATATATCAGTATCGATATCCAAATATATGTAAAAAATGGATACTTTTACGCAGTACTGATCCCCATACTTTTAGTCACAGCTTCATAAGCATAAAACCTCCAAAAAGAAAGCTAATTCCAAATTTTCTAACAATACTACATTTCCATTGAAGAAATTTTAAACCCTAATCCTAATAATCACACAATTCCCTACTTAATCTCACATTCCAGTTTAATTCTTTTTTCCAATTCCAACATTATCTAATACGAAACAATTCAGCAATAAACACCAACAAAGAAATTGAAAAGCTTACACTTCAAGCGCACATCGGGTAGCTTGGCGGCCCTTATCGAGACATTTCTCAGGGTTGGGATCTTTCTTCTTACACTTGAGGAACTCCACGTTTTCGGACATACATTTGATTTCAATGTGCTTTGCTGACGACATTAGCACCGACGATGATGGGATCGGTTCCCCCGCCGCATCCACCACTTTCGTCGCCATTTTCCCCCGCCGAACTCAGAATAAAGATCGCTTCTTTCTGCACCAATAAAGAAAAGATCTCAAATTTTCAACATTTAAAGATCAAAAAGGGAAACTTCAATGGGGAATTAATCTTTTACCTTAATAAATTATTGGGTTTTTGCTTAAACAGTGAGAGAGATGTGGGAATTTTGTTGTGGGTAGTGACGACTCTGAGGTTTTGCTTCAACAAATGCAGATGGTGGAGTTGGTTCGTTATTCTATTTTTCTTTAAAGGGTATTTTCGTCATTCCGTATTTCTTCCGAGGTTTTATGTTTTTAACTTTTTTTGGTCCCCAAAACCCTCGCTTTCTTCAGTTTTTTTTTCTTCTCTTTAGCCAATCACCAAAACCATCATTTTCTGAGACGATTAATGTAACGAGCCTAAATAAAAGAGCTTTCTTTTAATTAAGTTTATTTTCTATTTTAAGTGTTTAATGAAACGGTTCGTTTAGGACTAGGTTGGAGTCTGTAAAACACCGTCGTTTTATGTAGATAAGGTTATTAGAGTCTGAGTCACAGAAGGAAAAAAAACTTATCGATCAAATGAATGAAAATTTCTCTTTGTCTCCCTCAAAACTCTGCTTCTTTTCTCATCTAACTCTTCTATCTTCTCATCTATTCATTTAATTCTGTTCTTTGAGATTTGAACTGTTACAAAGGCATCAGAGCCATCGTTCTCGGCCATGGATGAAGGTTCCGAGTCGTTCAGCGACAAACTACAATTTTTGTTCGACAGATATTTCGCCAATCGAACGCTCCTGGTTACAATCCACCAGGCAATCTTTCCCATTACTCAAGAAGTGCTATATCGGGTGTTCTCACCTTATGGGTCAGTGAAAAAAATTGTTCCTTTTCAAAAATTTCAATTCCTAATCCTATATCAAGGTTATGGGGCAGTTGCAGCTAGCCGTTCTCTTCAGAGTCGTAACATTTACGACGGTTGCTGTCAGCTTGACATTCAGTTTTGGGATGACCCAGGAATAACTGATTTTGAGCTTGAAACTCGGTTGGCAGACTCAGGTAACATGAAGGTGTTTGATAAAATGGGCGTGAAAGAAAATGAAGTTAAAGATGTTGTTACAGATGGTGGAGTGATAATGGAGGATGAATCAATGGACAATATTGAAGGTTTACATGGGGCTAATGCAGTGGCTAGGGCACTCCCTCCTCCTTCAGCAGCCTCGTTGTCAGTGGCGCATTCTACATCGTCAGTTTCTTCGCCGATTGTGGTGAAAGCAATGATGACAAAGAATTTAGACGCTTCGCTCAAGGGATGTGGGGAGTTAACTAGGGATATGACAGAACCATTATTGACCCAAGGTTTATTGTTGGATTCAGTAGTGGTGGCTAGAGAGGTGGAGTCAGACTCATCGCAAGTGTTTGATGGAACGTTTGTGAGAAAGTGTAAGGTCTCAGCTCTAGCAAACTCTATCTGTAAACTAGTTAAGAATGATGATCCATATGGGTTTAGACTTCTACTAATGGAAAAGGAAAACAAAGCAGGAGATGCCTTCTATGTAATATCTCTGTCCAAGGGATTGATTGAGGGTGCAGTTTTTCCATTTACTCATGAGAACTTGTTGAGAAACTGGAAATATTTATCTCGTAATGTTGATTTGAACAACATTTGGACTTGGAGACAAGGCTGGATAGAATATTCATCACGGGATACAATAATTAATTTTATGCTTGATGATTGTTCTATTGAGAAGCATTTTCTTCAATGTCAACCAAGGTCACTACCCGTTCTTCCAAAAGAGAGTGAATTGTTTAAGACTGACAGTCTGCTGCAACAGTTTGAGAACAAAGATTTGGTAAGAATTTCTGCAATTACCTATGGTTTAGTCAGATTGCCTAAGAAACTATTAAGGTTCGATATCTTGTCCTTGATTGGGTATACATATATGAATGAGTTTGTTAATGCAAATGAAGCAACACTTGTTATATGCTTGCCTTTAAATGCTCTTGCAACTTCACTTCAAATTGTTTTAAGGAAGATGTTTGGGCTGATACACGTGATCAAAAAAACTGCCCCCCAAGGCAAAGTTGGTAGCAAGGTTTACATGTGGAAAAAGTTATTTCTGATGAACAAGATGTACTTTGATGTCTCGATAGATAATACTGCAGGTTTGCTTATAATTGTTTATAGCAAGGGAGGAACCAACATTGAAGAACTTGCAGAGATATCTGATGACATAAATTTTAAGGTACCTATTGATGTTCAAAGAGAAATAACAAAGCACTACTATGAAGTGATTAGTATGGTGGACAGATTGATGATTATAATGTCTAAGGGTTTGGATAAGAAGTGTCAGAAAGCGTTTGAAGTTGTAACGAGACAGTATTCCTTTAGAAAATGAAAGTACAAGCCAAAAATCTTGCGGCTTACATTTAAGAAAGGGATTCAAATGCTGAAGAAGGTTGAGAAAGAGCATAGGGGAGTTTTTGTTTCATGCCCTGCATGTTTAATTTATCTCCATTATAGGACATGCATAAAGCTTAAGAAAATGTTAACTTTTAGTGGATGTGAGCATGAATCTTCATTGAAACTGGGGCTGAAAATTATTTTTTCTAAGACTGAAAATTGTTGTGCATTGACTACTCTTGGATACTTGGCAGAACTTATGAAGGATACTAGAACTTACATTGGAACCACTGATATCAAATTTCAGTTCAGAGTTTCTTATGATCGGCCTAACACAGGAGGCAATAGAATACAATGGTCTTTTGCTGAAAACCAGAGTCAATTGAAAGTTGTGGAGCTGGTTACCATCCGGAAAATTAGATCAGAACAGTTTTACTTCAGTGATGTGGATACGACTAAAAGAATGGCTGTTGTGATCCATGGAAGCGATAGCTTTAATGTTCAGCGGAAATTGAATATTGAGGCTCGTTCTAGTGATGTTAATGATCTAGCTCTTGCTACACCTACCAAGCAAAATGTGGTCACAACTGGTGCTGTTGACGAGCTAATTAAAGTATGTGATGTGGTCACCGAGGTACAAATGCATAATTTAGAAGGCCATGAGGCTTTCATTTATTCTCTCTTGCCCAGTTGCAAGGAAAGTATCCATTTTAGGTTGTCAACATCAGTGCATAACAAGGTTAAAACATGGGAATATGACAACATCGGAGCCAAAATTCATATTGATGCTCCAGGTCTTGTTGAATGGAATGAAAGTGAAGGTGTTGCAAAAAGAAGCTATCATGGATTTTGCAAAAATCCTTCGGCGGTTGTGCAATTTAGTTCAATTAAAGACAAGCTTTGGGTGGCAGCTAATAATCATGTTATTAGAATATGGGATTTATGCAGATTATTAGAGGAGGCAGCTGGAGTTGTCGAATATCAATTACTTGTTACTGTTTCCCATAAAATTAGAATTCCAGCATTTGGCATGGAGAATTATGAACTGAATGGAAAGATTTGTTATCAGGGTGGGTATGTTTTTGCCAATATAGACATGGATGAAATGTTGTTTGTTCATGTTGCAGTTTTAGTTAAGGCAAAGAGAGCTCTCGGGAATATTGGTCTAACCATCTAAAGGAAGTTAGAATGGTCAAGGTTGATCAAGGACTAGTCTTCAAGGGGGTGCAACCATGGAGAATTTCCTTAATCCTTGAGGTCAAGGATTGTTTTGAGAAGGGAGTTCTGTAACGAGCCTAAATAAAAGAGCTTTCTTTTAATTAAGTTTATTTTCTATTGTAAGTGTTTAATGAAACGGTTCGTTTAGGACTAGGTTGGAGTCTGTAAAACACCGTCGTTTTATGTGGATAGGGTTATTAGAGTCTGAGTCACAGAAGGAAAAAAAACTTATCGATCAAATGAATGAAAATTTCTCTTTGTCTCCCTCAAAACTCTGCTTCTTTTCTCATCTAACTCTTCTATCTTCTCATCTATTCATTTAATTCTGTTCTTTGAGATTTGAACTGTTACAATTAAGGGGTGAGTTTAAAGTTTTAGTTTGATTTAATGCTAGAGTTATTTCTTTATCTCTCTTATTTGCTTGGTTTTTATGTATGTGTGTGTTTGTTATGGAGATTGTGTTGAATTTACTGCAAATTTTTAGAGATCTTCTAATTGATTTTAGCCTGGAGACGTCAAGTGTTTGAATTTAGGCAAAATATTCCATTTTTCTTTTCCATTTCATTGTTGCAAAAGAATTCCTTTGTTCCGTTTTCCTTCTATTGGAGTGAGACTGTTCTTTGTTCTATTCTATATACGACTATATATGTTTTTGTGATTGGTGATTGGGTAATCAATGCTGAATTATTTCCAGAACCCATTTTTGTTATGAAACCAGTAGGACGTCGGCATTCACTATCGCAAAGGTTACTCAGTTGGGGGGGATATAATGAAGTAAATGCCTGATTATTGAGTGATGTCCTTTGCATTCTAGACTTAATTAGCCGAAGCTTGTAAACTTCAAAAATTGTGATTGATTGTTACTACTTCTTCTCTGAGAGTCGGTGTTGCCAAGGGATTGTACCTTAATACTATGCATCAGAAGTACATTAGAACCTTTTGGGTGAGGCGCATTTGATGGTGTGCATACCCGGTGCGCCTAGAGGTGCAGTTCATTGTAAGAGTGCCTTCCTGATTGAATTTCTTTATTTTTTGGATAAGATTTATATTTCATTATCCAAGAAAGCAGAAACCTACTACAGTTCAACAACGCGACAAATCTGTACAGTATCGGCAACACAGTAAACTATACATCTATCTCATGTTCCAAACCGTATAAAGATCAATATTTACCCCATAATTCATATTAATTATCTTCTTTGCTAGCCTGATAGTGATACTAATGGTTTCTTTTATCAATACTACCAATTCTAGCCCTGACTTCTGCTGGCTGATATGCAACCCACTATTTCTTCCTCTCCACACCCAATAAACCATCCACTGTACTTCTTGCTGCCAACTTAATGGCTGTCTTGTCAATCCCCACAAACCCAGTACACATTTCCAGATATCTCTGACATAAGAACATTCACTAAATAAGTGATTTCTGGTTTCGATATCAGACTGGCAAAAAATGCAGCAACCAGCTATATTCATTCATTCCCCCTTCATAAGCCTGGATTTTGTAGGTAACTTACCATATGACTGAACTTCTTTTTTAATCTTTCATTTTGTTTTTTAAACCTTTTCTATTAGTTGTGCCTTTATTAGTAAGAAAGGATGATATGGTTCTCCATACTTGAGCATTCAACAACAGCCATAGGATCATTAGGAAATTATTCATATCGTCAGTAAAAGAACATGATAATTTGATCACTCTTTTTACTATCGTGTGTGTGGGGGGGTATATATATATATATGTTGTTGACACTTTTAGTGGCAAAACTGTGGCAAGTGAAGATATTAGCTAGAACTTAGCTTGAATAGAATATTAATTAAGGTGTGAACAATTTTTCTTCACCAGTGTGAACAATTTTTTTGCCAACCAATGAACACTTGCAACTAATCAAGTCGGTAATAGCAACTTTCCACTTGGGGGAAGTTCAATTGTGGTATTACAAACTCAAATAAGATGGGTCAAATATTAGTTAGGACAAATTTACCGATTACTATACATTGCATTTTCACCTTCCATTTTGAGGTAGTATGATACAGTTCCACTACCAAGCAAAGTCCCAACTACGTCCCAACTACTTGGCCTACACAATTACCATGATTTACATGATGTTAAAGAGGGGTTGCAGGTCTTACCTTACCTCTCTATGTTTCCACAACTCCAGTTTTGTCATGTTCTCATTATTCCCTATTTTATAGGAATTTAGCTTTGTTTCCACCAAATAATAGTCTAGAGTGTTTATTATAAATATCCTACTAGTTGTTTTGAGTTGTTAGACATAATTATTGTTATTATTATTTGAATTCTCTAGATTATTGGTTGTATCAGTGTTAATATTTTTCACTGTTACATCGAATAAAAAATATTATTCTGTCGTTCACCATTTCCTTTCTTCGAAATTAGACTCCTATCATTTTTGGTATCCAAGCATGCTTGATTTGAAGTGGCGAAAACTCGTAACACCACTTCCCAACACCACATGATCAACCATTCAACTGATCCCAACATTCACACCTCACAATTCGTCACCCTTGATATTTACCCAATTGCACTACAACTTGCATCAATTGTTTCTCGACTTGATGCCAGCTCTTAAAGCTCAAGTCAAGGGTGCACCACAAATGGAATCCATTTTAGGTTTGCCTAACATGGGCAAGGCCAAGGAAGGCTCCATTTGTACAAGAGAGTCTCGATGATCCGCTTGGTCTTAAGTTGAAGAGAACGATTCTGACAGTCCATGGCCCCATCAAAATTTTCCAAGTTGACTCAAATTTGAAGGTGATACCCTTGAGGTTTTATTCTCAAAGCGGAAAAATATTATTTTTTACTACCAGACTCCAAATGAATTGAAAGTGGACATAGTGGCATTGTATCTTGAAGGTGATGCACTAGAATTATTTTCATGGCTCAATAATGAACAAACTTTAGTTTTTTGGGATGAGCTTGTTTAGACACTCCAAGTAAATTTTGGCCCACTGAGTTTCAAAACTCAGATGAATACCTATGTGATATCCACAAAACAAGGAGCATTCAAGAGTATAGACAAGAGTTTGCAAGAAGATCAACAAGAGTATCAAACTGGCCATACCATTGTTTGTTGGAAGTTTTCCTTCATGTGCTACAAGAGGACCTCAAAGCTGATGTAAGGATACATATACCGCACACCGAGTATCAGGCGATGAGTTTTGCCATAGAATTTGAGTCTAAATTAGGTACAGACCAAAAGTCCAAGGGGCCTAGTTGGTCCACTTCCTCTCGGTCTCACACCAATGACAAAATGTCTTTTTTCCTCATGAAATCCAAACTACTGGAAATAATGTCCCAATAGCCAAATTCACCCATCCATCATCCTCCCGACAAACCACCCACCCAAATACATCTCGTCCTTGGGTTATTGAGCATCAAAATCAAATTACCAACGGTTGTGTTTTTGGTGCAATGAGAAATTCAGTCCGGATCACTGATGCAAAACATGCAGTTTTGCCTTGTTGGAGTTCATAAACAATCACGAAGAAGATGGGAAGAAGGACAATACCAATCCTTCATTTTACCTTAATGACAAGTCGAGTGTTTAGGGGGGAAGCTTTACCCTAACTGCCTCTATGTTTCCGCAACTTCAGCTCTGCCATGTTCCCATTATGCCCTATTTTATAGGAATTTAGCTTTTTTTCCCCCAAATAGTAGTTTAGGCTGTTTATTATGAATATTCTCGGAGTTGTTTTGAGTTTTTGGGCATAATTATTATTATTATTATTTGAATAATAATGTAAGATTCTTCATTGTTCTGTTCCTCACCATTTCCTTTCTTCGAAAATTTGGCTCCTATCATAATTCTTTGGGGACTAGGTTAATTTAAGGCAAACATGCTAGGCGTAGTATCAATGCTAGGTCCAAAGGCCAACAAGCGACAAGTAGATTTATTAACAGCTGGACTGGTTGACTGCATTAGTTTTGATGTAGAGATGCAGCAACCGACCAGCCTTTTGTAAGCCATGAGCTTTGCTAGGGATTTTGAGGAAAAAAAGCAATAGAGCCTCGCTTGATGCCATGTTTAATTTGTGTGCATCTAAGACTGTGTGGACAAACTATAATAAGTATGGTTTTATTCATAAGTATATACGCAATGGCAGGATCAATGTTTCGTGCTTCTTATTTTCTAAAGACTGTTTCTATTATAAAAGCTTCATTTCTACCGATTTGATCGTGTTTTCTCGTGTATATTTAGAAATGGGTGACAAGAAGAAGAAGACTTTTATGTTTATCCGTCTTGTCTCAGCTGCTGGAACTGGATTCTTCTATGTGAAGAGGAAAAGTGCTAAGAAAGTGGCTGAGAAGCTCGAGTTCCGCAAGTATGATCCCCGGGTAAATCGCCATGTTCTTTTTACAGAACAAAAGATGAAATAAGGAACATGTTGTGCTTCAGCTTTTCTATTGTCATCATTTTTTTATTCAATGTAACCAGTACTGCGTTTGCGTAGATGACTCCGAATTGTGCAAAACCGGATAAATGACTGTGTTTAGTTCCATCTGTTTAAGCCTCCAGGATGTGACCCAAAGGTTGCATCATTAAGAATCTTTGTGACCCAAAGGTTGCATCATTAAGAATCATTATCATGTACTGAATGCTTCATTTAAATAACTAGGCAAAACATTTATTCCTATAAAGAAGCATATAGTTCACATCCTTCACACGCTATTGCATACACTGTGTGCTTCATGTTTTACAGGAATGGAAGTCTTCAACCAGGAACCAACTTTTCTCATTTCTGTCATTTTGGTATGCATGGTGGGGTCTCCGTCGGTTTGGAAAATTAAATTCCGGGTCCGAGACGTACTTTATTTATTGCATATATTTGACATTCTTTACACATTATTGCATACATTGAATGCTTTGTATTTTCCAGTAATGGAACTCTTGAGTCAGGCACTTGTATTTTCTCATTTCATGTACTCGAAAGCTTGATTTCTGTCATGTTGGTATGCTTGGTGGGGTTTAAAATAATAGATGTTTTAGTCCCTTATTCCATTGACAATGGTGTGAGGTAAAATTATGCTTGGTATGCCTTGTAGTAGTATAACTCCGGTCTTCTATGGTTGATTATTACCATGGACTAGGGAATGTTGAAGATTTCATCTTTACTGCTGCCTTCCAAGCATTTGCAGTCGACTTAGACTTAGACCCTGACCATATGGATTTTTATATAAAACACACACATATGGGATAGGATACAGTTACACAATGCAAGAGTTTTTAACTTTTACAGGTTTTTTGGATCGTTGGATGGCTAAAATAGATGGCTGAGATTAACAGTGAGTTATGTGAAGATTATCATTTGGAAAAAAAAAAATAAGGAGTTAATCTCAGCCATCCATTTCACCCATCCAACGATCCAAAAACGTATTTTGTGTTATGTTTTAGGATGTTATATGCTCCTTTTTAATATGGGAGAAAAACTTTGATATACAAGTTATGTATTAGGAGATTGGTTTGGGTCTATGTTGTAGTGTTTAGAGTTTAAGATTTAGTGTTAGAGTTTAGGGTTTAGGGTTAGAGATTTAGATTTTTAAAGGAATGGTTGTGTATCAGGTCTAGCTAGTGATCCGTTGAACTTCATGCCAATGGATCACTACTTTAGCTACAGAATAATAGAAATCGAAGAACAGATTGAAAAGGACAAAAGGTTTCTTATCCATGAGGTTATGGGATTGCAGTCTTGCAAGGTTCTCGGAGAAAATTTATAAAATAAATAAACTGATTTGAATAGTAATGGTTGACTTAGTTATTAGTAAATACCAATTTAGTTTGATTCAGACCAATAATTAAGTTTGATTTTTTTTTGTTTATAATGTTATGAAATTGTTATTGTTTGAATTAAATTGGACTGGATTTAAATTTAATCCAATAAACATTTAAATTGTGATTTAATGACAAAAATCAAATATGTTGTATTAAAGATTGGCTTTAATTTTTTAAAATCGATTAACAAAGTTGATTTAAACTAATAAAATTCGACTTCAATCAATTCAGTTGTAAATGTTTTCAAAGAGCCATAAGTATGAGTGTAATTATTTCATGTACAAGCACTTGTGGAAACTTTGTTTAGACAAGTGTCTTAAGTTTAGAGTTTAGGGATTTTGTTTAGAGTTTAGGAGTAGTTTTGAATTTAGGGGTTGTTGATATAATTTTAAGTTTATAGTTAAAATTTAAGGTTTATAGGTTAAAACCTAAATCTCTAACCATATTATACTAAAACTTCAACTCTAACCTTAAACTCTAAATTTTAATCATGGTTTTTAAATTCTATCCATGAAATTCTAAGCTCTATATACTAAGACTCTTAAACACTAAACCCTAAGTTAAAGCCTTAAACCCTAAAATTAAGATGTTTGTAGAAATAAAAAAATTCACCACTTGTGTATGGAGATAATAATCCTAAGTGGTCTATAATTAAATGTTAGGCTTGATATGCTCGATTTCCTTCAACCGATTTAGCTCACCAAGGTCGGAGAAGATTGATTTTTGGGTGGAAGTTGTAGGAGCAAAAATTAGACAATGGACACAAGGATTTATAGTGGTTCGGCCTTCTAACAAGCACCTACATCTACTACCTTAGCTTCCCACTAAGGATTTCAGCAAATTCACTATTGAATTTCTTCCACTTTTCTAGGCTAAGGAAGCAACATTTACACACTTAAAGCTTTCTAACTCAAAGCTTAAGTAAACCCTATTTACAAGAGAAATTAGAGCAAACTTGAAATCCCTCACTAGATAGATAGTTTGCAATCTTAAGCTCACTCACCCAAACCTAAACACTAGAGCAAATTTAACAATTTAGGCTCATAAGTGTTGTCTATACAAGAAATATACAATAAAGGCCCTAAAGACAATTTGTCATTATAATGTTGTTGACAATTGAAGCATTAGTCTTCCATTGATGCTTGGAAGTCTCTTTTATACTCCCAATTGAGTTTGTAGCCGTTTAAGGTCGTTGGAGTTGAATTAGAATCGTTGTAGACTTTATTTCCCTCATTAATTGCAGTTCAAATACTCGTGGTTGAGGATGTCGATCTTGGTCTTCTTTACTTCGTTTGTTCCCTCGTATGTAACTTCAAGCTTATCACATACTTCCTTGGCACTCTAACAAGAAGACATCTTTCATAGATGTTGAAGCTATATGCACAAAAGAAGAAGTAACCTTGCAATTTAGTTTCATCTTCTTGCGGTCGTCGGTACTCCATTTCGCCTTGCTTTTTTGTGGTACGAACGGACCATCCCAAAGCCTGTAGTCTTTGAATTTGACAAAAAACATCATTCTTGTCTTCCAATAAGCGTAGTTGGTCCCATCGAAGAAGGGTGGCTTGTCGATGGATTGCGCCATTGAACCGGTTGTTTAAAATGTTGTTCGAGCATGTCGGATCGCCTCAATAGGATGTTAATCCTTTTCAATTGAGTCAAGCTCTAATACCAATTGTTATGTTTGATATGCTCGATTTTCTTCAACTAATTTAGCTTACCAAGGTCAGAGAAGATTGATTTTTGGGTAGAAGTTATACGTGCCAAAATTAGACAATGGACACAAGGATTTATAGTGATTCGGCCTTCTAACAAGCACCTACATCCACTACCTTAGCTTCCCACTAAGGATTTCAACAAATTTACTTTTAATTTCTTCCCTTTTTCTAGGCTAAGGATGCAACCTTTACACACTCAAAGCTTTCTAACCCAAAGCTTGAGTAAACCCTCTTTACAAGAGAAATTAGAGCAAGCTTGAAATCCTTCACTAGGTAGATAATTTGCAATCTTAAGCTCACTCACTCAAACCTAAACACTTGAGAAAATTTGACAATAAAGGCCCTAAAGACAATTTGACATCATAATGTTGTTGACAATTGAATCATTAGTCTTCTCTTGATGCTTGGAGGTCCCTTTTATACTCCCAGTTGAGTTTGTAGCTGTTTAGGATCGTTGGGGTTGAATTGGAGCCGTTGAAGACTTTATTTCTCTCATTAATTGTAGTTCTGGAGCTTTCCGTATCAAAACAAACGAGCCCGTATCGGAACAACTTTCTTCAGAACTAGCCGTCGAAGCCAGATACAGCAAGTCGTATCGAAACGCCTCTGACCGTATCAAAACAATATTGAGCTGTATGGAAACAATTACAAATCGTTTTGGTACGAGTAATCGTTGAGCTGCATTTAAAAAGTCATTGGGAAATATGACTGTTGGGGTGGTTTTGACCGTTGGGCGTATCGAAAGTGGCAAGCACTGTTTCAGTACGTGTTTTGACAGTTTCAAAATGTATCGATACAATTTAGCCCGTATCGAAACGGGTACCTTGAAAACCTTGGTTTAGGTACTTAAAAACGTTTGAAACCTTGCCAAAACCATTTAAAACATCCTCAAACTTATTTTTCAAGTTGTTTGGACGTAAAGTATGTTTTAAATTCTTTTCAGTATAGTTCAAAATATTTTTCAATTATTATATCAAAACACTTAGTTTTACAATCTCTTCCTTTTTGATATAATAAAACCAAATTGAAAAATTGTTTGGGATTTTCCTCTTTCGTATTTTAAAATTTTGAATAAGAGATTTCAAAAATTAGAAGAAATTAAAGTTAAAGCTCCCCTTGTTCTCTTGAAAAATCAATTTTTCAAATTATTTCTCCCCTTTTTGTTATATAAAAAATAATTTAAAAGACATTAAGCTCAAAATAATATAAGAGGTTAAGAAAATTTTGACTATTAAAAATTTTTTGTTTTAAAATTGGCGCCCTTTTACTCAAAGCATCAAATATTGTTAGTCCAACACATGATAATCTAGTTGAATTAAAAATAAATCAAATTAAACAAATAAAACAACTAGATTTTACCACACTTGAACTCAAGGAGGATGTGAAGCCTTCCTTCTTCAAGTGTTTTTCCTTGTGTGTGGAGCTCCCCCTCAATATTTGACTTGTTGATCATCTCCATCACACCTAAAATAAGTCAGTCACACAAATTTTGGTATTTGAATTGCTTTGAATCCATAAACGTTAGTAGCACAAAACTTAGTCCCCTTAGGAATCTATTTTTCAATTTCATCCTTTTTAGTTGAAGTACTTAGTCCTTTTGGAATCCAATTACTTCTAAAACATTTTCCATTTATAAGTCTATGGGCATTAGATTGTCTTTGGTAAAAGTTTGATTTTCTAAAATTATTTTTTTTCAAGCTCTTTGGAAATCAAATATGTTTCCTTCTTAAGATCATTGTAATCACTAATTTTGTCCAGACCTTTAACCCCTTTAGTTTTTGTCAATCTGGGCTTATATCGCTATTATGTAAATTAAGACTAAAAAAATAAAAAAAAAAGGAAAATACACTATTATAATTAGTAACATTTTATGTTTCTACTTTGCTTTTGTTATTATTATTATTAATATCACTTGTTACTATTATTGTTATCTTTATTATTATGTGTTACTATTATTATTTTGGTTTTGTTATTATTATTATTATTTGTCATTGATTATTATTATTATTATTATTATTATTATTATTATTATTATTTTTGTTGCTATTATTGTTTGATATTATTATTGTATTTGGGCACTGTTATTATTATTGTGGTGTTATTTAGTTATTACTACTTTATATATTATTGTTATTATTATTATTGTTGTTGTTGTTGTTGTAAACAAAGCATAATAATAAAAGCCCAATTTAGGATAATTATACTTTGTCATTATTAAAGTCCATTACATGTATGACCCGATTAGAAACCCCAAATGACCCTTAGCCCATTACACCAAAAAACTCCAACTGATGTCGGTTTATGCCCAGCCGCATCTGGGCCGTTGGATCTGGTGCTTGATCTTAACGGTCCAGATCGCCCCGGATCAAGGAAACCCTAGAGAGCTGCCGTTGGTCTCGCGCCGCATGCATCTCGGTCGTTGGATCGTGCCCTATCCAATGGCCTAGATCGCTCAAGATCAAAAACCTTAGAGGGGCCTTTAATCGACCTCGCGCCGCAAGCTCGCAGCCGTTAGATAAGGATATGTTCTGACGGTCCCAGATCGACGTGGAGAAAGATCTAGAACCTGCACACACTCACAAGCGACCCTTTGAGTCTCCATGCGCGACTGTTCCTCTGCCTGACGCGCATGTGCCAAGCCACGCCCATCGCCTCTTCTCCCTTGCACGTGCGACTGTTCCCCTGCCACCAGCTCGTCTTGACGCGCCCATACTGTCTGCCAACTTCTCAGCCGTTGCTCCTCTCGATCGAGTTCATCCAGCGAAGCACAGAAGAAGTCAGAAATCAAAATTTACAAAAATAGCAAAAAAGGATAAGAGACAAAAATAATAAATCGAAGCAAAGACAAACATGGAGGGTATTCAGAACACAACCAGAGAGGCAGAGAGAGTTGACTTTTGATTTCTTTTTTACTCACATGTAATATTGGTTATAAAAATCGAAAAACCCAAAAACTTGGAGGGGGATTTTTCTAAGAGCAATAAAAAAACAGAGCATTCAGAGGTATCACTTTACTCATCTTCATCATACACATGCAAACATAAAAAAATACGAATAGGGGATTTCTTTTTACCTTGGTCGATTCGTCTTCTCCCTTGCCGGTGTCTCGTCCCATCGCCAATAAGCCGTTGAGCCCCAACAAGGCCAAAACGGTGAGGTGTTCGCGGTTAGAGGAGCATCAGGTTTCGAAAGGATTTTCATCCTTTAGGCTTTCGATTTCGGGTTTCAAAAAGGTTTTTTTTGTTTCATTTACTAGGTTTTTTTAGGAAATATAAAAGGGTTTGTTTTTTCGTCAACGGTAGGGCTCACCGGAGTTGTCGCGTCGGCCGGTGACCCCCCCATCTCAGTTTCGAAAATACAAAGTTTTCTTTAAGGGGAAACACTTGAAAATAAGAGAAAAATGCTCTCTTTTAAAAGAAAATTACAATTTATACTTAGGCTCCCTTTTTAAAATTGGCAATTTCACGGTGTTAGCCCCTCTGTGTTCAAAAATTACAAGGGAGAATTTCTGCGTTTTGTAATACCGCCTTTGGTCCCTGATGTTTTATGCTCTCGTTCAATTTCCACCCCGGGTTATTTCATCCCCTCTCTACGGGCGAATTGCTTACCGAATCCCTGCCCCTTTTAATTTTTATTCAATTCCGTCCTTAGGACATCGGTATAATTGCCCAAATAACCCTGTAATTTGTGCACGTCTGGATTTCTGTCTTTGTTATTATGATATTCATGTTTGGATGTTAGAATATTTTTTGAACATGGTTATACAATGCATGATATGTATGATTATGTATGTGTGGATGTGGATTTATTATGTAATTATTCGCGCATAGGTATGCTATACGTATTGTCGGATATTTGTGAATGCAAGCTCAATATTTAAATTTTCACGTAGTCACGCGTATATATGTATTACATGTCTTCGTTGATATACGTAGGTGTGGCTTCGCTAACGGTTGCAATTTTATGATTAATGATTACATTTATTCGTGTATGTAAATGCCACGTGTGTTTGTCCTCATACCTTGTTTATTTTGTAGTATCATTGGTTTATCCATGTGTATTCAGTTGCATCCGAATTTTAAAATATAATGCAAATGTCTTTTTATTCGGGAACAAACGAGGCCGGTACCAGTCGTAGTGGTGGTGGTTCGACGTTCCTTCTCGAATATTGAGGCTTTTAAAATTTACTCACCCGTATAACCAAATTTCGATACAAATAGACACTTTAATTCGCAAAATTTAATATTACCTAAGTGGTAATGGTTTTGATACCGATTTTAGGGCACGACAGAGGTGCTCATCCTTCCCCGCGTGCAACCGACTCCCGAACCCTTTTTTTTTAAAGAAAAAAATCTCTAGTTTTACATTCGGTGTCCGGTCTACTATTTTTAAATGGCCAGTGGCGACTCCTCCTTTTTTAAATCCGATTAAATTTTCAAAAACTAATTAAAACCCGGTTCTTTCAAGTGACACCAAGGTATCTTGAAATTTTTAGTCGCTACAGATGGCGACTCCGCTGGGGAAGAAATTTTTGTTTAAAAAAAACAAAAAAGAGAGTCAAGCCAAAAAAAACCTTACCGCTTAATTAATATCGAAAGTTACAAATTAAAGCGATAAAGTCAATCGATATTTATTTTAAGCACATGTAAAATTGGTTATGTAAACTCGTTGGTCTAAGTGGGGGGAAACGCTAGTGCTTTCGTGAGGATATCGTTCCTCCGTATGGGCCTAGCAAGTACCTTTGGGGCTCGAATACCCTATATCTTTGTGGGAATATCGTTTCTCCGTACGGATATAGCTAAAGGGTCCCCTCGAATTGAACCGGTTGAGAGGAGCATATAATGGGTGATGACCGGGGGCCTTGTTACCTTTAATAGGGGGCAGCAAGGACAATTCAAGTACCTCCTAGAACCAAAATTGCATATAGCGAACTTAGAATACCCACCCCTTTAGAGCCATGCAGGTAACCTTGATGAGCTAGACAAGTAGAGTTTCTTGCTTAATACTCCATTTATTTCTCCCATGCTTATTATTCGGCACTAACACATTTCTTTTTGTACCATATTACATTTATTTTTGCATGCATTTCATTGCCCAAAGAGGTGTTGAGTCAAGATGGTTTTACCCATTTTAAGGACTAGCGTTATGGACGGGAGGTTGCTAGAAAGGATAATGTCAATTAGCAAGTCCGACATCGGTTAGAGTTGAATCAGAAAGGTTAAGGCGACAGTTTACCGAGCGAACGCACAGTGTTAGGTCATACTTATAGAAGATCTAATGCTCATTATTGAAGAAAGCATAACCCTTATCCATCCCGGGGAAGTCAAGCAAGATTGGATCTACTCTGAACATCCAAAGTCACGAAACTACCCGACCAAGTGCAAAGAGGCAGCCGAAAAGAGTATGACGGCCGAAAAGAGCATGGATTAGGTCAGGAGGTTGATTCAACTTCGAGGAGATAGTTTGTTTTTAGAATGCCTCCGGGACTTGATACCGACAGTGTTAGATGTTCTTGGATGACTAAAAAAAGAAAGCAAACCCGGCCCCAACAATTTTAGCCGAAGTTTTCATTTTCTTGAACACAGTTTAGAGATCCGAAGAGCACCCGAAGGAGTTTGCTATGACTGCCTTGCAATTAGAGACCTCTTTTATGTCCAAATGAGAGTTAACCGGGGGAAATCACCTATATGATCAACACCTTTGATTTGCATACATTTGTAACATTTGTTTCATCTATCATTTCAAAGTAGCATTAAAATTGCCAGTCGTGCACCCAACACATGATCATGCATATGTCACACCGTTACACTAGAAGTTAATTTGAGTCCATAATACATCCATCATTAAAATCTGCTTAGGATCTTTTATCACATCATTACTAATTGGGAAAAACACTCATGTCAGAAAAAGAGAGAGAAAATGGACAAAAGGACAGTTTCTAGCCAATACCGCTTTGGGAACATGAACAACTTGGTGAGGAGAATAGATGAGCTCAAACAGTTCCACCAACAGTTGGTTTGGAACCAGAAAGAAACAATCGCGTGCATGAAGAAGTTTTAAGATGAAACCAAGGAACAATTTGATGAGTTGAAGGCAATGATCGCCACCCTGACCAAGAAAGGAAAAGTCCTCCAGTCCAAAGAAAGTACGAACGGGGATTCAGATATTGTGATGGAAGAGGTCTTATCTGAAGAAGATCGGGCCGTCATCGGCCAATATGAGGTACATTGCTCCCATTCTGAATGCCCTATTGAGCTGGCTCTAGACAAGATAGAGGATTTGCTACAGAAAATCCTAGATGAAGAGTGGGACCAGAAGCAGCAAGGACGGGTGGAGGCTGCCAAGGGTGCCACAGCTTCGAAACCCCGGGGTACGACCGAAGACCCTCGAAGCTCAGGGAAAGCCAAGGGTGCTAAGAAAGGGAAGGAAAAATTCACCCCTCTGGTGATGTATTCCCGAGTTTACCACGCGGATTAGGTGTGAAGACGGATTAAGAGGGGGCAATCTTTGAAAGGGCAACGTTTGGAAGACGTCGATCTTTAACGTAGTTTAGGATTTTATGTTTCCAAGCATTATGTTGTTTTATCTTTTGAAGTAATGCGGAGGATCAACCTTGCTATTGTTGGCCCGACAGTGGCAAAGGCTTTTTATGTTAAGGGTCTGTTTGAATGAAATGATTGCCCTTTGTGTTTTAATTGCCTCTTCACTTTGTGTATATATCGGCTAATTGGGTTCCCTTTATATCAAATGCATGAAGAACATTAGTCTAGATCCCAAAGGATGATTCCGAGCGGCCTGTGTTTAATTGAAATCCTAAGTTGCTTAGATTATGGAGATGATTACCCATATAAAAAGGACAATAAATTGGTTTAATGATCAAAGCCTGGTAATAGGCTATTTTTAAAATAAAAACAAGTTGATTTAACTCGCAACGCCTGGTAATAGGCATCCTTTTTAAGAAAAGAAAAGAAAAAAAAAAAGAGAGAAATAAAAAGGGGAAAAGAAGCCTGGTAATAGGCGTTTTCAGAAAAAGAGAAAAGAAAAGTAAAAAGGAAAGAGTAAAGAAAAGAAAAAAAAGGAAAGGGCCTGGTAATAGGCATCTCCTTTCACAGATTAATCAAAAAGCACTTCAATGCCCGAAACCTGGTAATAGGATTTTCCAGATATGAGTGTGGAATTTTTGGGGCATTCTGCTGAATCCCATTTTAATTCAAACGCATCGCTTCAAGAGTGATGGTAATATTTTTAAATCATGACAATGTCGAGTAGCTCGGGGTTTTGTTGTTTGCTCCATCATTTACCTCGGGCCAAAGACTGTGTTGAGTTGATTTCCTCAAAACAAGAAGAAAGTAAAACAAAGCAATAAAAGAATAACAACGATGATAAATCGCGATAACTTGAAGGGCACATCACATCTTCAGGCATCAATTCAGCTTTCGAGGTCTCCTAAACATAGGAGGCTCGAGACATCCCTTGTTGACCTATTCGAGTGTCACTTGTGTATGTGATATTTGGGGCACCTAATTTAGCATGGTATGTTCACAATTTGAAGAGGAGATTCTAGTTTTTTTTCCGAAAACATCCCTTTTGAAATTATCAAACATAAACAAAAGATTCATTTGCATTACTTCAGGAGATAAACTCAATGTGATGCATGAATGCAAGAAACCGACCTAGCTGGAATGAACAGACCACTATTGGGAATGGTAGAAATAGAGGGGATGTTTTAGGACTCGGGGCTATCCCCTGATTTTAGGAAGAAATGAGATTCAGTGGCGAGAGAAGCTCAAGAATACTCGGGGGCACGAGTTTCCTCATTTCTTAGGGAGAGTTCATAAACCCCAACTAGGTGGGTATTAATTTTATGACCGGTATAATCTAGCAAAAGGAATAAGAATTCAAGGTCCAGAAAGCTCGGGGAAGTGGACTTCCCCGGTGTTTAAGCGAAGTTGTCATAAGCCAGGGTAAGGATGAGGATCGAACCCTAAGAACTCGAATGGGGTAAACAGTAAGATTGGACAGACTGAGAAGTGTCACACTATAGCCGGTACAAGTCGAGGGAGAACAAGAACTTTACGAGAAATAAGGAGTCCTAAATGTGTGGGGGCATATGGTCGCCCAAGCGTGAAAGGTGAAAAGAGCCCGCCAGGAAAGATCAACAACTAAGCCCAGATGAATGGGGCAATGAAAGATAACTTTATGAGGTGATAGATTCTAGCTCATCCGGTATAGGCCAACATTGTCCTTCCAAGGCAAGACAGAAATGAAGACTCAACAAAGACTGAAAACCCATGAAAGTTGAGGGTGATCGACCCGAAAACAAGGCTTCTTCCCCAGCAACTCTAGAAAAAAATGACTCCATTCATGCATCATATTTAGTTAGACATCCCTAAGTTAGGAGCATCTTAACTCACATCATGTCATCAAAGCATTCTTACATATTTTGCAGACTGCAAAGGATTTTGACTTGAAACTCCTCGACGGTGAGTCTCTAACGAGAAGAACTCAGCTAACGAAGATTCAAAGAAGTTTCCAAGGAGAGGGACTCGCTTAGCCGAGGAGAGAGGAAAGTTCTCCAGAAGGAAAGGAAAGGAAAAAGAAAGAGAGAAAGAGATGGAGCCAAAGAAAAGAGAGAAAAAGAAAAGAGCAAAAAAAGAAAAAGAAAAGAAGAACGAGAGGGAAGAAGAAGAGGAAAAGAAAGAAAGCAAAAGAGAGAGAGAGAAGAAGAAGAAAACAAAAAAGAAGAAGAGAAAAAATGATGAGAGAAAAAAGAGAGATAAAGGGGGAATGGAAAAGAAGAAAAAATGAATACCTGAAGGGGTGCTTTGAGAAAAGCAAAGTGAAAGCATGGAAATGCACTTTAAGGACAAATGTTCAAATCCTCTAAGAGAAAGAAACGAAGATGATTGGACCCGAATATAAGATGTGGTACCATTCCTAAGAAGAAGGAGCGAAGAAGAAGAAGAAGAAAAAATAAGAAGAAGAAGAAGAAGAAGAAGAAAGAGAAAAAGGAGAATTTCTAAAAAGGACATTTTAGAGCAAGAGGATAAGGAACTCAAGAAAAAGAGGGAATATAAAGGGAGGACCCGATGTGAGAGAGAAAGTACCGCCATTACAAAGAAAGAGAAAAAGAGGAGAAAATCCATATCAATGGACCAAAAGGAGGAGGTATATCCGAAAGAGAGATTGGACCCTTCATAAAAAGAGGAGTAAACAACAAAGCGAAAACCTAGAAAAGATTTCGGAGCATAGGAGATAGATTCTCAAAGCTCAAGGATTTCAGACTCGCCACTCCATGATTTTAGGGCGAAAGAGGCAGAAACTCAAAGCCCAAGAATTTCAAAGCAAAGGAGGCAGATACTCGTTGCTCAAGGATTTCAGGAGAAACCTTTCATAATTGCCGCTCAAGGATATCAGGTGAAGACTTTCAAGCTTGCCGATAGGTTCCAAGATAAAGGATCCTATAGAGAAAAATTTCTATATAGGAGGAACTTGCGACTTTAGGATCTCGAAAGCGGAGGGTCCTACAGAGAGAGGACTTGGAGATCTTCAATGTCAGATATACGAAGAGGGAAGTTCTGTAGAGAAGGAACTACTAGTTCTGTAGAGAAGGAACTACTACTCGAAGAGTACGCTAAGGAAGAGAAGTTCTGAAGGGAAAGAACTTAAAATCCTAAGGCTTCAGGATCTCGAATGTGGAGGGTCCTATGGAGAGGGGACTTGTAGATCCTTGACTTCAGATATATGAAGACGAAGGTTCCGTATAAAAGGAACTACTACTTGGAGAATGCACCAAGGAAATGAGTTCCACGGAGAAAGAACTCATGTTCTTAAAGCTTCAGAGAGAAAATTACTTGGTCTAACGCATTGCAGCTACGGGAGAGCGAATGGTCCAACAAAGAAGTTGGAAAAATCCAACGACGACCAGTTTGCTTTGTGGCTGTGACGGGAAGACAAAGATATTTGAAGTCTGCTAATCTATTTGGGCATTTGGAGGATAGAACCCGCCTATCCGTTCGAGCACTTGGAGAATGGAAATTTGCCCATCTATTCGGGCAATCAAAAGTAAAAAAAAAAACAAAAAAAACTCTATGTCTACCTGTTCGGGGGCATATGAGGGGAGAATTCATGATCGAAAGGCTTCGGGAAGAAGAATTACTTGGAATCGCACGGCTACTTCGGGAAAAACGAACCGTCCAACAGGGAAGTAGGACAAAATTAGTGCTTATGGCCTTTGATTTATTCTTGTTCCACAAGTATAAGAAAAGGGGGGCAGCTGTAATCACTAATTTTTTCCGGACCTTGAACCCTTTTAGTTTTTGTCAATCTGCGCTTATATCACGCTATTATGTAAATTAAGACTAAAAAAGTAAAAAAAAGAGAGGAAAAAACACTATTATAATTAGTAACATTCTATGTTTCTACTTTGCTTTTGTTATTATTATTATTATTAATATCACTTGTTACTATTATTGTTATCTTTACTATTATGTGTTATTATTATTATTTTGGTTTTGTTATTATTATTATTATTATTATTTGTTATTGATTATTATTATTATTATTATTATTATTATTATTGTTGTTGTTGTTGTTGTTGTTGTTATTGTTGTTGTTGTTGTTGTATTTGGGCACTATTATTATTATTATTGTGGTGTTATTTAGTTATTACTATTGTTATCTATTATTATTATTATTATTATTATTATTATTATTATTATTATTATTATTATTATAAACAGAGCATAATAATAAAAGCCCAATTTAGGATAATAAGACTTTGTCATTATTAAAGTCCATTACATGTATGGCCCAATTAGAAAGCTCAAATGACCCTTAGCCCATTACACCAAAAAACCCTAACTGATGTCGGTTTATGCGCAGCCGCATCTGGGCCGTTGGATCTGGTGCTTAATCGCAACGGTCCAGATTGTCCCGGATCAAGGAAACCCTAGAGAGCTACCGCTGGTCTTGTGCCGCACGCATCTCGGCCGTTGGATCGTGCCCTATCCAATGGCCCAGATGCTCTAGATCACAAACCTTAGAGGGGCCTTCAATCGACCTCACGCCGCAAGCCCGCAACCGTCAGATCAGGATATGATCTGACGGTCCCAGATTGACGCGGAGAAAGATCTAGAACCCACACACGCTCACACACGATCCTTTGAGTCTCCACGCGCGACTGTTCCTCTGCCTGACGCGCGTGTGTCAAGCCACGCCCATCGCCTCTGCTCCCTTGCACGCGCGATTGTTCCCCTGCCACCAGCTCCTCTTGACACGCCCATGTCGTCTGCCAACTTCTCAACCGTTGCTCCTCCCGATCGAGTTCATCCGACAAAGCACAGAAAAAGTCAGAAATCAGAATTTACAAAAATAGCAAAAAATGATAAGAGACAAAAATAATAAATCGAAGCAAAGACAAACACAGAGGGTATTGAGAACACAACCAAAGAGGCAGAGAGAGTTGACTTTTCATTTCTTTTTTACTCACATGTAATATTGGTTACAAAAACCGAAAAACCCAAAAACTTAGAGGGGGATTTTTTAGAGAGCAATAAAATAATAGAGCATTCAGAGCTATCACTTTACTCATCTTCATCATACGCATGCAAACATAAAAAAATACGAATAGGGGATTTCTTTTTACCTTGGTCGATTCGTCTTCTCCCTTGCCGGTGTCTCGTTCCGTCGCCAATAAGCCGTTGAGCCCCAGCAAGGCCGAAACGGTGAGGTGTTCGCGGTTAAAGGAGCATCAGGTTTCGAAAGGGTTTTCATCCTTTAGGCTTTTGATTTCGGGTCTCAAAAAGGTTTTTTTGGGTTTCATTTAGTAGGTTTTTTTAGGAAATATAAAAGGGTTTGTTTTTTCGTCAAAGGTAGGGCTCACTGGAGTTGTCGCGTCGGCCGGTGACCCCCTATCTCAGTTTCAAAAATACAGAGGTTTCCTTAAGGGGAAACACTTGAAAATAAGAGAAAAATGCTCTCTTTTAAAAAATTTACAATTTATACTTAGACTCCCTTTTTAAAATTGGTAATTTCACGGTGTTAGCCCCTCCGTGTTCAAAAATTACAAGGAAGGATTTCTGCATTTTGTAATACCGTCTTTGGTCCCTGATGTTTTATGCTCTCGTTCAATTTTCCCTCGGGTTATTTCATCCCCTCTCTACGGGCGAATTGCTTACCGAATCCCTGCTCCTTTTAATTTTTATTCAATTCCGCCCTTAGGGCGTCGGTATAATTGCCCAAATAACCCTATAATTTGTGCACATATGGATTTCTGTCTTTGTTATTATGATATTCATGTTTGGACGTTAGAATATTTTTTGAACATGGTTATACGATGCATGATATGTATGATTATGTATGTGTGGATGTGGATTTATTATGTAATTATTCGTGCATAGGTATGCTATACGTATTGTCAGACATTTGTGAATGCATGCTCAATATTTAAATTTTCACGTAGTCACGCGTATATATGTATTACATGTCTTCATTGATATACGTAGGTGTGGCTTCGCTAACAGTTGCAATTTTATGATTAATGAATACATTTATTTGTGTATGTAAATGCCACGTGTGTTTGTCCTCATGCCTTGTTTATTTTGTACTATCATTGGTTTATCCATGTGTATTAAGTTGCATCCGAATTTTAAAATATAATGCGAATGTCTTTTTATTCGGGAACGAACGAGGCCAGTACCAGTCGTAGTGGTGGTGGTTCGGACGTTCCTTCTTGAATATTAAGGCTTTTAAAATTTACTCACCCGTATAACCAAATTTCGATACGAATAGACACTTTAATTCGCAAAATTTAATATTAACTAAGCGGTAATGGTTTTGGTACCGATTTTAGGGCACGGCGAGGGTGCTCATCCTTCCCCGCGTGTAACCGACTCCCGAACTCTTTTTTTAAAAGAAAAAAATCTCTGGTTTTACATTCGGTGTTCGGTCTACCATTTTTAAATGGCCGGTGGCGACTCCTCCTTTTTTAAATCCGATTAAATTTTCAAAAACTAATTAAAACTCGGTTCTTCCAAGTGACACCAAGGTATCTTGAAATTTTTAGTCGCTACAATCATCTACCTTTCTTTGATGATCTTTTCAATCGTTTGAAGCAAATTTTGTAAGTCTAAAACTTTAAGGTCAAAATCCTTAAGTTTTGCTTCAAACTCTAGATTTGTTTTGGAAAGCAAATCATTTTTCTTTTTCAATTTTGAAACCATCTTTTTTTTTATTTGAAAATGATGCCTTAAATTCTAAAAGCAAATCATCATAAGCATCTTGTAACTCATCAAAGGTATATGGATTAGAAATAGATGAGTTAGAAGTTACCTCCCTTTCAATGAGGGCTATGAAGCATAGGTGGGCCTTCATCGGTGGAGTCTTCATCTCTCCATGTCGCCACGTATGCTTTCTTTGAAGACGATCCCTTTTTGTTGGACTTGTGGGAATCATTCATTCTCTTCTTCGATTCATGCTTAGAATTCTTCAACTCGCTTTTCATGAACCGAGTGAATTTCTTGAAGAGATGAACCACCTCTTCATCTTCACTTTCCTCCTTGCTCAAATATTCGTGTTGGCATGTGGAGGATTTGAGAGCAATGGCACTCACGTTGATGCCTAGCTCTATGATCTTCTTCTTCCCCATCATTCTTATCTATTCCTTCTTCTTCTCCTTTTCTTTTTCTTTCTTCATGATTTGGTGAGTGAGAAGTGACCCCATGAGTTCATCAAGTTTTAAGGTCTTGAGATTTTTGGCTTCAATGATGGTGGTCTTTTTCGAGTCCCGTGACTCGGGAAGGGAGTAGACAAGCTTTTCTTCTAAAATGACTTCTCCATAGCCTTTTAGTCCATTGGTGATGGTGGAGAATCGATGGAACATCTTCTCAATGCCCTTTTCCAGATCTATCTTGAAGTTCTCATACTCGTGGTTGAGGAGGTCGATCTTGGTCTCTTTTACTTCATTTGTTCCCTTGTATGTAACTTCAAGCTTGTCCCACACTTTCTTGGCACTCTCACAAGAAGACATATTCTCATAGATGTTGAGGCTATGTGCACAAAAGAGGAAGTGCAAAGCCTTCCAATTTAGTTCCATCTTCTTGCGGTCGCCGACACTCCATTTCGACTTGCTTCTTTTTGGTACGAACTGATCATCCTCAATAATGTCCTAAAGCTTGTAGTCTTTGGATTTGACAAAGAACATCATTCTCGTCTTCCAATAAGCGTAGTTGGTCCCGTCAAAGAAGGGTGGCTTATCGATGGATTGCACCATTGAACCGGTTGTTTGAAATATTATTCGAGCTTGCCAGATCGCCTCAATAGGATGTTAATCCTCTTCAATTGAGCCAAGCTTTGATACCAATTGTTAGGCTTGATATGCTTGATTTCCTTCAACCAATTTAGCTCACAAAGGTCGGAGAAGTTTGATTTTTGGGTGGCAGTTGTAGGAGTAAAAATTAGACAATAGACACAAGGATTTATAGTGGTTCGGCCTTCTAACAAGAACCTACATCCACTACTTTAGCTTCCCACTAAGGATTTCAACAAATTCACTTTTGAATTTCTTCCCCTTTTCTAGGCTAAGGAGGCAACCTTTATACAGTCAAAGCTTGAGTAAACCCTCTTTGCAAGAGAAATTAGAGCAAACTTGAAATCTTTCACTAGGTAGATAGTTTGAAATCTTAAGCTCACTCACCCAAACCTAAACACTTGAGCAAATTTGATAATTTAGGTTCACAAGTGTTACCTATACAAGGAATATACAATAAAGGCCTAAAGACAATTTGACATCATAATGTTGTTGACAATTGAAGCATTAGTCTTCCCTTTATGCTTGGAGGTCCCTTTTATACTCCCAATTGAGTTTGTAGTCGTTTAGGACCGTTGAGGTTGAATTGGAGCCGTTGAAAACTTTATTTCCCTCATTAATTGCAGTTCTGGAGCTATCCGTGTCGGAACAAGCGAGCATGTATCGGAACGACCTTCTTTAGAACTAGCTGTTGAAGCCTGATGTAGCAAGCCATATCGAAATGCCTCTGGCCGTATCGAAACAATATTGACATGTATCGAAACGGTTACAAATTGTTTCGGTACAAGTGACCGTTGAGCTGCATTTAAAAAGTTATTGGGAAATATGACCGTTGGGGAGATTTTGACTGTTGGGCGTACTGAAACCCTCAGTATCGAAACGGGCAAGCCCTGTTTTGGTATGTGTTTTGGCAGTTTCAAAATGTATCGATACAATTTAGCCTGTATCAAAACAGATACATTGAAAACCCTGGTTTGGCTACTTAAAAATGTTTCAAACCTTGCCAAAACCATTTAAAACATCCTCAAACTTATTTTCAAGTTGTTTAGACTTAAAATATGTTTTAAATTCTTTTCAGTTTAGTCCAAAAGATTTTTCAATTATTATATCAAAACACTTAGTTCTACATTATAAATATAAGTATTGTATAATTGGAATTAAATATTGGCATTGTTTGTCAATCAGCTGATAGCGGACAATGGATTATATTAGCTGATAACGAATAGCTAATAACATTATCTGATTTGACTAGCGGATTACATTAGCTGTTTGTGTAAAAGTGTTTGGTAAAATTAACTGATAGCTGGTAACTATTTGATTATTTGAACAAACAAAATGACATATAAGGACATGATTATATTTGATACTTATTTGAATTTATTAGTTATTAACATTTTGTATCTATTAATATTAATTATATTATAAAAATAATTTTTTAATACCATTATTGAGCATATATCAAGACGTACATATTAATTTTTTATTTGTGAAGTTATCTTTTTAATATAATTTTAATAATTATTAAAATTAGATGTATATATTAATTTCTTATCTATGAAATTATATTTTGAATATAATTTTATTAATTATTAAATTTATATGTATATATTAATTTTTTATTTATGAAATTATTTTTTAAATTTTATTAGTTAATCAAATTTATGTTATTTAGAGATTTTTTTATAATTATCAAGGACAAAATAGTCTTTACAAGTCTTTTATGAAAACCTCCAACTCAAAGAGCTCCTAAAAGGAGCTTCTTCAAAATGAGAGGTTTTACCTCAATTCACTATTTTTTTTGAAATGGATATTTTATTAGAATTGTTTAACCATTGATTCGAGCCTCGTTAAAAAACCTCTCTAATCTTAATTGGAGAAAAAAGAGTGCAATGAGCCAATGATATATTCGATCACAAAACACCATAAGAGTCTAACCAACCAAATGGTGAAGTCCAAACCTCAATTAGCAACAATACAAGAGACATAAAGAACCAGTAGCATAAATCTATCATGCACATTATCACCTATTTTCAAAACACGTGCTTCCATGTCCCTTATTTAGCAATCCAAACATAGTTTCCCAGCAACAAACCTGAACCGAGTTAGAAGCATGAAATCCAACATAGCGGTTTGTGTCTGGAGATACCCGACTTGGCTAGTTTGTCCGCTGTTGCATTGGCTTCCCTCGGCACAGCTCGAATGGACCATGAGAATTTTGAGTAGATGCTTAAACATTCCTCTATGATAGGCCTGAACACAGTAGGTGCCACATTTGGCCGAGCGAACTGATCAATCAAAACGCTGTAATCTGTCAAAAAGTTAAGGTTGAACAACCGAGACCATATCGAATCTCTGAATAAGACACACGCCTCTTTTAAAGCGAAAAGCTCAGCCGATGTAGCATCAATGATACCTACTGGTTTGGAAAACATGATCAGGGACACATTATTCGCGTTCTACAAAATCCCGCCTATACCAGCATTGCTGAAACCCCCTTCCACTACTCCATCCACATTGAACTTAAGCGAGTCCAAAGGAGGCCTTTCCCACACGTAATATACACTACAACCTTTATTCAAAGCCAAAGATTTCAGAACTTGGGGACATAAAAGAACATCATCTGTAGATTTGAATAGGGATGGCCACTTGGCCTTGCACCACCACCCTAATCGAAGAAGACAAGTATCAAATATCTGGTTCTCGTCAACCGAGATTCCTCTAAATACCACATCATTTCTGAAAATCCAAATAGACCACAAAAAACACATAAAAACAAGCTGTCAAACATCTTTTGATTTCACTAGAGTAAAGAGTGAACACCAAAGAATGAGAAATGAGTTTATATTACCAGGCATGACAGTATAAACTCCCTAAATATTACACTGACGTTGCCAAATGTGCCAGCTCACATTACAATGGCAAAAAAGATGGGTTATCGTCTCCTCCTCCATCGAGCACAGTGGACAGCTCAAGGAATTTTGTCCGAGCACGCCTCTCTTAGATAGTTCTATCCTCGTGGGAACCTTTCCATGTAGCACTCTCCACAAGAAGGCTTCGACTTTCGGTGGTGCAATATTATTCCAAACGAGCTTCCAAACTTTATTTTTGAGGCTGTCAACATTAGCAACTAGATCACCATATGACTTGAAAGTATAAACACCATTCGAATTACCAGTCCATCAAAGACTATCGCTCTTGAACCTCCCAGGGGAAAATTTTTGAATTGAATACAAAAAAATCATCCCAAACATATACTTCTCCCAATCAAATATCCTTCTGCGAAGTTTAATGTTCCACTGTCATACACCGTCCACAAAGCTCCCAAAATCAGCAATAACCCCGTTTTATTTAGAAGCTAGAGCTAAAATTCTGGGAAAAATTTCTTTCAGGGGAGCAATACCCACCCAAACATCGCTCCAAAATCTAATGTTTTTACCATCACCAATAATCAATTTGACATTCCGGTAAAATGTGTTTTCCGAATTAGATAAAGGTGAGATAATATTTTTCCAAAACCAGGACAATTTGGATGGTCTAATATTTGTCGGCAGCAAGCTAAATGAATTTTCTTCATATTTCGCTGCGACCACCCTTCTCCAAAGACAATTCGGTTCCGTACCTTACCTCTATAATCACTTGTTAAGAAGAGCTCTATTCTCAATGTTGAAATCTACCAGCCTCAATTCTCCACAAAACTTGGAGAGACAAACAGTTTCCCATCGAATCCAGTGAATGCCTTTTTTTCTTCTGTTGATTCCCATAAAAATCTTGCAATCAATCTCAAAATACTCTCTTTGATGAAAGCTGCCATATGGAAAATGGATATGAAGTATATCGGCAAATTAGCTAAGACCGATTTGACCAGCGATATCCTTCCCCCAAATGAAAGCCACTTGGATTTCCAACCAGCGAGCTTTTTCTTGAGTTTCTCTAAATTTATATTCCAAAGCTGCACGAAATTTCTGTTAACTCCCAGGGGAAGGCCCAAATAAAGACGAGGGAAGTTTTCTCTTTGACAGTGCAGTATCGAAGACCATGTATCCACCAAAGAGTCATCCATATTCATACCGATCAGTTTTGACTTCTTAAGGTTAAGTTTAAGCTCGACCGCTACCTCAAACCCTTTCAAAATTCTTACAACATTCTTTATTTGCTCCTCGGCAACCCCACAAAATAATATTAAGTCATCAGTGAATTGAATATGGGATATTTCAATTGCATTTCGACCAATTCTAACACCATTAAAGAACCTGCAAGGATTGGCTTTCTTGAATAGGGCACTCAAAGATTCGGCAATGATGTTAAATAAAAGCAGTGATAAAGGGCATCCTTGCCTAAGCCCACAGCCTATTGCAAACGGGTATGTTGGAGAACTATTTACCATCACCAAAATGACCGCAGTGGATATACACTTATATATCCATTTGCACCACAAGGACCAAGATCCCATTTTCTTCAGAATAGCCATCAGAAATGACCAGTCTACAGAGTCGTAAGCTTTGCGGAAGTCAGCTTTAAACACCACACCTTTTATCCCTTTTCTCTTTGTGTAGTCGATTGTTTCATTAGCGATCATAGAGCAGTCCAATATCTGCTTGCTCGGGCAGAATGCAAATTGATTTTCGCCGACAATTTCCTCCATGACCTTCCCTAGACGCAATGCTAATACCTTAGCTAGCAACTTGTAAATTCTCTCTAGGATGATCGGTTTGAAATCCTCAATAAATCCAGGATTCTGAATTTTGGGAATTAAAACAATGTAGAAGTGATTAAAAGTGAACTCAGAAATTTCACCCTTGTGAAAGGACTCGAAGAACTCTAAGATATCAATTTTCAGATACGGCCAAAAAAATTTATGAACCCCATATTAAATCCATCAGGACCTGGGGCCTTGGAAGTTTCAATCAACGATAACGCTGCCCAAATTTCTTCCACCAGGAAGGGCTTCTCAAGCCACTTGGATGAGCTCACATTGATTTAATTAAGATTACAGTCAAATTGTTTCAAAGGAAGGGTATGAGACTCGTTGTAGAAGCTCTTGAAGTGCTTCATAACTACTTATTTCATCTCGACGGGGAGGCTGGAATTATCCTCTCCTATCTTTATGTTCGAAATGTGATTATATCTTCTCCTAGCACAGGCTACAAGGTTAAAAAAACCTTGTATTTTTATCCCCAGCTTTGGCCCTCTTCAGACGGGATTTCTGTATCCACTCACGCTCCTCTCTTCTTATGCACTCCCGTAATTGTCTTTTGCACTCTCTTAACTCAATAACCAGCCTCTGATCATGGTCTCCATTAGAAATGGCTTCCTCAATCTATGCACATCTTCTTTCCAGCGATTGAATCTTATTTCCAGGGTTGTCGAGTTTATTGGTGACTCAATCCTTCGTCATCATTTTGCAGTTTGTTAGCACTACCTCAATGCCATCGCCAGAACTCTTGCTACAAACGTTTTTTTATCAACTCAACATAGTCCTTGTCGTTGGCTAGATAATCAAACCACTTGAAAGCTCTGGGGCCCCAACATTTTGCCATAAAAGATAAACTTATCGGATTATGATCTGAAATACTCTTAGGCATGATGCTTTGATACAGGTCTGGCCATATTTTCAGAAACTCCACGGATAAGAGGAATTTGTCCAGTCGGCTAAAAAAGGGTTTGTCTCTATAGTTTGACCAAGTAAATTTGCCCCCATGTAAAGGGAGGTCCACAAGGTGCAAATCATCGATGAAATCTGCAAAGCTTTTCATGGTTCTCCTTTGCACACTCACACCAGTTCTTTCATTAGTAAAGACGACAACATTGAAGTCACCCCCAATAAAACAGGTAGATTGAAACATGATATGTAGCTTCTTAATTCGTTAAACATGCACATTCTCTCAGCATCGTCGTTGGAAGCATACACGTTGATTAACAAACACCTAAATTTTGTTACTGCTATCTTCCCAGTTAAGGCTATGAAGTTCTGAGAGATCTTACTGTTTTCACACACACAAAAATCTGGATCCCAGATTGAGATAATGCCTCATGCAGCCCCTACTGATGGAACATAAAGAAGATTAAAGTTTGAGTTTTTCCACACAACTGTTCTGTAAGCCTTTTGTCCACCTCATGCTTTTTCGATTCTTGAATGAACATGGTCTTAGCTTTTGAGCTTCGCAACAAATTATTCACCGCCGCCTTCTTCTCGAATCTGCCCAAACCATGAATATTCTAAGATATTATGAAACATTGTTTCATAAAAAACAATAATAAGACTCACCTGTTGTTGCTTTGTCTTAACAATCGGCCTCCTTCTCAATTTCTAGGAACCGATTTAAAATTGTATCCTTGTCAGCATCAAAAGATAACACAAGTGTTTCGCATACTTCCAATGTTGCCCTAGCTTCTAAAAGCTCATCGTCGACTTGACAACTAATCGCTGAATCATCAATTTGTGAGACTTTCATGCTTTTCTTAAATGTCTTTTTTCCCAATTGCTTCTGTTGATAATACGATTTCACAAGGCCGAGAGCTATCCATATTTATGTTTTGTCGAACTTTGATCTAAAAGGAAGAAGATTTTGACATCTGGAATTTCTAAAGATTTTTTGTCTTATTGAAAACATCATTGTGTTGGAGTAAAAAATGGGCTCGGTGGACACACTGTGGCCTGATGAATCATAAGACTCTGAAGCTGCTTTAATTGGGACCTCCACCAGCCTATCCCTCCTCTGGGCTCGACATAGGACACTGGCCCAACTGGAATTAGGATGTCTGGCCCCTTCTCCATTTTCTTTTCTAGATTTTTCCACGCAACATCAGTTTTGAGAATAGCACGTGGACTCTTTGTCTGATCACAGCTGTCAAAACTCAAATTTAGCCATAACTTATCATCAGTTCCAACGTTCTTGGAACCAAACTCTATGGCTTTTTCATGGGGCGGCATGTCAGGTGAGCCTCTATCACTTCCTGAAGTCTCCGCCGGGAAACTTTTTGGTTGCTCTTGGTCAATCTAGCACCGTTCTTCTTCAAATTCTGCCGTGGAGATTTTCAGATGAAATTTGCACCCTGCAACACAATGGTGGCTTTAGATGGAATATCCGATAGGCAGCTAACCCCAACAAGGATCTTCACAGCATCGAATCGACTTTTCCTTGCCGTATCATTCTCCAGTTTGATTATATTTCCCCATCGGCTAACAATGACCTTAAAAATAGATTCTTGCCAGCCCATAATTGGAATGCCCTCAAGACAAACCCAAACACAAAGCTTCTTCATGTTCTTGAAGTTGTCGATAGTATCAATGTCAACGAACCAAGAATCCATAAGTGATTCTTTCATATCCCAGAAGATGGGCATTTGTTCCTCTTCTTCAAACTTGATAATGGCATAGAAACCTGACCAGCATCATACTTTAACCTTAAATCCACCCGATTGTAGAGCATGTTAAACGAATTCATTGTCATACATTGGATTTATTTGTCCCACAAAGCACATCTTCAACCACTCCAGTTCTGTTTCCGAAACTGAGATCGGGATGAGATCAACTTCGCTACTTTTAGTATTTTTTGAACCAGCTTCCCTAGCACCAGTGGTTGACACTAGAGGAGGATTAGCCGTTGTTGACTTTGCATGAAGGTTATTTAAGAGTGCTTCCTTATACGAAATCCCCACTTTTCGCACGTTAAGATTCTTGCTTAGTTGCGTTGTCATCTTGGCTTTCGTTCCTCGAATGGATGGATTCTTCAAGGGTTCAGAGTATTTTCTCTCCAGGAAAACTTTGATTGAAAAACCATCCATTCTCCGTTCATTTTCTTCTTTTACCACTCGAAGAGCTTCAACCATATTTGTGTACCGCACAAAAGCGAATGTACTCTTCATTCTGGATTTTCTTGGGTTGTTGTAGGCAATGTAAACATCTAAAACCTTACCACACGCCTCAAAAGCTTCTCTAAGTGTCGACCAATGAATCCTTTTGCTCACAAAGTTGATAAAAACTGAAACACCGTTTCTAAAAATTATATTTGAATCATTCTCCCTACTTAGAACCTACCTGCGATGGGTTGGAACAATCCTCTGCTTCGATTGGAAAACTCTCACCGACTTCAGCTTGCGTCCATCTTCTTGCTTCTGCTAGTAATGGAAACCATTCACCTTCTGCTCCATTGTTAATTAGACAAAAAAAAAAAACAATATCACCTATATAAATGTTGATAAATTAACAATTTGTGTTTTTTTGAACAAGTCCTACCTAAGGGGAAGAGAGAAGAATTTGCTCATATTGAGTATTGAACCTACAACCTAGGAAAGATGAGAGAATGCCAACTGAGAACTTTTAATCACATGTTTTAGAGATTGTTGACTATAATCATTTGTATATAAAATTTATGGTTTCGTATCATATAGTCAATTCTAACTAAATAATACTAACAAGCAAAGGCCAATTATGTTAAATACAAAATTTTCTTGTACCAAACAACGGAATCTAAAAGTGTCACCATTTATTATATTTGTGTAGGCTATAAATTTTATTGCTTATTCAATTTCCAATTGTGGAAATGTATAATTGTTTGGAATACGAGTATTTCCGACCATCAGCGATCAGATTCAGCCGTCATTAATAATTCCTCGAGCAGCTCTTCGATCCAACATTTGTCTTACCTGAATTTAGTCATTCCATGTTCTAATTGTTAGAAATAGAATCCCGTATAATAAAGTGAATTCAACGTATTCGGGAACTTGGGCGGAAACTTAAAAAATAACCGTGTAGAACGAAAATATATTTTATTATTTTAAATTGTTAATTTAATATTTTATTATCAAATATTATTTTTATTATTTTGTTTAAAAAACACCTTATATACAATTAAAACAATAAAAAAACCACTAATTTATATAATTATCGCTTAAGAAATTATTAAAGTTAAAAAGGTAGAACGTGAGGATTGAACAGGTGCTTATGCCTTTGCAAAAATAAATTTAAATAGATTTTTATTATATGAGGTATAAAAAAAATTTGACGAGGATTTCGGGGGAGGAGTTCACCGAGACTTATCCAAATGTCATTTTATTACCATATGATCAAAAAATCTTTATAGTGAATAAAATATATTTTTTAATCGTTGAAAATTGTGCTTAAATTGATTAAATTTATGTGTATACATACATATACACATATATCTATGTATGTATTCTCGTATCAATAGCCCCCAAACACTTAACTACTTAAATTAAATGATATTGTGTGTTTAAATACAATCAAACTCATAACCTCTAAGTTAGACAAAGCTAAGAATTTGTGTTAGTGGAATCAAGACAAGATTATACAATTTTGAAGGGACCAAAGCAAAAGAATTTTGTGTTAAAAGAGAGTAAACTAAATTATAAATTTCTTGGAGGGGCGGAAAATGAAAAATTTTCATTTAAACAAAAGTAAAAAAAGTTTAAAATTATTCATTAAATTTTAGTAGGATTAATAATGTAATTATTTTACGGTCTACGACTTGTCTCTAGATTATTATAGCATCAATTGAGTTAATTAAACCACAATTCAATTCACAAACCTCCACCATTTTAAAATATTTATACCATAATAAATCTTTCTTTGGTTGCCCTTTCGGTTTTCCAAAGCTTTTTCCCGATTAATCTGAAATACCCGACTTTGGTTAGTGAATCTCCCAACATGAATTTTTTAGATACACAAAAATTTGAACTTGAAACATGTTTAAGCGATACCAAACTGCTTACCACTTGGACGAATCCCGTTGGTCCAAACTAAATCTTTTAACCTTGGATTTATATTCAAATAAAGCCTTACCATAAACCAACCTTAAACTTGAAATAAGAGCTTACTTGTATACAAATCAAGTTATAGGAGTTTAAACTTCAAAGGTTAAAAGGATAATGAGGAAGAAAAGTAAGTAAGCCCAGAAGTAGCATTTGAGAACGTGGACACGCAATAACCGCCCCCATCCAGAAATTAAAACAAATAAAGAAAAGGGTATCTTCTGAACACGATATAATCTATCCGCTTCTGATTTTTTCATCTACGTGGTCCAATCAGAAAACAAGCTGCGACTTCTACTTCAATCATGTAGCATTGTTATTTTTATCATCAAATATTTTTATAAATTATTATTATACAATTTCATACTAGCATTCAATGATATTTTATAACAGCTTGATAGATTTAGGCTCCAAGCTGGCCAAATCATGGTTTGAGTGGAGAAACTCCGCAACGGTTGAGAGCAAATCCAACATAAAAACTGTAGTTTGGTGAAGTGAAAAAGCTAGCCTTAATGACCACTTTATCCTTGAATAACTAATATTTGGTTTCCCCTACATTTGCAACTCAGTCCTCCACTTACCAATTACCATCGAGGAACAAACAGTAGCACAGTGAATAACCAATTTGTTTATAAATCTCTCATTCTTGCACTCACTTGGTGGATACTTTTTTCTGGGGTCTTCTCATTTTGACTTTTGAGCTCTTGCCTCCATTGCTCTTTGTAGATTGTTTAGTCTTTTTTAGCCATGGCTCTTTGTGCATGTTCATTTCCTCCCATTATTAGCTGCTGTGCTGCTGCTTCAGAACCTCAAAAGTCCTCTCCTTTTGCTTCCCATTTGCTTGCTGGATCAGATCTGGGGTTCCACCCATTGCTTAAGCTCAACCAGGTTCATATGAAGAATAAAAAAAACTGGGTTTTGTTTGTTTTTTTATTAGATTCTAAAGTTGTTCTCTGTTTGAATGAAGTCAAAAAAATTCTCTTTTTTGCCTTTCTTTCTCATTTTCTATTATGTAATCTTTGTTTTGTGTTTTCTTTTGACTTGGATACAATTAATTCTTAGATTCCAGTTGAAAAAAAAAGATTGTTTTTTGTTTTGATTTGTTTAAGGTGAAGAAAAGGCCAGGTGGGGTTTATGCATCACTATCAGAAGGAGCTGAATATTACTCCTCAAGACCAGCAACGCCTCTCTTGGACACTATAAACTATCCAATTCATATGAAAAATCTGTCTGTCAAGGTATAAAAACATGTTTATGCGCTTGTTTCATCTCTTTTATCATGTATATATGTATGGGAACTTTTCATTCAGGAACTGAAACAACTAGCTGATGAACTGCGGTCTGATGTGATTTTCAACGTTTCAAAAACTGGGGGTCACTTGGGGTCAAGCCTTGGCGTGGTTGAACTCACTGTGGCTCTTCATTATGTCTTTAATGCCCCTAGAGACAAGATATTATGGGATGTTGGTCATCAGGTTCGGTTCTTGTTTTGCTTGGTATGAGTAAGAAAGGCGTTTCTGATGTGAATTGGTCCTTATTTCTTATAATTCCTCATTTGGTTTGCAGTCTTACCCTCATAAAATCTTGACTGGGAGAAGAGATAAGATGCATACCATGAGGCAAACTAATGGATTGGCCGGATTCACGAAACGAGCGGAGAGTGAGTATGATTGCTTCGGGACTGGTCACAGTTCAACCACAATCTCTGCTGGCTTGGGTATTAATCTAGTCTTCTTGCATTCATTTTGCATTATGTGTAAGGTTAAAACATTGAAACGAGATAGATATCGTCGAACCATCACCGATTTCTTTGATTTTGCTTTTAGGACTGGGTTAGTTTGTATAGCTAATCTATTATGCAAATCGAGTTTCACTTGGCCTTTGGAGATTTAATTGTCTCAATGTTTCGGGTGGACAGGAATGGCCGTGGGAAGGGATCTGAAAGGTGAAAGTAAGCATGTTGTTGCTGTCATAGGCGATGGTGCAATGACCGCGGGACAAGCTTACGAAGCAATGAACAATGCCGGATACCTGGATTCCGACATGATTGTTATTCTTAATGACAATAAACAAGTTTCTCTGCCAACTGCCACTCTTGACGGACCTATACCGCCTGTGGGAGCTTTGAGCAGTGCTCTCAGTAGGCTGCAATCAAACAGGCCTCTTAGAGAACTGAGAGAGGTTGCAAAGGTAAATAGAAAGGAACAAAACCGAAGAAACTAATATGATTTTGCCCGCGAACTAAAATTAACTCCAACTGAATTTCGTTTTATTGCAGGGAGTTACAAAGCAAATTGGTGGGCCCATGCACGAACTGGCTGCAAAAGTTGATGAATATGCTCGTGGGATGATAAGTGGTTCCCGTTCAACACTTTTTGAAGAACTTGGACTGTATTATATTGGACCTGTTGACGGCCACAACATCGATGATTTAGTTTCTATTCTCAAAGAGGTTAAGATTACTAAAACAACGGGTCCGGTCTTGATCCACGTTGTCACCGAGAAAGGCCGAGGTTATCCGTATGCAGAGAGAGCTGATGACAAGTACCATGGTAACATGCACAATAAGCCATTTTTAGAAAAGATGCCATTTTATATGATTTAATGCACTGATTTCGATTTATGACCTTAGTTTAGGGAACAAAAGAGAATTAATATATCTGGCTTTCTTTTCTCAGGAGTGGTGAAGTTCGATCCGGCAACCGGAAAGCAATTCAAAGGCAGTTCTCTTACCCAGTCTTACACTACATATTTTGCTGAGGCTTTGATTGCAGAAGCGGAGGCAGACAAAAATATTGTTGCCATCCATGCTGCAATGGGAGGTGGAACTGGATTAAATCTCTTCCTCCGCCGTTTCCCTCAAAGATGTTTCGATGTTGGGATTGCCGAACAACATGCAGTAACCTTTGCTGCAGGGTTGGCGTGTGAAGGCTTGAAACCTTTTTGTGCAATCTACTCATCGTTCATGCAAAGGGCTTATGACCAGGCAAGCTACCAAAGTTGCCACTCGTTTTTACGGTTTGTAAAAGATTAATATTCTGTGTTTGTTAAACCTCTGCATTTCAAATTCATAATGAATGTGTCGATTTCCTGCAACAGGTCGTACATGATGTTGACCTGCAGAAGCTGCCAGTAAGATTTGCTATGGATAGAGCTGGCCTTGTTGGTGCAGATGGTCCAACACATTCCGGGGCTTTTGATGTCACTTTTATGGCATGCCTCCCCAACATGGTCGTAATGGCTCCTTCTGATGAGGCTGAGCTTTTTCATATGGTTGCCACAGCTGCAGCCATAGATGACCGTCCTAGCTGTTTCCGTTACCCGAGAGGAAATGGGATCGGAGTTCAGTTGCCGCCAGGGAACAAAGGGGTTCCTCTCGAGGTGACTTTCGATCAAATATGTACATATTCCTATTAAGACTAAATGAAACATACTAACAACTTAATCCAAAATGCGTATAATGTCTTTACAGATCGGCAAAGGAAGGGTACTGATTGAAGGGGAGAGAGTGGCACTATTGGGCTATGGATCTGCAGTTCAAAGCTGCTTAGCAGCTGCCTCGTTATTGGAATCCCATGGCTTAAAGCCGACTGTTGCGGACGCACGGTTTTGTAAACCATTGGATCACTCCCTCATCCGGGGACTGGCAAAATCACATGAAGTTCTGATCACAGTCGAAGAAGGATCGATCGGGGGCTTCAGTTCTCATGTGGCACAGTTCCTAGCTCTTGATGCTCTTCTTGATGGCAAAGTAAAGGTATGGGAATCCGAAATCACGGACTTGAATATTCATAATTGGATTTGGAAATTGATACATCCGTAGAATATCTTAATTTTTTTTTCTTCCAATTTGCAGTGGAGGCCGGTGGTTCTTCCTGATCGATACATCGACCATGGCTCGCCAGCCGACCAGTTGGCTGAAGCTGGTCTTACACCATCGCACATTGCTGCAACAGTGTTCAATGTGCTTGGAAAAAAGAGAGAGGCTCTTGGGATCATGTCCTCGAGAAACTGAGGAAATTCTTCACCTTAATTTTCATTTTATGTACAAATTTTTTCCTTTGGTTTTTCATTTCAAATGAATGGTAGTTAGTTTAAATACAAATATGTATGTATTTGATCAATATATATATTGTTTAAAAGTTGGTAGTAGCAATTGCTTCTCAAGTTCACTATTCTAGAGATGTAAAATACATACAGAACACATTGAGTTGTTCCAATGGAAATGAAAGTATTGTTCTCTCAAAAAAAATCGAGTTCGAATAATTTATCTACATAATATGTGTGTTTTCAAATGTCCTCATGCTCCATGCAAGCCTAGAGAGAAAGTTGCTTACACCAAAAATATGTAATTAACAATGTCAGAAACTAATTTAACCAATTTCAAAATTAAGAGGGGCTTCAAAGATTTTTGTGCCTTAAATACTTTCTGCAAGTAAACAAGGATGGGAATACATTAGCTGGATTTAGATGTTTGTAAATATTTGATTTATTTTTTTAAAATTAGAGAGTGAATTTGGTAATATTAGAATTCAGGGATTATAAGAGAAATTATATCATAGGTTCGTCATGTCACATCATTTATGGTCTCAACAAATAAAAATAATATATTTTATTAATTTTTTTTCATGCCATCTTTTTACCAATTGAATCTTCACTCATATTTACTATAAATCAAATTAAAAAAACAGTTTTTAGCATGTGAAAATTCACTTGGTAAAAAGATGATAAAAAATAAATGAGTTGGATGATTTTTATTGGTTGGGAATGACGGAACGGAGCTATGATATAATTCTCGAGGATATGTAACGGATATTAAATATAATATATTTACTATCGGAACTCGTTTTACCTATGCAAATAAGGAATTTGAAAACCAATAAATGTTAGGTGCAATGACAAAGCACATTGTTCTTCCAATGAGGGGACATAACTTCGAATCTTTGAAGATATCGTCGAGAGAGAGTTAAATTTTTTCGATGTGAAGATTCACTTGGTAAAAAGATGACATGAAAAAAAATTAATGAAATAGATGATTTTTGTTGGTTGGACTATGAATAATGTGACGGAACGGACCTATATGATATAATTTTTCATTAAAAGGTATTGTAACGAATATTAACTATAATATATTTATTATCAAAACTCGCATTACCTATGCAAATAAAGAATTTGAAAACCAACAACTGTTAAATGTAATGACAAAGCACATTGTTCTTCCAATGAGGAATATAAATTTAAATCTTGAAGAAGATATCGTGAGAGAGAGTCAGATTTAAATTAGCATCAATTATCTATTTATTTACAAAATGTTAAAATTATAAATTAATTTGGTTTAATAAATTCAAATATTTGATGTTGATACTATTAAATTATGTGAAAATAGAAAGATAAAAAATTATTATTTTTATTTATGTTGATGTGCTTGGTAGGAAAGATAAAAAATAGAAAGAAAATGTAAATTTCTTTCCATTTATTGCTTAGTTGAGTTGAAAAAATTCAAAGAAAGAAAATAAAGATATGAAAAACTAATTCACATCTCTCCTCATTATCCTCTCAACTATTCTTTTAAAATTGAAATGATTTATTCTTACACATGAGAATGAAAAATGATTTCTCCTCTCACTTTTCTTTCCCTTTACTTTTCTTTCATACCAAACACATTTAAAATTTACTTATTTCCTCTTTCTCCTTCCATCTTTTTATATTTTATCGAACCAAACAAAGTCTAGTGAAAAATAATTTACAAGCAATGTTGGAATCATATCGAATATTCTATTCATTTTTTTTAGATTTTTAACATATTTTTTAAATTTTTAAATATACTTAATCAAACATTTGACCCCATTTCAACATTGTTTATAGATTTTTTTTACTAATTATGTATAAAAAGTTAATTCATAAAAAATTAGGTTAATATACCTTTTGACCTCTGACTTCGACTTTGATAGAGTATATAATTTAACCCTTGATTTTTTGTATAATTTGGCTCGACTTTGGATTTGAGCTGCAATTTAACTCTTGACTTTTTTATTTTAGTTTTGATATGAAATTTGAGCTAGACTTTTATTTGCAATTTAACACAAGCATTTTTAAATATAAATTTATATTTAATTAAATATTTAAATTATTGAGATTAATCAACACTTTATATAATTTTTAATTTATAGATAAAAATTTTAATCATCATTTTAAATTGCAAAAGATAGTTAGAAACTAAATTATAACTCAAAATCAAAATTATAACTCAAAGCCAAAGTCAAGATCGAAAAATCAAAATTAGGTCAAAAGTGTATTAAGCCCAAAACATTAAATAATACATAATTAAATAAATTAGTAAGATGTTCATGGAATGTGGATGTCCATAGTAAGTTAATCGTACCGTTTAATTTAAATGGCCAGTTAATTGTTATAACGATTATTGAATTATAACTTAACCGTTAAAAAACGGTTAGTCGTTTTAACCTCTTATGGTTTACTGTTATTGACAGATCGATTACATGTTAAGTTATAACCTATTATATTTTTTTCTTCATGTGTTCACCATCTCTTTTGAGAATAATGAAATCATATCTTCGATAAATATTATATTATAAAAGATCCTCGAGATTGACGTAATTAATCTTATGAACAAAATTGATGTATAAATAATTTAATAACAGTTAACTTATAGATTAACTATCAACCACTATTTTTAGCGTTCCGATCAATCAAAATCATTTTACCTTAATGGTTCAGTTAATTAACTATAAAAATAGCGAGTAACGGGTTCTGATATGTACACCCCTACTTGGAAGGAGCCACGTTAGGAAGAGATAAAATAGGAGTTTTAGGTATTAAGGAGTGTGTTGTGAAGTGGGCAAATGATGACACCTATTTTTTTTCAACAAAGCATTAAGCAAAAAGGAGTAGCATGGGAATGGCATTCTGTGTCCCAAAAAGAAAGGAGGAAAAATAAAATTTTAAAATACTTGCAAAAATGGAATTGACCCATCACCCCACTTTCAGATCGAATGAATTGGGTTTGGTTGCATTCCTATAGCAAAGAGAGAAAAATTTAGTTCATGAACCATGAAAATTGGTAGTGGGAAAGAAAACACTTGAGCATGACTAAGGATGTTAATTGGGTGGGGAGGGTATGAAGGGTGTTCTCCTCACATTTATTTTCGTTAAGAATTTTTATTTTTATCTTCGTTTCATGATTCATTTTGAATACAAAATTTAAAATTATTCTTGTCTAGTGACCCATCATCTCTATGGGTTTGAGACCTACCTAATCCCTTCTTTACCTATCCAATGACCCACTTCATATAATACATTTATAAGTATTAGTTAAATAAATATAAACCTGTTGTGAATAAAGTAAAGAACAAGAGAGATAAATAAGAGCAAAGATGAGAGACAAAGAGAGAGACTTTTATTATATTCTCAATGTAGGGTTGTGTACAATGCTTTCTTCAAAAGTCTATATTTATAGGTATAAGATGGAAACCCTAATTCCAATGGGTATTAAACCCTAATAATAAAGCCCATTAAAGTCTCATTTAATATATGGATATCCACCATAAATAAAGATATTCATAACACCCCCTTGGATATCCATAAAGATAATGTGCCTCGTTAAAACCTTACTAAGATAAAAACCCCGTGGGAAAAAAATTCTTAGTGAAGGAAAAAGAGTACACACATTTTTGATACACATAACATGTTGCCTCATTAAAAACCTTACCCGGAAAACCCATTGGGACAAAACCTCGGTTAAGGGAAAAAGAGTGCAATGCGTATTTACTCCCCTCATAAAAATATCACATAAGATCTTTGAATCTTCATAATTCAATCTTGAATATAATCTTCAAATGTTGAAATAGAGTATGCATTAGTGGATAAATCTTCCAAGTTATTGCTTGAAATGATTCATCAAATACTATTCTTCTGAAGATCATGAGAGACGAAACTTTAAAGAGATATGTTTCGTTTTATCACATTTGATGTATCCACATTGAGATATAAATTCTGCATTATCTTTATATAAGATAGTTTGCATCTGATCTTGTGAAAGGAATTCACATATCTTCTGGATATGTTTAGCCAAACACATATTTCAGCTTTGCCTCATGCATAGGAATTATTTAAAGGCAATGGTCTCGTAGCACTTAGATAGTATTTCTGGATCAACTAAGATACGATGCTTCCAGATCAATTAATGTATATATGGTGCTTTTAGACTAATAATATCATCACCTTTTTCTCGAAGGCGGAATGGATCTTTGTTTACATTAAGAGGCCTAGCAACCAAATAGTGATCAACGAATATGCATTATGCATGTAAAGTCTCTTTAAACATTTTTCTGTGTATGACGATTGCTGCACAAGGATTCCATTGTTAAGGAGATCTCTTCATGAGTCTCAATGAATCGCCAACATACAGAATAAAAACAAAGACAAATCCAGAGCTAAACCTCTTAATAAAATGCTCCAGAAATTAAATCATTCTTATAGCCTTCCGCTAATAAGTATTCAATGGGGCGATTATACCAAATGTGCCCAATAATGTTTTAATCCATAAAAAGATATATTCAATATAATTGAATAATATTCTCGAGAACTTGAATTAACTGCTTCTGGCAGTCTAAATCCTTCCAGAAGCTTCATGTAAATGTTGTTATCAAGAGGCTCATACAAATAAGATGTAACAACATCCATTAGGCGGAGACTGAGTTATTTCATTTATTGTTAGACTATCTAAAAGTAACTGCATCCACCACTGAGGAATATATTTTCCTCATAATCAATTTCATGTCTTTGTGAGAATTTTTGTGCAACCAAACGAGCTTATATCTCGTGATTTCTCCTTTTGATTTCTCTTTCTCACAAGGGCTCATTAATATCCACGAGCTTTACACATTTCAATATACGAGCTATAGGCCCAAATACTTCTCTTTTCGAAAGAGATCTTAGTTTCGCCTCAATTGCCTCTTTCCATATTGGCCAATCATTTCTTTGTTTACATTGTCCAATTGACAATGATTCATGATCCACATCATCAAATAAAATCTCTAGTGCTATATTGCATGCAAATGTATTATCGACGTCGATTTGATTTTAGTTCCACTTATTACTAGACATGACATAATTTATTGAGATCTCTTTATTATCAGGTACCTGAGTCATGTTAATGTCTCTATTGGAGACCTTTTAATCTCTTCTTGAGATTTTCATAATTCATTGATTCCTCGATCAGACCATCATAACTATAGCTCCCTTTCTTTTTTTCGAGGATTTTTATCTTTGGAACCTACTTGTCTACCACGCTACAGGCGTAAGTTAGACTCATTAGCAACTAGAGTTTGTCCTTCCGGGACATCAAATTTAAACGGAACATTCATAGCCGGTATATGTGACTTAGTCACTCTACTAGGGTCATCAAAATCATCTGGCAATTGATTTGCTAAATGAATTATCCTTTGAACTTATAGTTCACATTGTTGAGTACGTGGATCAAACTAAGATAATAATAATTCATTCCAATTTATTTCTTTTTCCAGCTATTTTATTTTCTCTCCCTAATGTTGGAAAAACTGACTCATTAAAATGATAGTAGTAAATCGAGCTGTAAATAAATTCCCTATCAGAAGCTCAAGATATTTAATTATCAAGGGAAATTTGAATCTGACATATATTCCTAACCTCCTTTGAGAACTCATCTTTGTGCGTCGTGGTGGAAGAATCAGAACATATACCGCGCAAAAAAAATCTAAGATGAGAAATATTTGGTTTTAATAAAAAACCATTTGTAATGGGAAGAACTTATGATAATTTGTTGGCTTGATGCGAATTAGTGATACTACATGTAAAATGACATGTCACCAGCATTATCAAGACCGATTGTCTTTATAAGGTAATCTGGAAAATGTGCTCATAATTTTATCAACTGAGCAAGTAGCCTCGCAAGCACCAAGTTACAAGTTGATAACAAGGATACATATGACCATCTATTCGATGCATCGATTAAAATCGTAAAATATCTAAATGGACTGTAAGAAAGGTGTATCGGCCCACATATATCACCTTCTATCCGTTCCAGAAAATTAATAGATTCACAATCTATCTTAGCTGATGATGATTGAATAATCAGTTTGCTTTGATAGCAAGTATCACATGAAAAACATTACCTTGAAGAAAATTTTAGTTCTTCAATAATGACCACATGAAAGTGTCAACAAATTTTTGCATCATAATTGAACCGGGATGGCCTGACCGGTCATGCCAAATAATAAAGTTATCAATAAACTTCTGATTTACAATAGCATGAGCTTCAATTTGTACTAATTCTTGTGTAGTACAATATGGATGACAGTGCATATATTTTTTCAAGATTTTATTATTGCCTTGAGTTATACTCGTAATATTGAGATATTCGGCACCCTCTCGACTAATATTCTCAATATATTTTTGCAAATATATCTAAAATTCAATAAGTCTCTTTGCGTCTTTGACGAGTATAATGCACTGTGAAAATGGAATAGAGTTCCATTTGGCAATAACATATTTGCTCAGTCAAAGCCTTCTGTGATATTAGTACTTCTAGATATAATACTCACATTACTCCCTTGCATTTTAAATGGGAAAATATGCATAGTTATGCATCTTTCAAAATGTGTTTCGTTTTATTCACTTCGGGGAATAAAAAAGATTAAATATAGCACATCATATCAAATCGGTTATCTATCAAAGATAAACCCTCAAGAACTTATTGCTCTTACGAAGCATTAATATTTTAGTACTTTGGGAAATAGTACTCATATTTTCCCTTGCATTTAAATGGGAAAATATTTCTTACGCTTAAGTATAGTGTGAGTACTTGCACTGTCTGCTAGGCATAAATAGCCATTATTCATTGTATATTTTATTACGAAGGTAATCATATTCTTCAAAGAATAAATTAACATAAAGCGTAAATAAATAATATATAAAAAAAGTTAATATAAAGAAAATTAAAATAAATAAATAATAAAATTAACATAAAACAAAATAAATAAAATACCAATTATTTCCTTTAAAGGTTATAAGGGAAATAAAATAAATGACGAATTATTCTCTTCAAGGGTTATGAAGAAATTAACAATGTCCAATTGAGTTGGACTAACAATGACATAATTATTTTCGCCATAAACAAAACTTGTTTATATTTTCTTTAATTTATCATTCATGCTTATGGATAAAGTCCATAATACTTTGGCGTTTGACAAGTACGAGACCAATAGTTTGTACCATCGTATTGATAACATAAAGATTTTGATATGATATCTATCATTCTTGTCATCCTTATAATCTCACTTTTGGTGGATATAAACATTCTCAAAAGGATTATCTTATCCATGTCTATTTTTACGGCATCAATCGCGACCATAATTTATAATGTGGCATTTATTTTTTCCGCTATAAAAATATCACATTCACTTCAGGGAATGTAACGGAAGCTAATAGGTCTTTAAAACCTCATCAGTGATACTCTGACACATAACTGAGTTTTATTCACTAACCATATTGTAAATTATTATGTTTGCATTCACATCAAGGAATGAAACAAATCCAATAATCGCATGAAATAAACATCATGCTTGCATTCACTTCAAGGAATGACATAAGTCCAATAATCGCATGGAATAAACATCATGCTTGCATTCACTTCAGGGAATGCCTCCTATAATTTTTTTTTTGGATCAAGACGATTTTTGTAACTTGAACTTGGGAGAAGTCTATAGTCGAATTTTTCGACACAAAAATAATATTGCTTTCAAGCAAATATAGACTTTATAACAACCATACTATTAAAGAATAATTGAGCAACCAATATATATATATATACTTATAGAGAACAAAGATTTAATCCTCATACGCGACATTGTTAAATCACTATAATTTATAACACCTTAAAATCATAAATTAAAGAATAAAAATAAAAATAGAGTTTACCGATATTGATTTTCCTCTCAAGGACGGTTGTGATATACATGACCAAGACAACTCCTCATAATCTCTTTTTTCTTTCCAAGCCATTTAAAGATATCATGTAAAACTCAAAATATGGTTAAAATACCAACTTTAACAAAAAAAAACATAAATACAATCACTACAAAATAATTGTCATTCTTAAACAAATAAACAACCATAAGGATGTATAAATACGAATGATTAATCAATCGCTATATCGAAATATATGATAGATGTAGTTACCAATATCTTGTTAAAATCTTTTTCGAGAATTGTCGACAAGAACCACGGTAATTGAGTCACTCTATGGCTACACTAACACCAAACAACCAAAGATTTTTAAAAAATTAAAAGTCAAGTTAAAGATCAAAGAAAGAAAGAGAATCAATAAGTAAAATATAATTGAGAGAGAAGAACTTATCTTTGATTCATGCTAGTATCAAATTCTTTTCAATAACTCATTTAGGATTCGAACGACAAAACACCTCAGTTGGTTAGAGTCTCGTGCTGATAACGTGTTGTGAATAAAGTAAAGAAGAACAAACGAGATAAATAAGAGCAAAGATGAGAGACAAAGAGAGAGACTTTTATTATATTCTCAATGTAGGATTGTGTACAATACTTTCTTCAAAAGACTTTTATTATTATTATTATTATTATTATTATTATTATTATTATTATTATTATTATTATTATTATTATTATTATTATTATTATTATTATTATTATTATTTATAGGCATGAATATATGGATATCCACCATAAATAAAGATATTCATAACAAAACCAAATTTGTTATGAAAATAGTATGAAATACATGTCATATGGAATCCCACCACATATGTGATATTATTCCAACCATAACTATTCAATAATAATAATAATAATAATAATAATAATAATAATTATAATAATAATAATAATAATAATAATAATAATAATAATAATAATAATAATAATAATAATAATAATAATAATAATAATAATAATACGTCGCAACGACCATTTAATTGGTAAATTAAAATATAATGTAACACCTGAGTTTAGGGGTCGGTAGTTGAGTGTGTGAATTGGGTTCGAGTCGTTGGGCTCGTTTTAATTAAATGGGCTTTGCTTTAAAATTTAATATGAGCTTGGTTTAAATAAAAGGGGCTTGTAGATCACAAAGGGCATTTTGGTAAATTTTTAAATAAAGGAAAAAAATGAGTAAAAAGGGGCTTTTTACTATTCATCTTCTTCTTCCTCCCCTTTTCAAATTAAAAAGACACGACCTAAAACCTCTCTTCAACCCAAAACACTATTCCATCAAAGCACTTCACCATTTCAAGTGTTTTCAACGAGGTAAGCACGTTTTTGACTTCTCCTCTTTATCCCAAACGTTTCTATGGTCTTATTTTCGCATAAATATCATTGTTGAGGTTTTCAAGTTTTGAAGAAAATGATGAAGCTTTAATGGCTTTTCGATTAGCTTTTGATTTGTAGAGTTAAGATATATTTTAATCTTGCCCTTAAGTACTTTATAACTCAAAATGGTGGGGTTTTATCAAAAATCCCGAAATGGGTTTTTGTGGGTATTTTAAAAGGGTGAAAATGTGGGTTATTGAGGTAGTTTGGTGTAGGAGAGTGGAGCTGATGTTATAGTGATGCTTGAAGGTTGTTTTGAAAGTGTTTAATGTTGATTTGAGTGTTGGAATTGTTAGTTTTCTGCTGGGTTGTGAGGGAGTACGAAAATGAGGATTTTTGGGTTGGTTCATGGCTTGAAATTGTGGAGAATTGGTCTTGTGTTTGAAATTTGATTTGTGGCAGTGTTTTGTGAATGATTTGTGTAGTAATGAGTTGTTTTTGATTGGTTAGAATCAAGGGAAACCGTTGGAGAAGCTTCGTGCTTGATTCTGGAAAGTTTGGAGGCTTGATTTGGCTTTTCTCGATTTGCTTAAGGAAGTTCGGTGAGTGGATCATTTTAAATGGTTTTAAATTTGTTCAAGAGTGTAGATGAGGTGTTAGATTGTGCTTGTTAGGCCAATCCAAGGTAGAGATTAAGTTGGTAGCTTAATCTCTTGTGTGCTTTATGAGTTTTGCTTAATGTGCATAAGGTAGACTTGTGAAGTATGTGGTTGTTTATGCATGTCGATATACATATTGATGTTGTATAAAGATGAGGATATGTTGTGTTGCGTGATTTTAATATCATGGTTTGACTTGCTTAATATATTTAGCACTAGTTAATTACCGGGTATAAATGATCGATCATTAGGATGAGCGTGCACACGGTTGAGTAAAATTCACGCGTGACCTTGGTGACGTATAGTCATCAAGGAGGCATACAGTGAAGTAATATTCCACCGGAAATGTTATTACGTGATGATGAGTGGAATCCCATCCGTAAGGGCATGTGATGATGTGTGTAGTCCCATCTATGCAAGGACCGGTGATGAGTGTAATCCCACCGAAAGGTAATGTTGTCGTTGAGTACATTGAGGGCAAAAATCCCAACTGAAGTTATCCGCATATCCGAGTAAGCTAATAGTTGCCAATATACTTGTTCATGTATAGTAGATGTGATAAGCTATTTCTTATATCTTGTATAGCATAACATGAGGTAAGATGCCATGCTCATGCATTCTTGTGACGTTTAGCTATGTTTCTGTGTAGTGCATATGTATGCTTTGTGAATGTCTTAAGGATGACATGCTTGAACCATGCATTGTCGTGTTTTTGTTTTAGAGCTCCTTCACTAAGCTTCTAGCTTACACTCTTATTTTCGACAATGCAAATCTCTAGTGTGGAGTTAGCAAGGAGCAAGGAAAGGGGCATCCAAGCTTGTAGTAGTTGCTCAAGTATGATTTAATAAATAATGTAGTAGTTTAGCAATGGGGATGCTATGTGTTGTATGAGCATGTGTAGACTCCTATTTTGTTAATGCTTCTATGATATGGATTGTAAACCATGTTGACGAGATGTTTTAGTTTTGTTTTGAAAGCATGTAACCTTGCTTCTTGAATGCTTAAGTGTTTTGCTTTAAAGGCATGTAAACCTTGTTATGCATGTATTTGGTGGATGCTTGTTCTTTTTAAATGGTTAGCCTTAGATGTATGCTCTTTTGAATGGATGGTCTTGAATGTATGTTAAGTGTTGGATCATGCTTGAAGTAGGGTGAAATGCCTCTAGAGTATGTGTATGTATGTTGTATCCTGTTTCTTGAGGTTTTGGGGATGTTTGGGAACACTTGGGGATGCTTAAAACTATTTTTAGGGTCTTACAGATTGCAAGCATTTTGGAACGCGTGGGGTGGTTTTGAAACAGGTGTAGCTCCAGGGACACCTGTATCAGAACATGTTTCGGTACGGTTTGATACTGCGAGCGCCCGTTTCGATACGCATATCGGAACGATTTGCCTCTGTGAAGGCTCGTTTCAGAACCTGTTTCGGAACGCTTAGTTAATGGAGACCCCCGTACCGGAACGAAGTGGACCGTATCAATACGGTCTGGTCTGGCTTTTGAACTGGGGCATGTGTATCGAAACGGGCAAGCCTGTTTCAAAACACAGGCCTGTAAATTGGGCTTTTGGCACCTTAAAGGGTTCTCGGGTGTCGGGCTTTGGCCCCGTTGGTCGTAAGCATGTCACTTGGTAAATTTAAATTACCTTACGTTCTGTCTGTAACGTCTTGTCCTCGTTTTCCGCTGTCGTCTTCGCACATAGGACTAAGTGATACCTTTAGATAAGATAAATAAATGTAAAGGTTTCTAGGGTTTTTTATCGGAGTGGAACCTTAACGGGCTTTACTTCGGTTTTCCCCGTGTAACCTACTCGAATCGGCCAGTCATCCAGACCGGGAGGAGGGGGTTACATTTGTTGGTATCAGAGCCTAAGGTTTCCGCGACCTCGGGTAGGTAAGTGAGGTAAGTTTGAAGTGTACGTTGTACGGTGAATGTTTTGCTATATATGCTTGTTGTTTGCTTGCTTGCATGATGTTTGAAAGCATGTGTTAGCATGAATGTTGTGTTGTGGCGTAGTGTCGAGTTCCCATTTCTACTATTACCTATTTGAAAAGATTTTGTAAAGGAATATACTTGAGCACGTTGGACCCTTGCCTTTGCTAACTTAATCCTTATGTGTTTGTTTGTTTGTAGTTGTTATCTTGCTAGCTGTGAGATGAGACATACAGGTAGGCCTAAGATGGTTCATTCGGAACCACGGGCAGCAGCTCCGGGGGTTGAGCCAGTTGTTGAGGCGCAGGCTCCTGCACCTGCTCCTTCTCCTCCTCGTTAAGAGGGAGGTGAGGCGAGAGCCGAGGGTGTAGGACCGCAGGTTGGCCAAGATCCGGCCGGAATAGATTTGGCTCCACTAGTTCAGGCGATAGCCGGGGCTTTTCAGGCAGCAGTGGCTGGGGGTCAGGCGGTGGCACAACCTTAGGGTGAGGGCACTGGTTTGCCACTTGAGAGGCTTCGTAGTTTGGGAGGCGAAGAGTTTCGAGGGTTGGCACCTGAGAGATCCGAGGCTTGGTTTGACAAGACTGTCCGTATTTTGTCTCAGATGGGTTGTACTGGAGCACGCAGACTTGGGTGTGTTGTTTCTCTGCTTTAGGGTGATGCCTACACTTGGTGGGTCACCATTACTACGGGCATGCCAGATGCCGAGATCACATGAGAGTTTTTTGAGTCTGCTTTCCGCAAGAAGTATCTGGGTCCCTGTTATCTCGATGAGAAGAAGAGAGAGTTTATGACATTGCTTCAGGGGAGCTTGACAGTGACCGAGTATGAGATACGGTTCATCATATTGAGCCAGTATGCGTCCGAGCTAGTTCCTACTGAGAGGGAACGTTGTGACCGTTTCCGTTACGGGTTGAGCGAGGAGATTAAGAGGTACACTTTGGCTACGGACTACACATACTTCGATGTCTTGGTCGCTAGGGCAAAGGACATAGAGCACAGTTTGGATTTGACCAAACATTCTGGTGGTTCTAGTTCCGGGAAGAGGTCGGGCGACTTTGATAGAGGTGATTCCAAGAGGCATAGAGACAATAGGCGTTAGTTTGATCATGGGCGTGGTGGTGGTAACCACAGTAGAGGTCATTAGGGCCAAAGAGCTGGTGGGCATCTGCCCGAGTGTGCTCAATGCGGGAGGCATCACACCGGTGAGTGTTGGGGGAACTTTCACTCATGTTGGAGCTGTGGAGCTAGAGATCACATTAGGCGTGATTGTCCACATCAGGCTGGGTATGCACCAGTTCAAGTTCAGGCCCCTGCTAGGGCCATTGATTTTCCGAGAGGCTGTGGGCGCGGCCGAGGTAACTTCTAGCCGAGAAATGATGGTCAGAGGAACATAGCACATGTAGTTGCGGTTCAGCCAAAGGGCGGAGGTCAGGCTAGGGTTTATGCTCAATGTGAGGGGTAGAACGTCACGGATGTGATTGCATGTAACTTCTCGATACTGTCTCCGAGTTTGCTTTCCTTAATTGACTCCGGGTCTACGCATTCATATATTTTGAGTGAGCATGCAAAGATGTTGAATTTACCTTGTGAGGTACTAGAGGTAGGTGTTAGTGTTACTAGTTACTTCGGGGATATAGTAGTGGTTCGGAAGATGTACAGAAGGTGTTCGTTAATGGTTCAGGGGCATGTGTTTCTAGTGGATATGATGGAGTTACCGTTTTATGGCTTTAATGTAATTCTGGGTATAAACTGGCTTACAGAACATAGAGCTGGGATAGATTTTGAGACTAAGAGGGTTTTCTTGAAGCTTGCGGATGATTATGAGATTGTAGTAGTAGGTCAGAATGTAAAGTTCCTATCGAATATTGTCTCAGCTTTAGAAGCTTATAGATTAGTTGAGTTGGGTTGTGAGGCGTACTTGGCCTACGTGATGAATCCGAACATGAGTGAAGTTAGACCTCAGGATATCAGAGCAGTGTGTGATTTTCCGAGTGTGTTTTTGGAAGAATTGCCGGGTTTACCGCCTGATAGAGAGGTGGAGTTTGCTATAGAGACTTATTCAGATTTTGCTCCTATTTCGATTGCTCCGTACCGTATGACACCGAAAGAACTGAAAGAGTTGAAGACTCAGTTGCAAGAGTTGTCAGATAGAGGTTTTATCCATCTGAGTTCTTTACCTTGGGGTTCTTCGGTTTTGTTTGTGAAGAAGAAAGACGGTAGTATGAGGATGTGCATCGATTATAGAAAATTGAATCAGTTGACAGTGAAGAACAAGTATCCCTTGCCGCGTATTGATGACTTGTTCGATCAGTTGAGAGGGGCATCAGTCTTTTTGAAGATTGACTTGAGATCCGGTTATTACCAGTTGAAGGTGAAAGAGGTTGATGTACCGAAGACAACTTTTAGAACTAGATATGATCACTATGAGTTCTTGGTTATGTCGTTTGGGTTGACAAATGCACCGGTTGCTTTTATGGACACGATGAATAGAATCTTCCATAAGTACTTAGATCAGTTTGTGGTTGTTTGCATAGATGACATTTTGGTGTATTCGCATACCGAGGGAGATCATGACCGACATTTGAGGTTAGTTTTGCAGACTTTTCTAGACAACCAGTTGTATGCAAAGTTGAGTAAGTGCGACTTCTGGATCCAAGAAGTAGTCTTCCTAGGACATGTAGTGTTAGCCAATGGGATTAGAGTTGATTCGAAGAAGATAGAGGCCATTGTTGAGTGGAAGCAACCGAAGTCTGTGATAGAGATTCGTAATTTTCTAGGCTTAGGCGGATACTATATGAGGTTTGTGGAAGGATTCTCTAAGATAGCTGCTCCTTTGACGAAGTTGCTTCAGAAGAATGTTCAGTTTGAGTGGTAAAATGTGAGACAACAAGCCTTTGAGAAATTGAAAGAAGCCTTGACCCATGCACCGATCTTGATTAAGCCTGAGTCAGGGAAGGACTATGTGATCTACAGTGATGCTTCATATGTAGGATTAGGTTGTGTACTCATGCAAGACAGAAGAGTGGTGGCTTATGCCTCGAGACAGTTGAAGACTCATGAGCGTAACTATCCGACACACGACATAGAGCTAGTCGTAGTTGTGTTTGCCTTGAAGATCTGGAGACATTATTTGTATGGTGAGAGATGCACAGTGTATACGGACCACAAGAGCTTGAAGTATATAATGACACAATGAGAGTTGAACCTTAGACAACGTAGGTGGCTATAGTTGCTTAAGAACTATGATCTTACGATTGAGTACCATCCGGGTAAAGCCAATGTAGTGGCCGATGCATTGAGTAGGAAGGTAGTCGTTGAGTTGAGAGCCATGTTTGCTAGTTTGAGCATGTCCGGAGATGGCGGTTTAGTGGCTGAGCATCAGGTTAGACCTACCTTAGGCCAGTTGATTAGAGAGAAACAACTCTTAGATAGATCTTTGGCACCCCACGTGCAAGATATAGCCGAGGGTAGACCTTCGGACTATAGTTTCAGTGTTGATTGGGTCTTGTGCTTCAGAGATAGAATAGTTGTGCCGAATGACATTGATTTAAGACGTACGATCTTGACCGAAGCACACAGTAGCCCGTTTGCTATGCATCCCGGTAGTACGAAGATGTATCGTGATTTGAAGAATAAATACTTTTGAGTTGGTTTGAAGAGAGACGTAGCCGATTTCGTGAGTAAGTGTATGGTATGTCAGAGAGTGAAGGCAGAACATCAAGTTCCTTCAGGTTTGTTACAACCGTTGAGAATTCCGGAATGGAAGTGGGAAAATATCACCACGGACTTCGTTTCGGGTTTTCATTTGACTCCTACGAGGAAGAACTCATTTTGGGTTATAGTTGACAGTTTCACAAAGTGTGCTCACTTTTTAGCTGTTAATACGACTTACTCCCTAGATAGATTGGCCGATTTGTACATCAGTGAGATTGTGAGACTGCGTGGTGTGCCGAAGACGATTGTGTCTGATAGAGATTTGAGATTTACAACCCGGTTTTAGGAGTGTTTGCATACAACTTTGGGTACCCGATTGAATTTCAGCACGTAGTATCATCCTCAGTCAGAGGATCAGTCAGAGAGGGTTACACAGATTTTAGAAGATATGTTGCGTTGTTGCATCATTAATTTTCAGGGTACTTGGGAGAAACACTTGCCTTTGGTTGAGTTCGCGTACAATAACAGTTATCAGTCGAGCATTCAAATGGCTCCGTATGGGGCATTGTATGGTAGAAAATGTAGAACTCCGGTTCGTTGAGCCGAAGCGGGTCAGAAGTTGTTACCGATGCTAGATTTTCTTAAGGGGACTACCGATAAGGTGAAATTGATTTTTGACCGGTTGAAGGCAGCTTCGGATAGGTAGAAGTCCTATGCCGATTTGAAGAGGAAAGAAGTTGAGTATGCCATGGGAGATAGAGTGTTATTGAAAGTCTCTTCGTGGAAGAAAGTTATGAGATTTGGCAGAAAAGGGAAGTTGATTCCGAGGTACATTGGGCCGTATGAGATTGTGAAGTGAATCGGTCCGGTTGCTTATTAGTTACGTTTGCTATTCGAGTTAGAGAGGATTCACAATGTGTTCCATGTGTCGATGCTTTGTAAGTATAGATCAGACCCGTCGCATGTTATGCACGTGGAAGAGATTGAATTGAATCCGGATCTGACGTATGATGAGGAACCAGTTGAGATCTTAGCCTCAGACAGCAAAGTGTTGCGTGGTAGATCGATTGAGTTGGTCAAAGTGAGGTGGCAACGTCGAGGGGTGGACGAGTGGGGGAGAGTTGGGAGAGAAAGGAGGATATGGAAAGGCAGCTTCCGTATCTCTTTCGGTTAGGTAATTTCGAGGATGAAATTACTTAAGTGGGGAAGAGTTGTAACACCCGGGTTTAGGAGTCGGGAGTTGAATATGTGAATCGGGTTCGAGTCGTTGGGCTCGTTTTAATTAAATGGGATTTGCTTTATAATTTAATATGGGCTTGGTTTAAATAAAAGGGGGTTGTAGATCACTAAGGGCATTTTGGTAAATTTTTAAATAAAGGGAAAAAAGATGAGTAAAAAGGGGACTTTTTACTATTAATCTTCTTCCTCCCCTTTCCAAATTAAAAATTCATGACCTAACACCCTTTTCAAATTAAAAAAATGAGGTAAGCACGTTTTTGACTTCTCCTCTTTATCCCAAACGTTTCTATGGTCTTATTTTCGCATAAACATCATTGTTGAGGTTTTCAAGTTTTGAAGAAAATGATGAAGCTTTAATGGCTTTTCGATTAGCTTTTGATTTGTAGAGTTAAGATATGTTTTAATCTTGCCCTTAAGTACTTTATAACTCAAAATGGTGGGGTTTTAATAAAAATCCCGAAATGGGTTTTTGTGGGTATTTTAAAAGGGTGAAAATGTGGGTTTTTGAGGTAGTTTGGTGTAGGAGAGCGGGGCTGATGTTACAGTGATGCTTGAAGGTTGTTTTTAAAGTGTTTAATGTTGATTTGAGTGTTGGAATTGTTAGATTTCTGCTGGGTTGTGAGGGAGTACGAAAATAAGGATTTTTGGGTTGGTTCATGGCTTGAAATTGTGGAGGATTGGTCTTGTGTTTGAAATCTGATTTGTGACAGTGTTTTGTGAATGATTTGTGTAGTAATGAATTGTTTTTGATTGGTTAGAATCAAGGGAAACCGTTGGAGAAGCTTCGGGCTTGATTCCGGAAAGTGTGGAGGCTTGATTCAACTTTTCTCGGTTTGCTTAAGGAAGTTCGGTGAGTGGATCATTTTAAATGGTTTTAAATTGGTTCGAGTGTTTAGATGAGGTGTTGGATTGTGCTTGGTAGGCCAATCCAAGGTAGAGATTAAGTTGGTAGCTTAATCTCTTGTGTGCTTTATGAGTTTTGCTTAATGTGCATAAGGTAGACTTGTGAAGTATGTGGTTGTTTATGCATGTTGATATACATATTGATGTTGTATAAAGATGAGGATATGTTGTGTTGCATGATTTTAATATCATGATTTGACTTGCTTAGTATATTTGGCACTAGTTAATTACCGAGTATAAATGATCGATCATTAGGATGAGTGTGCACACGGTTGAGTCAAATTCGCGCGTGGCCTTGGTGATGTATTGTCATCAAGGAGGCATACAGTGAAGTAATATTCCACCGGAAACGTTATTACGTGATGATGAGTGGTATCCTATTCGTAAGGGCATGTGATGATGAGTGTAATCACATCCATACAAGGACCGGCGATGAGTGTAATCCCACCGAAAGGTAATGTTGTCGTTGAGTACGTTGAGGGTGAAAATCCCAACGGAAGTTATCCGCATATCCGAGTAAGCTAATAGTTGCCAATATACTTGTTCATGTATGGTGGATGTGATAAGTCATTTCTTATATCTTGTATAGCATAACATGAGGTAAGATGCCATGTTCATGCATTCTTGTGACGTTTAGCTATGTTGCTATGTAGTGCATATGTATGCTTTGTGAATGTCTTAAGGATGACATGCTTGAACCCTGCATTGTTGTGTTTTTGTTTTAGAGCTCCCTCACTAAGCTTCTAGCTTACGCTCTTGTTTTCGACAATGCAAATCTCTAGTGTGGAGTTAGCAGGGAGCAAGGAAAGGGGCATCCAAGCTTGTAGTAGTTGCTCAAGTATGATTTAGTAAATAATGTAGTAGTTTAGCAATGGGGATGCTATGTGTTGTAGGAGCATGGGTAGACTCTTATTTTGTTAATGCTTCTATGATATGGATTGTAAACCATGTTGATGAGATGTTTGAGTGTTGTTTTGAAAGCATGTAACCTTGCTTCTTGAATGCTTAAGTGTTTTGCTTTAAAGGCATGTAAACCTTGTTATGCATGTATTTGGTGGATGCTTGTTCTTTTTAAATGGTTAGCCTTGAATGTATGTTCTTTTGAATGGATGGTCTTCAATGTATGTTAAGTGTTGGATCATGCTTGAAGTAGGGTGAAATGCCTCTAGAGTATGTGTATGTATGTTGTATCCTGTTTCTTGAGGTTTTAGGGATGTTTGGGAACACTTGGGGATGCTTAAAACTGGTTTTAGGGTCTTACAGATTGCAGGCATTTTGGAACGTGTAGGGTGGTTTCGAAACGGGTGTAGCTCCAGGGATACCCGTATTGGAACACATTTTGGTACGGTTTGATACTGTGAGCGCCCGTTTCGGTACGCGTATCAGAACAATTTGCCTCTGTGAAGGCCCGTTTCGGAACCTATTTCGGAACACTTAGTTAATGGAGATCCCCGTACCGGAACAGAGTGAACTGTATCGGTACGGTCTGGTCTGGCTTTTGAACTTGGGCCTGCGTATCGAAACGGGCAAGCATGTTTCGTAACACAGGCCTGTAAATTTAGCTTTTGGCATCTTAAAGGGTTCTCGGATGTCAGGCTTTGGCCCCGTTGGTCGTAAGCTTTCTTGTGAACCTCGTATGCATTGTTTATGTTTAGTTTGGGTCATTAAGCATGAAAATGGACTAACATGTCACTTGGTAAATTTAAATTACGTTACGCTATGTCTGTAACGTCTTGTCCTCGTTTTCCGCTGTCGTCTTCGCACATAGGACTGAATGATACCTTTAGATAAGATAAATAAATGAAAAAGTTTCTAGAGGTTTTAATCGGAGCGGAACCTTAACGAGTTTTACTTCGGTTTTCCCCTTGTAACCTACTCGGATCGGTTAGTCGTCCAGACCGGGATGGGGGTTACATATAAAATATAACTTTACACAATATTAAAAAATATTTAGGGTTGACAGCAACAAAAAAGAAGAAGAAATCTCAAACTTTTCAGAAATACCCCAAGATAAGTTAATATAATACCTTAAATTTGAATCTGATCAAACTTGATATAAAATATTTATATATTTGTTATGATCAATCTCAAACTCATATATATATTCTATTTTTCTTAAGTATCCATCCCACAAGTCAATATGAATTATCTGAAATTTGACTCTGATCAAAACAAAATTTTTTTAAAAAATAGTGATATATTTGATCTCATCAATCATAATATCAATTATATTTTTAGTAATATTTACAATAACATGTTATAAGATCTATTGGGACGGATGAATATGATGTGAGACGAGCGGTGGAAAGGGATGATACGAGGCGTGAGAATGAGGTGGGTACAAAGTCATATTCATGCCTGCTCCACCACCTACAATTTTTTTTTATCTTTATCCCCACCTTACTACCTATAAAATCTATAACCATCTCTATTTAATTAAATTTAAAATAAGGTGAATCTTCGCAAAATCCGCCTACTACATCGGTAAGCATGGCATTGGAGTCTATTGCTTTATAGCTTTTTGAATCCAATCTAAATAATACATTTCCTATCACACTCAATGTATAGATGATGGAGTCGTTTAAAATTCAATGGATAATGGTCACACCTTGAGTCTTATCAATGAATTAAACATAAAAGAAACGTAAATTTATTATTATTTTTCTGATAAAAGAAAAAGTGATCGATCCAGCATAGTTTTCCGTTTAAAAAATGATAATATACTCTTTTTAAAATTTGATAATTATATTCGACATTGATTGAAAGGTGAAAGTGCATTTTATTCAAACAAAAAAAGAAAAGAAAAAAAGGGTGAAAGTTAAATTTAAATAAAAAAGCTAAATTGATAAAGCTAAACGTCAAGAACTAACTTTATTATTATTATTTGTTGACTTTCATTATTAAAAAAGATTATTAAGGGTAAAATACACCACATACCACTCAATTATGGTCGTTGACTCGAAAATGTCTCCGAATTTTAAAAAAGTTAAAAACTAACACTGAACTTTAGTTTGTGACTCAAAAATACCACTCCACCGTTAACTCTTAACATCACGTTAAGTAAAAACAACTTCGTTTTGGTGCGACTGTTTTGAAGCTTAATTTAGCCCAAAACGACGTCGTTTTGCTGGAGGAAAAATATTAAAACCATGTGCTTGGAGGTAAGGGTGTTCATAAAATCCCAAACCGTTGTACCGTACCGAAAACCAGACTAAATGGTACAACAATCGTACCGATAAAATTAGCGGTTAAACGGGACGAGAACAATTACGATTTTTTCTAAACGATTAACCGAAAATACTGATAAAAAACTTTAGTATTAATTTTACATTATTATTAAATTATTGATTATCACTAATATATGTGTAATTACCATACTTAAACTCTATTTTATAATAATATTAAATTATTAGTAATAATCATACGTGTAGTGTACGTCTATTCGAACGTGCATCTTTTCTAGTATTAAGATATAGTAGGGTAAGTATTGCATCCTTTTGTTTCTTTTGGGTTTCCATTGTGGTTGCTTGTAGTTCCTATCTTCGGGCATTGGTTTGATCTTGCAGCTCCTTTTACGGTTTATATTGTCGTGTCTTTGTTTTATTTACATTTGCTCTTGAAGAACTCTGTTAAGCTCGTGTTCATGTTATCGTGATCGTGAAATGAAATAAATTTGGAGTATTTTTTTTCTCTTTCAGTGCTCATGTCTCGATTTTAGTTGACTCAAACGATGAAGGGGATTTTAACGAAGTTATTTTCTTTTAAAAAAATTATAGCAATATTAAATTATAATGATATCACATTAATGATTATACACATATTTATGTAATTAATATAATTTTACTAAAATTTTAATTGTTTTAAACTTCAAAGATTTTTTTAAATATAAATATTGAAGACTTTATTTGGTTGATTTTTTTAAACTATTAAATTTAGTAGTAATAAATATATATAACGGTTCATAGTTAACCGAGTAACCGTACCGAACAAACCAATTAACCGTTTAGGCGGTAATCGGTTTAAACGGGACGATAACAGTTCATCAATATTTCGAATTGAGACTTCCAGTAACTGTATCGATAAATCGTGCCAGTACGGTTAACCGTCCATGAATACCCCTACTTGGAGGGGTTTGAACCCAAAACCTTCAAATAGAAAGCCTAAACCTTAACCATTGAACCAACTTGAAATTATGTATGTTTTACCACAAATATTATATATCACAAATTACATGAGATTAATTCAAATTATTTTATGAAATAAATAATACTATAAATAATGTAAAATATATTATATATATATGTATATCACTATATTATTTTTTATATTTTTATATATTATTTAAAAAACCGAAAATATTCATAACATTAATATATAAAAACCCTTAAACTCTAAATCCTAAACTCTAAAGTTTATGGTTTAAGTTTGAGGGTCGGGGGTTTATGGGTTATTTTTTTATATATTATTAATAATATAAATATATTATTTTTATGGATATTTTAGAATTTTTTTAAATAATATATTTATATTATTAATACTATATAAAAATATAAAAATATTTTATATATTTATATATTAATATCATTTATTGTATTATTTATTTCATAAAATAATTTGAATTAATCTCAAGTAGTTTGTAATATATAATATTTCTAGTAAAACATTATATAATATCATGTTAGTTTAGTGGCTAAGGCTTAACCCTTATATTTGAAGGTCTTGGGGTTCAAACTCCTCTAAGTGCATGTAGGGATGGCCATTTGAGCCATACCTAACGGGTTTTGACCCGACCCGATCCTATAGGGTCGAGTGTTTTTAAAGAAAATTCTGGGTTCAGTCTGATTTTTTTAAGGATGAGGCCGAGTCGGGTCGGGTTTGGGTTTAAGGTGAAGAATACCCTACCTTACCTGACCCGAAATAATATATTAATTTTATTCTAAACATTTATGTATAATTGCTACAATGGCCATCTCTTTATATTTATTTTTCAATTACCTCCTTATTTGTCTAATAAAAATGAAATAATTATTATAATACTCTCTCTATTTGTACTTTTTTTCAATTAGCTCCCTATTTTTATTGAATAATAATGAAAATTGATAAATTTTTTATGTATGACGGGTCCGGTCGGGTCGAGTTCGGGTTTTTACTCTAAAATTCGGGTCGGGTTCGGATCGGGTGAGACATCATAAAATGTCGGGTCGAGTCGGGTTTAAGTGGAATCGTTAAATTTTCGAGTCGAGCGTGGATCTACTAAAACTTCGACCCAACCTGACCCATGGCCAGCCCTAAGCACATGGTTTTAATATTTTTTCCTTCAGCAAAATGACACCGTTTTGGGCTAAATTAAGCTTCAAAATACCCGCACCAAAACAATGTCGTTTTGACTTAACGAGTGTGTTAAAAGTTAACGAAGGAGTAGTATTTTCGAGAGTTTTGAACTTTTATAAAGTTCAGTGTTAGTTTTGAACTTTTGTAAAGTTCGGTGGTATTTTCGAGTCAACGATCATAGTTTGGTGATATTTTTTCCTTCAGCAAAATGACACTGTTTTGGGCTAAATTAGGCTTCAAAACACCCCCAACGTTTGCATGTTTTTTCATTTGGCCCCATATTCTTTTTTTTGGAGCAAACAACCCTCAACTTTTCAATTTGGTCCAAATATGCCCCATATTAGATGGAAACTGCCAGTCAACGGCTGATTCTGACTGGACTTGTCACGCGTTAAGATCGGTTGTCGTGGCATATGCCATGTCATATTTTAAAAAAATTATTTTGTTATACCCTTCTTTATGGTGACACGTGGCTGACTATAATGCTTACACGTGGCTGAATCGAATGGTGACAGGTGGCAAATATGATGTTTACACTTAGTGAATATGATGCTGACATGTCAGCAGATCTTAACACGTGGCAAGTTCAGTCACATCAGCCGTTGACCGTCAGTTGACTGGCAGTTTTCATCAAACAAGAGCATATTTGGACCAAATTGAAACATTGGGGGTTGTTTTCTCCAAAAACAAGAATAGGGCCCCGTCAAATGACAAAACATGCAAATATTGTGGGGCATCTTTTGTCATTTTGCCTTATTGTATTAATTTTATCATTTGAATGTCGTTACGAATAAAGTTATTATCACCGGTTATTCTTTGTCATTTTAGTCACTCCGATGTTAAATAATTAACAATGTCTGAGTGAGCATGTTCATATGTCTTTTTTTTAATAAATTAATTTCCTCCAATAAGATGAGGACAAGCCAATTTTGATGATGCGATAGTACAATTGACATGATTTTTTTATATCAAAATATGTAATTTTAAATAATTAATTAATTTTGAAACCTTAATTCTTAATATCACACAATAAAATTGATACACCATCATTGACATAACAAAACAATTGGTGACAATGGCTGTTGTAGGAGCAAATATCAATTACATGCACATGATTTAATGGCTTTCTTAGTCAACGATGGTCAAAGGACGAGATTGATTCAATTTATGAGTTTAAGGCCAAAATTGATGAAAGTAAAAATGAGGAGCGATATTGTTGGTTTTGGAAGTATACAAGGACTAAATTAATTGAATTAAAAAAAAGAATAAAATTATTGATTTGTGATTACTAAATGGACAAAATAACCCTTAAGCCTAAAAATATTATATGAAATTAGATATCTGACTAATAATATTATCACTTGGAAAAAAAGTAAGGAGTTAATCTCAACCATCCATTTCACTCATCCAATGATCCAAAAAATATGTGGTCGTTTTACATTACGTGTAAGCAGATTCTATCCCCACCAGTTATACAGTAAGAGTTTTTAACTTTTACACATTTTTTTGGATCATTGGATGAGTGAAATGGATGGCTGAGATTAATAGTGGGCTATGTGAAGATTATCACTTGGAAAAAAAGTAAGGAGTTACTCTCAGTCATCCATTTCACCCATCCAACGATCTAAAAGAACGTATAAAATTATAAGTTTTACATTTTGTGTAAGTGGATCCTTGTAACGACCCAAAATTTGAGTTAGTTATTCGGATCTTGGATTCGAGTTTGGGTATTTTAATATTAAGGATTAATTCACAGGAATTGTGTTTAAGGGAGATTAATAATGAAAATTTAAAGAAATGAAGTTCGTAAGTCTAAAGTGAAATCAATGGAAGGGTTGGACTCTTTAATGAAAAATTTACCCAAAATAGTTAAGGAAGCTTTTATAAGCAAATGTTTTGGGCCATTAATTTTGATGGGTATTGCATATTTAAAATGGACCGTTGGATTCAATTAATATGTGTGGATTTTTGGATTTATTTTAAATGAAAAAGTGGGTTTATATTTATGTGGATAAAGGAAGAAAATAAGAGAGGTTTAGTCATCTTCCTCCCCCATTTCCAACGCGAGTTAGAAGAAATAAGAGTTAAGATCTTTTTCTTCATTTTCCATACATTTTAGTTTGATTTTGGCTTCATGTGTGAAATACAAAGTTGTTTATTTCTTCTTTCTCTATAAGATGAGTATAATATTGGAGGTTTTTAGTTTAGTTATGGAAAACTCCCAAATTCCATAGAAACACTAGAGTGAGAAAACTTGAGTTTAGTTAGAGAAATATAAATTGAGGGTAAATGGTGAAAGGAAATAAGTTTTTGAGTTTGCTTTTGGATTAAACCCTATCTATAGAGTTTTTTTTTAAAAGAGCTAATTGTGTGTTTTAAGATGATTGGGTTGTTTTTAAAGAGGGGTTAAAGTTTAGTATGGGTAATCAAATTATTTAGTTACCTTTGTTAAATATTTAGGAGGATAATAATACATTATTGCACTCGATTGATTTTTGCAAGAGACTTGGAGTGGCTTCGCATTCATTAGAGGAAGATGGGAAGTTGGAGGAAGCTTATCTAAAGTGGCATTCCGAGATTTTTGCATAAGATTAGTACTCCTCGAACTCCTATCACTTCATGAGCATCATAAATGTGATTGTCTTACGTGCTAGTGTCTGCAAAGTAGGTTGTTGATAAATATGCATGTTGTGTACCGAAAGTATGAGACTTGTATGTATGGAATGCACGGTGATGCCATGAATATGATGTGACTTGTGGAGGCTTTAGAGACCGTGTAGTGTCGTTTGAGATGCTCGTATGATTATTCGATGATTGTTTGGTTGATTGAAATAATTGTGATGCCTTGAAGCAAGATTGATAGATTGGTTGTTTGAATGCTTGTGTCCTTGAGTTTTAATCCAATAAGGAAATAAATGATAATGAGAATTCTAAATAAATAAAGTCCTAATTAATAAAAGAGATTGATTCTTGATCCAATACTTCCAAAATAATGGAAATATCCATAAAAGCGTGCTTATTCTTGGATTTGGTTCAATAAGTTAGATTCTTCATGTCAAAAACCATATTCACATCAGTCACAAAGTGTGGTCATGCCTTATCGAAGATGAGCTTCTGCTCAGTTCTATTTTCTTCCAAACGATTTGATTTTCATATGGGAAGCTAAAAACATGATTTTGAGCTGATTTCACCATTTCATCCATATTTCACCTCCTTAATCAAAACAAATTTAATTTCTCCAATTACGAAGATATTATAACTAGAATATGGAGGGTTTAATCACACCAAAGTTTATACTTATTAACCTATCAGTCTTCATTTATGATAAATATTAATTTGGTGTTAATAAGGTTTAAAAATGGTAGGAAACCACTTAAACTACCTTCCATAAATTGTAGGTTTGATTTGGGATCTTGCCTTTGGGTTTTGGGCGACTTGTTTGTAATAGCAACCATAGGGGTCTTTGGTGGATCATGTGTGGTTACGTGCCAAGTAAGGGCACTTGTGTGGTTGGGTATTCTTGATTGATGGGATCCAGATACCCAAAGGAAGAGTGTTGGAACGTCATGGTTAGAGATGTCGAATGTACGTTCCTAAAGCTGTGTGGCACCAGGTCTCATTCGAAGATGCTCGATAAGATATTCCGAGCATGGGTGTACGTTCCCAAAGATGCATGGCACCAGGTCTCACCCAAAGAGTGTACGTTCCTGAAGCTGTGTGGCACCGTGCCTCACTTAGAGTGTATGTTCTCGAAGTTGTGTGGCACCGGGTCTCACTCCAGGTTTGTGGTTATGGCTTTGTGTGTTTTAGCTCATATGATCTGGAGAGATCCCGAGTGTGGTTGGGCCTTGTGGGCCATGTATGATAATTGTTGTGTTGAGAGCATATGTTTAGGCGACTAGTAGTAGCGCCACATGTTTATTTATCTCTCCTTATTGCTCGTGCTAGCTTCCATGCTTATGTTTATGATTAGCATGAGGTATAGTAGAGTAGATGTGTACTACTGAGCTTTGTAAGCTCAGCGTTCGTGTAAAAACTATGTTTGATTTTGATATAACAAAGTGTTTTAAGGACTAATGTGTAAAACTTGAAATAAATTTTTAAGTCACTCTAAAGGTTTCAAATCAACAAGACTATGCTCTAGTTTGAAAAACTCAAACTCCAAAATATTTTCTAAGTGTTCCAAGGCCAAACTGCTCAAAATCGTCAATGCGTATCGATACGCTCCTTGCCGTATCGATACCTTTTTTTACAAACTTGGCAATTGGAGAAATATGTTTCGATACGCCCTTACCGTATCGAAATAGGGTATCGAAACAGATTGCATATGTAACGATACACTCTCTCTATAAAATCAAAAGGAGTTTGAATGTCGTACCGATACGGTATCACCGGTATCGATACGATTTTTAAGGAATTTTAAATTCAGAAGCCTTAAATGTTTTTGACTGTTGGACGTCAGTTGGTAGGTAACAAATTTTTAAAGAGTTGGTTAACCCGTATCGATACGCTCTTACCTGTATCGATACAAAATCCTCTAGTGAGCTTTGTAGGAAAAATTTCATCGATACGGTCTTGCCCGTATCGAAACGGTGCCCTAACCCGCACCGATACACCTACACGCGTATCGATACGCCCCTCTTGTAATTGTGCAACAACTATTTCTTTTTTGATACAGGTATCGATATGCCTCCCCATGTACCGATACAGTAGGCTGCAGAAGTGCATTTATGGTGGGAAGAGATGGTTCTAACGGCTATAATCAATTCCCTAACTACCCAAACGACTAGAATTAATGGAGAAGGTATAAAATCAAGCCTATTGAGGATCAACAACAACTATTGCATCCAAAAGAAACATTCATACAAAAATCCAAGCTCAAAGTGCCTAATTTCTTATTGTTGTAAAATCCCAAATTGTGTTGTGTGAAAATCTTATCTTGTATTCCAATTTGGGTTGAGTGCTTGTATAAAAAAGGGGCAAATTTGTATTGTGAGATATTTCTATTGCCTTCAAATTCTTCTTTGTATCCTTGTGAGGGTTTGGTCAATTTTGGGTAGAAAATTGACAGGTATTGTAAATGTTACCTCCTAAGCCTAGAAAAGAGGAAGATCAATTAGTGGAATTGTTGAGAAATCCTTAGTGGGAGCTAAGGTAGTGTATGTAGAGTTCATTTGGAACTTGAACCACTCTAAATTATCTTGCTCTTCAATTTTATTCATTCCACTTATTCACCAAATTTTTAAAAACCCAATTCACCCCCTCTTGGCTTTGATCAATCCATTGGTTCATTCAACAATTGGTATCAGAGCCTACCTCTTTAAAGGATTAACAACCGGAAGATGAGTTCCTAAGAGAGTGTGATCTATTCTAAAGACAAGCCATGCCATCTACTTCAACCTCCAACCTCTATGAGTCACAATCAACCACTAAACCACCATTCTTCAATGGGGACAACTACCCATATTGGAAGAATCAGATGCATCTCTTCATCAAGTCAACAGATTACATGGTTTGGGATGTAGTGAAAGAAGGCCCCTACATTCCGGTTAGGAGAACCGATGAAGGAAGACTAGTTCCGAAAATAAAGTCGGAATATCTACTCAAAAGTTTCATCTATCGAATGTGCGAAGGAAGTGTTGGAAACTTTGGAGACGACTTATGAAGGCACTAGTGATGTGAAAGAGACGAAGATTGGGTTGCTAAACTTGAGTTATGAGAATTTTAAAATGGACCCCGATGAGAGCGTCTCAAACATGTTTGATTAGTTTTCGATCATCGTTAATGGCCTTAAAGGATTCAGTGAAGTAATTCTCAAAGATAAGCTAGTGAGGAAGCTTCTATACTCTCTCCCGAAGTCTTGGGATGGTAAGAGGATGACCATCATTGAAGCAAAGAATTTGAAAACTTTGAAGCTTGATGAGCTTGTTGGGTCTCTTCTTATACACGAGATCATGAAGCAAGGAAGAGAGGAAGAGAAGAAGGAGGAGGAGAGAAGGATATAGAAGCATGAGGTAGAGAAGAAGAATAAGCTAGGAGTTGCTCTCAAAGCCTCTCTACAAGAGAAGAGCTCTTCTACTGAGGAGAAAGATCTTGAAGAATTGGCTATGATAGCCAAAAGATTCTCATGGTTTATGAGGTCCAACCGGGGTAGAAAATTTCAAAGAAAGATGGACTTCAAGACCAAGAACAAAGAAGAATAAAAGGATTCGATCATATGTTATGAGTGCAAGAAACTGGGTCATATTCATTCCGAGTGTCCTTAACTCAAGAAGAAGGGATTTGAGAAGAAGAAGAAGCTCAAAGCAAAGCTTGCTATTTGGAGTGATGAGGAATCATCTGAGGATGAGGAACAAGAAGTGGCCAACCTTTGCCTCATGGCTCTTAAGGAGGATTCTTCTATGGTAACCTCTAACTCATCTACTTTTGATTGTACAGATGATGAATTGCATGAAGCATATGATGAGTTACAAGAGGTGTATAACGAGTTAGTTGAGAAGTATAAGGAGTCCGTTTTGAAAAATAAAAAGGTCATTTCGGATTTGCATGCTAAAAATGATTTAATTTCTCAAGCTAACTTGGAATTTGAGAAAAAGATTTTAAGTCTACAAGACGAACTTTAATTCTTTCAAAATGAAAATGTAGATTTAAATAATCTTATTTCTCAATGTAACATTGAACACCAAAAGGTGTTGGATGAGCTCAATGAGCTCAAAAAGTCTTTCAAAAGTGTTGGTACCTTGAAAAATGAAATAGGTGAATCATCTAGAACAAACCAACCTAAGAGAAAGAACTTAAACTATAATCAAAGTGGCTCCTATAGGCATAATAAAACTAAAAGAATTAGAAGTGTATGGGTTCCTAAGGAACTTGTCAAATCTAATAATGTTGATGCCATGTCACCTTGGATTCCTAAGGGAACCAAGCTTTTGAGAGCTAACACTCGTGGACCCAAAATGATTTGGGTACCAAAAATCAAAGCTTAACTCTTTATTTGTAGGGGGAGCATTGCTACAAGGCCAAAGCACAAAGCCAAAACTCATGGTACCTTGATAGTGGATGCTTGAGGCACATGACCGGAGACAAGAGTTGATTCATAGATTTAAAGCCAAAAAGTGGAGGAGTAGTGACATTTGGTGACAACTCGAAAGGCCATATTGAAGGTATTGGCTCCATAGGTAATCACTCTACTATACTCATTGAAAATGTGTTGTATGTCAATGGTCTAAAACATAATTTATTGAGCATTAGTCAATTGTGCGATAAAGGGTTTAATGTCTTATTTGATAAAAATGGTTGTAAAATTGTGACATTAAATCTAATAAAACAATGCTCATTGGTCATCGCATAGGAAACATATATATGGTGCATCTAGATGACATTCATTCATCCCAAGCATGTTTTGTTGCTCAAAATGAAAATGATGCATGGCTATGGCATAAAAAACTAGGACATGCTAGCATTAGTGTTTTAGAAAAATTAGTTTCCCTAAATCTAGTTAGAGGTTTGCCCAAGATTAAGTTCTCAAATGATAAAATATATGATGCATGCTCTAAGGGTAAACAACATAAATCATCTTTTAAATCCATTAATGATGTCTCTACTAGTAGACGTTTACAATTAATTCATATGGATCTATTTGGGCCAATTAAGACTATTAGCTTGGGTGGAAAATCATATCTTTGTGCTTGTTTATGATTACTCTAGATATACTTGGGTTCTCTTTTTAATCACATTAGAAGTGATCATGGAACCGAGTTTCAAAATCTAGGTTTTAAAGAGTTTTTAAATGAAAATGGTATTAGCCACAATTTTTCGGCACCTCGAACTCCTCAGCAAAATGAGGTAGTTGAGAGGAAAAATAGGACTTTACAAGAAATGGCTAGAACCATGCTTTATGAAAACAATTTACCTAAATATTTTTAGGCGGAAGCCACTAACACCGCTTGCTACATTATAAACCGAGTAATGATTAAACCTATTTTAAAGAAAACTCCTTATGAGATTTTAAAATAAAAAATCCTAACATTAGCTATTTTTCATCTTTTTGGTTGCAAGTGTTTTGTTTTAAATAATGGAAAAGACAATTTAGGTAAATTTGATGCAAAAAGTGATGAAGCTATTTTTCTAGGCTACTCTTTAAACTCTAAAGCTTATCATGTGTTTAACAAAAGAACTTTAGTTGTAGAGGAATCTATACATGTTGTTTTCGATGATAACCTTCTTTCGAGGAAGGAATTTTGTGATGATGATGATGTAGGAATCCTGGATGCCTTTGATGGATGACAAACTTCAAAGGAGGATGAGATTCCAACTAAAGAAGAAGATGCACAAGATCCACCTCTTGAAGCCTTGAAGGACTTGGCTCTTGAGGAAAATGAAGTGAGCTACCCAAGGGAGTATGTTGAGATTCTAGATTTAGCTAAGTTGGTTAGCTGAGCAGTTTTGGTTGTTAAGAGTCTGTTAGCGAGCAGTTACGTGATTAGGGTTTGTTGTATGAGCTTAAACATGCTCTATATATTGTAAACCTGCTTTGATGAGAATTAATCAAGTTTCAACGTTATCTTCATTCTTTTGTTTCTTGTTATCATCTTTACATGGTATCAATCGCCAGAAAGTCCTAGCGTTTCACTTCCGTTTGGTCTTTTTTTCTTTGTTTTTCCTGTGTCTATCGTGTAACATGGCCATCTCTGGAGATTCATCTCTTACCCCAAGTGATTCCACCGGGAGTTCCTCCGTTCTAGGCAAAGCGTTTACCAACAAAAGAGTCAGTATCGTTCTCGATGAAACAAACTTCCTCTTGTGGAAACAACAAGTTCTGCTGGCTGTTCGAAGTCACCGCTTAGAAAAGCTGCTCACCGGTGTCCTCAAGGCTCCTCCGGCCATGGTCACTAACGATTAGGGTGAAAAAGTTGAAAATGAGGCGTATGAAGTCTTTATTGCGCAGGATAGTGCTTTAGCTTCTTGGATTCTTTCCACGATAAGCTCCCATCTTCTTTCTGAATTCATGGCTGCCGAAACCTCCACTGAAATCTGGTCAACAGTTCTCAAATATTTCTCCAGTAGGTCTACCACTACAGCTATGAGCTTGCACTATAAACTTCGCTCTATTCAAAAGGGTGAACTTAGTATGCGAGCTTATGTTGCGTAAATTAAAGAAGTCTGTAATATGTTGTCTTCTTGTGGGAGTCCCATATCGGATCTTGAGAAAATTTCCTCGATTCTCAAAGGTCTTCCTGCTAAATATCAGCCGTTTGTGGTGGTTATCACGGCAAGTCAGTCTCCATTTACATTGGATGCAACGATTTCAGTTCTAATGGACGCTGAAACTCAACTCCTTAATTTTCATCAGTTCTCAGATATTACTCCCTCTGTTAATGTTGCACATGTTACTGGTTCTAATCAAGATTCTTCTCCTGCAAATAATCAAACAAAATTTAGGTCGTATCGTGCTGGTATGAGTTCTCGTGGGCGAGGCAGGATGCAATATCGTTCGAATACAAAACCCCAGTGCCAGCTCTGTGGAAAGATCGGACATCTTGTTGATAGATGCTGGCACAGATTTGATGAAACCTTTCCTGGTGTAATAGCTCGCAGCGCTGATCAATCGAAAGATGATTCCAATGCTCATGCACATGTTGCTGAGGTGAATGATGCTCAGTGGTTTGTGGATTCAGGAGCTTCACATCATGTAACTCCTGATGCTGCAAATGTGGGCAATTGTGCAGAATACACTGGTCCAGGTAAGTTGGTTGTTGGTAATGGCTCAGGTTTATCTATTTCTAAAATTGGTCAATCTATGTTAGAATCATCCTCTCGATCATTACTTCTCAGCAATGTTCTGCATGTTCCTAAAGTCACTAAAAATCTACTGTCTGTTTCTAAGCTTGCTAGTGATAATGGGGTATTTCTGGAGTTCCATGCTCAATCTTGCCTGGTTCGTGATGAAATCACAAAGAAGGTTATTTTACAAGGAGATCAAGTTGGTGGTTTGTACAGGTTTCGAGCTTCTTCAGCACCTCTGAAATCTTTGGATGACTCGTATCGTGCTCATGTGACTGAAGTTGATAAAGAATGTAATATGGTTGATGTATTCAATTTGTGGCATCGTAGGCTTGGTCATCCCGCCTTTGACACTCTACTTACTGTTTGTAAAGAGTGCAATGTATACATTGATTCTTCTATTAATAAAAGAACTGAAATTTGTGTAGCATGCCAAATGGGAAAGTCTCATTGTCTTCCTTTTCCATCTTCAACTACTGTTTATAAAGAATCGTTTGACTTGGTGTTTACAGACCTATGGGGGCCAGCTTTAGTGTCTTCTCAAGGGTTTGCTTACTACGTCTCCTTTGTTGATGCATTCACAAGACACACGTGGGTTTATTTGCTGAAGCATAAATCACAAGCCATTGTTGCTTTTCAATCGTTTCAAAAATTGATAAAAACTCAGTTCAACAAAGACATTAAAGCTGTTCAAAGTGACTGGGGAGGAGAGTTTCGCAGTCTATCATCCATGTTGACTAAAGAAGGAGTTGTTCATCGGGTCACCTGTCCACACACATCTCAACAGAATGGTGTTGTGGAAAGGAAACACCGCCATGTCATTGACTCAGCCCTGACTTTACTTGCTCAAGCTTCATTGCCATTGCGTTTTTGGTCATATGCAGTAACAACAACTGTTTTTCTGATCAATCGGTTGCCAACCAAAGTACTTCAGGGTGCATCACCGTTTGAAAAATTGTTTGGTCGCAAGCCTGCATATGATATGTTAAGGATATTTGGATGCAGATGTTTTCCATGTCTTCGATCGTTTAATGCCCACAAATTCTCATTTCGATCACAACCATCTACATTCTTGGGTTATAGTCCTATGCACAAAGGATATCAATGTTTAGATACTAGTGGCAAGGTTTTCATTTCAAGGAATGTTACATTTGATGAAAGTGTCTTCCCCTTTGTAGGTAAAACTGACAAAAATAATGCACCTACGAATGCTTCGCGTGTTGTCTCCAGTAGTGTTCCCTTGGTTCCTGGGGCTGATTGCTTGCTCAAGAATCTTCGAGGTACAAGAAATGATATACCTAGAGGGTCTGGTTTAGTTTATACACCTGCAATTTCTTCTGAAGATGTGCTTAAAGGGTCTGGCTTAGTTGGTACACTTGAGGTTTCTTCTGAAGTTCCTTCAGATGTGCCTGATGTGCCTGGTGAGTCTGGTGTTGTGGAAGAACCTGTAATGAATGGTGTAAGTCCTCCAAGGTCTCCTGATATGTGTCATGATGGTTCAACTAATGATTTGTTTTCTGAGTCCCCTGGTGCAACATCTCCAGTTTTACATGCTGACCAGGCTCAGTCATCAGAACAGGCTGCGTCTATTATATCTTCAAGGTTACCTTCTCCACCAAACACTCAGTTAATTGGTGATACACTCAATTCCATGCCTAATGATCACATGTCTATTCCTGAGGTATGTCCTCTTGACTCCATTGATCAGGTTCCTGTGGCTCCTCCTACATTGGATAATATACATCATATGACCACTAGAAGTAAGGCAGGGGTGTTTAAACCCAAGATTTATCTTGCTACTGCTGAGGATGCTGTACCATCTTCGATTAATGAAGCTCTTTCTGATCCTAAGTGAAAAGCTGCTGGATGCTGAGTTTCATGCTCTTGAAAAGAATGGTACGTGGAGACTTGTTGAGCTTCATGCAGGGCGGTCATTGGTTGGATGCAAATGGATTTTCAAAATTAAGAAAAACACAGATGGCTCCATTGCTCGCTATAAAGCTCGGTTAGTAGCTCAGGGATTTAATCAAGTTCCAGGGCAAGATTTTCATGACACATTCAACCCTGTTGTGAAGCCTATTTCAGTCAATGTTGTGCTTGCGTTAGCTGTGTCAAATCAGTGGAGTCTCAGGCAAATTGACATCGATAATGCATTCCTAAATGGAGGATTGAGTGAAGACGTGTTCATGAAGCAGCCACCTGGCTTTGAGACAACAACTGATGATGGCAAACAGTTGGTTTGTAAGCTTAAAAAAGTCCTGTATGGTCTGAGGCAGGCACCAAGAAATTGGTATACACGTTTAAAGGACTTTCTAATCTCCATTAAATTCAAAAGGTGTGTTGCAGATTCCTCTCTGTTTATTCGAGGAGAGTCAGGAGAATTCACATATATCTTGGTATATGTCGATGATATTATCGTTACGGGCAATTCAGAATCGAGTGTGACCAATGTAATTGCTTTGTTAAGGAAGGAGTTTTCACTCAAAGATCTGGGCCAGCTTAATTTTTTCCTTGGCATAGAAGTTCAGCGGTGCCATGGATGCTTGTTCTTGAGCCAGCGTAATTATGCTCAGGAGCTTCTCGAAAGGACGTAGATGGATGGTGCAAATGCAGCTAATACACCAATGCTGGCTTCAACAAAGTTGAGTGAAGATGCAGGCAGTCCAATCGAGGATGCTACTGGGTACAAGAGTGTTGTGGGTGCCCTTCTTTACTTGTGTCACACAAGGCCCAACATCACATACAGTGTGCATAAGGTAGCTCAATACATGCATCGACCTTGCGAGGGACATCTCCTGGCAGTGAAGAGGATTTTAAGGTACTTGAATGGGACGATACATTATGGCTTGATTTTCAAACCATCTAAACATGGAACAGGGATTGTCTCATTTTCTGATGCGGATTGGGGGAGCAACCCAGATGATAGGAGGTCCACTACAGGTAACTGTGTCTATTTGGGCAATAATCTACTCACATGGAATTCGAAGAAGCAAAAGGTGGTTGCACGATAAACAATGGAGGCTGAGTATCACAGCATTGCTGATACGGCGTCGGAAGTAACTTGGGTTCAGGCACTGTTAGCAGACATGGGCATTGTGCAAAATCAAACTCCTGTGATTTGGAGTATTAGTACAAGTGCAGTATCATTGAGCATGAATCCTGTGTTTCATGCACAGTCAAAACATGTGGACTTAGATGTCCATTTCGTGAGAGAAAAGGTTGCGGATGGATGTCTTCGCGTAAACTATGTACCTGCCATGCATCAGGTCGCAGATGGATTCACTAAACCTTTGACGAATTCGTATTTTGAAATGTTTAGAGAAAAACTTAATGTAATGTCGTTCAACTGTGTCTGTCAGCTAGGAGAAGAGAAAAAGTAAGGGAAATGTTGAGATTCTATATTCAGCTAAGTTGGTTAGCTGAGCAGTTTTGGTTGTTAAGAGTCTGTTAGTGAGCAATTACGTGATTAGGGTTTGTTGTATGAGCTTAAACATGCTCTATATATTGTAAACCTGTTTTGATGAGAATTAATCAAGTTTCAATGTTATCTTCATTCTTTTGTTTCTTGTTATCATCTTTACAGAGTACAACTATGTCAAAGGTGGTGAAATCTTGGGTGATCCATCGAAGGGGGTAACTACTAGATCTTCTCTCAAACTCATGAATCATGTTACTTTTATCTCATGCATTGAGCCTAAGAACATTAAACAAGCATTAAAAGATGATTTTATGATTATGGCTATGCAAGAAGAGTTAAACTAGTTTGAGAGAAGTAATGTATGAACATTAGTTGAAAGACCTAGTAATCAATCTACTATAGGAACTAAATGTGTATTTAGGAATAAACTAGATGAGAGTGGTAACATTGTAAGAAACAAAGCTAGACTAGTTGCTCAAGGTTACACTCAAGAAGAGGGAATAGATTTTGATGAAACCTATGCACATGTATCTAGAATGGAAGTTATTAGGTTGTTTCTTGCATATGCATGTTATCATAATTTCAAGCCTTTTCAAATGGATGTGAAAAGTACATTCTTAAATGGTTTTATAAATGAAGAAGTGTATGTAGAAAAACCACCGGGTTTTGAGGATTCAAATTTTCCAAATCATGTTTTTAAGCTAACCAAAGCACTTTATGGTTTAAAACAAGATCCTAGAGCTTGGTATGAAAGGCTTTCAAACTTTTTAATTAAAAATATTTTGAAAAAATGACATCTTAGTAGTACAAATATATGTTGATGATATTATCTTTGTAGTACAAATATATGTTGATGATATTATCTTTGGATCTACTCATGAATGTCATTGCAAAGAGTTTGCTAAGTTAATGCAAGGTGAGTTCGAGATGAGCATTATGGGGGAGCTCTCATACTTTTTAGGACTCCAAATCAAACAAAGAAGGGATGACACATTCATAAATCAATCAAAGTACGTGAAATATATGCTTAACAAGTTTGGCTTGGAGCAAGCAAAGCCTCAAGCTACACCAATGAGCTCATCTACAAAGCTTGAAAAAGATGAAGAAGGTAAGTGTGTTGACTCTAAGCTTAATTGCTCTATGATTGGATCTTTGCTTTACCTTATCGCAAGTAGACCAGGTATATTGTTTAGTGTTTGCTTGTGTGCTAGGTTTCAAACTATTCCTAGAGAGTCTCACCTTATTGCCATTAAAAGGATCTTTAGGTACCTTAGAGATACTCATTGTTTAGTTCTTTGGTACCCTAGAGACTCAACTGTTGAGTGTATAAAAATTCTATATTTTATCCCTCATTTACCCATATTTTTGCTGCATTCAAGCATAATTTATTGCATTTAGGATAGATTTTTGCATATACATCACAATTAGATAAAATGGCATAGTTGCTACTGATTTTGGTTACTTTTGCAGTATCTGCTGCGGCAGACCCAGGGCAGCAAAGGAGGAGAGGCGGATTGCAGAGCTGGAGTCGAGAAGAAAAGGCTGTCGTGACATCTGTCGTGGAAGCCATGACGACAGAATGCTGAGGTGGAAAGTGAAGTTGAGCTCGACAAATAGAGGATTTCAAGTCGGTTTGTCGTGGACCACTTCCATATTTTTCTGAGGCCCTGAAGTGGAATAAAGGCCAAGCCCAAAGTTCAAGGAAGAAAATCAAGGCAAGAAAAGAGGACGAATTCAAGGCATTTACTCAGAAGATTTAGCCTTTAATAGAGTTGCACATTAATTCAAAATTGTATTCTTGCCATATTAGAAAACTTGAACTCAAGGCCTATATAAAGGCATGTAATTCGACCTAGGAAAGGATATCTGATTCCTAGCCCTTTTCCCTAAACCCTTGTCGTTTTCCCTTCTCCACCATGTTCTAAACTCCCCCTAGGGCTAAGGGTTGATTCTATAAAGTAGTTGCAAGGATTGTGTTGTTTTAGGAATTTTCTGTCAAGTAATAAAAGCTTCAAGTTTATTTACTCTGTTTTTTCATATCTCATAAGAGCATCGGGAGAGCATTATGAGGTTATCCATTTGTTTGATAACGGAAGAGTCAAGCATACGAAAAGAGTAGATACGCGTTTTCCAGTTTATGGTTAAACCATCTTGGCTTAGGGATAAGTACAAGGTTAAGTGGCTAAAGAAGAATTCAACAACTTTGGTGTTCACCCTTTGATTCACGCCGGGAGGTATCATCCAAGAAGTGTTCATCAACAGAACTTGGGCCTAGGGATAGGACAAGTCATAACATGGATTCTTGCCAAGCTTGAAGTACATAGTTGTTTGATCGCTGCCGTGACATCAACAGACCTCTGCCGCCACATGAACGACAATAGAAAACAGAAGTTCCTCTAACAGTGCAACACCTGCACAAATGAGCAAATCAATACAAGCCTATTCTCTAATTCCGATTCCTTATTCTTTTACTTTAGTTGTTTCTCAAGATTACTTCACCAATTCAATTCAACTATTTCTTTCTCTTGTGCAGCAATTCAAGGATGGAGTTACTTCCAGTCCCTGTGGAGACGATATCTGATACTCTTGTATCACTTTACTACTTGCGTTGTGTACACTAGCACTATTTGCGACATGACTCTTTTACACACAACAAGTTTTTGGCGCCGTTGCCAGGGACTGGCAACATATCTTTATCCTTTTTATTACTGCACTTTTCTTTTTCTTTTTTCCTATTTTTAGTGGTGTTATTTACCTCGTGATTTTCATAAGGTTTTCTGTTTGCTTATGCGAAGATCTAGACGAGGTAAAGAACCTGAGTACGAATTAGATCCAGAAATCGAACGCACGTACCAACTCAGGAACCAAGCCCGACTCTTGATAGAAAGAAACAATTATCTTGAGGAGATACTAGAAGCAATGGTAAATGGAAGGCAAGGCAGTGGGATAAATGACCCCAGCAACAATGACCATAGGGTTATTGTTGATCCTCCTAACGATGCCCGGAATGAACGGCCGCCGCCTGCTGCCGCTGCCACACGACAGACATATCGAGACTACATGGACAATGACCATGTTGAACTGGAAACTACCTTTCTAGACGTGGAAGCTAAAAACTTCAAACTGAAACCTATCATGTTCAGCATGATAAATTGCGTTGGCCAATTTAGTGGTTCTACTACTGAGGATGCCCGAGAACATCTTAAAACTTTCCAAGAAATCTGTGGATCGTTCAGACTTCCAGGAATAAATCCGGAAGTACCGAGGCTCCGGTTATTTCCTCATTCATTGATAGATAGAGCTAAAACTTGGTGGAACAAATTAACGCCGGGTTCAATAAGAACTTGGGCAGATCTCTCTCGTAAATTCCTTTCTCGTTTTAATCCTTCTCATTTATCTGAAAGATTGCGTAACGAGATTGCTACTTTTTAATATGAAGATGACGAACCAATACACGAGGCGTGGGACAGATTTACAACTCTTTTACGAAACTGCCCAATGCATGGATTCCCCGTGTGGAATCAAGTTGTCAAATTCTACAACGCTGCCAATGCACACACTCGACTGAGAATAGATTCAGCTGCAAATGGGGTATTACTGGATAAAGAACCAGACGAGGCAATGCTAGTGTTGAAGAAGTTAGAAAAGAACGATAAGCAATTTCCTACAGCCCGGAGAGGAGGCAAACGAGGAATATCTGTAAAGGATTACGAAGCTGATAACTCGGTTAAATCACAGGTTGCATACCTCACAAAGATAGTCGAAAAGCTACAGCGGAACGATTCTAAAGCTGTATATTCTACAGAAGAGGTATGTGAAACATGTAGTGGGAACCACAGTTCATAAGACTGCCCTTTATAGCTGGAAGAAGGGATGTATGTTCGGAACTATAACAAGCCGAGAAACTATGATTCCAACAATTACAATCCCAACTGGAGGAAGGATCCTAAATTTTCCTGGAGCAATCCGAACAATGCACTGAATCCTCTAGTGCAGAACAACCAGAACCAAGAAGTACCCAAAATTCTGTCGCGGCAGCAGCCAGCAGCATCACCTAGTATACTGGAACAAACCTTGGCAACATTTATGTCACAGACAGGAGCATACATGGTGAACATGGATCACTTTGTTAAGAAAACTGAATCATTCATGGACAAGACATATATGAGGATGACAAACCAAAAGGCTACCCTAAAATCTCTAGAGACACAAATGGGCCAAGTTTCACAGTATATCAAGCCGAGGCAGAACAGAGGATTCCCTAGTGATACTGAGGTCACTAGAAAACCCACACATGAGCAGTGTAAAGAAATTACAACTAGGAGTGGGAAATAGCTACAAGGGTCGGAGATAAAAGACATACCAAGTGAGGATACGACCCTAGAGACACTTGCCGTGAACACTGCCCCGACAGAGGAGAGACAACCTGCTGTCGACAAACATGCTACGACAGTAGAAGGGACAAAGGAGCAGACAAAATATGCTGAAGAACTTAAGCCTCATGAAATCCGAATTCCATTTGAAGGACACCTTGAAGATTACCGTCCTCCACCCCCTTTTCCATAGAGGTTACAGAAATAGAAACATGAGTACCAGCTTAAGAAGATTTATGATATTTTTAAGCAAGTACACATTAACATACCGCTGCTAGAGGCTATTAAGTAGATGCCCGGCTATTTGAAGTTTCTCAAGGACGCAATGTCCAAAAGGTCCAGACTTGGGGAATTTGAGACAGTGGAGATGGCAGAAGGATGCATCACAATCTTGCATAAGCATCCACCCCAAAAGAAGAAGGACCATGGAAGATTCATCATACCATGCATAATTGGTGATAAGTTCGTAGGTAAGGCACTTTGTGATCTTGGTGCTAGCATAAATCTAATGCCCACATCTGTATTTCAGAAACTAGGTATTGGACAAGCAAGGCCCATGACAGTCATGTTGCAGCTGACAGACTGCTCTTACGTACAACCAGAAGGGAAGATCAAAGATATTCTGGTAAGAGTGGATAAGTTCATTTTCCTACCGACTTTCTTGTTTTAGACTGAAGTAGATGAAAACGCACCGATCATCCTGGGGCGACCCTTCCTAGCCACAGGCAGAACTGTGATCGATGTTGAGAAAGGAGAACTGACGATGAGAGTAAATGACCAGCAAATCAAACTCAATGTTCTCCAAGCAATAAAACAGGCTGATGCAGAAGAAGAATGCAAGACAATCTCTGAAGTAGTCCTTGACCAACCCTGCATCAGGTCGAACTGCCACGACAGACAGTTTGGTCACTGCCACCGCAGTCACTCGGAAGACTGTCACGGCAGCAACGACGATAGTGACTCCTCAGACACAGAAACATCCGACACTGAAGGTCCTGAGGAGGTAAATTGGATAGGCACAGAAAACCAAGTAGCAAACCACTTATCAAGGCTGGAGATGGGAAGGAATCAATCAACAGACAAGACCAACATACTGGAAACCGTCCCAGATGAGCAGTTGTTTGCTGCCACCAGCACTGCCGCGACAGCCATGGCGGCAGGTAAGCTTTCTGAAACCCCTTGGTATGCTAACATTGTTAATTACATTGTAAGTGGGCTATTACCTCCTGAGCTTAATTACCAAGCAAGGAAGAGGTTCCAAAATGATGCAAAACATTATTATTGGGACGAACCTCTTATTTTCAAGCACCGTGCAGATCAGATTATCAAGAGATGCACACCACATGATGAACAGAAAGCAGTGCTTCACCACTGTCATGCTGCCCCTTATGGAGGACACCTAGGGGAAATAAAACTACTGCCAAGGTTCTGCAATCCGGTCTCTATTGGACCACACTGTTCAAGGATGCACAAGCTTTTTACAAAAGCCGTGACAAATGCCAAAGGACTGGGAATATATCGAGAAGGCATGAGATGCCACTGCAGAACATACTAGAGGTCGAAATCTTCGATGTATGGGGAATCGACTTCATGGGGCCATTCCCAGCCTCTTGTGGGAATTTATACATCCTACTGGCAGTAGACTACGTGTCAAAGTGGGTAGAAGCGGTCGTCACTCAAAAGAACGATGCCAAGACTGTGCAAAGATTTCTTCACAAGAACATCTTCTCAAGGTTTGGCATCCCAAGGGCGACAATTAGCGATGAAGGGAGACATTTCGACAATAGAGTAATTGCTACTGCATTAAGGAAATACAGAGTGAAGCACCGAATTGCTACAGGGTACCACCCTCAAACCAATGGGCAGGCTGAGATATCAAATAGAGAAGTAAAGAACATCCTAGAGAAGATGGTTAAACATACTCGAAAGGACTGGTCTCTACATCTCAATGATGCACTTTGGGCCTACAGAACATTGTTCAAGACACCATTGGGGATGTCACCCTATCGACTCATCTATGAGAAAACTTGTCATTTACCTGTCGAGATAGAGCACAAAGCTTATTGGGTTATCAAGGCAGTGAATATGGACTGGGATAAGGCAGGACAGAAAAGGCTACTAACCATGAATGAGATTGAGGAAATTCAAGCAATGGCCTACGACAATGCCAAGATCTATAAGGATAAAACCAAGAAGTGGCATGATAGGAAGTTGTTGCCACGATAGTTCTCCCCAGGGCAGCAGGTGTTGTTGTTCAACTCTAGGTTGAAGATTTTCCCAGGAAAGCTTAAATCTAGGTGGTTTGGTCCTTTCCAAGTTGTCTAAGTTTTCCCTCATGGTGCCATTACAATCAAATCAATGAAGGATGGGCACCAATTCAAGGTCAATGAACAGAGGCTCAAGAATTATCAGGGGACTGAAGCCCCAAGGATACAGGAAGTAGTTACTTTAGGAGATGCCCCTCAAGGCATCCCTAATTTAACTTAGTTTTATTTTATTTAATTAATTTATTTATTAGGAATTTAGATTTTTATTTGTTTATTTATTTTAGGAAATAAGATTTTAATTCAGTTTATTTAATTATTGTTAGGAAATAAAGGAAGCAGAGCAAAGAAGAGGAATGAACCAGCCCACTGCATTTACAACAGCCTAAAAAGCCCAACGGACAAGCCTGTCGTCACATCCTATCACCAGCTATTGCGACAGACACGAAAAATACAGCATGTCACGGAGCTGTCACGACAGACACACAAACGCGTAATAGATGCGCATCAGACACGGAAACGCATGACATACGCGTCAAAAACCGCGTAATAGCTGGCCCCGTTATTCGCGCCTGCCGTTACAGTCCCAACGGGTAGAAAAACCTCGTTCTATATAAACCCCCACTCCTTTTTCATTTTTCATCTTATTCTCATTCTCTCTACTTGCTTCCCAAATTTTAGATCTCAAAAAACTTCTTTTATTCTGCTACAGTTCCTTGCAATGGCCACCAGAACAACCCGACACAGCAATGGCTCCACCTCTGCCACGGCAGTGTCAACACCGAGCCACAGCGAAATACCCAACCGTTTCGCATCCACAGACTCAGCAAAGAGGTATTATGGGTCTTTCCAGAAGAGAGAAATGTGGGAAGAAAAAGGGTTCCTTTATACCCAAAATACGGGAGAACTAGGGCTCGAAGGCTTCATCACCAAGAATATCCTCACACTCAAGTGGCAGAAGTTTGCTGCCCAGCCAGAAGAGATGAACATCACCCTAGTTCGAGAATTCTATGATGTCATCACCGAAAAGGATGCCACGACAGTGACTGTCCGAGGCAAAGAAATTTCCCTCGAACCGGCATACATTAACACGCTGTATGGACTATATGTGAGCAAGAAGGAAGACGCCCATCGGAGGTTCGTGAATAGTCTATCGCCAGCAGACTATGATACTGTCATGGCAGAGTTGATAGAGGAGGGCACACAGTGGAACGATGATCCCAAGCACCGATAGACCGTGCGGAGGACTCAGCTCACCCCACAAGCCAAGCTGTGGAACCATTTCGTCAAGAAGCGCCTCATGCCTACCTCACACAATACCACTGTTGACCAGTAGAGATTAGCCCTCGTCCACTCCATTCTCAACGAGAGGCAAATCAACGTCGGCCGATACATCCGAGACGGAATCCTCGAGTGTGCTCTCCTACCTTCAGACCCCCTAATCTTCCCCTATTTGATCACCACGCTCTACTGGGGCAACAATGTGCCAGAAATCAACAAGGATGTCAAGGTCCGAAAGAAAGGATGGGCGCAACAGAATCTCTACAATTTGATGGAATTAAAAGCTGCCACTCTTCTGTCTTACGTAGACCATACTGCCACGACAGAAGCAATGGCAGACCCTGACCCCACTGAACCTGCCACGGCAGAACCGGAGCAAACATCGGCAGCACCACCAGCAGACACTTCTAGCCATATCCTAAAGATGATGTAGAAGATGGAGGAATGACAGCTCGGCCTCATGGGTTTTATGAGGGATTTCACTGCCGAAACGGTAAATTTTATTCAAAATGATTTAAATTTTACCAATGTGCAATTTCCCTTCTTCCTAGAAAATCTTCTGGCCACACCCACACCTGCTGCTAGCCCAAAAATGCCCACTGCTGCCTCCTTCTCACCACCTGCCACGACCGGAGAGGGCGACAGAAGAACTACCACTCCCTGAGGAGAGAAAAGAAAGGACCCCCTACCGGAGATCGACCCAGAATATTTTGAAGGGTTCTCCTTTTCCTCCGTCTGGCAGGATTCTGATTCGGAGCCTTCCATCGTCTGATACATCTCCAAGGACTTCCCTCCGATGAAGAGGAAGAAGGTGAACGAGACTGTCGAATGACCCTACCACGACAGATCAGACAGCAGCAGCAGCGATGATGAACTTGAGGTCCTGAACCAGCCCCCACACATCTCACCTAACAGAGTCAAGCCGCCTCGAGAGGCCAAGAAGAAGTTAGCCTCTCCGTCTCCCAGCAACCAGCCAGCCCCTGCCGTCAAAGTCACTGCCCACTGGTAGCTCCTCGTCAGCAGCAGCAACGACGACAGCTCCTCAACTTAAGTTTTTTTTCTTCTTATATTTTGCTATCTTTGCTGTTGTTTTATCTATTTTGTGATGTTATTTTCCGTTTTTCATTTTTATTGTGTCATGCATTGAGGGTAATGCAACCCTCGAGTTTGGGGGTGGGCATCCCTCCATTAATGAACTTGTTAGTTGTGTCTTTAATTTATGTCTCATTTTAAGTTTATTTTTGTGTCAAAAAATAATAAAAAATAATAAATAAAAACAAAAATTTTGCTTAAGTCTTTGAACTGAACTTACCTGCCGCGACATTCTCTATCGTGACAGTGGCTTTAGGATGTTTTAGGAACTATTTAGAGTCTTGCTATAGTTCTGATCTTTAGAACACCCTTTGTGATTCTTATGATGTCTAGACTTCGGTAGTGAACTAGAATAGGAAGGTTTACCCACTTGAGTTGCCCCTAGAGGTGCCTAACACTGGCTCTAGGAAAGGAACAAAAGAAAAGAAAAAATTTAGACTCACTTGCCCGCAAAACTGCCTTACAATGATTCTAGGAAAATTTTTCTTTGAGCTTAAGTTAGAAAAAACTAAATGAGCCTAAGAATTGCCTCCAAAAAAAGATGAAGTTGAAGGTCAGAAAAAACTAAAGGATCCTAAGAATTGCCTCCAGAAAAAGTAAATTTGAGTCTAAGGTCAGAAAAAACTAAAGGAGCCTAAGAATTGCCTCCAGAAAAAATGAAATTGGCATAAAGCTCAAGTTGGTAGCATAACTATTATGGAAAGCTAAAGGAGACTAGGCGCATATTTGTTCACAAAACCTGCACACACTGCACAAGAACTATAGCATTATTCTGGATAAACCCAGAAACACCCGACAAGGTACTACTCTTGATAGTGAATGTGTGGTAGGTAATGAAATTTCACTGAATTAAGCCAAGCCAAAAAAAGTTTTTATTTTTAGTTAGGTCGTATTTGCTTGAGGACAAGCAAGAACTTGAGTTTGGAGTGTGTTGAGTGTATAAAAGTTCTATATTTTACCCCTCATTTACCCATATTTTTGCTGCATTAAAGAATAATTCATTGCATTTAGGATAGATTTTTGCATATCACAATTAGATAAAATGACACAGTTGCTACTGATTTTGGTTACTTTTGCAGGTATCTGCTGCGGCAGACCCAGGGCAGCAAAAGAGTAGAGGCGGATTGCAGAGTTGGAGTCGAGAAGCAAAGGCTGTCGTGACATTGGCCATGGCAGCCATGACGACAGAATGCTGAGGTGGAAAAGTGAAGTGGAGCTCGACAAATAGAGGATTTCAAGTCGGTCTGTCGTGGACCACTTCCATATTTTTCCGAAGCCCTGAAGCAGAATAAAGGCCAAGCCCAAAGTTCAAGGAAGAAACTCAAGGCAAGAAAGGAGGACGAATTCAAGGCATCTACTCAAAAGATTTAGCCTTTAATAGAGTTGCACTTTAATTCGAAATTGTATTCTTGCCATATTAGAAAACTTGAACCTAAGGCCTTTATAAAGGCAAGTAATTCAACCTAGGAAAGGATATCTGATTCCTAGCCGTTTCCCCTAAACCCTTGTCGTTTTCCCTTCTCCACCATGTTTTAAACTCCCCGTAGGGCTAAGGGTTGATTCTATAAAGTAGTTGCAAGGATTGTATTGTTTTAGGAATTTTCTGTTAAGTAATAAAAGCTTCAAGTTTATTTACTCTGGTTTTTCATATCTCATAAGAGCATCGGGAGAGCATTATGAGGTTATCCATTTGTTTGATATCGGGAGAGTCAAGCATACGAAAAGAGTAGATACGCGTTTTCCAGTTTATGGTTAAACCATCTTGTGTTAAGGATAAGTACAAGGTTAAATGGCAAAAGAAGAATTCAACAACTTTGGTGTTCACCCTTTGATTCACGTCGGGAGGTATCATCCAAGAAGTGTTCATCAACAGAACTTGGGCCTAGGGATAGGATAAGTCATAACATGGATTCTTGCCAAGATTGAAGTATAGAGTTGTTTGATCGCTGCCGTGACATTAACAGACCTCTGCCGCGACAGGTGCTGCCGCGACAGGAATGACAATAGAAAACAGAAGTTCCTCTAACAGTGCAACACCTGCACTACTGAGCAAATCAATACCAGCCTATTATCTAATTTTGATTCCTTATTCTTTTACTTTAGTTGTTTCTCAAGATTACTTCACCAATTCAATTCAACTATTTCTTTTACTTCCAGTCCCTGTGGAGACGATATCCGATACTCTCGTATCACTTTACTACTTGCGTCGTGTACACTTACACTATTTGCGATAGGACTCTTTTACACGCAACATCAACCTTTAACCTTCATGCTTATTCGGATGCGGATTATGGGGGTTGTAAAATAGATAGGAAAAGTACTTCCGACACTTGCCAATTCTTAGGTAGTATGCTCATATCTTGGTTCTCTAAGAAACAAAATAGTGTAGCTCTATCTACCACCGAAGTCGAGTACATATCCTTAGGGAGTTGTTGTGCTCAAGTCCTTTGGATGAAGCAACAACTCTTAGATTATGGAGTTAAAATAGAAACCATACCCCTTAAGTGTGATAACAGTAGTGCAATTTGTCTCACCAAAAATCTCATCCAACACTCTAGAACCAAACATATAGAAATAAGGCATCATTTCATTAGAGATCATGTCCTTAAGTAAGATGTTGTTATAGAGTATGTTGACATCTTGAACCAACTAGCGGACATTTTTACCAAACCTCTAGACAAAGAGCGTTTTTGGTCCCTTAGGAGAGAGCTAGGTCTAACTAGCCTATCTTGACCCTTTAGGACTCTTTTGAGGTTAAAATTGCTTGAATTTGTGAAAATGCATGTTTATGTGTTGTTGATCTTGATAGAAACCATGCCTATAGCTAGGGGAGTATGCTTCTATTAGTATATGCTTAGACTTTCTCATTCATCAATTGCATACATTTAGTAGATGTTAAAGTCGAGCCTTTGGTTGTTCTAAAAGCCAAAAATGCATTTCTGAGCATAGGGTATCGATACGGCCTTTTGTGTATCGATATGAGTACTTTATTAGTTGACCATACTGCATTCTCTCTCTTACGAGTATCAATACGGTTAAACTCGTTTCAATACAAGTTGTGAACATTTCGATACGAATGTCATCCATTCGATACGGTCCCTTGACACGCGGTTCCAGGGAATTACCATTTTACCCCCGTATCGATACACCATTTGGCGTATCGATACTCAATCGCGCAGACAACTACTTAATGTCATTAAAAGAGTTTCACTTTTACCAAAACTAATATTTCAAAACCCTAGCCGATTTTCCTCTACAAAATGCCTCTCAATCCCTCATATTTTCACCACAAAACATAAAATCTCTTTAGGGTTTTTCGAAATCAAGCCAAAGTCTTAAGGCTCTCTATCAATTGGTGCTCAATTCTTCATCCATTCCTCCCTATCTCAATATCAAGGTATACAAATTCTTTTTCTTTTTTTTCTTTATAATTTTTGTTTTTACATCCTTTTTATTTTGTTTTGGTTTTTCAAAAACAAATTTTATCAAACATTTTTGTTTTGTCTTTCAAATTTTTTATAACCTTGATTATTGTTTTATCCATGGGTTGAATGAGAAAAATAATGCATACACATTGTTTTAATCGATTTTCTAGACTATGACACCTAAGAAGAGAGCGCGTACTACAAGCGAAGTCGGTGAATGATCCAATCCCGGCGATGGTACTCACCCGAATTTGACTCTTATCTATCAAAGGTGTTTTAGAACTCCCGGAGAACTCACATACTTCCCATCTTTTCAAAATTATAAGATTCGTCCGGAGAGGGTAATTTTCGTTCCTTTTCTCAATTCGGAGCGCTTTAAGTTTGTCTATTTACCTTTGCTCCAAGAATAGAAGTTCATAGATTTTCTACAAATACCAGGATTTTTCTTTCGCAATTTGGTTTTGATCTTCTATGCTAATGTCAAGTGTGTTGCCAATGCCTCGGGTAATATCGTTGTCGTTAACTCTTATCTCATGGGAAAAAAGATTACCGTTGATGTTCCATCTCTTTGTGTCGTTTTTAAGTTTGAGAATGAGGGTATCGAAGATGAAAATTCTCTTGGACATGTTTTGGTGGGTTCCGTAACCATTCTAAATGCTCAAGACCACATCCTACACTTGATGATCACTTGGTGGTTCAGGCATTCGGGAGGAAAATACTCAACCATCCACCAAGTTGATGACTTTTGGATTCGGTGCTTTCGCCAGAGACAACAACCTAACCTTGCTCGCATCATGTTTGCGGAGATTGTTTTTTTCGTGCAACATCGTCATACAACTCTTGTCACTTCATTCACCTATGGCACCGCCTTGAGCTATTTCTTCACTCAGAAGGAGATTGATTGCTCTCATGACTATCCTCACCCCTTACCGATCCCATTGATGAGAGATCGCTTTCTAGGAGAAAATTTCACTACTTCAATGGTAGTTGGCTTCGCATCTCCGAGCTTTCTAGTGATGCGATTCCTGAAGAGATTGCTAATCCTGAAGCTACTCAAGCTCCTCCTCCTCCATCCATGGATGCTCTCATGACATTCCTCAATGAACAATTCACGGGCCTACGCATGGGGATTGCTTCTATGGACCAAGTCATGAATTCGAGGTTTTCCGCCATAGACACATGCTTCACAAGCCTAGAAGATCATATGACAAATGTGGAGAAGCGTATCTCATCCATAGAGGTCGAGCACAATTCGATGAACATCTCTCTCACGATCTTCCATGATGAGTGGCGTCAATCTATGAGGAATGATGATGCCAACGAAGATCACGATGAAGATGATGAATATGGTGATGGGGAAGAGTAGTAGATTGTCTTTGCATACCATTCATGTCATTTAGGATTTCTAGTTATGCACTTTGAATTATGTTCTTAGGATTAAGTTTACCTTTAAAAACCTATGCTTTGATTATTGTTTGGATTTTATTTTGATGTTTCTTTATTTATGAACTTAATGTTTATCTATTACATGTTGCTTGGTTATTGATTATGCCTTTAGCCTATGTCTCTTATTTTTAATCTAACAAAAAGGGGGAGAGGTAACAAGCTCACTTAAAATTTAAACTTAAAATTTACATAGCCTATATTAAGGGGGAGTTGTTTTTCCAAAAGTTTTTCAAAAGACTTAAAAAATTTAAGCTTTGGTTTTGTTACATCAAAAAGATGGAGATTGTAAAACCTATGTTTGATTTTGATATAACAAAGTGTTTTTAAGGACTAATGTGTAAAACTTGAAATAAATTTTTAAGTCCCTCTAAAGGTTTCAAATCAACAAGGCTTTGCTCTAGTTTGAAAAACTCAAACTCCAAAATATTTTCTAAGTGTTCCAAGACCAAACTGATCAAAATCGTCAATGCGTATTGACACGCTCATTGTCGTATCGATACCTTTTTTACAAACTTGGCCACTAGAGAAATCCGTTTTGATACGCCCCTTACCGTATCGAAACAGGGTATCAAAATAGATTGCATCTGTATCGATACGCTCTCTCTATAAAATCAGAAGGAGTTTGAATGTCGTACTGATACGGTATCACCGATATCGATACGGTTTTTAAGGAATTTTAAATTCAGAAGCCTTAAATGTTTTTTACTGTTGGACGTCAGTTGGTAGGTAACAAATTTTTAAAGAGTTGGTTAACCCGTACCGACACGCTCTTACATGTATCGATACGGAATCCTCCAGTGAGCTTTATAGGAAAAATTGCATCGATACGGTCTTGCCCGTATCGAAATGGTGCCCTAACCCGTACCGATACACCTACACGCGTATCGATATGCCCCTCTTGTAATTATGCAACGACTCTTTTTTTGATACATGTATCGATACGCCTCCACGTGTACCGATACAATAGGATGTAGAAGTGCATTTATGGTGAAAAGAGAGGGTTCCAACGACTATAACCATTTCCCTAACCACCCAAACGGCTAGAATTAATGAAGAAGGTATAAAATCAAGCCTATTGAGGACCAACAACAACTATTGCATCCAAAAGAAACATCCATACAAAAATTCAAGCTCAAAGTGCCTAATTTCTTATTCTTGTAAAATCTCAAATTGTGTTGTGTGAAAATCTTATCTTGTATTCCAATTTGGGTTGAGTACTTGTATCAAAAAGGGGCAAATTTGCATTGTGAGATATTCTATTGCCATCAAATTATTCTTTGTATCCTTGTGAGGGTTTGGTCAATTTTGGGTAGAAAATTGACCGGTATTGTAAATGTTACCTCCTAAGCCTAGAAAAGAGGAATAACAATTAGTGGAATTGTTGAGAAAGTCTTAGTGGGAGCTAAGGTAGTGGATGTAGAGTTCATTTGGAACTTGAACCACTCTAAATTGCCTTGTTCTTCAATTTTATTCATTCCACTTATTCACCAAAATTTTAAAAACCCAATTCACCCCCTCTTGGCTTTGATCAATCCATTGATCCACTAAACAGTTCAAAATCGTTGTTTTCGTGCGTAGGTTGATCGTCGGATCGTGGGTTCAAAGAGCGCTATCAGCACGTGATTCCAGCATGTGGAAGTTTTTAGAGTACGGTACTTTTGTTTAGTGGGCTATGTATTCATAAAACCTTACGTGGTGGAGTCTGTAACTCTTATTATTTTGAATTTTATTAATCGTACCGAATGTTCAAATGTTTTAAATCTAAATTGGAGCTCATTTGTATCGTTTTAATTATTTATCTATATTTTCAACTGTTTGGTTTAAATATTTTTGAAAATCATTTTATTTGGGTTGAACCCAGTTTGAAAATTTTATGATTTTGGGTTGGGCTTGAGGCTCAATTGTGACAACCAGGTCGAGGATGTTACAATATTATCTCTTATATTTGTATTCTCATGTTATAATAATAATGCTTAAATTTAACAAAAATAAGAAATATCTATTTGATAAGATATTTATGAAAAAAAGGCAAATTGAGAAGAGGTAAAAAGAGGAGTCTTTTTGAAATAATTCCTACCTAGGGAAAAATGACAAGAGGAAAATAAATTTAAAAGCTAAAAAATTGTAAAAAAGAAAATAAGAATAATAAAGAAAATTTGAACCACGACTGTTGTGAATCGATATAGAGAAATGTAGAAAGAAGATTTTATTAACCATGGAGAAGAACGAGAGAATTAAGATGGGAAGAGAAACAAGCAATTGTACTAGAATTGCTTTATCTAAATAAAGTTTAGCCCAAAATAATCGTCAAACGTAGATCCAATGCTGCAGTGCTGTGGATATAACAACGACTCAACTTTAATATGAAAATGACTGTGGATAACATACAATTGAGCATGGCATTAGAGTCAATTGACATAATATTAAAATGAAAAATCAATTTAAATAATTGATTTCGTATCCATCACAATCAAGCATGGCATTGGAGTCAATTGACATGATATTAAAATGAAAAATCAATTTAAATAATTCATTTCTTATCCATCACAATCATTATATAAGTAATGGCCACTTTGTTTTAAAAATAAGAAGATAACGGTCACACTATTCCTCGAGTAGAAAAAAATCCAAATTCATTACTTGTTTTTTTCTTTCCAAATATATGTTTGTGAAAGAGTAGAAAAATCTTGCCTAACTGCCTTTCTCAAAATGGTAGAATGGTTTTTTTTATACATTTTGATATACAGTTTGTATGGTTTTATATATATATATATATATTTTTTTTTTTAAATTTAGAACCCTAACTCTATCCTCTTAAATTTTAAAAACTTACCATAAATTTTAAAAACTTACCATAAATTTTAAATTCTAAACTCTACAACCTAAATCTCAAACTCTAAATTTTAAATCAAACCCTTAACCCCTAAATTTAACAAGCACGTGTAAACTTTATACAACTTTACTTATTTAATTTTTTTAACTTTCAAATTCTTATTACGTTTTTTCAATCTTCTAACTTTTAAGTTTTTATTAAATTAAATCTAAATATGACGAAATAGTAACAACGCTTTTAAATAGACGTCAATTATTTTATTTTATTTTCGATAAATTCAATTATTTTATTTTTTTGTTACACCGTCAAGCAATTTGGAAAATTAAAAAAAAAACTAATTTGTCCTTAAAAATATATGGTATTGACTTCTATTTTAAAATTTTGGTCACGCAAAGGTAAATCCTCACTCGGTTGATGGTTATTTGCCGATGTAGCCAGTCCTGGGTAGCGGAACATTCTGCCTGATAGTTTAGATCAGTCACCACTTCTTTTTCATCAGTTATGAGTCCCGATTGGATAGAGACAAGAAGATTCAGGAAGCTTCTGAATTTTGATGGTATGTTTATCTCTATAGAAATTTTTTCATTTTTCTTTGTTTTTCGGTTGTAAGAAATTTGGGTAGATTAGTCCCATTATTTTCCTTCCTGGATACGTTATAATTGTGATATCTCTATGATTATAATAAAAATTCAGTGTCCATATTCAAAATAAAAATTATGATACATTACTTTTAAAATTTCTGATTATTTGAAAAAATAGAATAATTAACATCAACTTTTATTAATAACAAATTAACATTATTGTTCCATCACCATTAAGTGATTTTTACGGCCAATTTTATTATTTTAAATAAACTCTTGGTGATAAAAATGTACTCTGTCTAAATCCCAACACTTATATAAACTCTAAATCAAATGAGAAAAAAAGTTAGCTGTAATAACGGGGAGTCGCCACCAATCCTTTTTTTATTTTGGTGCGATTGGAACACCTTAAAAAACCCGGTTATTTTAATAAAAATCAATTTTTATGATTTTTTATTAAAAATACGAGTTTTGGGTCTGCGAAACCAAAAAACAGGTTCGGGAGTCGGTTACGTGTAAGGAAGGGTGAGCACCCCTACACGCTCAAAAATTGGTACCTAGTCGGTTACAAATTGTTTGAATGACGGAATTTAAAAATTCGAATTTAATTTAATAATGTGATCCCAAAAAAAATAGTTAAAATAATATTTAAACATAAAAGTTTAAAGAAAGGGATATACACTCCAACGCCCGGAGTATGGTCTCCCTTATGAAAACATTATTTAAAAGAGGTGATATTAAATAATTTGTTAAAGGAATTAACGGAAAATAACACTCCAACACCCGGAGCACGATTTTCGCGATATTCCTTAAAATCCGTAAAATTTGAATAGGGGCGATAATAATAATAATAATAATAATAATAATAATAATAATAATAATAATAATAATAATAATAATAATAATAATAATAATAATAATAATAATAATGAAAATAATAATAATGATAAAAATAATAATAATAATAATAATAATAATAAAATAATAAAAGTAATAATAATAATAATAATAGTAATAAAAGGCAGTGGCAGAATTGAAAGAAAACAGAAATTAAAGGACAGAAATTAAAAGAAAACGGTGACTAAAATGAAATAAAATCAAAACTGAAATGTTGAAACATAAGGATACGAAGGTTGGATGACTACGGGCGGAATTTTCCCCTCCAGTTGAAAACGCGTGGGTCCTGGTCCGGGTCGGGTCGTACGATCGGGTTGGCTGCCTAAAACGACGTCGTTTTGGGCCTTTAGGACCAGCGCCAAAACGACGTCGTTTTGGTTGGTCCTTATATACCCCATTTGCCTAAATTTTTTCATTTTGGCTGGTTCTGCATATCAGAGTAAACTCTGATCTCTCTCTGCGTTGGCGGCCGGCATACCCATGCTGCTCCGTCGTCCACAGCGGGCCACCGTTCGCCGGCGACGGACGACTGCCGCAGACGGTGGCCGGAAAAGATGGAAGTGATGATTCCGACTCGGTTTTAGGCCGCGAACTCGATTTTAAGGTTCGTTTCTCTTAATTCTTCTTTTATTTTACTAGATCTAGGAAAAACCGAAAGGTATATATATTTCTCTATACTTTGTTTTTACCTTTCCGACTTCCCTCCTTTGTCGTGCTGTGATGTTTGTGCGGTTTTGATCTCGAATAGAGTTTAATTTTTATTTCTTTTTTCTCCCTCCTTTTTTTTATTTCCGAAACCCAAAAGTCCCTTACAACTCGATTTACTCCGGTTTTTATAACCGAAAAGCCTCAAAAAGATATACATTACAATTTTTTATCATTTGTCAGATCTGAAAAAAATTTCAGAGATCAATACTGACTTCTTTTGTTGTATGCAGGTGAAGCGACCACGTGGCGATGACGCGGACGGAGCGGTGCTCGGCTCGGCTTCAATGACGGCGGCGCGAAAAGGCGGCTGCTGCTGCTGCTGGACACATTAGGGTTAGGGTGTTTTAGGGTTTTTTATTAAATGGGCTGATGGGTTTGGGTCATAGATAAATGGGGTTTTTAATTTAGATTTGGGTCATAGGTAAATGGGTTTTTAATTTAGGTTTGGGTTTGTAAATTAAAATGGGTTACTACAGCTGCCCCTCTTTGCTTATTGTTGTATAACGACAATGAAGCAAAGATAGAAAGGGACCCATTTTAATTTGGTCTGGTTTGGCTTTTTTCTTCTTGACACATTCTCTTCTGCTTCACTGATCCGCTCAGCCGCCCTAATAAACAAAATCTTCAAGAGGAGGAGATCTGTTGTAGAAGCTCATAACTTTGGCTTGCCACGACTCTAATGGTGAAGCAACACCTGCAGAAAACTTGACCTAGCTGCGACACTGACAGAGCGGCAAGGTCTACAAAACTTGATCCATTTGTAACATAGAACACTTGACAAGGTAGCTTGATCTGGAAGAGAGAGATTGATCCTCTGCAACACTATAGATGCGAGAAGATCTGAAGAAGGCTCGATCATCTGCAACTCCATTGATGCGAGAAGATCCGAGGGAGGGTTGATCATCTGCAACCCTATTGATGCGAGAAGATCTGAAAAGGGGCGATCTACTGCAACTCCATTGATGCGAGAAGATCTGAAGAAGGGTCGATCATCTGCAACTCCATTGATGCGAGAAGATCTGATAAAGGGTCGATCTACTGCAACTCCATTGATACGAGAAGATCTGAAGAGGGGCGATCTACTGCAACTCCATTGATGCGAGAAGATCTGAAGAAGGGTCGATCATCTGCAACTCCATTGATGCGAGAAGATATGAAGAAGGGTCGATCATCTGCAACTCCATTGATGCGAGAAGATCTGAAGAAGGGTCGATCATCTGCAACTCCATTGATGCGAGAAGATCTGAAGAAGGGTCGATCATCTGCAACTCCATTGATGCGAGAAGATCTAAAGAAGGGTCGATCATCTGCAACTCCATTGATGCGAGAAGATCTGAAGAAGGGTCGATCTACTGCAACTCCATTGATGCGAGAAGATCTGAAGAAGGGTCGATCATCTGCAACTCCATTGATGCGAGAAGATCTGAAGAAGGGTCGATCATCTGCAACTCCATTGATGCGAGAAGATCTGAAGAAGGGTCGATCTACTGCAACTCCATTGATGCGAGAAGATCTAAAGAAGGGTCGATCTACTGCAACTCCATTGATGCGAGAAGATCTAAAGAAGGGTCGATCTACTGCAACTCCATAGATGCGAGAAGATCAGAAGACGAGGTGATCTACTGCAACTCCATTGATGCGAGAAGATCTAAAGAAGGGTCGATCTACTGCAACTCCATTGATGCGAGAAGATCTGATTAATACTAGAATTCTGTCAACGAGACGAAGAAGAGTGTCCTTGGTTTACACTTCTTTTGCATTTTCCCAAATGCACAGGGATGAACGGATTTGATTTGCCTTTACCGGTAGCCGTTTGCTCCGGGCTAGTTGTACCATTCCCCTGGGTACAATCAGTTTCTACCAATCATGAGATTGGATTTTTCCCAAGGATTTATTTTCCTTGGACCATTCGTGACAATGGATTTTCGATGGACATCTGAATTGTCCATTCTCTTAAACTTAACCGTGTTTAAGCACGTTATGCCTACATTTCTGTCGGCTTTCGGATTTGCATATTTCCCAAATGCACAGGGATCAACGGTTTTGATTTGCCTTTACCGGTAGCCGTTTGCTCCGGGCTAGTTGTACCATTCCCCTGGGTACAATCAGTTTGGACCAATCATGAGATTGGATTTTTCCCAAGGATTTATTTTCCTTGGACCATTCGTGACAATGGATTTTGAAGGACATTTGAATTGCCCATTTGTCTTAAACTTAACCGTGTTTAAGAACGTTGTGCTGACATTTCTGTCAGACTTACCAAGAATAGCTTTGATTCATCTGTAATTCTGACGAAGGAACAAAACATGTCGAACACATTTATTTTCCTGTTTTTGGGTTGTTTTTTTATTTTTTTTTATTTTATACATATACAACATGAGTGGAGAAAATCAGTAATTTTCATTGACCAAGCTACATCACCGACGAGAAGGCATAGTCTGAAGTAAGTTTTGATCCAGCTACAATACCGACGAGGAGACATGATCGAAAGTTCAAGTTTGGCCAAGATACATCCCTGACGAAGAGGCATGACCATGAATTGACCGAGCTACAACATCCGACGAAGAGGCACGGTCTGAAGTTGTTTTGATCCAGCTACAACACTGACGAGGAGGCAGGATCAAGAGTTCAAGTTTGGTCCAGCTACAGCACCGACGAAGAGGCAAGACCGGGAGTTGACCGAGCTACGACACCTTGAGAGAGAGGTATGATCTAAGATTCGATCTGCTACGGCTCTGTCGTCGTAGTGGGATCTAGATTTTGGTTTATTCGCACCTACTACGTTGAGAATAGACCTGAAAAATCATTGACCTGCTGCAACTCTAATGAAGCGACATGATCTGAGGTTTGCTCTGCTATGGCTCTATCGTTGTAGCATGATCTGGGCTTTGATCCAGTCACACTTATTGCGGCGAAACTAGATCTGGAAAATATGATCTGCTGCAACTCTGACGAAGCGGCATGATCTGAGATTGGATCTTCTACGGCTCTGTCGTCGTAGCATGATCTGGGCTTCGATCTAGTCGCACCTATTGCGGCGAAACTAGATTTGGGAAATATGATCTGCTGCAACTCTGACGAAGCAGCATGATCTGCTACGATTCTGTCATCGTAGCATAATCTGGATTTTGATCTAGTCGCACCTACTACGGCGAAACTAGACCTGGGAAAACAATTGGCAGGCCGCCCGAATGATGGTGAAGCGAGCCCATCCCGTTGCATTATGGTCGGGTGTCATGACCCTTCTGAGCATTGGTTTTCTTTACCTTTCCTTGTAAAAGTGATAAAGGTGACTTGTTTCGTTGTATCTTCTGTTGCAGATTCAGGCAAACGGTGTTGACCTGTATCACTTGTTGGATAGGCAAAATCTGTAAAGTTTGCTTTGTAAATGTATGATGCCATGGTTGGTATGAGTCAAGTGATGCTAGCTTAAGTATGTCTAATGAATGCATGAATGCAAAATGCCATTCGAGAATGCTCCCTAACTTTGGAATTGGTTCAAGCACCCGTATCCGCTTTAAAACTGACATCATTGGCTGTTTGGACTCTATTCAATTTGAATCACTAGAATTCCTTTTCTTTCAAGTATGATTGCACCGTAAGAAAACTATTTGCCCCACATTCTGTCCGGGTAGTGTCTTCTTTTCCCTTAAGCTGTCTATTCATAGGGATGTCCCTTTCTCAATCAGGGTTGCTTTTGGTCCTTGTACTTTATAAGAGTCTTTCAAAAGCACTGTAGAGAGATCTTCTTGTACTTTTCACCTATTGATCATTATGCCAATGTATAATACTTGTGCCCAAATGTCAAACGAACGAGCTTTGCCAAATTTGTTCGTTGGAAGCCTTCATGTGTCTAGGAGACCTCAGGTACTTTATCAGCATCTCGTCTTGCAAGATTTTTTTTCTACCGTCGGGATTTGCCTGGTGTTTCTTAGATTCTCAGAAACTCGCTTCAATTGTTTTCTCAGGTGAAGTATTTCTTGACTGAATATGAATTCACGGGGTTAGGCAAATCTTTATCGTCCATTCCGGTCAAGATTAAAGCTTCTCCTGAGAAAGCCTCTTTCACGGCGTACGAGCCTTCCTAGTTTAACATCCATTTTCCTCGAGAATCTCTCTGAACTGGGAGGATCTTTTTCAGTACTAGATCCCCATCCTGGAATTCTCTTGGGTGTACTTTCTTATTAAAAGCTCGCATCATCCTCCTTTGGTACAATTGACCATGTCGAATGGCTTTTAGTCTTTTTTCTTCGATCAAAGCCAGTTGGTCATACCTGGTTCGAATCCACTCTGCTTCGTCTAATTTCCATTCTGACAAAACTTGAAGGGAAGGAATTTCGACCTCAATGGGCAGTACCGCCTCCATCCCATATACCAGGGAAAAAGGTGTTGCCCCTGTGGAGGTTCTGACTGATGTACGATAAGCATACAAAGCAAAAGGTAACTTCTCATGCCAATCCCTATACGTTTCGACCATCTTTCCAACAATCTTCTTGATATTCTTGTTGGCTGCCTCCACCGCTTCATTCATTTGAGGGCGATATGGTGAGGAATTGTGGTGTCGTATCTTAAACTGCTTGCACACCTCTTCGATGGCCTTGTTGTTTAAATTCAATGCGTTGTCAGATATGATACTTTCTGGCATTCCATATCGACATATGATCTTTTTCTTCAAGAATCTGCATACTGCCGATTTGGTGACATTCGCATAGGTGGCCGCTTCTACCCATTTAGTGAAGTAATCAATGACCACAAAGATGAATCGGTGCCCATTCGAAGCCTTCGGCGATATAGGACCGATGACATCCATGCCCCACATGGAAAAAGGCCATGGAGAGTTCATAACATGTAGCGATGATGGAGGAACATGGATTTTGTCGCCATAAATTTGACACTTGTGGCATTTCTTAGCATAATCGATGCAACCTTCTTCCATAGTTGGTCAATAATAGCCAAACCTCATAATTTGTCTTGCCATTGTGAATCCGTTGGCGTGCGTTCCGCATACACCCTCATAGACTTCTTCAAGGATTTGCTTGGCTTCGGCAGCATCCACACACCGCAATAGCACTTGATCTCTTCTCCTTTTATACAAGACTTCACCGTCAAGGACATACTCATTTGCCAGTCTTCGTAATGTCCTCTTTTCATTATCGGTAGCTTGTTCTGGATATTTACAGTTTTTCAGGTACTGCAAAAGGTCATGATACCAAGGATATCCATCTTTTTCACCTTTTGATTTGATCCTAGCTTAGAGGAGCTTTGGACATTCGAGGTTGCAGCTTTGGGTTGTCTGCCTGTCAGCTGCTTAGTATAGCCGACATTATAGACACCTGTATTCCTGGCCTCATTGTCTTTTCTCCTATAGCTTGACTTTTTGTGTTCTCCTCATCTTCGATTTTTCCACTCCGAATCACATTTTCAATCATCTCTCCATTCATTATTATGTCCGAGAAGTCCTTCGTGGCACCCCCTATTATACGACCGAGGAAGGGTTTTTTCAATGTTCCAATAAAAAGCATCGCTGTCTCTTTTTCTAGCAGTGGCGGATGCACTTGGGCGGCAACATCTCTCCATCGTTGAGTGTATTGCCTAAAGCTCTCGTCATGCCTTTTTTCCATATTCTGGAGTGTTACTCGATCAGGTGTTATGTCAATAACATGGTTGTATTGCTTCACAAATGCCTGAGCTAAGTCTTTCCAGGAGTTGATTTTGTCACGACTTAACTGGTTGTACCATTTTACGGCAGACCCGGTCAGGCTGTCCTGAAAGCAGTGGATCAAGAAGGGGTCATTATCAATGTATCCTGTCATCCTTCTGATAAACATCGTAAGATGGGCCTCAGGACAAGTAGTCTCATTATATTTTTCAAAATCGGGCCTCTTGAACTTGGGAGGAAGCACTAAATCGGGAACCATGCTTAACTCCCTTGCGTCCATCGATTTATGATTTCCATGGCCTTGAACTTTTCCTCCAACTGTTTACATTGATCTTCGAGTTGTTTGGGTAACTCGACCTTCAATTTGTCACACTCATTGAAATCTGGACTAACATATTCGCTAGGGTCATCATGAGTTGTCATTGTCCCTTGCAAGGAAGACTCTGTCTGAAAAAATGGATGTTTTGCTGCAGGAGTCTCTATTGACACGTGAGTCTTAAGAGGAAGGCTCGGGTCTTCAGTTAGTGCACTAGGATTTATAACAACTCCCTTTTTCTTCTCAGAACCTTTTCCGGTCAACATTGCGGCTAACCTTACGAACAAGTCTTCTTGTGATTGTGAGATGTGGTCACGGGTTTCTTGTTGCGTCTTTTCTAGCCTACTTTCAATGTCCCTTCTGATATCTTCACATGCTTGCCCGACTTTTGCCAATCTTTCTTCCATGTTTTTAGCTTTGCTTCTTGTAAAATATGGGTGTTGAATCTGTAGTTTTGTATGCCCCAAATTTACCACGATAACAATTCCTCGAGGATCAAAATCTTGGCAAAATAATGTAATGAGATGCCATGTGATGCAATGTGATGCATATGCGGACAAAAAACTAAGATATGCGAAGCAGTCACAAAAGGTGTTGATTTCGGTACAACTTTCAAAAGGAAACTCGCATCAGAACAAGTTTCTTTACATAAGAAGGTCTATTTCACATATATTGCTTGGCTTTAACGCTGAGGATCTTAATCTTCCTGAAGAGCCATGCCAACTTCTTGCCCCTATCGGACTCTGATTCAGTTTGTAGGCTCAGGACATCAGCTTGGACAACTAGAGTCTGTAAGTGCTCCGCGACCTCTCGTACTTGAACCAGGGCTTCAGCCATTACACGGTCTCTATCCCGGACTCTGTCTTGAGATTGATCTAACCGTGCCTGCCACTGTTGGTTGTTCCATGACTGAACTTCTTCAAAACTATTAATCTGGCCTCGACAGGTTTCCAGAGCCGCTTCTAAATCTTCAACCTGTTTCTTCATATTCTCAATCTCCAGTCTACTTGCCTTTAACTCAGCTGCATGGTTCCGGCTGCGGTACCTTTGTAGAGAGCCTTCCAATTCACCAACTCAGCCTCTCAGGCTTAGATTCTCAGCTCTGTTTCGAGACAACTCTTCCTCCATGGTTGTTTGAATGTCACTAAACCTCCTCTCCCAAAGGTCGGCTCTCTCCTTTTCCTCTTAGATTTCATGCTTCCATTCGGCCGAAGTTTTTCCGAGGCCGGCATATTTTGCTGATGCGCGCAACTTTTTATTATCATTTCGTAGATTGTTCAGATCTTCCTCGACTTTACCTTTTCCTTTCCTTAGCCTTTCGATTTCTCGCTCTTGGGACTGCATACCAAACTTCAGCTGGTTCTTCTTATTCTCTAACCCTGACAGGCGACTTTCCATCATCAAGTACTTCTTCTTAAAGCCATGCTTCGCGATCTCCATCTCCGAGGGATCCACTCGTAACTGTTCCTCCACCGGTACATTATTTTCTAGGTCTGGTAAGGGGATATCATTGTTGATTCTCATGCTTCTCCATCGCCGATACTCCGGCGTAACTCTAGGCTTTTCATCGAACGGTTCTATCTTGTAAATATGCTTCCATGCCTCAGCAATCTTGGAAACGTTTTTCTTGTATCCTCTACCCTCGTATGGAAATTCACAAGTGGCAAGCCCTCTTGTCGCTGGGATGAACTGTCTTGACTTGTATTGCCTAGATACTAGTAACGGTGCGTATCCAGTTGCTCCCCATATTCCAAGAAGAGGGAACCAGTCATAATCTCCACATTTGTAGATAATACTATTAGGGAAGAACCAACGTGCTTTCCAGATGACGTCTTTTTCTTGAAGGTTTCGGAAAATGGTCTTCCACTTATCACAAGATAGGTTTTCAGGCCTCGGCGTAGATGCGAGGTCCTGCAGTGGTGAGTAACTCTCGAAGCATGCTTGATAAGAAACTTTCTCTGACTTCCAAAAATGACTATAAAACCAAACCAATAAAAGCTGAGCACAACAAATGAACCTCCCTTCACCATTTTTTACAAACACTGAGAGACCTGAAGGTTTCGGCTAGAATGGCTGGAACCAGAGTAATTCCTTTATCAAGGTGATCGAACAGCTCCATAACAGCATCATCGATGTATCCTAACGATTTGGGAAAGATAACCAAATCGTAAATGGCCAAGGCAAACATTTTAACTTGTTTTTCGCGCTTAGACTCGGCTTGGATCAGGTCCCGCATGAATCTCCATGCGATACACCTGGTTTCCCCTTTTATCTTAATCCTGGCTTTAGCCCACTGTTCGTCCATACCAGCCATCTTTAACAGCTTCTTCTGAAACTCCAGAGGATTAGGAGACTTGAAGTATGCTCTATTAACTTGGATTTTTGGGCAGCGGATCAATGTGGTATATTCTTCAACAATTGGTACCAAATCAACATCACCTAGAGTAAAACAACTGTAGGAGGGATTCCAGAACTGGGCAAGGGTTCTGAACAAAGCTTTATCAACGCTGACATCTAGTAGGTAAGGCAAATCACCATAGCTGTCGTAGAACAACTGTCTATTTGTTTCGTCCCACTGGTTCCAGATTTCCTTTAGTTCTTGCAACTGGTTCTGAGTTGACCTGATATTGGTAGAATCCCCAAACTCTGGCTTTTCACCTTCTAGCAAGCTATCCCCTTTCTGGCGCTGCATCTCTTCCGACCATTTTCGTATGCCCAGATTGCCTTCCACCTTATCAAGAAATCAGTTCTCCATAGCTGATCCTTTGTAACGGTTGCACTTGCCTCAACACCTTTTTTTTAAAAAAATGCAATGCAATGGAAAACAAGAGAAAAAAAAAAACAAAACAAAACAAACAAAGAAACGTGTTAGTCATGAGATAAGATAAAATGATAAAATAAACAAATGAGAAATAGGCAAATAAATAAATGTAAATAAGCAAATAAATAAACAAAACTGAAATTAAAATACATAATTAAAGAAGGTAACCCCCCACTCTCTCTCTCTCTCTAGAATGCACCTATAGGGTGACTCTCTAAACGGGTAGAGGTTCGGCATGGTTTTAGAAGGTTGGCTTCTATGGTTCACTACACGAGGTTCAGATCTATGAAGGGTACCCGAATCGACAATTCAGGGGGATACGGGTCTCTAGGTCTACACGGAGACGAAAGTCTCACGAAGACAAAGGGACCAATATCCCGGAAGCGATTCACCATCCTACACGGAGGCGGTACCTCACGAAGGCGTGGTTTCTCGCTTCCATTTAAAGGACGGAGCCCGGGTCGAGAGCTCATGAAATGAAACCTAAAAAAAATACTTTATAATCTTTTGTAATAAAAATATGTTATAATCTTTTTTTTTGTTTTTTGGGATCACAGAATTAAATTAAACCGAATTAATATTTTCTACTCAATAAAACAAAGGGTAACCGACTTGTGGCTTGACTCTCGAAAAAAAGATGTCCCCAGCGGAGTCGCCAAGCTGTAATAACGGGGAGTCGCCACCAATCCTTTTTTTATTTTGGTGCGATTGGAACACCTTAAAAAACCCGGTTATTTTAATAAAAACCAATTTTTATGATTTTTTATTAAAAATACGAGTTTTGGGTCTGCGAAACCAAAAAACAGGTTCGGGAGTCGGTTACGTGTAGGGAAGGGTGAGCACCCCTACACGCCCAAAAATTGGTACCTAGTCGGTTACAAATTGTTTGAATGACGGAATTTAAAAATTCGAATTTAATTTAATAATGTGATCCCAAAAAAAATAGTTAAAATAATATTTAAACATAAAAGTTTAAAGAAAGGGATATACACTCCAACGCCCGGAGTATGGTCTCCCTTATGAAAACATTATTTAAAAGAGGTGATATTAAATAATTTGTTAAAGGAATTAACGGAAAATAACACTCCAACACCCGGAGCACGATTTTCGCGATATTCCTTAAAATCCGTAAAATTTGAATAGGGGCGATAATAATAATAATAATAATAATAATAATAATAATAATAATAATAATAATAATAATAATAATAATAATAATAATAATAATAATAATAATAATAATGAAAATAATAATAATGATAATAATAATAATAATAATAATAATAATAAAATAATAAAAGTAATAATAATAATAATAATAGTAATAAAAGGCAGTGGCAGAATTGAAAGAAAACAGAAATTAAAGGACAGAAATTAAAAGAAAACGGTGACTAAAATGAAATAAAATCAAAACTGAAATGCTGAAACATAAGGATACGAAGGTTGGATGACTACGGGCGGAATTTTCCCCTCCAGTTTAAAACGCGCGGGTCCTGGTCCGGGTCGGGTCGTACGATCGGGTTGGCTGCCTGAAACGACGTCGTTTTGGGCCTTTAGGACCAGCGCCAAAACGACGTCGTTTTGGTTGGTCCTTATATACCCCCTTTGCCTAAATTTTTTCATTTTGGCTGGTTCTGCATATCAGAGTAAACTCTGATCTCTCTCTGCGTTGGCGGCCGGCATACCCATGCTGCTCCGTCGTCCACAGCGGGCCACCGTTCGCCGGCGACGGACGACTGCCGCGGACGGTGGCCGGAAAAGATGGAAGTGATGATTCCGACTCGGTTTTAGGCCACGAACTCGATTTTAAGGTTCGTTTCTCTTAATTCTTCTTTTATTTTACTAGATCTAGGAAAAACCGAAAGGTATATATATTTCTCTATACTTTGTTTTTACCTTTCCGACTTCCCTCCTTTGTCGTGCTGTGATGTTTGTGCGGTTTTGATCTCGAATAGAGTTTAATTTTTATTTCTTTTTTTTCCCTCCTTTTTTTTATTTTCGAAACCCAAAAGTCCCTTACAACTCGATTTACTCCGGTTTTTATAACCGAAAAGCCTCAAAAAGATATACATTACAATTTTTTATCATTTGTCAGATCTGAAAAAAATTTCAGAGATCAATACTGACTTCTTTTGTTGTATGCAGGTGAAGTGACCACGTGGCGATGACGCGGACGGAGCGGTGCTTGGCTCGGCTTCAATGACGGCGGCGCGAAAAGGCGGCGGCGGCTGCTGCTGGACACATTAGGGTTAGGGTGTTTTAGGGTTTTTTATTAAATGGGCTGATGGGTTTGGGTCATAGATAAATGGGTTTTTTAATTTAGATTTGGGTCATGGGTAAATGGGTTTTTAATTTAGGTTTGGGTTTGTAAATTAAAATGGGTTACTACATTAGTCTTAGAGAGTAAAGTATCCAACCCTTACATGGTGAATTTGTTTGAATATTCTCTTTTGAGGAAAAAAATTGAAAAACACCCCCTTTAAAATTATTTTAAAAAAATATCCTAATTCGGTCCACGTAATGAGGACTCGCGTTATGACAGACGCGAGTTCTGAAATCGTGCTTAGCCAGACGCAAGTTCTATGTGATGTGGCGTGTCTTATCCGTTAGCGTCTTTTTATATTCAAATAAAAAGAAGTCACGCTTATCAGGGCGCGAGTTCCACGATATATTCAGGCGCGAATTTATCGCAGTCAATATGAACGGTTGAAAAAATAAATGACTACGTTGGATATACAAAGAACTCAAGCTGCACGAAATGTGAATTCTCGGGTATTAAACAGAACTCGCGTCCTACAAGACGCGAGTTTTATTGAACACACATTTGAACTGGTGTGAATTTTGTTATAAATTCACCTCTACCCCATCCCTTTATTCACACAAAAAAGGTTCTCTCTCAATTCCCCCTCTGTTCAAATTTTTGTGCAAATATCTCGAGTTTGAAGTAATGACGGGGCTAACTAGGTTGGATCAAAAATATGTTTTCGATTATTGGCGGAGAAATCTAAGTTTTATTTATTTATTTAAATTTTGTATTTTCATTTTTTATTTTATTATATTTTAAAAACAAATAGTATGGTAGTTTGAATTTAGTTTGTTGTTTAATTTTGTTTAGAATGGGATGAAACGTCGTCTAGAAGTTTTCATCAATCAGATGAGGAATGGACCCAACCTGTGTCTACAACAATATATCTCGAGGGTCAAATTTCTGCATGTATCCAAAATCATTGGAGGTGCAAAATTGGATGTTGATTTGATCAGCACGCTTGTAAGAGGCGGAGGTCGGAGAAACACACACTCCACCTTCCGTGCGGTGAGGCAACTATAACCTTGGAGGACGTGTCACATATTCTCGGTCTGTCGGTTGACAAAGAGGCTATTACCGATCACAACAATGGTGACTGGTGTGGCTTGTGTTTTGAGTTGTTAGGGGTTGCGCCAGACAAAATGGATGACGAATGTGTGTTTCTGAGGTGGCTACGGAATTTTTTTAGCAATTTACCGGATGAGTGAACCAAGAAGTGGAAATGGTAAAAAAATATTATTTTTGTGAATATTAATGAAATAATTAAATTTTCATATGTTAATATGTATTTTCCTATTGTAGGCATATGTTGAAGCTTAAATTTTATAAATAATCGGCAGGATATTGGTGTCTGACAATACCCGCAATAAAGTTCACATGTTGTGGTTGCGTTATTTGCGGAATTTTGATGATGCTGATAGATTATGTTGGGGATCGGCGATACTGGCATTTCTTTTTAGGGAGCTGTGCAAGACCACCGATCCACATATGTGCGACATTGAAGGTTGTGTTCTATTGCTTCAGTCGTGGGCATGGTTCAGAATACCGCTTTTCACGCCCTGAACTGGCTGTCCCTAGTTCATATATTTTTACACTATGCCGGAGGTAAGAAAAAAGTAATTTTTTAATATACAATTTTTTTGAATATTAAAGTTATCTTTGTTGTTTTGTAGGTGGATCAATAATTTAATTCATGTTGGTCTGCCCAAAGGTCTGAAGGCAATCAGACATGATATTGACAATGAATTCGGGGATCAGGTAAAATTTTGAAGTTTATTTATTATTGAATTTGGTGTATTTGTTCAAATTAAAGTTTATTAATTTCAGTTTTAATTGAATGTTCTACAGTTTTTATGGACACCGTACGGGGATCTGAGTATCAACACATAACTCTCGAAATTTTCAAAAGCGACGAAGATTGCTTGGACGGCCACTGTACCACTCATCTTTTTCGCTACAGTTGAGTGGCATCCGAGTGATCGCGTCTTACGGCAGTTTGGTTGTGTCCAACGAATCCGGATGGACCCTCCAAATTTTGACCAGTTACATAGGCCCACTCGACAAGGGAAGCTCGAGGTAAATTTTTTAATTGATTCAATGTTTTATTAATTTAAACGTAATTTATATTTTTAAAGTAAAATAAAACTTTTTTATTGTCTGATAGGTTGATTGGTCGGTGAGACATATACATTGGATCGCTTGGTGGAGAGAAAGAGAACTATGGAAACCCATTTGTAACTACATAATGTTTGATAATGATCAGTGGCACTTACATTGCATGGTTTATGGCGAATGTGAAGCCAAAATTTTGACTTCAGTGGAATGAGCGGTCGCCATTGAGCGTGTGCAACGCAACTGCCTACGTACGAGGGGAGCACATACGACTTTTGGCGATGCTTCGTCATCGAGGAGATGGCATGCTTCTGCCTCCTCCCCACCATCTCAGACCACCCCATTGATTCGACCACATGCCTTTACCCACTCAATGCACTCATCATTTCATCTGTCGTCGAGTCTGACAGAAAGTTTTTTTCACACATTTGTGGCCAACCCCTACGGTATATTTTCGACGATAATGAGTGGGACATTGAGTCTTCCTCCAGCATACATACCTTTCTATCCGTTTCAACCGGTGGCAACTGATTTTGGGACTGGGTTTGTTCAGCAAACACCGCCGCAATCCATGTTCTTCACAGGTGAGCCAGTTGGAATGAGTGATATCGTTGGAGTTGGAACCGGGAATAATGACGATGATAACAATGAGTCGACGATGATGAGAAACTAGTTGAATCCCCTTATCGTCGACGCAATCCCGAGCGACCTTATCATCCATCAGGGTGTGGTACTGGTGAACATATGCATCATTAGTTTTATTTTTCCATGTCTTAAGTAGTGTATAATAATTTTAGTTGTACTTTGTATATCAATATTTCTCTAACTTTATAAATTATTTTTTGAGTTTTTAATATTTCACATTAAATTTTGCTTTTATTTTGACAAAATCGTTCTTAATTGTAGCGATAACAAACACAAAATATTTTTACGTACGTACAGATATTGTGAAATAAATCTAATGTTAGAATGAAGGCAAAAAAATTATTCGAGATTGAACTCACGTTATGATGAACGCGAGTTTCACTAACACGTTTGTATCGCGTCCAGATGAACGCGAGTTCGACTGATACGTTAGGAATCCTGGGCCGTACTTGCGTTTGGCCAAACGCGAGTTCCATGCTATATAAACAACTGAATTGCCTATCTGAGCAGGGCATATATTCGAACAAAAAAATCAACTGGATTGTAGTCTTCGATGTTTTTGTTCACGAGGAACGCCAAATCACAATATCCAGAAATGATGGGCCTTTTTGAGGTGCATTTAACCGGAGTCAAAGCTCCCGCCATTGTCGTAGTACACGATCAATAGGTAGAATTGAACGTCTTTGTGGGCACACAAAATCCTCGAAGCTTGTTTATCTGCCTACTTCGTCAAAGACTTCGGAAGATGCATACCCCAAGGTTCTAAACTTGCTGGACTACTCAGCCCTGGAAGTAAACCGAGGGTATGTTAACAAAGACTTCGTAAAAAAGGCCCACTGATAATCGATTGTTTAGGGGTACAAGTGACCGGTTACAATGTCTTCTATGTGCCACTATCAGCCTCAAATATTGGTCTAGGCTTGAAGAAGAGAACCGGCTGTTTAGGGGTACAATTGTACACCTTGACTAAGGATGAAACCAAGAGAGCAAAACAAGTTGATGATTTTTATGTTTGTAAAATGTCTGCTTTGCTTGTATACCGTTCGTTTATATTCTTTCATAAGTTTCTCTATTCACATGTTTAGTGGTACAATTTACGTGTTTATAGTATTATTCGTACTACTGGGGTCATCGAATTAACTTCAACATGCCTATCCACCCATGTTTACTTGTTCTTCATGGGAAAAAATGTGCTTAGATATCATTTTTAACGTGATTTCTACACCCTTTAGGATGCCATATACGAGCCAATTTTAGCACCATTGTAAACATATGCTTCACTACTACGACGTCAAACTTAAACAACAACGAAAAGTATCCCCTAACATACCACAAAATCAACTTAAACATGTCTATCCACACATGTTTGCTTGTTCTTCATGAGAAAAAAACATGCTTAGATAGCATTTTAACGCGATTTCTACACCCTTTAGGATGCCATATACGTGTCAATTTTAGCACCATTATAAACATATGCTTCACTACTACGACGTCAAACTTAAACAACAACAAAAAAAATCTCCCAACATAACATAAATTCCATTTAAACATGCCTATAGACCCATGTTTGCTGGTTCTTCATGCAAAAAAAAATTGTTTAGATAGCGTTTTTAACGCGATTTATATACACTTTAAGATGCCTTATACGCGCCGATCTTTACACCATTTTCAAGAGATGTTTCAGTACTATGACGTGCAAGTTCAAAAACATGAACTACTATTCCCCAAGACCCCGTAATTTCACCTACAACATGCCTATCGAAGCTTGTTTTAACAATAGAAATATACCAAACTCGCAACCAAACACGACTTTTATTCAGATTGAGCGGTAAATTCGCGTTGTTTCATCTCAATATCTCGGCGAACTCATGTCTTGCTAGGCGCGAGTTCCTTTAATCAAATATTTAAAAGACGCGAATGAATGAGACAAGCCACATCAGATGGAACGCGCATCGAACGGAACGCGAGTTCTGAATTTGCGCTTACTAAAACGCGAGTCGTTTCTACGTGTATAAAATGAGGTATTTTTCCAAATGATTTCAAAGGGGAATATTTTTCCAAATCCCCCCCCCCCCCCCCCCCCCAAAACAAAATATATTCAACCAATTTAACGTTTAGAACTTTAAATTAAATATTAACAGATAACTTGATAAGAAGACTAAACCTTTGTTGATATAACAATGGCTATCGGATTGCTGACACAATTATTGGTGCATAAGCGATCAATCAACCCTAACAAAGGTCTACGTCAAGATTGACAAGCATAAACAAGAGGAGATTTATACATGAAGGGATTGGTTTAGGATGTGGTCATATCTCAACACTCTCGCGGGTCTATTTCTGAATTTTTTTTAAATAGTCTAAAGATGATTACAAGGTACTATATGTTCATAAATATTTTAATTTTTTGACAATGTATATTAACCATTTAAATATAGCGATTTGGACTCGTGTCACTTAGAATGAACATCATCTATTTTTTCACTGAAATATTTGTTGGGTTTCGCCTATAAAATTAAAATATTAAAATATTATACAGTTTATCAATTTTTATCTATATATGACCAAACAATAGATCTTATAAAATCAATAATCATGTCCATTTCAAACAACTAAACTGATTGATAGATGCATGGTCTTGTCGGCTTTGGGTGTAAAAGCCCTACCTGATATTTTGCACCACCTTCTCTTGTGGGAAGAGACAAAAACAAATTATTCTCGTTCATTATGAGAGATTGGACAAGTGTGTATTTGATTTTGGGGTAAAAGTGGTTATTGATTGCGAGGGTTGAAATCAAAAGACTAAAATAAATAAAAACATAAGTTGCAGGACTTCATCGCAAAAAAAAAAAACACTTGGTTTTAGCAATAATATATCGATAAATTACATTAATTAAAGAGATAATTTGGGTGAATATTTGATACACTTTTAGTGTATTTTTTATAGAATCATGTCTATTCTCAAGTTAATATCTAAATTCATAATATTAAATCTTACAACTCTAACTCTAAATCTTAAACTCTAAATTTTTATTCTTAAATCTTAAATTCTAAACCTTAAACTCATAATAAATCTATTTGTAATTTTTTTTGTTCGCTACTAGTATATAGGATAATAATCCAAGAAACCATCTTAGACTATTTAAAATACCTTATTACCAATTTTAATGTTATAGCTTATTTGCCCTTCTATGATCATCAATTGAGTTATCCCTACATGGGATTCTATTATATATTGTTATAGGAATTTGGTTTGGTGGCTCTCATTGATGCAATGTTTTATTAAATTATGGAAGTGGATGTTCAAGTAGGGACGGATCAAGAACTTTATGTTAGGGGGTGAACTTATAAATTTTAGGGAGGACGAACTTATAATTTTTTGGGGGGGAAGGGGGCGAAAATAGATTTTCAATAGAAATCATATAGAAAATTTTTATTTTTTAAATTATATAAAAATTTCAATTTTTTAAGGGGGAGATGACTACTCCCTCCAGCCTCCTTTAAGTCCATCTATGTGTCCAAAAAGGAAACTACCGAACCAGGTGGTACTGAAAATGAAAAAGTCTCTGGGGTATCAAACTGTACAAGTCTGGTAAGAGCATCGGTCGTTTTGTTACGATCACGAAACAAATGTTGTGATCGAACAATTCATGTTTGTCGCTTCAATTCATTAAAATGTCATGAGCAGGATCCTTGACTATCGGACCCATTTTAAATTATACACAGAGCATTTAAATTAGGGGTGTATACAGTTTGGTTCGGTTTGGTAAGAAAATTATCAACTTATCTATTTTCATTTCAATTAACTGTTATTATTGGTTTTTCACATTAACCTTAAATTTTGAGATTTTGTATTTATTTTTACCAAAATGACTTTAAATATTATTTGGTAAACTTTTAAAGTATTTTTAATAAATATTTCTTAGAAAAATAATTTTCAAATTAAGTAAAAATAATTAATATTACATATGTAAAACTTTTAAATTATTTTACGACTTTTGAACCATAAATCGTTCAAACATTTAAATTCGATTTGAATTTCAATTTGACATGCTCAACCCTAACCTAAACAATCCATATCAAAAACGACTCGTCAATAACCTAAATCTCAAGCACACAGTAGACCAATAGGCGTACCCAAAGTTTTTCCTCCAACACGAAGCAGCTACTAATGAATTTTGAAAATCCAGCTTTTCAGAGACCAGTGCGATCACGCAGCATTCCTCCACATAAAGCCAAACACTAAAAATAAGCCAACAAGCCTTACTTTTTCGGGGAATAATGTATTTAAAAATAAAATTTTAAGGAAACGGGGTTTATGGAACTTTAATTTGAATTCTACGGTAAAAATTACAGTGTTGAGTGGTGTCGTCATCTGCAAGTGACGATTTAACTTTTAATGTAATGATGGTTGTTTTTTGACGCGGAGATGGTTGTCTTTTAGCATATTAAAATTATTTTAAAATTAATATCGCCACCTACGGACGTGGCGACACCATCCAAAAATTATTTTTAAAATTAATGTCGCAATCTATAGATGGCGACACCACCTAACATTGTAGCATTTTTCGTAGAAATTAAATTAAAGTCCCATAAATCTCATTTCTCTAAATATTATTTTAAATACCCTATTTTCCCAAAGCCGACAACATGCCGAGCCAACCTTAGTATATTTATTTTTTGGGTAAAGTTCACAAATGGTCAGTGAATTTTGTTAAATTATTCAATTTGGCAACCAAACTTTTAATTGCTTCATTATTACCATTAAACTTTTAATTTTGCTTCAATTTGGCCACAGAACAGTTAATAGGTGTTAAAAACGTGACGCGTTAGTTAACAAAATATGTATAATAACACATTTAGACCTCCATGTTTGTACATTCAAATAATTTAGCCCTAATTCAAAAATAATAATAAATTTAACCCTCATAGTATTTCAATTTAACACTATTTTAAATTAAAAATAATTTAACTCCAAACACTAAACTCAAAACCCTAAATATTTAAACTCAAAAACATAAAACCCTAAACCCCATTAATGTAACATATACAAAAGGAAAAGTAATTAAACTGTTGACTAATAAAGTGCATAAGAGTCGTGGATGGTGGTCCGGCAGTGACTCTGGTGGTTGTTCTTAGTTTTCAGGTGGGTTGTAGTCTCTATTCTCCCGGCCTTGGTCTATCTAGATCTTAAGTTCTTCCGCTCTCTCTATTGCATGCATGTTTTATACCGTCTAGAAAGGTATCATCACAGGGTGGTCATGGTGCCACAATTGGGTTGGCTATGATTCGACGTCATAGGTTTGTATAGTCATCGATAGCGATTGCATGTGTTGACACATGGTCGTATGCCCAGGTATCTCTGCAGTTCGAGTTATTCTTACTTGTTTTAATGCGAGAAGGATTCACAGGGGAAGATTTCCGCTCATAAGTCGAAGTCTCTTGGTTCGTAGGGGAAGATCGCCGCTCGTTGGTTGCGATCTCTCAACACATGGGGATGGGTGTTCGTAGGTACCAACAATTGCCCCCAGGTGAGGGAAGGCTATAAAGTGACCTTGGCGAAGCTGGGAGCTCTGGAAGGTTCCTCATACGAGAGTTCTTATGGTGAAAATTTTTGAGATTTTGAAAAGGTTTTTATTGAGGGGTCTATTGATACAAATATTACAGTTGTCACACGTGTAGGTTTAATGAACCGATCGGATCTTTTTAGAGTGGACCGTTGTATGTGAAACATCACATAATACAATCTCTTTATTAGCGAAGCGTCTTAAGGAAGACACAATCCTTGGGTATAAATAAGTATTATTTTCTAGGTTTTCTTTTCTTTATCTTTCATTTAGCAATTTGTTGCCCTTGAGTTTGAGGAAGAGGAGGAAGAAAATCTAGAAAGTATAGTTTATTTTGTTTCGATGGCTAATTTGTCTCTTGCAATTAGTGATGAGTACAATTGCAGTACTGAGTTTGATGACATGAAGAAGTCTCTGGAGTGTAGGGGTCTTCATGTGGTGGATAATTTCTGTTATCAGTTTAGTTTACCCCGGGGGTCGTACCGTTTGAGTGCGTATTCTAATGAAGGTAGGTCATGGTGCTTCATCCCCCTATTTGCTTTCTAAGTTGGGTACCGTTTACCACTTCACTCTTTTTTCGTGGATTGGCTGAACTGGTTTGACGTGGCACTAGGTAAGTTGATTGGTGATAGTTGGCGGAACTTAATGACTTATTTCTTGAGTTGCAAAATCCATGGAGATGAACCTTCTATTGATGTTTTCCATTACTTCTATAATGTAATGGTTGGGAATGATAAGAATGCGAGGGGTATTGTGTCGATTGGTTTGCGTACCAAGAGGATGCCGATAATGAGTAATTATGCCAACAATCTTCACTAGGATAGGACTAAGTATATTAAGGTGGAGTGTAAGTTTGAGAGTTTTTCCTTCCCCATTGTCTAGCGTCGACTTTCGAAGGATAGAGTCGAGGTGCCTAACTTGACTAAGTTAAAGCCTACTGAGCTAAAACTTCTTCGAAGATTAGAAGGGGGTCTGACATTGTAGTTTGAAGAGGTGCGTACTCCGATTAATTTGTGGGTGTATTGTTTAGAGGAGAAAAGTCTAAATGGTTGGGATGAAGGGGGATTCAATGTGCTTCCTGAGTGATCCTTGGAGAATATACCAATTCGTGGAGAAGCTTGGCCTTTCGGCGGTGATGGAAATGAGAAAATTTTGAGGATTCTTCTAGCTGATGAAGTGGAACCAGATGATTTCTTTTCTGATTATACCGGTGTTCGCACTCGTATGTGGAAATATCGAGATGTAGATGCTCCTCCGGGTGGAGTTAGTGGGGAAGGTGCTCTTGCTGCTCCCAAAGATTGCGTTTGTGCCTCTCCACCCGGCTATAGCCATGATGGAAAAGTTAATATGGCTAGTAGTAAGGGGAAGAAGTGGGTAGCTTTGTGGTCGTCGAGTCGTCTATTTTAGAAGAGGAGAGTAGCTCTATTAACTTAGAGCGTAGAACGAAAAGGAGAATGGATGTTGGTTCTACTTCGATGGGCTTTCGTAGAGGTATTTGATGTTATTAGCATTTGTGTTTTCTTTTAATATATTGTTGCATTCTCGTTCTCTTTGTAGTTATGGTTTGTTTAGCCCATGTTTTTCCTTTACTCTTAGGGGCGGTGGCGGCCTCTTTGGAGGCTGTTGAGGGAAAACTAGTAGACTTGCCAACTCTGTTGAAGATGTCCCTTTCTACATCTGTTAGCATCCAAATAGGTTCGCAAGCTCTGTTGGAGGTGACGTCTTCGCAAGTCCCTACGAGCGAACAAGTAAGTTCGTTAGTCCCTTGTTCAGGGAGCGCTACAGGTGCTCCTATTGTTTTGGCTTTGGAGGTCTCAAATACTAGAGCCTAGAGTTTGTCCTCATTAGATGTTTAAGGTGTAGTTAGGTAGAGCGTGGCTAGTCAAATCAGAACTTATAGTTCGATAAGACGTCTTATGGCTAGCCAAGATAAGGCACTGGGTAAAAGGTCAGTATCAAGCATGAGGGTAGTGGGAAAGTTTTCGATGAATCTATATGGTTGCACTCCTAGTGCTCCTCCCTTTTACATCAGGTTATTCGTTTCCACTGGTGTTAATAATTCTCATTCGGTTGGTAGTGTTGTGATTCCTGCTTCTGTTAGCTTAGCGACTTTTTACTTCTTCCGTTCCTTCAGGTGCTTGACTTAAAGTTATATCATTTTTAATTTAGTAATTTGGTATTTGACTTCCGATTTTTTAATTTTGTTGATGTCCTCACAGGGTCGGGTGTTCTGGATTCTGTTGATGTACATTGTGCTATAGAGAGTGTGCCTACTACTGTTGTGTCCACCGGGACTTCAAATCCTTTGATGGTTGTAACAGTTCCTTTGGTATCGTCGTCCCCTGCATTTCTCCCGGAAAAAAATCTTGAATCTTTCGCTCTATGGGGTGTATTTTACCCTTGGAGGGGGCTGACGGACAACACAAGATGGTTTCATCCTGAAGTTGCTTCCAGAAGACTATCGGAGCTATACTCGGATATCGTCGCCTCCTCTATTCCATGTACCAATATCAAGAGGGCTGTTGAAGGAAGTTTGGGCCTCATTTAGGACTTGGGTTGCGTTCAATACAATATGGAAAGGAATGCGAAGTCTCTTGTAAAAGAGAAAGAAGGAGTGCGATCGCAAGTGATAGAGTATAATGCTCGTCTAGAAGAGCTAAAGAATAAAAATGAGGCAGAGGTATGGGCTCGAGTGGAAAAGCTGAACATAAGACACTCTAAGAAAGTTGTAAAGATGGAAGATGAGTTTGACCACACTTTTTGGAAGAAAAATCTGGTTCATACAACTGTGGAGATGAGCTTCAAAACCGATATTCGAAAGCTCAAAGAAGAGATATAGCATGCAAAGAATGTGGTAGGTGAGCAGAAAATAAGATTCGCAAGGAAGTTAACTGAGTTAAAGGAGGCTCGCAAGAATGAAATGAGTGTGCTAAAAGTTACTTATGGGTAGAGATAGCTGAGAAGGTTAAAGCAGTGGCGAACGCTACTTCTGCTTTAATGGTCAAAGGTATGGATAAGGCGCGGGATGCTGCTATCCTCAGCTTTCAAATGGTTCATGATCCATTCGATGTTACCGACGTGGACTTTAATACCATTTATGAAGTAGTTGTAGATTTTGATGTGAGGAATCCTTGTGAGGCCTCTTCAGAAAATTTCGTTGAAGAATACAAGGATGTTGTTATTCCTCCTGCTATCGAGCCGAGCATGCCAGTGTCTCTAAATGACCTTACTGGTATTGTTGGTGATTATATTGTGAGCGGTACTGAGGCAGCGAGCCTCTTTGAAGGGGTTGAATAGCTTTTTGTTATTGTTATTTTGCTTGGAACCAATCAACATTTTGAGAACTTGATTGGAGAATTAAAAAGTTTGTTTTATTGTTTTATTACATTCTTTCTTTCTACTAAATTTGCTTTCTTGGTGTTTGTGTACTTTGAATTTCAAATTTTAACATGTTTGGCTAATCCAATGAAGGTTCCCCTTCTAAAATTTGATATTCCAACAAAGGTTACTTTTATACTATTGCTATAAATAGGGTATTCTTTGGTGGAAATATTGTGCAATTTATTTCTTGTTCTCCTTTTCCTTTATTAACGGTTTTCTCCTTCTTTAGTGTACTCGTAGTTGCTAACGTCTGGAAAGCGGCGCACCTTAAAAATAATTTTACTCATTCTGAGTTTCTTTTCAAGGTGTGACTCCTTGTCTAAGGTTCATAATTGCGGGTTGTTCCTTGTTGGATGTGAGGTCCCCTTCCTTTATTATTGAATATTTGTTTGTTGGTCGCTACTCTCGAGTAAGCAGCATATATAGAAAGATTTTTTATTTGTTTGGATTTCTTTCTAATTATTGCTGCTTATTTGAGGTTTGCGATCACGGCGTGTTATTTGTTTGTCTTGTTGATGGCTTCTTGAAGTGATGGGAACTACAAGTTATTGCCCATTGGTTACTGAATAGAGGTGATTGTGGGAAGTCTTAATAATTAATTTTTCATAATTAACTTTATAATAAACTAACTTGAATGATGACATAGCTTTACATTTCTTTTTTTGCTCGATTATCTTGGATATTTACACAGTTTACAGATTCTATATATATTCCTACTTGGAAGTGGCTAGGGAACCTTTTCTTTGCGATCAGTCGCAATACTATGCACACTTACTTGGAAGTGGCTGGCGAACCTTTACTTTGGCGATTGGTCGTGTTACTATGCACACTTACCTGGAAGTGGCTGTCGAACCTTTACTTTGGCGACCAGTTGCTTTACTATGGACACTTACTTAGAAGTGGCTAACGAACCTTTACTTTGGCGATCAATCGCTTTACTATGCACACTTACTTGGAAGTGGCTAGCGAACCTTTACTTTAGGGATTGGTCGCCTCACTATGCACACTTACTTGGAAATGAGTAGCGAATATTTACTTTGGTGACTACCAGGTATTTCTTCTGACTTATTACTGTTGGAAATGGGCCTAAGATGTCGAGGCCCCAGATTGCAAACGGTCACAGGCTCATGATAGACTTGAGGAGTTCTATCGACTGCCTTGGGATTGAGGTGAACTCTTCACATGGTATGCACTTAGTTACCAGCTCCTCAGCATCCCTTCGCATTGTAGGCCAATAGAAACCCTGCCTTATGGCCTTTTGCTCCAACGAATGTGAGCCGGGGTGATGTCCACCTATTCTCGCATGGATTTCCCTCAATACGTTATTGGCTTCCTCCGGTCCCAAGCATCGCAATAGAGGTTGTGTGAAGCCTCTCTTATATAAGACATCGCCAATAAGGGCGTACTGAGCTGCCCATCACATTATCTTGAGTCGTTAAGCTTTCTCTTTAGGTAATACCCCCAATTTAATATACGCGACAATCAACGTCATCCAAGTGTCGCCTGTACTGAGTTAGCATACTTGATGCTCCTCTGTGAATGTGGGGTTCTCTCAGTACTCCATTAAGAATCTACCTCGTCTATAGATTTCAAGCGCTACTACTAGCCATGTTAAAGCATCTGCCCTAACGTTGTCTCATCTAGGGATTTGCATTATAGAATACTTAGTAAATATTTCTAACAATCATGCATTATTGAGAATTTGTTTAACATGAATTTTCCATGTGAGAAATAAAGTATTTATTTACGAAATACAATGTGAGTGTATGGATTCGTTGTAACCTTTCACCCTCAGATGGTACTTGAGGAGTGTCTCATCGTGGACCTCGTATTCACCAGATAGCTACTTCGTCACCAGTTGAGAATCTTTGAAGATTTGTAATGTGTCTACCCTGAGTTTGAATGTAAGCTCCAGTCCCACTATCAAGGCTTCATACTCAGCTGCATTGTTGGAAAGAGAGAACGCGAAGCTAAACACATATTGCCATTCCTCTTTCGCGCCAGGTCCACTTAATAGTACACATGCTCCTACCCTATTAACAGCCACCGAACCGTCTACATGGAGAGGCCATATTTGTGGATTCTAAACTTGTCTGTTTATGGTATAGCAAGGTTATTGTTGCGGTTCAAGATTTCATTGTCTGTCGTTGAACTGTCAACATGTGGATTCATCGCGGGACCGTTAAATGTACATTCTGCTATGAAATTAGCCAGAATATGTGCCTTGACTGCTCTTCAAGGTTGATATTCGATCCCGAATCCATTGAGCTCTATGCCCCATTTCAACATTCGTACATGTACATCTACCTTCCCCAACACATCCTTGAAGGGCTAATTTGTCAAAACAATCACCTAATGCGCCTGGAAGTAGTGGCGAAGTCTTTTAGCCGCTACCACCAGAGCAAACACTAGCTTTTTCGCTATAGTATATCTTTGTTCTGTTCACTGAAGGACCCTATTGACATAGTAAACTGGTCTCTGGGCTCCTTCCTCTTGTTTGACCAGAACTGCCGCAATAGTTTCGCCAGTAGCTGCTAAGTACATGAACAAGGTCTCTCCCTCTTTGGATACTACAAGCATGGGGTGTTGGCTAGATACTGCTTGAGTTGCTCAAAGGCTTTCTGGCAATCATCAGTCCACTAAAAGGGATCCTTTAACGCTTTGAAGAAAGGAATACATTTATCCGCCAATCAAGAAACAAATCGGTTTAATGCCACCACCTTCTCGTTCAACTTTTGTACTTATTTTGAGTTTGCGGGGGTGCCCATGTTAGTTATGACTTTTATCTTTTCCGGTTTTGCCTCGATTCCCTGTTTCGAGATTAGAAAACCCAAGAATTTCTCTGATCTAACTATGATGACACACTTTTTAGGGTTCAAACGCATCCTATACAAGCAGAGGATGTCGAAGACCTCTTGTAGATCAACCAAGTGATGCTTGAAGGAAGTGTTTTTAGTTAACATGTTGTCTACGTAGACTTCCATATTTCTCCTGATTTGATGGCAAAAAATCTTATTGAGCAACCTCTGATAGGTTGCCCTCGCGTTCTTTAGTCCAAAGGACATCACTCTATAACTATAGAGGCCATCCTTTATAATAAAGGTTGTTTTCTCTTTGTCTTCATCATCCATTGTGATCTGGTTATACCCAGAAAATGCATTCACGAAACTCATGAACTTGTGGCCTATTGAAGCATCCATCAGTCTGTCAATTGACGGGAGCAGGAAACTATCCTTGGGACACGTCTTGTTGAGATCGGTGAAATCTACGCACATTCGTCATTTGCCATTTGACTTTCTGGCCATTACAACATTAGCAGCCACTATGGGTACCTCACTTCTTCACGCGATTAACTTTTCTGCCTTTTGTCTGATGGTTTGTACCTTCTCCTCTGAAAATTTTCTTCTCTTCTGTTTGACAGGCTTCGTTGTTGGATTCAACTGTAAAGAGTGTTTAATCACGTTCGGATCTACTCTCGGTATGTCTATCGCCGACCATGCAAAGACATTCGCGTTGTCTCATAGTAGCTTCACCAGTTTTCTTCTACAATGTCTATATAACCCTACGACAATCTTTGTAAATTTTCCGGGTTCACCCAGGTATATTTCCACTATCTTCATCTCCTCTACAGGTTTTGGTTTGGTTAATTTATCATTTTTCTTGAGATCTAGGCTTTTGAGAGTCATCTTTTTCTTGTTCAGGATGTTAACCCCATGTCTTCTTTGTTTTACGAGGTCTCTCTCACCAATATAGTCATGACCCCTCTATTTCTTGGCTAGCTAAAGAGAAAGAATGTGACATCTGCTTGCGATCTTCTGATCAGCCTGCATTATACCCTTCCTAGAAGGTGTAGGAAACTTTACCTACAAACAAAACGGAGTTGCGATCATGCTTGTCTTCTTCATGAAAGGCTTACCAAAGATGGCGTAGTACGCGAATGAGTTATCAATGCCCAAGAAATTGGCCATATGCGTAATTTTATTATCGTCATCGCCCATAGTCACAGGCAACTGTATAGACCCTTCCACCTCAATGGTTTGATTGCTGAATCTATACACTGGGCTTGCCGGTTTCAAATCTGAACTCGAAATTCCCATTTGACCAAACGCGCTCCAACTTAACACTTCTACTGCACTGTCTGTATCTACCAAAATTCTCTTCACATTATAGCTTGCTATTGTAACGACCCTTTTTCTTGGAAACTAAAAACTTTTAAGATGTCCAACATTTTTAGAAAAAGATTTGTTAAAAGGGGGTTTCTCTTAGAAAATTCATGTTCTTGGAAAACATTGAAAATTTGGAGTCACCATCGGCCACTAAGGTAGGCCGGACACCACAAAACCAAAACCAGAGATTCATTTAAAAGGGTTTGAGAGTTGGTTACGTATGGGGAAGGGTTAGCACCCCCATCACGCCCGGAAATCGGTACCAAAATATTTGTTGCTTTTAAACAATGGAAATTATTTAAAATTTAAAACAAATTTAATTAGGGGTTCTTAATTGAAAATTAAACTTTAATTGTACGAGCTTTATCAAATTAGTGGTTTCAAATTAATTAGGCATTTACTTAAAAAGGATGACGGTACACCGGACCAAAGACTAAACAAACATTTTATAAGTCTGATTGTCGTGTTAGTTTAGAGTTCGGATCACGTACGTCACCTTTATGCATGATGCAAGCAGATAAAAATACGATGTCACGATCTTGTTCGTTTTAATTACTTATGAAGACGATGCAAATTAGTTCGCATATTCGAGGAATATCCAATAAGCTAGGATATTACAACCCAAATATGCGAATTAATAGGTATCTCCATTTTATGATTAAAATTATTTTCCATGCAAATTTAAACATTAAAAGTCATGTGAATGACAATTAGGGGGTGCATGTCATGAATACGCATTCGAGCAATCAAAGAAACTAAGCCATGTACACATTACAACCGAGCATTTAACATAGATAATAATACTATGTTATGCATCATAAAACTACACATTATATGAGCCACATGTTGCAAGAACCGTACATCAAACAAGATTTAAAAAACATACGATCATATACTAAAAAACGTAATATATCATGTACCACATCAACCACAAATCATATATACACATTAAACATATCTATCAACATGGAAAAATCATAAAAAAAGACTGAAATTAAAGAAGATAAAAATACAGGGCCGAAAATTAAATATGCATGAAGACATGGACAACAAAACAATTAAACCAACGATTAGGGGACCAAAACAGTAATAAAACCACTCAAAATTTGATTAAAATGCAAAATAAGGACCCAATTAAAAGAACGCATCAAACTCAAGGGACCGAAAGGGTAATTTAACTATTCGAAAATCGGCTAAAACCAAATTAAGGACGAAATTGTGAAACGACTCAAAACCACAAGGACTGGGGAGGGTATTTAAAAAAGCGAAATGGCTTGCGGCGTGATTAAAGGGACACGGAAGGGTTAAAAGAGTGATTAAACCGATTTTAATTCATTAAAACCTTATAAAACCGCGTTCCAAAATATTTTAAACTCTTTTGTCATTTTGAGAAAGCTCTCCTAAAAACCCTTCCCTTTTCTCTATCTCTCTGAAAATCCGAGAGCACCGTCGACGTTCCGGTCGCCGCTAGCCGGCGCTGGAAACCTAGGAAAAACTTTTGAGACCCTTTTTCTTCGTGAACCCAAAATCAAAACCCTTTTTACTTCGTATAAAAAGAACCGAAAATCCCCTTTGTTTTTAAAAACCGAAACCCAAAATGAACTCCCTGTTGGTTAGCGTTCCCTCCGACTAACCATGCACTACCTCTGGAAGGCCGGAAGGTTTATCTTCAAGAAGGGGGGTGTACCAAGGCAAAGGTAAAAAATAGAAACCTTGACCTTTCTTTTTTATATATTTATGCTTCGAAATGCAAAAAAAGACGATATACCTCTGAATGCTCTGTTCTCTCTATATTGATCTCTGAAAATTCCCCGTTTCTTCCCTCCGGTATACACTGACTGTTTCGGATTTTATAGCCCGAAATTACAATTTGTTTGAATTACATGAAAATGGAAGAAAAAACGTTATTGGTTCTGCCATTATTTGTTTTCATTCATCTCTAAAATTCGTTACAATTTTTTGTTAGGATTTCTGACATTTTGGTTTGCTTTGTTCGTATGTGATGGTCGTTCGAGAATGGGGACCAGAGAGGCACGATCGACGTGGAGCAGTCTCGACTGCTGATGGAGATCTAGACGGTCGTTATGGGAGCTGAAGGGGCAAGCAGTGGAATGCACGCACGCGTTTGGAAAATGGAGAGTCGCGCGTGGATCACACGCTCGTGGGGGATCGATCTCGACCATTCAATCTCGAGCCGGATCTGACGGTTGAGACTTCTGCGGTGCCAGGGCAAAAATATTGAAATTAAGGCTTCTTCCATCAGAGGCCATCTGGACCGTCAAATCTAGATTAGATTTGATGGTGGAGGATCAGCTGCGCAAGAACAAAGATAGGCAGATTAGGGTTTTTAGTTAGGTTGGGCCCAAATCGGGCCATGTAATATATACGTAATTTTTTTGGGTTTTTTTAATGTAAGTGGACTTCATTAATAAACTTGGACTTATTTTTATTGTGTTAATGGGCGGACTTTATATATATATATATATATATATATATATATATATATATATATATTAGTTTTTTTGTATTTCCAAGCTCTTTTCAAAACATTAATAACAATAATAATAATAATAATAATAATAATAATAATAATAATAAGTAGATAGTGATATTAACATAAGGTAGATACTATAATATATTAATAATGTTTAGGTTTTATTTCGAATGAATAATAACATAATAATAATAATAATTACAATTGATAGTAAATAGTACTATATATATACCACTTAAATAATGTTAATAATATTTTGTTTTTAGTTTTAATCATATTATAGTTAAAGTAAATGAATAAAGCTCATTATTTATAAAGAAAATAAAAATGGGTTAACACCCCGGACAAAATTAGTGATTATAACTATCATGACCGTGACGACAATGGGGTCATTACTGTCCTCATCCAGAATACTATCCTCCTATTTGCATAAAAATAGATTCACCACGGGTCTATGTACTTTGCTTTTTTCATCAGCCCTAACGAAATTAACATTATATTATGCATGTGTGCTTTATGCTTGGAGCTTGATTGGTTCCAACCTTTGTCTTCTCTAATTATCATATGTATGGTGCCCATGTTGTCCTGATTGTTTCTTCTGCCATCTTGCACCCTCGGTTGTTGAGCTTCTTTATCATTCTCGACTTTTTTGTTGCGAGAAATGAGAAACCTTTCTAACTACCCTCTTCTCATTGCAGACTCGATTGCGTTCCTCAAATGTGTGCATTCATCTATATAATATCCTTGTTCACTGTACAACTCACATCTCCTCCTGGAACTCTCCCTTCAGTCGTTCTACCCTATTGGTAATGGTGGCTTAAAAATTCCTATATGCTAAATATGATTTAGTATCTGTGAAAGCGACTCCATTAGCTCATAACAAGTCTGATACGACATATAACCTTTCCTGGGCAGATTCCTATAGTCCACCTCCTCGCTAGTACCGCTGCAATTGATCGCTATGTTGGGTATATTGTTGCCCACCCCGATATTGTTGGTTTCCTCTACCATCTCCTTGATGGAGAAGGGGCCTCCCGTGTCTAGGACCGTGATCATCTCACCCCTCGTTCGCAAGCTACAAATTTTGTGCCAGTGCCCTCATACTGCCTACCTCTTCATTTTTCAGTATACGGTTGGACATTTTCATATAACTCTGAAAACACTGTTGGTGGTCGATCTAATAAAATGTATTTGAGGTGCGGAAGCAAAGCACCATTCATGAAGGAAGTGATAACAAAATCGTTTGAAACTTCTTTGGTGTGTATAGTGGTTGTATAAAATCGCTGAATGAAGTCCCTCAAAGGCTCGTCCGTGTCTAGCCTTTGAACCACATACATCAGGTACGCTGGAGATTTCTTCAACACCTTGTTCGCCAAAAATGGCTCATGAATAAGTCTGCAAGCTGGTGAAAGCTTCAAATGGAATGTACTGGTATCTGTAGGTACCAAGCCTGTGTAGAGTCCTTCAAAGTCATTGAAAATGTCAGGCATTTAACTTGATCAGATGCGCCAAACAAATCTATGTGGTTCAAGAAATGAGATAAGTGGTCATAGGGATCACCCTTTCCGCTTTACATAAATTTTAGGATTTTAAAAGATGTAAACACTTTATTCTCTAGAATATCATTGGAAAAAGGCTCGTTCTTATATCTTCGAGGATCCATGGGGGAATCTCTCTACTGGAAATTCTATATGCTTTGAAAATTCCTCTCTAACTCTTCCATCTTCGCTCTCAACACTTGTTGCTCGTCATCCACTATGGGGCTATATTTCGGGTCTTTCGTATCTTCGTAATCTTCCTCTAGGTCCTGTGGTAGATTCCCCCGTGCCTTCTACCGGGAGGTATCTTTCTCCACCGGGTGTTTGTGTATGACCGCTTTACTCCTGGCTTTTTTGGATAACTCCCTAATTAGCCTTTCCCTCATTTCTTCTGTGATTATGTGCTGTTCGGCTTGGTCTTGCATGAACTTCTATTGTTTCTCATATTGTTTTCTCAACAATAACGAAGATTCTTCCATGTCTTTATCCTTTCCTGTATGTCCAAAAATTGTTGGTTGTTTCCTTCTGATGGCGATGCCCCCCAGTTTTTTGCATGCCTTGCCCCACCGTGAACCACGGGGAGGTTGTTCCAAAAATTGTTGTCGAAAATTCTACCGAAACTATTGACAGTTGTTGTATGGTTGTTACTGCCAATGGGTCCACCAGACTTTTGTCTTCTGCAACTCTTTCATCCATGTCACCTGAATGATCTCCACCCATTCTGAAGATTTTGAATGAGCTGAAAGATTTTAAAGGTCACGTGTCAGTCTACGCTAACTGCACTAATTGTTGACTGATAAAGTGAACAAGAATCGTGGATGGTGGTCTGACAGTGGCTCCGGTGGTTGTTCTAAGTTTTCAGGTAGGTTGTGGTTTCTAATCTCCCAGCCTTGGTCTCTTCAGGTCTTAAGTTCTTCCGCTCTCTCTGTTGCATGCGCGTTTTATACTATCTAGATAGGTGTCATCACAGGGTGGTCGTGGCGTTACGATTCGACTGGCTATGATTTGATGTCATAAGTTTGTATAGTCATCAATAGCGATTGCATACGCTAACACGTGGTCGTCTTCTTGAGATTTTTTTGCAGTTTGCGAGTTATTCTTACTTGTTTGCCAGTAAGGAGGATTCACAAGGGCATATCGTCGCTCATAGGTCGTAGTCCCTTTGTTCATAGGGGTAGATCACCGCTCGTGGGTTGCGATCTTTTGACATGTGGCAATATGTGTTTGCAGGTACCAACATTCACATTTTTGTTGACATGCTTTCTAAATCATGCCGCTTAAGAAAAATTAGCTTAAATACAAAGAAAGCAAAAACCATTCTTTTAGGAAAGAAGTGCATGATGTAAGAGATGACATAATTCATAAACAAAAACACTTTAACAAAAAGTTCAAATTAACACATTATAAATTAAAGATTAAACAATTACAACTTATTAAGAATCTTATGAATGGTTGAACATCTCACTTAAGTTTAGATGGAGGTGGTCAACAACTCAGCCTCTGCAGACTTATCAATCTTTGCAAATCCATCTTTGAGACTACTTCCTTTGGACATAAGTTACAAAGTTGTGACCCTAACAATCCAACCGGTACCTTCATGTTAATCTTCAAATGGGTTTAGAGAATGCACACTTTTATCGTCCAGTTGTATGCCAAATATAAATGGTAGTATGAGTATAAGAAAACTCTCGGGGTGGTAAGATCACTTTACATCCAAGATTGAATTGCTACTTTTGTTCGCGGTCTGGAACCGATGAGGGTAAGCAAGATGCCTACAACAAATTCTTACTATTAATTTAGAGAAAATATCAATGACAAGATTTGTGATTACTTTGGAAAAACTGTGTTAAATTAATGGGGGTTTAGGGTTTCATATTTTATGTTTTGGGTTTAAAGGTTTGGGGTTGTGAATTTAGCATTTAGGGTTAAATTATTTTTAATTAAAATTAGGGTCAAATTGAAATACTACGAGGACTAAATTTATTAATATTTGTTCGAATTAGGACTAAATTGTTTGAATGTGCAAACATATATGACTAAATGTGTTATTATACAAATTTTGTTATCTGCTATGTCACATTTTTAACATTCAGTAACCACTCGGTGGCCAAATTGAAGCAAAACTAAAAGTTTAAAGGTAACATTAAAGCAATTGGAAGTTTAGTTACCAAATTGAATAATTTAATAAAGTTTAGTGACCATTTGTGAACTTTATGTTTAACCTGACATTTCCCGGTTAATCTATCTATATTGTATTTAAAAATCAAATCGAGCTTAGTGTTGTAAGTCGAAAATGTTTGAATTAAATATTTTACATAGTTAAGATCTACTAATAGAAAGTAACTTAGAAGCGTAAAAATATGTTTTCTTTTCCTCCGAAGAATCAGGAACCTACACTCAATTCGGTCGATCATGAAGATAACCATAGCACGCTTTCCTTCGTTGACTCTAGTGAGAGGCCGTCGGGAAGGGTGGATCCAATTATAGTCACTCAGCCGCTAGAGCGTACGGGTTCCCCGGTGCCTGTGGGGTTGCAACCCGAAACAAAAAAGGCTCGTGAACATGGAAGTGGCACTGATGTCACTGGAGGGTCTCTAGAGGGTGGTGATGCTGGGATCGCTACCATGGAGGGCATTGAAGCATCGATGTCTAGGCCAAGCAAACCTGCAGATGAGGAGTCTAACCAGCGGAAAACCTATGCTAATATGGTGGCTAGAAAAGCAAATGGAGGTGGAAAACTGTCTTTATCCCTTTCTACTATTAATATCGATGTACTCGAGTCGGATTGCATCGTGGATCACAACGGAGCGTTTCCGAAGATTTTTTTTCCCGAGTGTGTTCATGAATTGATTGACAAGAGTATACAACGTGTTGTTATCGTTCGACTTCTAGGCTGTTCGATTGGGTATAAAACTCTTGCTTCAAGGATTTCGAATTTGTGGCATCTAGTATGTAATTATCAGATTGTTGATTTAGATAATAACTATTTTCTTGTCAAGTTTGACTCTTTAGATGACTTTACCATGGTTCTAACGACCGAGCCATGGACTCTTTTCGAGAGCTACTTGACGATGCAACCCTAGTCCAAAGCGTTTTCTACATCGAAAAAGCATCTATCTAGGTGATGGTTTGGATTTGACTCCTCGACCTCCCTTATCGCTATTATTCAAAGGCTCTTTTTCGGAGGATTGTTACAGTTATTGGACGTGTAATAAAAATTGATTATAATACTAATGTCGTGTAAAGGGGAAGATTTGCACGGCTTGCGGTCTTAGTTGATTTGAATAAATCGTTGCTGCCTTGTATAAGGATTGCTGGATTTGTGCAGAAATTTGAGTACGAGGGCTTGCAGCAAATATGTTTCAAATGTGGAAAATATGGGCACTCACATGATTTTTGTGGTGTTGTTGATGCACCTTCAGAACCAGTAGTGGATGCGCATACTGCTCAGGATGTTCAGGGGCTTGGGAAGGAGTTGGATCCTTCTAAGGATAGTTTATATGGTTCGTGGATGGTTTTAGATTGGAGGAGATGTCGTCCGAGCCGGGTGCTTGCTGGTAGTGATGTTTCTACGCGAAATATTGGTTCTTGCTTCAATGTTCTTGATTCCTTAGCTAAGGAAGATTTGGTTCCTTCAAGTGATGCCCCCAGGATCAAGTGGATCAACATATAACTAAAAGGAAGGATAAGCAACTTGTGGGTGATGCTCGGGCTAGAACAAGTGCTCAGGTTGGTCGCCAGTCTACCAAAGGAAATGGCGGTAAGATTCTGAGTGTAGGATCTTCGCGGTCTCGATTAGCCAATATTACAATTGACTCTCAACGGGCTAGTGGGGAGTTTGTTTTTGTTCCTACACAAGCTGGATTGGATGCTCAGGTGAGGTCCCATACCCTAGCGATTGCTTCTGTTTCACATACAGCAATCTCCATTGTTGAGGGAAGAAGTGACAACAGAACTACTGCACGGTTACGGGGATCTTCTTAGGCTGGTAAGGGGGATAGTCCTTTTAAGGGGGTCAATAAAAAACTTGAAGGCGGCTAGGATGATTGAACCTCACTTACCTCCACGATCGGTGTTGTCTGAATGGGTTTAAACATTTAAGGGACGGCTTGATAATATTTTAGTTCCCCCATCGAATGTTTCATCACCTGATTTACATAATGTGGGTCTGGCATATCAAGTTGTTGGTTCATCTGACCATGCTATGCCGGATGGTGAGCACGATGATCCAAAAAATGATACGATCGGTGATGTAGGGAAGAAGAACGTGTCTTCGTCCCTTTGAGGTTCCTTGTGTTTATCTTTCTTTTACCAATGATTAATTATATATTTTGGAATTGCCAAGGCGCGACGAACGTTGAATTTTAACGTCATTTTAAGAAATTTTCCAGAGCTAATAATTAGCATGTTGTCGCTTTGATGGAAACACGAATTAGTGGTTGGGGAGCGAATAAAGTGCTTCGACGTTTTGGCTTTGCTAATTCTTTCTGCGTGGAATGTCAGGGTTTTAGTGAGGACATTTGGATTCTCTAGAGGGATAATATTGAGCTTGAAATTTTGTCCGTTTCTAATCAATATGTTCATGGCAGATGACGCGATCAGAATATACATAGATGGTCATTTTTTATCGCATTTTATGTCGGCCCAAATGTGATGTTACGTAAACATTTATAGGATCGTTTACTTGAGCTGAACCCGGGGGATGATGAAACTTGGTTGTTGGGAGATGACTTCAATGCCATCCTTTGTATTGAGGAACATCACGGGGATTCTAGTGCAGCCTTGGGTATTAGCACATTGTTCCGTTATTCTATTTATAATGATGGTCTTTTGGAAATTGATTGTAGAGGTGAGGAGTTCACGTGGAATATGGATTCTCTTTATCAGCGGTTGGATCAATGTTTGGCTACTGATGTATGGTTCCTTGAATATTTGTAACCTCCTTGACCCAGTCTAGCCGTGAGACCGAATTGGGAGAGTTACACGGGGATAACCAGAGAAAAATCTGAGAATTTCCCTCCGATTAACAACCTTAAATTTAAATTTTATCTTGTTTAAATGCAATTTAACGGTCCTATGGTGTTATGGGTCACAACGGAAGAAACAACGTCTCAATCAGACATTAATCTGATGTCCAGTTGGAGACAAACAGTCACAAAGGACCATTTCGCAAAAACCACTCAAAACAAGGGGCAAAAAGGTAACTTAACCTTACCAAATAGTTAATTAGTCAAGTTTCATGCACACGAGGCAAAACAGCTCAAACGAGATATTTCAAACTCACATAGGAAGCATGCAAACATCATGGACCAAAATGTAACATTTGGGAACCTTCAAAGATGCATTTTAACCACTTTAACTACCTATGTTTCGAAACATGGTTGCCCGTTTCGAAACACGAGATCTCATCAAAAAGCAAAGATAAGGTTGTTCTGGAACGGTTCCGAAACGGAAGTCTCCAGAGGCAAAATGTACCAAAACAACACCACTCCCGTTCCGATACGGGTGCCCCAAAAGCTTGGTCGTTCCGAAACAACATCAGACATTCCGAAACACCTGGGCACATATTGGCCCGAAAATGCATTTTGACATCCCCAAACGTTCCTAAACTTACCCCAAAAGGTCACAAACCACATGAAAACATATTAAACAAACAATCTAGAGGGAAAAACACCCTAAAAACAAGCTTAAAACATGCATACACGCAAATGTGGATCTCAACCACAAAAGCTCATAAGAACACTTAGCTCCAAAAACACCAACAAGTCAAAACACATGACATTCAACTAACAACCAAAGCAAACCTCAATATGACATGGTATCAACATTTAAAACATGTAGCAAAGGGCCAAACACATGGTAGTCTACAACAACCTCCCCAAAGACAACCACAAGTATTCCCATTGCTAAATCATTATTACAACTCAAAAACCATACTTGAGCTTAAGCTACGAACACCGGTGCCTTCCCCTCGCCTTCCTTTGCTTCCCGGAATGCTAACAATCTGCATTGTTGAAAAGGAGCGCGTAAGCATAAAGCTTAGTGATGGTGCTCAAAACCACAACAACAACAATGCAGTTTTTAGATAAAACCATTTATGAATTGAAATCCAAACCACAACATGAATTCCATCACATGATTAACAACAATCATACATATACTTGGCATCTTACATCAAGCAATGCAACAACATAAACTACAAGGCATGATTCTCAAATACCAACATGATAACATTCAACTTTTCAACACAAGAGTATAATGACAATTATGGTTACATTACTCGGATACGCGGATTAGATTCGATGGCATCTTATATCACCGAATCTATTAAGAACAACAAGACTCACAATGGCATCGTACATCACCGAGGTCTAACAATAAAGCTTCTGGTGGCATCTTACTTCACCGTACTCCTCCCTAATGGCATCTTACATCACTAGGGCCACACGCGAATTTTACAAGTGCACTCTAATCCTATGGTCGACTAATTATACCCGGTAAGACTCACATATTTGTCAATACTCAACATCGTATAAACCAACATAACAATACCATATTCATAAATCGATTTCACACAATCGTCTCATATCAACAAAACATGATAAGCTTAAAAAGGAAAATCTGAAAAAGTAAATCGTAAACTTTGAATACTTACTCTCGAGTTTAGGTTGGCCTTTCAAGCTCAACCTCAACTCTCAAAAACATTTACACTCACCGGTAACAAGCCACACTAGTCGAACTCCCTCTTAAGCTTCAGTGACTTATGGTAACGCGTCCGAAACCCCCAAACTCGATCCCTTTGATTCAAACCAAACCAAAGAAGAAGTTTAACACACTCTCCAATCACAAAACCCACTGTTATCAATATAACAATTTACCCCCAACACACATTTCCCGATTCAAGCCCAGAAGTAGACAAAACCCATCTTCAACGAAACTCCAGCTATTACTAAATCAAACCATCATCCAAAACACACCCGAAAGCTTCAAAACCATCAACATACATCCACAAAGCCTTTAGGAACAATTTCCAATCATAAACAACCCAAAACTCATATTTCCCTAACTCAAATTTTTACCCATTTAATCCATTTCGGGATTTTAAGCTTAACCCACCATTTAAACCCTCATGAACACCCAACACTTAGGTTATAACCTTCCCAAAACGTCATTTACCAAAAGTTTGCTTGAACTCTTCAAAAACCCTTTTTACCACAAAATGAGAAATCTTCAAACTTTGAAATGAAAATGTCAAAAACAAGATTGGAAAGATGAGAAGAATAAAATCAAGTTATTTACCTCTTAAAATCCTTCAAGATGGTGAAGATTGGTGGGAATGAGTAGTGGCTAGGCTTAGGAAAAATTTGACGTAAAAAAGGAGATGAAAAGGGGAGAAGAAAATGGATATTCTCTTCCTTTTTAAAAATATAATATTTTATTTCTCCTTTATCATAAAAAACCCCTTTTCAACAAAAACCCAAAATTTCCTTTTTTCCCTTACTCATTGAAACACCTTTTTAGTTCAAAAAATGTTTTCTCTCAATTTAGTTAACCCGAACCAGTTTCACCAAACCCGGTTATCTCTCAGCCCTAAACTCGGAGCGTTACAATATTCAAATTCTCTTGTCCTTCATCTGGATAGGGTTGGTAGTGATCATTGTATCTTGTTGGTTCGGCCTTCTAGATGTCTTGTCTCCAATCTGGCGCGACTGTTTCGTTTTCTTGTAGCATGGCAAGATCACCCACAATTTAATGATCTTTTGTCATCTAATTGGGTTCAGTTTGATTCAATTGATGCCAATGTAACTCGTTTTCGTAAAGATGTTCAAATTTGGAATGTAGAGGTGTTTGGGGACATTGTGCGTCGGGAAAAAAAGGTTCTTGGCACGTTTCGTGGTATTGATAGAGCTTTTCGTGTATCGTACATTGATTTCTTGGTTGAGTTAGAACATAAATTAAGGGCAGAATTGGACCTAGTATTAGACCAAAATGAGTCTATGTGGTACCAAAAATCCTGAAGTAGATGGATTATTCATGGTGATAAGAACACGCGCTATTTTCATGCCTGCGTCAGCGTGCCAATGTAATTCGTGGCCTCAAATTGGAGAATGGTGATTGGAGTTTGAATGACGATCAATTAAAGGAGCATGCGGTTGATTTCTTTAGCAAGCTATTCATTTTGTCTAATTGTGATAGCTCCTCTTATAGCACACGTGGTCTTTTTCCTAGGCTGGGTGTTGATGCTTTTCGTGCTTTGGATGCCCAAGTCTCAAATGATGAGATAAAATCATCTATATTTGATATGAGCCCCCTCAAGGCACCCGAGGTCGATGGATTTCATGTGAGCTTCTATCAGCAAAATTGGTCGGTTGTTGGAAATAGTGTGTGTCAGTGTTTACATAAAATATTTGCAGAGGAACCCTTTCCGGATTCAGTTAATTAGACTACTTGGTCCTAATTCCGAAGGTACATTCTCCTAAGTATATAAGTAAGTTTAGGCCAATCAGCCTTTGCGCGATTCTGTATAAAGTGATAACAAAGGTTGTGGTCAACAATATCAAGTATTTTTTCCAGATTTGATTGATGATAACCAAACGAGCTTCGTACCTGGCAGGGCGATATCTAATAATATTATTGTTCCTCGAGAAGTGGTACATTCCATGCGACGCAAGACCGATAAGAAAGGGTAGATGTCCATTAATATTGATTTGGAAAATGACTACGACCTTCTCGAGTGGTCCTTTATTGATGACACGCTTCATTAAATTGGTTTTCCAGACTATCTTAAACATTTGATCATCGATGTATATCTAGTGTCTCTACTCATGTCCTTTGGAATGGTTCTTTGACGGATGCTTTTTTTCCATCTCGCCGTATTCGTTAGGGAGATCCTATTTCTCCGTATTTGTTTGTACTTTTTATGGAACGAGTTGGGCATACTATTCGGCATATGGTAAATGTGGGGTACTGGAAAGGCTTCTGTATGTCTAAGCGAAGTCCTATTATTTCTCACCTCATGTTTGATTATGATATGGTTCTCTTTGCTGAGGCTTCGACTGAGCAATTAAAGGTTATTCGTAATGTTCTTGCGGTTTTTTTTTTGTGCTTTTGGTCTTAAGGTGAATGTTTAGAAGACTAATATCTTTTATTCAAAGAATGTCCTGGCATATTTACATTATCAAATTAATGGTTCGTTTGGGTTTGAAGAGGTTAATGACCTTGGGAAGTTTAGGAGTTCCACTCTTGTAGTAATGGGTAACTAAAGCTTCTTATGGGCACTTAATAAAGAAGGTTCATGATTACCTCATGGGTTGGAAGGCCAAGTAATTATCTTTTATGGGGCGTATCACTTTAGCAAAGTCGGTGCTTTCAGCAATCCCATACTACTCCATGCAAACTACTAATATTCATAAAGGCGTTTGTGTTGAAATTGAGCGCCTTATTCGAAGCTTCATATGAGGTCATGTTGATAAGGATAGAGGCGTCCATTTAGTTAATTGGGACGAGGTGCGGAAACATGTGTTGCAAATTGGCCTCGGATTTAAACAACTCGGTCTACAAAATAATGTTTTTTTTAATGAAAGTTGCCTTTAATTTAGTGGCGAAGCAAGAGCAATTGTGGGTTCGTATGTTGCGAGCTAAGTATAAATGTTACTCCCTCCGTCCCATTAATTTTGTCCATTATTGACTTTTTTTAGGTCAAATTTTTTAAACTTTGACCTATTATTATGTAAAATTTATTATTGAAAAAAATATAAAAAAATATATTTTATAAACTTTCAATCAAGTAGTTTTAAAATATATATTTTATAAAATTTAATTGTTTAAAATATTTAAAATAATCATGGTCAAAGTTTAAAATTTTTTACTTTTAAAAAGTCAATAAGAGACAAAATTAATGGGACGGAGGGAGTATGAGGTTCTTCATGAATCTCTGGATTGATGCACATGCTCTCATTTATGGCATGGTCTGGCTACTTTTTAGGATGATGTCAGGAGTAGCATATTTTGGAATCTTGGCAAAGGGGAACGGATGGATTTTTTTAGGGATAATTGGTTGAAGGGGGTTGGACTATTAGCTTTAGTTGTTAATGATGATGATTTTATTCCTCCTAGTTTTCTTCCAGTGAGCTCTATGGTAGGAGTAGATGGGATCTGGGCTTGAGAATGCTTCCATCAGTTGTTACCGCCTGATATTATTGAGCATGTTGCAGCAGTTATGCCTCCTACGCCTTTGGCGAGCGGTGATAAATCTGGCTGGAAATGTGAGGAAAGCTCGGCCTTCACTGTTAAATTTGTTTACTCCTTACGTTCTCAACAACATGATGGGAGTGATGGTGCATTATGGCGTGTGCTGCATAAGTATAAAGGTCCACAACGTGTCAAAGCCTTCCTATGACTTGTTTGTAAAAGGGTGCATCTTAACCAACGTGAAGCGTGTCCGTCGGCATATTGCAAATTCTACTGAGTGCGTGGTTTGTAGGGCCGAGACGGAGGATGTTGATCACATCCTTCACCAATGTCCGTGCGCGGCAGCGATGTGGATGAATTTGATTCCTCAAGATAGGCATGTGGAGTTCTTTACAACGCCATTAGTTGATTGGATTCATTCAAACTTGGTTTCACCTAATCGCTTTGCAGCATCAGACGGTGATTGAGACATTTTATTCTGTGCCCTTCTCTGGAACTTGTGGTTGGCTCGGAACCGAAAGGTGTTTGAACCGGATGAGGTTGGTAGAGATAGTGTCCTTGACTGTAGTCGACGCCTTGTTTTCGAGACTCGGCGAGCTCTTGAATCTGCAAGAAAGACACAGAAACACGCGCATGTGGTGCAGCCTTTGAATGTGCAGTGGAGTCTGCCAGCAAGTTGGGTTTGGAAGATTAATTTCGATGGCGCAAGGAACCAGGCCAATGGTAGGCAGCTTGTGGTGGGGTTATTCGATATTCTAATGGTTTATAGGTCACTGGTTTTTCGAAGTACATTGGGAATTGTTCCACGATTGAAGCTGGATTTTGGGCTATGTTTGAAGGATTGCAATGTGCATTGCGGATGAATGCATGGAATGTTGCGATCGAGTCTGATAATGCCGATGTAGTTCGTGCCTTGCGTAACAACGATGGGAGGGGACCCTTCTCTTCTCTTTTACCTTCGATCCGCACTTCTATGCTAAGCCTTGGGCAAGTCGATGTTACGCACGTGTTTCGTGAAGGTAACCGGGTTGCTGATGTTATGGCCAAATTGTGCTCACGTGCTAGCTTTGATTCTTGCCTCTTTCTTCAACCTCCTAATGTTGTTCTTACTCTATTGCATGAGGATCTTGGTGGTTGATGCCAAGTTTATGTATTTTGTTGATTGAGGTTATCAATTATGTTCTTTTTGTAATATTACCATAGGTACTCTTTTTCTCTAATTTAAGTTAGAGAAGTTTTTAACGAGGCCTATGGTAGTATATCTTCCCTATTTATAAAAAAAAAAGTTTGAATGAAGGATGGACCCACCCTATAGCTTGGGGACTGTGGTCCTCAAATTTTTTTTTTCTCTTAAAAATACAATAGGAAATTTTACTATTTAGACCTCTAATTTTTAATTCTTTAGAACTTTGCCCTCTCATTTTTTGATTAATTGCATTTGCATCCTTTAATCTTGATTCATACTTATGTCTCTGATTGAATTACCTTTACTTACAAGGTAGTATCTATTCATATGTATATTTAACCAATTGACAATAGGCATTCACCTCGTAAACTAAGCGATTTGAAATTGTGTCTCTTAAGATGAACATCCTCTGTTTTTCCACTGGAACACTTGTTAAGTTTATAATATATATTATTTCTCCCAACATAAGTGTGATTAAATCTGGTAATATATAAATTTACTTTCCATCATCGACAACATGTAATATATATAAAAATTTAAATTCAATAATAAAACTAAAAAACAAAAGTAAATAACCCAAAATACTGGAGTTTATATTAATACATTTGTTTATCTCTAACTTAAATTTTGTCTTTCATAAAAATGTGAAAAATACAAAAATTGATACACTATAAATTTTTACATGACTGAGCATGCATTTGCATTTTCGTCACTAAACATCATAAAGGCTTCATTATCTACCGGTGACGAAATTTCATACAGTGTAGAAACTTCACTACTTTCTTCCTTTCCATTCTCCTTTTCTTCTACTTTTGTCACAATTTCTACTTTCTTACCCGTTTTCTTCCTCAATTTTTTCAAAACCTTCTGTGGATCAATCTTACCCGTAACAGCAACTTTGTTTTTGTTCATATCCGTCGTAAATTTCTCCACACCTATATGAAAAAACAAATTGAAGGGAAAAATATATCAAGTAAATTCTGAATGGAAAACTTTCATGGGAGAATGTTAATTATTCCAGGAAAATATGAAATATTAGGGAACAAAGTTGAAAAAGCCCCCCCAAAAATACCTTTCAATTTGGCAATGACTTTGGCGACGGATCTTTCACATGCATTGCAATGCATTGAAACTTCGAATTCTGTCATGATTATCTTTTAGCGACGAATAAGAAAAAATATGAATTTGATCAAAATCCCATAAAAAAATAAATTTTAAAGAATGCGGAAATCATATTAGGGATGTTAAAAGTTATTCTTACTTGTTCACCATCTTCTTTCTTCTCGTTTTCCATTGAGACTGCAAAAATGAATTGTAAGTATTCGTAGAAGAAAGAAAAGGCATGAGGAGAGAGGTAAAAGCGCATGGACTTTGGGTTTTTATAGCAGTAAATTTTGAAATTTTAAGTTTGAGGCTTGCGGTTATAACTTGAAGGGGAACTTACCAATAGTAACTTTGAGAATATTAAAAAGGCGAATCGCCCAACGGATGAAGTCAGACCAAATTTGTTATTCCCTTATTACCCTTGAATCTTAGTTTTCACCCTCTCTTTTTTTGTCAAATAAAAAAATGTATTGGTTTAAATTATTAGTATTTGTGATGTTTTTCTTAAATAGTAAAAACTATTTTATTAAATTTTATGAGTTAAAAAAATTGTTGTAAAGAATAATGTAGAAAATATGCAATAGAAATATTATTAGTTTTATAAAAATATAAAAATATTTTTAATAATGAGATATAAAAAATGTAGGTAAGAATGAATAGAAATATTATTAGTATTTGTGAAGTAATTTGTATAAAAAATGAGATATAATATTATATGAAATTTTTACTCAATGTTTAAATTATCTAAATCCTCAAATCCTTAAATCGATGGATAATTTGAACCCATTTATACTTATAATCTTTTAAATATTACAACAACAATTATATAAGTCAAATTGGACTCAATTAACAGGAATTGAATTATCTTTTATGGAGGTTTTTTTGGAAGTGTTTATTATAAGTTCTTTATAAATATCTTTAAAAGTCAAAAGGATGGAGGAAATCTTGTTTATTTTAAGTTCATTATCATAGATTTAATAAAAAAAATTCAAAATTTCATCATCAAAAAAGTCAAAAGTGGCAATTTTGTTGAGATAAAAAGTAATATGATTATGTGCTTAATTAATTGAGATTGATTGTTTTAACTTAATAAATTTTTTAGGCTAGGGATGGGCACGAGTCATGTTTTTGGCCGACTCGAAAATAATTATCCAAAATTCAGCCTGATTTCATTCTTTAAAAAAATCGACCCAAAAATTATATACCTCAACCTGAACCAACCCGTTCTATAAAAAAATTTAATTTTAGGGACTTAATTGTAAAAAATTTAATTTTAGGGATTTAATTGTAAAAAATTAATTAATTTAAAAAATCAATTTTAAGGACTTAATTATAAAAAATATATAAAGAGTAGGTAATATTGCAAAATATCCCTAATAATATAGAGGAAATTTCTCTATTAGTCCATGATCAAGTCAAGTTAGATTTTTTCGCCCTAAACCTAACCTGAATCCGACTTCCCCCCCACCTAAAAAAATTCGACCCGGTCTGGTCAGGTCGAAACCTGTTCGGTACGGGTGAAATGCCCATTCCTATTTCAAGCTTAAAATCTTAGGAATGTGCCGAATTTTTTTTACCCGATTCAGAAGGACGTTTTTAACGAGTTCTTATTTTCATAGAAAAAAAAAATCTTAGGAATGCAACATTTTTTAGTACTTAATGAGAGAACTTTGCCACCCATCTAGTTGTATCCAGCTAGTCGGAATGAATCCATGCTTAAATCATTAAACAGATAGACGAAGACAATTGTAATTCATAATAAAAAAATATAATTAACAGATTTGATCTTTTGGAGATAAAAAGGGCACAAAGAAACATTTATAAAGTTCACTAAACGCTCATAACGTGAACATTTTTAGGCATAATCTATTACAATTACATCGAAATTAATACATGGTTAATTTGATATTAAAAACAGAAGAAAACTTAAAAATATTCTTCAAGTTATTCGCATTCTTTGCATAACTAAATCATTATTTTTTTTTTCCTGATGAGAAAATGCATGCAAATCTTTTTTATTACTATTATTTTAATGGGTTAATAACACGGCAGTTTTGCCTGATTTCTCCAGCATTTCCAGAGAGAACTCCAATGGCAGCCATTTTCTTCATGGATTTTGCAAATGCAGTGAAAAACGAAGAGGGCGATCTTTGCAACCGAATCACGGCCCTGTTCGAGTTCCTGTCCGTAAGAAGTGCAGCGTCTGAAACGAACAACCCTTTGTTTTGTAATAGGATGTCGTAGTAATGGTTGTCGAATGATAATGAACTTCCAGGATCCATTTCCACTGTTATTGTTGGAGTTGCCGGGTTCGGACATTGTTTTCTCAAGGTTTCGGCGTAAGTTCGATCCAAGCTCGAATCGGCATCGCCTTTGCCTGTGAAGTTGTAAAGCCTTCTTGAGAATGCTCCACAGCGAGAAACTCCAATGGTGTGCGCACCTGTTCCATCAAGGAAAATCAATGCCACATTGTTTGATAGGAAAGAAATTCATTTTGTTTTTGGAGAGAGTAAACCAAAGTAAGAATCTCCGCCCTACGAGACATGTTTTTTTTGAGAGAAGTGTAATAACCCCGTAACAAATGATATCGAATTTGAATGAGAAGTAAACTTATACCCGAAAGAACAACAAGGTCATTAACATCAAGGCCTTTCCTATTAAATAATTGAATCAAACTACTGATATTTGCGAAGGGTCCAGGGAGGTTTCCACTAATCTCAGTCGCCAGTGAAACTCTACCATCTCTTCTTCCGAGCTGAACATCCCACAGCGACTTCTTAAACTGCAATAAAAGTATATGAAATGAGAATTGTCTGAAAACTTATTGCTCCAGTGGTGTAATTAAAAACGGGTTATTTACATGTGCAGAAACTGCATCACGAGCTGCCAAGGCAATAATATCTGTACACGAAACGACTCTAGGGCAAGCCCTTTCGATTGCGGTCTTGATTTCATCGATCACGTCAAAACCGCTCAAGGATTGGTTCGGTATCGCTTCTTTCTCGGCCCTCGTATTGTTAACCGTGTCCAACAGCACTGATGCATCGCATCCCTAACATAGTATTCAACAAAGGAGTGTCAATTTATCTATAACTTGGCTCCCAAGTTAAAGGAAATGTAGTTGATAATTACCCTAACAAAACAGTCATGAAACTGCATCCTAATAAGCTTAGCACCCAAATCCGGATTTCTTCGGATTCGATTCTGGATAATCTCTTTTACGATCTGATCAACACGAGGACAAGTTCTTTTGTAGAAGTTATTGCTCAACTTCTGGGCATTACAAACATCGATGATTCCGAACAAAGCAAGAGAAACAACGAGGATGAAAATGCTGTAAGCAGCCTTCATTTTCATCACTATTCTTAGAGTCAAAATGAAACAAGAGAATTAAGAAAACAATGTGTTTTGGTAGTAGATTCAGTGATTGATTAAGAACCCTACATTATTGGATTTATATAGACAAGGTAATTAATGTGCTAATGCTAAGTTTTGAGTGCAATAATAATATTAAAATCGCCTCCACTTAAGCTTGTTTTGAGGGTTTGGTCAAAGATCCAACCTTTCTTTATTCGTCATTGACCAATCCAACTATCTTGAATGTCTTACATTGTTAAAATATGAAGTGATTGCTTTGAAGTTTGATCTTAGTTTTAATCAATTATTTGTATCTGTATATAATATTCAGGAATGAAGAGAACAGCTGCCACTCGTTTATTTCTCAATTCAATGCATATAATCTAATCGGTAGTTATACCATGCACTGATGGTCGAAATATTTTGTTTTCGCAAGCGCTTTAATTTTAGAGGTTAAGGTTTTAGTTTAGATGTTTATGTTTACTTGCTTAGAATTTAAGGATTGTGGTTTGAATTTAGAGTTTAGGAGTTATAGGTAAAAACCTAAATCCTTAACATATTACCCTAAAACTTAAGCTCTAACCTCTAAACTCTAAATCATGACCATAAACCCTAAATTCTAACTATAGATCCTAAATTCTAAACCCCTAAACATAAATCTTAAACTAGATCCCTAACCACTAGAATTAGGGCGCTTGTGGAAACAAAATGTTTCAACCGCAAGTGCATGTGATACTTTTCCATAATCTAATTATAAATATTTAATTATATAAATTATTTATATTCAATACACGATGGCCAAAAAATAAATTTTTTCACAAGCTTTTTAATTTTTAGGGTTTAGAGTTTAAGGATTTATGTTTAGGAGTTTATAATTTGAGGTTATGGTTAGAATTTAAGATTTAAAGGTTAAGATTTAGTGTTTAGGATAATATGGTTAGAGATTTATGTTTTAACCTATAAACAATAAATTCTAGCTCCACCCTACATCTAGTCACAATCCCTAAATTCTAAAACCCAAAATATAAATTCAAAGCCAAAAACCCAAAACTATATCCATAAACCTTAAAACTAAGCGCTTGTAGAAATTTTTTTCACCGTTATTGTATGGAGTAATATCCCTCGATAAATGTACATGTCTCACCCTTTCGAACAAAATAAGTAATTATTTTCCCCCTAAAACTGTAAAATTTAATGCTAAATAGTTTGAAGTATATATGATATTAATATCTAAAAAATCATTTTTCGAATTCTAGTAAGACATTTCATACACTGATACTTTATTATATTCAGATAAATTTACTTTTAACGCTTATTTAATGAATAAATTATTCATAAACTCGTAATCTCTTAATTAAAGATAATTGAATTTAAATACATTTGTTCTCACAATCTCTTAAAATTATAGCAGCATTGCTAACTGAACTAGTGCTATATCCGCTTAAAGCTTAATGAAATGAGTTGTAAAGTCCAAAAGGTCTATAAAACTTTTAAAAACAAGTAGATATGATATGTAATTCATTAACATTGTATAAATTAATTTATGCAATAAGGCTGAATCAAATGCAAATTTATTTGATAATTTTTGTAAAGAATTTTTTTATTTCTATTAGTCAAATTGTGTAGAAAGCCCTTGTACCATGCATTTTTGGTGGATTTAATTATCTTTTATTGGACAAGCTTATTCATTTTTGATCTCGATGATGAAATATATATATATATATATATATATATATATTTTTGATCAGCAAAGCGAAGTATATATTATTAAGATAAATATACAACGCAAGTCGGACATGCGCCTCATCAAAAACCTCCCTAAGCCTAATGGAGGAAAAGAATACGACATGTCGACTTTAAAAACAAAGCGAAAGACCCCTCCCCTTACAACACATCATATCGAAGCCTGAAACAGAGAGACTCGAGACACCCCTTCCTTCGCTAGCGCATCGGCTAACCCATTCGCCTCCCGGAAAATATGAGAAAAGCAAACAGAACCTAACCTCAAACAAGCACGGTCAATCGCACGAAATGACTCCCACAAGCGCCATGGGCGACGTTCCACCTGCAACACCCACCCAATTGCCACTTTGGAATTCGACTCAACAATAAGAGGACAATCAGCCCATTTAGACGCAACAAAATACTCCAAGGCAAAAGCTATCGCCCGAATTTCAGCAACATTAGAATCAAGAGAACCAAGTGGCCCCGAGAACAACGCGAGGATGCGACTCTGAGCATCACGCAACACCCCCCGAAGCCCGCTGGCCCCGGCTTCCCACGAGCGGAACCATCCACCGAGAATTTTAAAGTTACTCCGATAGGGGGCTCCCAACACACTCCCAACCGGTCTAACTGCTTATCAACCCCTTCCCGATACAAACTCTGACAGTCCCACCAAAGAGATTCACTGACCGACAATCCCTCTTTAAGGGTCTTCACCCAATAGAAAGATCGTAACTTGACCAAGAAGCCTATCTCCGATGCCGGGACAAACTTTCCGTTAAAAACAAAATCATTGCGCGCAAGCCACAACGACCACAACAATGCAGCAATACTCGACACCCACAGCTTCCTCAATATGCCTTTAAACGAACAATGCATATCCGGGAGAAGGAAATCCGCTAAAGTTTTCGGCATAGGCAAAGAAATCGCCCACCACCCTCGAAACCAATTCCACAAGCCAAGCCTTGGGCAAACGGACATAAATAAAACAAATGTTCAATATCTTCCTCCCTCTCGCGGCACCACCTACACAACCCTTGGTGTTCACCCAAATCAATCCCACGTATCCGCAGAAATGCAAACGTAGGCAAGCGGCGCAACCAAGCAAACCACAGGAACGCCTGGACCTTAGGAGGAACCAGGACTTTCCACGCAAAACAGTCCCCAAATTCGCTCTCGCCCACCTTATCCATCATAAGCAAACGAGACAGCCCTTTGACTGAAAAAATCCCATGTTTATCCGGTGTCCAGACTAGCATATCCAGCTCACCTTGTCGCAGCTGTACCTGACATACCAACGATCGTAGGTCATGCAATTGCCGAGCCTCAAAAGAACGCAGGCTACGACGGAACAAGTCTCCCCACCGATCATGCTGAAAACTCCCCTCGACAGCAACATCCATTACCATTGCTAACCGATTAACCACAATTGAAAACAGGCGAGGGAAAACATCTTTTAGCGGCTGCTCCCAACATTAGACCATATTAAGTAATAATCAATGTTCGTCTTACAGTTTATGTTCGGGGTGCGAGGTTGCTTTTCCTAATAATGTCGTCTTCAAGGTTTGAACTCACGTCATCTTTTTGAGAGTGCAATGTGCCTTACCACTGCACCCAACACTTGTTGGTTAATTTTGAATATTTTGATTAAGCATTTCCATTGTTTTTTTAAATATTAGTACATCCATTCTGTGTATGGATTATCTTTGAGCAAAACCTAATGTTTTTTTAAGATAACTATTATTAATAATCAATTTGTTTAGTGGATAAGATATTATATTTTTTGTTGCCTTTTCGATTTTTAAGGTTTCGCCCTGACTAACCGGACCGATTAGCGTTGCAAACCATGCTTTGGTGAGTGAGTCTTTTAACGGAGTTTTCTGCATACACAACGCTTCGAATTCAAGACCTGCTAAAGCGATACCAAGCTACTTACTACTTAGACCAACTTCGTTCGTAGATATTAGATTTCTTTAAATAAGGTCAAATATTCAAATTCTGGTGTTGTGAATGTAGTAAATTAGGTTAAAATGGTCGTTCTTATAATGAGTATCAGCACTAATTAGTCAACCAATAGATTAGAGACCGATAGTTATACGGAAAAATAATAAAATAATTATCGATGGAAACATGCAGCAATAATATTATTTAAAAAAAATAACAAAGTACATACACGTAGTATATTATAGAAATAAAATAAGCGCAAGTGTAATGGTGGAGTGGTCGGTGGCGTACGCGGCACCTTGATTCGCGTTGTTGAACACATCCAGATCCTTCGTTTCTTTGAATGCAAGTTGACGATTTCTTTGGGGTGTAATCCAAGCATCCAGAGCTGGTTAATTAGTTAAAAATTCCAAACCCAATCCCATTTTCAAACTTGGTTTGAGAGAATCGATCCTAATTTTAAAAACACAAGTTTAGATTATTAAATCAAACTCATCTCATCAAGTTTACCCAAGTGAATAACGCAATTTAATAAGATAATTTGAGTTGAAACTCAGAATATATTTATTGGAACAAGTTCAATTAATGACTAATTTCGACGTTATATTAGTTCACATTGAGAATAGAAGTACAAGTTTTAAAGGTATTTAATTAATAGAATCAAACTATCCACTACTGATTATAGTGTGAGATTTCTTTTGGGTTCAACTACTGGTTTCCGACTTACTTGCCGACTAACCCAGATTGAATTTTGCAGAGGCTCATTATGGGGCAACCCTCCAAATCTAGTTTTTCTTTTTCATTTATAACACCATGATTCGAACTTCTAACCTTGTTTAAGGGATCTAGTGTCTCATCTCACTAGACCAACTAGTTATTGGTAAATTATGAGAGATTTTTACTATCTCACCTAAATGAATAGAAATCTCATACTCCATTTTGGTGGCCCTATTTATACCTCACACTAAAAGAATAAGTTTAGGGTTAGAGTTTTCTAATTAGGGTTTAAAGAATTAAGAGTAAGGTGTATTTTTTTAAAGTTTATACTTAAATTTAAGTTTTTTGTGTTGAGACATAAAAAATAAAAATAAAAAACAGATTTTTTCTCACCTAAACCCAGTAATTGTGTCTCATATATGATTTGTTACTAACTAAGCGAATATATATATATTTAAATAGAAAATCTTTATTAACTAGATTCATAAACAAAAGTACTCATTTCATCATTCGAGTTATTCGAGCTCAATTATGGAAGATTTCATTTCCATGATTCATCATCGATTAACTTATTATTTGATCTTAAAATTTAGTCTGTTTTACGCAAATTTCTATCAACCTAATTAACTCATCGATATTTTTTGAAGTATTTTAACACTCAACGATTTATTATGGATCAAATGGTCCATCCGTGGATGAAAACTCTCAGTCTAGTAACGACAAATAACTTTGAATGATTTGTTAGAATGACACATCATTAAAAAATAATTTTATATTTATACAATGTTGTAAAATTATATTTTGACTGATGTGTTATTCTTTAAAGTTAACACTGTTGATTGTCAAAAAGGACAAGGGTCGGAGACAATGGTCCGACGATGGTCGAGATGGCCGTTCCGAGCCAAAGTTTGTATATTGCTCTTGTTTGTTGGGCAATGGTGTCTGGAATGGAAGATTCTGCCATTTTCTTGTTGCATGTCACGTTTTATACTACTCGAACATGTGTCATGATCGGGTTGTCGTGGCGTGTTGATTGGACTGGCAATGACTTGACGTCCTAGGTTCGCTTCGTCATCCGTAGCGTGCACATGTGTAAACACATGGTCGCCGGATGAGACACGATGTTGCTTGTAATCTTGTTTGTTCGCCACATATTGCAAAGGGTATCAAACAATTCGCAGGCGATTCCATGCGTTGTGGTCCTCGTGCGCTTGTTACGTTCATCGCCGGACGTCATTCGTGTTATGCTGTTTGTAGTCTTACTCTTTCTTCTCACGTGGCGATAGGTGTTTATAGGTACTAACAATTTCCCCCCAGGCGAGGGGAGGTTATAAAGTGACCTTGGAGAGCCTGAAGAGTGTAGAGAGAGATCTTTTGGCGGGGGCTTTTGTGGTGAAAAACTTTCGAATTCGGATGGCAAGCCGCTCATAAAAAGGTTACGAAAGTTATAAGAAGCGTCACGTAATAAATTTTCGTAATAAATCGTTAAGTTTTCTTTTAAGGATAAATTGTCGCATGTGAAATGTCGCTCAAGAAATCTTTCTATTAACGAAGCTTGTCAAAGAAGACATGGTCTTTGATTATAAGTAAGCCTTGTCTGTATTTGTTGGGTCTTGTTTTATTTGTCTTGCTGGCTGTTTTTGAGTCGTCGAGGATAAGGAGGAGGAATAGGAATGGGAATAGAATATCCTTATGCGAAAGAGAATAGAATTGTTTTTTGCGCTAATGGCTAGTTCGTCTATTGTGGTAAGTGATGAATATTTTTGCACTACTGATTGTTTTCTCTAAATTTTCACCTCAATTTTAAATAATCTGAAAAAAATAAAAAATAAAAATATCTTTTTCCTTCAAATAATAAAAGGCCCACCTTTTTAAAATCAAATAAAAAATATAATAAAAAATATCTTTAAAACAATCATTCTTTGTAAAGCCCACTTCAAAAGGAAAAAATATGCCCACTTTGAAATTTAAGCCCATTTTTGAAAAAAGAAAAAAAAAGTGATAATAATTAAGTAGTAATGGTGAAAGTTAATATAGAAAAAAGGAAATAAAATAAAACAAAAAAATAAATAATAAACAACAAAAAATAGCAGCAAAAAAATAGTAAAAAAAAAGACTACGCGCTCGATCTAGCACCCAAACCCCAGCCCAGCAAACTCTTCTGTCGAGTGTTCAAGGTGGTCGGCCGGCGTCTACCGGCCACGGATGCCGTCGTCGTTGGTACCGGTCGGTCTGCCTCGCCGCTGCCGACCTAATGCCACCAACCCCGCTCGGCGCCGCCGCCTGTGCTCGCCGGAATTTGTAAAAAACCGGGACAAAATGTCAAACCCTAGGCTCGAATCAAGGGAAAAATTTAGCTTCGATATTGAACCAAATCAGATAAGGATTGAGGGGTTTTACCGAGAATCAAGTTCTTGGTCTGATTTTGGCTCCAATTTGGGGATTAAACGCGAATATTTGCTTGATTTGCAAGCTCAAGTTGTGTCTAAAACCCCTCCCTCTCCATTGTTCAACACACCAATTTGAAGTGAAAATACACTTGAAAAAAAGCAAAAAGCTTAGGAAAAAATCTAAAAAAATCTCTAAATTTTTTCAAGAGTTGCTGGAAATTTTGAGTTGTAGTTCGAGTTTGGATGCAATTTTCCGGTTGAGAGCATTTCGAGAAGTCCGTATTCGAGTTCTTCGTTCGTCATTCCGGTAAAATTTCTATCTTTCCTTTCAATTTTTATTTAGATTTTTTATGCTTGTTCTTGATTGAATTTTTGTGTTTGTGTTTGTGTTTTTGTGGATTTTAGGCTGTGTTCTTGCAGTCGGAAAATTGTTTCACGATTCCGGTAATAATTTTTGTTTTAAATTTCCGTTTTAATTTTGGTTTGATCTTTTAAAAATTTTGCATGCTTAAAAAATGTTGTTAGGGTTGTTTTGATCTTTAGAAATGTAGAAATATTTTTTTAAAAATGTTTAAATTAAAATGCAAGAATAAAATGAGTAAATATGACTTAATTGAAAAAACATAAAGTTAGGGATTTAATTAGGAAAAAATAATAATGCATTGGTAGAAATAATAAAGGGGCTTGATTTTAACAAAAAAAATATAAAAAGATTTTTTTGAAATTTAGTTTTAATAATGATAAATGGGTTAAATGGTTTTAAAAAGAAAAATAAATACGATGTTTTTTAGGAAAAACAATTAAGTAATAAGTTTTCAATAAAAATAAAATAAAAAGGTTTTAAAGTAAAAGTTTAAGGTTTTAGGAAAAAATAATTTTTTTTAAAAATGTATCTTACAAAAACAAGGTTTATTTTAAAAAAAATATTTTAAAAGGAAAAGCTTAAAAATGAAAAGAATGAAAGTGAAAATGAAAAGAAATAAAATACACTTAAGCATACTTAAACTTTAAATTAGGAATAAAAGACTTAGACGTTGTAACCCCTCGTCCCGGTCTGACCGGATGGCTGGTCCGAGTGGGCCACACGGGGAAAACCGAAGTGAAACCCGTTAAGGTTCCCCCCTCGGTTAGCAACCCTAATTTTTTTAACTTATTCTTTTCTAAAAGCCCATTTAAGTCCTATGTGATCAAACAACAGAATAAAATACAGAAGATAAACATTCGAACCCAAGACATCATTTAAACAGTCCAATTTTAATCCTTTAAACAGGCCGTTTCGAAACACCCTTGAGGCGTATCGAAACGCCTTGACCAGGTCAACTGCCCCAAAGCCCATACGAAGGGGCCGTATCGAAACGGAGGTCAACCGTTCCGAAACGCCCTCAACGGTCAACTTCTCGTGGTTAACGAGACTTTGACCGTTTCGAAACCCTTAGGCCCGTTTCGAAACGCTTTCATCTCGTCATTTTCTCAGATTTCCAGTAGCCAAAACGTTCCGATACGCGTTTCAGAACATGGGTTTCACAGGCCAAACCGTATCGAAACGCGTTCCGATACGGGGTCCCTGAAGCCTTACCCGTTCCGAAACGTCCCAGCCCGTTTTGAAACGCGGGCTGTCTGCAACCTTTGAAAACCAGACTTAGGCGAATTTTAACAAGTCTAAAGGTCCCATAGGACCTCTAAAGGCACACAACACATGCAATCAAGGTCTAGAGGCATACATCCTATGTCAAACATGCTCAAACATACACAAGGCATAGATTGGAACATTCATTCATGGCATTTACACATTAGCAACATTTGATATAAGGCATGCTTGAAAACATCAAAAGCCTAGAGGCACCATTCAACTCATATAGGTATTCATGTCATCAAAAGCAACTTAAACATTCACAAGGCATACCACCACACAAGCATTTGGCAAGACATATCATGTTTACAATCCAAGTCAAATCATAGACATGAAACACATATAGGAGTCTAACATGCTCCTAAACATCAACATCATACTTCAAAAGCATTATAGCACGAATACATGTCCCATTGCTAGACCATTACACCATAACTAAAAATGTTCATACTTGATAGCAAATCAAGCACCACGAAGCACACTTGGAGGCCCCTTCTTGTACTTAGCAACCCACGAACTAAGGATCTGCATTGTCGAACAAAGAGAGAGCGTAAGCAATAAATCTTAGTGAGGGTAAGCTCTTTAAAAACAAACCTCGACAATGCAAGGTCCAAGCACGATCTCAACTAAGGTAAAATGCATGTTCATACCTTCAATCCTCAAGAGCCAAATGTCAATGATGCATGAACAATTATTCAATAGTATGTCATGCTCAATAAGCTCATTTTCACAACATATGTAAACACATATAATCATCCAAAAATGAATCACATTTCCACATCCCATTGATACACATATCAATATATATATATTGGTAAGATGACATTTCATATCATATTGCCATATACATACAATCTCATATTGGCACCTAGCTATGACTCGAATACGCGGATAACATGTTGGAACGCATTTCCAACATAACCATTACCTTCGGTGGGATTACACTCATCACCGGTTCTCGCGGAGGGTATTCCACTCATCCTCACGCCCCGTCGATGAGATTCCACTCATCATCGACTAATATAAATATTTCCGGGCGTACCCGTACTCCTCCTTGGTGCCTTAACGCCACCAAGGCCACGCGCATTTTGACTCTCGTATGCACACTCATCCTAATGATCGATCATTGTACCCAAGCATACTAGTGCCAATATTAATCAAAATCCACAATCTCTCACAACATCAATTTCAATATAATTTCCGTGCTTAGCACGTACTCACCATGATCCTCAAAATCATGCAACCACCTCATTTCACAAACCAATACTACATGTATAACGTCCAAACAATTATCACATCATATTTGTCACCAACATGCATATAACAATGCATTAAGCCATACCTCAACATACATGTATATCACATTATACACAATCATCACAACACAAATCATCATGAGGCATAACATCAATTAAAGAGTTCATCCAAGGTCTCTAACTAAAGCTTAGGATTAGGATACCACCCTAATCCTAACTCTAGGTGGGTCTACCAAGCCCAACCTAGTCCACATGCTTGAACCAACCACTTAGAAACCAATTTGAAAACATTAACCACTCACCTCCACCTCCAAGCTCAATTACCAAGCAACCAAGGTCTTCAAGTTTCCGGATTCGTTCCCGAGGCTTCATCAACACAAAATCTCGCTTCTAATCACCTCAACACAATCAAAACAACCTCAAATCAATTCACTAATTAATGTAGCAAACCCGGAACACCATTTAAGCAACAAACACAACAATTCAAGCCATGAACAACCCTAAAATCACCAAACCCGAGCAGCCCTTGTACCCAGCCAAAAACTTGTGATTTCAACACATTTAACATCTCCAAATGCTTCCAAAACAACCCCCAACTATTACCCTAACATCAACCCTCAAATTCCAACACAAACCATACCCAAAATACCTATTTTCGTGCTCCTTTAAAACCTAGCTGAAAATTCCATTTTCAAACATCCAAATGACACCCAAATGGTCCCAAAACACCCTCCTAACATACCTAAACCATCAGCCCTCCAATTTTACCTTAAAACTCACCAAAAAATCAAGTTTTTGACACTTTAAAATTTGCCTCAAGAACTCATTTCGGGTTTTCACCCAAACCTAACCATTTTTAACATATTATGTACATTTTAAGATAAATAAACTAAAACCCAACTTTATATTTCAAAACAATTTGAAAATCTCCATAAAAACTCAAACTTTCATCAAGCCCAAATTTTCAAAAGTTCATAGTTTGAAAATCTACAACTATGTATGGATAGAGAATGAAGAGTAGAGTTAGAGAATGCTATTACCTTTGAAAATGGCCTTGGAATGAAGAAGGAATTTAATGGAATAGTAATTTTTGGGGTTTGGGGAGGGTTTTAGATGGTTTCACGTTGGGGGAAGAAAGTGGGGAAAAGATGAGAGCTTTTTCCTTGCTTTTTGATTTGAAAAAGTTGTCTTCCTTTTTAATTGGCAAAATCACCAACAAGGTCCCTACTTTATTATTTAAAACCCAATTTGATCCTAATTAAGGTTGAGTAGATTGAAATTAATTTTACTGACTCGGACCACTAACACGACTAACTCCTAACCCCAAAACACGGGTGTTACAGACGCTTTTTTAGGGTTTTTAAATAATCGAACCTAGAGTAAAAAATTAAAATGCTCAACGCATTAAATTTCCATGTTGTTTGAAAAAGTGAAAATAATTTAATGCGGTGTCTTATCAAACGAGAATGACGGGTTAGCGCCAGAAATGTTGGCGGTGATTAAAGTTCATCTCCCAGGCGATAAGGCCGTTAAAATAGAGTAATATTCATTAAACGGACAAATAAAGTCGAACCTTTTTGAAATTGCAAATTCCAGTTTTGAAAATGATTTTAAAACCAATTATGTACAAATTTTGGGCGACTTGGGGTGCTAACCCTTCCCCACGCGTAACCGACCCCCAAACATGTTTTCTAATTTTCGCAGACCAAAACCGTTGTTTTATTAAAACAAAACGTTTTATTAAAATAACACTGTTTTAAAGTGATCTAATCACACTTTTAAAAAATATTGGTGGCGACTCCGTGTTTTTAAAAGTTTTTACCAAAAAGTCGAAGCCTCCTAAAAGTGGTTGCGACAGCTTGGCGACTCCGCTGAGGACTTGATTTTGTTTTTAAAATAAAAACAAAAGAGGGTCATGCCACAAATTGGTTTTAAATGGTTTTCAAAAAAGAGTTTTTTTAAAATACGGAATTTGCAAGTTCATAATAGGTTTAATTTATTTGTCCGTTTAAATTAATATAATTCTAGTTTTCACATTTAAAACTTAATTCCAAGCTCTATTCCCGAGCTTTGTCCCGTTCATTTAAGTAGGGGAAATACGCTTTGCTCATGTAAGAAAATTTATTCTTCGTATGAGCCTAGCAAGTACCTTCGGGACTCATTCCCTTGTCTTTGTAAGGATGTTGATTCTTCGAGAAGGCATCGGTGGTGAGTCCTCCTGAGTTAAACTTGATTCGTTTGAAGCCTGTAATGGGTGAGAATCGAGGGCCTTGCTACCCTTAGTAGAGGACATCAATGATAGTTCGGGTACCTTTTTAGAATCAAACCAAGTTTGAGAATCTAGAGCACACCCTAATAGAGCTTCCCCTAGGGTGTTGAGTCTGGTCAATAGTCAAGTTGCAATAATTGTCTTGAAATTTTTAGTAATTGTTTGAATTGCCTGTTTTCTTTTGGTCTTTAATCTCTGTTCCGTACCTTGTTTGTTTTGCATGTGCATCATTCCATATTTAGAAGGGGTTGATTCTAGAAAATTGTTCAATTAAGAATTGAAAGCTCTTAAAAAGGAGGAGAACCAAGCACGACAACCAAAGCTGCAGTTTTTCGTCAGTACGTCAAGCCCATTGGAGAAGTTGGACCAAGGCTCATGTGGCTAGTTGAAGAAATCAAGGAGTTAGGTGTTCAAGCAGGAAAATATTTGTAATGTAATTCGAAAAAGATGTAATAAAAGCTTTCGTTTCAATAAAGAGTTTCCTTTCATGAGAAGATTTTCAATGAAATTAATGGCCCTCCGACTGTATTCATGCATTTGCATTGTTTTTCTTTTGTGATTTCATTTGTGCGTACATTCATTCATGTCATAAACTAACTTAACATTAAAAACGACAGAAAATCCAAAATTTCTAAGACAAGTCATAAATACGGTACACGAGCCCAAAATCGAGCCATGAACTCTGAGGAAAGGTTGACAACTTTGGAGGCGAACCAAAAGAACATTCAAGATGAGTTAGAGAAAATGGAGATCGGCCTGAAGCAACAAGTTGAGGCAGCTCATCAAAAGACAGTCAGTTCAATAGCTTCCATGCTAGGATTCAAGGACCCGGACGCGGTTGAAGGATGAAACACTACTGCCATTCCACGATTCCCAGGAATGACTTTCGGGAAGGAGACTGCTGCTAAAGCCAAAACACCCATCCATGTTGCTAAATCTTCCACCCATGTTCCAAATGGGGTGGCCAATAATTACGAGGTGCCTGACCTCGATGAAATCGCTTATAAGATTTGAATTGTGAAGAAGTGGGAAGATAATTACAAAAGTTAGAAGGGATGATCAAATACTTCCAAGACGGAGCTGCTCATGGTGGAATGGACGCCAAGGATCTGAGCTTGGTAACTGATTTAGTTGCGCCACCAAAATTTAAGATACCAGACTTTGAGAAATATAATGGGACCACATGTCCGTCAGCACATCTTACTATGTATTGTAGAAAGATGTCAATGTACCTCGACAATGAGAAGCTGCTCATTCATTGCTTCCAGGACAGCCTAGTAGGTTCCACTGCACGTTGGTATTCACAATTAAGTCGGGTGAACATCAAATCATGGAAGGATTTGTCCAGAGCCTTCAGCGAGAAATACAAGCACATTTCAGACATGGTTCCAACTCGTCTAGTCTTGCAAGGGATGGAACAAAAGCATCACGAAAGCTTCCGACAATACGCACAAAGGTGGAGGGATATAGTGGCACAGGTACAACCACCGCTGCTAGAAAATGAGATCACCCCGATGTTCGTGGAAACTCTAAAGGGTTTTTTTTATGATCGCATGCTCAAACATGCTACGAAAAACTTCGTGGACATGCTAATGAATGGTGAACTGATCCTAGCAGCCATGAAGAGCGGAAGGTTGGATTGTTGGGAAACAAAGAAGACATATAAGAAGAGAGATAACAATGAATAACCCCAATTATTCAATAGGTGTGGTGTTCAACAAGCCCAACACCTTCAGAAAATCCAACACCTCAGCTCCAAAGGTTGCAAATGCCCCAAAAGGAGAGCGAAGATATCAAGGAAATTCGAGACCCTACTTTTTGCCCATCCCAATGACGTATGTGGAATTTTTTGTCGAGCTGATCAAATCACAGATGGTGCTACCAAGACGCGTCCCTCCGTTCTCACCTCCTTATCCACCATGGTACGCTGAGAAGGCCCAATGTGAATACCATGCAGGAGTGAGGGGCATACCATTGAGAACTGCAGTGCGTTCAAAAGGGTGGTGGATGATTTAAGGAAATCAGGCATGTTATCGTTCGAAACTCCTAAAGAAAAAGGAAATCCGCTGCCAAACCACCAGAATAACGAAATAAATGCCATCATAGAGGAGGAAGCTCATACTAACAAGAAGCACGTTTCTGAGGTTAAGGCATCCATGAAATGGGTATGGACCCAAATAGTCAAAGTTGGGGTGATAGAAGGGAGATTTGAAGAAGCAACGATTGAAGGATTATATTGTGAATACCACCATGTAGAACTAATGTTTTGATATAATAATTGAAAAATGCTTTGGACTAATTTGAAAAGAATTTAAAACTTGTTTGTAAGTCCAAACAACTTGAATTTATGTTTGAGGTATTTTGAAAGGTTTTTGGAAAAGATTTTTCATGTTTTTAATAGCCAAACTTGTGATTTCATGTTACCAGTATCGATACAGTTGTACCCGTACCGATACCTTTTTGCCCCAGTTTGGCCACTGTCAAAACCCGTATCGATACGAGGGTTTAGCGTATCGATATGGATCGGGGTCGTTTCGATACGCCAGGTAAGCGTACCGATCCCATTTCAACCAACCCAACGACTATTTCCCAACGACTATTCAAATATGAACCCGTATCGATACGCCCTCAAGCGTATCGATACGCCTCAGCTGGCAAAAGCTCAACAGCTAGTTCCTATGAAGCCCGTACCGATACGGTTCCACGTGTATCGATACGACTAGCTGCAGAACAGCATTTATGAAGGGAAATAAAGTCCTCAACGGCTCCAATTCATCCCCAACGGCTAGTAACAGCTACAAACTCATTTGGGAGTATAAAAGGGACCTCCAAGCATCAAGAGAAGGTTAATGCTCATATTGTTAAACATCAAATGATTAAAAAGTGTCTTAGTGCTTAAATTGTCAATTCTTGTATAGACAAACACCAGTGAGCCAAAATTGTCAAATTTGCTCAAGTGTTCTAGGTTTTGGGTGAGTGCTTAATTGTGCAAACAAACACCTATTAGAGGGTTTTAAGTTTTCTTTCTTTGTCTCTTTGTAAAAGAGAGTTTTGATCAAGGCTTTGGGTAGAAGCTTGATCGGTTGTAAGGGTTTCCTCCTAATCCTAGAAAAGGGGACGAATCAATAGTGGATTGATTGAGAAATCCTTAGTGGGGAGCTAAGGTAGTGGATGTAGACCTTGATTAGAAGGTTGAACCACTATAAATCATTGTGTCACAATTCCTTTTAGCTTCCTAAACCCTTCCACCCAAAAATCCATCTCTCCACCACTTGGTGAGCTAAATTGATTGATGGAATCGAGCCCCTAATATCTCAACAATTGGTATCAGAGCTTGGCTCAATCGAAGGGGATTCACATCCTATTGAGAAGATCCGGCAAGCTCGATCACATTTTCATCAACCGGCTCAAATGGCACAATCAATCGAAAAACCGCCTTTCTTCGACGGAGACCACTATGCCCATTGGAAGACAGAGATGAAATTCTTCTTGAAATCAAGAGATTACAAGCTATGGGATGTAGTTGATTATGGTCCGTTCGTGCCTCAAAGAAGTAAAGCGAAGTGGAGTGCCGACGATCGTAAGAAGATGGAGCTAAATTGCAAAGACTTGCACATTCTATTTTGTGCATTTGGTCCATCCATCTATGAGAAGATGTCTTCTTGTGAGAGTGCCAAGGAGGTATGGGACAAGCTTGAAGTCACATACGAGGGGACAAATGAAGTCAAGGAGACCAAGATTGGGCTCCTAACCTTGGAGTATGAGAACTTCAAAATGGATCCGGAAGAGAACATTGAGAAGATGTTCGATAGGTTCTCCACCATCACCAATGGTCTCAAAGGGTATGGAGAAGCCATTCCGAAAAGCTTGTTCGAAAGCTCATCTACTCACTTCCTGAGTCTTGGGACTCAAAGAGGACCGCCATCATCGAAGCCAAAAATTTGAAGACTTTGAAGCTTGATGAACTCATGGGGTCTCTCCTTACTCATCAAATCATGAAGAAGAACAAAGAGGATGAGAATAAGAGGGAAGAAATTAGAGCTATCGGAGAGAAGAAAATCAAAGGGCTTGGCATCAATGCAAGTGCCATGGCTATCAAATCCTCCACTTGCCATCATGTCTACTCAAGTGAAGAGGAGGATCAAGATGAAGAGATAGTTCATCTCTTCAAGAAGTGTGCCCTGTTCATGAAGAAAGCCTTGAGAGAGCTTGAACGAGAACCTAAAAGAAAGGAAAGGGCAAGCACTTCAAGCCATAATAAGAAGGCACAAGTGGCTACTTGGAGTGATGAGGACTCCACCGACGATGAACAAGTCAACCTTTGCCTTATGGCCATCGAAGAAGATTCAAGGGTAACTTCTAATTCATCTACTTCATGTTCTTATTCTTTTGATGAATTACACGATGCCTATGATGATTTGGTTTTAGATTTTAAAAGCCACATTTTGAAAAACAATAAATTGATTTCAAAGTTAAAAATTCAAAATGATTTGCTTTCTAAAACCAAACTTGAACTTGAAGCAAAACTTGAAGAGTTTGAATTAAAATGTTTTGATTTACAAAAATTGCTTCAAAATGTTCAAGTAGAAAAATATTTGATTTCCAAAGAGCTTGAGAAGAAAAACAATTTTGGAAAATCAAATTTTTATGTTAGACAATCTAGTGCCCCTAGATTTATTAAAGGAAAATGTTTTAGAAGTATTTGGGTCCCAAAAGGACTTAGTACTTCAATTAAAAAGGATGACATTGAAAAATGGATTCCTAAGGGGACTAAAATTTGTGCAACTAACGTTTATGGATCCAAAGCAATTTGGATACCAAAAATTACTTGATTGTCTATTGTAGGTGTGATGGAGATGTTCAACAAGTCAAACATTGAGGGGGAGCTCCATGCACACAAGGAAGAACACTTGAAGAAGGAAGGCTTCACATCTTCCCTTGGGTTCAAGTGTTGGTAAAATTTCTAGTTGTTTTGAATTAATTTGTCTTATTTTTAGTTTATTCAACTAGATGATCATATATGATGGACTAACATTTTTGATGATGCTTTGAGTAAGGGGGAGCCATTTTTAAACCAAATTCTTATTTTTTTTAACTTAATGTCTTAAATTCTTTTTGATATAACAAAAAGGGGGATAAATGGTTTGAAAAATTGAATTTTCAAATGAATAAGGGGGAGCTTTATTTGATTTCTTATCTTTAATCTCTTATTCACATTTTTAAAGTTAAAGGGGGAGAAACCCAAACAATTTTTCAAGTGAGTTTTATTATATCAAAAAAGGGGAGATTGTAGAACTAATGTTTTGATATAATAATTGAAAAATGCTTTGGACTAATTTGAAAAGAATTTAAAACTTTTTTTTTGTCCAAACAACTTGAATTTATGTTTGAGGTATTTTGAAAGGTTTTTGGCAAAGATTTTCATGTTTTTAATATCCAAACTTGTGATTTCACGTTACCAGTATCGATACGGTTGTACCCGTACCAGTACCTTTTTGCCCCAATTTGGCCACTGTCAAAACCCGTATCGATACGAGGGTTTAGCGTATCAATACGGATCGGGGTCGTTTCGATACGCCAGGTAAGCGTACCGATCCCATTTCAACCACCCCAACGGCTATTTCCCAACGGCTATTCAAATATGAACCCGTACCGATACGCCCTCAAACGTATCGATACGCCTCAGCTGGCAAAAGCTCAACGACTAGTTCCTATGAAGCCCGTACCGATACGGTTCCACGTGTATCGATACGACTAGCTGCAGAACAGCATTTATGAAGGGAAATAAAGTCCTCAACGGCTCCAATTCATCCCCAACGGCTAGTAACGGCTACAAACTCATTTGGGAGTATAAAAGGGACCTCCAAGCATCAAGAGAAGGTTAATGCTCATATTGTCAAACATCAAATGATCAAAAAGTGTCTTAGTGCTTAAATTGTCAATTCTTGTATAGACAAACACTAGTGAGCCAAAATTGTCAAATTTGCTCAAGTGTTCTAGGTTTTGGGTGAGTGCTTAATTGTGCAAACAAACACCTATTAGAGGGTTTTAAGTTTGGTTTCTTTGTCTCTTTGTAAAAGAGGGTTTTGATCAAGGCTTTGGGTAGAAGCTTGATCGGTTGTAAGGGTTTCCTCCTAATCCTAGAAAAGGGGACGAATCAATAGTGGATTGATTGAGAAATCCTTAGTGGGGAGCTAAGGTAGTGGATGTAGACCTTGGTTAGAAAGTTGAACAACTATAAATCATTGTGTCACAATTCTTTTTAGCTTCCTAAACCCTTCCACCCAAAAATCCATCTCTCCCCCACTTGGTGAGCTAAATTGGTTGATCGAATCGAGCCCCTAATATTTCAACACACCAGCAGGAGGGGCATGAAATTAAAAATTGCTTGGAGTTTAAGCAGTTAGTACAAGCGAAGATTGACTGCAAAGAGTTAGAATTTTATGTGCAGAAAGAACAGGGGATGGAAGTCTGCGCATCACATGAATCATCCTCTAAAAAGATCTACACATGAATGAAGCCTTTGGTGATCAAGACCAAGGTAAGGGTTAGTGAACCAGCTAGGAGTGTGACTCCACGATTGATTGTGAAGGCACCATCTCCATTTTCCTATAAGGATAGTAAACAAGTCCCTTGGAACTATGCTTGCGTAGTAACGGATCCGAAGAGATCGATAGTTGAAGAAGGAGGAAAAGAAGAACCTGTTAATGAGGTGGGTCATTTCACAAAAAGTGGAAGACTTTATTCGGCACTAGAAGCTGAAGATAGAGATGCAACGCAGAGAAAGGTTGCTAACCAGCAAGATAAGGAAGGGGAAAAAGATTTCTTCCAAGAGAAAACACCAGTGATTCATGGACTAGTGAAAGAATCGGAGGCTCAATAGTTTCTGAAAATACTCAAGCACAGTGAATACAGTGTGGCGAAGCAACTACATAAACTTTCAGCCCGAATTTCTATGTTTCATTGCTATTGAGTTCTGAGGGTCATCGCGATGTTTTGCTGAAATTGTTAAACAAGACATTTGTGTCGAAGGAGATCATGACTGACAAGGTGGACATGTTGGTCAATAATATTGCAGTTAATAATTTCATATCTTTCAGTGATGAAGAAATACCCATGGAGGGAAGAGGGTCATGCAAGCCTCTCCACATCTCTACCAGATGCAAAGGATATATGCTACCAAGAGTTCTCATTGACAATGGATCAGCCTTGAATGTTCTTCCTTTGGAAACGTTGAAAAAGTTGCCTATTGATATCTCCCACATTAGAGCTTATCAAAATATAGTACATGCCTTTGACGAGACCCAAGGGGATGTGTTAGGAAAGATTGAAGTTCCAATATAGATTGGGCCATCAATATTTTAAGTGGATTTCATGGTTATGGATATAAGCCCTAGTTATAGCTGCTTGCTCGGGCGCCCATGGATTCACACAGCAGGTGCAGTGCCCTATACTCTTCATCAGAAATTGAAGTTTGTTATGGACGGACAATTAATCACGGTAGCTGCAGAGGAAGAAATCATTGCATCGGTGATCACTGATACACCATACATTAAAGTAGATGAGGGGGCACTAGAGTGTCATTTTAGAACGTTGGAATTAGTCAATGCAACCTTCGTCACTGAAGGGAGTAAAGTGCCAGAACTAGAGCTGTCAAGTTGCACAAAGATGCAAGTGAAGCAAACACTTGGAAAAAGGAGCCAATGTTCGATTGGGATTTGGAAGAAACCGTCAAGGAAGGCTTTACCCAGTGGAGATCCCAATAAAGAAGGACCGATTTGGTTTGGGCTTCAAGCCCACCAAATGGAAAAGAAAAGCAGAATTCAGAAAACAATAAGAGAGAAGGAAGTCAAGGTTGAGCATGGAAGAAGTTGAGTGGGAGCCAATGACGTACCCATCCTTAAGCGTCACATTCAGGGCTAGAGGACTCTTAGACCCCTAATGCCCGCTTTGACAAAGAGGAGAAATGAAAAAGATGAATTGTGTGAGGTGTTTGAGAATTTGAGCATTAAAGCCATCACAGACGAGGAGGGAGGAGAAAACAAATTTTTGTCCAAAATTTGCCCCTGCGCTGAATTAAAGAACTGGACCGCAGAAGTAGTCCCTGAAGTTTTTAAAACTGCCTCAGAGTAATTCTCAAAACCAAATCTTTTACCCTTAGGCCCTGGGGTAATTAGAAATCTTTTGTAAAAAGGGTCTATGTCAAAACCATTATTCAGAGTTTAATAAAAGATGCATTTTCCCAATTATATCATGTGGCAAACTTTCTTTCTTTCAAATCACCAAAAAAACCAAAAGGATCATAAACACCAAAAAGCAAAAACAAACCTTGAAAAACATAACAAATCATATCATTTCATTCATTCTTTCTTGGTATATATTTTGGTCCCTTTTCATTTGCAGGTTTTTAGATATCAATGGTCCAAACGACTCCAAATCAAATTCCAAAGTTAATTTTGAATTACCACTATGTTTAGAGGAAGTTGAGAGTATTAATGATGAAGAAGAGTATGACTTGTCTGATGATCTGCTTAGAATGGTAGAAGGGGAGGAAAAGCAAATTTTGCCCCACAAAGAAGAATTAGAGGTTTTGAATCTTGGAACCAAAGCAGAGAAGCGTGAAGTAAGGATCGGTACCACTATCTCAGTTGAGACACGATAGCGTTTGATTGAGCTTCTACAAGAATATAAAGACATCTTTGCCTGGTCATATCAGGATATGCCTGGTCTCGATACAAATATTGCCATGCATAGGCTTCATATAAGAGAAAGATGAAAGCATGTAAAGTAAAAGCTCAGAAGAATAAAGGCTGATACTCTTTTGAAAATTAGAGACGAGGTTAAGAAGAAGTACAATGCAGGATTCCTCGAGGTAGCTAAGTATCCAGAAAGGGTGGCAAACATTGTCCCATTGCCTAAGAAAGATGGAAAAGTAAGAATGTACGCCGACTACAGGGATCTTAATAAAGCAAGCCCCAAGGACAATTTTCCACTCCCACATATCGACACCTTGGTAGACAATACATCCGGCCATTCCCTTTTCTCGTTCATGGATGGATTTTTCAGCTTCAATCAAATTAAGATGTGCCCAGAAGACATGGAAAACACTACTTTTGTAACGCTTTGAGGAACCTTTTGTTATAAAGTAATGCCTTTTGGATTGAAAAACGTAGGGGCAACTTATCAGAGAGCAATGGTCACTCTTTTCCATGACATGATGCACAAGGAAATAAAAGTTTATGTGGATGATATGATCTCTAAGTCTAGAACTGAAGAAGAGCATCTAGCAAACCTGAGTAAGCTTTTTCAAAGATTGAGAAAATTTCAGTTAAAGCTTAACCCTGCCAAGTGCACATTTGAGGTTACTTTTGGGAAGTTGTTAGGCTTTGTAGTAAGCAGAAGAGGAATTGAAATTGATCCAGACAAGATAAAGGCCATACAGGAGCTTCTACCACCCCAAACACAGAAGCAAGTTTGGGGATTCTCGGGAAGGTTGAATTACATAGCCCGTTTCATCTCCCAATTAATGAATAAATGTGATTCAATATTCAGGTTGCTTAGAAAGAACAACCTGGGGACATGGAATGAAGAATGTCAATCAGCTTTAGAAAAGACCAAGGAGCAGTTAACTAATCCTCCAGTGTTAATGCCACATGTTTCAGGGAAGCCGTTAATACTCTATCTAACGGTGTTTGAAAATTCAATGGGCTGCGTATTAGGGCAACATGACGAAACTTGAAGGAAGGAAAGGGTGATATATTATGTAAGCAAGAAGTTTACTGATTCTGAAGCAAGATATACTCCGATTGAAAAGGTATGTTGCACTTTGGTATGGGCCACTAAAAGGCTTAGGCAATATATGTTGTATCATACCACATGGTTGATCACGCGGTTAGATCCATTAAAGTCTATGATGGAAGCTCCAGCCCTATCAGGAAGAATAGCGCAATGGAAGATGTTGCTCTCAGAATATGATATTCAGTATGTAAATCAGAAAGAAGTGAAAGGAAGCGCCATAGCGAATTTTCTTGCAAGTCGTGCACAAGACGATTATGAGGCATTAAATTTTAGTTTCCATGATGAGGATTTGATGTGTATTATAGAACATGAAGAGTCACTAACAGAATTCTGGGTCATGCATTCGATGGTGCTGTAAATGCTCTAGGATGAGGTATTGGAGCAATTTTGGCAGAATACGAGGCATGCATATTGGGCCTAAGGGAAGCCATTGATAGAAAAATTCGAAATTTGAAAGTCTATGGGGATTCAGCGTTGATCATCTACCAAATACGTGGTGAATGGGAAGCAAAAGATGCAAAATTGATAGAATATCACAAGTTGCTCCTAGAGTTAACCAAAGAACTTGATGTGATCACTTTTAGGCATCTCGCAAGAGAAGATAACCAGATGGCTGATGCGTTAGCTACTTTGGCCGCCATGTTTAAAGCAAGCAAGGGTTCTAAGATGATGCCCATTAAGTTACAAATAATGGAGTACCTAGCACATTGTTACAATGTAGAAGAAGAGGCATATGGTTTACCGTGATATTTTGTAGTACATAAAGCTTCAGCGATACCCAGCACATGCTTCGGAAAATGAAAAGAAAATGATCAGGAAAATGGCATCAGGATACATCCTTGATGGAGAGATCCTCTACAAATGAAGTCGAGACCAGGTGCTACTAAGATGTGTGGATGCAAAAGAAGCGTAGTTGATTTTGGAAGAAGTCCATGAGGGAGTTTGTGGAACCCACCCTAGTGGTTTCACTATTGCAAGAAGAATTATGCATTTCGGATATTACTGGTCAATGATGGAAGGGGATTGCATAAACTATTCCCGCAAATTCATTGCGCCTCCTCAGTCTCTTTATGTCATGCCGTTTCCATGGCCATTCTCTATGTGGGGCATAGATGTTATCGGGCAGATTCATTGGAAAGCGTCAAATGGTCATCGCTTTATTTTGGTAGCTATTGATTACTTCACAAAGTGGGTGGAAGCGACCTCATATGCAAATGTAACTAGATCTTCTTTTTGCAACTTTTTAAGGAAGGAGATCATTTGTCAATATGGACTACCTAAAAGCGTAATCACTGATAATGCTTCTAACCTGAACAACCGAATGATTGCTGGGGGTCTATGAGCAGTTTAACATTAAGCATCGAAACTCATTTGTATACCGCCCGAAGATGAATGGGGCAGTAGAAACAGCCAATAAGAATATTAAGAAGATAGTTGCAAAGATGACCGATACTTATAAAGATTGGCATGAAAAGTTACCATTTGCCCTGTGTGCATATCGAACAACGGTACGAACATCCACTGGGCAACTCTGTTCTCATTAGTATATGGAGTTTAACATTAACCATCGTTGCGTGTCTTGATGGAAGCCAAGTTGGAAGAAGCAGAATGGGTACATGCAAGGTATGACAAGTTGAACTTAATTGAAGAAAAGAGACTGAAAGCTGTATGTCATGGTCAAATGTACCAAAGGAGAATGATAAGGGCTTTTGAAAAGAAGGTTCGCCTTAGAGAATTCCAAGAAGGTGATCTGGTATTAAAGAAGAAGTTGCCAATTCAAAGTGATCCCCGAGGAAAATGGGTGCCTAATTGGGAAGGACCGTGCATTGTGACAAAGTTTCTTTCCGGTGGAGCATTAATTTTAGCAGAGATGGATGGAAATGAGTTTCAAAACCCGGTAAACTATGATACTGTTAAGAAGTATTATGCCTGAAGAAGAAAAAAAGGAAAAAGAAAAAAAGGAAAGAAAAAAAAAAGAAAAAAGAAAAGAAAGAAAAGAAAAGAAAAGAAAGGTTCAAAAGTGAAAACCCGCAAATGGAGTTTTGAAACCAAAGGAGGGTCTGAGTTGAAAACCCGTAAAGGGCGACTCAGATAATTTGTAAGACAGATTTTGGGGTTCACAGAACATGCACTGTACTCAAGGTTTCCTCGACACTGGTGGCGTTCAAGATTACTTCTGGCGTTTGATAAGAGGAGTTTGGACTATTGATATTTGAATATTTGTTTTCCTTTCTTTTTATAAACCTTTTTGTGTTTGCCACAACATTAATAAAATTAGTTTCATGAATTTTTCTTTCTATCTTGTTTCCTTCCCTGTCATTATTAGCATCTTTCTTTGAAATAAGGATCAATGGATTTGACAATCATTTATATATGAAAAAGATTTTTGAGTATTACTTTGAGAATGTTTTGGAAAATACAAGGACTATGAAGTGTCTCGTAATTATTGTTTGGGGCATATGACGTTAAAATGTTTGAAGTAGAGGTAAAGCCTTGTTGCAAAATTCTTAAAAAGGAAGGAAAACCATATAAATGCATGTGCGCTTAAATAGTGTTTCTTAACCACCGACCTTCCTTACATAATGATAAGAGCAGCCTTACGATGTCAAAACTTGACTTAGGAAGTTCATCCTTGAACATATAAATATTGATGAAGAAGACATATGAGGATTAAGTATCTCCAATGAAGTGAGAGCAAGATGTAAAGATAAAGCCAGTCAACAAAAGATCAAAAATGAGGCAAAAGCCAGAGTTGTTCATAACTCATTGGAGAATTCCAGGGCAAAAGAGAGGGCCTTATCCCAAGAAATGGTGAATTTAAAGCCGAAAAGCCAAGAAGAATTGAAAGAGAAGTGAAGCAAGCCGTCTTACCTACGCAAGTTTAGGAGAGAGTTTAATGTTAATCGGGTTAGCCTCGATAACCAGAATTCCATCAAAATTAAGAAAACGGTTAAGCAAAAGAAGTTTTAAAAGGAAAAACTTGTCATGCATTCATGTTTTAGACATCCCTAGGGGTATGCATATCATAATTATATAGCATGTTGCATTTTGTTTTTTTTTTTTCAGGTACATGGAAAACCTGTTCAAGTGAGAGTATGCTTATTCATCCAAGCATAAGGAGGATGAAATTTTTCAAGGAAATCCGCCTATCCATTTAGGTAAGAGGAGAATAGAGTTTGCTTATTCATCCAAGCATAAGGAGGATGAAATTTTTCAGAAGATTCGCCTATCCGTTCAGGAAGAAGGAGAATAGAGTTTGCTTATTCATCCAAGCATGAGGAGGATGAAAGTTTTCAGAAGACTTTGCCTAATTGAGCATTTGGGAGGATAGAGCCCAGCTCAGCTGTTCACGTATTTTGGAAGAATAGAACCTAGCTTAGCTATTTGAGCACAAGGAGAATAGAATCAGCCTATCTGTTTGAGCGTGAAACCCAGCTCAGCTATTCAGGCATTTGGGAGAATAGAACACAGTTAGCTATTCGAGCATCATGAAAATAGAGTAGCCTATCCGTTCGGGCATTTGGAGAATGGAACCCAGCTCAACTATTTGAGCATAAGGAGAATAGAAATAGCCTATTTGTTCGAGCATTTGGAGAATGGAACCCATCTCAACTATTCGAGCATTAGGAGAATAGAGCACACCTATCAGTTCGGGCATTTGGAGAATGGAGCCAACCAGAAAATCAGTGAAAATCAGTGTCTTTTTGTCTTTGCTTTATTTTTGTTGCACAGAAATAAGCAAAGAGGGGCAGCAGTTGTCATTAAATTTTCACCTCAATTTTTGTCGTGACCGTTTTTTGAAAACCCGCTTTTTATGTTCGGAATAAAAACAGCCTGGTGATTAGGTTTTTGGAAAATCAGGGTTTTGAACAATTTTATCTTACAATTAATTTTCATTTTTTAGTCAAAACACCTTTTATTTTGCTTAAAAATCATTTTGGAGTTGCCACCGGTCACTTTGGTAGGCCAGACACCATAAAAACGCACCAGAGGTTCTTTTTGAAAAGTTCGGGTTCGGGAGTCGGTTACGTGTAAGGAAGGATTAGCACCCCTACGTACTCCCGTTATCGGTACCTTATTAATTACACGTGGCATTTTGACATTTCGAACATTAATATGGATTTAATTAAATCTTTAAACTGTAAAATGAATTTTATTCCGAATGGGAATATCCTTCTGTAAGAAAATACATTTCGAACGAATATAATTGTGAAACATCCAGTTGCATTAGGACACTTCAACTTATATTCAAAAAATGTACATCAACACAAAAGGTTTAATGTATGATTAATTATTGTCTTGCCATTTTTTAAGTAAACCCTAATTAGGCTCCATTAATTAATTTAATTAAAATTATATGAATATTATTAATTTTGGACATAAAAGAAAACACCCAAAATAATATTAGGCACTTCCTTTAACGAGCCCAAAAGTAACAACATTCTTAATTAAGATGTCTCTAATCATTAACCCTATTTTAATTTTAAAATTTTCCTAATTATTGAATTATTTCCATTTTCTAAGTTGAAGTGAAAGATTGAAACCTTTATCGGAATACTCATCGGTTAACATCACTCTACATTGTGACACTAGCCAATATTAAGTGTTCTAACATTGTTTCAAATATTCACTTATTTTCTATAATGATTTCTCCTATTTAATTATGTAATTAAGAGACCTAGGCTAAAGGCTCTAATGAATACAATTGAGTGATTTAATTCACCTAACAAATATGCTACATGCTATTTAAAACATGCAACCATACAAGATAGATTAAATAATTAAACAAAACAATTAAATAAAAAAAACACTGAAACGAGACTAAATTGAATTAAATTGCAAACTAGAGTGATAGATTTCATTAAAATGAGGGTCAAATTGAATTGTGGTCACAATGCCCAGGGACCAAATAAGAATTACCCCAAACCCTTAAAATTTCACGGATCCTCTGCCCGACCCGGTTTGTAACGCGCGGATCCCCCTTGACCCGGTGCCAAAACGACACAAATTTGACTGGGTATAAAAACCCCTACACCGAGTTGACTCGACCATTTTATCACATTTCCCTCTCTCTAACTCCCTCACTCTCTCAAGACTCTCTCTCAACCGAACCCAGCCAGTAACCGCTCCGCCGCCATCAATTCCCGGCGGCCACATCGATCGCCGGCCAAAACTTTAAAACACCCAAAAACGCTCGGCTTTCACTCCTAAAGCTAGATCTAGGCCCAGATTCAACCAAATCCACCCCGCTACACCCAAATCTAAGCCCTAGACTACCCGAAATCCTCATTTTCAACTCCGACGAACATCTAAAATACCTTCCGATCATCCTGAATTCACGCCGGCCACCATGCAAGATAAGTTCCGATCTAAACTCCATTCTTTAGATATGTTCTTATTCTATTTTTTTGTTTCGATTTCCAACCTATTTTGGATTTATTTTGCAGGAATTAAAAGAAATCAAGAGGAGAATACCTTTCGGCGGCGTTGCGACTTCTTTCCGGTGAGGTTTCGGTGTCCATTCGCATTCCAATGGTGTTCTCTCGGCTTCAAACGTCAGCTCACGATGGCTCTTCGTGGACCGGCAAGCTTTCGACGATCTCGGTAACGACGATCATCAAATTTCAATGGTTGTTTCGATCTCCTTCCACTCATCAGAAATGAAAACTAGAGTTTGGTAATGATTCGACTCAGTGGCTCAGGTTTCACGGTGATGATTCAGCTTCGCAACGATGATCCGACTCGATTTTACAGCAACAATCCACGTTTTCTGGCGTTGATTCAACTTTCCGGCAGCAACTCGGACGATCGATGTCCTTTCGGATTTCGGTGGCTCAACTTCCAATGGAAGGTATAGTTCCCATATTGCCCCTTATCTCTCTTCCTTTATTATTATTTAATTATGGTATATTAATATTTTAAGAGAGTAATTATGGTCATCATTAATTGGATCTGACATTTTCTCTCTCTCTCCTTATTTATAGGTGAGGTAAGGGATGACGTCAGCGGATAGGGGATGAGGATCTGAATCCGCGTGAAGGGTAATTGGACCAATGCCTTGTCGCCACGTGGGATGCTTGGGCGGGAAAAGGAAACACACAATGGATTTTGTGTTTGTTTTGCTGTGTATTTTGTGTTTGTTTGGGGTTATAATATGTGGGATTTGAGCCTTGGGATTTTATCATGTAAATGGGCTTGTAGGGAGACACTTGGGTTATTTTATCTATTTGTTTGATATTTGGGCTTTTGTATTGGGTTTATTTATCGTTTATTTATTTAGGTTTTATTTATAGTGAGAATATAGTATATTTTTATATATATAGATATACCCGAACAAAATTCGGGTATTACAGCTGCCCCTCTTTGCTCATTGCTGTGGAACAAGAATAGGACAAAGATCGAAAAGACATGAATTTTGTCCGAACCATCCACTCATGGAATCTTGAAGTTGTTCTGCTCATTATGAAATTCTTCAATCCGTGTGAAGGGTAATTGGACCAATGTCTGGTCGCCACGTAGGATGCTTGGGCGGGAAAAGGAAACACACAATGGATTTTGTTTTTGTTTTCCTATGTATTTTGTGTTTGTTTAGGGTTATAATATGTGAGATTTGGGCCTTGGGATTTTATCATGTAAATGGGCTTGTAGGGAGACACTTGGGTTATTTTATCTATTTGTTTGATATTTGGGCTTTTGTATTGGGTTTATTTATCATTTATTTATTTAGGTTTTATTTATAGTGAGAATATAGTATATATTTATATATATAGATATACCCGGACAAAATTCAGGTATTACAACTGCCTCTCTTTGCTTATGTTGTGGAACATGAATAGGGCAAAGACCGAAAAGACACGAATTTTGTCCGAACCATCCACTTATGGAATCTTGAAGTTGTTCTTCTCATTAAGAAATTCTTCAATCTTCCTTTATCTTTTCTTTAGCCGAGGATAAACTCTTCTCTTTAGGAATTCTTCCTTCGATGATCGAACTCTTCTTCTTTGTTAGACGAATTCTTCTCATTAGGAATTCTATCTTTGTCAAGGTGGATTCTTCTCATCAGGAATATTTCTTTGCTGGCGAACTCTTCTTATTAGGAATCCTTATTCGTTGGGCGGAGTCTTCTCATTATGAATCCTTCTTCGCTGGGCAGACTCTTCTCATTATGAATCATTCTTCGCTGGACGAACCCTTCTCATTAGGAGTTCTTCTTTGCTGGGGCAGATTCTTCTCATTATGAATCTTTCTTTGCTGGGTGGATTCTTCTCATTATGAATCCTTCTTTGCTGGACGAACTCTTCTCATTAGGAGTTCTTCTTTGTTGGCACGGACTCTTCTCATTAGGAATCCTTCTTTGTTGGCGCGAACTCTTCTCATTAAGAATCCTTCTTTGCTGGGGCAGACTCTTCTTATTATGAATCCTTCTTTGATGGGGCAGACTCTTCTCATTATGAATCCTTCGTTGCTAGGGCAGACTCTTCGCATTATGAATCCTTCTTTGCTGGACGAACTCTTCTCATTAGGAGTTCTTCTTTGCTGGGGTGGACTCTTCTCATTATGAATCCTTCTTTACTGGGCGAACTCTTCTCATTAGTAGCTCCTCCTTGCTGGAAATCATGGATTTGCTTCTCTGGAAAGGAGTTGAATAAGCAAGCTCTTCTCATTAGGAACTTCCTCATTATTCAAAAAACGGACTCTTCTCATTAGGAGTTTTGTCTTTGCTGGGTGAACTCTTCTCATTATGAGCTCACCACTCCTGCAAAAAGAAATATAAGAATTCTTCTTGGTGTAATATAAGATATCTTCAATTTTCCGTTTGAAGCACTAGAATCTCTAAAATCACTAATTCTCTGCTTATGTTGTCTTGGTCTTTCAATCGGAAAACCGTATAAGGTCTCTCATTGCTTTTGTTTATCTTTTTCTACACTCGGAAATTGCATGACCAGTTAAACTGCGAATCTTCTTCATTTGAGTTCAATATTGATCCATCTTGTTTTCCATTCTCTCTTTTTTAACTGGTAACCCAAGAGGTTAATATCTTTGTCGAGATCCACCGCTTCTTCCAGCATGTTGAAATCTTTGCCGAGATCCATCTCTATGAAATGTCTCTGCCTCTATAGACGGAGTGTCTTGAGATTCGTCTCTATAAACAGTACGTCTTTAAGGTCTGTCTCTGTAAATGGAACGTCTTGAAATCCGCTTCTATAAACGAAACCGATACCTACAAAAGAAACATCATCAATTAATTCAAATTGGAGTAGTATAAAACATATTCAATTTCCATTTTGAAGAACTAAGATCTTTAGAGTCACTGCTTTCTGTCAATGGTATCTCAATCTTTCAATCTGAAACTCATATCAAATATCTTGTTTCCTTCTGTATAAGTCCGCCTCTTTCTACTGCATGTGACCTATTTGATCTTAAAGTCGATCTCCCTCGTGCTTCTCTCCTGGTATCATGAATCATTTTTTCCTTTTCCCTCTTCTTCTTTTTCCTTTGTTTTAAACTGAGGCCCCATAAGATTAATATCTTTCAATCTGCAGCTCCTATTGTCTTCCTGTTCCAGCAAACTTTTCCCCAAAATTTTGTTGTTATGCTCATTTTCTTCTTCTTATCAGATCTTGATCAACTGAGCTTTTAGAGCTCTCATCGTCTTCAGGTTTTGACAACACTTTCCCCAGAACTTTATTATTTAGCCCATTTTCTTCTTGAGCAAATTCTAATTTCTTTGGTGATCAAATTATTTCAAGCCCTGCATCCTTTATGGTCTATTCCAACTTGGATTCTCATGCCCCAAGAATCCCATCTTCATAGTCAATAATGCCCCTGATCTCTTTATTTCTTGCTCCATCATGTAGATTTTGCCCCCTCAATCATCATTTAGGGCGAACAAATGCTTCAAGTACTTTTAGTCACTGAACTTTTACTTAGGTCCCTAAACTTTTTCACTTTCCGGTCCTTGAACTTTCTTCAGGTCCCTAAACTTTTTCAGCCCCTGAGCTTTCTTCAAATTCATTTTGTAGACTTATTCAAAAATCCAAGGTGGGAACACACTTTAGATCCCTTATCTTTTTCATATCTGTATTCTTATCATTGTCCTCACCATGACCCTTGATGAATGATTCTTCTCTTTGACCAGAAAACTATCGAACAAATGAGCGTCTCATACTCATCCATATCTTTACCATATCTAGATGACCATTTGTACTCATGATCTTGCATACTGAAGCTTATCTCCGAAACAATACAAGGAAATCTCTCCTTTTCTTTAAAAAATGCCAGCTTGCTGATTGTCATTTCAATAGAGGGTGCCTTATTAGGCCTGAAAAATCATGATCTTAATAAAGAAAGAAAACAGAATAGGATGCGCTGGATACCAAGTGTAAGAGCGTTTTAGATTCAACCCTCCCATGGGTAACATAACTCATGAATGTCGTGGCAATGTCTGTGGTTATGAAATTTCTTCCAAGTCACTCGGTTCACACCCTGTGATTACCGCGTTGCTCGATCCAGCCTGAAAACAACTCTTATTCTGTTATCTTCATCATTTTCCATTCATAAATATGTTCACGCTTTTTGTGCTTGTTTTAACTAGTAGAGTGCAGAAAAATCATTCTAAGAATAGAGTTCTATAAGTGCATGTGTGTGCTTCAAAGATTGAAACCTTTATCGGAATACTCATCGGTTAACATCACTCTACATTGTGACACTAGCCAATATTGAGTGTTCTAACATTGTTTCAAATATTCACTTATTTTCTATAATGATTTCTCCTATTTAATTATGTAATTAAGAGACCTAGGCTAAATGCTCTAATGAATACAATTGAGTGATTTAGTTCACCTAACAAATATGCTATATGCTATTTAAAACATGCAACCATACAAGATAAATTAAATAATTAAACAAAACAATTAAATAAAAAAACACTGAAACATGACTAAATTGAATTAAATTGCAAACTAGAGTGATAGATTTCATTAAAATGAGGGTCAAATTGAATTGCGGTTACAATGCCCAGGGACCAAAACAAGAATTACCCCAAAACCCTTAAAATTTTCCAGATCCTCTACCCGACCCGGTTTGCAACGCACGGATCCCCCTTGACTCTGTGCCAAAACGGCACCGTTTTGACTCGGGTATAAAAACCCCTACAACGAGTTGACTCGCCCTTTTTATCACACTGCCCTCTCTCTCTAACTCCCTCACACTCTCAAGATTCTCTCTTGACCGAACCCAGCCGATAATCGCTCTGCCGCCATCAATTCCTGGCTGGCCGCCGCACCGGCCGCCGGCCAGAACTTTAAAACACCCAAAAACGTTCAACTTTCACTCCCAAAGCTAGATATAGGTCCGGATTCAACCGAATCCACCCCGCTACACCCGGATCTAAGCCCTAGACTACCCGAAATCCTCATTTTCAACTCCGACGAACATTTAAAATACCTTCCGATCACCGTGAATTCACGCCAGCCACCATGCAAGATAAGTTCTGATCTAAACTCCATTCTTTAGATATGTTTTTATTCTATTTTTTTGGTTTCGACTTCCAAACTATTTTGTATTTATTTTGCAGGAATTAACAAAAACCGGGAGGAGAATACCTTTCGGCGGCGTTGCGACTTCTTTCAAGTGAGGTTTCGGTGTCTGTTCGCATTCCAACGGTGTTCTCTGGGTTTCGAATGGCAGCTGACGATGGCTCTTCGTGGATCGGCAAGCTTTCGACGATCTCGGTAATGGCGGTGATCAAATTTCGACAGCCGTTTCGATCTCCTTCCACTCGTCAGAAGTGAAAACTAGAGTTTGGTAATGATTCGACTCAGTGGCTCAGGTTTCACGGCGATGATTCAGCTTCGCAACGATGATCCGACTCGATTTTTTGGCAACAGTCTACGTTTTCCGGCGTTGATTCAACTTTCCGGCGGCAACTCGAACGATCGATGTCCTTTCGGATTTTGGTGGCTCAACTTCCAATGGCAGGTATAATTCCCATATTGCCCCTTATCTCTCTTCCTTTATTATTATTTAATTATGGTATATTATTATTTTAAGAGAGTAATTATGGTCATCATTAATTGGATCTGATATTTTTTCTCTCTCCTTATTTATAGGTGAGGTAAGAGATGACGTCAACCGATAGGGGATGAGGATCTGAATCCGCGTGAAGGGTAATTGGACCAATGCCTGGTCGCCACATGGGATGCTTGGGCGGGAAAAGGAAACGCACAATGGATTTTGTGTTTGTTTTGCCGTGTATTTTGTGTTTGTTTGGGGTTATAATATGTGGGATTTGGGCCTTGGGATTTTACCATGTAAATGGGCTTGTATGGAGACACTTGGGTTATTTTATCTATTTGTTTGATATTTGGGCTTTTGTATTAGGTTTATTTATCATTTATTTATTTAGGTTTTATTTATAATGAGAATATAATATATATATATATATATATATATATATATATATATATACCGGACAAAATTCGGGTATTACAATTTTAAATAATCAGAAAAAAATAAAAAATAAAAATCCCTTTTTCCTTCAAATAATAAAAGGTCGACCTTTTTAAAATCAAATAAAAAAATACAATAAAAAACATCTTTAAAAAAACCATTGTTTGTAAAGCCCACTTCAAAAGGAAAAAATAAGCCCACTTTGAAATTTAAGCCTATTTAAAAAAAAAGAAAAAAAAGAAAATGTGATAATCATTAAGTACTAATGGTGGAAGTTAATGTAGAAAAAGGAAATAAATTGAAAACAAAAAAATAATAAATAGCAAAAAACAGCAGCAAAAAAAACATCAAAAAAAAAGGAAAAAAAAAGAGATCACGTGCACCGCACGCGCTCGATCCAGCACCCAAACCCTAGTCCAGCAAACCCTTCTGTCGAGTGTTCAAGGTGGCCGTTCGGTGTTTACCAGCCATGGCTGTCGTCGCTGTTGGTACCGGCCGGTCCGCCTCGCCGCCGCCGACCTAATGCCACCAACCCCGCTCGCTGCCGCCGCCTGTGCTTCCCGGAATCTGCAAAAAACCGAGACAAAAGGTCAAACCATAGGCTCCAATCAAGGGGAAAATTCAGCTTCGATATTGAACCAAATCAGATAAGGATTGAGGGGTTTCACCGAGAATCAAGATCTTGGCCTGATTTTGGCTCCAATTTGGGGATTAAACGCGGATATTTGCTTGATTTGCAAGCTCAAGTTGTGTATAAAACCCCCCTTCCTCTCCATTGTTCAACACGCCAATTTGAAGTGAAAATATACTTGAAAAAAAAAAGCAAAAAGCTTAGGAAAATTCCGAAAAAATCTTTAAATTTTTTTCAAGAGTTGCTGGAAATTTTGAGTTGAAGTTCAAGTTTGGAAGCAATTTTCCGGGGGCAGTTGGAGCATTTCGAGAAGTCTGTATTCGAGTTTTTCGTTCGTCATTTCGGTAAAATTTCTATCTTACCTTTCAATTTTTATTTAGGTTTTTTATGCTTGTTCTTGGTTGAATTCTTGTTTATGTGGATTTTAGGTTGTGTTCTTGAAGTCGGAAAATTGTTTCACAATTTCAGTAATAATTTTTGTTTTAAATTTCCGTTTTAATTTTGGTTTGATATGTTAAAAATTTGCATGCTTAAAAAATATTATTAGGATTGTTTTGATCTTTAGAAAAGTAGAAATATTTTTTAAAAGTATTTAAATTAAAATGCAAGAATAAAATGAGTAAATGTGGCTTAACTGAAAAAACATAAAGTTAAGGATTTAATTAGGAAAAAACAATAATGCATGGGTAGAAATAATAAAGGGGCTTGATTTTAATAAAAAATATAAAAAGGTTTTTTTTTTGAAATTTAGTTTTAATAATGATAAATGGGTTAAATGGTTTTAAAAAGAAAAATAAATAAGATGTTTGTTTAGGAAAAAAAATAAGTAATAAGTTTTCAATAAATAAAAAATAAAAATGTTTTAGAGTAAAAATTTAAGATTTTAAAAGAAAATAAATTTTTTTAAAAAGGTTTAAAATAAAATCTTAAAAAACAAGGTTTATTTTTAAAAAGGTCATTTTAAAAAGGAATGCCTTAAAAAATAAAAAGAATGAAAAAAATAAGTTTTAAAAGAGAAATTCTTTTTGAAAAGAAGAATATAAAAAAGTTTAAAAGAAACATAAAAAAGGTAAAAAGGTAAAAAATGTAAAAAAATGGTCATGACTTTTAAAAATAAAAAAGATAAAAGAAATAAAATGTTTTTTAGAAAATAATAAAAAGAGAAAAAACTCAAAAGAATAAAATAAGTTATTTGCTTGTCTTTTTTTAGAAATAGGTTAAAACTTAGGGCTAGGTTGTAAAGCTTAGATAGAGACATATTTGTTGAAAAATGTTCTTCACAAAGAAATAAAATACACTTAAGCATACTTAAACTTTAAATTAGGGTAAAAAATAAAATGCTCAACGCACTAAATTTCCATGTTGTTTGAAAAAAGTGAAAATAATTTAATGCGGTGTCTTATCAAACGGGAATGACGAGTTAGCGCCAGAAATGTTGGCGGTGATTAAAGTTCAACTCCCGGGCGATAAGACCGTTAAAATAGACTAATATTCATTAAATCCGAACCTTTTTGAACTTGAAAATTCTAATTTTGAATTTTTTTTAAAACCAATTAGGTACCAATTTTGGGGGACGTGGGGTGCTAACCCTTCCCCACGCGTAACCGACCCTCGAACCTGTTTTCTAATTTTTGCTTACCAAAACCGTTATTTTATTAAAACAAAACATTTTATTAAAATAACCACGTTTTAAAGTGATCCAATCACACTTTTCAAAAAGATTGGTGGCGACACCATGTCTTTAAAAGTTTTCCAAAAAAGTCAAAGCCTCCTAAAAGTGGTTGCGACACTGATCCGGATGAGTTGCTGAAGATACTAGAATGTCGGGGCCTTTTAGCCGTTAATCATTTTCGCTATCATTTTAGTGTGTCAAGGGGGATATTTTGTTTGAGTGCATGTTCCGATGGGGGGAGGTCATGGTGCTCGATTCCTCTTCTCGCATTTGAGGCCGAATTGATTTACCATTGCATCCCTTCTTTGTAAAGTGGTTAAATTGGTTTTATGTAGCGCCAGGCCAGTTGAGTGGGACTAGTTTGTGGATTTTGATGACATTTTTCATGAATTGCAAGATTCATGGAGATGACCTTCTTTTAATATGTTTCGTTACTTCTATAATGCAGTGGTCGGATGTGACGGGAATGCAAAGCATTTTGTGACCGTTGGTCATCGAAGGGGGAAAATGTCGGTAATGAGTAACCATGCTGAGAATCGTCACTTGGAGAGGACAAAGTATGTCAAGGTGGAGTGTTATTGCGTGTAAATAGTGCTCCGCAATTTGTGCAAATATACACGACGCAAGTAATATAGGGATAAGTATGCGAGTATCGTCTCTACAGGGATTGGTACTCGACCTTCAGTTTTATTCCCTTGCACTACAAAATAAAAAAGAGAGTAAAAACACAGATTAAATGGGTGAATTGAGGTAATCTAAAAATAACTAAACTAAGAGAGTCTAGTAAATAAAGTAAAAGAGTGATCAAGATAAGAAGATGGGACGAATTAGAATGTGTCGTAGTGTGGAATCCACTTGACTTCGTTTCTGCCTTGAATGCAGCAACGCACTACTACTGTGGCAATGTCCTAAATCCCTTCCACGGCCACAGTGGTTGAATCCCTGTCGCGGAAATCCCTTGCTCGTGGGCAGGAGCAGTTAAGGTTCGGCAAAGCGTCCTTGGATGGTTCCGCCTTATCCCTAAGCACGGATCACTGGTTGATGACTGAACTCGGTTGATACCTCCCGGCGTGAATCAAAGGCAAACACCAACTGTTCATACACTTCTCTTAGCCGCTGAAACTCTAACCTATCCCTAGGCCGAGTGAGTTAACACCACGTGGGGAGAAAACCGTGCTTATTCCTTTCGTGAGTTCAACTCTCCCGATATTGAGCAAATAAATGATCTCAAATACCCTCTCCCGAGTAGAATGAGAAAATAATTAAAGCCAGAATAAGCAAACCTTAACTTTTATTGCATTAAGAACAAAAACTAAGTACAAAGAGTTTTCACACAACTAGAAAACAAACTAATCCTAACCCTAATAAATTTAGAACATAATGAATATAATCCTAAGCTCAATCTCTCTTCTCTTCTCTCCTCTCTGTGTGTGTTCTCTTTCCATCACGACATGCCTTTACATAGGGGTAGGTGTAGGCACGAATCCTTCTTGGAGAGGAAGTTAAGTTGGACTTGGACTAGACTTTATTAAAGAGGTAAATCTCTTTAATTAATTACAATAAATACTTTTATCCAAGAGTCCAACTTTATACTTCCTTCCACGTTTTTCTCCTCTTCTCGAGCTGCAGATGCCACGCAAATTGTGTAGAAAAATCCAGCGTTAAATGCTCTACAAGTCGGATACCACTTTGCTCATTTTTCCCTCTGACTTTTGCTGCCTCGGCATTGGTCTGCTTTGCTTAGCAAGGCTTCCTCAGCTAACCTCAATAAAAGCTGTCTTGTGGCTTGGCTTGACCAGGGTCTATTGTCTGCTATTTTTGCCTTATCTACCCTCTTTCTTTTTGTGATGTGGCGACATCCTCCTGCTCCAACAGTGGTCACCCTGCAAGAATACCAATCATGCATTAAATAGTACCTTTTTCATATAATAAACAGAATAATAAGCTCAAAGGCATAAACGATGAAATCTATGCATGAAAGGCTATAATGCATCTCAAATGGGTGTAGGTTGAGTGATAATTGCCATGAAAAAGGGGTTAAAATCTAGGACTTTTGGGCACTTATCAAGTGTAATGTTGGAAATTTTCTATTTCCCGTTGTATGGCGTCGGGTGATGAAGGATAGGGTTGCGCCACCTGACGTGGGGAAACTGTCACCTGCTGAGTTGAGGCTTCTCAAAAGGCTAGAAAATGACCCACCTTGTTGTTTTAAAGAGGTATGCACTCTTAGAAATATTTAGCTACATTTTCTAGAGGAGAAAAGCCCTAATGGTCGGGATGAAAGAGATTTTGATATGTTTCCAGAGGGTTCTCTGGTGAACGTGCCTACTTGCGCGAAAGCTTATGTTGAGTGGATTGTTGAATCGATTTAAGCCAAGAGGGGGTGAATTGGATTTTTAGAAATTTTGGTGGTGAAATGGAAAAATAAAATTTGCAAGACAAGGCACTTAGAGTGGTTCAAGTTCCAATTGAACTCTACATCCACCTCCTTAGCTCCCACTAAGGATTTTCCAACAACTCCACTAGTTGATCTTCCCCTTTTCTAGGCTTACGAGGAAACCTTTACACAATGGCCAATTTTCAACCCAAAAATTGACCAAACCATCTCACTTGGTTACAAAGAAGATTAAGGCAAATAACTAGTATCTCTCAATACAAATGTTGCCCAATTACAAGCACTCAACCCAATTGAATCAAATAACATGGGAAATACAAAGAACCACAATTGGGGTTTTACAAGGAATATGGAAATTTTGCAAAAGAGCTTGAATTTGATGTTTGGATGTTTCTCTAAGGATCAATAATTGTTGTTGGTGCTTTTAGGACTCCCTTTTATACATTCTCATTGAATTCTAGCCATTGGGGTTATTGCCATCATAATTATAGTCGTTGGGATGCAATCTTTCCACCATAAATGCACTTCTACAACTACCCGTTCTGAAACGCTCGACCTTGTTTCGAAACAGACCAAAATAGAAATAGTTGTTGGGGTGTAATTAAGAGACCGTATCAAAATGGATGAGATCATTTCGATACGCTAAGAGCATGTTCCGAAACGAGCTAGAGCCCATTTTGAAACATTTTGGCACTGCCAAAACCCGTATTGAAACGACTTAAAACGTTTGATACACTTTAACCGTTTCTCTGAAAATTAGTTATTAAAATGCAACGGTCGTATTTTTGAATCCAAGTTTGAAAATCGTTTCGAAACGTTTGAGGTCGTTTCGATACTGCCGTATCAAAATGGTTCAATTCGTTCCGTTTTTCTTCATCCGTTTCGAAACATAGATGCCTGTTTTGATACACCCGTATCGAAACGGCAAGGCTTGTTTCGAAACAGAGGTTAACAATTTCAAAATGTTTCGAAACGCCTAAGGGCCGTTCCGAAACGTTGACTCGAAAATCATTGTTTTGACTTGGAAAACAATTAGAAAAATTTGAATAAACTTAGGTTTTTACTTGGACAATTTTCTTAGAGACTTTGGGAAGTTTTGAGGACTTAAAAATTTATTTTCTCTTTTTCAATTTAGTCCTTAAAGCCTTTGTTATATCAAAATCAATTCATTAGTTTTACAATCTTCCCCTTTTTGATATAAAAAAACCAAGTATAAATTTTTAAGTGTTTTGAAATCTTTGAAAAAGTTTTTACTCCCCATCAATTTAAGATAGGTTTTAAAGTTTTGAAAAGATTTAAAATTCAAGTATTTGAAACTCAAAACCAACTTTAAAAAACACTTAGGCTCTTAGATTACTTCTCCCCCCTTTTGTCAGATCAAAAATAGATAAGCAAGGCTAATAAGAGAATGACAGAGTCATAAAAAAATAAACCAAACAACATAATTATCATAGATATCATTGAAGTTTAAGAAACAACATCAAAGACATAAATATTCAAAGCATTGAAGTTTAAGCTCAATCCTAAAAACAAATAATCAAAGCATAGGTCTTAAAGATAAAAACATAAATAGGTGAAAACTTAATCCTAATATGACATAATAATATGATATGCAATATGAATCCTAGGCCGCATCATCATCATCGTCTCCAACGTCATCAAGAGAATCATCATTGGTCTTTGCTTGATCTCGGCAAAAGCTCCTCCAATCACCATAAAATGTGGAGAAGGAGAGATCCATGGATGTTTGTTGATTCTCAAGAGTTGAAACACGATCTTCTAAGGATTGAATATGAGTGTTGAGAGCACCAAAACCTGAAGCCATGTTCGTGTCCATCGTGTTGAACCGTTCGGTAAGGAAGGCTATAAGAGCATCATTTTTGGGAGCCGCGACGAGAGCCGGATCTTGAGGTTGAGGCTCTACTTGAGGTGTTGGAGCTCTCCTATCAACACAAACCCATTGGCCAAGTGTGTAACGAAACCCGGACTTCACAAGAGAAGATTCACCAATCTTTTGCTTTCGGGGTTTCGGAGAATCATAGGAACAATCAAAACGAGCCTACCAAAGATAAAGCTCAACATTGTCCCATAAGTGAAGGATGTAAGTGAATCGGTTGTGCGAATATTCACTTGATGGACCACCTCGGTGAACATGATTTTTACTAAGTTCGATCATTTTGCTTGGCAAAAACACTCAAGCCAAAAGTGATCGACTTGTCGGATGTGGACAATTTTACCTCTTGAATGGCGAATGAACCAAAAGATGATCAAATGTAAGAATCGATCATGAGCATCCAAGGTAAGAACAGATCCAGTGTGAGCACCAAAGTGATTCTCATCCTCAAGACCTTCATCTTTGAGCCCAAGGGTGTTCTCTAAGACGGATGGATCAATACAGAACTTCTTGCCCAAAAGATAAGACTCGATGCCAATGACCTCGGAATGATCTTCATTGTTGATGAGAATGACATTTGAGTAAAAGAGCAAGACCATGTTCTTGTAGACAATGTTGGGAATGCTCAGAAAGGATAAGAAACTTCATTCTTGCAAGAGAGGTAGATAACGGAATTCAAAACGCTCGGAGTCAAGAAAATCTATATCCACAACTCGCTCTCTTTGAACGGCGGAATCATGAATGATTTTGAATCGTTCTTTAGTATCTTGATTCCTACGGCTTTTCTGAAAAAGAAGGGTAAGGTTTGGAAGAATGTTCTCTTGGGTCGAACCTTCACCCGCTTGAGTCTTTCGTTTCTTGTTTTCCATTAAAAATTCCTAAAAACACAAAGCAAGTAAGAAAAATTTTGAGTGTATGCATTTAAATCATAATTCAATCCAATAAAAATCCCATTAAGGTTTTAAAACCACTTTGAAAGTATATACATATATAATTTTTTTTTGAAGAAAACAATTTTGAAAAACTGTGTTAAAAATATGATTAAAATTAAATATATTCGAATAAAAAAATTTGAGATTTTGAATTTTTTTTATAAGTTTTGTAAAACCCATGATGTAGAACATATATTCTATACAAAACTTTAATTTTCTAACCTAAGATTCGAATGAAATCAAAGGAAAAAGAAAAGGTTAGAAAAATACCTTAAAAGAGGGATTTTAGAAGAATTGATGGTTGAAATTGCACCAAGTTGTTGAAGCTTGCTTAGATTTTCGTTTGGGAGTAAAAAACCTCAAGATTTGATGAAAAACAATGAGGTTTGGAGAGTTTTTATAGAGGAAATCGTTTTTAGGGTTTTTGAGTTTTAGTAAAAAGTAAATTTTGTGCATTTAAAGCCCTTTAAAAAGGCTTTCCGGATACGCGTTTCGAAATAGTCTAGACCATTTCGAAACAGGCGTACTGAAATGTCTACGAACGTTTTGAAACTTGCTGACCGTTCTGATACAATTTTGCCCGTATCGAAGCCCAAGAGATTGCCCGTATCGAAACGCATATGGGTCGTTTCGATACATGTCTTGGCAGAACCAAAATGTTTCGAAACCTTTTGGGGAGTTTCGAAACACCCTGGTCACATTGTATTCTTTTAAGGCACCCGTATCGAAACAGGATTACCCGTTTCAATACACCTAGGCTTGGAGGTGCAGATGAGGCCTTAAATTGCAGAAAAATTGAATTTTAATAGGTCCTAGATGCATAAATCTTATGAATGAGCAAGAAAAACATATCAAAACACAAACATACTCCCCCTAACTATAAGCATGGATGAAATTAGCATCAAAAGCATACAAGCTTGGCATTTTACAAGAAATCAAGCAAATTTAAGCACAAAAGGTCCTAAAAGGTCAAGATAGGCTAGTTAGACCTAACTCTCTCCTAAGGGACCAAAAACCCTCCTTATCTAGAGGTTTGGTAAAGATGTCCGCTAATTGATTTAAGGTGTCTACATACTCTAAAACAACATCTTCCTTAAGGACATGATCTCTAATGAAATGATGCCTTATCTCTATGTGTTTGGTTCTAGAGTGTTGGATGGGATTTTTGGTAAGACATATAGCACTAGTGTTATCACAATTGAGGGGTATGGTGTCTACCTTAATTCCATAGTCTAAGAGTTGTTGTTTCATCCAAAGGACTTGAGCACAACAACTCCCTAAGGATATGTACTCGGCTTCGGTGGTAGATAAAGCTACACTATTTTGTTTCTTAGAGAACTAAGATATGAGCATACTACCTAGGAATTGGCAAGTGCTAGAAGTTCTTTTCCTATCTATTTTGCAACCCCCGTAATCCGCATCTGAAAAAGTATGAAGGTTAAAGGTTGAGTCTCTAGGGTACCAAATACCTAAACAAGGAGTATCTCTAAGGTACCTAATGATTCTTTTAACGGCTATAAGGTGAGACTCTCTAGGACTAGCTTGAAACCTAGCACACAAGAAAACACTAAACAATATATCCGGTCTACTTGCGGTAAGGTAAAACAAAGATCCAATCATAGAGCAATAAAGCTTAGAGTCAACAGACTTACCTCCTTCATCTTTATCAAGCTTTGTGGATGAACTCATTGGTGTAGCTTGAGGCTTTGCTTGCTCCAAGCCAAACTTCTTGAGCATATCCTTGATGTACTTAGCTTGATTGATGAAGATGCCATCCTTCATTTGTTTGATTTGGAGTCCAAAAAAGAATGAAAGCTCTCCCATCATGCTCATTTCAAATTCACCTTGCATCAACTTAGAAAAATCTTGACAAAGAAATTCATTAGAAGAACCAAATATAATATCATCAACATAAATTTGAACTACTAAGATATCTTTACCATTGTTTTTAATAAAAAGTGTTGTGTCCAACTTTCCTTTCTCAAAACCTTTTTCAACTAGAAAACTTGAAAGTCTTTCATACCAAGCTATAGGAGCTTGTTTTAAACCGTACAAAGCTTTTGGCAATTTAAAGACATGGTTTGGAAAAATAGGATCTTCAAAACTTGGTGGTTGTTCCACATACACTTCTTCGTTTATGAAACCAATTAAAAACGCACTTTGAAATCCATTTGAAAAAGCTTGAAATCATGAAAACATGCAAATGCAAGTAGCATCCTAATGGCTTCCATTCTAGCTACGGGTGCATAGGTTTCATCAAAATCAATCCCCTCTTCTTGAGTGTAACCTTGAGCAACAAGCCTAGCCTTGTTTTTTCACTATGTTACCACTCTCATCTAATTTGTTTCTAAAGACCCATTTAGTTCCTATAGTAGATTTATTTCTAGGCCTATCAACTAATGTCCACACTTTACTTCTCTCAAATTGATTTAACTCATCTTGCATGAACATAATCCAAAAGTCATCTTTTTATGCTTTTTTAACATTCTTAGGCTCAATGCATGAGTTAAATGCAACACGATTAAGCATTTTAAGAGAAGAGCGAGTAGTTACCCCCTTGGATGGATCACCCAAGATCTCACCACCCTTGACATAGTTGTACTCCCTTGGGTAGCTCACTTCCTTTTCCTTAAGAGACATGTCTTGCAATGCTTCTAGAGGCGGTTCTTGTGCTTCTTCCTCTTTGTGTAACGCCCCGGTTTTGGGCCTAGATGTTTTAGACATCAGATCGGGTTAAGTGAATCGGTCAGAAACGGTTCAAATCATATTAGGTGGTTCGGGGAAATCAAGGTTCGGGATAGGATAAAAATATAAAAATGCTAAAATCCTCTAAAATCATGTTTAAGAGGTTGGTCAAATCAATTTTACAAAATGAGTTTTGTAAGTGGTACATTTTGGGCAGTGACCAAAATGTAAAGTTTTAAAACTGTAGAAAAATGCAATTTTCAAAGGAAGAGTCAAAATCTTAGAATCTTTAGGGAGCTTTTAAGCAATTAAGCCTTTCCTGAATTTGACATGTGTTTTAAATGGATTTTTAATTAATTGATTTATTAGTTTAATTATTTAATTAATAAAAGTTAGTTATTTTAGAAACCAAATTCACGTTAGTTTCTCATTTGCCTCATTTTTGCAGGCCAAACGACACAGGGGCATCTATACGAATTACCCGTGTATCGATACACTTGGGCTATCCTTGAAGGGCGTACCGATACGCGGGGAAGGGTACCGATACTTTTTTCCCAACCTTGGCTACTGCCTTCATGCGTATCGATACAAACTAAAGGGTACCGATACCTGACCGTTGTTTTCAGTTAAAAGTATCTTCTTGAGTTCTGAAATGTTACATATTGGTCCCTGGATGTTGTATGTTCAATTGGTTGAGTTTGGATGATCCGTTTGTCATGATTTTTGACATGGTGGCATGTTACATGACTAATTAAGGGTTGGTAATCTTAAAATTGGATTAGTCCTTGTATTTTCAGAAATTACATTTTAGTCCTTAAATGCGTAAATTTTGCAATTGAACCCCTAAACGAACTCCGATCGATGTGTCGTTTTATTCTAAGTGATTTGCTGAGCAAGTAGGACTTAAAATGCATCTAGATAAGATAAAAAATAATAAAAAAGATCGTTAATCGAGGTCAGCTTTAGCGAGTTGGCTTTAGTTTTCCCCGTGTAATCTTCTTAATTCGGGTCGGGCGTCTAGGCCGGGCTAAGGGGGTTACATTTTTTTGGTATTAGGGTCAGGTTCCGAAAGAATTGGGAATGATGGTAAGTTAATTTGGTGAGTTTTTTATGTTTATATTGGTACTAGTGGCATGTTGGGTGAGAAAAGCATGACTTTAGTAAAATATGGATGTTATGCTATGCTTGGATGTTGTGAATTATATGTGAGTTAAATATGATCCTATGTTGATGATATAATGGTGTTGTAAGTTGATTTTGTGTGATAATTGAGGTCTGACTGGGGTACCCATTGCCAAAAGCTACTGACAAATGAAGTTTTGTTGTGAGCAATGAATTGAGTGACTTAGGTCCTTGCTACTGAAAGCCTGATTATTTTTATCGTTGTATTTGCATTATAGTACATTTCTTTCACCATGGGTCTGAGACGAGAGACGAGGGGAAATGCCCGAGTTGTGGCCTAGAATAGGCCGGAAGAGCGAGTAGAGAATCTACCGCCTCCTCCTCCGGGTGAACCATCTAGAGGTTGTGAGACAAGAGCTGAGGATGGAGATGGTGCTGGAGGTGTTGCACCAGAGGGAGCACCGGGGCAAGGTGTTCCTGATATGACAATAGTGATACAAGCTATTGCTTGAGACTTTCAGGCGGCAGTAGCTGGGTTACATGCAGCCGCACAACAGCAGGGTGCCAACCCTGGGTTACCTCTGGAGCGTTTACGCAGCATGGGCGGTACTGAGTTTAGAGGATTGACTCTTGAGGGGTCTGAGGCTTGGCTCGAGAGTACCAAGCGCATCTTGGGACAAATGAACTGTAATAATGTCCAAAAGTTGGGCTGTGTAGTGTCGTTGTTGCATGGCAATGCATACACATAGTGGACGACTATCACAGCTGGGATGAAGCAGGATGATATTGATTGGGCCTTTTTCATGAATGCGTTCTAGAAAAAGTTCTTGGAGGTCCAATATCTGGACGAGAAGAAGCGCTAATTCATGGCTTTAGCACATGGCAGTATGACAGATGCTGAGTATGAGGTGCAATTTGTGAGGCTGAGCCAGTATGCACCTGAGTTAGTACCAGACGAGCGGGCGAGGTGTGAACGTTTCCATTATGGGTTGGTAAGGGAAGTTAAGACATACGTGCTAGCGGCTGAGTACACAGACTTTGATGTGCTGGTCTCGCGAGCTAAGGATATACAGCCGAGTCTAGGGATGACGACTCGATCTGGAGGCTCTAGTTCTGAAAAGAGAGGTGCAGACCATGATGGTGGGCATGATCATGGCAAAAGGCCACGTGATAGAGGTTATCAGAGGGAGCATCGTTGGGGTGGTGGTGGTGGATAAGGTCGTGGGCAGCATGGTCAGAATATTGGTGCTCGTGCTCCAGTTTGCAATCGTTGTAGGAGACATCACATTGGGGAGTGTTGGGGTGTCTCGGGGACTTGTTGGCACTATGGGGTGTAGGGTCACGTGAAGTGTGACTGTTCGTAGTTGGCTAGGCAGGCACCGGTACGTGGTATGGAACCTCAGAGAGGCTGTGGGTACGACCGAGGTAATTTTCAGAGGAGAGAGGAAGGACGACGAGGAGTTGCTCACGTGGTAGCTATTCAGCCAGAAGAAGGTGGTCCTGCGAGAGTGTATGCTCAGCGCGAGGGGCGCAACGATACGGATGTGATCGCAGGTACCTTTGCTCTACATTCTTTATCTTTGTTAGCATTGATGGATTCTGGATCCACACATTCTTATATCTTGAGTGAGCATGCATATTTGCTTGACATACCTGTCAAGCTGTTGAAAGTAGGAATGCAAGTGACTAGTTCCTTTGGTGAGACTATGGTCACAAGGAAATTGTATAGGAGATGCCCTCTGTCTGTGCAGGGTCATGTTTTTCCTGTGGATTTGATGGAATTACCTTTTTATGGCTTTGATGTGATTCTTGGGATGGATTGGTTGTCTGAGCATATGACTGTTGTTGATTTGGATGTTAAGCGAGTTACCTTGAAACTTGTTTATGATTATGAGGTGGTGATAGTAGGCGAGAATGTGAAGTTCTTGTCTAATGTTGTTTCGGCTTTGGAAGCAAGCTGTATGCTAAGGATGGGCTGTGATGCTTATCTTGCCTATGTGATGAATTTTGGTGCAAAGGATGTACGTGTGCAAGACATCAGAACCATTTGCAATTTTCCAGGTGTCTTTCCAGAAGAGTTGCTTAGATTACCACCAAACAGGGAAGTTGAGTTTGGTATCGAGTTGTATGAGAATACGACTCCGGTGTCCATTGCTCCTTATCGAATGGCACTGAAAGAGCTGAAAGAGTTGAAGATGCAACTTCAGGAGTTGCTTGATCGAGGATTCATGTGGCCGAGTGTATCACCTTGGGGTGCGCCAGTGTTGTTTGTAAAGAAGAAAGATGGGACAATGCGGATGTGCATAGATTATCGACAACTGAACAAGTTGACGATCAACAACAAGTATCCTTTGTCAAGGATTGATGATCTCTTTGATCAGTTTCAAGGAGCCTCAGTGTTTTCTAAAATTAATTTGAGGTTAGGATATTACCATTTGAAGGTTAAGGATGTAGACGTACCTAAGACATCTTTTTGGACAAGGTACAGACAATATGAGTTCTTAGTGATGCCTTTTGGATTAACAAACGCACCCGCTGCTTTCATGGAGATGATGAATCACATATTCCATGGGTTTTTAGATCGGTTTGTGGTAGTGTCCATCGATGAAATCCTTGTGTACTCTCTTACCGAAGAGGATCATGACAGACACTTAAGGATGGTGTTGCAAGTGTTGTTGGAGAACTAGCTTTATGCTAAGCTGAGCAAGTGTGAGTTTTGGCTTAGGGAGGTAAACTTCCTTGGACATGTTGTATCAGCCGAGGGTATTCGTGTTGATCCACATTAGATAGAGGCAGTGGTGAATTGGAAAGTGTCTAAGTCGGTGACAGAGGTACGAAGTTTTCTTTGCTTGGCTGGATATTACCGTAGGTTTGTCAAGGGTTTCTCGAAGATTGCTGCACCTTTGACCAAGTTTTTGTGGAAGAATATTCTCTTTGAGTGGATAGATGCGAGGCAACAAGCTTTTGAGAAGCTGAAGGAAGCTTTGACGCAAGCTCCTGTCTTGATTCAACCTGAGTTTGGTAAGGAGTTTGTAGTCTATAATGATGCGTCCTATGTTGGTTTGGGCTGTGTGTTGATGTAAGAGGGTAAGGTGGTGGCATATGCATCTAGACATTTGAAGGTGCATGAGCGTAACTACCCTACTCATGATCTTGAGCTTGCGGCTGTTGTGTTTGCCTTGAAGATGTGAAGGCATTATCTTTATGGCGAGAAGTGTGTGGTATTCACAGATCATAAGAGTTTGAAGTATCTTATGTCTCAAAAGGAGTTGAATCTTAGGCAGCATCGATGGGTGGAGTTGCTTAAGGATTATGATATGTCGATCGAGTATCAACCTGGGAAGGCTAATGTTGTGGCTGATGCTTTGAGCAGGAAGGTGGCTGTGGAGCTGAGGGTGATGTTTGCTCGATTGAGCATATCGCGAGATGGTGGTCTTGTAGCTGAATTGTAATTGAAACCATCCTTGATTCAATTGATCAAGGATAAGCAATTGCTTGATGATTCTCTTGTCCCTCACATTCAGGATATTGCGGATGGTAAGCCTTTGTATTTCTGTTTTAATGACGATGGTGTTCTGTATTTTGGGAGTCGGATAGTAGTGTCGAGTGATGCTGAGTTGAGGTGCACTATTCTGACTGAAGCTCATAGTATTCCTTTCTCTATGCACCCTGGTAGTACGAAGATGTATCATGGTTTGAAGGATGAGTACTACTGTGTGGGGTTGAAGAAGGATGTTGCGGAATTTGTTGGCAAATGTATGGTTTGTCAGCGAGTGAAGGCTGAACATCAGGTTCCTTCTGGATTGTTACAACCGTTAAAAATCCCAGAATGGAAGTGGGAAAGGATTACCATGGATTTCGTGTCTGGGTTGCCTTTGTCACCATCGAAGAAGAATTCTGTTTGGGTGATTGTTGATCGCCTTACGAAGTGTGCACATTTCTTGCCTGTGCATACTACGTATACTTTGGATAAGCTAGATGGGCTGTATATTGATGAGATTGTGCGTTTGCACGGGGTGTCGAAGTCTATAGTGTCGAATAGAGATCCGAGGTTCACATCGAGATTTTGGGAATGTTTGCATCAAGCCTTTGAGTACCTTAACGATCGAGGAAGTGTGGTGTCTCGTCTCTCATTAGTGGGGTTATACATCAATCGATGAGTGGTGTTGAGGGGTTTATATGGTGTACCGAATACTGCACCACGGGTGTCATAACGGTTGAGGGGTTTATATTGTGTACCGAATACTCCCGTTTGTGAACCTTGAGATGCCGGTGAGAATGTATGAAGTGTGGGGACAACACTTGTGAATCCGTGTATCCGATGATTTTATGAAGTAATTGAAATGAGATTTCAATATGGTTTTAGAAAATGTTTAAAAATGCATTGATAGTGTTTTGCTTTTTGAGCACTCCTCACTAAGCCTTGTGTGCTTACTCTCTCTTTATCCATCAATGCAGAGAATTAAAGCTTGGATGGCAGTAAGAAGCAAGGGATCAAAAGAGAGTTCGTTACTTGAAAGTATGTTTTCGGTTTAGACTATGAGTAATAAGGGCAATGGGGAGTTCGTTGTGTTTTGGGTATATATGTCTAAACTCCTTGTTTGAGCAAGTTTGTATTGTTGTGATTGATTAGCGTTTTTGTTGATTTCTTAAACAAAGTTTGTGATAAATTGGAATGTTGATATTGGTTGAATTTAAGTACTTCGTATCATCCTCAGATGGATGGTTAGTCTGAACGTGTTATTCAGGTTTTGGAAGATATGGTGATATGTTGTGTCATTGAGTTCCAAGGAACCTGGGAGAAACAATTGCCTTTGGTGGAGTTTGCGTATAATAATAATTATCAGGAAAGTATTCAAATGGCACCGTACGACGCTTTGTATGGTAAGAAGTGTCGTACGCCTTTGTGTTGGGCTGAAGTTGGGGAAAAGCATGTTTCTTTGCCTGATGTGTTAAAAGGCACAAATGAGAAAGTGAAGCTTGTTTGTGATTGCTTAAAAGCTGCCTCTGATCGTCAGAAATCCTACATGGATTTAAAACGTAGGGAGATTGAGTATGCAGTTGGTGATCACATGTTTTTGAAAGTGTCGCCTTGGAAGAGGGTAATGAGGTTTGGAGGTAAGGATAAGCCTAGTCCAAGGTTTATTGGACCATATGAAGTTATGGAGCGTGTTGATCATGTTGTGTATCATTTGAAGTTACCTCCCGAGTTGGAGAAAATTCATGATGTGTTTCATGTGTTGATGTTGCGGAGGTATAGGTCGGATCCGTAGCATGTTATGCTAGTAGAGGATATTGAGTTGCAACTGAATTCGTCTTATGATGAGAAACCTATTGAGATTCTTGATTCTAGTAGCAAATTTCTTCGTGGTAAGACAATTGAACTTGTAAAGGTGTTGTAGCATCGTCGATGAGTTGAGGAATCCACGTGGGAACGCAAGGCAGGCATGTTGAAACAGTTTTCGCACCTTTTTCCTCTAGGTAAAATTTCGAGGACGAAATTTCCTAATTTGGGGAGAGTTGTAACGCCCAGTATTGGGCCTAGAGGTTTTGGGGATGGTTTTCGGGTTCGTTGGACCGAGATTAGAGATTTGGGTAAGTTTCGGGATGAGTTCAGGGAAAACATATTTCAGAAGGTGAGAAAAATATGGAAAATTATCTAAAATACCTTTTAAATATATAAAAGGTTTTGGTGAAATCAATTTTGCGAAACGAGTCATGGAAATGTGACATTTTGAACTAGTTACCAAAATGTAAAGTTTGAAAACTGGTTTTAGTGACTGTGTTGTAAAATGGTTAAAACTTTGAATCTTTAAGAAGCTAATATACCTAAGTATTTAATCAGATTTTTCTCTCAATTGGATTAGTTTTCAATATTTTAACTGAAGCATTAAAAGAAATTAATTAAAGGAAGGTAGTTATTTTCACACACAAGAAAAACCAATTGACATGATTTTCTATTCTCCAAAGTTTTCTCTCAAAATATCTTCAGCCAAACATCTATTTCCAGCAAAGATTTTAGGTAGTGATATTGTTTTCTTAAACTAATGATTTCTATTAGATTTTCTAACTTGTTTCTAAAAAATCACATTGATTTCTTTTTTCTTTTCAAGATGTAAAATCATCCAATTTAGAGGGATTTCAATCATTGAAGGCGAGCTTCGTTCTTCTCCTTTAATGAAGGGTTCTTTAATTAAATTCCCATGTTCTCGCCTCTTTAAATGTTGTTTCTATTAAGGTTTTGTGATTTGATTAGATGAAATTATGAAATCAAGATTTAATTGATGGATTTTTGGAGTGAATATGTTTTTTTGTATTTATGATTGCTTTTAATCATGATTTTGAATTTTAATAACGTTGAGATAAAGATTTTAACATTGTAATCCTGAAACTATGTGAATCTCTAATTGTTTAGGTTGCTAGATTTGGGTTTTGTGGAGTTGCGGTGGTTTTATGAATGCTAGAGGTATAAGGATGATAATGTGATGATTTTGGATGTTAATCAATGATGTTAGGTGGTTTGAAACGTTAGTTTATGGCTAGGTTAAGTTTAGAAGTGTTTTGGTGATGATTTCAGTTGTTTCAAATAGGCGATTGATAGCTTTTGACATGGCAATGTTGTGGAATTGCTTGTTGGGATTTTGAATGCATTGAGATGCATTAATCCTCTATTGTTATATGGTAAAAATAGGGGACAACGATCCGTAACAAGCGGTGAAGCTTTGGAGGCTTCGGACGCCTAGCTTCGCGTCGGCGAATCGAGGTTTCGCGTGTCGATGAGTGAGAACGTGGATTTCAGCTTTGAAATGTTTTAAAGGTGGTTTGGGAACTTACATTTGAGCTTGAAATTCTTGTCTAAGTTCGAAATTAAGTATAAAATGGTTTTCTCTCACGGTCGTGCTATTATGAAATGATTTTATGATTTTGTTGTGATTTCATGTTACCTATTGTTAAAGCTTGTTTAAAGTGTGCGATATACTGTTTTTAATCAAGGGTTGATGAAGGATGCACATGCTAAGTGATTCTTGTAAGTACATGTTTATACTTGTGTGTAAAGCATGGTTTGTTGCTTTGGAAAATGGTTTAATGTTGATGCTTTGAAAATAGTGAGGTACATGGTTAAATGTGAATTATATTGGCAAGTGATGGTATGAAAATGGTTTTGAAAATGCTATCAGATATATTTAGCCGGGTATAGGATTGAGTGCACTATAAACAACTAGCCTTCGATGTTGAGGAGTTTATACGGGGTACCGAATACTCCATCCATGTACCCTAATGATCAAGGAAGTGTGGTGTCCCGTCTCTCGTTAGTGGGGTTATAGATCTACCGATGAGTGGTGTCGAGAGGTTCATACAGTGTACCGAATACTCCCTCACGGGTGTCACAACGGTTGAGGGGTTTATATTGTGTACCGAATACTCCCCCACGGGTGTCACAATGGTTGAGGGGTTTATATTGTGTACCGAATACTCTCGTGTGTGAACCTTGAGATGATAGTGAGAATGTATGAAGTGTGGTGGATACAACGAGTGCTGTAGAAGTATTGAGTTGGAATGCATTCAGGAAAATAGGAATTCCAGGCTTAGAGTTAAAACCGACCAGCCCAGTGTATGGCTTTAGTAATCGACCCATCGAGGTGAAGGGTTCCATTCAACTACATGTAACATTGGGAGATGGTGATAACAAAGTCACGCATATGGCCAACTTTCTGGTCATCGATAACCCATATGCGTTCGATGTTACCTTTGGAAGACCCTTAAATGAGGAAAGTTAGAATGATGGCAGTCTCTTTTTGCATGCAGGTTAAGTTCCCTTCACCCACAGGGGAAGGCTTTATGCAGGCTGGTCAAAAGACAGCAAGGCAATACCATATCCTCTCGCTCCAAATGGCACAGAAGAAGGAGAATCGTGACAACGCTACCATGGAAACTCCGCCCTAGCAGAAAGGGTTTGAGATCAATATCTTAAGCAAAACCGTAATGACTCTCGACAACTTAAGCTTCAGAAAGGAATCAAATAACTAGAGAAAAGGGGAGCAGACGAAGTTGTCGTGGGGTAGAGAGGCAAATGAAGAATCGTCCCAATGAAAGGATTTCTGAACACTGTGATGCTTAACACCTTCTTCAAGGTTTGTTCCTTCATTTCCTGCTTTTGTTTTTTTTCTACATGCATTTTGTAATCCCGCACGTTTTGTATAATCCCTTTTATATGACAATAGCCTACAGTCTCTATAAATTTAGTTAACCATTCCCTGGCATAAAAATCAGCGAGTCGTCGTAGGTTGCTTCTAAAGAAGGTGAGAAAAAGTAAACAATGGATCGTCTGAACGTTTGTTGCTTTCAAAAAGCGTGCATACAGGAATCAGCTCAACGGTCATCGCTTCCAAAGCAAGTGAGTGAAAGCAAACAAAGGATCGTCTGAGCGTCCGCCGCTTTCAAGAAGCATGCATATAGGAACCAGCTCAATGGTTGCTGCTTTCAAAGCAAGCGAGCGAAAGCAAACAAAGGATCGTCTAAGCGTCTGCTTCTTTCAAGAAGTGTGCATATAGGAATCAGCTCAATCGTTATCGCTTCCAAAGCAAGCGAAAAAAGCAAATAAAAGATCGTCTGAGCGCCCATAGCTTTCAAGAAATGTGCATACAGGAATCAGCTCAACGGTCGTCGCTTTCAAAGCAAGCGAGAAAATGTAAACAAAGGATCTTCTGAGTGTCTACCGCTTTCAAGAAGCGTGCACACGGGAATCATCCCAACGGTCTCCGCTTCCAAAGCAAGCGAGCAAAAGTAAACAAAGGATCCTTTGATTGTCCACCGCTTTCAAGAAGCGTGGACACATGAATCCGCCGAGCTCGTCGCTCATAAAAGCAAATATATATTATTTGCATGAGAGAATAATAAGCATGCCATCGAATATTTGAGCATTCTAAAACCAAGAAAAGGCAAAAATAATAACTACGCACAACAACATCTCTATATTAAGGCACAACACATGATCCCCATTAAGAGACGTGACTCACAGGAAAAAAAAACATTTTTATACAATATTTCAAAAAAGTAATTACGATAGCGAATACGAATATGTGAATAAAAGCGCCATGCATTATCATACGAAATACATAGATCTTTCAATCAAAAATTAATACAACATGCGAACAATTTAGTACAACCAAAGGAACATAATACTGCAAATACTGATATAAACGAGTTTTCTTACATAAACAAGATAAACAGGCATTGTAGCCATATAACTAAACAAAGCAAACAACTTGAAGATTCTTCTAAGCGAACTCAATCTAGGGAAAACCATAGGCCGGCACCAAGTCCAACCAATGAGATAAAACCCGGTTCAACTTCGCCTTGACGACATTTCGACGCCATAAAGCAGCCACCTTGATCTTATATAAGCAAAAAGACGACATATGCTTATCACATCTACATGTATAATACAACCTGCATTGGCCGCCACCCAATATGGTTCCAAACATCGACGGACGAAAATATTTAGAGAGCCTTGCTCTAAAATATTTGAAATACAACATCCATCTATATTTTTTACCACAAATGGCTACTCATAGCCTTTCGAATCCTATTGCCCGTCGATACAAAAAACACAGACACCTAGTAACCCCACCCGAGTTTATAAAATATAGCTTGCACATACCGTCCGACACAACAAGCATGTTCGTCTTCCTTTCCCCCTCAAGATGACATGAGCAAAATTATACAACACTAAAATCACAAAGAAAGGGTAAACCACCCACATATTAACTTATGAAAACACAAACATAAATGAGCCCTATTTAGAGTGAAAGGTTCAGAAAGCTACTACGAGCAATCAATTCCCAAATATGCAAATCTTGAGAAAGCAACTTAAAATACATAGCCCCCAAACTTCTAATCAATAAACACATGAATAGTTCCATACACCTACCAAAGCCACATGGTCTCCCTCGAATTGTCTAAATTACCATAAAAGCCAGAACGCATTAAATACAATACACAGAAATCAAGGAATGTAATTATAACCAAAAAACAATATAACTACTAAAATCACGGGGTGAAGTGAAACAAACACTGTTAATAGCTAATACAACCAAACACTACAAATAAATTGTTTATCGAAATATAACACTTATTTAAGTGTCTACCATCTTGGGTATTTTGTAAAATAAAAAAACTATGAACTACAAATTTTACTTCTTGTATTCAAAAACTGAGGCTCCTTGGTTCTAATGAGTCTAATTCAATACAATTCTATCCAGTAAAATGGAAGAAATATAAATCTCCAAAATAACATATAGGAATATCGCAAACAAAGTCAGTGCGATATCCATCAAAGGAGTCGTTCCCCATCCAGGGACGACCTTACCATATTATGAAATCAATGCAATACAACTCCACTTATTTTGTATTTAGTGAACATCCGTTGAATTTGTCTATCATCACGCTGTAAATAAGCGATCTTATCATAGATCCATCATGATCTTTAAATAATATAATAATGAAAACATCAACCTTACTCGCCATCTAAGTTAGGGAGCATTAACCCCCAATTCAAAAATATGCTATGCAGTAAATGTGACTCTCAAAAGAAGTGAAATCCCTTTACCCTAAAGAAGTATGTGAGCATACAACAAAATATAGTTCACCACTTCTACGTACCACAAACTTTCAGCATTTGCAGCATATACATACAACCAAATTCCTTGCATGACCATCCAAGTAGATCTACTACAAAGTTAATCGAGGACATATTTAAAAAAGGAAAGCAACATTGATCTATTAAAACAAGTAAGAAACAGTGATTGCTATTAACAACGCAATACAAAAGGAAACAAAGTCCGCAAATTTCTAGTTAACTAGGGGGCAAGAACCCACCCTAAAATTATTGTTAACAAATCAGTACAACACAGAACTGCGAATTTCATAATTTAAATCCCTGCTTTCGTGATATTAGTAAAAAACGCCTACTTTTTCCAAAAGGTTTCGTTACTCCAAATCTTTGGCTTAAGCATTTTTTTTATCGCCAGATCACCCACCACCACAACTGAAAATGAGCGATGTCCCTGAAAATCATGGGGAAGACAGTCAAACCTAAGCACAAACCAATTGCTCTGGCAATATGCTCTAAATGAGTTATCATGTTCCACCTCGAGAAAAAAAAATAGGATCCTTAATACGACAGACAAGAAAAATCAAGATGACAAAACCCTCTCCTATTTTGGACTCCAAAAAATTATGCTCTGCATCAAAGGGGGAACGATCAAATCTCAACGTAAATCAACCGCCTAAGCAATATGCCCCTGACTTTATCGCCCCCTGCTGTAGCAACAAACACCAATAGTCAATGGTATTCGGAGAATCTTACGCTCAAGATTTTTTGAATACATCGCCTAATGATGCTCCTTACTACAAGTGGCTAATCATCGCCTCTTGAATACTATTACCTAGTGATACAAATAGCCTAAACTGCAACATTAACACTCCTCCAGGATCTATCAAACGTGGTTTCTGAAAACTACTTCCCTCCACAAGCTTATTTTCTCTTCCACCTCAAAAAACGGCATAAGAAAAATTGTAAAAAAAAACCACATAGTAAAAATAAAGCCACATAAAAAGGGTTAAAAACAAACTACTCGTAAGTTAGATCAAGAATGTGCATATCCAAAGGCACCCTATTTATAGTAGGCAATCGATATACCAAGCGACAACGATTCATGAATCCATGCGAGGCCACCTATGCCAACATTTAAGTTCCAACCCAAACTCTCGAATAAACAACTAAAATCACGCAACTTTCAAAATTCCAATCAATAGCTGCGCAGAGAGGCGTATATACATGCCATTGCCAAGTTTGAAACTTTCTATTCCATCACATACCGCCTTGAACTGTCTAAATCACCACAAGCCAAGTCATGCAAAAAATACAAAAAAAAAAACAGAATCACACACAGAATCCATCTTTTTAAAGCAAATCCAATGAGTCATGAAATATAAATCCCATGAACAGAAAAAAGAGCAAAGTAATGAGACTTTTTTAGAATCCTTAACACAAAAGCCATTTCAAGTATATCATTTGTTGTAAGAAAATAGAAAATAACTAAAACGATCCTTAGAAACAAGTTTACACCCCTTACTGCAATCGAAACATTACCATCGTTTTTCCCATCTGCAGCGCTACTGCCAACGTTCAGGAAGGAGGATGTCCTCAGACCAAAGGAAGACGAAGTTGCATTGTTCCTATACTTTGCAGCAAAGCTTTCTCATGAGGGCCCGCTAGGGTTTCTCACGTCAAAATTCGTAGTTACTCTGCAAAGAGTGCCAAAATCCACACCCCTAACATCAAAACAGCCTCGGGACAATTGAAAGCTAAGAATGACAACATCCCGAGACTTTTCCATCGCTTCGACCATAAAGGGGGAGGATGTGTCTGCAGCCGCCTTAACTTTCTCTGCCATAACAGCGTCATGGGTAGCTTCTAACACCATAACCTCATTCTTATATGATTCCTTAAGCTCTGATAAACTCCTACTGAAATTTGTGAAGCTCTAATCATTTTCCGCTCTCCGCTTGCTCCAGCTTTTCTTTAAGCCCTCTAATATCAGTCTTGAAACTCTCTTCTGTGACTTCAACTAGTTTATTCTAAATCCCAAGAGCACGATTGGTCTCTATTTTTTCTCAGCAGTCTCCTCTGCATGTCTCCTATGCAAATCCCCTACTCGCACCCAAACATCTGCCTCGTATTTCTCTTATAGCTCCTTTAACCAAGCAGCATGCTTTTCTGCCTGCAAATGCAACCTCGCATTCTCCTTAAGCAAAGAGGTATAACCTCACACCTGCGAATGCAACTTAGCATTTTCCTAAATAAGGACCTTTGTGTTCCTTTCCATGTTAAGTTTAACGCAACATAGCTCATGCAGGAGACCCCAACCCCCCTCAACAGTCCTCCTAATACTAGAGCAAGGAGGAGAATTGCCAAGACTACTCGAATACAACTCAAACAATTTTTTGGCAGCAGATTCGGGGTGGAACCAATTCCATGTATCCGACAATTCCTCTAAATGTAAAACGCGCTCCACGGAGCAAGGGCTTTGTCGCCTCTGCAAAAAAAACACTGACAAAAAAAGGTGCCAAATGATCCATCGCAGCGTTTGAAACAGACAAGGGATCAACAAGTGCAACCTTAGAAGGTATGTCCCCAGCAGAACAATGGGCAACAATAGAATCAGTACCAGTTACCCCTGTAAACAAAACCCAATAAACATAACCTTGTCATAAGTTGAGCAGTGAAATTCCCAAACCCAAAACAACAATAGCATATTACTTAAAATACATGAAGGCACAAGAATGGCAGCAAGGCCAACACCCGAGTTATTAGAGGCAACGTTCCCAACAACGTCACTCGCAGTAACGAAAAAATGAGCTACAAAGTCCGAGCAAAACAGATGAAGTGTCACATTCCAACCCCGGCAAAGTTTCAATAACCCCAACATAAGTCGTTGGTCTCTTTCCCAGCAGTTTTTCCGCGGCACCCAAGAAGCGTCTCTGTGAGGCATAATCTTTCATTCGCCTCGCCACACTTTCCCGTGCCGCCAACATCCACTGACACTCCTTTAAAGGCATTTTGGTCTTTAGGGGAATTCCTCCGATAAGGGGTAGTGAGAGTCGCATCCAAAAAAGGCATCGTCGCGATAGCTGTAGCTAAACGACGGCGAACTCACGTCCATTTTGTAACCTGCGACCCGCAAAGGAGAAACTGATGCCCCTATGAAACACATATAAAATAATGAAAGATTTAACAAACCAAAATACACCTGTAAGAGAAAGATTCCACTCCACCCTACGGCTAGGGATGGGCAAGGTCAAGTTTTTGGCCCACTCGGACCTCACTCGAAAATAAAAACCCTAAACCTGCACCCGACGCGACCCGAACATATTCTTTAAAAAACTCGACCCGACCCGAAAATAAATATACTAAATCTGTCTCGTCCCGACCCGACCTATATAAAATAAATTAAATTTAGGGACCTAATTGTAAAAAACAATTTTATATTCTTAATTGTAAAAAAATATAATTTAAAGGACTAAATTATAAATAAAAAATTCAATTTTAAGGACTTAATTATAAAAATATATATATAGGGGTATTATTATAAATATCCCTAAAAAATTTAGGGGAAAATTACACTATTAGTCCCGAGTAGAGTTAGATATTTCCCACCCTAAACCCGAACCCGACCCGACCCGAGTTTACCTTTAACAAAAACCCGACATGATCCAAAGCCAATTTTTTTATTAAAATATCTGACCCGATCGGGCCACGTCGGGTCAGAACCCGTCGAGTCTGTGTAAAATGCCCATCCCTACCCACGGCCATGACAATCCATTACCATTATCCATTTTCCCTTTCGACCTCCGTTCCAAACGTAGAAAACTTCCTCCCTATGCCAAACTAGAAACAACGAGCGAACTTGAAATCGTTCGTTTCTTTTCTCCCTTACTACGACCAGAATCGGATGGAATCACGTCAGCGTAACCCTTCAGAACGATAAGAGCATATTCTTCGCCAACCTTATCTGAAAGCGCACTTTCTTCGTGATATTTTCGAGAGCGAGAAGAAGCTCCGATATATTCAGAAAAAATACTTCGGTTCACTTTCACTACCCAGAAGAATCCCAGCAACCCATTTATCCCCCCTTCAACAAAGGGCCAAGCTTCCGCACAAGAAGGCACATTTACCAGAGAACCCTCCGGAAATACATCCAAATATCCTTCATTCCAAAAATTAGGGCTCTTCTCCTCATAACAGTGCAACAAAATATTTTTGAGAGTACATACCCTTCCAAAACAAGAAGGTGGTTGTTTTCCAGCCTTATAAGAAGCTGCAACTTAATGGGTGACAATTTCCCCACGTTAGGAGGCGCAACCCTATCTTCGATGAGCCGACACCATACAACGGGAAATGAAAAATTCCCAAAATTGCATTCCACTTTGACAAATTTTGTCCTCTCAAGAAAGCAACTCCCAACATGGTTCCTTGCTACCGGCATTTCCCCTCTACGATGATCAATGGACACTAAACCATTCACATTCTCGTCATAACTTACTGCTACATTATAAAAATAATGAAACACACTAATAGAGGGATCTTCTCCATGAATCTTGAAATTCAAGAAATACACCATCAAAGTCTCCTAGCCAGTCCCATCCAATTAGCCTGGTGCTACATCAAACCAATTTAACCACTTTACAAAAAAGGGTGTAGCGGCTGTAGAGCGATTCGTTGTTCTCTATTTATGAGCGCAAGTGCACACTCTTGTCAAGTTATAGTATAAAAGATATCGTCTCCCACAGGGATTGGACAGCTTGATTCGAATTGTTGTTCTTGCACAAGGAAAAGTTAATACACAATTAATTTGATTGTTGAGAGGAAAAGTAAAATAAAAACACAAGTAATTTTAAAGAGAAGAAATTAGGTTGATAGAATGGGCAGGGTTATGCTACTGCTTACTGTGGAACTACGTTGAATAGGACAAGTGGTTTTGCGCTGCCAGACTCTGCTGCCTCGGCGGGGGATGGCAGGTAGACTGCTGAGACCCTCTCGCTGCCTCGGCAGGGGAATGGAACTGTGTCTCAGCGTCAGACTCGGCAGAACTACAAGGCTCGGCAAAACGCTTCGAAAGTGACTCTACTTATGTCTAAGTCAGAATGATGTTGATGGCCACTGTAGATAATACCAGTCGCGGCGTGAATCGTGCAAAGGCAGAAATGTTAACTCGTCCTCTTTTAGCCGCCTTAAACCCTAACCTATGTCTAGGCCGGATTGATCGCACTATCTATATATGAAATCGTACTTACTCCTTTCGTGAGTTCGACTCTCTCGATACCGAACAAATGGATAGAATTCAACTAATCTTTCGTCTTAATTGAAAACTATGAAGAACATGGAATAAGCAAAACTTGAAGTTTTATTTGCAAAAACAAACTTAAAATCCTAAGCAACCGTTCTCACACTAATTACAACATATCCCAAACCCAAGGAGAGAATTAGAACATAATGGCGGCAAAGAAAACCTAAACTATGCCTAAGGAAAACCTAACTTGTTTTGAAATAGAATTACAATGGGTATATATAGGCATTAGCTAGGTCTAGTCCTTCTTGAAGTAAAAGTATTCAAAGTATCTTTTTGCATTAAATGTGACTTTAAAATCTAACTTCTTTGAGTTGAATGTGGACTTTATCACGTTGACTTTCTCTGCAAGTAATCTCGAGATCCTCTTTCAGCGGCTCTGCATGCTGCTACAGACGTTAGAAAATTGAGTGGACAACATCGATAGAATCAAGATTTTCCACTCTACAGATCGCACTTCGGTTCTCCAACTACATAGTATGTTGTCTTGGGCGGTAGGTTGGGCGGCGTTAGCTACTCGGCAGCTGATGTCTCTATCTGGAACTTCATCAGTACAGCTCCTTAGTCTGCTGCCTCAGCATCATGTCCTCAGCTCCTCTTTCCTTCTTTTAGTTTCTAATACTTGAAACTAAAATTAAACTAAAACGGTACCTTTTCTTAACCAAATAATAGATAATCTATAAAAGTAGGGCAAAGTAAAGAAATACTGTAAAATGTAATGCATGGTACTTATTATGCCTAGAATGTACTCAAAACAACAATAATATGAGATGGAATGTGCATGAAATATAGAACTTGTGGACACTTTACACACCCCCAAACTCAAACTATTGCTTGTCCTCAAGCAATGCAACCTAAACATACTCGCCCTTAGATTAATCAGAAAGAAAAACATGTTTTCAACTTGATTTTGCACCTCAAGTTCGTGGCACCTATATTAGATTAGTGAAGTGAAAATAGCAAGAAAATAGCTCAGAATTAATTTCTATAATGCCAATGCAATGTGTGCAAAACTGTGTACATGATGAATATGCAGAATATTTAAATAAACAACGATGTTGTTATGATATATAAGGTTGCTGCCGAGACAGCACAGTTAAGCACAAGTATTTAATCATGGCAATGAGGGCTTCAGCTTATCACAACTACTCTTCTAGGTCTGAAATTAAGATAGGAGCAAACTACAAAACCCCGAACCCATGGAATAGAGTCATCCCGTGAAGACTTTTCATTCACTCATGCTAATTTGTTCGTCACTTCAAGATTTTCAGATTCATGTACTTTGATAGCAGCAGAGTGTCCTCGCACATGATTCTTCTTAGAGCCTGTTTCGGGCACCTCTAGGGTAAAATAACAATGTTTCTTCTTCTTCTTTTCTGTTGTCGTAGCAGTGCTGCATTTTTCTGTTTCTGTTTTCTACCTCGACGGCTACCTGCAACCATTGTTAGAACTTTACAAAGAATTCTGAAAACAAAGCAGGCAGTGTTAATTAGATATTCTAGCAAATTCAACAAGTAACAGAAGTGATTGACAGTTTTGGCAATTAAAAAAAATCTTAAGTCATTTTTCATGCTTTTCCCAAATTAAGTTCAATTTATTTATTGGTGCGAAATAATTAATCGGCTAACTATCATAGGCACAAGCCATAACAAAATTTTCTATTCCGATTAATATTAAGGCAAGTACAATGCAACCTATATGCTACTAACTATGCCTAAACAAAAATGGGAGAGCTACTATCCCCCCCCTCAAACTCGAGATGGGCATTACCCTCAATGCACAAAGTAAAAACAGAAAAATTAAGAATAGAAGAAGAAAAATAAATACAATGATAAAACGGAAAAATAAAATAAAAGAGAAGAAAAGAGAAGGAAAAAATTAGAAATTAGCTGAGGGTTGAGAGGGGGCTTGAGTCTTTGCTGTTGAGGAGGAGGAGGAGGTTTGGATGATTAGGCGGCGGCCGGAACACGTCTGGGCGGAAGACTTAGCAGGGGAGACCTTGGCTGTCCGCGGCGGCTGGACTCTCTTGGGCGTGGGACGAGGCTCTTCTTGAGGTTCAACAGGAGGAGCGGCTGGAGGGGCTTTGCTCTCTTTTGATTTTGTTTCGTCGTCCACTAGCTCGGTGACTATGATGTGTCACTTTCTCTTCCTAGTTCCTTCCTCCGTTGGTGCTGTCGAAAGGTCTATCGCCATTAGGATGGCTACTACTGCTGCTGCTTCAGTTGCTGGTGGCTGCTGCTGTAGTTAGATTTGTAGGGTAGGGTGGCAAGGTGGGGTCGTCATCTGGGTACTTCTACAGGAGATAAGCCACAAAGGCTTCTTGGAAAATCCCCCACATACTTCATAAAGGTCAGTTGCTGCTGCTTGATTCTTTTGTTGCTGTCGATGAGGGTGCGCGGCAGAGTGAGGACTTCACTTGTTGGGGCAGCTTCAGTACTGCCGGGGGCGGTTGGAGTGGCACGCTAGGCGGCAGAGGGCTGGCTGGGAGTGATGGGCTCTGTCTTTGGGACCTGCATCATCTGCAAGCGGATTTTCCTGGTCCACCCCTCCTTTGTTGTTGACATCTCATCCCCGGGGGTCGATTGGGATGTTGAAATTGGCACAAAGGTCGGTGATGAGTGACGGGAAGTATAGTCCACCCTTCGTCTTGCGGAAGCTGTTGTGGATCTCCTTGCATATGATCTCCCCAACGTTGATGGGCCGGTTCACCATGATGCTGTGGATTAGTGCGAGGTGCGTCTAGTCGATAGTGGAGTTGTTGGAGGTGCGCAGTATACACCTCTTGATGAAGGTAATCCACAGTATTGCCTCGGGCAGCAAGTAATTTGATTCGAATTATTGTTCATGCACAAGGAAAAGTAAATGCACAATTAATTTGATTGCTGAGAGGAAAAGTAAAATAAAAAAAGCAAGTAATTTAAAAGAGAAGAAATTAGGTTGATAGAATGGGCAGGGTTATGATGCTGCTTAGTGTGGAATTGCGTTGAATATGACCTGTTGTTTTGCGCTTCTAGACTCTGCTGCCTCGACGGGGGATGACATGTAGGCTGCTAAGACCCTCTCCCTACCTCGGAGGGGAATGGAACTGTGTCTCGGTGGCAGACTCGGCAGAACTACAAGGCTCGGCAGAACGCTTCGAAAGTGACTCCACTTATGTCTAAGTCTGAATGTTGTTTATGCCCACTGCAAATAATACCAGCCGCGGCGTGAATCATGCAAAGGCATCAATGTTAACTCGTCCTCTTTTAGCCGCCTTAAACCCTAACCTATTTCTTGGCTGAATTAATCACACCGTCTATAGATGAAATCATACTTACTCCTTTCGTGAGTTCGACTCTCTCGATACCAAACAAATGGATAGAATTCAACTAATCTTTCGCCTTAATTGAAAACTATGAAGAACATGGAATAAGCAAACCTTGATGTTTTGTAACGCCCCGGTTTTGGGCTTAGACATTTTGGCGAGTCGGGTTGGACCAGAGGAATCAGTGTCAGTTGTTCGAACCGTTAAAAGGTGGTTTATGGAGATCGAGGTTCGGGATAGGGTAAAAATATGATAAAAATTCCTAAAATCCTCTAAAATGATGTTTAAGAGGTTGGTCAAATCAATTTTACAAAACGAGTTCTCGAAAGTATACATTTTGGGTAGGGACCAAAATGTAAAGATTTAAAAATTGATAAAAATGGTTTTTCAAGAAGAATCAAAATCGTAGAATCTTAAGGGAGATACTTGGAAATTATGCCTTTTCCCTAATTTGGCATGTGATTTAAATGATATTAAAAATTAAAAGACTTCTTAATTTGGTTAATTAAAGAAAGTAGTTAAACGGTTAATGAAGATTTTTCACGAGCTTTCATTTTCTCACTTTTTATTCAGCCAAACACCCTTCTTTTCTCTCAATTTTCCAGAAATCTATTGCTCTCAAATCCTCTTTTGATTCCTCTCATTTCTCCATTGATTTCTCCCATTTTCCTTCAAGTTTCTTCAAGAAAAAACTTGCCAAATTAGAGGAGAAGCAAGGATTGGAGGTAATTTTTTGTGTTATCCCTCTAATCTATGTTCTTGAAAGAAATTCCAGAGATATTTGATTCTTTAATACTGATTTTGATTGAGGTTTTGTTGTTAGAATATTAAACTCTTGAAATCTTGGTGAAAATTTGGTTTAAAATGTGATTTTCTGACTTTAATTGATTTGGTTGTTTTGAGGTTGTTTCTAAATGAGTTTTGAAAGGTTTTTGGTGTTGAAGTGGAGTCTTAATCATATAGATCCCGAAATCCTTGAGATCTTTAGTTTTTGGGTGAGTTTTTGAGGTGTTCTTGAGGAATTTGAGTTGTTGGAGGTATAAGGTGGGTTTTAGGTTGTTTTTGGATATTGATTAATGCTTAGAATATGTTGGATGAGTTTGGTAATGGCTGGGCTAAGGTTTGAGGTCAATCGATTGAGTTTTCGGTTGTTTCAGATTGGTGTTTTGATGCTTTAGAGAAGGGTTGCGGGATTTCTTGTGTGTGTTGGAGTTTTGGATGCATTTTAATGCATTAAACCTCTGTTTTGATGTGTTGAAAACATGGGATAATATTCCGAAAGGAAACGAAGTGTTTTTGGAGGCTTCGGAAGATCGGTAGTCGTGTCGGCAAACGTGGTTTCGTGAGTCGGTGAGTGGAATTTGGCTTTCCAGCGTGGAAACGTTTTAGAAAAGGTTTTGGGAACTTAATAAGAGCTTGAAATTCTTTATTAAGTTCGGGAGTAAGTAAAGTGAATTTCTCTCTCGGATTGTGCTAGTTTTGAACCTTTGATTGCACCTGGTTTTAATTGCATTTACCTACTGTTTTAAAGCATGTTTTGAATATGTGAAATGAGGTTGATGATGCCATGTGGTTTAAGGATGCACTAGGTAAGTGATCCTTGTATGCATGTGTTGATGCATGAGGTTTGAAGCATGGTTTAATGCTTGATTTATGGCTTATCATGAATGCTTTGTAAAAATAGTGAGATATGCATGTGATATGGATTATATTGGCAAGTGATGTTGTATAAAATGTTTTATAAATGAAATCGGATATAGTTAGTCGGCTATAGGATTGAGTGCACTATAAACAAGTCGCCTTGGATGTTGAGGGGTTGTGATTGTACTGAATACTCCATCCAAGTACTCTAACGATTGAGGATTGTTTAACGTCGCAACGGTTGAGGGTAGCTCCTGGGTGCAAACCATGTGTGTGTCCCGTCTCTCGTTAGTGGGTTATACATCTACCGATAAGTGGTGTTGAAGGGTTGTGATTGTACCGAATACTCCACCACGAGTGTTACAACGATGGAGGGTTTCTCTCGTGTGTGAGCCTTGTAATGCCAGTATAGTGTATGAAGGGTGTGGGACAACCCTTGGTAATCCGTGTATCCGATATATATATATTGGGATTGTTGTTTATCACTTGTGAGCCAATATAATAAAATGAAACATTGTGGAAATGTTGTTAATGCATAGTTTGAAAGATGTATGTTTTGGTTAAGCTTAGCATAAAGGTGATTATGCTTGGAAGGCTTGTGTTATGAGTAGCAATGGTCTAACTGCTGGACTTATATGTATCATATTACATGATGTTTATTACGATGATTTTGGGGCTAAAGTGCATGTTTTATCAAAGAAAGTTTGATGGTTTTGAAAAGAGTGGGAAAATGGTTTTATACATTGATGATTTTTTTTGTTTGAGCAATCCTCACTAACCTTGTATGCTTATGCTCTCTTTATTCATCAATGCAGCCAATTTAATCTTTGGGGTAAGCACTTGCAAGGGGATCATTAGAAGACTTTGATTGAAGGTAAGTTTTGGTTTTGGACTAGTGGGGTGACCGATGCATTGATTGTTAGTGATTTGTCGATTCCCGGTTTTGAGCAAGTTTGTGATGCATTTTTGGACTTGTAAATGGCCTTTGAGTATTGGTTTATGCTTGCAATTGGTTTTTAGCCTTTTTCTGCTTTTGAAATCTAGGAAGCATGCCTTTAGTATCATGGTTTGTGGGAATGATGCTTTGATGATGCTTGTGCTTCGTATATGTGGTCATCAATGTGTTTACAAGTTGTATGTATGTTGAGGCATGTGTCGGGATGGTCCCGGAGGGTAAAAACTGAGTAAAACCACCTTTTAGAAAAGTTGCACGTCCAGACGTTTCGGAACGCCCTTACCTGTTTCGGAACGGTGGCCTGTAATGGCCTTGGTGTTTCGGAACGATGAGGCACGTTCCGAAACATTTTGCCACTGTGAACCTTTGTACCGGAACATGTTTAGGGGGGTTTCAGAATGGTCACGCGTTTTGGAACGGGCATTTATGTTTCGAAACGACTGTATTGAAATGGGGCTCCCTGTTGCGAAACACCAGACCGTTTGATGCAGATTTTGAATTGTTCTAAGTTTTTGTTTCTTACATTTTGGTCCCTATTTTTCTTGTTTACAATTGGATGAGTTCTAAATGTCTTTTTGAGCCGAGTTTTCATCGTTAAGCATGTAACTTAATTAAAGGTTGGTAACTTGAATATGAAAAAAGTCCTTAAAATTTTCCAAATTTAAAAAATGGTCCCTAAACCTTAATCGGCTTTAATTAATTGTCAAATTTGTTGATGTTTTACCAGCTTCTTGTGTACGTACACATAGGAATCTAAGATGCATCTAGACGAGATAAAAAAAGGGTCGTTTATTGAGGTAAACTTTCCCGGTTTACTTTAATAATCCTCGTGTGATTCGTTCGGTTCGGTCTATCGGCCAGGCCGGGTCGAGAGGGTTACAAGTTTTATTTGCACAAACAAACTTAAAATCCTAAGCAACCGTTCTCACACTAATTACAACATAACCCAAACCCAAGGAGAGAATTAGAACATAATGGTGGCAAAGAAAACCTAAATTATTCCTAAGGAAAACCTAACTTGTTTTGAAATAGAATTACAATGGGTATATATATGCATTAGCTAGGTCTATTCCTTCTTGAAGTAGAAGTCTTCAAAGTATCTTTTTGCATTAAACGTGACTTTAAACTCTGACTTCTTTGAGTTGAATGTGACTTTATCACGTTGCCTTGCTCCGCAAGTAATCTCGATATCCTCTTCGGCGTCTCTGCCTACTGCTACAGACGTCGAAAAATTGAGTGGACATTATCGATAGAATCAAGATTTTCTGCTCTACAGATCGCACTCTAGTTCTCCAACTACATAGTCTGTTGTCTTGGGCGACAGGTTGGGTGGCGGCAGCTACACGGTAGCTGATGTCTCTGTCTGGAACTACATCAGTATAGCTCCTTGGTCTGTTGCCTCAGCATCATGTCCTTAGCTCCTCTTTCCCTCAGTCAGCCTCTAGTACCTGAAACTAAAATTAAACTAAAACAATACATTTTCTTCACCAAATAACAGATAATCTATAATAGTAGGGCAAAGTAAAGAAATATTGTAAAATGTAATGCATGGTCCTAATTATGCCTAGAATGTACTCAAAAACAGCAATAATATGAGATGGAATGTGCATGAAATATAGAACTTGTGGACACTTTATAGAGGCAAATGGAATTCGTCTTCAAATGCAAACACAAGGATCAAAAACCACGATCTCCTTTCATAAAGACATGCAATCTGACAAAATGTCCCAACTGGCACATTGAACTAATAACGAAAATGATTAATGACAAGAAGGCCCGACACTACAATACGTTCAGGAACTCATCTGGGTCAGTAGTACAAAGGTATTCATCACTTGTTACAACAGACGAGCCAACCATTAGCACTAAAACGTAATCAACAATTAAAGATTCAAAGATTCCAAAGCAGCTAGAAAAAAAACGAAATAAGACCGAACAAATTCCAACTAAAGTTTATTTACAAACAAGAACCGTGTCTTGCTCGACACGCTCCGTTACTGGAAAAGGTTCAAAATCCGACGCTTCATATACAATGGTTTACTCTTAAAGAAAACCGATCGGTTCCTCAATAAATTCCATAATATGACATTTTGTAAAACACTCACAGCTCCCATATAAGTAATCTCCCCCTGAATTTTGCACTAAAATAATAAAAAAAATATTATTTTTATATGAATAATAAAATACATACATACAAAATAATAACAATAAGTAATAAACGAGCCATCCCCGTCTATCGAAGCCTCTTTAGATTTCTCAGGTTCGCCAATGTCACTTTATAACCTTCCCTCACCTGGGGAGCAATTGCTAGTATCTATGAACACCTGTCAGTCTGCCACCACGTGCCGAAACCAGGATGGGTAAGACCACGGACAATGTAACACAAGGCGGACCACAACGTGCAGGATCGCCCACGAACTGTGCGACACCTTCTGCAATATGTGGCGAACAGACAGAATCACGGGTAACATCGCACCTCACCCATTGGCCACAAGGCTACACATGTGCCCACAACGGATGCCGAGGAGAACCTAAGACGTCAAATCATAGCCAGTTCAATCAATGCGCCACGATAACCCCACCTTGACACATGTTCAAGTGGTATAAAATTGGGCATGCAGTTGAGAGGAACCAAGGCCTTCCATTCCCGGCACCATCACTACCCAAAAGCAAGAGCAATACTTAAGCTCTAACTCGAGATGGTCATCCCTACCACCGTTAGACCACCGTCTCCGAACCCTGATCATTTTGACCATCAACACTATCGTACTTTAATAATAAAATTATTAAATTATATTTAAAAAATTTAATATTATTTTCACCATATTTATAATTAGTTTTTATAATTTCATCCAATATTTTTAATTTTATTTTTGTTTCCATAAAATTTTTATTTAATCTAAAATTTACACTTATTTTTTTAATTTTATTACCAAATTCAATATTATAATTATAATAATATTTTTCACTTTAGTACTTAAAATATTTATTTAAACCAAAATTGACCCCTATTTGTTTCTAATTTTTTAAAATTTTATCTAATATTTTTACTATACTTTTATTTTTGTTCAATTTAATCACTCAAATTTTATTTAATTTGGAATTGTCTTCTATTTTTTTCTAATATCTTATAATTGCAAACTTTATGTTTCTATCACTAATTTTATAATTGAAATTAAGGAGTCGTTTTAGCTCAGATTAACCTGGAAGTTGGTCTATATATCAATGATGATATTGATTCAATAAAGTAATGTTTAATTTTCACTTTTTGAAAAACTCGCCATTATATTTTATGAATGTTTTCGAAATGGCCTATAAACTACTTATTTTTTTCAATTAACACTTTATTTCAAATCCGATTTCAACATGAATTTATTATTAAGTCTAATTGGAATAAAGAGTCTAAAATGGACCTGAAACTTAGTTTTGAATTTAAAATCCAACTTATGAATTATTTGCATTTTAGTCCCTAGACCTCAATTCGAATAAATTTATTGTTATTTGAACTTCTTCTTTTTTAACAAAATAGAGGTATAAGACGTTTCTAATTATATTAAACTTGTATTTAAGTTTAAAATGTTTTTGGTTTAGATCTTGTAGAATTACCAAAATGCCTTTTTGTTAAATCTTTTTTTTTCTTGAATTTTTAAAGGTTTATTTTCTCGGATAACTTTAATTAGTCGTTTCCGCTTTATGTTCATGTTGGTTGTTTACTATCATGTAATCTAATATGCTTATTTTTTTTAAATCTATTTTAGGCCACAAATGAGTAATTTGTAGCATTCGATATTTGGGTTGGATTCGTTTGAACGGTATTAGCCAACAAATGGTGTAATCAACGATGCTTTTAATAGCTAATTGAATGGAAACTAAGTTTTACTTTGACCCCAAAAAAGCAGTAGACACCCTAGTGGTGATCTGCAATCTTTTACAAGTGGACGTTGGAGGCTAGTGTGGAGTATCCCCTTACATGGGGATTTTCTTTTGTTTTGCAGTTTTCTAGTCTAGTTTAGTGAATCGTTGTTTGTCGAGTTTATCTCGTAATTTTTTTATAAATTATTATGTGTATTATTTTTTTCGACTATTAGGGAGATTTTTAACGAGACACATAGATTTAGAATATGCTCAATGTCCCCTATATATTAGTAGATTTAGAATTTAGTCCTTTACCTTTTAAGTTCAAAAAGTTCAAGTCAAATAGTTAATATTGCTAATTTTTTATTGTTAAATTCAAATATATTACCACACTATTCTTTTGATTAGATGACTTTCAAGTTAATATTTTCTTCATTTTAAAATGTTACACCAGAAAGTTCAGTTAAAATTTTAATAATGATAACGATTGCGCTTGAATTTTTAAATCTAAAAAGCTAGAATGATTAAATTCCCAAATAAAAAGTAATAGGACCAAATTCCAAACGTATAAAAAGTACAAAAGATTTATAACATATTTTAACCTTTAAACTAAGGGTAGTTCTAGGAAATGGAGGGTATTTTAAGGCTAAATACCGGCGAACCTGATGACCGGATAAACATTTTGTACAAAGTTTGTTATAAATTATGTACCGAACTTTTGTACAAACCTTTACAAAGTTTGTTATAAAGCTAGAAGTTATGTAAGGATTGTTGTATGTACCGAACTTTTTACCAAAATGTGCACAGTTTCTTACCACTTTGTAATAAAATAAGGTTTGTACCGAATTTCTTACGAAAGTTTTCCAAAGACCATAAAGGCTCATGGTCTTGTAAGGATTTTTGTACGTACCCTATTTGGTACAAATGTACATAATTTCTTAGAAGTTATGTAAGGATTTTTGTATGTGCCGAACTTATTACCAAAATATACACAATTTCTTAGTATTTTGTAATATAAAAAAGTTTGTATCGAATTTCTTTCCAAAGGTTGACAAAGACCAAAAGGGCTCATGATCTTGTAAGGATTTTTCTACAATCTCTATTTATTACAATAAAACATAATTTTTTACAACTTCAGTAAGGATTTTTGTATGTACCGAACTTATTACCAAAATGTACACAGTTTGTTACCACTTTGTAATAAAATAAAGTTTGTACCGAATTTCTTACCAAAGGTTTCGAAAGACCAAAAGGGCTGATGGTCTTGTAAGGATTTTTGTGCATATCGTATTTGTTACAGTAAAACATAATTTCTTACAAATTATGTAAGGATTTTTGTATGTACCAAACTTATTACCAAAATGTACACAGTTTGTTACCACTTTGTAATAAAATAATGTTTGTACCGCATTTCTTACCAAAGGTTTCCAAAGACCAAAAGGGTTTATGGTCTTGTAAGGATTTTTGTACATACCGTATTTGTTACTGTAAAACATGATTTATTAGAAGTTATGTAAGGATTTTTGTATGTACGGAACTTATTACCAAAATATACATAGTTTCTTAGTATTTTCTAAAAAAAAAGTTTATACCGAATTTCTTACCAAAGGTTGCCAAAGACCAAAAGGGTTCATGGTCTTGTAAGGATTTTTGTGCATACCTTATTTATTACAATAAAACATATTTTTTTACAACTTATGTAAGGATTTTTGTATGCACCGAACTTATTACCACAATGTACACAGTTTCTTAGTATTTTGAAATAAAAAAAAAATAGTTGTAGCGAATTTCTTACCAAAGGTTGCCAAAGACCAAAAGGGCTTATGGTATTGTAAGGATTTTTGTAGGTACCCTATTTGTTACAATAAAACATAATTTTTTACAACTTCTTTAAGAATTTTTGTATGTACCGAACTTATTACCAAAATGTACACAATTTGTTACCACTTTGTAATATAATAAAGTTTGTACCGAATTTCTTACCAAAAGTTTCGAAAGACCAAAAGGGTTGATGGTCTTGTAAGGATTTTTGTACATATCGTTTTTGTTACAATAAAACATAATTTCTTACAAGTTATGTAAGGATTTTTGTATGTACTGTACTTATTACCGAAATGTACACAGTTTGTTACCACTTTGTACTAAAATAAGGTTTGTAGCGATTTTCTTACCAAAAGTTTCCAAAGACCAAAAGGGCTCATGGTCTTGTAAGGAGTTTTGTACATACCCTATTTGATACAAATGTACAAAATTTCGTAGATGTTATGTAAGAGTTTTTGTATGTACCGAACTTATTACCAAAAGGTACACAATTTCTTAGTATTTTTGTAATAAAAAAAAGTTTGTAACTATACAATCTCATTTTGATAGAGACTTTCTGACATTCAAAATTAGTAATTGGCCATGCAAACTCAACTTGAGGAACTTCGCACTGTAGTTATTGTTCAGTTTGACACATTGTTTGTTTACATCACTATACAAAATGAAGTGTTTGTATTCAAACAAAAGGAAATAGTAACATATTTCAACTAAATGACCCATAAAATGGTCGATATTGTATACATTTGCGATCACATAATAAATAAGTGAACAATAACAATGGTGGTTACGTTTTAGGATACCAGCTCCACGGTTGTAAGTATATACCTAAATTAATCATGCTCGAGAATAAACATCTGCAATTATAAAAACAATTAATTGTGATATTTTTATATAATAATGTTTCAGAATTTTAATAATAAAGTACATTGAAATGAGAAAGAAATTAAAATGCATTTGATTCCTAGGCCCCAACCATCAAATATAAATAAACTATCAACTTACAATAAGGAAATGGTAAAAATATTTAAAAACTATCAACCTTCAAGATAGAGCAATGGTCGTATTTCACGAAAAAATTTCTGAAGGATACGAATAGAAGCATAAGATGTTGTAATTCCTTCCTCAAAAAGAAACTACAAAGGCGAATTGCGTAATTTTCTAATATTTAGTCTACTAATTACTTTTAATAACTTCATACAATTAACAGAAACACATGCATTTGCATATGCACATTCATTTGAAAATTCCAAAAATATCATTGTAGTAGTGTGATTGATCTAGTTTATCACATGCATATGCATATTCTATTGAAAATTCCAAATAACAGAAAAACATATTAAGACTAATAAGATAGTAATTATATATAAAAATAATTACTTATTGAGAGAGACAAACACATGCAAGTTCTTCGTTTCAACAAAAAGACAAATGACTGCATCTATTTACTCAACACAGAGCCTCATACACTCCCCACCTACGATCACTTAATTCACCAATATCAAATGTTGGCTTCTGAATAAATCATATCCTAACTGGGAAGAAATTTACAATACAAGGCCGTGAGTTAAGAACAGTGAAAAGCATGAATCCTGATTAAAATTTATGTTCAAATAAAAAGGATACCCAAATGGAACTGTTGAGATTAGAATATTTTACCAAAACAAAGAACTATACAACTTTTAGCTATTTTCAAGTTTAACTAGTTTCCCGACATTAAAATAAGTTTTTTTTTAATTCTTGATCAAACAATCATAATTTTAGACAAGAATGCATTCCAAAAGTATCCTACTAGTCCTAAGTACTGCAAAATCACAGAGCAAAGTAACTAAAAATGAAAAAAAAAGAAATAGCTAATCATGTTTTCATTACTTGAAAATAACTATTAACAAATAAAATCATTTCCGCTTCTCTTGATTCTTCGCGTGATTTTCAAATGCAAAGTATGCTACAAGCAGAATCAATTCCACGGTTAACTAAAAATAAAAAAAAAGGAACATCAACTTTTAATCCAATCAAACAGATCTAAGAATAATTACATAAACTAAGCAAAGTTGCAAGCTGCACATTCTACTAGCTTTAAAAGAAGAAAAAAAAGCATTTCTGAATAACATTTTGAAAGTCCTTTATAGCCTTTTCAAATCAGACTTTCCCCTTCAGGAAACAAACAACAAGTAAAACACGGTCAATTGCAACATCTTAAACTAACTCAACATGAATTAAACTATCCCACAAGGCTCAAACTAAAAGCTCAATCTAACTTAATCACTAAAGTATTCATGACAAATCAAGATAACACCTTAATTATTTTGTAAGATTACAAATCACATCTCAATTTTTTTTATTTCACCCTTTGAATGGTCCCTAACATGCATATATCTACATTTTTGTCCACAAGAAATTCACTAACATTTATTTTAATGCAAAACAGTTCTTGAACTTAATCATCAAATCTGTCCATTTTTTTTATTTGATAAGTCCAAAACAGTTTCTAACTTTCACAAATCAGTCCAAAATCATCCAACTCACATTACATTGTTATATAATAGTTTTAACTCTATTTTAATCCCTAAAACAATCTCTAGATTTCAAAACAGCCTTTGATTCGAAATTACAATTCCACAAATCCTTATTACACAATGTGATCACTTTCGATTTTAATCCCTAACACTTTATGACCAATGAAGGGGAAAATCTAGACACCAAAACACACAAAAAGAAGAAAAAAAACACCTTCAGGTCAAACTTGGAAACCTATTTGAATAAGAAGAAAGAAACAAAGAAAGCCGACAAATATAAACATTAATGTTTTCCCCTTAAGCATGGAAGACTTTTGCTATTAATAAATGTCAGGTTAACTATGCTACTAAAGTGCAAAACCCCACTCCAAAATCTCAAGTGCAAAACCCCTACTGCAAAAACTATGCTACCAAAATGGAGACTTTTGCCCATCGTTGCGTCGTTAAAAACCCTAAAAAATTCTCCTAGAAAAACCTAAAATTTTGAACCCAAATCTACAACAACATCAATCTTACCTAAAATTTTAAGAAATAATAACAAGAACAATCTTACCTGGCAGATTACTTCCTTCGAAATTAACTTTACAATTGAAAATCTCGCACAATGACTTGATCCAAAGCTCAATAACTTGAGAATACCCTAATCCTACTCCATAAAACTCCTTCGAAATCAAAATCATGCAGCTTGGTTCGTCGTTTACGCTCTCAATGGGTTTGAGAGTATCAAAACCCTATTTTTTCTTTCTCGCTCGATATCCCCTCTTCAAACTCACACTTTTGATTTTTAATGCAAAACAACTGTTACTGGTTCACCTGGTAACCATTTATTTTTTCCAATCCTATGGTTGTTATTTAACCGTCTTAATCCAACGAGTGAGATTTAGGGGTCGATTTTTAGTTGGTATTTAAGCCGCCAGTATTTAGAATTTCTCTTTAAAGTATTACTCCACAATTTGAATAGGATAAGAATTTTAGTCTACAAGAACACATCTTTAACACTAATCAATACATTCATTCCATCAGAATCAAGCAATTAAGTATATAGTACGGATTCAATAAAATCCCAACCTCTAGAATTTCTCGCGACAGAAAAAAAACTGACGTATGTAAGCAATAAAATCCTGTTTTTTCCCAAGCATTTTCTCATCTCTTTTCTCCAAGAAAGTTGCAGGAAAGAAGATATTCGGTTCATGGGGTATCCAACTGCCATGCAAGTCTCCCAAAACAGCCTATCTTCCATACCATCCATTACATTTCTGCATATATTATATGATCCAATGGCTTCATCTATAGAACCAACATTGCCACTGCTTCTATGGCCATAATCAATGAAGTCTTGGTCATCTTCTTCTTTATTATCATGTTGATGAACTACTTCATAAAAATCATCCAATGATCTCTCAGTCGTAATCATGTTGTTACAGCTACTCGATTTTGCACTGTCTTCATTAGCAGCGCCGGCAACCGTCCCCATGGATGATCCACGATCGAGCTCCGAGTCTCCACTATCTTCGACAAGGAAGAAGCTCGAAACATCCAATACCCCGTTCTTGTTTTCCATCGAAATTTATGATCTTTCTTTTTAGAGCTTATTTACACACACATATATATATATATATATATATATACTTTTTCTCTGTGTGTGAATGAATATGTTATTTTCAAAAGTTACATATTGATGAGTATTGACTACAACCATTGTTTTTCAGCTCTTTTAATTAGAAGGGTGTTAGGTTTTTGGTTTGAAAATTCATTTTATTTGGGTAGGTTTCATGTCATTCATCCATTGATCTTTCCTTTTCTTTCTTTCTTTCAAGTCAGGGTCTTGGAAAACCAGGGTTTGGTTCCTATAGAAGACAACAACATGTTGTCGCGGGGCCATTACCCTCTTTCTAAAAGACATGTCTGATAGGATGTACAACGCCATCGTTTATATATCCCAAGACCTCCCATTTCTTTTCCGATGTGGGATTAATGATCCCGCCTCTTCTCAGACATGACATTCTCCTCCATTCAACCTCGTGACGTCTTCGTCATGAGCTTCCGCTCTCGTGATTGGCCAATTGTCACGGTTGTCCACCCTGCCTACCCCACTCATGGGCGTTCGATGTGAAATCAGGCAGTCAAAGGGTCGCTCTGATACCACTTGTCACGGGGTTATTACCCTCTTCCCAAAAGGCATGTATGATAGGATGTGAAATATCACCGTTTATATATCTCAAGACCTCCTTTTTCTTTTCCGACGTGAGATTAATGACCCCGCCTCTTCTCAGACGTGACAATGTCGTACGAGAGTGTATATATATGGGATAGGATCCGTTTACACAGTGTAAAACTCTTAGTTTTACACGTTTTTTTAGACCGTTGGATGAGTGAAACGAATGGATGAGACTAACAATAAATATGTGAAGATTATCACTTGGAAAAAAAGAGTAAGGAGTTAATCTGAGCCATCCATTCCTCCCATCTAACGATCCAGAAAACGTGTAAAACTTAAAGAGTTTTACATTGTGTAAGTTGATCCTAACTCTATATATATAGGGGTTAGGATCCACTTACATTGTGCAAAACTCAATAAGTTTTACACTGTTTTTGGACCATTGGATGATCGAAATAAATGGCCAAGATTCTTTCCTTATCCTTTTTTTCTCAAGTGATAATCTTCACAATTTTTATTGTTAATCTCATCCATCCATTTCGCTCATCCAATTTCCATGAATTAATATAAAACTAAATGAATTTTACAACATATAACTGGTCATATATATATATATATATATATATATATATATATATATATATATATATATATATATATATATATATATATATATATATATATATATTCTAGAATTTGACTCCTTGAACCAATTCGATCGTCAAATGAGACTAAAGACATGTTGTTTTTCTTTTGTCATATTCATATTCACAAAATAAAATGATTATAGCTGAAGATTCTGTATGACTCTGTCCATTATTTTGTTTACATCACTTATCAAAATCACATTGTCATGTAATTGTTACCTAGGAGACTCTTTGCTGACGTAAAGATTATGGAATTTTGTTGGAGATTGTCTTTAAAATATTCATATTTAACATCCTTTTTCGACTTACAGTAAAACTTCTATAAATTAATACTATTTAAATTAATAAACTCTTTTAAATAATAAATTTTTCTGGTCCCGACTTGGGCCAATGTAAAAAAATCATCAAAATCGATAAGATAATAATATAATAATTTTTTGGAGATCCCCTTTATAAACATAAATGTCCCATCAAAACTATAAATTAATAATTCATAAATATTACAATTACTACTTTGGTAACTTGCTAAAATATAAATCTATTGTAATTTGTTTCTTTTTAAAATTCAAATTTAATTCAATTTCATCTCTAACTTTTCTAATTGCACCCACAAGTTCTGGCGTTGAGGTCTCCAACTGCAATAAAAAGTTGTGAAGAGTTGTTGCTGCATTCAATGCTTCCTTTCGCGTGACTAGTTCAAGTGGTATTGAATCATCTTCAACTTCATCGTTAGTAGAACTTTCAACAATATTAGCCACAATTTCCTCTAAAGTTTGAACTTTTCCTCTAATGAACTTTCAACAATAGGGTGTAGTTAAACTTTGAACTTATTTTTAATTAATTGGAATATTATGTACAATTTACAATTTATTTGCACACAATATTTTTATCAAAGGTATATTTGCTGAATTGAGAAATTTTCTTTTAATTAATAAATTATTAATTTATCGATATATTAATATCTCTCTAAATTAATAAAATTTCATGGTCCTAAGGGTATTAATTTATAGAGGTTTTACTATACATTATTCATATTTTTTACCTATAGCCATCGGTATTTAATCCATTGACTGATTATTTCAGATCACATACAACAAATATATATTATATGTAACACTCCCGACCCAGATGTCACAAATTGGGTCTCAAGCCCAACCCAAAACCATGAAAATTTTCAAACTGAATTTAGTCCAACAAGTAAATTTCCAAAATATTTAGATCCAACAATTGAAAACATAGATAAACAATTTAAATCGTTACAAATGAGCTCCACTTTAAATTAAAACATTTAAAGTTCGACTTGATAAATACAATTTCAAAGGTGAGAATTACAGACTCAATCACATAAGGCCCTATGAAATACATAGCCCAATAAATACAAGTACCGTACTCTAAAAACCTCAACGTGTTGGAATCCAGTATTGATTGTGCTCCTCGAACCCACAATCCGACGATCAACCTAAGCACGAAAACAACGGTTTCGAACTTTGAGCTTATAAAGCTCAGTGGTACACATCTACTCTACCATAATTCATTTTAAGCATAAACGTAAGCATGCAAGCTAGTACAAGCAATAAGGATAGATAAATAAACATGTGGTGGTACCACTGGTCGCCTAAATACATGATCTCATCAAAGCAATCATCTCACATGGCACTCAAGGCCAACCATACTCGGGATCTAACTAGATCGTCCTAGCGAAAGCACACAATTAATACCACAACTTGGAGTGATGCCCGCGTCCACTAAGAAACGGGATCATACACTCTGAATGAGACTCGTGTCCACAAAGCATTAGGATCCTACACTTTATTGGGTGCATCCTACGACCACTAAGCATCGGGATCATACACCCACAGTCGAAATCTCTCATCAAGCCTTCGAATGAGGCTCGCATCTACTAAGAACCAGGATCCTACATTCGGAAATCTTCAACCAAGGTGTTGCAACATACTCTTTCTCTCATTGGGTATCTGGATCCCACCAAAAAATGGTAACTCAAACATCTAGATATCCATATCAACACAAAGCAAGGGCATGTTTACCACACAACACACAACATCACACAATCCACTAAGGCTCCTATGCTTGATATTACCATCAACTCACCCAATTAAGTTTACCAACTTATTAATACATTATGGAAGTGTACATTAATCATCCTCGTTAATTATCTTATTAAGCCATATTATCTCATTTATATCCCGCGTCAATTTCCATCTTTTATTAGCATTATATATTATTCTGTTTAGTGGGTATCGATACTTTAACACAAGGATCGATGCAGTAACCCTAGGTACAAGTACTCACACGTGTACTGATACTATTGTAGCATACTGGAAATCCTTGATTTCCTCAAGTACCGGTACGTCCAAGGGTCGTACCAATGCCTTATTCATGGGTTTGCTACTTTTTTTGAATTACGGTTTTATAACACTTTATTCGATCCCTAAAGCTTATAAAAGTTGTTGGGGTTTGTTTACTAACGCATTCATTTCATTATTATTATTTACCAGCTTCATAATAATTTAATCAAGTATGTGACCCTTAATCATAATTCCTTCAAATCGCATCAATCTATTCGAACAAGCATACAAGACTTCACAACTATCTCAAAAAATCAAACAGACATCGAATAATCATAGGAGCATCTCAACCGACCCTACACGGTCTCTAAAGCCTCTATGAGTCTCAACATATCCATAATATCATCATGCATCTCATAATTATCGAGTCTTCACATATGCATATTCACCTACCAAACTTGCAGGTACTAACATGCAAAGCAATCACAATTATGATGCTCATGAAGTAATAAGAGTCTGAGGTGTACTAACCTTAAGCCAAAGAGATAAATCCTCATATAAGCTTCCTGAATAATCCACTTGGTTTGATATTCAATCCCAAATAATCATCGTATAACAACTAATACGAAACTACATTAATTTCATGCATCCTCTATTCAATTAACAAGGTCAAACGTGTATAAACAACTTATCAGCTTCAAATTTGGTGAAACAGACTCGGTCATTGGACTCAAAACTTCAAGAAACCCTAGGATAGGGTCCCCTGAAAAAAGTCAATACCGGTTAACGATCAACGGGTTGGCCTGCTGCTTGGCTTGGCTCAACGACTTAAGCCCACAGCTAAGAGCAATTGTTATAATAGCCTGGCCGGCCGAAAGATGCCCATGCGTAACGTCGGCGCGTGGTGGCACGTGCGGTGGCCTTCGATGGTAGACGACAACAAAATTTCAAAGGCCGAATGTCATCGAGCTAGTGATTCCGATGGTGGCCCTCGTTCTTCATTTTGAGCCCTCTAACCCCCTCAACTCAATAACCAGAACTTCTTTTCTCTCACTCCCTTGGACGGCATCTCTGGTGACAAAGGCACTAGTACCGGATACAATGGAGGTGGACGTGTCAACAACGGACGACCCGATCTTTGTAGATCAGAGATTGAAACTCTCCCCTTACTTTCTCTCTTTTCTTCTTCTCTCTCTCTCCCACTATCCATTTTTTCCTTTTTCTTTCATCTATCTCCTTATAATATCTCCCCCTCTCTTTATCTACCAATATCCTTATTTAAAATTCAAACCATATTCTTCAAAATAATGGGCCCAACATAAAAGCCCTTAACTTAGTCTTCCAAAATAAAGCCCCATAACCCAAGCTCGAGACCCGATTCACTAACCCGAGAATTGAGTCGTTACAACTCTCCCCTCCTTAAAGAAATTTCGTCCTTAAAATTTATAACGGTAAACCAATGAAGATGCTAAAACTTTATAACTCTCTAATGTTCTCAACATAACCCGTTGCGCTACTTTGATATCTCTCACCACACTTGTCAATTAATACCCTTGTTTTCTAACGATAAAAACACAATCTTAACTGATTCTTTCCCTTAAAAGAAATCCATCCTCGCTCGGTTCATTACAGACGGCAAGAAAACCCAATGGTACCTTGACAAAACTGTCACACGAATACGTCATCAAAGAAACTTAACTTATGATGTAGAACCCAAAAGATTGATGCACAATCAAAATCTTTCCACTACTTCGTATGATCTAAAATGAAAAGGAGGTTAAACAGTCGTTACGTCCAAAATGAAACGATTTCTCTCGCGGTGACTCCCTAAAAGAGACTCTAACTCTGATGGCATCACATATCTATAACATTGCTTGCCATGTGCAAGACTTCATAAAATAAACATCGTCTCAACTCGCCCTAAGCGCTTACTTTAAAATTGGCATGATAACTCATATTGGTAACTAAAGCATATATCACTAACTTGGTTCATGCAAGAATCTTAAACTCTCAATTATAACGTGTCCGGAAAAACATGTCATTTGTACCATCACTCGTATCTGTCATCATAGGGAATCCCACCACGGGATAAGGTTCCATCACAAACCTCGAATCTCGCATCAGAAGGTAGCATGTACCTACCGTCATGTTGTACAACCAAACCCGTAAACAAACCAAGTAAACTTCCTATATGGATCTCACCTTTGCCAAAAATATTAAACGGTACCCACCAAGGACTATTTCATTATTCAATGAAATCTCGTCGAAACTGTGAATTCACCAATCGTTTAAAAGATCCACGGTCATCCATTTAATTTACACTAAGGAATATCCAACCATCATTACAACTTTAAAGAATTCAATGTTAGACTCCCAAATAAGAGCAATTCAAATGCCTATCCCTATCTCAAACACACAGCTCCACACTATCCCCCAAAACACGCAGCAAAAGTTAAGTCCAAACTGTCGTCCTTAAATTTCATCATATTCTGACCACTGTACCATATAAGAAGAATCTTTTGCCTTAACATGTCTTTCTCTAAAGCACTCACAATCACTTTCCAAGGTCCATCAGAAACCACCGAACCTAACTTCAATCATAACATTGTATCATCTTAATTACAATCAGGTGCTACTTGTAACCTCTTAAACCCGGCCTAGACGCCCGACCGAACTGGATGAGCTCTGTTGAGTGTGTAAAAGTTCTATTATTTACACCCTTTTTAACCCATATTTCTGCTGCATTCAAGCATCATTGCATTGCATTTAGGTCAGTTTACAATAAAAACATCACAAATACACTAAAGGCACGGATTCTACTAAAAGATGGATGATTTTGCAGGTTGCTGCCATAGTTGACAAAGAAGGCAGGTGCAGGGCAGAGAAGCAGAAGAGCTGAACTAGACAAGCAGACGACAAGGACGAAGCTGCCATGGATCTGTCGTGACAGCAAGATGATAGCAGCCTTATGAAGAGGAAAAGTAAAGTGGACCTCGATAGATACAGAAAAATCTGCTCGTCTGTCGTGCGAAAGCCAAATATTTTTCCAAGCCCCGGATCGAAAGATATGTCAAGCCAAAGCTCAAGGAGAAGAAATCCCTAGAAACAAGGATGGCGGCTGCAAAGTAGGACTCTTGGAGATTAAGTCTTTATTAGAATCTTACTTTTAATTAAAGTTGTAATCCTTGTTAACTTAGAATACTTGAGCCCAAAGCTTATATAAGGGCATAGATTTAACCTAGGAGGCATAATACCCCATAACCGATAACCTAAACCCCTCCGCCGTTTACCCGTCGTCGACATGTTCTAAAAACCCCCTAGGGCCACGGGTTGTTTTGTAAAGTAGTTGCAAGGGTTGTTTTGTTTTAGGATTTTCCAAGTTCAATAAAATAAACTTCAAGTTCTCTTATTTCGGTTTTAATATCTTGCAAGAGCATCGGGAGAGCATTGTGAGGTTATCTATTTACTTAGCATCGGGAGAGTTAAGTATACAAAAGAGATGAGAGCGCGTTCTCTAGTTTATAGTTGAACCATCTCGTGCCTAGGGATAGGGCAAGGTTAAGTGGCTAAGGAAGAATTCATACACATCGGTGTTCATCCTTCGATTCACGCCGGGAGGTATCATCAAAGACGTGATCATCGACAGACTTGGACCTAGGGATAGGCCAAGGAAGATCTGGGATTCTTGCCAAACTTGGAGTACGGAGTTGGTGTGTTCGCTGCCGCGATAGCTAACGGACAGCCGTCGCGACAGGTGCTGTCGGCGACGGGCGCGACGACAGAACTGGATTTCCTAAACTCTTCAATACCTGCACTACTGAGCAATTCAATACCAGCCCATTCTCTCTATCTTGATATTTCTAATCTTTTATTTACGTTTTACTTTATTATTCTCGTGACAATCTTCTCAATATTTCTTTTACTTTCGTGCAGTGAATTAAGGTGAAGTCATTAGCCCAATCCCTGTGGAGACGATATCCGATACTTCGTATCACTTTACTACTTGCGTCGTGTACACTTGCACTATAATTGCGATAGACTCTTTTACACGCCACAAGTTTTTGGCGCTGTTGCCGGGGATTGGCAACATAACTACACCTTTCTTTTATTGCACTTTTCGTTTTTATTTTCGTTTTTGTTTTTATTTTTATTTTTATTTTTCTTTAATTTTTCTTTTGTGCTTTCAACTCTCGCTTTTCACGAGGTTTTCTTGCTTATGCGCAGATCGAAAAGAGGTGAAGATCCTGAGTATCCATTAGATCCGGAAGTTGAACGTTCCTTCAATCTCAAGAAACAACTTCACCGACTTTTAAATAGAAACGAATACCTCGAGGAACAGCTAGAGAAAATGGGCCATAACCAACCTGCTGGCGGTGGTATACCACCCCTTGGCGATCTTAACCCGCCTGTCAGTGACCCGCCCGCAGCAGCTGGACGACGGTCATGTCGTGACTACATGCTGAACGATCATGTAGAGCTGGAGACCACGCTGCCAGATATTGATGTTGATAACTTCGAGTTTAAGCATGTCATGTTTAGTATGATCAACAATGCCGGGCAGTTTAGTGGTGATGTGACAGAAGATGCCAGGGAGCATCTCAAAACATTCCAGGAAATATGTGGTTCGTTTAGACTACCAGGCGTTAATCCGGAGATACTGAGGTTTCAGTTATTCCCCCATTCATTGAGGGACAGAGCTAAAACTTGGTGGAATAAACTTACGCCGGGTTCAATTATGACTTGGGCAGATTTATCTTGTGAATATTTATCTCGTTTTAATCCTTCGCATTTATCTGAGCGATTACGTAACGAAATTGCTACTTTTCAACAGGAAGATGACGAGCCAATGCACGAGGCCTGGGACAGATTTACTACTCTTCTACGGAACTGCCCAATGCATGGATTCCCCGTCTGGAATCAGGTTACAAAGTTTTATAATGCTACCAACTTACAAACTAGCATTCGAATTGATTCAGCAGCAAATGGACTATTATTGGATAAAGATCCGGACGAGGCATTGCAAGTTTTGAAAAATCTGGCCAAGAATGAGGAGCAGTTTCCGACTACAAGAAGAGGGGGTAAACGGGTACTTGCTGTCAAGGATTATGAAGCCGACAGCATGATGAAATCACAGGTAGCCTTCCTTACTAAAGCAATGAAAAGGTCATTGAATGATGATGGTTTACAAGGATTTGCTGTTGAGGAAGTATGTGATATCTGTGAGGGAAATCATAGTCGGGATGAGTGCCCAATACAAGTAGAAGAGGGAAAATATGTTGGAAACTACAAGCCGAATTATAATTCCAACAACTATAATCCAAATTGGAGGAAGGATCCCAAATTTTCCTAGAGTAACCCCAATAATGCCCTGAATCCACAAGCACATAATCAGAATCAGGGAGGTCCTAGATTGCTAACGCGACAGCAACAGCCGCAGAATCTGTCGCCGCACCTGCCGCCGCAGCAGCAACAACAGCCACCAGCTGCCACGAGCAGTATATTGGAACAGACTCTGGCCACCTTCATGTCTCAGACCGGTACTTATATAGAGAATATGAATCAGTTTGTCAAGAAGACAGAGAATTTCATGGATAAAACGGAGATGAGGATGACAAATCATGAAGCTACTTTGAAATCTCTGGAGACACAAATGGGTCAGGGGTCACAACACATTAAGCCAAGGCAGAATGGAGGATTTCCTAGCAATACTGAAAATGCTAGACCACCCACACATGAGCAGTGTAAGGCGATTACTACTAGGAGTGGGAAGAAACTACCAGGGCCGGAAAAGGAAGCTGAAACAGAGAAGGATCCAGCCGTAGACAAACCTGCCGAGGAAGCTGCCCCGACAGGTGATAAACAGACTGCTGCCGATGAACCTATCACGACAGCAGAAGCGACAGAGGAGAAAAAAGATGATTATCGTCCTCAGATTCGCATGCAGTGGGAAGGACGCATTGCTGATTACCGTCCCCCACTACCCTTCCCTCAACGGATACAACAAGCTAAGCATGAATCTCAACTTAAAAAGATTTATGATATTTTTAAGCAGGTTCATATTAATATTCCATTGTTAGATGTCGTTAGGGAGATGCCCGGTTATGCTAAATTTCTCAAGGATGTTATGTCAAAAAAATCTAAACTTGGGGAGTTTGAAACGGTAAAGATGACAGAAGGTTGCATGAGCATTCTTCATCGGCAGTCACCCCAGAAAAAGAAGGATCCGGGGAGCTTCATCATACCTTGCGTAATCGGAAATAAATTCGTGGGTAAGGCACTTTGTGATCTTGGTGCTAGTGTTAATCTAATGCCAAAGTCTGTTTTTCAGAAATTAGGTATTGGAAGGCGCGACCCACGACAGTAACTCTGCAGCTGGCAGGCCGCTCTTACGTTCATCCAGAGGGAAAAATCGAAGATATTTTGGTAAGAGTGGATAAGTTTATTTTCCCTGCTGACTTCCTTGTTTTAGATTGTGAAGCAGATGAAAATGCAGCAATCATCCTTGGGCGACCCTTCTTAGCCACAGGAAGATCATTGATTGATGTGGAGAAAGGAGAACTCACCATGCGAGTAAACGATCAAGAGATTAAGTTGAATGTTCTCCAAGCAATGAAACATGCTGATGTGGACGAGGAATGCAAGGCTATCACTGATGTCACCCTTGATCAACCCTGCATCAGGTCGGGCTGTCAGGATATTCAATTTGGTCACTGCCGCGACAGCCACCTAGAGGACTGTCACGACAGCAACGACGACAGCACCGACGACAGCAACTTCTCTGAATCGGATTCATCTGATACTGAAGAGGAGGTGAATTGGATAGGCAATCGTCCAGGTAAGTTATTCGAACCTTTGAATTATACTTCGGATAACCATTTAATCCAAAAGCCATCTATTGTTGAACCACCTGCCTTAGAACTGAAGCCCCTGCCAGGGCAGCTTAAATATGCTTTTCTTGGTTCAAATGATACGTTGCCCGTAATCATCTCTTCTAAGCTGCCGCAGGAACAGGAACGACAGCTAATCGACATGCTAAGGCAGCACAAGAAGGCGATTGGATGGACGATTGCTGATATACAAGGCATTAGTCCGGCGTTATGCATGCACAAAATCCTTCTAGAGGAAGATCATAAGCTGACTATTGATGCCCAAAGGCGGCTAAACCATGCGATGAAAGAGGTGGTTCGTAAAGAGATAATCAAATGGTTAGATGCTGGTATTATTTATGCCATCTCTGACAGCAAATGGGTGAGCCCGGTGCAATGCGTTCCCAAGAAAGGAGGAATGACCGTGGTAACCAATGAGAACAATGAGTTAATCCCAACCAGGACTGTGACCGGTTGGAGGGTTTGTATGGATTATCGGAAGCTTAACAAAGCTACCCGAAAGGACCACTTTCCTTTACCCTTTATTGATCAAATGCTTGATAGACTAGCGGGTAAACCTTACTATTGTTTCTTGATGGTTACTCAGGTTACAATCAAATTGCTATCGCACTAGAGGATCAAGAAAAGACGACTTTCACATGCCCCTATGGAACATACGCATTTAGGAGAATGCCATTTGGATTATGCAACGCACCCGCCACCTTCCAAAGGTGCATGATGGCCATATTCTCCGACATGGTAGAGGACTTCCTTGAGATATTTATGGATGATTTTTCCGTCTTTGGAGACGACTTTGAGAGCTGCCTCGGCAATCTACAAAAGGTACTTGAAAGATGTGAAAAAGCTAATCTTGTTTTGAATTGGGAAAAATGCCACTTTATGGTGGATGAGGGAATAGTCCTTGGCCATAAGATTAGCTGGCGTGGCATAGAAGTCGACAGGGCTAAGATTGAAGTGATCGAGAAGCTGCCGCCGCCGACCACAGTCAAGGGCATTAGGAGTTTTTTAGGGCATGCTGGATTTTATCGGAGATTTATTGCTAACTTCTCAAAAATCACCAAGCCATTATGCCATCTTTTGGAGCAGAACCGACCCTTTGACTTTAATGATGAATGTACTGAAGCATTCAAGGTTCTGAAGGAAAAACTAGTAACAGCCCCCATAGTACAGCCACCAGACTGGACACAACCATTTGAAATTATGTGTGATGCTAGTGACTATGCTGTCGGGGCAGCACTTGGGCAGCGCAGAGATAAGCTGTTTCATGTCATATATTATGCCAGCAAGACATTGAATGACGCTCAAGTGAACTATACCACCACAGAAAAGGAGCTGTTAGCTGTGGTGTTCTCCATTGACAAGTTTCGTTCTTACATACTTGGGACGAAAGTAATAGTTCACACAGACCATTCTGCCCTTAAGTATTTGTTCGCAGAGAAGGATGCAAAGCCTAGATTGATACGGTGGATCCTGCTATTGCAAGAGTTCGACCTTGAGATCAAGGACAAGAAAGGGACAGAAAATCAGGTGGCAGACCACTTGTCAAGGTTGGAGCAGGAACAGAGTCTACCAATCGATGAGACAAACATACTGGAGATCTTCCCAGATGAGCAGCTCTTTGCTGCCGCAATCGCTGCCGCGACAGCCATGGCGGCAGTTAAGTCTTCTGAACTCCCTTGGTATGTTGATTTCGTTAATTTTATAGTTAGCGGAGTACTTCCTTCTGATCTTAATTATCAAGCCAGGAAGAGGTTCCAAAATGATGTTAAGCATTATTATTGGGACGAACCTCTTCTTTTCAAAATGTGTGCAGATCAGGTTATAAGGAGGTGTGTACCACAAGAAGAACAAGAAGACATACTCCATCACTGCCACGCTTCACAATATGAAGGTCACTTAGGAGGCAACAAAACTGCTGCCAAGGTGCTGCAGTCAGGGTTCTACTGGCCGACACTGTATAAAGACGCACAGGACTTCTACAAGAACTGTGACAGGTGCCAGCGGACAGGAAACATCTCGAGGAGAAACGAGATGCCACTGCAGAACATTTTAGAAGTCGAGATCTTCGGCGTTTGGGGGATCGATTTTATGGGACCCTTTCCATCTTCATGTGGGAATCTTTACATCCTCCTAGCAGTGGACTATGTCTCCAGGTGGGTAGAAGCTATCGCCACTCAAAAGAATGATGCCAAGACGGTCCAAAAGTTTTTACACAAAAACATTTTTTCTAGATTTGGCATTCCTAAGGCGATTATCAGTGATGAATGAGACATTTTGATAATAGGGTAATTGTTGCCGCCTTGAAGAAATATGGTGTCAAGCACAGGATCGCGACAGCATACCACCCACAGACCAATGGACAGGCTGAGATATCCAATAGGGAAGTGAAGTTGAGAAGATGGTTAAGCCAACTAGGAAAGATTGGTCTTTACTTCTGAATGATGCATTATGGGCATATAGGACAGCTTTTAAGACTCCATTGGGCATGTCTCCATACCGATTGATTTATGGGAAAACCTGTCATCTGCCTGTCGAGATAGAGCACAGGGCATACTGGGCAATCAAGGCAGTGAATATGGACTTGGACAAGGCAGGCCAGAAAATGCTGTTAGATTTGAATGAAATTGAAGAAATACGGACAATGGCCTACGACAATGCAAGAATTTACAAGGAGAAAACAAAGAAGTGGCATGACAAGAAGTTGCTGCCATGACAGTTCTGCGCAGGGCAGCTTGTGTTGTTGTTCAATTCTAGACTGAAACTCTTCCCAGGGAAGCTAAAATCTAGATGGTCCGGCCCGTTTCAAGTGGTACAAGTTTTTCCCCATGGTGCCATCACAATCCAATCATTAAAAGACGGGCACCAATTTAAAGTCAATGGACAGCGCCTCAAGCATTATCAGGGGACTGAAGCCCCAGGAATACAAGAAGTGGTTACTTTAGGAGATGCCCCACAAGGCATCCCTAATTTAACCTAAGTTTTATTTTTATTTTTTCTATTTATTATATTATTAGGTAATAAGGTTTATTTTATTCGAATAATGTTTTCTATTTTCTGTTTTTAGGAAATAAAGGAGTCAAGAAGAAAAGGAGAAGTGACCCAAGCCCACCATCCATCCATCAGCCCAACAGAGCCCATTTATTGAAGCCTGTCGTTCCAGCTGCCGCGCAGACACGGATAAGACAGGCTGTCAACAGACTGACACGGCAGACGCAGAAGCGTGCGGCAGACGCGTAACAGACGCATAAATGCGTGTCAGACGCGTCAGACACGCCAAAACTCAACAGTTGCTCCGTTATTCACGCCTGTCGTTACACCATTAAATGGGCAGCAACTCGACCGCTATAAAACCCCGTTTTCACTTTCATTTTTCATCACTTCTACTTATTCTTACTTGTTTTCTCCTCTCGTTTTTCTTTGCTTTCTTTACTTTCAAACCCTTGCAACTAATATGTCTTCTAGACAGACCCACCGCAGCGCTGTCTCAGCCTCCTCATCAGCAGCAGCATCGCCTTTCGCAAACAAGGAACTATGGGAAGAAAGGGGTTTCATCTACATCCGCAAGGCACCAAACATGGGACTCCGGCCATTCATTGCCAAGGCTATAAGAGCTCAACTAGGGAGCAATTCGCCGAACAACCGGCAAAGTTAAACGATACATTGGTGAGGGAGTTCTATGCTGCCATCGACAGCAAGACGGCAACATCTGTAATAGTCCAAGGGGTAGAGGTACCATTCACAGCCGAGAGTATCAACCATATGTATGGCCTCTACTTTGGTCCCAACGACGATACCCATCAGCACTTCTTGGACACCCTTGACTCTGCTGCCTACAGTGCTGTTATGGCGGAAGTGACAGAAGAAGGGACGGAGTGGACTACTAGCAAGAAAAACCCCACTCCGTAAAGAGGGGGCAGCTGCTCCCAGAAGCTAAGCTATGGAACGCTTTCATCAAGAAGCGTATCCTGCCGTCTTCCCATCACACGGTGATGAACCAGCAGCGGCTTGCCCTCATTCATTCAATCATGCACGACCGGCCTATCAACGTGGGCCGTTATATGCGGGAAAGCATCGTGGATTGCACTTATCGAACAACCTCCCGCCTCTGCTTACCGTTCATGATCACTTCACTCTGCCGCTGCGCTGCTGTCCCCGAGGCATCTACCGATAAACTGGTCCAAGGATGAGGCTGGACAGATAACAACATTACCAGCCTCATGGAGCTCATCGTCGCAACACCCATCAACTCCTTCAACCCAGCTGCCTCCCCAGCAGATTCAGACGAGGAACCTGCCGCCGCAGCCGCCCAGACCGACCAATCTGCCCAAATCCTTGCCGACATACAACGGGTGGAAGACAGACAGATGGGGCTAATGACATTCATCCGGGATTTCGCAACTTCCACGGTAAATTTCATTACCAATACTTTAAATTATCCCGATATTGTTTTCCCCACTTTTCCAGACCACTATTTCCATATCCCCACCCCTGTCCACACACCTACACCACCTGCCTCCCCACATACCCATTCCACCGCTTCCACCCCATCACCTGCCCCGACGACAGCTGCGAGTCCTCCGACCGACAGCCCCGCACGTGGAACAAAGCGGCCAGCCACAGCCGACAACGAGGAGGAACCTCTGATTAGGAGGAATTTGAAGAGGGAATTTACACCTGTCAAGAGGCAGAAACATGTGACAGACAGAAAGCTAATGCCCAAGGCCAGCACCACCACCAGCAGCACTTGGGATACCGGCAGCAGCTCAGACATCCAGCTCGTGGAGCAACCTGCTCAGCCTCCCCCACAGCCCAGACGCCGCCGCCAGATCCGTGTCAGCAGCAGCAGCAAAGACAGCGGCTAAAATTTAAGTCTTTTATTTTTCTTTTCTTGATGCCTGCTTATCTATATTTTGTGATGCACCTGCCTTCATTTTATTTGTCATTTTGCATTGAGGGCAATGCAGCCCTCGAGTTTGGGGGTGGCACCCTCCACAGTAATGGAGTCTTAATACATCTTTTTATTATTGTTGTGTCTTTTATTTAATTAAGTTCTCTTAAAAAAAATTAGAAAAGACTAAAATTGTTGGCTTAAAACTGTGAAGTAAACTTACCTGTCATGACAGCTCTGTCGTGGCAGCATCTTTAGGACAGTTTAAGGAAAAGTTTAGAGCCTTTCTATAGTTCTGAAAACTTAAACACCATTGTGACTGTTATACTGCTTAGATTTCTCTTAGCCAAACTAGAATAGAAAACTTAGCACTTAGAGTAGAAAAGAGACTAGACTCTAAGGAAACCTAGAGGTGCCCAACACTGGCTCTAGGCAGATAACCAGAGAAAAACTTCTAGAGGTGCCTATCACCGGCTCTAGACAGTTAACTAGAGGTGCCTGAAATACTGGCTCTAGTAAAAATGAGAAGAAATTAGAAAGAAATCAACTAGAGGTGCCTTATTCTGGCTCTAGTAAAGGAAAGAAAGAAAGAAATCAGTCTCGTAAGAAAAACTCTAAACAAGCTAAAGTATAATATTCTAGTGAAACTAAGAGAGTTTTAGCATATAACTGTTCACAAGCATGCACACACTGCACGAGAGCTATAGGGAGATTCCGGACAGATCCTAAAACCTTCCGACAAGTTGCTGCCGTCACAGAGAATGAGCGACGGGTAAGGGACAGTTCACTGTTTGAAAGCCAACACAAAAAATATTCATTTTTCTTTTAGGTCTTAATTGCTTGAGGGCAAGCAAAAACTTGAGTTTGGGGGTGTGTTGAGTGTGTAAAAGTTCTATTATTTACACCCTTTTTAACCCATATTTCTGCTGCATTCAAGCATCTTTGCATTGCATTTAGGTCAATTTACAATAAAAACATCACAAATACACTAAAGGCGCGGATTCTACTAAAAGATGGTTGATTTTGCAGGTTGCTGCCATAGTTGACAAAGAAGGCAGGCGTAGGGCAGAGAAGCAGAAGAGCTGAACTAGACAAGCATACGACAAGGACGAAGCTGCCATGGATCTGTCGTGACAGCAAGATGACAGCAGCCTTATGAAGAGGAAAAGTAAAGTGGACCTCGATAGATAGAGAAAAATCTGCTCGTCTGTCGTGTGAAAGCCAAATAATTTTCCAAGCCCCGGATCGAAAGATATGTCAAGCCAAAGCTCAAGGAGAAGAAATCCCTAGAAACAAGGATGGCGGCTGCAAAGTAGGACTCTTGGAGATTAAGTCTTTATTAGAATCTTACTTTTAATTAAAGTTGTAATCCTTGTTAACTTAGAATACTTGAGCCCAAAGCTTATATAAGGGCATAGATTTAACCTAGGAGGCATAATACCCCATAACCGATAACCTAAACCCCTCCGTCGTTTACCCGTCGTCGACATGTTCTAAAAACCCCCTAGGGCCACGGGTTGTTTTGTAAAGTAGTTGCAAGGGTTGTTTTGTTTTAGGATTTTCCAAGTTCAATAAAATAAACTTCAAGTTCTCTTATTTCGGTTTTAATATCTTGCAAGAGCATCGGGAGAGCATTGTGAGGTTATCTATTTACTTAGCATCGGGAGAGTTAAGTATACGAAAGAGATGAGAGGGCGTTCTCTAGTTTATAGTTGAACCATCTCGTGCCTAGGGATAGGGCAAGGTTAAGTGGCTAAGGAAGAATTCATACACATCGGTGTTCATCCTTCGATTCACGCTGGGAGGTATCATCAAAGACGTGATCATCGACAGACTTGGACCTAGGGATAGGCCAAGGCAGATCTGGGATTCTTTCCAAACTTGGAGTACGGAGTTGGTGTGTTCGCTGCCGCGACAGCTAACGGACAGTCGCCGCGACAGGTGCTGTCAGCGACGAGCGCGACGACAGAACTGGATTTCCTAAACTCTTCAATACCTGCACTACTGAGCAATTCAATACCAGCCCATTCTCTCTATCTTGATATTTCTACTCTTTTATTTACGTTTTACTTTATTATTCTCGTGACAATCTTCTCAATATTTCTTTTACTTTCGTGCAGTGAATTAAGGTGAAGTCATTAGCCCAATCCCTGTGGAGACGATATCCGATACTTCGTATCACTTTACTACTTGCGTCATGTACACTTGCACTACAATTGCGATAGACTCTTTTACACGCAACAAGCTCATTGAGTTTGTCGAAACAAACCCGTAAATATTGAACACAAATCATGTCCATTTTTTCTTTTATCTTGTCTAGATGCAAATTATTAACCTATGGTGAACATGTTGGCAGCGGTTCAATTTACACTCAAATCGGTCACCGATGAGACATTCAATTGCGTACATGAACATTAAGGGACCAAATTGAAAATCTTAAAAATTAGAGGAACTTATACCATTTTGAGTTTACCAATTTTTAATTAATCCGGTTACATGCTTTCTCGCCAAATTTCAGCTCAAAACGATAATCCAAACTCATACAATTGCATTTACGAAAATCAGAGACCATAATATAATGTTTCAAAACATTTTTAAACTTTGTAGAAAAATCCACACTAAAGGTTTTGAAACCTTTGGGAAAGGTTTCGAAACATTTTTCCAGTAACCAAAATTTCCAAAATTTCCCTCTAGGTTTCAAAACCTTCGCCCTGGTTTTGAAACCAGCTTCAATAAGTTTCGAAACTTGTTAATAAGGTTCCAAAACATACATGCAAAATTGCAGAAAATGCATACTCGAAACACTTTAATACCACATTAAACATATCCACATTAGCCCTAAATACTCTAATACACACTTCAATTATATATCACACCTATAACATGCTTCCAAAGACTTGCATACAATTTGCATCCCAATTCAAATTCAATAACAAACTAGAGGCATGTTTTGTAATTTTCATCCAACTCATCATGTAAATGGAAATTTAAGGCACAATTCAGCATTGACATGTCATCTATAGTCTATGGACCTCATTTCAAACATGTTTGACCCATTTAAGCATGTGCATAAACATTCATATCTCATATGTAGAACCATATAACCTTTCAAACATCAAACATGTTTAAGCACACTATCATCAATCATGTTTAAATCCCAAAAAAATCAAACATGTAAAGCCTTACACAACTCCACAACAACTACATAAACTTGCATAAAAAAGGAGTTTCATTAAACCCACTCCCAAAACACATTGAGCACTCATTACCTTTTATTACTACTTAACTAGTTTGAAAACCATACTTGTGAACAAAACCACACTTGGAGATCCTTTGTCTTGCTCGCTTGCTGCATAGAACACTTACTTATCTGCATTGATGAGAAATGAGAGCGTAAGCATAAATCTTAGTGAATGATGCTCAAGAAAACACTCAACAATGCTTTTAAAACCATTTGGTTAAAACAATTCTTCTAACATCATGCTCAAATCATCTCATGATTTACTTCTCTTCCAAAAATAAGTTTGATAAATTGTTTCCAAAACATGTATCATGAATCTCATGCATTTACCCCAATGCAAGTTCTCGATTTAAGCCCTTCATGCTTGTTTATCAAATAGAAAAGCTTAAAGAGAAATCTCATGTATAAAGCATATTATACAAAATCTATTTACAAACCATGATACACTTAAATCTCATATTTTCGCGTTAAAAAGTGACCTGGGTAGACTTACCTCTATCCTTGGATAGCACTACCCTTATCCATACATGTTTGGATACACAGATTTCCTTGATGGCACTACCCCCATCAAGTCTCATGGCGAAACTACCCCTAGCATAGTCTCACTTCGGTCGGGAGTAGAATCTACCCATATCCTGTATGTGATAGCATTACCCTATCACTTCAGAATAGAACTACCCCTATTGTGTAACCGAAGAATTTTCTCACCATTGATTTTACATTTTATAGTGCATTTTAATCCTATGGTTAACCAATTATATTCGACAACAATTAAACCATTTGCCACTTGCCAATATATTCATTTATAACAAGATACCTCAATGTTTTTCATATGCATCATTCAAACCAATTTCCACCAAAGTATCTTAAATACATCAACCCGTGTATTTAGGCATTTTCTCAAACATGTTGCATACTATTTTCCAACCACATGTGTTTTCAAAATATAAACATATGCAACATTTCTCATTTCTAAAACATGCATATAACAGTAGGTAAAACAAATCTATCTTCAAAGCATGAGCATGAAATTAGTAAAACAATGGAAACCGAAAACTGAGAGCGAAATTCTCCATACTTAAATCCAAGCTTAGGTTAGCATTTCAAGCTCAATATAAACCCACAAATAGTGTTCTCAAACCTTTGAAAAGCTTTTAAAACCATTTCCACTCACTGACTACGCAAAGCGTCTGATGCTTCCAAAACTTCACCTCATGATTTCGGATTAACTTCCCATGTTTTATCCACATAAAACCAGAGGACTAATGCTTCACTTAGCATCCAAAAATCCCAGCAACAACAATCATCAACTTCGCTTCATTAAATCTCATCAAACTCCTCCCGAAACGACCGAAAACACCAACAAACACCACTCTAATCAAACCCAGTGTTGAGTGGATCAAATTAACTGATATGGCCAAGAGGGGGTGAATTGGTACTTTAAAAATTGAAGAGAGCAAAAGGAACAATTAAAAATGATAGACAAGGCAATTATAGTGGTTCAAGCTTCTAAACAAGCTCTACATCCACTACCTTAGCTCCCACTAAGGATTTTCAACAAACTATCTGTTGCGTGTAAAATAGTCTATCGCAATTGTAGTGCAAGTATACACGACGCAAGTAGTAAAGTGATACAAAGTATCGGATATCGTCTCCACAGGGATTGGGCTAATAGCTTCACCTAATTTCACTGCACGAAGTAAAAGAAATAGTTTGAGAGAATTGTCACGAATAATAACGTAAAAACGTAAATAATAGGAATTGAGATATCAAGATAGAGAGAATGGGCTGGTATTGAGTTGCTCAGTAGTGTAGGTATTGAATTGCTTAGGATCTCCAGTTCTGTCGTCGCTCCCGTCGTCGACAGCACCTGTCGCGGCGTCTGTCCGTTAGCTGTCGCGGCAGCGAACACTAACTCCGTACTTCAAGCTTGGCAAGAATCCCAGATCTGCCTTGCCCTATCCCTAGGCACAAGTCTGTCGATGATCACGTCTTTGACGATACCTCCCGGCGTGAATCGAAGGATGAACACCGATGTGTATGAATTCTTCCTTAGCCACTTAACCTCGCCTTATCCCTAAGCACGAGATGGTTCAACTATAAACTAGAGAACGCGCTTTTATCTCTTTCGTATACTTAACTCTCCCGATGCTAAGTAAATGGATAATCTCACAATGCTCTCCCGATGCTCTTGCAAGATATTAAAACCAAGATAAAAGAACTTGAAGTTTATTTTATTGAACTTGAAAAATCCTAAAACAAAGCAACCCTTGCAACTACTTTACAAAACAACCCGTAGCCCTATGGGAAGTTTAGAACATGACGGTGACAGGTAATCGGCAGGTTTTGGTTTAGGTTATCGGGGAAGTCGGCTCTTTGCCCTAGGTTTAATCTATGCCCTTTATATAAGCTTTGGGCTCAAGTTATCTAAGGTAACAAGGATTACAACTTTAAATAAAAGTAAGACTTTAATAAAGATTAAATCTCTAAAGTATCCTACTTTCTAGCCGCCTCCTTGCTTTTAGGGATTTCCTTTCCTTTGAGCTTTGGCTTGACATATCTTTTGATCCGGGGCTTGGAAAATTATTTGGCTGCCGCACGACAGACGAGCAGATTTTTCTCTATTCATCGATATCCACTTCATTTTTCCTCTTCAATAATCTGCTGTCACCATGCTGTCGTGACAGGTTCATGACAGGTTCGTCTCCTTCAGCTGCTTGTTCAGTTCCGTCTTCCTGCCCATCTGCCCTGCACCTACCTTCGACATCTTCTATGACAGATACCTGCGAAAATAGCTATCTTTCAGTAGAATCCGTGCCTTTTATATAATTGTGATGTTTTATTGAAAACTAACCTAAATGCAATGCAATGATGCTTGAATGCAACAGAAATATGGGTTTAAAAAGGTGTAAATGATAGAACTTTTACACACTCAACACACCCCCAAACTCAAGTTTTTGCTTGCCCTCAAGCAATGAAGACTCAAAAGAAAACTGAAAACTGAAAATTTTTGTGTTGGCCTTCAAATAGTGAACTGTCCCTCATCTGTCGTTCATTCTCTATGGCGGCAGCAACCTGTCGGAGGGGTTAGGATCTGTCCGGAATCTCCCTATAGCTCTCGTGCGGTGTGTGCATGCTTGTGAACAGTTATATGCTAAGACTCTTTTAGTTTCACTAGAATATTCAACTCTTTAACTTGAATTTTTATGCCAAAGTTTACTTTCTTTTAGAAGGCACATTTTCATGCTTCTTTTTCTTCTATTTTCAAGCTAAGTTTTTTTCTAGAGCCTGTTTTGGGCACCTCTAGTTAGCTTCCTAGAGCCGGTTTCGGGCACCTCTAGGTTTATTTTTGCTAAACTTCTTTCCTAGAGCCAGTGTTAGGCACCTCTAGGGGCTTTTCAAGTTCTAAGCATCCTATTCTAGTTTGGCTAGAATAAGTCTAAGCAAGATAACAGTCACAAAAGTGTTTAAGTTTTCAGAACTATAGAAAGGCTCTAAACTTTTCCTTAACCTGTCCTAAGAATGCTGCCACGACAGAGCCGTCATGACAGGTAAGTTAACTTCACAGTTTAAGCCAACAGTTTAAATTTCCTTAGTTTTCTGTTTTTTTTTTTTTTTTTTTTTTTTTTTTTGTAAAAGAAAGAACTTGTAAAAAATAAAAACTAATTAGACAAAACACTTAAACAAAAGATGTGCTAAGGGCTCCATTAATATGGAGGGCTTCTACCCCCAAACTCGAGGGTTGCATTGCCCTCAATGCAAGAAGACACTAAAAATAATTAAAGAAAACATAAAAAAAAAAAAGTACATCACAGATATAGAGGCAGGCAGCAATAATAGAGGAAAAAGAAATAAAAACTTAAATTTTAAGTGCTGTCCTCATCACTGCTGCTGACGCGGATTTTATGGTAGCGTCTGCGTTGGGGAGGTGGCTGGGCAGGTTCCTGGGCAGGTGGATCAACAGGTTCCTCGGCCTGTTGTGGTGCAAATTCTTCCTCCGGTTGGTGGACAGGGTCGTCGGCAGGCTGAAGGGCAGGTGGCTCCACTAGTCGAATGTCAGAACTGCCGCTGCTATCCCAGCTGTTACTCGTGATGGCCTTGGATAGCTTCCTCTTATTGGCTACATGCTTGATACGCTTCACCCGTGTGAAGGCGCTGTCCAAGTTTCTCCGGACAAGGGGGCTGTCTGCAGTGGCAGCTCGCTTTGTGCCTCGAGGTGAAATGTCCTCTGGTGCGCTGCCGGCTGCTGTCGGTGAAGGTGTGGAGGAGGCAGATTCTCCGTGGGGAGAGACAGGTGGTGTGGGAGTAGGGGACGGGATATTAAAGTAATGGGAGGGGAAGGTGGGGAAATTGACATCCGAATAATGTAAAGTGTTGGTAATAAAGTTTACCGTGGCATTGGAGAAATCTCGGATGAATGTCATTAAGCCCATCTGACGTTCCTCGATCCGCAAGATGGCAGCAAGGATGTGGGCGTTCTGATCTGCCGGTGCGTTGTTGGTGGCAGCGTCGGGGGCAGGTTCGTTGACAGGCTCAGTGGCAGGCTCATCATCGGATTCAGCAGGTGAGGCGTTTGGATCGAAAGCGTTGAGGGGCGATACGACGATAACCTCCATAAGGCTGGCAATGTTGCTGTCGGTCCAGCCGCTGACCTTCTTAATTTTGTCTGAAGGGTCCTCCGGTACGGCAGCGCAGCGGCAGAGGGCGGTGATGGTGGAGGGCAGGCATAGACGTGAGTCAGTTCTGAAAGCGCAGTCGAGAATGCTTTCTCGCATGTACCTGCCCACGTTGATCGGCCTGGCATGCATGATAGAGTGGATGAGGGCAAGCCGCTGCCTGTTGACTGTCGTGTGGTGGGAGGAGGGCAGGATACGCTTTTTAATAAAGGCGTTCCATAGTTTAGCCTCTGGGAGCAGCTGTGCCCGGGTGACGGAGTTGGGATTCTTTCTGCTGGTGCTCCATGTTGTGCCCCTTTCTGTCAATTCCCTCATGACAGCATCGTGGCCGGCAGCGTCGAGGGAGTCCCAAAACTGTTGATGGGCGTCGTCGTTAGGGCCAAAGAAGAGGCCGAAGACATGGTTGATACTGCTGGCGGTAAAGGGAACTGTCACTCCTCGGACGACGACAGATGTCGCCGACTTGCTCTCGATCGCCGCATAGAATTCCCTTACAAGGGTGTCATTAAGCTCTGCCGGCTGCTCGGCGAAATCTTCCCATAATTGAGCGGTTATGGCCTGCATGATGAACGGCCGGAGTCCCAACAGAGGGGCATCTCTGTTGTAAATGAAGCTTCGTTCCTCCCAAAGGTCCTTGTTGGCGAACGGAGATGCTGCTACGGAGGAGGAAGCGGCGGCAGCATTCTGTCGGGTTTGTCGTGAAGACATGTTTAGTTGCAAGGGCTGAAAAATGAAAGAAAAGAGTTTAAACTAGAAGAGAATAGCAAGAAAGAAAATCTGAAGTGAGGAAAAATGAAAAGGAGAAGGGGTTTATATAGCTGCCGGGGGCTGCCTATTTAATGCCGCAACGGCAGGCGAGAATAACGGAGCGGCAGATTGAATGTTGCGTCTGACGCGTCTGACGGACATTAATGCTGCGTCTGCCGCACGATTCTTCGTCTGCTGTGCGTCAGTTGACAGCCTATCAACTCCGTCTGCGCCGGCAGCTGAAACGACAGGTTATTATAAAAGGATTTTATTTGGGCTGATGGATGGGTGGTGGGCTTGGGTCACTTCTTCTTTCTCACTTGTCTCTTTTATTTCCTAAAAACTGAAATTAAAAACAAAGTATTATTAAAATAAATCTAATTCCTAATAAATAATAATAAAAATAAAAATAAAAATAAAAATAAAAGAATTAGGTTAAATTAGGGATGCCTTGTGGGGCATCACCTAAAGTAACCACTTCCTGTATTCCTGGGGCTTCAGTCCCTTGATAGTGCTTGAGGCGTTGTCCATTGACTTTGAATTTATGCCCGTCTTTTAATGATTGAATTGTAATGGCACCATGGGGGAAAACTTGAATTACTTGGAACGGGCCAGACCATCTAGACTTGAGTTTCCCTGGAAAAAGTTTCAATCTCGAATTAAACAACAACACATGCTGCCCTGGGCAGAACTGTCGCGGCAACAACTTCTTGTCATGCCACTTCTTTGTTTTTTCCTTGTATATTCTTGCATTGTCGTAGGCCATTGTTCGTATTTCCTCGATTTCATTCAAATCTAACAGCCTTTTCTGGCCTGCCTTGTCCAAGTCCATGTTCACTGCCTTGATTGCCCAATATGCCTTGTGTTCTATCTCGACAGGCAGGTGACAGGTTTTCCCATAGATCAATCGAAATGGAGACATGCCCAATGGAGTCTTGAAAGCTGTCTTGTATGCCCATAATGCATCATTCAGAAGTAAAGACCAATCTTTCCTAGTTGGTTTGACCATTTTTTCAAGAATGTTCTTCACTTCCCTATTAGAGATTTCAGCCTGTCCATTGGTCTGTGGATGGTATGCTGTCGCAATCTTGTGCTTGACACCATATTTTCTCAAGGCGGCAGCAATTACCCTGTTATCAAAATGTCTCCCTTCATCACTGATAATCGCCCTAGGGATGCCAAATCTAGAAAAAATGTTTTTGTGCAAAAACTTTTGGACTGTTTTGGCATCATTCTTTTGAGTTGCGATTGCTTCTACCCACTTGGAAACATAATCAACTGCTAGGAGGATGTAAAGATTTCCACATGAAGATGGAAACGGTCCCATAAAATCAATCCCCCATACGTCGAAGATTTCGACTTCTAGGATATTCTGCAGTGGCATCTCGTTTCTCCTTGAGATGTTACCTGTCCGCTGGCACCTGTCACAGTTTTTGTAAAATTCCTGTGCGTCCTTATATAGTGTCGGCCAATAGAAACCTGACTGCAGCACCTTGGCAGCAGTTTTGTTGCCCCCTAAGTGTCCTCCATATTGTGAAGCATGACAGTGATGGAGAATGTCCTCTTGTTCTTCTTGTGGTATACATCTCCTTATAACCTGATCTGCGCATAATTTGAAAAGAAGAGGTTCGTCCCAATAATAATGTTTAACATCATTTTGAAACCTCTTCCTGGCTTGATAAGTAAGGTCAGAAGGTAATATTCCGCTAACTATAAAATTAACGAAATCAGCATACCAGGGAAGGTTAGAAGACTTACCTGCCGCCATGGCTGTCGCGACAGCTATTGCGGCAGCAAAGAGCTGTTCGTCTGGGAAGGTCTCTAAGATGTGTGTCTCATCTACAGGTACACTCTGTCCCAACTCCAACCTCGACAGGTGATCTGCCACCTGATTTTCTGTCCCCTTTTTATCTTTTATCTCAAGGTCGAACTCTTGTAATAGTAATATCCATCGTATCAACCTAGGTTTAGCATCCTTTTTTGCAAATAGATACTTGAGGGCAGAGTGGTCGGTGTGGATTATGACCTTCGTTCCAAGTATGTAAGAACGAAACTTGTCGATGGAAAACACCACGGCTAACAGCTCCTTTTCCGTGGTTGTATAATTCACTTGGGCTTCATTCAATGTTTTGCTGGCATAATATATGACATGAAACAGCCTGTCCTTGCGCTGCCCAAGTGCTGCCCCGACAGCATAGTCACTAGCATCACACATAATTTCAAATGGCTGCGTCCAGTCTGGTGGCTGTACTATGGGGGCTGTCACTAGTTTTTCCTTTAGAACTTTGAATGCTTTAGTACATTCTTCATTAAAGTCAAAGGGTCGGTTCTGTTCTAGGAGATGACATAAGGGTTTTGTGATTTTTGAGAAATTTGCAATAAATCGCCTATAAAAACCAGCATGCCCTAAAAAACTCCTAATGCCCTTGACTGTGGTTGGCGGCGGCAGCTTCTCTATGACTTCAATCTTTGCCCTGTCGACTTCGATCCCACGGCAGCTAATCTTATGGCCTAAAACTATCCCTTCATCTACCATAAAATGGCATTTTTCCCAATTAAGAACAAGATTAGCCTTTTCACATCTTTCAAGTACCTTTTGAAGGTTGCCAAGGCAGCTCTCAAAATTGTCTCCAAAGACGGAAAAATCATCCATGAAGATTTCAAGGAAGTCTTCAACCATGTCGGAGAATATAGCCATCATGCACCTTTGGAAGGTGGCGGGTGCGTTACAGAGCCCAAACGGCATCCTCCTAAATGCGTATGTTCCATAAGGGCAGGTGAAAGTCGTTTTCTCTTGGTCCTCCGGTGCAATAGCAATTTGATTATATCCTGAATAACCATCAAGAAAACAATAATAAGGTTTACCCGCTAATCTGTCAAGCATTTGATCAATAAAGGGTAAAGGAAAATGGTCTTTTCGGGTAGCTTTGTTAAGCTTCCGATAGTCCATACAAACCCTCCAACCGGTCACAGTCCTGGTTGGGATTAACTCGTTGTTTTCATTGGTTATCACAGTCATGCCTCCTTTCTTGGGAACGCATTGCACCGGGCTTACCCATTTGCTATCAGAGATGGCGTAAATAATGCCAGCATCTAACCATTTAATTATTTCTTTACGCACTACCTCCTTCATTGCAAGGTTTAACCGCCTTTGGGCATCAATAGTCGGCTTATGATCTTCCTCGAGGAGGATTTTGTGCATACAGATTGCCGGACTAATGCCCTGAATGTCTGCTATAGTCCATCCTATCGCCCTTTTGTGCTGCCTCAGCATGTCGATCAGCTGTCGTTCCTGTTCCTGTGGCAGCTTAGCAGAGATGATTACGGGCAGTGTTTTATCACAACCAAGATAAGCATATTTGAGCTGCCCTGGCAGGGGCTTGAGTTCTAAGACAGGTGGTTCGACAGTGGATGGCTTTTGAATTAAATGGTTATCCGAAGTGTAATTTAAGGGTTCGAATAACTTACCTGGGCGATGGTCTAACCAGTCTACCTCCTCATGACCTTCAGTATCAGATGAATCGGATTCAGAGGAGTCGCTGTCATCGATGCTGTCGTCGTTGCTGTCGTGACAGGCTTGTAAATGGCTGTCGCAGCAGTGACCAAATTTTGTATCTTGACAGCTCGACCTGATGCAGGGTTGATCAAAGGTCACCTCAATGATGGCCTTGCATTCTTCATCCACATCAGCATGTTTCATTGCTTGGAGAACGTTCAACTTAATTTCTTGGTCGTTAACACGCATGGTGAGTTCTCCTTTTTCCACATCAATCAATGATCTTCCCGTGGCTAAGAAGGGTCGCCCTAGGATGATTGGTGCGTTCTCATCTGCCTCACAATCTAAAATAAGAAAGTCAGCAGGAAAAATAAGTTTATCCACTCTTACCAAGATGTCTTCAATTTTTCCCTCGGGGTGAACGTAAGAGCGGTCGGCTAGCTGTAGGGTGACTGTCGTGGGCCGCGCCTTGCCAATTCCTAATTTCTGAAAAACAGATTTAGGCATTAGATTAACACTAGCACCAAGATCACATAATGCCTTACCCACAAATTTATCTCCGATTACGCAAGGTATGAGGAAACTCCCTGGATCCTTCTTTTTCTGAGGAGGTTGTCGATGAAGAATACTCATGCAACCTTCTTGCATCCTTACCGTTTCAAATTCCCCAAGTTTAGATTTTTTAGACATGACATCCTTGAGAAATTTAGCATAACCGGGCATTTCCCTAACAGCATCTAGCAACGGAATGTTAATATGAACCTGTTTAAAAATATCATAAATCTTTTTGAGTTGAGATTCATGCTTAGCTTGCTGTATCCGTTGCGGAAAAGGTGGTGGAGGACGGTAATCAGCAATGCGCCCTTCCCACTGCATGCGAATCTGAGGACGATAATCTTCCTTTTTCTCCTCTGTCGCTTCTGCTGTCGTGACAGGCTCATCGGCAGCAGTCTGGTTGTCACCTGTCGGGGAAGCTTCCTCGGCAGGTGTATCCAAGGCAGGTTCTTTTTCTTTTTCAGTTTCTTTTTCCGGCCCTGGTAACTTTTTCCCACTCCTAGTAGTAATCGCCTTGCATTGCTCATGAGGGGGCGTTCTAGCATTTTCAGTATTGCTAGGGAAACCTCCAGTCTGCCGTGGCTTAATATGCTGTGACACCTGACCCATTTGTGTCTCTAGAGATTTTAAGGTAGCCTCATGGTTTGTCAACCTCATCTTAGTCTCATCCATAAAGTCTTCCGTTTTCCTGACAAACTTATTGATGTTATCCATATAAGTACCCGTCTGAGACATAAAGGTGGCCAGAGTCTGCTCTAATACACTACTCGTGGCAGGTGGTGGCTGCTGTTGTTGCTGAAGCGGCAGGTTCTGCGGCAGGTTCTGCGGCTGTGGCTGCTGTCGCGTCAACAATCTCGGACCCCCTTGATTCTGATTATAAGCTTGCGGATTTAAGGCATTATTGGGGTTACTCCAGGAAAATTTTGGGTCTTTCCTCCAATTAGGGTTGTAATTGTTGGAATTGTAGTTTGGTTTGTAATTTCCAACATAGTTTCCTTCTTCTATATTTATAGGGCACTCCTCCCTACTATGATTTCCTCCACAAGTAGCACAAACTTCCTCGACAGCAAACCCTCGTATTTCCTCTTCACTCAATAAACGTTTCATGGCTTTAGTGAGGAATGCTACCTGTGATTTCATAGTGCTGTCGGCCTCATAATCCTTGACAGCAAGTACCCGTTTACCTCCTCTTCTAGCGGTTGGAAACTGCTCCTCATTCTTAGCCAGATGTTTCAAAACTTGCAAAGCCTCGTCTGGATCTTTGTCCAATAATAGTCCATTTGCTGCAGAATCAATTCGAATGCGAGTTTGTAAGTTAGCAGCATTATAAAACTTAGTTACCTGATTCCAGACGGGGAATCCATGCATTGGGCAGTTTCGAAGAAGAGTTGTGAATCTGTCCCAGGCCTCATGCATTGGCTCGTCATCTTCCTGTTGAAAAGTAGCAATTTCATTACGTAATCGCTCAGCTAAATGAGAAGGATTAAAACGAGACAAAAATTCACGAGTTAGATCTGCCCAAGTCATAATAGAACCCGGTGTAAGTTTATTCCACCAAGATTTTGCTCTGTCCCTTAATGAATGAGGGAATAACCGAAGCCTCAGTATCTCCGGACTAACTCCTGGCAGTCTAAACGAACCACAGATCTCCTGGAATGTTTTGAGATGCTCCCTAGCATCTTCTGTCGCGGAACCACCAAACTGGCCGGCGTTGTTGATCATACTAAACATGACAGGTTTAAGTTCGAAGTTGTCAACGTCGATATCCGGCAGTGTGGTCTCCAGTTCTACATGATCGTTCAGCATGTAGTCACGACATGACCGTCGTACACCTGCCATGGGCGGGTCACCGACAGGCGGTATCTCTTCACCGGCAGGCTGATTACGGGCCATCTGCTCTAGCTGTTCTTCAAGGTAGTCGTTTCGGACTAAAAGGTGGCGGATCTGTTTCTTGAGATTGAAGGAACGTTCAATCTCCGGATCTAATTTATACTCAGGATCTTCACCTCTTTTCGATCTGCGCATAAACAAGAAAACCTTGTGAAAAGCAAGAGTTTCAAACACGAAAGAAAAATAAAAATAAAAATAAACAAAGAAAAATAAAAACGAAAGTAAAAATAAAAAGTGCAAGGAAAGAAAGGTGTAGTTATGTTGCCAATCCCCGGCAACGGCGCCAAAAACTTGTTGCGTGTAAAATAGTCTATCGCAATTGTAGTGCAAGTATACACGACGCAAGTAGTAAAGTGATACAAAGTATCGGATATCGTCTCCACAGGGATTGGGCTAATAGCTTCACCTAATTTCACTGCACGAAGTAAAAGAAATAGTTTGAGAGAATTGTCACGAATAATAACGTAAAAACGTAAATAATAGGAATTGAGATATCAAGATAGAGAGAATGGGCTGGTATTGAGTTGCTCAGTAGTGTAGGTATTGAATTGCTTAGGATCTCCAGTTCTGTCGTCGCTCCCGTCGTCGACAGCACCTGTCGCGGCGTCTGTCCGTTAGCTGTCGCGGCAGCGAACACTAACTCCGTACTTCAAGCTTGGCAAGAATCCCAGATCTGCCTTGCCCTATCCCTAGGCACAAGTCTGTCGATGATCACGTCTTTGACGATACCTCCCGGCGTGAATCGAAGGATGAACACCGATGTGTATGAATTCTTCCTTAGCCACTTAACCTCGCCTTATCCCTAAGCACGAGATGGTTCAACTATAAACTAGAGAACGCGCTTTTATCTCTTTCGTATACTTAACTCTCCCGATGCTAAGTAAATGGATAATCTCACAATGCTCTCCCGATGCTCTTGCAAGATATTAAAACCAAGATAAAAGAACTTGAAGTTTATTTTATTGAACTTGAAAAATCCTAAAACAAAGCAACCCTTGCAACTACTTTACAAAACAACCCGTAGCCCTATGGGAAGTTTAGAACATGACGGTGACAGGTAATTGGCAGGTTTTGGTTTAGGTTATCGGGGAAGTCGGCTCTTTGCCCTAGGTTTAATCTATGCCCTTTATATAAGCTTTGGGCTCAAGTTATCTAAGGTAACAAGGATTACAACTTTAAATAAAAGTAAGACTTTAATAAAGATTAAATCTCTAAAGTATCCTACTTTCTAGCCGCCTCCTTGCTTTTAGGGATTTCCTTTCCTTTGAGCTTTGGCTTGACATATCTTTTGATCCGGGGCTTGGAAAATTATTTGGCTGCCGCACGACAGACGAGCAGATTTTTCTCTATTCATCGATATCCACTTCATTTTTCCTCTTCAATAATCTGCTGTCACCATGCTGTCGTGACAGGTTCATGACAGGTTCGTCTCCTTCAGCTGCTTGTTCAGTTCCGTCTTCCTGCCCATCTGCCCTGCACCTGCCTTCGACATCTTCTATGACAGATACCTGCGAAAATAGCTATCTTTCAGTAGAATCCGTGCCTTTTATATAATTGTGATGTTTTATTGAAAACTAACCTAAATGCAATGCAATGATGCTTGAATGCAGCAGAAATATGGGTTTAAAAAGGTGTAAATGATAGAACTTTTACACACTCAACACTATCCACTAATTTATTCTTCCCCTTTTCTAGGCTAAGGAGGCAACCTTTACAAATGTTCAATCTTTCTACCCCAAAGATTGAACCACAAGACTCTCACTTTACAAAGAAGATGTTGGCTATTACAATTGATCTCTCACAAGATAAATATAGCCTAAATAGATTACAAACACTCCCCAAACTCTCAAATTTGATTTACACTAAGAACTCTAAGAGTTGGGTACAAGAATTTGGCAATAAGTGCTTAGGGTTTGGATTGAATTGCTTAGATGTTGCTTTGAGGTTCAATAGTTGTTGTTGGTGCCTTTAAGGCTTGCTTTTATACCTTCTCATTGGTTTCTAGCCATTTGGATGGTTGAGGTCATCAATAGAGCTGTTATGGCTCTCTCCCTCCTCCATAAATGCAGTTCTGCAACTACCCGTATCAAAATAAGAGGCCCTGTATCGAAATAGACACCAAAAAAAGAGCTATTGTGTGTAAAAAGGGAGATGTATCGAAACGTCTACAGGCTGTATCAAAATAGTTTGAAACTGTAAAATGCCTTTAAGTGTAAAAAGGGGACCGTATCGAAATGCCTACAAGTCGTATCAAAATGTTTTGAAACTCTAAAATGGTGTTTCGAAACACCAAAGGTGTGTATCGAAAGACTTAACCAATTTTTCAAAAGTTTGGTTCTAACAACTAACGGCTAGTTCATTTAATGCTCTATTTTGAAAATACTTAATTCCTGTATCGAAACGGGTATGAATCGTACCGAAACGATACTTAAAAAATAAAAGCCAAGATGTATCGAAACGGCTAGTTCATTTAATGAAACAAATAAACCCGTTTCGAAACCATTGTCTCGAAATAGTTTAGTCCATATCGAAATGGACGTTTCCATTGGCAAAACATATCGAAACACTTTGGGGTGTTTCGAAATGCCTGGGCAATTTTGATAATTTTGGCTTTAAAACACTTAGAAAATTTTATGGGGTTTAAGTTTTGACTTCAAAACATTTTAAGTCTAAAATTTACTTGTCAAATGTGAGTCTTTTAAGTACTTAAAAAAATATTTACTTTGCAATTTGGTCCTTATATTATTTGTTATATCAAAACAAAACATTGGTTTTACACCCAGCCATAACCAAACGATTCAAACAACATATCAAAATCAATTAAAACTCAAAAACAACCTAATATCATCCTTATACCTCCAACATTCATTAATCACCCACAACTCTTAAAAACACATATCTAGCAACCTATAAGATTAGAGATTCACCTAATTTCGAGATTCCAATGTTAAAACTAACTTATTAACATTATAAAACATCAATATCATGTTCTTATCTGATTAAGAACCCAACAAAACAGATCTGAAACGAATCTCAATCAATTTCACCAATTAAATCTCAATTAAACCAAATTTCAACAATTAAATCACCAAAACCCATTAGAAAATATATGTAAAGGATCAAGAACTTGAAAATTTCAGTAAATAACCATTCATTAAAGGAGAAGAATGAACCTCACCTCTAATGATTGAAATCCCTCTCAATTGGATGATTTCCTCTTGAAAAACAAAGAAAATCAATGAGATTTTGTAAAAACAATTTAAGAAATCTATTAGAAATCATTAGTTTAAGAAAACTAATCATCACCTCAAATATTTGCTGGAAACAAATGAGTGTTTGGCTGAAGAGATTTTGATAAAAAACTTTTGGAGAGAAAAGTTACGTCAAATTTGTTTTTAAGACTACCTTCTTTTTAATAAATCTCTTTTAATCCTTTAATTAAAACACTTTAAAAATAATACAATTGAGAGAAAATCTGATAAAAACATTTAGGTATATTAGCTCCTTAAAGATTCAAAGTTTTGACCCTTTTACAAAAACAGTCACTAAAATAGTTTTACACTTTTTACATTTTGGTCACTAGTCCCAAAATGTCAAATCTCCAAAACTCATTTTCCAAAATTGATTCGTCAAAATCATTTATATATTAAATGAAGATTTCATAACATTTTTCCATATTTTTATCATTCTCAAAAATATTTATTCTAAATTAAATCCTGAAACTAACTCGAATCACTAACTCGGTTCTCCCGAACCGTCTAATCTTTTCGGTTAACATCCAGTCCCAAAATTGGGGCATTACACCACTTCTTGCGGCTTCCAAAGCATATCAATTCTCAACTTGAAGCTTAACTAATGAAACATATGAATATCAGTACCTATCAATCAGTACCGACACCAAATGAATAGAGTATTGGTACCGCATGGAGCTAGTATCGATACTCCCTTACATGACCATCACTTGTGATCCTTGATCGCCCCACACAGGCAGCATGGTACTCTAACCCGAACTAACTCCGTACAATCCATCACTTATCAAGTTCACTTTACTTAGGTGGTGAGCGATCATAGGCGATCAACCGCTCTTAATTACTTCGGCTCACGTCGTTGCCCAAATCTCAAGTTCCTTAAAGATCAAACACCCAAAATATTCACGTTGTTGAGGTGAACACAACATTCCCTCTTCTAGCACAAAAATACAGCCTTGAAAAAACAACAAGACATCCTCGAAGGTCTCAAGATCTTACTCGACTTAATCGAGTCAACACCACTGTCACAATCAAAATGGTCTCACGCAGCTCGGATGCCCACTGATCTTCTTCGACTCGTTTCAAGGTAATTGTGATACGAATCAAAAACATTTACGAAGTCTCAAACCCTTGCTTCCTTAATTGATTACACGGTAACCAACCTCCCCCCCCCCCCCCTCAGACACACACAAGGTCATTAAGGTAATTATCTTGCCAATGCTCATGTTTATATATTCCTTATACATTCACACGTGTCATACAAAGCATCAAACTTATATTTGATAAAAAAAATATGGTGGCCCCACCTTATCATCGTTGAAGCACCTCAAGCATCATTGCAGTCATAAATCGTTACCGCGACACACTTTAAAGAGAGAGATTCTTAATCCAAAATTCATTTCCAAACTACAAGCCTTTAACACTTTAACCATAATCATCTCATCCTCAAACCAATCTCAGAAAACACACGAGTACTTCAAAATTGGTTAAACGAGTCATCCACTTTAGGGGACAAGTAACGGTCTTCCACTATCACTTAACAAGATATCAATGGTTTAAGCATCACCTCAATGAATCAACTTCTTACTAAAGAACAAGATCGACTCTCACTTGGGTATAACACTAAAAAAAAGAAACCTCATTCAAGTTGCAACTTCACAACTGAATCTCTAACTTTCTCAATTGGGTCAGTGTCCACTGGCAGCGGCGATAAGAACCGACGTCTAACTCAACCTTACCTCAATATCCAATCATGTTTTTAACAGGAAGAAAGTCTTGACAACTCCTCCAAGAAGCATAAACTTGCACTCTAACAATTCGAAATCTCTTGAGCATCGAAATGCACACATTAGCATCTATCGAACAGTAAAACATGTCTCACAACCCCGATGTTCCATTCTCAAAATGACCACCACGAAAAACACGATAAGGGGCAACGGTCCAACATTCTCTTTAACAAAGGTTGAGCTCCCTCGAGGTTTCCAAGCCTCGAGAACAACTTTCGACATTACTGGCTAGCATCACACTTGATTAACCAAAGCAATTTCCGAGATGCAACAACTCTCAATAAGGTAGCTCCATCAAACATGTAGAACATTTAACTTCGGTCACATTCTAATAAACTAGTGGATCCTGAATCCACTATCTCTAAGAAATGCCTCTGAGAAGAGCGATGATACTCTCTAAGTATAAACAAAACTCTTTCTAAGCGAACAAAGGGTCCTCCAACCAACATGCATCCACTAATCGATTCCGAGAGAAGATTGTCCATACCCACATCACAACCGTTATTTACGCATAGCGATAAAGATTCATTGCCAAAAACTTCTCATAATGTATTCGAAGGCGTCGAAACAACTACAACACACAACGAAGGCGCCATTCGAGTGGCGGAAGTAGGACACATCCTCAACTCTGGGCTTGTATTCACTAGAAACCTTACCAAAACACCTATACCACCATGTGGTTTCCTAGAACCGGCTAAACCTGGCTCTAATACCACTATTGTAACAACCCAACTCGGATGTCACAATTTGGGCCTCAAGCCCAACCCAAAACCATGAAATTTCTCAAACTGGGTTTAGTTCAACAAGTTATTTTCATAAACATTTAGATCCAATAGTTGAAAACATAGATAAAAATTTAAATTTTTACAAAGAAGCTTCACTTTAATTTAAAACATTTAAAGTTAGACTTGATATATACAATTTCAAAGGTAAGAATTACAGACTCAACTACGTAAGGCCCTATGAATACGTAGCCCACTAAATACATGTATCGTACTCTAAAAACCACCATGTGCTGGATTCCAGTACTGATTGTGCTCCTCGAACCCACACTCTAAAGATCAACCTACACACAGAAAAAACAATTCTGAATGTTGAGCTTACAAAGCTTTGTGGTACACATATACTCTTCCATACTTCATGTTAATTATAAACATAAGCATGCAAGCTAGTACAAGCAACGAGGATAGATAAATAAACATGTGCCGCTACCACCAGTCGCCTAAACACATGCTCTCATCAAAGCAATCATCTTACATGGAACTCAAGGCCCAACCATACTCGGGATCTCACCAAATCATCCGAGCGAAAGCACACAAGTAATACCACAACCTGGAGCGATGCCCACGTCCATTAAGAATCGGGATCATACACTCTGAGTGAGGCTCATGTCCATAAAGCATCGGGATCCTACACTCTATGGGGTAAGGTCTACGACCATTAAGCATCGGGATAATTCACCCACGCTCAGAATCTCTCATCGACCCTTTTAATCAAGTCCGCGTCCACTAAGCATCGGGATCCTACATTCGAAAATCTTCAACCAAGGTGTTGCAACACACTCTTTCTCTCTCTAGGTATCCGGATCCCACCAAACAATGGTAACTCATACAACTAGGTGTTCATATCAACACAAAGCAAGGGCACATCTATCACACAACACACAACATCATACAATCCACAAAGGATCCTGCGGTTTCTATTACCATCAAGTTACCCAATTAAGTTTACCAACTTATTAATACATTATGGAAATGTACATTAATCATCCTTGTTAATTATCTTATTAAGCCATATTTTCTTATTTATATCCTGCGTCAATTTCCATCTTTTATTAGCATTGTAGATTATTCCATTCAGTGGGTACCGGTACTCGAACATGAGTATCAATATGGTAACCCTAGGTACCGGTACTCACACGCATACCGATATTATTATAGCCTACTAGATGTAACATCCTGGTTTTGGGCCTAGATGTTTTGACATCGGATCGGACCGGTCAGAAACAGTTCGAATCGTATTAGGAGGTTTAGGGAAATCAAGGATCGATAATGGATAAAAATTTGGTAAAAATTGCTAAAATCCTCTAAAATCATGTTTAAGGGATTGGTTAAATCAATTTTACAAAATAAGTTTCGGAAGTGGTGCATTTAGGGCAGTGACTAAAATGTAAAGTTTCAAAAGTATGGAAAATTGCAAATTTTCAAAAAGGAGTCAAAATCTTAGAATCTTAAGGGAGCTATGGTGCAATTACACCTTCCTTAAATTGACATGTGTTTTAAAAGGGTTTTAGATAATTAAAATAAAAATGATTTTATTTAATTAAAATGGGTTAATTGGGAAATTGAGAATTCATTTCATATAACTAACTTTCATTTCAGCAAAACCATTTTCCCACCTCTTTTCTCCATATTTCTTTTCTACCAAACACTCTCCATTTGATTTCTAAACAAATTCCAAGAGTTCTCTTCCAATTCTTCAAGATTTGTTAAGGAAAAACTTGTCAATCATTGAGGAAGGCAAGCATTGGAGGTAAATCCAGTTCCCAACCTTCAATCCAGGTTCTTTAATGAAATTCCCAAGATCTTTGGCTTCTAAATGTTGTTTTTGGCTGAGTTTTTATTATAGTTTTGATTTGAGATCAAAATCTTGATGTTTTAAATATTGACTTTCAAATAAGTGTTGATGAGCTCTGTTTTTTGGATTGGTTTTAATTGAGTTTTGAGTTGATTATAATGATGAGAAAGGGTTTTGATAATATAGATCTCGAAATCCTTGAGATCCTTGACTTTCTTGATGGTTTTAGTTGGGTTTTTGAGGTGAAATGATGAAGTTATGCTTGTTGAAGGTATAAGGATGGGTTTAGGTTGTCTTTAGATGTGTTTTGATGTTTGTTAATGGTTGAAAGTGATGTATGTTGGCTGGGCATGGTTTAGGAAGCAATCGATTGAGTTTTTGGTTGTTTCAGATGGGTAAATTGGTGTAGTTTTGGTGAGTAACGAGTTTGTGTTTGGTTGCTGGTGTTGAATTGTATTTTAATGCATTTGGATCTCTGTTTTGGTGATCTAAAAATAGGGGATCTTGATCCGGAGGCAAACGAAGCATTTGTTTAGGCTTCAAAAGGGTGATTTTCGTGTCGGCGAGCAAGGTTTCGCGTATCGGTGAGTGGAAATGGATTTTCCAGTTTTGTAACGCTTTGAGCTTGGTCTTGGGAGCTTAGTGTAAGTTTGAAACACTTAGCTAAGCTCAAGAGTAAGTGATTCGGAAGTCTCTCTCGGAATGTGCTATGTTTTTGTTGGAAAATGCACTTGAATTAAATGTGATTTTATTTATTGTTCAAAGCATGTTTTGAGCATTGATAATGCTGGTGTTTAATGTCATTTTATTAAGGATGCACTTGGTAGGTGATCCTTGGATTTATGAAATGTATGCATTTGAGTTTAAGCATGTTTATGCTTGTGAAAATGGCATTGTGGTTTATGCTTGTAAAACAATAGATAATGACGTTAAATGATTATATTGGCAAGTGATGGAAATGGTTTGTGGTTACTTTAATCGAATATAGTTAGCCGGCTATAGGATTGGGTGCACCGTGAATAAAGTCGCCTTGGATGTCGAGGGGTTGTGATTGTACCGTATACTCAATGCAAGTACCCTAACGATTGAGGTTAAGATCACAACGGTGGATGGTTTAATCCCGTGGGTGGATCTTGTGTTTGAGTCTCGTACTCTCGTTAGTGGAATTATAAAAACTATCGATGAGTGGTGTTGAGGGACTGTGATTGTACCGTTAAACTCCATCACAGGTGTCACAACAGTTGATGGTCTAATCCCGTGTGTGACCCTTGTGTAGTCTGGTAGTGTGTATGAAGCATGTGGGGCAACGCTTGTAATCCGTGTATCCGATTTTGTCTTTTGTTGTGCTTATGATATGGTTTGAGATTGATCACTTGCGAGCCAATATAATGTTGATGATTAATGTTTAAGCATGAGATGCTTGGTAACTATGCTAGATTGCATGTGCTTGTTTTAAGCATGAGCAACGGATTTTGTTGTGGTTTTAACGATGCTATGAGCATGGGGTTTAAAAGTGCATTGATGCTTTTGAGAGCATGTTTTAAAGGAAGGAATGAGTTTTCAAATGATGTTATTTTGGTTTTATAAAATGCATTGATGAATGTTTGGTTTTTAGCGATCCTCAGTAAGCTTTACGCTAACGCTCATTTGTTTCATCAATGTAGAGAATTAAGCTTTTAAGGCATCAAGAAAGCAAGAGGAATCCAAGCATTTTGACTAAGCAATGTATGTGGTCTACCTTAGTGTAATAAGAGGCAATGGGAGGGATTTCTACTCTTAGTTATATTTGGTGGTGTTAAACACCTTGAGCATGATTAGTTTGCTTAATCAGATTTGTAAATGGCCTTTGAGTGCTGGTTTGAGTGTGAATGTGTTTTTTAGCCTTTTTGCTATTTTGTCAACTAGGAAGCATGTCTAGAGTCTTATAGCTTGCAAGAGTGATGTCATGTTTTAGTTTGTGTTTCGTATGGGTGGTCTTTGATGTTTACTCATGTTATATGTGAGTTGGAACAAGTGTAGAAATGGTTCCGAAGACGAAAACTTGTTAAAAACCAGCAAATTGGAAAGTTGCAGGCCCAGGCGTTTCGAAACGCCCTTGTCCGTTTCGGAACGACAACCTGTAATGACCATGGTATCTCGGGATAGGAAGGCAAGTTCTGGAACATTTCGCCACTGTGAACCAACGTATCGAAACGGGTTCCTTGTATCAAAACGATTGTTTCGATACAGGGTTTGCAGTTGCAAAACGCTCGACCGTTGAACGCTAAATTTGAATTGTGTTAAGTTCATGTTCCTTACGTTTTGGTCCCTAAATGTTGATTTTTCAATTGGTTGAGTTTGAATGGTCCGGCTGAGATGATATTTGACACGCTGGCATGTTATATGATTAATTTTGGATTGGTAATCTTAAAAACTGGTTAGTCCTTAAAATTTCTAAAGTTTACAAATTAGTCCCTAAAAGTCAATTGTATACAATTAAACCCCTAATCGAACTCCGATCACTGTTCTGGTTTGGCCTAATTGCTTTACTAACCACATAGGGTAATAATGTACATCTAGAAAAGATAAAATAAAAGGTCGCTAATCGAGGTTGACTTTCACAAGTTGACTTTGGTTTTCCCCGTATAATCTTCTTAGTTCGGGTCAGGCGTCTAGTTCGAGCTAAGGGGGTTACATTTGTTGGTATCAGAGCCAGGTTACGAAAGAATCGGGTATGATGGTAAGTGAAATTGGTGTGATTTGAGGTTTGTTGATTGAAAAGGCATGTTTTTTTTGAAATGTTGGTGCTTATGCCATGCTTGATTGTTGTGAAGCATAGATGAGCATGATATGATTGTATGATGATGATGTGATAAGGTTATGTGCTCATTTTGGATGATGTAAAGCATGATGTATATGATATGCTATGTTATGCTTGAGGGAAATCGGGGTGCCCATTGCCTTATTACACTAGTTAAATGTTTTCGTGAACTTGGATCCTTGCTTGAGGCTGGCCTAAATCATGGTTTGATTTGTTTTGTTGTTATGCCTTGTTAAAAATAACACTATGGGTCTGAGGAGAGAGCTTAGGTCGAACACGGTAGTGCCTACGGCTGAGCAGGGCGACCAGGGTAACCAAGGGGTTGATGTCCCTCCTAGTGGAAACTTACCTCCGCCGCCACCACCTGGGGGTAGAGAGCCGGAGCAACAAGGACAAGTTGGTCCAGGATTGGGTGATCTAATGCTATTGGTTCAGGCGATCACCAGAGCGTTTTAGGCTGTGGTAGCCGGAGCGCATGTTCAGGCCCCTACAGCTGGGCATGTGGGTTTGCCTTTGGAAAGGCTAAGGAGTTTAGGAGATGCTGAATTCTATGGAATATCTCTTGAGGCATCGGAAGCCTGGTTGGTTAGCACGATCCATATCATGGATCATATGGGATGTAATGATGTGCGCAAGTTGGGATGTGTTGTTTCTTTGCTCCTGGGTGATGCTTATAGTTGGTGGACGACCATCACGGCTGGAATGGAACCCAATAAGGTAGATTGGGAGTTTTTCAGGGTTGCCTTTAAGAGGAAGTATCTGGGAGTGAGATACTTGGATGAAAAGAAGCGCGAGTTTATGTCGGTTGTTCAGGGAAATCTTTCTGTGGCTGAGTACGAGGTTCAGTTCGTACATCTGAGCCAATATGCCCCTAAATTGATGCCGAGTGAGAAGCATCATTGTGATCGCTTCTGGTATGGGCTGGTACAGGAAGTCAAGACTTATATGTTGGCTATGGACTACACGGATTTTGATGTGCTTGTATGTCAAGCAAAGGACATCGAGCAAAACTTGGGTCTATCATCTCGTGGAGGTGGTTCTAGCTCTAGAAAGGGCAGCTGAGTCTAGTTCCGGTGGTGGACGGAACAAGAGAGGTCGGGATAAGAGATATCAGCCTGCTGCTAGGCGAGGCAATGTTGGACATGGTGCACCGGCTTAAAGAGATCGGATGGGGGTGGAACAAAACACGTGATGGACGTGTGGTTCTCGGGGTCATCTACGATGAGATTGTCCTCGTGCGGCTAGGGATGCACAGGCTCCTGTTGTGGTAACAGGGAATTCTTGCTGGAACTATGGTTCCGCAGATCATATAAGGCTTGAGTGTCCTTTGTTGGCTGGTGGAGGCCAGGGACGTGCACCTGCTGTGGCTGCACCTCAGAGAGGCCGTAGGAGCGGCCGAGGAAATTTCCAGAAGAGATACGAGGGTCGGCGAGGCATTGCTCATGTTGTGGCAGTTTGGCCTTAGAGAGGCGACCCTACGAGGGTCTATGCTCAGCACGAGGAGCGCAATGATACTGATGTCATCGCAGGTACCTTTGTTCTTCAGTCTTGATCATTGTTGGCTTTGATTGATTCTGGATCCACGCATTCATATATCTTGAGTGAGCATGCGCATTTTCTTGATATACCTGTTGAGTTGCTTGAGGTAGGGATGCAAGTGACTAGTTCTTTTGGTGAGACTGTAGTCACTAGGAAGTTGTATCGGAGGTGTCCCTTGTTTGTTCAGGGTCATCTTTTTCTTGTGGAATTGATGGAGTTACCCTTTTATGGTTTTGATGTGATCCTTGGCATGGATTGGTTGTCCGAGCATAGAACGGTGGTTGACTTTGATGTTAAGCGAGTCGCCTTAAAGCTTGTTGATGATTATGAAGTGGTGATAGTAGGCGAGAATGTGAAATTCTTGTCTAATGTTGTTTCGGCCATGGAAGCAAGCCGTATGCTAAGGATGGGTTGTGATTCTTATCTTGCATACGTGATGAATCCTGGTACGAAGGATGTATGTGTGAAGGACATCAGAACTGTTTGCATGTTTTCGGGTGTCTTTCTAGAAGAATTGCCTGGTTTGCCTCCAAACAGAGAAGTTGAGTTTGGTATCGAGTTGTATGAGAATACGACTCTGGTGTCCATTGCTCCTTATCGCATGGCACCAAAAGAGCTGAAGGAGCTGAAGATGCAACTTCAGGAGTTTCTTGATAGAGGGTTTATCCGGCCGAGTGTTTTGCCTTGGGGTGCGCCGGTATTGTTTGTAAAGAAGAAAGATGGGACAATGCGAATGTGCATAGATTACCGGAAACTGAACAAGTTGACGATTAAGAACAAGTATCCTTTTCAAAGGATTGATGATCTCTTTGATCAGTTTCGAGGAGTATCCGTGTTTTCTAATATTGACTTAAGGTCAGGGTATTACCAGCTGAAGGTAAAAGATGTGGACGTACCTAAGACGGCTTTTCGGACAAGGTACGAGCATTACGAGTTCTTAGTGATGTCATTTGGTTAGACCAACGCACCTGCTGCTTTTATAGACATGATGAATCGTGTGTTTCATGAGTTCTTGGATCAGTTTGTGGTGGTGTTCATCGATGATATCCTTGTGCACTCTCGTACCGAGGAGGATCATGATAGACATTTGAGAATAGTTTTGCAAGCGTTGTTGGAGAATTAGTTGTATGCCAAGCTAAGAAAGTGTAAGTTTGGCTTAAGGAAATGGTCTTCCTAGGGCATGTTGTATCGGCTGAGGGTATTCACGTTGATCCACATAAGGTTGAGGCAGTGATGAGCTGGAAGGTGCCTAAGTCGGTGACGGAGGTGCAAAGCTTTCTTGGTTTAGCTGGATATTATCTTAGGTTTGTCGAGGGTTTCTCGAAGATTGCTGCACCTTTGACCAAGTTGTTGCAGAAGAATGTTCGCTTTGAGTGGACAGATGCGAGGAAGCAAGGTTTTGAGAAGCTGAAGGAAGCGTTGACGCAAGCTCTTGTCCTGATTCAACTTGAATCTGGTAAGGAGTTTGTGGTCTATAGTGATGTGTCCATTGTTGGTTTGGGTTGTGTGCTGATGCAGGAGGGTAAGGTAGTAGCCTTTGCATCTAGGCAGTTGAAGGTGCATGAGCATAACTACCCTACTCAAGATCTTGAGCTTGCGGCTATTATGTTTGCCTTGAAGATATAGAGGCATTACCTGTATGGCGAGAAGTGTGTAGTGTTAACAGATCATAAGAGCTTAAAGTATCTTATGTCTCAGAAGGAGCTGAATCTTAGGCAATGTCGATGGGTGGAGTTGCTTAAGGATTATGATCTGTCGATCGAGTATCACCCGGGGAAGGCCAATGTTGTGGTCGATGCTTTGAGCAGAAAAGTGGCTGTGGAGTTTAGGGCGATGTTTCCTCGCTTGAGCATATCGCGAGATGGTGGTCTTATTGTTGAATTGCAAGTGAAACCATCTCTGATTCAGTTGATTAAGGATAAGCAGTTTCTTGATGATTCTCTTGTCCCTCATGTTCAGGATATTGCGGAGGGTAAACCTTCGGATTTTAGTTTTAGGAGTGGTGGTGTTATGTGTTTTGGGAGTCGAATAGTGGTGCCAGATGATGCTGAATTGAGGCGCACTATTCTGACTAAAGCTCATAGTAGTCCTTTCGCTATGCACCCCGGTAGTACCAAGATGTATCGTGATTTGAAGGATGAGTACTACTGGGTGGGGTTGAAAAAGGATGTTGCTGAGTTCGTTAGTAAGTGCATGGTGTGTCAGTGAGTGAAGGTTGAACATCAGGTACCTTCGGGGTTGTTGCAACCTTTGAGAATCCTGGAATGGAAGTGGGAAACGATTACCATGGATTTTGTGTCTGGTTTGCCTTTGTTACCATCGAAGAAGAATTCGGTTTGGGTGATTGTTGATCGCCTTACGAAGTGTGCACATTTCTTGCCTGTGCATACTACGTACACCTTGGATAAACTGGAAGAGCTGTATATTGCTGAGATTGTGCGGTTGCACGGGGTGCCAAAGTCCATAGTGTCGGATAGGGATCCGAGGTTTACATCACAGTTTTGGGAATGTTTGCATCATGCCTTGGGTACACGGTTGAATTTAAGTACTTCTTATCATCCTCAAACGGATAGACAGTCGGAACGTGTGATCCAGGTGCTTGAGGACATGTTGAGATGCTACGTTATAGAGTTTTAGGGTTCTTGGGAGAAACACTTGCCTTTGGTTGAGTTTTCTTACAACAATAGTTACCAAGCAAGCATTCAAATGGCTTCAAACGAGGCTTTGTATGGGAGAAAGTGCATAACGCCTCTTTCTTTGGTAGAGACAGGGCAGAAGTTGATTTCGATGCCGATTATGTTGAAAGGAACCATCGAGAAGGTGAAGCTCATTTGCGAGCGTTTGAAGGCAGCATCGGATCGGCAAAAGTCTTACGCGGATTTAAAGCGTAAGGAGATTGAGTTTGCGGTTGGCGAACGTGTGTTCTTAAAAGTATCGCCTTGGAAGAAGGTGATGAGATTTGGGCGTAAGGGTAAGCTTAGCCTGAGGTTCATCGGACCATATAAGGTTGTAGAGCGTATAGGTTATGTGGCATATCGGTTGAGATTGCCTCCTGAGTTGGAAAAGATTCATTATGTGTTTCATGTCTCGATGTTGCGGAGGTACATATTGTATCCTTCGCATGTGATGCTTGTTGAGGAGATAGAGTTGAATCCGGATACGTATTATGATGAGGAACCGGTGAGGATTCTGGATGTGAGCAGCAAAGTTCTTCGTGGCAAGACGATAGAGCTTGTGAAGGTGTTGTAGCGACACCGAGGAGTTGAGGAGGCCACTTGGGAAAGGAAGGCAGACATGTTGAAACAATTTTCGCATCTTTTTCCTTCAGGTAAAATTTCATGGACGAAATTTCCTAAGTGGGGGAGAGTGTAACGCCCTAGTTTTGGGCCTAGATGTTTTGACATCGGATCAGACCGGTCAGAAACAGTTCGAATCGTATTAGGAGGTTTAGGGAAATCAAAGATTGAGAAAGGATACAAATTTGGTAAAAATTGATAACATCCTCTAAAATCATGTTTAAGGGATTGGTCAAATCAATTTTGGGTAGTGACCAAAATGTAAAGTTTCAAAACTGTGGAAAATTGCAAAATTTCAAAAAGGAGTCAAAATCTTAGAATCTTTAGGGAGCTATGGTGCAATTACACCTTCCTTAAATTGACATGTGTTTTAAAAGGGTTTTAGATAATTAAAATAAAATTGATTTTATTTAATTAAAATGGGTTAATAGGGAAATTGAGAATTCATTTCGCGTAACTAACTTTCATTTCAGCAAAACCATTTTCCCATCTCTTTTCTCCAGATTTCTTTTCTCCCAAACACTCTGCATTTGATTTCTAAACAAATTCCAAGAGTTCTCTTCAAATTCTTTAAGATTTGTTAAGGAAAAACTTGTCAATCATTGAACAAGGCAAGGATTGGAGGTAAATCAAGTTCCCAACCTTCAATCTAGGTTCTTTAATGAAATTCCAAAGATCTTTGGCTTCTAAATGTTGTTTTTGGCTGAGTTTTTGTTATAGTTTTGATTTGAGATCAAAATCTTGTAAAATTATGTTTTAAATATTGATTTTCAAATAAGTATTGATGAGCTCTGTTTTGGATTGGTTTTAATTGAGTTTTGAGTTGATTATAATGATGAGAAAGGGTTTTGATAATATAGATCTCGAAATCCTTGAGATCCTTGAGTTTCTTGATGGTTTTAGTTGGGTTTTTGAAGTGAAATGTGAAGTTATGCTTGTTGGAGGTATAAGGATGGGTTTAGGTTGTCTTTAGATGTGTTTTGATGTTTTTTAATGGTTGAAAGTGATGTATGTTGGCTGGGCATGGTTTAGGAAGCAATCGATTGAGTTTTCGGTTGTTTCGGATGGGTACATTGGTGTAGTTTTGGTGAGCAACGAGTTTGTGTTTGGTTGCTGGTGTTGAAATGCATTTTAATGCATTTGGATCTCTGTTTTGGTGATCTAAAAAACAGGGGATCTTGATCCGGAGGCAAACGAAGCATTTTTTAGGCTTCAGAAGGGTTATTTTCGCGTCGATGAGCAAGGTTTCACGTACCGGTGAGTGGAAATGGATTTTTCAGCTTTGTAACGCTTTGAGCGTGGTCTTGGGAGCTTAGTGTAAGTTTGAAACACTTAGCTAAGCTCAAGAGTAAATGATTCAGAAGTCTCTCTCAGAATGTGCTATGTTTTTTAGGGAAAATGCACTTGAATTAAATGTGATTTTATTTACTTTTCAAAGCATGTTTTGAGCATTGATAATGCTGGTGTTTAATGCCATTTTGTTAAGGATGCACTTGGTAGGTGATCCTTGGATTTATGAAATGTATGCATTTGAGTTTAAGCATGTTTATGCTTGTGAAAATGGCATTGTGGTTTATGCTTGTAAAACAGTGGAATAATGATGTTAAATAATTATATTGGCAAGTAATGGAAATGGTTTATGGTTACTTTAATCGGATATAGTTAGCCGGCTATAGGATTGGATGCACCGTGAATAAAGCCGCCTTGGATGTCGAGGGTTGTGATTGTACCGTATACTCCATCCAAGTACCCTAACGATTGAGGTTAAGATCACAACAGTGGATGGTTTAATCCCGTGGGTGGATCTTGTGTTTGAGTCTCGTACTCTCGTTATTTGAATTATACAACTACCGATGAGTGGTGTTGAGGGGTTGCGATTGTACCGTTAAACTCCACCACAGGTGTCACAACGGTTGATGGTCTAATCCCGTGTGTAAGCCTTGTGTAGTCCGGTAGTGTGTATGAAAGGTGTGGAACAACGTTTGTAATCCGCGTATCCGATTTTGTCTTTTGTTGTGGTTATGATATGGTTTGAGATTGATCACTTGCGAGGCAATATAATGTTGATGATTAATGTTTAAGCATGAGATGCTTGGTAACTATGCTAGATTCCATGTGATGCTTGGTTTAAGCATGAGCAACGGATTTTGTTGTGGTTTTAACGATTCTATGAGCATGGGGTTTAAAAGTGCATTGATGCTTTTGAGAGCATGTTTTAAAGGAAGGCATGAGTTTTCAAATGATGTTATTTTGGTTTTATAAAATGCATTGATGAATGTTTGGTTTTTAGCGATCCTCACTAAGCTTTACGCTTACGCTCATTTGTTTCATCAATGCAGGAAATTAAGCTTTTATGGCAGCAAGAAAGCAAGAGGAATCCAAGCATTTTGACTAAGCAATGTATGTGGTCTACCTTAGTGTAATAAGAGGCAATGGGAGGGATTTCTACTCTTAGTTATATTTGGTGATGTTAAACACCTTGAGCATGTTTAGTTTGCTTAATCGGATTTGTAAATGGCCTTTGAGTGCTGGTTTGAGCGTAAATGTGGTTTTTAGCCTTTTGTTATTTTGTCAACTAGGAAGCATGCCTAGAGTCTTATAGCTTGCAAGAGTTATGCCATGTTTTAGTTTGTGTTTCGTATGGGTGGTCTTTGATGTTTACTCATGTTGTATGTGTGTTGGAACAAGTGTCAAAATGGTTCTGGAGACGAAAACTTGTTAAAACCAGCAAATTGGAAAGTTGCAGGCCCAGGCGTTTCAGAACGACCTTGTCCGTTTCGGAACGACGGCCTGTAATGACCATGGTGTCTCAGAACAGGAAGGCATGTTCCGAAACATTTCGCCACTGTGAACCAACGTATCGAAACAGGTTCCTTGAGGTTTCGGAACGCCCCCGCGTATTGAAACGACATCCCTTGTTTCGAAATGGTCGTTTCGATACAGGGTTTGCAGTTTTGAAACGCTCGACCATTGAATGCTGAATTTGAATTGTGTTAAGTTCCTCTTCCTTACGTTTTGGTCCCTAAATGTTGATTGTTCAATTGGTTGAGTTTGGATGGTCTGGTTGAGATAAGATTTGACACGCTAGCGTGTTATATGATTAATTTTGAATTGGTAATCTGAAAAATTGGTCAGTCCTTGAAATTCCTAAGGTTTACAAATTAGTCCCTAAAAGTCAATTATATGCAATTGAACCCCTAATCGAACTCTGATCGCTGTGCCATTTTCGCCTAATCGCTTTACTAATCACACTGGGTAATAATGTGCATCTAGAAAAGATAAAATAAAAAAGGGTCGCTAATCGAGGTTGACTTTCACGAGTTGACTTTGGTTTTCCCCATGTAATCTTCTTAGTTCGGGTCAGGTGTCTAGGCCGGGCTAAGGGAGTTACACTGGAAATCCTTGATTTCTACAAGTATCGATACGTCTAAGTGTCGTACCATCATTGGTTTGCACCCTTTCCTTGAATTACAGTTTTATAACACTTTATTCGATCCCTAAAGCTTATAAAAGTCGTTGTGGTATGTTTACTAGCACATTCATTCCATTATTATTAATTACCAACTTCATAATCTTTTAATCGAGTATTTAACCCTTAAGCATAATTCCATCAAATCTCAAACAATCAAACAGTCATCGAATAATCATACGAGCTTCTCATCCAACCTTACACAGTCTCTAAAGCCTCCATAAGTCTCAACGTATCCATAATATCATCATGCATCTCATAACTATCGACTCTCCCCACATACATATCCATCATCTACCAAATTTGCAGGTACTAACATTGTAACACCCGGGTTTGGGGGTAGGGTGAAATTAAATTATTAAAATATAATTTCGGGCTTTATATTTCAAAACAAATAAATTTATGTTGGGCTTGTTTTAAATTAAACCCAAATAACCATGGATTTTACACTATTGTAATAACCCATTTTCATTAAGGGTAAAAAGGACCTTTGACTTTTTAAAAGAAACAAACAAATAAAAATACCTTTTTTATTATGCTCATCTTCTTCTCCTCCTATCACAAACCAACGACACCTTCCCCATCTCCATGGCTTGTTACTATTCCATTTCCTTCTTGCTTCATTCATGAGGATTTTTAAAGGTAATTATGTTTTTGAGTTGTCCTCATCTTCCCCTTGCTACTCATGTTTTTAGTTTTCATTGAAACTCATTACTTTGTACTTTGAGATTTTTGGGTTTTAAGTTAAAAATCTAAACTTTATTAACCTTTAAGTAAGCTTTTGATTCTCTGATGTTATACATGTTCTTAGCATCATTAAAGGTCCAACATATATGATTTTTACAAAGTTTTAACAACATTTTCGGATATGGGTTTATTGGGGGTTTTAGAGGGGTTTAAAGTTAGATTTTAGGGCTGTTTTGGATAAGAAATTGGGGGCTGATGATAGTGTCATGGTTAAGAGTTAATTCGAAGATGTTAGATGACATTTTGGATGTTGGAAATATGGTTTTCTAGTTTGGCTTTTGGGTTGCTCGAAAATGCTAGTTTGGGGTGTGTTCTTAGTTGGCTATTTGCTTGAAAATGTGTTCCGAGTTTGCTTCAGTGATTGATGACTGATTGTTCATGTTTTTGTTTGTGTTGGATTGCTTAGAATCAAGGTTTTGTGTTGGTGAGACCTCGGGAACGAATCCGGATAGCTTGGTGGATTGATTGGCTAGAGTTGTTGAGTTTGGAGTAGTCGGTGAGTGGTTCTTCGGTTTTTAGTTGGTTTTCAAAATATTTGGTTCGAGCATGTGGACCTAGGTCGGGCTTGGTAAACCCGCCTAGAGTTGGGATTAGATTGGTAGTCTAATTCCAAGCTTTAGTTTAGAAGATGTTGGTTGAACTTATGAATATTGTGAGTTGTGCCTCTTGTTCCATATTTATGTGATTGATGTTGTTAGGTATATTGTGATATACATGTGTGTTGAGGCATGATGTTTTATGCATTGTGACATGCATAAATGTTCAAATGTAGTTTGTACATGATGGTGGATCATGGTGATTACGTGCTAAGCACGAAAATTGGTAAGAATATTGTGAGGTTGAGCTATGAAATGTGTTAGTATTGGCACTAGTATGCTTGAGTACAAATGATAGATCATTAGGATGTTAGTGTGCACACGAGTGTCGAAATGCGCGCGTGGTCTTGGTGATGGTAGTCACCAAGATGAAGTATGGGTACACCCGGAAATCTTCATTTATATTTTAGTCGATGATGAGTGGAATCCCATCGACGAGGCGTGAGGATGAGTGGAACCCCCTCCGTGTGAAACAGTGATGAGTTTAATCCCACCATAAGGTAATGTAATGGTTGAGTTGTTGGATGTGAGTTCCGACGGTTGTTATCCGCGCATTCGGGTCTTAGCTAGGGGCCAATATGTTTTGTTAAATGTGTTTCATATGGTTGTTTTATGGACATGTTGAGCATGCCATGATATATGAGGTTATGTTCATGCATTTCATATAATTGTTTAATGTGGTTCCGAAGGTAAAGAAACATGCATTCATCCTTGATTTTGTTGCTCGTGCTTGGACCCTGCATTGTCGAGGTTTGTTTTTTGAGCTTACCCTCACTAAGCTTTACGCTTACGCTCTTCTTTGTTCGACAATGCAGATCCTTAGTTCGTGGGTTGCTTGTGCAAGGAGAAGGGCCTCCAAGTGTGCTATTTTCTACCCTCAAGTATGGACTTTTAAGTTATTTGATGTAATAGCTAAGCAATGGGATTTTTGTATGTTGTTTGTGTTAAGGAGCTTGTTTAGACTCCTTTAGTATGTTGATGTCTTGGTTTGTTGTTGTTCATGCTATGTATGTTGGCCATGAGGCCCTTGTCTCTATGCTTATGACATGTTTTTGGTTGGATCCTTAGCTTCTTTTATGGTATGCTATGAGAATGTTGTTGATGCTCCTTGTTCGTTTCAAATGTCTCGTATGTTGATTCTTGGTTGTTATATGTTGTATGAATGTTTGCTTGTGGCTAGGCAAGTCTTAAATTGCATCTAGAGTTGAGTCTTAGTGTCTTTGGCTGCAAATTTGAGTGTTACAGTGCAGGGCGTATCGGTACACCCAAGGGCCGTATCGATATGGTCCTACCCTTTAGGACTCAGACTTGGCTTAGCGTACCTGTACACGGGGGTGTATCGATACGCCAAAGGCTCTCCGAAAATCTAAGGTTTTGACGAGATTTTGGCATATCGGTATGGGTCTAGGGTGTATCGGCACGGTCTTTCATCATTAACCGTGAGAAGTTGACCAGTGAGGGTGTATCGGTACTGTCAACTAGTGTACCGATACGGTCTCCCTAGGTTGACCCTGGGCAGTTGACCTAGTCAAGGCGTATCGATACCCTATTCTAGTGTATCGATACGGCCTGCTGTATAAACTAAAATGGGCTATTTTAAATTGCTTGTTTGATTGTTTCGCCTCGCTTTTTGTTTTCCGTTGTCGTTGTTTCACATAGGATGTATTAAAGCCTTTAGATAAGATAATAAATAAAAGAAATTTTCTAGGGTTGCTAACTGAAGTGGAGCCTTAACGGGTTTCGCTTCGGTTTTCCCTGCTTGTGACCTGCTTGGACCGGTCAGCTGCCCAGGCAGGGACGAGGGGGTTACACTTGTTATCAGAGCTTGAGGTTTTCGAGATCTCAGCCAGGTAAGTGAGGTAAGTTGAATTCTTGTATTGCAATTGCACAGGGTTTGCTTGCTTATCAAGTATGTTTTGATGCTTACTTAAATGATCGTATGTGTGTGTTGTTTGAAGCATGTTGATGTGTGATTTGTCCGTTAAGTGTTGAGTAGAGTCACATTGCTTATATTACATCGGAAAAAGAAATTTTTAAGTGAGGGAAAACATAATTGAGTCACTTGGACCCTTGCCCTTGCTAACCCTATTTTGTATGTTGTTGTTGTAGTTGTTATTTGAGTGTTGTTATGATGAAGCCTAAAGGTAGACCCAAGCTGGTTCGTTAGGAACCCCGTGTTGCGGCTTCTGCTAGTGAGCCGGTGGGTAGGGTAGAGGCTCTAGTGGAAGAGCATGTTTTTGGAGTCGGAGCTCCACCACCACCACCACCTCCTCAGCCTGATGTGGAAGGCGAGGCTAGAGCTGAGGGAGCGGGACCTCAGGTTGGCCAGGGTGGCCAAGGTCCTGCAGGAGTAGACATGGCTCCACTAGTTCAAGCTATAGTGGGAGCGTTTCAGGCTGCAGTTGCCAGAGCTCAGGCTGCAGCACAACCGAGAGGAGATGATGCTAGCTTACCCTTAGAGAGGCTTCGTAGTCTCGGAGCGGATGAGTTTAGGGGATCTACGCCTGAGAGATCAGAGTTATGGCTAGAGAAGACAGTTCGTATTTTGGCTCAGATGGGATGTGTTGGGGCTCGTAAGTTGGGCTGTGTAGTTTCGTTGCTTCAGGGTGATGCCTAAACCTGGTGGGTCATCATTACTTCAGGCGTGCTTGAGGCCGAGATCAGATGGGATTTCTTTGAGACTGCTTTCAAAAAGAGGTATTTAGGCCCGAGATATTTAGATGAGAAGAAGAGGGAGTTCATGGCTCTTGTTCAGGGAGACACATCAGTGACAGATTACGAGATTCGCTTTGTCCGATTGAGTCTGTAAGCTCCGGAGTTGGTTTCTACTGAGAGGGACCGTTGTGATCGGTTCAGGTATGGACTTCATGAGGAAGTCAAGAGGTACACCTTGGCTACAGATTATTCTGATTTTGATGTCTTGGTCGCTAGGGCCAAGGATATTGAACATAGCTTGGGGATGACCAAGCGTTCGGGAGGATCCAGTTCAGGGAAGAGGCACAACAACTTTTATCATGGTGATGCCAAGAGGCATCGGGGCAGTGGACAGCAATATGATCATAGGTGTGGCGGTGGCCACCACGGTAGAGGCCATCAGGGCCAGAGAGATGGAGGGCATTTGCCCGAGTGTACCCGATGTGGGAGACAACATTCAAAAGAGTGTTGGGGGAACTATCATGCTTGCTGGAACTGTGGATCGAGAGACCACTTCAAGAGAGATTGTCTGCATCAAGCGGGACAGGCACCGTTTCAGGCACAAGCTCCTGCGAGAGCGATCGACCATCCAAGAGGTCGTGGGCGCGGTCGTGGTTACTTCCAGCCGAGGGCTGATGCACCTAGGATAGATGCATCGAGGAATCTTACTCATGTAGTGGTAGTTCAGCCAGAGGCCGGTGGACCAGCTAGAGTCTACACATAGAGAGAGGCAGGGAATGACACATGTGTGATAACAGGTAATTTTGAGTTACAGTCCATGTCTTTGCTTTCCTTAGTCGATTCGGGTTCCACGCATTCTTATATTTTGAGTGAGCATGCAAAGAAGTTACATATACCTATTGAGATTTTAGACATAGGGATGCATGTGACTAGTTCCTTCGGTGTGACAGTTGTAGTTAGACGGATGTATAGGAGGTGTCCGTTGAAGATTCAGGGTCATGTGTTTCCTATTGATATGATGGAGCTTCCGTTCTACGGTTTTGATATCATTTTGGGTTTGGATTGGTTGGTTGAGCACAGAGCTAGTGTAGATTTTGAGACAAAGAGAATTTCGTTGAAGCTTTTTGATGACTACGAGGTAGTGGTAGTAGGCGAGAACGTTAAGTTCTTGTCGAATGTTGTGTCGGCTTTAGAGGCTCATAAGTTGATGGACTTCGGTTGTGGGGCTTATTTAGCGTGCGTGATGAATCCGAATATGAGTGAGGTTAGACCGAAAGATATCAGGACAATTTGTGATTATCCGGATGTGTTTCCAAAAGAGTTACCGGGTTTGCCTCCTGACAGAGATGTAGAGTTTGTGATTGAGACTGTTTCAGGGTCTACTTCAGTTTCTATTGCTCTGTACCGTATAGCTCTGAAAGAGTTGAAAAGTCAGCTTCAGGAGTTGTTAAACCGAGGTTTTATTAGGCCTAGTAGTTCGCCTTGGGGTGCTCCCGTGTTGTTTGTGAAGAAGAAGGATGGCAGTATGAGGATGTGTATCGACTATAGGCAGTTGAACCAGTTGAGAGTAAAGAACAAATATCTGTTGCCGCGTATAGATGACATGTTTGATCAGTTGAGGGGTGCCTCGGTGTTTTCGAAGATAGATTTGAGATCAGGGTACTATCAGTTGAAGGTAAAAGAATGTGATGTACCGAAGACAGCTTTTAGGACTAGATACGTTCATTATGAGTTCCTTGTGATGTCGTTTGGGCTCACGAATGCACCAGCAGCTTTCATGGACATGATGAACAGAGTTTTCCGAGACTATCTAGACCGATTTGTAGTTGTTTTCATAGACGGCATCCTTGTTTACTCGAGATCAGAAGAAGAACATGATAAGCACTTGAGACTTGTTTTGTAGAGATTGATGAGTAATCAGTTGTATGCTAAGTTGAGTAAATGCGAGTTTTGGATCAGAGAGGTTGTGTTCCTTGGCCACGTTGTGTCAGCTGAAGGTATCCGTGTTGATTCGAAGAAGATTGATGCCATTGTTGAGTGGAAACAACCTAAGTCAGTGACCGGGATTAGAAGCTTCCTAGGACTAGCTGGTTACTATAGGAGATTCATTGACAAATTCTCTAGGGTAGATGTTCCGTTGACTAAACTTTTGCAAAAAGAAGTGAAGTTTGAGTGGTCAGATGCGAGACAGAGTGATTTTGAGAAGTTGAAAGAGGCTTTGACGAATGCGCTAGTGTTAGTGCAGCCAGTTTCAGGGAAAGAGTTCGTAATCTATAATGATGCTTCCTACGTAGGTTTAGGTTGTGTTCTGATGCAAGAAAGGAGAGTTGTTGCTTACGCTTCGAGACAGTTGAAGGTACACGAGAAGAATTACCCTACTCACGACATTGAGTTAGCATCAGTTGTGTTTGCGTTGAAGATTTGGCGTCACTACTTGTATGGTGAGAAGTGCACGGTTTACATTGATCATAAAAGCTTGAAGTATCTGATGACTCAGAGAGAGTTGAACTTGAGACAGAGAAGATGGCTTGAACTATTGAAAGACTATGATTTGACTATTGAGTACCATCTGGGTAAGGCAAATGTAGTGGCCGATGCGTTGAGCAGAAAAGTTGCAGTTGAGTTACGAGCTATGTTTGCTAGGCTGAGTGTATCAAGGGACGGTGGCTTGATTACAGAATTGCAAGTGAAGCCTTCGTTGATTCAGATGATCGGAGAGAAACAGTTGCAAGACGTATCATTAGCTTCACATGTTCAGGACATTGCAGAGGGTAGACCGACAGAGTACAGTTTCAGTGATGAGAATGTGTTGTGTTTCAGAGACAGAGTGGTAGTGCTTGCAGAGGTTGAGTTGAGACGTATGATTCTGAGCGAAGCACATTCGAGTCTTTTTTCTATACATTCGGGCAGTACTAAGATGTACCGAGATCTAAAGAGTGATTATTTCTGGGTTGGTTTGAAGAAGGATGTAGCTGAATATGCGAGCCGTTGCATGGTATGTCAGAGAGTAAAAGCAGAACATCATGTTCCTTCAGGGTTGTTACAGCCTTTGAAAATTCTGGAATGGAAGTGGGAAAGAATCACTATGGACTTTGTGGCAGGGTTGTCGTTGTCTCCTTCGAAGAAGAACTCAGTTTGGGTGATCGTGGACAGATTCACTAAGTGTGCTCATTTCTTAGCCGTGAACACCATTGATTCTATAGATAAATTGGTAGATTTGTACATCCGCGAGATTGTGAGACTGCATGGAGTTCCGAAGTCTATCGTATTAGATAGAGATCCGAGATTCACATCGAGGTTCTGGAGTTGTTTGCATAGTGCCCTAGGTAGTCGTTTGCATTTCAGTACTTCATATCATCTGCAGTCAGATGGTCAGTCAGAGCGAGTGATACAAGTATTAGAGGATATGCTCCGTTGTTGTGTGATTAATTTTCAAGGATCATGGGAGAAGCATTTACCCTTAGTCGAGTTTGCTTACAATAACAGTTATCAGGCTAGTATCCAGATGGCTCCTTATGAGGCATTGTATGGTAGGCGATGTAGGACTCTGATCTGTTAGGCCGAAGCGGGTCAGAAGTTGTTACCTATGCCGGATTTGCTTAAGGGGACTACCGATAAGGTGAAATTGATTTGTGACCGTCTAAAGGCAGCTTCCGATCGTCAGAAATCTTACGTTGATTTGAAGAGAAAAGAGATTGAGTATTCAGTGGGTGAGAAGGTGTTTCTAAAAGTGTCTCTGTGGAAGAAGGAAATGCAATTTGGCCGGAAGGGTAAGTTGAGTCCGAGGTTTATCGGTCCGTATGAGATAGTTGAGCAGATTGAGCCAGTAGCTTACCGTTTGAGATTGCCTTTATAGTTAGAGAAGATCCATGATGTTTTCTATGTGTCGATGCTTAGGAGATATAGATCAGATTTGTCTCACGTTATGCCCGTTGAGGAGATAGAACTAAATCCATATTTGTCGTACAATGAAGAACTAGTTGAGATACTTGCTTCGGATAGCAAGGTGTTGCGTGGCAAGACCATAGAGTTGGTCAAGGTGTTGTGGCGACATAGAGGCGTGGAAGAGGCCACGTGGGAGAGGAAAGCCGATATGCTTGAGCAGTTTCCGTACTTGTTTCCGTCAGGTAATTTCGAGGACAAAATTTCCTTAAGTGGGGGAGAGTTGTAACACCCAGGTTTGGGGGTCGAGTGAAATTAAATTATTAAAATATAATTTTGGGCTTTATATTTCAAAACAAATAAATTTATATTGGGCTTGCTTTAAATTAAACCCAAATAGCGATGGATTTTACACTATTGTAATAACCCATTTTCATTAAGGGTAAAAAGGACCTTTGACTTTTTAAAAGAAACAAACAAATAAAAATACCTTTTTCATTATGCTCATCTTCTTCCCCTCCTATCTCAAACCAACGACACCTTCCCCATCTCCATGGCTTGTTACTATTCCATTTCTTCCCTGCGTTATTCTTGAAGATTTTTGAAAGGTAGTTATATTTTTGAGTTGTCCTCATCTTCCCCTTGCTACTCATGTTTTTAGTTTTCATTAAAACCCATTACTTTGTACTTTGAGATTTTTGGGTTTTAAGTTAAAAATCTAAACTTTATTAACCTTTAAGTAAGCTTTTGATTCTCTGATGTTAGACATGTTCTTAGCATCATTAAAGGTCCAACATATATGATTTTTACAAAGTTTTACAACATTTTCGGATATGGGTTTATTAGGGTTTTAGATGGATTTAAAGTTAGATTTTGGGGCTGTTTTGGATAAGAAATTGAGAGCTGATGATAGTGTCATGGTTAAGGGTTAGTTCGAAGATGTTAGATGACATTTTGGAGGTTGGAAATATGGTTTTCTGGTTTGGATTTTGGGCTGCTCGAAAATGCTAGTTTTGGGTGTGTTCTTAGTTGGCTATTTGCTTGAAAATGTGTTTCGGGTTTGCTTCAGTGATTGATGACTGATTGTTGATGTTTTTTATTGTGTTGGATTGCTTAGAATCAAGGTTTTGTGTTGGTGAGACCTCGGGAATGAATCCGGATAGCTTGGTGGATTGATTGGCTAGAGTTGTTGAGCTTGGAGTAGTCGCTGAGTTGTTCTTCAGTTTTTAATTGGTTTTCAAAATATTTGGTTCGAGCATGTGAACCTAGGTCGGGCTTGGTAAACCCACCTAGAGTTAGGATTAGATTGGTAGTCTAATTCTAAGCTTTAATTTAGAAGATGTTGGTTGAACTTATGAATATTGTGTGTTGTGCCTCTTGTTCCATATTTATGTGATTGATGTTGTTAGGTATATTGTGATATACATGTGTGTTGAGGCATGATGTTTTATGCATTGTGACATGCATAATTGTTGAAATGTAGTTTGTACATGATGGTGGATCATGGTGATTACGTGCTAAGCACGAAAATTGGTAAGAATGTTGTGAGGTTGAGCTATGAAATGAGTTAGTATTGGCACTAGTATGCTTGAGTACAAATGATAGATCATTAGGATGTTAGTGTGCACACGAGTGTCGAAATGCGCACGTGGTCTTGGTGATGGTAGTCACCAAGATGAAGTACGGGTACGCCCAGAAATCTTCATTTATATTTTAGTCGATGATGAGTTGAATCCCATCAACCGGGCGTGAGGATGAGTGGAATCCCCTCCGCGTGAAACGGTGATGAGTTTAATCCCACTATAAGGTAATGTAATGGTTGAGTTGTTGGATGTGAGTTCCGACGGTTGTTATCCGTGCATTCGGGTCTTAGCTAGGTGCCAATATGTTTTGTTAAATGTGTTTCATATGGTTTTTTTATGGACATGTTGAGCATGCCATGATATATGAGGTTATGTTCATGCATTTCATTTAATTGTTTAATGTGGTTCCGAAGGTAAAGAAACATGCATTCATCCTTGATTTTGTTGCTCGTGCTTGGACCCTGCATTGTTGAGGTTTGTTTTATGAGCTTACCCTCACTAAGCTTTACGCTTACGCTCTTCTTTGTTCGACAATGCAGATCCTTAGTTCGTGGGTTGATTGTGCAAGGAGAAGGGCCTCCAAGTGTGCTATTTTCTACCCTCAAGTATGGACTTTTAAGTTATTTGATGTAATAGCTAAGCAATGGGATTTGTGTATGTTGTTTGTGTTAAGGAGCTTGTTTAGACTCCTTTAGTATGTTGATGTCTTGGTTTATTGTTGTTCATGCTATGTATGTTGGCCATGAGGCCCTTGTCTCTATGCTTATGACATGTTTTTGGTTGGATCCTTAGCTTCTTTTATGGTATGCTATGAGAATGTTGTTGATGCTCCTTGTTCGTTTCAAATGTCTTGTATGTTGATTCTTGGTTGTTATATGTTGTATGAATGTTTGCTTGTGGCTAGGCAAGTCTTAAATTGCATCTAGAGTTGAGTCTTAGTGTCTTTGGCTGCAAATTTGAGTGTTACAGTGCAGGGCGTATCGGTACGCCCAAGGGCCGTATCGATACGGTCCTACACTTTGGGACATAGATTTGGCTTAGCGTACCTGTACACGGGGGTGTATCGATACGCCAAAGGCTCTCTGGAAATCTGAGATATTGACGAGATTTTGGCGTATCGGTACGGGTCTAGGGTGTATTGGTACGGTCTTTTATCGTTGGCCGTGAGAAGTTGACCAATGAGGGTGTATCGGTACAGTCGACCAATGTACCGATACGGTCTCCCTAGGTTGAACTTGGGCAGTTGACCTAGTCAAGGCGTATCGATACCCTCTTCTAGTGTATCGATACGGCCTGTTGTATAAACTAAAATGGGTTGTTTTAAATTGCTTGTTTGGTTGTTTCGCCTCGCTTGTTGTTTTCCGTTGTCGTTGCTTCACATAGGATGTATTAAATCCTTTAGACAAGATAATAAATAAAAGAAATTTTCTAGGGTTGCTAACCGAAGTGGAGCCTTAACGGGTTTCGCCTCGATTTTCCCCGCGTGTGACCCGCTCAGACCGGTCAGCCGCCCAGGACAGGACGAGGGGGTTACAAACATGAAAAGCAATCACATTTATGATGCTCATGAAGCAATAGTAGTCCGAGGTGTACTAACCTTAAGCCAAAGCGATGAATCCTCATATAAGCTTCACGAATACTCCACTTGGTCCAATATTCGATCCCAAATAATGCTCATATAACAACAAATATGAAACTATATTAATTTCATGCATCGCATCAGACTCAGAACGTCGAGAAACCCCTGGGTATGGTCCCCTAGAAAAAGTCAACGTCGGTCAATGGCGGCGGCGGCGGTTGGTGGCGGCTCGACTCGGCTCAAAGGCCGGCTTGATGGACTGTCTTGGATCGGCTTTGGCCTGCGGCTTGGCAGTACGGCTTGGCTTGGCCCAAAAACTCAAGCCCACAACGAAACCCAACAGTTATAACAGCCTGGCCGGCCGGACGATGCCATGCGCAGGGGCAGCGCGTTGTGGCGCATGCGGTGACCGCCAACGGCGAACGGTGACCAAATTTCACCGGCAGATTGTCCTCTAACCCTCTCAACTCAATAACCTGAAACTTCTATTCTCTCACCCCCTCCGACGGCAGCTCCGGTGACGACGGTGCTGGTACCAACGAACTCGTCTCGACGAGATGAACACAATGGTGGTGGAGGTGTCGACAACAGACGACCCAATCTTCGTAGATCGGAGATTGAAGTTCTCCCCCTTACTTTCTCACCATTCTTCTTCTCTCTCCCACTATCCACCTTTTTCCTTTTTCTTTCTTCTCTCTCCTCATAATATCTTCCCCTCTCCTTTTCCACCAACAACCCTATTTAAAATTTAAACTCCCTTCTCCAAAATAATGGGCCCAACATAAAAGCCCTTAACTTAGTCTTCCAAAATAAAGCCCCATAATTCGGGCTCGAGACCCGATTCACTAACCCGAGATTTGGGTTGTTACATTATGGGGCGACCGTCCCAAGTCCCAACTCAATTGCACAACCTCAAGACTCGAAAGTCGAACCTCTGACCTTACTTAAGGAATCTAATGTCTCATCCTACTAAATCAACTTGTTGTTGGTTATATTATTCATATTTTAGGCTCACTCTTAATCTAAAATTCGTTTATTGTAGAAGAAAGTATAGTTTAAAAAGCCCTAGCAGAAAGAGTTTGATATGATGTGAGGATGGGTAAGGGTGAGAATCGCTCCTAATTTAGCGACCTGTCTAAGGCACATGGGTTACCAGCCGTTAATTTATATAGTTGAACAGTAACAGTGCATTTACAGTGATATTTGAACTTCCCTGCAAGCAACCGACAAAGAGCTTCTAACCACTGTCCGGAAATGCCAAAACTACTTGGGATTTTAGGCACTTTTGTGGGAATTTTGAAACTCCAAGTTGATCGGTCTTTGCTTTTGCTGACGACAAAGGTGAGAGAAACATGGAATTGGGACATAATGCTCTTTTAAAAAAACACACACAATTGGTTCTACCGACACACATCATGTTCCTAGGGTTCAAAGATGATGCTTTTGTTTTCAATGTGATAAGCACTCATTGTCTTTTCATGGGAAAGATCACCACTAACTTACCCTCTTTTTTTTGAGATTACCCTTGTATCAATGAAGAGTCTAGGGTTCATGTCCGTGTTCCTCCGTCTTTTGTAGTCGGTGAATATTTAGAAAAATTGAAAATATTCATATTTAGACCTGTAAATTGGTGACGTCAAGTTAGAGTTGTGGTATACCCTTGCCCATTCGAAATAGTTGTATCAAAGAGAAACCACATAATCGGCTACTCCGGTTTTATATCCCACACTGCACTTCTGATCAATAGCCTTTTGTTGCCCATTTATCCTGTCTTAGAAGTCCGATGAGTTCATAGTGACTTGATTCTTCCTAATTAGACGTCAAACCCGTAGCCCTCCGTCCACGTCACAAGGGGTGAATCATACTATATTTTTCACTGTATGAACCATTGTGAACAACCACTTGCATTTGGTGTGGTGAGAGTGAGTTCAAAGTTGTCTTTATAGGCTTATAGTTCAAGCACACAATCTCACCTCAGATTCATAGCTAGAATCAACACAAGAAAAAGAAAGACTACGCCTAGACCCGATGGAGCACCATGTGAATAGTTGGAGGGGAGATGCCAACAAATAAGTGTCAACGATAATTTTTTTCCATCATAGGTATGGAATTTTTTTTACTTTTACACATTAAATTAACTTTTTTAAGAAAATAATTTACATTAATTTAGGCCTATTTTCGAAAAAAAGAAGATACAATTGTTCTCTTAGAGAACTGCATGCATCCGCCATTGCCCACAAATATAAAAGACCAAGGAGAGGTAGCAATTTGAGAAAGGTGTCGTTAGAAAGATTATGGCGAAAGGAAGGGAAAAATGGACATGCAACACCAAAGCATAAGACCGACAAACAATATCAGGTCATATCGTCGATATTAAGTCCAAGCAAGGATTGAGGACGTACAAGCAGGTGGACACTAGAATGGTAGAGTGTTAAGGAGGCTTGCACCACCAACAAGTGATGTCCCAGGCTTGACTAGCATGTGATTGCAGCCACAAAAGAGAAAGAAGTTGAAATGTTGTACAATAGCATTGCCTGCGTAGAGCTCCATGTGGAAGTACACAAGCTGTAATTACGTGTAAATCATGATATAGTGTGAACATTTCTATGGAAGTTGTGGAGGACCATCTGATCATAGAGCCCAAATCCCTTAGCTATGCTACAACACTCCAGATCCCGCGCATCAGCGTCTTGCTAGGCTAACATGAGAGAGTCTCGACATTCTCCCCCACTTATTCTATTGATGTCCTCATCGATGTTGACATCATGTCCACATCACCTGATGAGTCGATATGGACATCTGTGGCAGCTCATTCTTGATTTGAGTCCCACCGTCTAAACATCCAAGTAAATACTTCAAGCCTCGATCCTGGGTTCTCTCGATCACCCCTTATAACCACGCTGCTCATGCGTGACCATCCCGACCAATCTTGAACCCATTATGACATGGTTCCGCTTCCTCAACCTGAATTGCTAGATCATGCTCCCCCACTTATACTTTATTGTTGCTCAAGCAAAAGACAAAATAACGAACCACAAACTCACTCGAACATGTGGCTTGTACTTTCATTTTGCTACACAATCCGACCATCAACCTACAAAACACAAAAGTAACATATCTCACCATAAGGAAGTGAGTCATGACTCCTCACACGACGGCTTGCTCCTCGGCATCAAGCACATTCGCCAAATGTGTCACCAAATTAGGCCATCATGCCTACCCCACATGTTAAAGCGCTTAGCGTGAAACCGGGTCACCCTGCCTACTCCCTTCATGAGAGCGCTTGACGTGAACCCCGACCACCCTGCCTACTCCATTCATGGGAGTGCTCGGCGTAAAGCCAGACCACCCAGTCTACTCCACCCATGGGAGCACTTGGAGTGAGATCAACCGACAATACCCTACCCTGCCTACTCCATTTATCGGAGCGCTTCACGTATAGTCAAACCACGCTTGAAGGGACACCATATGTATAGAAATGTTCAACAAAACCGGCTTTTATGCTCGGTTCGCATGTCGTACGGCAGTTGAACGGGGTGTTAACCCGACAAGTCAGCCTTTCTCATGCCCCTCGTCCAAGGTCTTGTCTCGATAAAGCCTTCTCAAGTTCGCCACCCACAAGGACTTTCATATATCGAATCCTTCAAGGCCTAACGTAAGCTAGACTCTAACCCCACAGTTCAACCACAAGCGCGATATGGGGCTCTAAGGCCCCAAACCGTCCTCTGGTCTTTCTCCCAAGGAGACAATGTGCCAACCACTAGGCCCCACTTCCCGCACACCTAGGCCGAACATGGGCATAGGAGTAGGTCACTTACACCAAGGAAGCTCGGTCGCTAGCCCAGGTGAGGAGGATGGTGGAGACTCAACACCATGCCACTTCCCCCCTAAAGAGCTAAAGAAACGTACCAGGAATGACGGTAAACGTTGCAATGTCCCAGACAAGGACACTCTCTGTATATGGTCTTCATGAAGCATATTGACTTGTGCCTCCTACTTGGTGCACCATCGGGATCTGCTTATCTGTCAGTCTGGGTTGTACCTACCCGGTGTACAATAGGCTTGTCAAGGTGAGATAGTAGGCTAACATGAGAGGGCCTCGACACTAGGCACCCCTCTACCCTCCAATCTAATTTGGTAAGCCCTGAACCTAACTTTTATAAATAAAGAGGGTTAAATTCATTAATTTTTTTAGAATTATGACTAAATTAATTGAATGTGTAAATATGGAGTTCAAAATGTGTTATTATGCCCATTTTTGTAAATTTCCACGTAATCAACCGTTAAATTATTAATGACATTGGTCCAACTTGTTACTTTTTTAAGTCAGGGACCGTGCTATAACTTTTCATAGTTAGGAGACTCAACAAAAAAATGCCTTATAATCGAAGATTGTTTATGTAGTTTACCCTTAATTTTACCAAACACTTATATACAATCAATTAATGCACTTAGTCAAATCAGCTTATGCAATTCGTTATCAGCTATTAACTCATGTAATTGACTATCAACTATACGAGTCCTCCGTCCCAGATTCCATAGCCGCGACCATCTAGTTCACTGGTACTACCAAAAAGTCTCATGCTTGTGTTATTGTTATTGATGGTTTTATTGTTGTGGACTATGAAGGCCCCGATCGTACTTCTAGTTTCTATTCCCATCGTCATATTGATGATAAACTCCTTGTGCTTTGCCATATGACTAAATTCTTTGATAATTCAAGGATCAACCATTGGCCCATTCCATTATCCACGAGAAATTACCAAAACTCAGCTAAAGTCCCCAATTATGTACGCATATCTTGAACTCAACTCTCAACTTGCCCATTCCGAATTCTCTCCGTCATCGCCTTTTGTTCCTCCACTAGCATTCTTGAGCTTACTTTTGGGGCGCGTGGCAACAATAGCATCTCCATTAGAATCCAGTCTTGGTCCCCCTTCGTCGAGAACAACACTGATCTCCTCGGCATAACGTCAATAATCGACGAGTTTCTTTTATCCGATAGTGACATGTCATCATTTGATTATAAGATTAAATTTATAATTAAATTTAAATTAAGATTAAAATGATAAAGAGTATAAGTAATAAGGACTAAATGTGTAATTATACAAATTTACTAAAATAACATGTCAATAATTCCGAAAAGTCATAACTAAGTGTGTAATTATAGAAATTTAATAATCTAATTGAAAAAACTCATAGTACATCAGTTGAAACATAATCGAGCTCATAGTTTAGTGGTTTTGAAGGTAGGTTACCCTAAAAAAATCAACACAATAAAATTCCAAAAGAATTATTACTCCTAAATCAGTAGGCTTACCTGATACAATCAGATTTAAAATTTTAAGAAAAAATAAATTATTCAAATTGTTATAATCATTAATAATAATAATAATAATTAAACTACTCACAACATAGTTCGAAATTAGTAATGCTAAACTTGGAGCTTACCTTAACTGATTATACAATTATTCTGAATAAAATAATTATGAGATAAGTGTAAGATTGAGATTTCAACATCTGCAAACCTTTCTCCATCTATAAGCTTCAGACTCATCCAAAAAAAGAAATATTTTAGCAACACGATGGGGAATTTCTTATATGCACATTTTTAGGATCATTGCTTTTCCCCCTTTTTTTCATTCTTTTTCTCTGTTCCATATAGTAATCAAATCGATGAGGGATTGTTCCTTCTGAATATTGGAAAGAATAAGGCAATAGCCATCTCCCTTTTGTTCGTCATCAAGGTAAGACCTGTGATTTTGGAGTTGTTGGCATTGATCCGATTTCAGATTTGATCATTTATCCAGTCAAAAGAAAGATCCTTGTGTGTAATTGTCATGATTTGTTTGTTTTAGGGTAGATTAGTGAAGAAATTACTCAAGGTTATGAAATGCAGGCAAATTTTCCATTCTGTAGGGTTCCAATAAATGTTGATACCATGAAAGTACAGACTCCTAAGGATACTTTTAAATAAAGAAGATGTCCTAATACCATGAAAATACTTGCAAAACTACGCTAATAATGTTTTTATTTCAAACATATACTTTCTGGTGGAGGTACTTCATCATCAGGAGGCTTCTTGCGTGCCTTGAGCTTCAAGAAAATAGGCATTACTGTTATATCTGATGGGGAGTGAAACTCGCTCCTCATGCCAGACAGCAAGACAAGTACCAAAAGTCCTAACATGGCTAGTTTCCGTTCCCCATTTAATTGGAAAAGATGGTCATCTCTTCCCGCATCGAATCTGTTCCGGTCTACGAATGTGCCTTCTTCAGAAAAATTATCCGATGAACAGGATAAAGCAAATGTATGTATAATTTGGTTCTGACTACTTTATGAACTTCGAATCATAGTTTTGTCTGCTGCAGCCTGGAATTTTCTCTTTAGCAAAATATAGTCATGGATTTTTACTTCCCAAGACCTTTTGAAACCCGTAATTTTTATGCAGGAAGAAGAAAAGGGTGCTGCTGTTTCAAGATCTCTATCAGTTCCCGGACGAAATGTTGTTATAGTACGAACGGCTTCTTTTGATGCCCATAAAGAACATGTCCATGCAGCTAACTGTGATGGTACGTACTCTTTGTGACTATTTTCTGTTTTGTCCATGCAGCTAACTGTGATGGTACATACTCATTGTGACTAATTTCCTGTTTCTATAAATCTATCATTTCAGTTTCCTTTTACTTTCTTTCATTCAACTCGTCGGTCCTCACACAAGTCAGGCATGCTATGTTGCTCCGACTCTTTCTTTTTTCTCTTTTTGAAATATCTCTTCTCAACGTATGTTCGAACATGACTATGGGATATGACCCTCGTGATGAACACATACCTATATCGGATACTCTCGCTCAAGCTTAAGTAACATAATCTTTTTGCAAATGGTGATGATTGTAATTAAATTATCCTATAATTTGAGCTGCTTAGTCAAATACATTTGACTATGTGAATTGTTCCAAACTTGCAACTTGGAATTTAAGAGGTTTCACTCGATCTATTGTTGGTTAGTTGGTCTTGGTTTCTGAGGTTGATTTTCTGGTTCCTATGGTGATGCAGATAAAGTTAATGTTGTTCCTATGGTGATGCAGATAAAGTTAATGTTGTTCCTATGGAAAGCAACGATGAGGAGATTCCTGAGGAGGAAGCTTTGTGTCGAATCTGTTTAGATGTATGCGAAGAAGGAAATATGCTCAAAATGGAATGCAGCTGCAAAGGTGCCCTTCAACTCGTGCACGAGACATGCGCCATTAAATGGTTTAGCACGAAAGGAAACAAAAACTGCGGGGTATGCAGACAACAAGTGCAGAACTTACCTGTAACTTTACTGTGGTTGCAGCCTAACTCTCAAATCAGTAATACAGCTGCTCCAAGGAGTATTAATTCTCAGAACTTACCATCACAATCCGTGAGGTAATATCAACTATCTTGCGTTAAATGAGAATTATCCTTTCTTTTCTCTTTAATTAAAAAGCATACCTCAAATCTGCAGTTCCTGGCAGGATGTTGCGCTGCTTGTGTTGATTAGCATAGTATGCTATTTCTTCTTCCTCGAGCAGCTACTGGTATGTTTTATGAGCCTATTAAATCCCCTAAACCGCTCAACCTAGTTGCTAAACAAAGCATGAAGAGTGGAAAAAAGTTATGGGCCAACATCTGTTACACATTTAGGTGATCTATCTAAAACAGTAGGTTGACAGTGTCGATCTTATACCTTGCCATTTTTGTAGATTCATAGCTTGAAGTCTCGAGCAATTTTGATCGCAGCACCCTTTGCGTTTATCCTTGGCCTCTTAGCATCTATCTTTGCAGTCACACTCGGTATGTCCGAGCCTCAGAAATTACGTTTCTGTCTGAGTTGTGACCTTTAAAGACTGCTCTTTTGGCTTGCAGCAATCAAGGACTGTATATGGACATACGCAGCTTTCGAGTTCGCACTCGTCGTATTAATTGCTCATGTATTATATTTCATGGTGAGCCTCATTAACGGTATCAATAGAAATGTTTCTGAATCTTTGCACTAAAAGTATATATCGGCGAATACATCTGGAAACTGAAACTCACCATCTTGTTTTCCTCTGAATGTCTTTGCAGCTCCATCTCAAGCCTGTTGTTGTGATACTGCTCTCAGGAGCGTTTAGTTTCGGGATAGCTATGACGATCAATGTATTGTTTATGTTCTGTTGCAATATGCAAGCTCGGGATGTGGAAAATTCTAGCCCAGCATGATTGGATCTGGTGAAAATGAGGCATTCCTGCATATTTACCAAGGCCTTGGTGTATATACATTTGAAGCTGAAATTTTGAATGAGATTTGAAGAGAGAGAACCATATGCTATTTTCATAGGATGATGCCATTGCCAAGGAAGGAGTAAGTTAGTGCATAATTAGGTTGATGTTGCTATGGAAGAGGAAGTTAAGTTTTCGTTGTGTTACAACGTTAACTGTCTTTTTTATGATGTTTTTTTTTCTCCCTTAAATAAGCATTTTCAGTTCACTTTTACAACCTAACACAACACAGCAACTATGTATAAATCCATATCCATAGCAAAAAAGTCCAGCTAAACAGTCTCCATTGAAGTGAGACGAGACTCGAAAAAATATTTTGCACTCCAAAATAATCTAGTCTGATCCGGTTAGACTCGAACTTAATCCGGTTGATATGCACTTTTATGCAAAAAGAATTTATAAGTTTAACATTGTTGATGTCGATTTTGAGAAATACCATATAAGGAGGGGGAGATGGTGGCTGAAAGAAGGTTTGAGGACGAATTTTGGTGGTTCACCCATCGTGAGATGGGTGGAAAGCCACATGGAACGGTGGTTGCATGTAGAATCAGGCGGTTCACCTCTGGTTTTGACTGGGGCCGAGAGCCGCAAACAATGTAGAACCGGTCGTCATAATTATACGAGAGAGAGGGTGAGTGATCAAGGGTCGTTGTTCGACCATTCCCTTTGCCTTCAGTCTTGGGGGTATTTATAGCACCTTGGTGCTGTAGTGATGTTTGGTGGGATCGTATCAGGCCTGGTGATGGCTATTGACGGGGTCGACAAGTTGTAGCTCGGCTATCAGGTTGTGAGCTTAGATGAATATGATGGGTGTCTTTTCTCGACGCAGTGGCCTCCGGAACTTATGGTTCCGAAGGAGGAGCTCCGGGCTCCGTGATGCTTGGAGTGTGGTGCGGAGATGAGACTTGGTGGTTCACACGTCGTGGGACAGGCGGAGAGCCACAACGAATTTTCGGAGGCGTTTGGCGGAGGTACAACACCAATACCCCTTTAGTTGAAGGAGTCATAAACTGGCATGAACTGAGACAGAGATTGATGGTTCACTTCCGCTTAGAGAAAAGGACTTTCCTCGGTCGGGTGTCGTCATTACCGTGACAATTGTGTCTTTTAGTTGTTAGTGCGCGTGTTATTTTCTGATTGGCCCATGGTAGGGCTGTTTGAATTCGGGCTTTTCATAGTGGGTCACGCCTCTTTATAAATTTGAAGGTTTTCATCTCTGACTCTATTTACATCTGCCTATTTTCTTAGAGTTTATATTCCCCTTGTTTTTTGGGTTTGCCTCTGTCCGATTTTGGGTGGGAGAGATGATGGGAATTGCTAAGTGAATTGAGAAGATGAGGGAATAGGTTGCTAGGAGGGTAGAGGAAAACAAGTCTATCGACGTGTTCAAGGTCGATATCGAGTGTCAGGCGAGAAAGGATGAAGTCGTTAAAATGTTGGAGTGTCGTGGCCTGTTGTGGTCGGGGTTCGAGTTCGACTTCGACTTCGATATCCCGGCAGGGAAGGTGCACCTGAGTGATCATGGTTTTGGGGCGGATGGAGTGTCAGGGTGGTTCTACATGTCGCTCTACTTGCTGGAAGCGATATTCCATCTGTCGTTACACAAGTTTGCTCGTGAGGTGCTGGAGGAGTATGAAGTTGCTCCGAGGACATCTTGGTAGGCCATAATAGGGTATATCATTTAGTGTTCGGAGCATAAGTGGGCTTCGTCGGTAAAGGTGGTGAGAGATATGTTTAGGCTTAGCCCACTAGTTTCCTCGGAGGCACGAAACACGGGCTTCACCGTATGTGGGGCTGAGGCATCTTGCACCTTCGTAGAAATTAGCGCTATTGGTGGAATCTTTTTTGACACTCTTATAGCATCAAGCGCTATAGGTGGAGGTATCTCCTTTATGCTCTCAAAGGGTTTCTCCTGAGAAGCGTGGATATATTCTTTCAACGGAGCTTGCGAGTTTGTAGAAACAATATATGTTTGCATGCTTCTATTGGCATGGGAATGTAGACTCCTCCGTCCTTGTAGAATCACGACGCTTAGGTCATCAATGGGACGAGGGCTCCCTTTATTTTTTGTAGTATCAGTCGAGAGTAGGGGTCCGAATATGACCCTTTGAGAGACATCCACGAGATGGTCGAAACCCCGTTGTGAAATGTGCGGGGATGGGGATGATCCATAGGAGATGTCTTTACGCTTCTTGTAGAATTAGTTATAAAGTAAGACGTAGCCATTTCTGTACCTTTTGTAGAAACAGCCGTATTCGAATGTGATATACAGGCGGGAGGAGGCCCGAAATATGTAATGTAGATATGTGGATAGATATGCAATTACTCATGCATGCGAGTAGTAATTTCGAATTTTCCTTTGGATTGCATCAAGTTCCTAAGGTGTTCGAATAAAGCGGGTTTCCCCGATACCCGAAGGTTTGGATAAGTGTGTTTTTGTGGTGTTTGTCGGAGAGATGTTTGTAAAACATTCATTGTGGCATAAGTTCCGCTTTTATTCCATATGTTCGGGGGGTGGGTCCTCTGCGCTATCTTTGATCCTGCATACAGAGGCAGTTAAAGAGCGGAGGTTACCCAATAATTCGTGTATTTTTACATGTGCATCGGGAGATATCTGTTACGGGAATATCTACATTATGAGCCACCTGAGGTAGCGAATAACAGTTTATATGTAAAAATGTTACAGAGGAGATGGAGAGTCCTCGGCTGGTGGTGCTTCCTGTGTATGCCCGGCTCAGCTGTCTGCGTAACTTCGAGTCCTCCGGTTGGTCCTCATAACTTCTACTGATGGTTTCCGTCCTACGATCGGAGGCATCTTTCATGAAATCTTGTGACTAGCACCTTTCTCGTGTTTACATCTCGCACGCTCGTAGCATTAGTTGTTGGTGAGTGCGTGCGAAATGTCGCTGCCTACTTGCGTCGGCGATTCTACCAAGGGATTGGTTTATCCATTAGTTTCAAGTGGTCCCGAACTTATGTGGGACATCAAATCCTTACCCACGCCTGGCTTATCGCCAGCAGCATGCATGGTGAGATATTGTTATCCCGTCAGTCCCACGGTGCCGCCCTCACTTGTTGGTGGGGAGATATGGCTATCCCTTCCTTTCTTCTTCTTCCTTCTTTTTTCGTAGTCGAGGCGACTCGAAGTCGGGAAAGACTTCATGACTAATTCTCTTGGCCGAAAAGTGTTCCACGCTTACCGCACTAATTGTTGATGTCGATTTTGAGCGGCACCAGACAAGGAGACGAAGATGGTGGCTAAAAGAAGGTTTTAGGACAGGTTTTGGTGGTTTGCCTATCATGAGATGGGTGGAAAGCCACGGGGAACGATGGTTGCCTATAAAATCAAGCAATTCACCCCTGGTTAACTGGGACCGAGAACCGCAAACAATGTAGAATCGGTCGTCAAAATTATATGAGAGAGAGGGTAAGTGATCAAGGACCATTGTTCGATCACCCCCTTTGCCTTCGATTTTAAGGGTATTTATAGCCCTTTGGTGTTGTAGACGGAGTGATGTTTGATGGGATCGTGTCAGGCCTAGTGATGGCTATTGACGAGCTGATAAGTTATAGCTCGTCTGTCAAGCTGCGAGCTCAATTGAGTATGATGAGTGTCTTGTCAGCGTAATGGCCTCCGAAGCTTATGGGTCTGGAGAAAGAGCTCCATGATACTTGTGGAGCGTGGTGCGAAGAAGAGACTTGGTGGTTCACCCGTCGTAGATGGGCAAAAAGCCACATCGAATTTTAGGAGGTACAACAAGAATAATAATACTTTGATCAAATAATATTGGTACGTTCTAATTTACACCTTGGTAGTTATTTTTTGATCAAATATATGGATCAGCAAATTTCATGAAGAAAAAGTGTTGAGCATAATAATACTATATCGATGTCATTTATGAACACACTAGACAAGCAATACAGTATACAGCTAAACTAATCCTATGATAAATACAGATCACTTGGGTTCTAAATCCTATATCTAACAAAAAAGATACTGTCCCTAAGAAAATTTAAAAAAGAAAAATGAAACCATCATTTATGCTTCATTACAGGGAGGAATTTATCATCCTTCCTTAGCCATATGGTGGAGCGTGTTCTTCTAACATGATCTGCAAAGAGAAGATGCCTGCCAGTCGACATACAACCATGTTAGGAAAGCAATAAACGAAAATCATTCATCAGCTCAGCCAATTCAGAACAATGGAAAAAGCCCATAGCAGAAAGAAAGAATCATTCGAAGAATCGTTGACACAATTCTGACTCGTGAACAAGAAAATAACACAGGAGGGTCCTAGTCAAGAAGGCCTTGGATAACCATTTGAGGTTGCATGATGAAGCAAAAAGAGTCATTTTAGTACCAACCTCTCATAATCCAGTTTCTGAGTAACTATTCCATTCAGTAGTAACTCGGAACTATAAACTGCTGCCCCTGAAAGCATAAAGATGGCAAAAAGTTGTAATAAAAACCGTATTTCGCAAAACATGTAGGAGCTGATTTAAGAACAAGTTTATAACCTTTTTCAAGAAAAGGAACACAGATTGCATGATCTTCTTCACATGATAGAACTAACAAATCATCTGGGACTTTGTCATCCTTCATAGCAGACCTACAAATTCTCTCTATGGCCTGGAAACCATGTCATTCAGAATCAAGATGGAAAGAAGTTAGTATTCTAATAGGACCGGAAGCATCGAGTAAAAGCACCAAGGGTTAAAATTAATCAATCTTTTCCATATGCCACTAGATGGAATTGTTTGGGAAACCGCAACATACCTGACCATGAACCGCTGTTACCAAATGCACAATTGTTTCTTTACTCGGCTTTATATTTGGGGTGATTAGAACTCTTCGACCCTGCATAATTTTCACTATAGTAAAGATCTCGATGGAATATGTGACCAATGCAACAAGGTAAGCATAAAAACCTTTTACCTGTAATAAGGGTCGCTTGCGTGCACGTGCTAAAGAAGCTGGCATGCAAAAGCCAAACTCTTTCTCCTTTTTAATGTCCCTCAATACATAAGCTTCTTCATCCATATGAATATTAACTTGCCCAATGCTTTCAAGCCATAAATGTGTGACAACTGGTTTCCCAGAAGCAATTGCTTCCAACATATTCCTTGTGCGCACAAATTTATCCGCTATAAAGTGTGTTGCGGTTAGAATAGATGATGCCTCAGAGATGCCTAGGCGGGCCAAGATCTGGTGACAAAATTGAGGCATAAAGTTTAGTTAGAAGAGGTTGTATATCATTAAAGAGCTAAGGATATCAGAAACTACTAGTACCTTTTTCTGCTGGTTAATTATATATTCATCTAGGTGATTGCTGAACAAGACTCTAACATTGGCCAAATCCCTTCTCTTCCTCGTATCTTTCAAAGGAGAAATGGGTTCTGGCTCAATGGAGTTTAAACTTTGAAGTTCTTTGATGAGTGAAGGTTTTGAAAGGTTCTTCTTGCAGGTTTGTTTAAAATATTCTTCACCCATACAAACAGGTGATGCAGCATTGACGGGTGTCGGGCAGTTAACTGGCGTAGTGCATACAGAACCAAGTGATCTTGATTTCTCTTCCGGGGACTTGTCAGAAGCAACATTCAAAGCTGAACTTTCTGCAATTGGTGAAGAAATTGCAACACAGTTTCCACTGGAGTGGTGTATTTCCTTTGTTGCTTCAAGTCCAATTATTCTGGTAGATTTCATCCTCCTATTCATCTCAGTAGAATTGCAATTAACTGCATCATCCCTTGAACCTTGTTTATCTGAACTTTGATGTGATAATTTTCCTTCTGAATTCTGGTCCGAAAAATATGGAACGGTACAAGTATTCCGGGATGATCGTGTCATCCTCGTAGTAGTTGGAGGAATACAAGTGTTCCTATTGTTTCTTCTGAACCTTTTTACCACAGGAATCAATTGTCCATTATCATCTGGCTGAACTGATTTTTTGGACTGTGCTTCCAAGTTTCCAGATTCACCAACATGAACAGACATTTTGCGGGAGGATCTTCTATGTTTGGGATAGTTCAATCCCCTGTTGCTGTTATTCCCGGCAATCAACTCCAAATGCAATTGTTCATTATTACATGATTTGGCATTTCCATGTTCCCCAGATTGGTAGGAACTCAACTTAGGATGTTGCCCTTCAGCATTTGACACTAATGATAACTCAGCAGCTGTAACATCTGTACTCCTGGTTCTATTTTCTAGAAGGAAAACATCTTTTTTAATTTTTTTACCTTTTCTATAATCACTAGCCGGATCTTCAGCCATTTGTGTATTCATGACCGAGGACTGCCTCGTTCGACGAGCGATGGGTGTAACAGTATGAACCTCCTCAGGATGTTGTTTCTTTATTGAGCTGCCCCTAGTTGATCTAACAGTACCATGATGTTGACTCTTTGCGAAAGCTCCACCTGCCTTTCTTTGCTTGATACTCTTAGAGGGCATCTTGGTCGTATCAATGCCACCGGCAACTTGGTTCTCGTCAGTATTTGATTTAGCTTTCTTTGATTTCGGTTTAAGCAGATCTGTATCACACACCTTCCTAACATTTTTAGAACATTTATTCTTCAAAACTGAAGATTCTCGAGTTCTCTTGGACTTCCTTGTAACTGGAGCAACATCATAACAAGAAACACCCTTTCTCACCATGGGTTCTCTAGAAGCAACTCTCTTCTTGGATTTTCCACTAAACACGCCTTTTGAGGAACCCTTTGATGTGTTCTGGAAACCTTGATTACCATTCTGATCAGTAGCCACCTCCCCATAGAACAAGGCTTCCATAGCCTCAGCAGCCATCTGAGTGTCAAAACCTGCATTTACTTCAGCAGTAGCAGTTTCCAATTGTCCTTTTGAGGAACCTGAGTTACACTGTTCATCAAACTCATTCAAAAGATTCTTGCTAAAATCCATTTGACCTTCTCGTGCTGGCTTGGCATTACCTTTTGACTTGCACAACAATGATTTTGAATCAGAATCAACTACCCCTTTATAATTGGCATTTGGACGGTCTTCGTTGCAAGATTCATAAAGTTTCCTTGCTTTACAATTACGGGGATGGTTAGAAGTCTTCTGTGCGTGACTTCCACTACCAAAGAATTCTTTCTTTCTTTTACAATAAATATCACCCCCTCCTTCATCCTCCAAAGCATCATCCCAATCAAAAATCTGTGTTTTGTCAGCAGTGCTTTTTTCAATTGTTTTCTTGGCCAAGTTTTGTGGCCCTATTATTGCACATGAAATAAGTTTTGATTTTCCCCCAGTACTCTTCCCCAGATCAAATTCAACATCAAGCTCCGCCATATTATCATTTACGAGCTTTTCCACAAAATTCAGTGCATTAGCTTGTGATAACTCCCCTGGCTCTTGGGAGTCAATATAACTTAAGCCTGCTAAAGAAACGTCATTGTCATGTGCAGCAAACTGAAGTACATCTTCCCTTGCATCTGCAATTTCACTGCGGCAAGGACTTACGGCAAAAAGTTTTCTCACAGCCGAACAACCAACCCTGGAATTGGTTCCATGCCTTAAACCGATTGAGTTCTCATCATTATTACCCTGATGATGTCCCTGATTTATCTTCTCCACAACATTAGAATTTAAACCATTAATATCGACTGTGCACTGTCCCTGAGTTCTCATCATTATTACGGCATTTCGAGCTGCAAGACCAGATGCACGCAAGGATGCTGCACGAACTGAAGTAAATCTTGGTACAGATCCTATAGAAAATAGTGAATGTTAGTACAGAAATGGAAGGACCATGTATAAGCCAAATTGACAATACATTAGTTTCCACGACTATGCTTCCAAACTCCAATTACTTACAGAAGTAAATTGCTTTACAAAATGCTTTCGAAAGAAACTGTTACTAATCAAAGATAGTAGCTCATCATTGCAATCATTCAAGATTGAGGCAGGAACAGTGCCCAAATGTTGATGAGATACAGTATCAATCTCATTAATTTCCTCAATTTACTCCACTCATTTTCCGGAAACAAATGTGTATAGGTTCATGAAGGTAGCTTACACATAAATTTATGACAACATACAGCATGATGAGAACAAGGATATACAAAAAGTTCTTCAGAATTTAACCAGACACCTTTGTCAAATTGTCAGTAATAAGCCTCACCACTTCGGGTTGGACAATAACTAGTTGGTTCAAATAAGCCAATCTTCTATTGAGAAATTCGTAGTAAACCTTGACAATAGTCGAGCATTTTTAATCATGCAAAAGCTATTGAAGACATACCAGCTTTTGATTCGGGCTCAGCTTTGGCATCTGGTGTCGCTGTAGCACCACTGACTCCTGACATACACAACACATCTTAACTTCAATTCGGACACCAATGTGTAACGACAACTTCCTAGCTAGAAAAACATACAAATATTTCTAGCTAAGACTCCAATATTTTCTAAATGTTCATAACGAAAAAATACCTGAACTCAAATTTTCATCCTTAGAAGTGTTATATTGCTCAAAAGATTCCTTCTTCTCCACCTGACCCAAGGATCGACCACAGTCTCTGCTTACTATCTCATCGTTCAAGACCTCACCATCATGATCTAATAACTCAGTGCCTTCTGTTCCTTCACCGTCACTATCGGCCACAATTTCGTCATCAAATTCATCCAACAGTTGTGTCTCCATATTCTCAAAGCAATCTAAATCATCCAACACATGTGTTTCACCATCTAAGTTCAACACTTGAGTTTCCCCACCAAGGTTGAGAAACTGGGTCTCGAATCCATCTTCCACCGGAGAAATATTATCATCAAAAGGAACTGTACTTTGTAGATAGTTTAATTCTTCATCATCCCCATCAGCTTTGTCACCTAATTGATTTTTCAAAAACGCATATTTAACACAAAAAATCAGTATTTCGCATAAATTCAAATAATTTAAAGCATAAACATCTGACCATAAATTAGAAGAAAAAAAAGTCGAAAGAACAAAAGAAATTGACAACGTCATGAAACGCTTTAAAAAAAACATCAAAGTTAGAAGGAAACATACCCAAAAATGAGAATTGAGAATCAAATTCAAAGGGCTGAGTCTCAGGATGTGAAAAATCGGTGCTTGGGTTCATTCCAGACGATTTAACGTCGCCAGTGTCGTTTCCAAGAGAGCCCATCTTTTTCTTTTTGACTACCAACTCATCAGCGACTGCAAATCTACATTAAATCCCTGAAAAGCAGAGATTTTTACATATAAAGAGAGCAAAAAATTGGGGTCTAACTGCTAAGGGAACAAGAGTTTTGGAGGAGAGAATATACGGAGTTACCAAAGAGGGGATTAGGGTTTCAAAAGGCGAAGGAATAAGAGGGAAAATTTTTGGAGGGAAAAGTGAAAATGGGGGGAAATAAGTACATTGAGGTTTGACAGTTGAAAAAAAAAGTGATTAGGGTCCTTTTGGTTCTATAAAATGGAAACTGTTTTTCGTTTTCGTTTTTTTAGAAAAATAACGTAGAAAACGTATTCCGTTAAAAATTAAAAAAATGATTTTTAAAAATGAGTGGAAGGGCTTTTTAATTTTAACACTGTTTTTTTAATATGTTGGTGTGATGAAATGGTAGGCATATGTTCAACTTTCTTAAAGACATCACATACAGCATACATTACTAGTGCTTGAATTCGTATTCTAAAAAATGATGAACATCTACCTTTGCCACCAGAACACAAGGGGATGAGCTTGATGCACAATTACTACTTATAAACTTAATCTTTGATGCACATAAATTACTACTTAAATATTATTCGATGTAGCATTTAAATCAATATATATGGTTTTGATTACTTATAAAGCCATAAAGACCTAGTTAATCAAAATAGCAAAGACCTAGTTTATAAACATCATGCATATTTTATATGGGTAATTATTCTATACACAATCGCTTGTGGAAACTTTTTTACACAAGCGTCTTAATTTTAGGGGTTAGTGACTCCGTTTAGGGTTTAAAATTTAGGGGTATAAGTGTAGTAGTTTTGAATTTAGGGATTGTTGATAAAATTTTAAGTTTAGGGTTAAATTTTAGGGTTTATAAGTTAAAACCTAAATCCCTACTCATATTACCCTAACCCTAAACCCTAAATTCTAACCCTAAATTCTAAATTCTAAACATGAACCCTAAATTCTAAACATTTACACTAAAAACCCTAAACTCTAAACCCTAATCCCTATAATTGAGGCGCTTGTGGAAACAAAAAATTTCCACCGCCGGTGTATAGGATATTAATCCATTTTTTATTACGCATTGGATTGTGCGCTTGTTAAAGAAATTAAAGAATTTTGTTTAAACAAAATTTAAAGGATGGTTGCGCTGGATTTAATTTTATAAATTAAGGTTTATTAGCTTAATAAAGAAAACATTAAAGTCCGATTGGTAATTGTAAATAATTAAACGAGAAATCATAAATGATAGGCACTCTTCGCCGGATTAATTTGTATTGGTTATAATTGGATTAGTAATTATAAAAACTTGGGATTGATTATAAAGAATTTGTCTTTAAATAAAATTGAAAAACAATATAAAGCCAAGTTACTTGGTTGCGTCTTTGTGCACATGATTAAAAGAAAAGGGAGATTAGCGTGCTGTTATATTTACATTATATTATAATTTAAGATTAATATTTATTTTATTTTAACGATGAAAATTAATATTTTAATAAAACATACTCTACTTATTACGCGAATAATGTTGTCCTCAAGCACAATATCGTGAAAAAAAATTTAAAGACCCATTGGCTTTTCTCCATTCCCAGAAGTAAATGTGAGATTTTATAATAAAAAGAATAAATGCCACATTAGTAGTTGTGGTCATGGTCGAGGCAATGGACATAGACATTATAGTCATTTCAATAATACTTCTACTCACCGGTAGTGGGGTTATAAGGATGACAAGAGTGATAAAGATCATTCTAAAGGAATGAAATCATTTTTATTACCAATGCAATGTTATAAATCATTGGTATCGTACTTGTCGTACGCTGAAAAAAATCAACAATCATTGAATGATAATAGAAAGAAAATAGAAACAAATTTTACTTGCGAAAAATGATGAAGATGATATTGGTCCAACTCATTTGCACGTTATTGGTCCAACTTATTTGGACATTGTTGATTTCCTTATAAACCTTGAAGGAAATAAATCATCTTCTAATTATTCTCGTAACCTTGAAGCGAATTACTTATTTCTTTTAATTTACTTTGCTTTTATGTTGATTTACTTTATGCATTAATTATTTATGCTTTATATATTAATTTAACGCCTAAAGAATATTCTTTAATTAGTTAATTTGTTGTATGTTCTATTGGTTTATATATATATATATTATGAAATTTTATTTATTCTGTTTAACATGATTACTTATCAAATACAATTTATGATGACGATTTATGCTTAACAGAAGCATACGATATATTTTACCATTTAAATGCAAGGGATAATGAGAGCACTATATCTCAAAGTAGTGAAAATATTGATGCTCCAAAAGAGCAATAAGTTCTTGAGAGAAAGCACATTATGAAAAGTGTTGAATTGCGAATATTGCAATGATTACCGCTAATGGTAATTGATTTGAAAAATTGAATTTTCAATTGAATAAGAGGGAGCTTTAATCTCTATTGAATCTATAATCTCAAACACAATTTTTCAAGTTGGTTTTATTATATCAAAAATGGGGAGAATGTTAGGATATTTGTTTTGATATAATAATTGAAAAATAATTTTTTGACTAAATTAAAAAAGTATTCAAAAGTGATTTTAAGTCCAAACAACTTGAAAATATGTTTAAGGAGTTCTCATAAAGGTTTTGAAACGTTTTAAAGTAGTCAAACCTAAGATTTCAGTGTGCGCTTATCGATACGGTATACCCCGTTTCGATACGCCTTAGGGTTTCAGCTATAGTCAATTTGAAACTGCCAAAACTCGTACCGATACAGGCCTTGGCTGTATCGATACAAATCGGGGGTCGTTTTGATACGTTGTCTAGCGTTTCGATACGCCTACGTGGCAAAAATCTCAACGGCTCAAAATCCCCAACGGGTATTTCCCAACGGCTATTTAAATTGCAGACTGTACCGATACGGTACAAGGTGTACTAAAACGGGCGTTTCGATACAGCCCAAGGTGTTTCGATATGACATGCTGCATCAGACTCCAACGGGCCAACGACTAGTTCTGAAGAAGAGTGTACAAATACGGCTACTTGTGTTTCGATACGGACAGCTCCAGAACTGCATTTATTGCGGGAAATAAATGCCCAAATAGCTCCAATTCAATCCAAACGATCACCAACGGCTACAAACTCAATTGGGAGTATAAAAGGGACCTCCAAGCATCTATAGAAGACTAATGATCTTCAAGTCAACAACATTATGATGCAAAATTGTCTTAGTGCTTAAATTTCCATTCCTTATATAGACAAAGACTTGTGAGCTCAAATTGTCAATGTATGCTCAAGTGTTCTAGGATTTGGGTGAGTGCTTTAGCGTGCAAACATCAACCTTTGTAGAAGGATTTCGTTTGCTTAGAATTCTCTTGTTTAAGAGTGTGTGTAGAAATATATGTTTTGATAAAATAATTGAAAAATGTTTTGGACTTAATTGAAAAGAATTTAAATTACTTTCTACGTCAAAAACAACTTGAAAATAAGTTTGAGGATGTTTAAAAAGGTTTTGACAATGTTTGAAACATTTTAAGTGGCCAAACCAGTGCTTTTAATGTACCCGTTACGATACATGCATAATCTGTATCGATACGTTTTGAAACTTCCAGAACCCGTTTCGATACAGGACTCACATGTTTTGATACAGGTGTTGTTTCGACACGTGGCATACACCCCTAACGACTATTTCCCAACGACCTTTTAAATTGCAGGTTTTTCTGATACAATACTAGGCGTTTCAATACGGGAGTTTCGATACGACCCAAGGTGTTTCGATACGGCCTCTTTAATGCGCATAACGACTCTTTCTGTTTTAGTCGTGTTTCGAAACATGATGATATCGTTTTGATACGGGCAGTTGCAGAACTGCATTTATGGTGGGAAATAAAGTCTCTAACAGCTCCAATTCATCCCCAACAGTCCTCAACGGCTACAAACTTAATTGGGAGTATAAAATGGACTTCCAAGCATCAAGGGAAGACTAATGCTTCAATTGTCAACAACCATATGATGTCAAATTGTCTTTAGAGCTAAATTGGACATTCATAGTATAGACAACACTTGTGAGCCACAATTGTCAAATTTGCTCAAGTGTTTTAAGATTGGGTGAATACTTAAGAGTGCAAACATTAACATTGTAAGAGGGATTTTAGTTTGCCTATCTTTATCTCATCTAGAGAGGGTTTGATCAAGCTTTGGGTTTGATCAAGCTTTGGGTTAGAAAGCTTTGATCGTTGTAAAGGGTTTCCTTCTAAGCCTAGAAAAGGGGACGAATCAATTAGTGAATTGGTTGTGAAATCCTTAGTAGGAAGCCAAGATAGTGGATGTAGGTGCTTGTTAGAAGGTTAAACCACTCTAAATTATCATGTCTTTTATCTTTTAGCTTCCTCACCTCAATCACCCAAAAATTCAACTTCTCCACTTGGCTATCCATAAAGGTTGAAGTAAATCGAGCCTATAAAGCTTAACAATTGGTATTAGAGCTAGGCTCAATCGAAGAGTATTAACATCCTATTGAGGCGATCTGGGAAGCTCGATACAACATTCAATCAACCGGTCAAATGGCGCAATACATCGACAAGCCACCTTTCTTTGACGGGACCAACTATGCACATTGGAAGATTAGAATGAATTTCTTCATCAAATCTAAAGACTACAAGCTTTGGGATATTGTTGAAGAGGGTCTTTATATGCCACAAAGAGTAAAGGCGAAATAGAGTGCGTATGATCGCAAGAAGATGAAGCTTAATTGCAAGGCCTTGCACGTCCTTTTTTGTGCTTTTGGCCCAAACATCTATGAGAAGATGTCCTCTTGAGAAGATGCCAGGGAAGTATGGGACAAGATTGAAGTCAGATACGAGGGAATAAACGAAGTAAAGGTGTAAGACCCTCTTCCCAGTCTGGTCGAGAACCGGGTTGGAAGGTGATACCGATGATCAATACAGTGAACAGTGCAATAAAAATTCCAGTTTAATATTAGCATCTAAACAATAACATACATTGAATCATTAACACAATGTAATTTAGTCCAATTGATCCATACGAAGCAGTAATTAATCATTCAGGGCTAATTCCCAACTATTACAAGTTTTAGTGACCAAACTATAAATTTGACAAATTAGGGGTCCTTCGATGCAATTGATTATACTACCTTGAGACTCACCACAATATTAACATACCGATAAAATTTCATACAATTTGGAGTCCATTAGCTCATTCAATTTAATATTTCAAAATCCAGTGGCTAAACTGTGAACATTGTAATATGTCTTATATGCCTTTAACTAACTTAACTAACCCCGTATCGAAACACCTTAGGGCCATTTCGAAACGGGCAGATGATGGTCAACCAATGTTGACTTTATTCTTTAGACCCTTTCGATACGATAGCCCCCTCTATCGGAACAGATTGACTTCCTTTGACTTTGACCCGTTTCGATACGCTATGAACCCATATCGAAACAATAGATTCCAGTGACAAATTGTTCTGAAACGGCTATAGACCGTATTGGTACACCCCTGTTCTTTAGGTTCAATTATACTTTCCCGTATCGAAACGTCATCACCTGTTTCGGTACAGCCTGACCTGTAATGTCAAATTTTTGCTGATTTTTATTCGATTTGACCTACCGAACGATGTCCAAATGCAATAAAACTTTACACATAACATTTCAATGATATAACTAATAGCATGCCAAATTTCATGACCAAACGAATACGTTTACTATGTTTTGACCTTTATGAGCTAAGTATGCACTTTTAAACTACTTTAAGCCAAAACAAAAGGGCCATTTAGGGTTATTAACCATATTATGACATAGACATCACACAAACATACCAAAATACGCATAAATGACTAGTTTAACTACTTTGCCGCCTTTCTAGGAGTTCATAAGTCAAAACACATTACTTTAGGGCTTGTAGTGACTTGTCTTGCCTTGACTATCCGATCCTCCAACACACGATCTTTCAACCTGAAATGCATGAGATGAGACACGTTAGGCATACATTGTCTAGTGAGGTAGTCTTAAACAAAATGAACAACAATGTGACAAGTATCTATATACATGCTCTCATGATCATCAATGTCAATACTATGCATCAATAACAATGTTTAAGATATTCATTTCATTCTTAATCCTTGGATTGAATCAAGATAGTGGAAACGCGAATTCCTACGCCTCGCCAAAACAATGAATGGTCTAGTCCCTCCGCCTCGCCAATATGACCAATATCAATACACATCCCTCCGCCTCACCAAATCAATATAGGTCGTAGCCTTAGGACCGTAGTCCACCCGTACACTGAGCTCATGAATTCTATAGCATGCCAATTGTATCCATTGTCCATTCAAATCCAAGGTTTCAATGTTCATATCCATATTCAATGTTCAATGAGAATTCCAATGACCAATGATTTCAATATTTTCTATGACAAATATGTCTCATTATGAACATTTCATGGTTCAATGTCAATATCAATATCCGATGATTTCTTTACAATATTCCAATAACAATGACTATATCAATGACAATGCACAATGACGATACCAATAACTATGTCTGGTATTCAATAACAAACTTACCGACACTTACCAAGGTGTCCGTTTAACAATCCGATGTAACTTCCTCAATAGTGAAATTAGCTAAATGATCGAAAACAACAATAAAATATTCGGGAAGGCTTTTCACCTAATCCCAAGACTCCGACTACACTCACCTCAAAATCCGTTGCTCATATGGCTCTTGGATAACAATCCCATTGTTCCTAGCTTTGGATGGACAGGATGTATGCTCTTTACCAACTTCTTGAGCTAGGAAATCAATAGGAGACTATTAGGATCGATAATACGATGTCAAAATCAATATAACAAAATCAAAATTGATAATTGATCTCAATACATATGACAACGATGAGATATCCATGGGTGGTCAAAACCCTAGCTTAGGATTAAACTCAATACATCCATGAAATCCAATAACCGATTGAGGAATATAGCTTACTCGATCGATAGCAACGATTTGGTAACAATAAATCGAAGAAAAACGAAGCTTGAAGCTAGCTCCAATTGAGGTGCTTGCTTAGGTAGGAGATGATGAAGATGAGGAGTTTGGGAGAAGTGTATGCTTTCAAAGTTTTCAGGTAAGTTTCCTCAATCATATTCTACAATGTTTTGAAGTAAAAGGCTTTCCTTTAGGTGAAGTTATCTCACCATAGTATCCCACGTATGAAAATATTAATTGAGGAGGAGATAATCGCAAAATTAGTCCCTCAATTTTCATTGCTTTATAATTTTAACTCCAAATTCCAGTTTTCCACAATTAGTCACTATAATGTTTAGATACTACCCAATAGGGTCCAATAACAATGATTTAATCGATTTAGAGTCCAATATCAATGATTAACTAGTCAATACTATATTTAAACTTTATCGGTGCAAAATTTCCGATCAACGGAACCCAATTCCAACTAGACCGGATTTTGGGGTCTTACAACTCTCCCCCTTAAGAAAAATTCGCCCTCGAATTTATACCTGAACCGAAAAGATATGGATATTGCTATTTCATGGTCTCTTCAGGTTCCTTAATGGCATCCTCAACGGTGTGGCTCCTCTAGAGCACTTTAACTAACGATACAGTTTTGTTGCGAAGCCTCTTGACTTCTTTTGCTAGAATTTGAACCGGTTCCTCTTCGTAGGATAGATTTGGTCGAAGTTCTACAGATTCAAATTCCACAATGTGCGAAGGATCAAAATGATATTTCTTAAGCATCGATACATGAAAAACATCGTGGATTTTACTTAATTCAGGGGGCAATAATAGTCGGTATGCTACGGGGCCAACTCTTTCGATGACTTTAAAGGGTCCAATCAATCTGGGACTCAATTTTCCCTTCTTGCCAAATCATAAAACCTTCTTCCACGGTGATACTTTGAGGAAGACTTTTTCACCAACTTCGTACTCGATATCTCTTTTCTTGAGATCATTATAAGCCATTTGTCGATCAAAGCCAACCTTTAAACGATCGTGAATAATGGCGACTCGCTCTTCAGTCTCTCGAAGCAAGTCAAGGCCTAACATCTTGCCCTCGCCAAGCTCTGACCAACACAATGGAGTTCTACATCGTCTACCATACAATGCTTCATATGGGGCCATTTGGATTGATGCTTGATAACTATTATTGTAGGCAAATTCAACAAGGGGTAGGGATTTCTCCCAAGTTCCACCAAAGTCAATAATGCATACTCGAAGCATGTCTTCCAAGATCTGTATAGGAAGGTTCAATAACAATGCAAATTTCTAAGGTTTCAATGGACAAGTTTTTCGATAATTTACCTGAATTACCCTTTCTGACTAGCCGTCAGATTGAGGGTGAAAAGTTGTGCTAAGATTAACTATGGTGCCCAGAGCTCCTTGTAAGGTTCTCCGAAATCGCGATGCAAATCGGGGATCTCGGTCAGAGATAATAGACTTAGGTACTCCGTGGAGTCGGATTACTTTCTTGATATACAAGTCAGCTTGTTTAGGGAGACTGTAGTCCATTCTAACCGGTATAAAATGAGCTGACTTTGTGAAACGATCTATAATGACCCATATGGCATCATGCTTCACAGGAGTTAATGGTAGACCACTAACAAAATCCATAGTGATCTTTTCCCACTTCCATTTCGGTGGATCAATAGGCTGTAATAACCCGGTAGGAGAACAATGCTCTACCTTAACACGCTGGCAGGTGAGACATTTGAAGATGAAATCAACTATGGTCTGCTTCATTCCTGGCCACCAATAGAGTTCACGTAGGTCCTTATACATCTTCACAGACCCAGGGTGAACAGAAAAAGAACTCGAATGAGCTTCAGAGAGAATATCAGTGTGAAAAGATTCATCATTAGGTATACATACCCGGTCATGAAAACACAAGAGTCCTTCAGAATTAATTATGAAGTCCGGGTGGTCTGATAGCTTAAAGACAATGGATTGAAGCTTAGGATCTTGCTCTTGCAAACCCTTGATTCGCGAAACGATGGTAGACTAAACTTGAAGTTTAGCTACAAGACAATGATACTTTCAAAGTCAAAAGTGAGCGTTAATTGCTCGAGTGACTACAATATGGCAATGTTACAATAAGTTAATGTACCATACAATACATGTAACTCCAAATTTATTGTCAATGCTTACCAGGCAAAGGTTTGTGACTGAGTGCATCAGCTACAACGTTGGCCTTGCCCGGATGGTAATCAATGACAAGATCGTAATCTTTAAGGAGTTCTATCCACCTCCGTTGTCGAAAGTTCAACTCTTTTTGAGTCAATAGGTACTTAAGGCTTTTATGGTCGGTGAAAAGATAACATTTTTCTCCGTAGAGGTAATGTCTCCAGATTTTCAATGCAAAGACAACTGCAGCTAATTCAAGGTCGCGAGTGGGATAATTCATTTCGTGTGGCTTAAGTTGTCTCGAAGTATAAGCGATGACTTTGCCTTCTTGCATCAATACACATCCTAACCCGAGGTGCGATGCATCACTGTACTGTGTAGTCCTTTCCGGACTCTAGTTGGGTTAGGACTGGTGCATGGGTCAATATTTGCTTCAACTGGTCGAAACTCCGTTGTTGAACCTCGGTCCAAACAAAAGAAGTTTCTTTCCTCAATAACTTGGTTAAAGGAGCGGCTATCATAGAAATCCCTTTCACAAATATTCAATAATAGCCAGCAAGCCCAATGAAGCTTGTAACCCCCTTAGCCCGGTCTAGACGCCCGACCTAAGAAGATTACACGGGGAAAACCAAAGTCAACTCATAAAAGTCAACCTCGATTAACGAACTTTTTTCTTTTTATCTTATCTAGATGCACAATATTAACCTATGTGAATAGCATGACACATAGGAGAAAATGGCGAAGCGATCGGAGTTCGTTAAGGGGTTCAATTGCATACATTTGACTTTTAGGGACTAAATTGTAAATTTCCAAAATTATGAGGACTATCAAGATTTTAGAGTTACCAAACCAGAATTAATCATGTAACATGCCATCATGTCAAAACTCATCTCAAACGGTACATCCAAACTCAATTAATTAAACATACGAACATTCGGGGGTCAAATTGCAAGAAAGATAAACCTAGAGCAATTCAAAATCAATGTTCAACGGTCACCTATTCTGGAACGATGTACCCCATATCGGAACAGTCGTTTCGAAACCATGTTGACCATTTCGATACGCGGGTGCATTCCGAAACCAGTTTCGAAACCAAGCTTCACAGTAACAAAATGTTCCGGAACGATCGCACCAGTTCCGAAACCCCATGACCAATACATGCCATCATTTCGATACGGATGAGGGCGTTCTGAAACGTCCTGTCCTGCAACATCAGATTCTTGCTAGTTTTACACAACTTTCCACATCCGAAATCATTCCCACACATGTTACAACCCACATACAACTTGCATACACATCAGAGACCACAATCAAGAAGCACAAGCTAAGCAATAACACTATTCTTGCAACTTTCGAACTATAGGCATGCTTCCTAGTTGTCAAAACCATAGAAGGACTAAAACATCACATTCAACAGAAAATCAATACCCAAAGGCCATTTACAACCCAAAATACCAAACCAAACATGATCAAAGTACTTAACATCATCTTCAAACATCCAAGAGTAGAAATCTCACCCATTGCCTCTTATTACACCAAAGTAAAACCACATACTTTGCTTAGACCAAGGTGCTTGGATTCCTCTTGCTTTCTTGCTGCCTCAAAAGCCTAATTCTCTGCATTGATGAAACAAATTAGCGTAAGCATAAAGCTTAGTGAGGATCGCTAAATCGAACATTCATCAATACAATTTACACAATCGGAAAATCACCATTTATCAACACATGCCTTTACTTTAAACATGCCCTCTCAAGGCATCTATGCACTTTTTAAAACACACGCTCGTATGCATCACTTAAAAACAACAAATAACCTTTGCCCATGCTTTACCAAGCATTACATGTATTCTAGCATAATTCACAAGCATCTCATGCTTAAACCGTTAGTCAACAACATTATATTGGCTTACAAGTGATCAATTCTCAAACCATACCAAAATTAACTCAAATGACACAATCGGATACGTGAATTACAAGCGTTGTCCCAAACGCTTCATACACACTACTGGATTACATAAGGCTCACACACGAGAGCAACCCTCCATCGTTGTGACACTCGTGGTGGAGTATAACGGTATAATCACAACCCCTCAACACCACTCATCGGTAATTGTATAATTCCACTAATGAGAGCACGAGACACATAACACAAGATCCACACAAGGGACTAAACCATCTACCGTTATGATCTTAGCCTCAATCGTTAGGGTACTTGGATGGAGTGTACGGTACAATCACAACCCCTCGACATCCAAGGCGACTTTATTCACGGTGCACCCAATCCTATAGCCGGCTAACTATATTCGATTAAAGCAACCGAAACATGTTCCATCACTTGCCAATATAATCATTTAACATCAATAATCCACTATTTTACAAGCATAAACACAATGCCATTTTCTCAAGCATATCATGTTTCATATCAAATGCATTAACCATATAAATATAAGGACCACTTACCTTGTGCATCCTTAACCAGAATGACATTAAAAACCAGCATCTTCAATGCTTAAAACATGCTTTAAAACAGACTTTAAAACCACATTCATATCAAGTGCATTTCCAATAACAACATAGCACATTCCGAGAGAGACTTCCGAATCACTTACTCTTGAGCTTAGCTAAGTGTTTCAAACTTACACTAAGCTACCAAGACCACGCTCAAAGCGTTACAAAGATGGAAAATCCATTTCCACTCACCGATACACGAAACCTCGTTTGCCGACGCGAAAATCACCCTTTTAGAGCCTCCAAAATCACCTCGTTTGCTCCCGGATCAAGATCCCATATTTTCACATCATCAAAACAAAGATCTAAATGCATTAAAATGCATTTCAACACCAACAACTAACACAAACTCGCATCTCACCCAAACCACACCAATTTACCCATCCGAAACAACCGAAAACTCAATCGATTGCTTCCTAAACAATGCCCAGCTAACTTACTTCACTTTCAACCATTTATAAACATCAAATCACATCTAAAAACAACCTAAACCCATTCCTATACCTCCAGCAAGCATAATTCCACCATTTCACCTCAAAAACTCACTTAAAACTATCAAGAAACTCAAGGAACTCAAGGATTTCAAAATCTATATTATCAAAACCTTATTTCAACATAATAACTAACTTGAAACTCAATTAAAATCAATCCAAAACAAAGCTTAACAAAATAAATCCGAAAATCAAGATTTTAATCATATTTTTACAAGATTTTGATCTCAAATCAAAAGTATAATGAAAACTCAACCAAAAACATTAGTTAAAAGCCAAAGATCTTGTGAATTTCAATAAAGAACCTTGACTAGAGGTTGAGAACGGGATTTACCTCCAATCCTTGCTTTCCTCAATGAGTGACAAGTTTTTGCTACACAAGATTTGAAGAATTTAGGAAGAATTCTTTGAAATGAGTAAGAAATCAAGAAGAGAGTGTTTGAGAGAAAAGAAATATGGAGAAAATGAGTTAAAATGGTGTTTGGCTGAAAATGAGAAGAGAAAGGTAGTTACGTGATGGAATCTCACTAATTAACTACCTAATTAATTAAATAAAATAAAAGCCAATCAAAACTATTTAATTAAAAACCATTTTAAACACATGTCATATTAAGGAAAGGCTAAATTGCCATAAAGCTCTCTAAAGATTCTAAGATTTTGGCTTCTCTTTTAAAAATTGCATTTTCCACAGGTTTGAAACTTTACAATTTGGTCACTAACCAAAATGTACCACTTCCGAAACTCTTTTTGTAAAATTGATTTGACCAACCTCTTAAACTTATCTTTAGAGGATTTTATCAATTTTTATAACATTTTTATCCTATCCCGATCCTTGATTTCCATAAATCACCAAACTCGATTAGAACCGTTCCCGACCGGTCCGGTCCGATGCCCAAAACATCTAGGCCCAAAACCAGGGCGTTACAAAGCTTCTGACTTCACCAATGTTCTTCGGTGGGTGCCAATCTACAATAGCTTGAATTTTCTTCGGGTTCACATGAATACCCGAAGCTAACACAATATGTCTTAGAAAGGCAACTTCGGTGAGCTAAAACTCACACTTAGAAAACTTCGCGTACAAATGCTTATCTCTTAAGGTCTGAAGCACAATATGAAGATGATCTCGGTGTTCTGCTTCATTCTTGGAATAGATCAATATGTCATCGTGATAAGTTTTTTTTTCCGAAACCTTCGTTTGTCCCTCTTTTTTGGAAAATTTTATTAAAAGGGGATTTAGTTTTGAAATAAACATTAAAAAAAATCTTTTTTAGTCGCCACCGGCCACTGAGTTAGATTGGACACCATAAAAACTAAACCAGAGATTCATTTGAAAGGGTTCGGGAGTTGGTTACGTGTGGGGAAGGGTTAACACCCCCATCACGCCCAGAAATTGGTACCAAAACAATTGTTACTTTTAAATCGATGGAAATTATTCAAAATTTAAAATGAGTTTAATTAGGGTTTCTTAATCGAAAATCAAAATTTAATTATACGAGCTTCTTCAAAACGGTGGTTTCGAATTAATTCGACATTTAATTAAAAGGATGACGGTACACCAGACCAAAGTCTAAACCGATATCATATAAGTCTGACTGTCGTGTTAGTTTAGGGTTCGAATCTCGTACGTCACCTTTATGCATGATGCAAACAGATAAAATATGGTGTCATGGCCTTGTACGTTTCAATTACGAATTTTACCTTTAGACGATGCAAATTAATCCAAATATTCGAGGAATATCCAATAAGCTAGGATATTTCGACCTGAATACGTGAATTAATAAGTACCTCCTTTATAATAATTAAAATTAATTATTATACAACTTTAAACATTAAAGGGTCACATGAATGGCAATTTAAAACACATGTCAAAAACACATATTCGAATGACATAAAAACTAGCTATGCACACATATTAAAAACCATGTATTGTATACATAATGAAACTATATATTATAAAAACTCATTTTACAAGAACCATACATATTAAACAAAATTATGTAACAAGCATATGATAATAAAAATACAATATGTCAAGTACCATACCAACTATACAATATCAACCAAACATAAATACAAAAAATAAAATAAAACAGAGTCTAAAATTAATGAAATGCAAAATGCAAGACTAAAATTAAAAGGTAAAACCCCCACCTTTCGATCAAACTCCCACCTTTCAAAACCAAAAAAACCTAAATCGATCGAACTTCCACCTTTCGAAAACAAAAAAACCAAAAAAACCCTTTTCCCTTTCTTTTTTAAGAGAAAACAGAAACTCGTAAAGCCTTTTTCCGTTTTGAAATGAAACCCCCCAATCTGCTATTTACCCCTTTTCATCGGCTCACCCAACACGACCGAGGAAGCCGTAAGGTTTATTGTCGGAAGAGGGGAAGCGAACAGACAAAGGTAAAAACCCTAACGCCTTTTCCTTTTTTAATTTTTGCTTCGAAGCTAAGAAAGAAAAAGATATACCTCTAAGATTGAGGTTTGTTGCTTGTATTGATCTCTGGAAAATCTCCCCATTCAAACTTTCTTTGGGTTACAATGGTTGATTTCGGCTATTATAGCCCGAAAAATTACATTTTTTTTGTATTACATGTAATCGAATGGAAAATCCCTATTGGTTGCCTATGGTTTGTTTGTATTCATCTGATTTTTTGGTTTGTTGCCTCTGAAATTTCTGGTATCTTGTTTTTTCACGTTTTTTGTTTGCCTCTGACTTTTGTTTGTTTTTGTTGCATGTGAATGAACGGCCGTGAGGGGGGAACCAGAGGCGGAGCGGCTGGCCGACTGAGGAAACGACTTGGCTTGGTACCCAATGAGAGGCATCGGTGTGACCGCTTCCGGTACGGTTTGGTACAGGAAGTTAAGACGTACATGCTAGCTACCGTCTATACAGATTTTGATGTGCTTGTATGTCGAGCAAAGGACATCGAGCAGAACCTGGGTTTGTCTTCTAGAGGTGTTGGTTCTAGCTCTGGGAAGATAGCTGCTGAGTATAGTTTTGGTGGTGGACGGAACAAGAGAGGTCGTGATAGGAGACATCAGCCTGAGGGAAGGCGTGGTGTTTCGGGTCGAGGTGGATAGGCTCAGGGAGGTCGTATGAGATCCGAGCAGTATACATGTTGGACTTGTGGTTCGAGGGACCATTTGAGGCGAGATTGTCCTCGAGCAGCTAGAGAGGTTCAGGCTCCTGTTGTGGTGACAAGGAACTCTTGCTGGAATTGTGGTTCGACAGATCATATGAGGAGGGAGTGTTCTTTGTTGGCTGGTAGAGGCCAAGGACGTGCTCCTGTGGTAGCTGCACCTCAGAGAGGCCGTGGGCGCGGCCGTGGGAATTTTCAGAGGAGAGATAAGGGGCAGCGAGGTATTGCTCACGTTGTAGCCGTTTGACCTGAGGGAGGTGTACCAGTGAGGGTGTATGCTCAGCGCGAGGAGCGCAACGATACCGATGTGGTCGCAAGTACCTTTGCTCTCCAGTCTTTATCTTTGTTGGCTTTGATTGATTATGGATCCACGTATTCTTATATCTTGAGTGAGCATGCACATTTGCTTGATATACCTGTTGAGATGCTTGAAGTAGGAATGCAAGTGACTAGTTCTTTTGGTGAAACTGTAGTCACTAGGAAGTTGTTCAGGAGATGTCCTCTGTCTGTGCAAGGTCATGTTTTCCTTGTGGATTTGATGGAGTTGCCTTTCTACGGATTTGATGTAATCCTTGGCATGGATTGGTTGACGGAGCATATGGCCGTGGTTGACTTTGATGTTAAGCGAGTCACCTTAAAGTTGGCCGATGACTATGAGGTTGTTGTAGTAGGCGAGAATGTGAAATTCTTGTCGAATGTGATTTCGGCCTTGGAAGCAAACCGTATGATGAGGTTGGGTTATGAGGCTTACCTTGCTTATGTGATGAATCCTGGTACCAAGGATGTGCGTGTGCATGACATTCGAACGGTTCGCGATTTTCCGGGTGTCTTTCCGGAAGAATTGCCTGGATTGCCACCAAACAGGGAAGTTGAGTTTGGTATAGAGTTGTACGAGAACACAACTCTGGTGTCCATTGCTTTTTATCGCATGGCACCCAAAGAGTTAAAAGAGTTGAAAATGCAATTGCATGAGTTGTTGGATCGAGGTTTCATCCGGCCAAGTGTGTCACCTTGGGGTGCACCGATTTTGTTTGGGAAGAAGAAAGATGGGACGATGAGAATGTGTATAGATTATCGGCAACTGAACAAGTTGATGATCAAGAACAAGTATCCCTTGCCTAGAATTGATGATCTCTTTGATCAATTTTGGGGAGCCTTATTGTTTTCTAAGATAGACTTGAGATCGGGGTACTATCAACTGAAGGTGAAGGATGCGGACGTACCTAAAACTGCTTTTCGGACGAGGTACGGGCATTATGAGTTTTTGGTGATACCGTTTGGTTTGACGAACGCGCCTGCTACTTTCATGGACATGATGAATCGTGTATTTCATGAATTCATGGATCAGTTTGTGGTGGTGTTCATCGATGATATCCTTGTGTATTCGTGTACCGAGGAGGATCATGATAAGCACTTGAGAATCGTTTTGCAAGCGTTGTTGGAAAATCAATTGTATGTGAAACTGAGTAAATGTGAGTTTTGGCTTAGGGAAGTGGTCTTCCTTGGGCATGTGGTATCGGCTGAGGGTATTCGCGTTGATCCGCAAAAAGTAGAGGCTGTGATGAGTTGGAAAGTGCCTAAGTCAGTGACGGAGGTATGATGTTTCCTTGGGTTGGCTGGGTACTACCATAGGTTTGTCGAGGGTTTCTCAAAGATAGCAGCACCCTTGACCAAGTTGTTGCAAAAAATGTTTGCTTTGAGTGGATGGAGGTGAGACAACAAGCTTTTGAGAAGCTGAAGGAAGCTTTGACGCAAGCTCCTGTTTTGATTCAGCCTGAATCTGGTAGGGAGTTTGTGGTCTATAGTGATGCTTCCATTGTTGGTTTGGGCTGCGTGTTGATGCAGGAAGGTAAGGTGGTGGCCTATGCATCTAGGCAGTTGAAGGTGCATGAGCGCAACTACCCTACTCATGATCTTGAGCTTGCAGCTGTGGTGTTTGCCTTGAAAATTTGGAGGCATTACCTGTATTGTGAGAAATGTGTTGTGTTCACGGATCATAAGAGCTTGAAATACCTTATGTCTCAGAAGGAGTTAAATCTTAGGCAACGACGTTGGGTGGAGTTGCTTAAGGATTACGATCTGGCGATTGAGTACCACCCAAGCAAGGCTAATGTTGTGGCCGATGCTTTGAGCCGGAAGGTGGCTGTTGAGTTGAGAGCGATGTTTGCTCGTTTGAGCATATCGCGTGATGGTGGTCTTGTGGCAGAATTGCAGGTGAAACCATCTTTGATTCAGTTAATCAAAGAGAAACAGTTGCTTGATGATTCCCTTGTTTCGCACGTTCAGGATATTGCGGAGGGTAGACCTTCGGATTTCAGTTTTAATGATGACGGTGTTATGTGTTTTGGAAGTCTAATAGTGGTGCTAGATGATGCTGAGTTAAGGCGCACTATTCTGATTGAAGCTCATTGTAGTCCTTTTGCTATGCACCCGGGTAGTACAAAGATGTATCGTGACCTAAAGGATGAGTACTACTGGGTAGGGTTGAAAAAGGATGTAGCTGAGTTGGTTAGTAAGTGTATGGTGTGTCAGCGAGTGAAGGCTGAGCATCAAGTTCCTTCTGGGTTGTTGTAGCCTTTGAGAATTCCTGAATGGAAGTGGGAGAGAATCACCATGGATTTTGTGTCTGGTTTGCCTTTGTCACCAACAAAGAAGAATTCAGTTTGGGTGATTGTAGATCGACTTACGAAGTGTGCGCATTTTCTGCCTGTGCATACTACTTATACCTTGGATAAGTTGGATGAGCTGTACATAGTTGAGATTGTGCGGTTGCACGGTGCGCCAAAGTCCATTGTGTCGGATAGGGATCCGAGGTTTACAGTACGATTTTGTGAATGTTTGCATCAGGCCTTGGGTACACGGTTGAATTTCAGTACTTCTTATCATCCGCAGACGGATGGACAGTCAGAACGTGTAATTTAGGTGCTTGAGGACATGTTGAGATGTTGTGTGATATATTTTCAAGGTTCTTGGGAGAAGCACTTGCCGTTGGTTCAGTTTGCGTATAACAATAGTTACCAGGCAAGTATCCAAATGGCTCCATACGAGGCTTTGTATGGGAGGAGATGTAGAACCCCTCTTTGTTGGACAAAAGCTGGGAAAAAGTTGATTTCAATGTCGGCTATGCTTAAGGGAACCACCGAGAAGGTGAAGCTCATTTGTGAGCGGTTAAAAGCAGCACCGAATAGGCAGAAGTCTTACGCGGACTTGAAGCGTAGGGAAATTGAGTTCGCGGTTGGAGAACGTGTGTTCTTGAAAGTATCGCCTTGGAAAAAGGTGATGAGATTTGTGCGTAAGGGTAAACTTAGCCCAAGGTTTATTGGACCTTACGTGATTGTGGAGCGTATTGGTCCTGTAGCATATCCTTTGAGATTGCTTGTAGAGTTGGAGAAGATACATGATGTGTTTCATGTATCCATGTTACGGAAGTATAGATCGGATCCTTCACATGTGATGCCTGTTGAGGAGATAGAGTTGAATTCGGATTCTTTGTGGTAAGACGATAGAGCTTGTGAAGGTGTTGTGGCGGCACAGAGGAGTTGAGAAGGCCACGTGGGAAAGCAAGGTGGACATGGTGAAGCAGTTTCCGCATCTCTTTCCATCAGGTATGAATTTCAAGGACGAAATTTCCTAAGTGGGGGAGAGTTGTAACGCCCTGGTTTTGGGCCTAGATGTTTTGGACATCGAATCGGACTGGTCGTAAACGGTTCGAATCGCGTAAGGTGATTTTAGGAAATCAAGGATCGGGATAGGATAAAATTGTGATAAAATTTGGTAAAATCCTCTAAAAATATAATTAAGAGGTTGGTCAAATCAATTTTACAAAACAGGTTTTGGGAAAAGGACATTTTGAGTAGTGACCAAATTGTAAAGTTTCAAAATTGGGAAAAATGTGCTTTTTAAGGTGGAAGCCAAAATCTTAGAATCTTTAGGGGGCTTTAAGTCAATTTGACCTTTCTTCAATATGACATGTGATTTAAATGGGTTTTACTTAAATGATTTTAATTAGAATATGATATTAATTAATTGGTAGTTAGTGGATTTTCATTTTACGTAACTACCAATTCCCTCTCATTTTAGCCAAACACCATTTTCTCTCATCTTTTCCAGAATTCTTTCTTCCAAAAATCCACTCAACATTTCCTAAATCTTTTTCAAGAGATCTTCTTTAATTCTTTAAGATTTTTGCAAGGAAAAATTGTCATCTATTGAAGGAAGCAAGGATTGGAGGTAAATCCCGTTTTCAACCTCTAATCTAAGTTCTTTATTGAAATTCCCAAGATATTTGGCTTATAATAACTATTTTTGATTGAATTTTCAATATAGTTTTGATTTTCAGATCAAAATCTTATGAAAATGTGGATGAAATCTTAATTTTCGGACTTGATGAGTTGGGCACTGTTTTGTGTTGATTCTAATTGATTTTTAAGTTGATTTATATGTTAAAATCATGTGTTAATAACATAGATCCCGAAATCCTTGAGATTCTTGAGTTTCTTGGTAGTTTTAAGTGTGATTTTGGGGTGTAATGGTAGAATTTTGATTGCTGGAGGTATAAGGATGAGTTAGGATGTTTATTAGTTGTGTTTTGATGTTGATAATGCTTTGGAAGTGTTGTATGATGGCTAGGCTTGGTTTGGGAGGCAATCGATTGAGTTTTCGGTTGTTTCAGAAGGGTATTTTGGTGTAGTTTGAGTGGGCAACGAGTTTATGAATTGTTGCTGGTGTTAGAATGCATTTTAATGCATTTAGATCTCCGTTTTGATGATGTGAAAATAGGAGATCTTGATCCGAAAGCTAACAAGGTGATTTTGGAGGTTCTAGAGGTGTAATTTCTGTGTCGGCGAACAAGGCTTCGCGTATCGGTGAGTGTAAATGCAATTTCCTGCTTCGTAACGCTTTGAGCGTGCTCTTGGGGAGCTCAGTGTAAGCTTGATACACTTAACTAAGCTTAAGTGTAAGTGTTTGGGTAATCCCTCTCTTGGAAATATGCTAAGTTGATGAAAATGCATTTGATGTAAGAGTGGATTTGTTTATTGTTCTTAAGCATGTTTAAGCATGGTTTAATGCTGGATTTTAATGTCATTAAGTTAAGGATGCACTAGGTAAGCGATCCTTGGTTTTCATATCAAAATGCATATGATGTTAAGCATGTGTGCTTGTGAAAATGACATTGTGGTTATGCTTGAAAAACAGTGGATTAATGTGGATAAATGGTTATATTAGCAAGTGATGAAAATGGTTTTTGGTTACTTAAATCGGATATAGTTAGCCGGCTATAGGATTGGGTGCATCGTGAATAAAGTCGCCTTGGATGTCGAGGGGTTGTCATTGTGCCGTAATCTCCATCCAAGTACCCTAACGATTGACGTTAAGATCACAACGGTGAATGGTTAGTCCCGTGTGTGAGTCTTGTGTGTGTGTCCCATACTCTCATTAGTGGAATTATACAACTATCGATGAGTGATGTTGAGGGGTTGTAATTGTGCCATTAATCTCCATCACGGGTGTTGAGGGGTTGTGATTGTGCCATTTGTCTCCACCTTGTGTAGTTCGGTAGTTTGTATGAAGTGTGAGGGACAACGCTTGTTATCCGCGTATCAGATTGTGTCTTGTGTTGAAATGATTTGTGGACTATCACTTGAAAGCCAATATAATGTAAATGAATAAAGTGAAGCATGAGATGCTTGTAAATGATGCAAGGGTGCATGAGATATATGTGTATGATGCAAGAATGCATGTGATGCTTGCTAAAGCATGAGCAAAGGTTTATTTGCTGTTGTAAATCGATGCATATGTGCATGAGGTTTCAAAAGTGCATTGAAGTCTTGAGAAGACTTGTTTATAAATGACATGTACTATAAAGTGATGATTATGTAAAACTTGAGTTATGCATTGATGAATGTGGTCTAGCGATCCTCACTAAGCTTATTGCTTACGCTCTTTTGTTTCATCAATGCAGAGAATTGAACCTTTGAAGGCAGCCCAAAAGCAAGAGGAATCCATAGCTTTGTTAAAGAGATGTATGTGATTCATCTTTAGTGTAATAAGAGGCAATGGGTGAGATTTATACTTTGGAATGTTTGAGAATGTTTCTTTTACTTTGAGCATATTGGTTTCCCTATACTTGAGCTGTAAATGGCCTTTGGAGTATGGATTTTAGTTTATTTGGAGTTTTGACTTGTTATGGTTTTGGCAAACTAGGGAGCATGCCTTTAGTGCCTTTGCTTATGTGTTGGTTGCTATGTTTAAGCTTTAGCCTCGGTATGATGATTGTTGATATGTATCCTTGATGTATGCATGTTGTGGCATGTCTCGGGGTTGATTTGAGTGTGAAAAAGTATGAAAAACCAGGATTCTTTGATGTCACAGGGCAGGGTGTATCGAAACACCCTTAACTGTTCCGAAACGGGGACCTGTAATGGCCATAGCGTTTCGGTACGGTTGAAGGTGTTTGGAACAGTTTGGCCACTAGATAGGCCTGTTTCGATACTGGTCTCGGAACACACCCGAGTACCGGAACGATCAACACCGTTTCGATACGGGTGTTTCGGTACGAGGGTTTGGTGTTCCGAAACGAATGACTGTTGGATGATGATTTTGAATTGCTATAAGTTTCCATGTTTTACGTTTTAGTCCTGAATGTTGTGGATGCAATTGCTTGAGCTTGGATTGTTCTTTTTAGTTGAAATTTGACAGAGGAGCATGCAATATGACTAATTACATAATGGTAAGCTTAAAATCGGTTAAGTTCTTATATTTTCTAAAAATTATGTTTTGGTCCCTAAAAGTGTAATTCATTCAATTGAGTTCCTAAATGCTTTTCAATCGCTGTGTCCTTCTCTCCTATGATTATTGACTAATCACATAGGATTAATGTGCATATAGAAAAGATAAAAAGAAAAAAAAACAGGTCGTTAATCAAGGTTGACTTTTGGGTTGACTTTGGTTTTCCCCGAGTAATCTTCGTAGTTCGGGTCAAACGTATATGCCGGGCTAAGGGGGTTACAGAGCTCGCTCCAACTGACCTCTCAAATCAGCTTCTAACTTAGCAAAACTACCTTCCATTTGCTTCCTTTGATGGCGAGTAAAGTGTGGGTGTGGAATCTTCGGTAGTCAAAAATACTGCCATGACCCCGAACAATTAATTCCGTGACTTAATGATGTAATGCATGCAATGTGTTGTATGTATAACAGAGACAGATGATTGAAAGCAATAAATTAAAAAATAGTATCGAATGCAAGGAAATGTTAATTCGACGAACATCCCATTAAATAACTTTTCATAACGGAGATCAAGTCTTGTTATAACGAGGCAAGAAAATAAACACATAGGGTACGATTTTCAACAGGTTTGCTAGCCCCTTCTTTCTAAATTAGCGCGCTTCGAGAACTTCGTTGCTATGGACTCTTTTCTCCCATTTTGAAAGTTTTCAACTTTAGACTGTTCTCGAATCAACACTTCGTATGAACATGCCACGAATATGAAAAAATAATTGAACAAAACAAGACAGAAAGGCAAAGGGATTAGTAACAAAAATAATGAATACTGAATGAAAAACAAATAAATAACAACACAGAGCCCTAGCAACATGCATTCTAGCTTGCTACAGTTATCCGCATGGCTCTAACGGGGTGGGCTCCCTAAATTCTCACACATGTGGGTTTGGTTCTAAGAAAGGGTACCCGAACCTATCTTATCACCTACTAAGGTAACAAGAGCCCCAATTCTGGCCCATTACAGGCTTGCGAATTGGTTTCGATTCGAGGGAAAGCACGACCTAGTGACGTGGAGGGCTGCTCACATGTCAAAGGCGTGGATTTTGGAAGTGAATTACCGACCCGTGGAGGGATGCTCATATGGGTAAGGGCGTTTCACTCCCACTTAAGGGACGAAGCTCGAGTATAGAGCTTAATGATCGTGATGCAACATATGTCGGTGATTTCCTTAGAAATTAAATGAGAAATTAATTCAAAGACCACCAAGTATCAAAGCTCGTATAACTTAAGTTATATTTTCAAAGAAGAACCACCTCGCTAAAGTCAAATTAAATTTCAAAAATTTCCATCATTAAAAGCAACAATTGTTATTTTTTGGCTTAGCTCTCTTTTTGTTTTGTAAAACAAAATAAGTCCACAACGGAGTAGCCACGTTGTGATAAGTTTTTTTTGAACCTTGAAGGGTCCCGCCTTTTGAAACATTTAATTAAAAAGGGATTTTAAAAAATCGAGCTTTAGGAAAAAACCTTGAAAAAATCTTATTGAGTCGCCACCGGCCACTAAGGTAGGCCAAACACCATAAAAACTAATCCAGAGATTCATTTGAAAGGGTTCGGGAGTTGGTTACATATGGGGAAGGGTTAGCTCCCCCATCACGCCCGGAAATCGGTACCAAAACAATTGTTGCTTTTAAATCGATGGAAATTATTCGAAATTTAAAATGAGTTTAATTAGGGGTTCATAATCGAAAATCAAACTTTAATTATACGAGCTTTTTCAAAACGGTGGTTTCGAATTAATTCAACATTTAATTAAAAGGATGACGGTACACCGGACCAAAGACTAAACCAACATCATATAAGTCTGACTGCCGTGTTAGTTTAGGGTTCGAATCTCGCACGTCACCTTTATGCATGATGCAAGCAGATAAAATATGGTGTCTTGGCCTTGTTCGTTTTAGTTACGAATTTTACCTTTAGACGATGCGAATTAATCCAAATATTTGAGGAATGTCCAATAAGCTAGGATATTTCGACCCGAATACGTGATTTAATAAGTACCTCATTTTTAATAATTAAAATTAATTATTATACAACTTTAAACATTAAAGGGTCACATGAATGACAATTTAAAACACATGTCAAAAACACATTCGAATGACATAATAACTAGCTACGCACACATATTAAAAACCATGTATTGTATACATAATGAAACTATATATTATAAAAACTCATTTTGCAAGAACCATACATATTAAACAAAATTATGTAAAAAGCATACAATCATAAAAATACAATATGTCAAGTACCATACCAACTATACAATATCAACCAAACATAAATACATCAAATAAAATAAAACATGGTCTAAAATTAATGAAATGCAAAATGCAAGACAAAAATTAAAATGCGTAATTAAAAGGAAAGCACTGGAAAATGGACTAAAATAAAATAAGAACAAAAATTTGAGGGACTAAAACAGTGAATGGAGCATTCAAAAACTGATTTAATTGCAAATCGAAGAACCAAATTAAAAAGACGCGGAAACTTAAAAGGGATAGAATGGTAATTTTCCCATCCAAAGTCTAATTAAAATCAAATTGGGGATGAGATTGAAAGCGTTTAAAAACCTAAAGGGACCACGGGCGGGGTTTAAAAACACGGAATGGATTGTGCTCGTAATAACACAATACAAATAGATTTAAAAGGCTATTAAACCAATTTTAACACTAAAAAACATTATATAAACTGACTTAAAAGCATTTTGAACCTTTTTAGAAACCCAAAACCTAATATCAGAGACTCTTCCCCCTTCTCTCTATCTTTTCCGACGCTACCATTGCGCCGATAATCGCTATTCGGCAGTCGGCGAACTAAAAAACCTAAATCAATCGAACTCCCACCTTTCAAAACCAAAAAAACAACAAAAAAGAAACCCCTTCCCCTTATTTTTTTAAGAGAAAACAAAAACTCGTAAAGCTTTTTTACGTTTTGAAATGAAACCCCCCGATCTGCTATTTACCCCTTTTGATCGTCTCACCCAACACGATCGAGGAAAGCGTAAGGTTTATTGCCGAAAAAGGGGAAGCAAATAGACAAAGGTAAAAACCCTAACGCCTTTTCCTTTTTTTTTATTTTTGCTTCGAAGCTAAGAGAGAAAAAGATATACCTCTAAACTTGAGGTTTGTTGCTTGTATTGATCTCTGGAAAATCTCCTCATTCACACTTTCTTCGAGTTACAATGGTTGATTCCGGCTTTTATAGCCCAAAAAATTACATTTTTTGTATTACATGTAATCGAATGGAAAATCCCTATTGGTTGCCTATGGTTTGTTTGTATTCATCTGATTTTTTGGTTTGTTGCCTCTGAAATTTCTGGTATCTTGTTTTTTCGCGTTTTTTTTCCTCTGACATTTCTTTGTTTTTGTTGCATGTGAATGAACGACCGTGAGGGAGGGGTACCAGATGCAGAGCGGTTGTCCGGCTGAGGAAACGACTCGGCTTGGGGAGCCTCTGTAACCCCCTAGACCGGCCTATGCGGAATGACCAAGTCTAGTAAGGCACATCAAAATTTAAAGCTCAAGTGGAAAACCTGTTGGCAAACTAAGTATTTATTTTGACACCATAACGACGGGACTTGGTGAAAACCATCAACTTAAATAAACTTGTTTAATACCTGAAGTAGTATTCCCAAAGTCATTCACAATATAAACTCATAAATAATATAGGTAGCCATGACCACTTAAGTAAACCCATCATAGGATGGTTACAAAATAAGTATCAATTAGCATATCCAAAATACTTTTAGTTTAATACCATACATAACAAAATATAGGCACATGTCACCCTGAAAGTACAAAAAGTGGATAAAAACTTTACATTCAAAAAAAGAATACCAAATGTGTCGATCCGCCAAGTATCAGCTACGAGGTGGCCTATCCAAAATATTTGAAAGGGGAAAGAATTTGGGGCGTGAGCTAGAAAGCTCAGTGTGTTCCAACAGTGCAAGTAAAACATTTGCATAATTACATTATAAATCATGTCATGCAAAACATATCATAAAAAGAATCAAAGTTTTCATGCAACCTATCTACCCTCCAACCGAACACCATGATACAGTTCCCTAGAACAGTATCCTATACTGGCATTAACCCAAGCCCATTGGGCGGGGTACCATCCTAAGGATATACCTTAGAATACGGGCGGCCCTAGTCGAAACTTAGGAACTGAAAACGGGCGGACCTGGCCGAAGCCTAGGATCTGAATATGGGCGGACCTAGCCGAAGCTTAGGATCCGAATACGAGCGGTCTTACCAGTTGGATCATGGATGAGCCGATAGTCTCCACATCATACCCCAAGTACCTCTACTAATTAGTCAGGGCAGTAACATAGTACGCAACAATAACAGTCATAGCAATGCTCAACAACATATTTTTACACTGATAACCAGAAACCATAGGGCATGCTTGTCAAATCGAATGCTAGGGCATAAAGCAAACATACATTACAATCTTGTTTCTTTCATAAGAAGAAAACATGTTAGTTTTACACAAAATCAAGTTTAACAATCATGTACACATAGTCTGTTTTATTAAATCATATGAAGCATGTAAAACAGTAAATATGCAACAGTCATATAGCACACAAGGAACACACCTCAAAAGATGAGATCAGTCAGTCAAAAGGTCTATCGAGCAGCGGGATCACGCTCTGCTACAATACTGGAACCTAAATAGACAAGGATTATGGTTACAATAAAATTTACACCTTGATTCGTAATAAAATACGAAGTTTTAGGGTCGTACGGGTGACGATATGATCACGAGGTGGTACAGATCGGGACGAGCTGGGCTGAGCGTAGGCACGATTGAGAGATCCACGAGTACCTATTAAATTAGAAGATCAATATCAGTCCTTAATCATCAATTCTTTTAAATGACTTAACTTATACATATGCATGTTCGGGTTCAACATTCAATTCAGAGGCTTTTGGGTTAGAATTTCGTGAAACGGGCTTCAAAATCGAACTTAGAACGTCAAAAAACATAGAATAGGGCTTTTCGGGAAAAGTTGACTTTTTGGTAAAAGTCAACGCTAACGTCAGCGATCAAAGTTAACGCTGATGTCATGCTGACATCACTAGTCCAAAGGCTGACTCGACGAGTTGACTCATTGGGTTGACTTGGGTGAGTTGACTCACCGAGTTGACTCAGACAAGTTGACTCGGGCGAGTTGACTCACTGAGTTGACTCGGGCGAGTTGAATCACTGAGCTGACTCGGGTGAGTTGACTCACTGAGTTGAGTTAGACGAGTTGACTCACTAAGTTGACTCGACCAACGGGTCGGGTCGGTCAACCGGTCGAGTCGACGGGTAGGGTCAACAAGTCGAGTCAGTCAACGGGTCAGGTTAACAGGCTTGGCCGAGCTGACCGGTTCAATCGGTCCAGTCGGTTCAGAGCGGTTCGATCTATGTGGACCGACTCTTACCCTTATGAATCAAAGGTTGCCAGACGGTCACCAGAATGTCACCAAAAAGTCCGTTTGACGTCGTTTCTGCCAAAAAAAGCAACAATCAAACAATCCATCATTTTATTACACATCTAAAATCGAAATAACGCCGGAACTAACATAAAACTCACCGAATTTTTTCTTAACAGTTCGAACACGTTGGGAAAATGGCGTAGCTCCGACGACGGGGAAAACGACGACCAACGGTAACCTGGGTTTTGATCAGCCTGCGACGGGGAGTCCAACGGCGGTGGTGGCGCGGCGAACGGACGCCCACAGTGACCGAAATCTTCGAAAAACCAAGAGGGTCTTTACCCTAAGTTCGACGAACCTCCCACGGCTGATTGCCGGTGATCGGTGTAACGAACACGCGAGGGTCAATTTGACCTTTCTTCAATATGACATGTGATTTAAATGGGTTTTAATTAAATGATTTTAATTAGAATATGATATTAATTAATTGGTAGTTAGTGTATTTTCATTTTACGTAACTACCAATTCCCTCTCATTTTCGCCAAACACCATTTTCTCTCATCTTTTCCAGAATTCTTTCTACCAAAAATCCTCTCAACATTTCCTAAATCTTTTTCAAGAGATCTTCTTTAATTCTTCAAGATTTTTGCAAGGAAAACTTGTCATCTATTGAAGGAAGCAAGGATTGGAGGTAAATCCCATTCTCAACCTCTAATATAAGTTCTTTATTGAAATTCCCAAGATATTTGGCTTTTAATAACTATTTTTGATTGAGTTTTTAGTATAGTTTTGATTTGAGATCAAAATCTTATGAAAATGTGGATGAAATCTTGGTTTTCGGACTTGATGAGTTGGGCATTGTTTTGTGTTGATTCTAATTGATTTTTAAGTTGATTTATATGTTAAAATCATGTGTTAATAACATAGATCCCGAAATCCTTGAGATTCTTGAGTTTCTTGGTAGTTTTAAGTGTGATTTTGGGGTGTAATGGTGGAATTTTGATTGCTGGAGGTATAAGGATGAGTTAGGATGTTTATTAGTTGTGTTTTGATGTTGATAATGCTTTGGAAGTGTTGTATAATGGCTGGGCTTGGTTTGGGAGGCAATCGATTGAGTTTTCGGTTATTTCGGAAGGGTATTTTGGTGAAGTTTGAGTGGGCAACGAGTTTATGAATTGTTGCTGGTGTTAGAATGCATTTCAATGCATTTAGATCTATGTTTTGATGATGTGAAAATAGGAGATCTTGATCCGGAAGCTAACGAGGTGATTTTGGAGGTTCCAGAGGTGTAATTTCTGTGACGGCGAATAAGGCTTCGCGTATCAGTGAGAGGAAATGCAATTTCCTGCTTTGTAACGCTTTTAGCGTGCTCTTGGGAGCTTAGTGTAAGCTTGATACGCTTAACTAAGCTCAAGTGTAAGTGTTTCGGTAATCCCTCACTTGGAAATGTGCTAAGTTGTTGAAAATGCATTTGATGCAAGAGGGATTTGTTTATTGTTCTTAAGCATGTTTAAGCATGGTTTAATGATGGATTTTAATGTCATTAAGTTAAGGATGCACTAGGTAAGTGATCCTTGGTTTTCATATGAAAATGCATATGATGTTAAGCATGTGTGCTTGTGAAAATGACATTGTGGTTATGCTTGAAAAACAGTGGATTAATGTGGATAAATGGTTATATTGGCAAGTGATGAAAATGGTTTTTGGTTACTTAATCGGATATAGTTAGCCGGCTATAGGATTGGGTGCACCGTGAATAAAGTCGCCTTGGATGTCGAGGGGTTGTGATTTTGCCGTAATCTCCATCCAAGTACCCTAACGATTGAGGTTAAGATCACAAAGGTGAATGGTTAGTCTCGTGTGTGAGTCTTGTGTATGTGTCCCATACTCTCCTTAGTGGAATTATACAACTACCGATGAGTGATGTTGAGGGGTTGTGATTGTGCCATTAATCTCCATCACGGGTGTTGAGGGGTTGTGATTGTGCCATTTGTCTCCACCTTGTGTAGTCCAGTAGTTTGTATGAAGCGTGAGGGACAACGCTTGTAATCCGCGTATCCGATTGTGTCTTGTGTTGAAATGATTTGTGGACTATCACTTGAAAGCCAATATAATGTAAATGAATAAAGTGAAGCATGAGATGCTTGTAAATGATGCAAGGGTGCATGAGATATATGTGTATGATGCAAGAATGCATGTGATGCTTGCTAAAGCATGAACAAAGGTTTATTTGCTGTTGTAAATCGATGCATATGTGCATTAGGTTTCAAAAGTGCATTGAAGTCTTGAGAAGACTTGTTTATAAATGGCATGTATTATAAAGTGATGATTATGTAAAACTTGAGTTATGCATTGATGAATGTGGTCTAGCGATCCTCACTAAGCTTATTGCTTACGCTCTTTTGTTTCATCAATGCAGAGAATTGAACCATCTTTGTTAAAGAGATGTATGTGATTCATCCTTAGTGTAATAAGAGGCAATGGGTGGGATTTATACTTTGGAATGTTTGAGAATGTTTCTTTTACTTTGAGCATATTGGTTTGCCTATACTTGAGTTGTAAATGACCTTTGGAGTATGGATTTTAGTTTATTTGGAGTTTTGACTTGTTATGGTTTTGGCAAACTAGGGAGCATGCCTTTAGTGCCTTTGCTTATGTGTTGATTGCTATGTTTAAGCTTTAGCTTCGGCATGATGATTGTTGATATGTATCCTTGATGTATGCATGTTGTGCCATGTCTCGAGGTTGATTCGAGTGTGAAAAAGTATGAAAAACCATCTTTTTCTGCTGTCACAGGGCAGGGTGTATCGAAACACCCTTAACTGTTCTGAAACGGGGAGCTGTAATGGCCATAGCATTTCCGTACGGTTGAAGGTGTTTCGGAACAGTTTAGCCACTGGAGAGGCCTGTTTCGATACTGGTCTCGGAACACACCCGAGTACTGGAACAGTCAACACCATTTTGATACGGGCGTTTCGGTACGAGGGTTTGGTGTTCCGACACGGATGACTGTTGGATGATGATTTTGAATTGCTATAAGTTTCCATGTTTTACATTTTAGTCCTGAATGTTGTGGATGCAATTGCTTGAACTTGGATTGTTCTTTTTAGTTGAAATTTGACAGAGGAGTATGCAATATGACTAATTACGTAATGGTAAGCTTAAAATCTGTTAAGTCCTTATATTTTCTAAAAATTACGTTTTGGTCCCTAAAAGTGTAATTCATGCAATTGAGTCCCTAAATGCTTTTCGATCGTCGTGTCCTTCTCTCCTATGATTTTTGAGTAATCACATAGGCTTAATGTGCATCTAGAAAAGATAAAAAGAAAAAAAGGGTCGTTAATCAAGGTTGGCTTTCGGGTTGACTTTGGTTTTCCCCGTGTAATATTCGTAGTTCAGGTCAAACGTCTAGGCCGGGCTAAGGGGGTTACAGAGCTCGCTCCAACTGACCTCTCAAATCAGCTTCTAACTTAACAAAACTCTCTTCCATTTGCTTCCTTTGATGGCGGGTAAGGTGTGGGTGTGGAATCTTCGGTATTCAAAAATACTGCCATGACCCCTGTAATCACTAGTTTTGTCCCGAAACTTAAGCTCTTTTTGTTCACATTTTTGACATGTATTGGGCGAAAATAATAATAACTAAAAATAAAATAAAAGAAAAAGAAAAAAGAAAAAAGAAATATATATATATATATATATATATCATGTTACTACTATTGTGATTATATTTTCATTACTATTATGCCTTATTATTGTTATTATCATTATATTATTTGCTATTATTTATTATCTATTATTAGTTTATTACTATCACCTTGTTTTTATTATTACTATTATTTATATGTTAATGTTACCACTATTATTATTATTGATATTATTAATATTATTATCCATATTATTATAAGATAAGTAAATAACCTAATAAGAATAAATAAATCCATATATTAAATAATAAGAGTCCATAATACAAAACCCAAAAAATATATTTACATAATCGGGCCTGTTTTGGCCCACATCGACTAAAAAGCCCTAACAAAATCTAATCTTTCATTGTAGCCGCCACAAATGTCAACCGTCTGATCGAGATGTGCTCAATGAACCAGATCAGCCCTCAGCAAGAAACCCTAGAGGCCCCTTTTCAGTTTCGCGCCGCGCTACCCATGGCCGTCAGATCCGAGAGGCATCAAATGGCCGCAAAGATTCCTCACGTGCGTGCGATCCACGCGCGACCATTCGAGCTCTTCACGCGCGCATGCGAGGCTGAAGCGCCTGACCCTTCTGCAACTATGCCCGACGCTCCTGCCAACGCCACGCTTGCCCCCGTTCGGGTAAACCCGACATGCACGACGAAAAAAGCAACAGTCAGACACAAAAAATGGCAAAAAAACAAGATCCAAACGCAAAGTCAACTCGACAAACATCAAGCAACAAGGACAGACCACTATTGTTTTCTTTCGCATGTATCAGTTATAAAAACCGAATGAAAAACAATGTAAAGGGGGAGAGAATTTTCTGGGGGATTCGATTCAAAAAATCAATTGTAAACATTTCAAAAAATCAATACAAGAGAAAATTTCAGAGATCTCGCTTTCTACTTTCATTTTTTTATCTCGAATAATAATAAAAAAATTACCTTATGTTTCAACCTCGCCGGCATTTGGAGCGTATTTTTGACGATCCCAACAGTGAAGGGTTTCATCCCGGTAAGGCGAACGTCATATCAAAAGATCACGGCGATCCAACGGTGGACGGCGGCTAGCCAAGGCTTCGAAACGTCGGGGCTTTAGTCTCCCGTTCACGACTTTCTAACCATCTCCGGTGAGATCCACTTGAATCAAAAGATAGATGAGGACGAGGAGGTCACGCCGGTGGCGTTACATGTCGGAAAATCTCGTCGGAGCGGCCGGAACGCCAGCTTAAAGTACGACGGCGGCTCCAACGGTTGAGAAAAAAAGGGGTTAAAAGTAAAGTGGGATTATGATCCCTAAACCAAACCTATTTTCAAATCACTTTTCATTCTTTTTCAACGCATAAAAAGTCTTTTCTTTTTATTTAATTACTATTATTTCGCCGCATGTCTCCTTTATTCTCCATAAATGTTGTTTTTTATTATTTTCCTTATATATATATATATATATAATATACATTAAGGCTAATACTACTTACCTATAATAATATATAATATATATGGTTAATGATGTGTATGGTATAGTATACGTATGGTATAATATATATATATATATATAGATAGATAGTTTATAATCCTACTTATAATAATATATAATATATATGTATATGTATGTATTTATGATTTATTTAATTTTCGTTCTTTAAAATTTCGTTTTCATTCGATCTGGGTTTTTTTCGGTTTTTTTGCTTTTGTTACTTATTTGTTATTAGCTCACGGTCCCGGTGTCTGCGTGGGAATGGTATTCCGAATACTCGGATATCGACTCCTTTGGCGCCGTAGGATTTTAGATTAGATATAATTTTGTATTTATGCATTTAATTTTTTTAGAATCAAAAATCGTTTAAAAAATGCGATGTCTCTTTATTCAGAAGTGAACGAGGCCAGTACCAGTCGTAGTGGTGGTGATTCGGACGTTTATTCTCGAATATTAGGATTTTCAAAATTTACTCGCGCATATAACCAAGTCTCGGTTTAAATTGTCACTCTTATTCGCAAAATTCGACATTAATTAAGCGGTAAAGTTTTGGTACCAATTTTGGGCACGTCGAGGGTGCTAACCCTTCCTCGCGTGTAACCGACTCCCGAACCCTTTTTGAATCTCTGGTTTCTATTTCCGATGTCCGGTCTACCATTTCAAAGTGGCCGGTGGCGACTCCTTCCAATTTTTAAAAGTCTATTTTAAAAATGTCCTACTTTATTAAATCAAATTTCTCCAAAAGAAAAACATTTTTCTAAACTCCCTTTTATTTTTAATACACCCACACTTACACTTACACCTATACCTATACATGTGTATTTTCAAAAAAAATAGTCGCTACAGATGGCGACTCCACTGGGGACAAATTTTTGTTTTCAAAAACAAAAAAGAGAGTCAGGCCAAGAAAACGTTACCGCTTAATTAATATCAAAGGTTGCGAACTAAAGTGACAAATTTAACTAATATTTGTTTATAAACGCGAGTTCATTTCGGACACATTCATTTTTTTGGCATATGCACCCTTCCGTCTAAGTGAAGGGAAAATGCTAGTGCTTTCGTGGGGATATCGTTCCTCCGTATAGGCCTAGTAAGTACCTTCGGGGCTCGACTACCCTAGAGCCCGGATCAACAAGAGGGCTAAAATAACTCTTCATACAAACGCAATGTAAACGGCGAAAGGAAAGTTGTGCTCAAAAGGCCAATTCAAACCAAGCTGAAAGTTATCAAAGTTGAAACCAAAAGCAAAGTCACTAAATCAAGCTATGATAATTCTTCATCCAATTGTACCTCTACTTAGATTAATCAGAAGTACGCACCAAAAAAATGAAAGGCGAACACCCAAAAATGGACAGTCTAAAGCAATCCAAGCATATCCACATCAGACAGTACATGATGATCCTCAATTCGGGGCATATGTCCCCTTCCTGTCACAACCACGGGCTGTAACCTACATTTCAAGATATACAAGACCATTCCGACCATACATGGATGGATGAATTTGTCTTCAGAATACATCCCGCCTACCGGAGTTAACCTTTCTTCAAGGATTGCCACACTTCTAATGCTTGATCGAGATAAAAAACGAGGGACGGATGGGGCACGGTAAATTAGTGAGTCAATGAGAGCCACCATCAAATCGGGTAGAAACTAGGTATGGGAGTCTCTCCTCTCTGAAGCTTGGTAGCCCAGAAAGGTTCTCACATGTGTGCTCTCTACAACATTCGTGACTTTTCAAACAAAAATGCCATTTTAGTCAATACTTTTTCAAAAACCCGCAACTAGATTTTCCAAAACGTATACGTGTACATAATACGATTACTTTTCAAACGAACATCTCACACTTCTTCTCTACGTTTCTTCACAAACGATTTCAAAAGTACATGGACCAACAACGAGCTTGTCGGTCGATTGCACAAAAAAATAAACAAAAAACAAAACAATTTTGACTAAATGAAGCATACAATAGTTGACATACCCCCTACAGAGGTGACATTTCGGAAGATGATGGTCAGACCCACGAAAGGTTGAGGCATCATTGAAACCGCTTGATCAAGACCACAAGACCGAGCCGGTACAATTACAAAATCAGAGGGCATCCCTTTGAATGTCAACATTAGGATCAATTGCATTACATATCATTCACATCAATATCAGTGCATTCATCATGCACTCACATCAAACATTAACATTGTTGAGTGGATCGAATGATCGATATGAACCAAGAGGGGGGGTGAATTGGATTTTTAAGGTTTAGGTGGTGGAAATTGCTAATTAAAAAGATTGACAAGGAATTTTAGAGTGGTTCAAGTTCCAAATGAACTCTACATCCACTACCTTAGCTTCACTAAGGATTTGCAACAATTCCTCTAATTGCTCTTCCCCTTTTCTAGGCTAAGGAGGCAACCCTTACAATTTTTGGTTAAATTTTCTACCCAAAATTTAACCCAATCCTCACACAAAGATAACAAAAAGTTTGATGGCTAAGATAGTATCTCTCAATACAAATTGTAGCCCAATTACAAGCACTCAACCCAATTGAAAAGGATAAGAATGAAAATTACAATTGAGGTTTCTAGACAATATGGGATTTTAGCACAAATGCTTGGATTTGATGTATGAATATTTGCTTTTGGATCAATAGTTGTTGCTGGAGCTTTTAGAGGTCCCTTTTATACCTTCTCATTGATTTCTAGCCATTATGGTTGTTGCATTCATCAATAGAGCCGTTGGGGGTGTTATCTCACCTCCATAAATGTAGTCTGCAACCACCCGTTTCGGAACGCGGGGACCTGTTTCGAAACGGACCAAAATAGAAAGAGCCGTTGGGGTGCATTTAAGAGCCTGTTTCGAAACGTATTGAAACCGTTTCGAAACACTTTTGCCACTGTCAAGGGTCGTTTCGAAACAGCTTGAGCCCGTTTCGAAACACCCTAACGGTTTCTGAAAATTCAGTTAAAAACATTGCAACGGTCATAATTTTCAAATCAAAATGAAGAACCGTTTCGAAACGCTTGAAGTCGTTTCGATACGGGTTCATATGTTCTAAAGCCGTTTCGGTACGCGTTTCGGAACAGGGGTCGACAGTGGTGAAATCGTTTCGAAATGCCTTAGGCCGTTTCGAAACAGGGACTTGAAAAACACTGTTTCGACTTTAAGAACACTTAGAAAATATTTGAAATACTTAGTTTTTAACTTTGGCATATTCTTAAATCATATGGGGATGTTTGAGGACTTAAAAATTCGTTTTGACATTTTCAATTTAGTCTTTAGGTTCTTTTAGTTATATCAAAATTAAAATATCGGTTTCACAAACATCATACATCAAGTTAGATGCACCCAAACTAAGCGCATGTACCTCATTCATACATAAAAACAAACATGTCAAAAGCAAGGATGGCGAATCCTCAACCAAAGAGAGCTGTGCCAAAAAAATCAGATCAACAAAGAAGTTAAACCTGCCAAGAATGACAACTACAACACCAACTCTTCTTCCTTCAGATCTCGTCCTACCGCTGATGGTAGCGGATCTCCTCCTAATTTGGATCTTGTCTTGCCATTGATGGCGTAGCGAATCTTTGGTCATGCCTTTTCGTCAGAGTTGTAGCTTGACCACCTCACATAATCGGACAATGCCTCTTCATCTAAGTCGCAGCTTGGTCTCCAATCTAAATCGGATCATGCCTCTTCATCTAAGTCTTAGCTTGATCTCCATTCTAATCGAACCATGCCTCTTCATCTAAGTCGCAACTTGGTCTCCAATCTAAATCGGATCATGCCTCTTCATCTAAGTCATAGCTTGATCTCCAATCTAATAGGATCATGCCTCTTCATCTAAGTCGTAGCTTGATCTCCATCTAATCGGACCATGCCTCTTCATCTAAGTCGCAGCTTGGTCTCCAATCTAAATCGGATCATACCTCTTCATCTAAGTCGTAGCTTGATCTCCAATCTAATCGGACCATGCCTCTTCATCTAAGTCGCATCTTGATCTCCAATCTACCCTTCAGATCATGCCTCTTCATCTAAGTCGTAGCTTGATCTTCACTAACTCTTCAGATCATGCCTCTTCATCTAAGTCGTAGCTTGATCTTCAATAACTCTTCAGATCATGCCTCTTCATCCAAGTCGTAGCTTGATCTTCACTAACTCTTCAGATCATGCCTCTTCATCTAAGTCGTAGCTTGATCTTCACTAACTCTTCGGATCATGCCTCTTCATCTAAGTCGTAGCTTCATCTCCACTAACTATTCAGATCATGCCTCTTCATCTAAGTCGCAGCTTGATCTCCACTAACTCTCCGGATCATGCCTCTTCGTCAGAGTCGTAGCTTGATCTAATCTAATCTCCTGATCTTGTCTCGTCGTCGGTGGCGCAGCGGATCACCCACATCCAACAGGGAAGTGGGACAAAATTAGTGCTTATGATATTTGCTATATCCTTGTTCCACAAGTATAAGCAAAGAGGGGCAATTGTAATCACTAATTTTGTCCTGAAACTTAAACTATTTTTGTTCACATTTTAGACTTGTATTGGGCGAAAATAATAATAACTAAAAATAAAATAAAATAAAAGAAAAAAGAAAAAAGAAAATATATATATATATATATATATATATCATGTTACTACTATCGTTATTATATTTTCATTACTATTATGCATTATTATTGTTATTATCTTTATATTATTTACTATTATTTATTATCTATTATTAGTTTATTACTATCACCTTGTTTTTATTATTACTATTATTTATATGTTAATGTTACCATTATTATTATTATTATTCATATTATTATTATTATTATTATTATTATTATCCATATTATTATAAGATAAGCAAATAACCTAAAAAGAATAAATAAATCCCATATATTAAATAATAGGAGTCCATAATACAGAACCCAAAAAATATATTTACATAATCGGGCCTGTTTTGGCCAACATCGACTAAAAAGCCCTAACACAATCTAATCTTTCATTGTAGCCGCCACAAATGTCAACCGTCTGATCGAGATGTGCTCAATGGACCAGATTAGCCCTCAGCAAGAAACCCTAGAGGCCCCTTTTCAGTTTCGCGCCGCGCTACCCATGGCCGTCAGATCCGAGAGGCAGCAAATGGCTGCAAAGATTCCTCGCGTGCGTGCGATCCATGCGCGACCATTCGAGCTCTTCACGCGCGCATGCGAGGCCGAAGCGCCTGACCCTTCTGCAACCATGCCCGACGCTCCTGCCAACGCCACGCCTGCCCCCGTTCGGGTAAACCCGACATGCACGACAAAAAAAACAACAGTTAGACACAAAAAATGGCAAAAAACAAGATCAAAACGCAAAGTCAACTCGACAAACATCAAGCAACAAGAACAGACCACTGTTGTTTTCTTTCACATGTATCGGTTATAAAAACCGAATGAAAAACAATGTAAAGGGGGAGAGAATTTTCTGGGGGATTCGATTCAAAAAATCAATTGTAAACATTTCAAAAAATCAATACAAGAGAAAATTTCAGAGATCTCGCTTTCTACTTTCATTTTTTATCCCGAATAATAATAAAAAATTTACCTTCTGTTTCAACCTCGCCGGCGTTTGGAGCGTATTTTCGACGATCCCAACAGTGAAGGGTTTCATCCCGGTAAGGCGAACATCATATCAAAAGATCACAGCGATCCAATGGTGGACGGCGGCTAGCCAATGCTTCGAAACGTCGGGGCTTTAGTCTCCCGTTCACGACTTTCTGACCATCTCCGGTGAGATCCACTTGGATCAAAAGATAGAGGAGGATGAGGAGGTCACGCTGGTGGCGTTACATGTCAGAAAATCTCGTCGGAGCGGCCGGAACGCCAGCTTAAAGGACGACGGCGGCTCCAATGGTTGAGAAAAAAAGGGGGTAAAAGTAAAGTGGGATTATGATCCCTAAACCAAACCTATTTTCAAATCACTTTTCTTTCTTTTTCAACGCATAAAAATCTTTTCTTTTTATTTAATTACTATTATTTCGCCGCATGTATCCTTTATTCTCCATAAATGTTGTTTTTTATTATTTTCCTTATATATATATAATATACATTAAGGCTAATATTACTTACCTATAATAATATATAATATATATGGTTAATGATGTGTATGGTATAGTATACGTATGGTATAATATATATATATAGATAGTTTATAATCCTACTTATAATAATATATAATATATATGTATATGTATATGTATGTGTTTCTGATTTATTTAATTTTCGTTCTTTAAATTTTCGTTTTCATTTTATCTGGGTTTTTTTCGGTTTTTTTGCTTTTGTTATTTATTTATTATTAGCTCACGGTCCCGGTGTCTGCGTGGGAATGGTATTCCGAATACTCGGATATCGAATCCTTTGGCGCCGTAGGATTTTAGATTAGATTTAATTTTGTATTCATGCATTTAATTTTTTTTAGAATCTAAAATCGTTTCAAAAATGCGATGTCTCTTTATTCGGAAGTGAACGAGGCCAGTACCAGTCGTAGTGGTGGTGGTTCGGACGTTTATTCTCGAATATTAGGATTTTCAAAATTTACTCGTGCATATAACCAAGTCTCGGTTTAATTGTCACTCTTATTCGCAAAATTCGACATTAATTAAGCGGTAAAGTTTTGGTACCAATTTTGGGCACGTCGAGGGTGCTAACCCTTCCTCGCGTGTAACCGACTCCCGAACCCTTTTTGAATCTCTAGTTTCTATTTCCGGTGTTCGGTCTACCATTTCAATGTGGCCGGTGGCGACTCCTTCCAATTTTTAAAAGTCTGTTTTAAAAATGTCCTACTTTATTAAATCAAATTTCTCAAAAAGAAGAAACATTTTTCTAAACTCCCTTCTATTTTTAATACACCCACACTTACACCTATACCTATACATGTGTATTTTCAAAAAAAAAAATAGTCGCTACAACCCCGAACAATTAATTCCGTGACTTAATGATGTAATGCATGCAATGTGTTGTATGCATAACAGAGACAAATGATTGAAAGCAATAAATTAAAAAATAGTATCGAATGCAAGGAAATGTTGATTCGACGAACATCCCCATTAAACAACTTTTCATAACGGAGATCAAGTCTTGTTATAACGAGGCAAGAAAATAAACTCATAGGATACGATTTTCAATAGGTTTGCTAGTCCTTTCTTTCTAAATTAGCGCGCTTCGAGAACTTCGTTGCTATGGACTCTTTTCTTCTGTTGTGAAAGTTTTCAACTTTAGACTATTCTCGAATCAACACTTCGTATGAACATGCCATGAATATGAGAAAATAATTGAATAAAACAAGACATAAAGGCAAAGGGATTACCAACAAAAATAATGAATACTGAATGAAAAACAAATAAATAACAACACAAAGCCCTAGCAACATGCATTCTAGCTTGCTACGGTTATCCGCATGGCTCTAACGGGGTGGGCTCCCTAAATTCTCACACATGTGGGTTTGGTTCTAAGAAAGGGTATCCGAACTTATCTTATCACCTACTAAGGTAACAAGAGCCCCAATTATGGCCCATTACAGGCTTGCGAATTGGTTTTGGTTTGAGGAAAAGCACGACCTAGTGACGTGGAGGGTTGCTCATGTGTCAAAGGCGTGGATTCTGGAAGTGAATTACTGACCCGTGGAGGGATGCTCACGTGGGTATGGGCGTTTCACTCCCACTTTAGGGACGAAGCTCGGGTATAGAGCTTAATGATCGTGATGCAACACATGTCGGTGATTTCCTTAGAAATTAAATGAGAAATTAATTCAAAGACCACCAAGTATCAAAGCTCGTATAACTTAAGTTGTATTTTCAAAGAAAAACCACATCGCTAAAGTCAAATTAAATTTCAAAAATTTCCATCATTAAAAGCAACAATTGTTATTTTTTGGCTTAACTCTCCTTTTGTTTTGTAAAACAAAATTAGTCCACAGCGGAGTCGCCACGCTGTGATAAGTTTTTTTAACCTTGAAGGTTCCGCTTTTTGAAACATTTAATTAAAAAGGGATTTTAAAAAAAAATCGAGCTTTAGGAAAAAACCTTGAAAAAATCTTTTTGAGTCGCCACCGGCCACTAAGGTAGGCCGGACACCATAAAAATTAAACCAGAGATTCATTTGAAAGGGTTCGGGAGTTGGTTACGTGTGGGGAAGGGTTAGCACCCCCATCACGCTCGGAAATTGGTACCAAAACAATTGTTGCTTTTAAATCGGTGGAAATAATTCGAAATTTAAAATGAGTTTAATTAAGGGTTCTTAATCGAAAATCAAACTTTAATTATACGAGCTTTTTCAAAACGGTGGTTTCTAATTAATTCGACATTTAATTAAAAGGATTACGGTACACCGGACCAAAGACTAAACCAACATCATATAAGTCTGACTGTCGTGTTAGTTTAGGGTTCAGATCCCGCACGTCACCTTTATGCATGATGCAAGCAGATAAAATATGGTGTCTTGGCCTTGTTCGTTTTAGTTACGAATTTTACCTTTAGACGATGCGAATTAATCCAAATATTTGAGGAATATCCAATAAGCTAGGATATTTCGACCCGAATACGTGAATTAATAAGTACTTCCTTTTTAATAATTAAAATTAATTATTATACAACTTTAGACATTAAAGGGTCACATGAATGACAATTTAAAACACATGTCAAAAACACATATTCGAATGACATAATAACTAGCTATGCACACATATTAAAAACCACGTATTGTATACATAATGAAACTATATATTATAAAAACTCATTTTGCAAGAACCATACATATTAAACAAAATTATGTAAAAAGCATACAATCATAAAAATATAATATGTCAAGTACCATACCAACTATACAATATCAACCAAACATAAATACATCAAATAAAATAAAACATGGTCTAAAATTAATGAAATGAAAAATGCAAGACAAAAATTAAAATGCATAATTAAAAGGAAAGCACTAGAAAATGGACTAAAATAAAATAAGAACAAAAATTTGAGGGACTAAAACAGTAAATGGACCATTCAAAAACTGATTTAATTGCAAATCGAAGAGCCAAATTAAAAAGACGCGGAAACTTAAAAGGGATAGAATGGTAATTTTCCCATCCAAAGTCTAATTAAAATCGAATTGGGGACGAGATTGAAAGCGTTTAAAAACCTAAAGGGACCACGGGCGGGGTTTAAAAACACGGAATGGCTTGTGCTCGTAATAACACAATACAAATAGATTTAAAAGGCTATTAAACCAATTTTAAAACTAAAAAACATTATATAAACTGAATTAAAAGCATTTTGAACCTTTTTAGAAACCCTAAACCTAATATCAGAGACTCTTCCCCCTTCTCTCTATCTTTTCCGACGCTGCCGTTGCGCCGGTAATCGCTATTCGACAGTCGGCGAACTAAAAAACCTAAATCGATCGAACTCCCACCTTTCGAAACCAAAAAAACAACAAAAAAACCTTTTCCCCTTATTTTTTAAGAGAAAACAAAAACTCATAAAGCCTTTTTCCGTTTTGAAATGAAACCCCACGATATGCTATTTACCCCTTTTCATCGGCTCACCCAACACGACCGAGGAAGCCGTAAGGTTTATTGCCAAAAAAGGGGAAACGAACAGACAAAGGTAAAAACCCTAACACCTTTTCCTTTTTTTTTATTTTTTCTTCGAAGCTAAGAGAGAAAAAGATATACCTCTAAACTTGAGGTTTGTTACTTGTATTGATCTCTAGAAAATCTCCCCATTCAAACTTTCTTCGGGTTACAATGGAAAATCCCTATTGCTTGCCTATGGTTTGTTTGTATTCATCTGATTTTTTGGTTTGTTGACTCTGAAATTTCTCGTATCTTATTTTTTTCGAGTTTTTTTGCCTCTGACATTTGTTTGTTTTTGTTGCATGTGAATGAACGACCGTGAGGGGGGGACCAGATGCGGAGCGGCTGTCCGGCTGAGGAAACGACTCGGCTTGGGGAGCCTCTGTAACCCCCTAGACCGGCCTATGCGGAATGACCAAGTCTAGTAAGGCACATCAAAATTTAAAACTCAAGTGGAAAACCTGTTGGTAAACTAAGTATTTATTTCGACACCATAACGACAGGACTTGGTGAAAACCATCAACTTAAATAAACATGTTTAACACGTCAAGTAGTATTTCCAAAGTCATTCACAACATAAACTCATAAATAATATAGGTAGTCATGACCACTTAAGTAAACCCATCATAGGATGGTTACAAAATAAATATCAATTAGCATATCCAATATACTTTTAGTTTAATACCATACATAACAAAATATAGGCACATGTCACCCTAAAAGTACAAACGGTGGATAAAAACATTACATTGAAAAAAAGAATACCAAATGTGTCGATCCTCCAAGTGTCAGCTACGAGGTGACCTATCCAAAATATCTGAAAGCGGAAAGAATTTAGGACGTGAGCTAGAAAGCTCAGTGTGTTCCAACAGTGTAAGTAAAACATTTGCATCATTACATAATGAATCATGTCATGCAAAACATATCATAAAAAGCATCAAAGTTTTCATTCAAACTATCTACCCTCCAACCGAACACCATGATACAGTTCCCCAGAACAATATCCTATATTGGCATTAACCCAAGCCCATTGGGCGGGGTACCATCCTAAGGATATACCTTAGAATACGGGCGGCCCTAGTCGAAAATTAGGAACCGAAAACGGGCGGACCTAGCCGAAGCCTAGGATCTGAATACGGGCGGACCTAGCCGAAGCTTAGGATCCGAATACGGGCGGTCTTACCAGCTGGATCAGGGATGAGCCGATAGTCTCCAGATCATACCCCAAGTACCTCTAGTAATTAGTCAGGGCAGTAACATAGTACGCAACAATAACAATCATAGCAATGCTCAACAATATATTTTTACACTGATAACCGGAAACCATAGGGCATGCTTGTCAAATCGAATGCTAGGGCATAAAGCAAACATACAATACAATCTTGTTTCTTTCATAAGAATAAAACATGTTAGTTTTACACGAAATCAAGTTTAACAATCATGTACACATAATCTGTTTTATTAAATCATATGAAGCATGTAAAACAATAAATATGCAACAGTCATATAGCACATAATGAACACACCTCAAAAGATGAGATCGTTCAGTCAAAAGGTCTATCGAGCACCGGGATCACGCTCTGCTACAGTACTGGAACCTAAATAGACAACGATTATGGTTACAATAAGATTTACACCTTGATTCAGAATAAAATACTAAGTTTTAGGGTCGTACGAGTGACGATATGATCATGAGGTGGTACAGATCAGGACGAGCTGGGCTGAGCGTAGGCACGATTGGGAGATCTACGAGTACCTATTAAATCAGAAGATCAATATCAATCCTTAATCATCAATTTCTTTTAAATGACATAACTTATACATATGCATGTTCGGGTTCAACATTCAATTCAAAGGCTTTTGGGTTAGAATTTCGCGAAACGGGCTTCAAAATTGAACTTAGAACGTCGAAAAACATAGAATAGGGCTTTTCGGGAAAAGTTGACTTTTTGGTCAAAGTCAACGCTGACGTCAGCGATCAAAGTCAACGTTGATGTCATGCTGACATCACTGGTCCAAAGGCTGACTCGACGAGTTGACTCACTGGGTTGACTCGGGTGAGTTAACTCACTGAGTTGACTCAGACGAGTTCACTCATTAGGTTGACTTGGGCGACTTGACTCACTGAGTTGAGTCGGACGAGTTGACTCATTTAGTTGACTCGATCAACGGGTCAGGTCGATCAACGGGTCGAGTTGACGGGTCGGGTCAACGGGTCAGGTCAGCGGGTCGAGTCAGTCAACGTGTCGGGTTAACGAACTTGACCGAGCTGACCAGTTCAACCGGTCTAGCCGATTCAGATTGGTTCGGTCGACGCGGACCGACTCTTACCCTTAGGAACCAAAGGTTGTCGGACGATCACCGGACTGTCGCCGGGAAGTCCGTTTCACGTTGTTTCTGCTGGAATAAGCCACAATCAAACAAACCATCATTTTATTACACATCTAAAATCGAAATAACGCCGGAACTAACCTAAAACTCACTGGATTAATTCTTAACAGTTCGAACACGTCGGGAAAATGGCGTAGCTCCGACGACGGGTCAAACGATGACAAACGGTCGAACGGTAACCCGGGTTTTGATCAGCCAGTGACGTGGAGTCCAACGGCGGTGGTGGCGCAGCGAATGGACACCCACGGTGACCGAAATCTTCGAAAAACCAAGAGGGTCTTAACCTTAGGTTCGACGAACCTCCCACGGCTAATTGCCGGTGATTGGTGCGACGAACGCGCGAGTGGACTTAGGGGTTTTGGTCAGCGTGCGAGGACGGGCTTATCGGTGGTGGCGGTGCATAGCACGATGCGGCGGTGAGGCAAAGGGACAGTGGCCGGTTCAGTTTAAGGGAAAAGATGAAGATCGACGATAATGGGGGAGGTTTCTAGAACTTTGGGGAAATCATACCCTAACTAATTCATATTCAATATGGTAGGTAGGATATTTTTAATTATTTTATTCTTCTATTATTTTAAGATCTAATAAAATTTAATGGGGGTGGCTTATAATCAAGAGCCTCAATAGCTCAATTGGCTGGGCACCCGGCTAAAACCACTTGAGGTTGTGGGTTTGATTCCCACAACCCTCACTTCCTCTTTTTCTTTCTTTTTTTTTTAATTTCTTAGGGTGTTACAACTCTCCCCCTAAAAAGAAATTTTGGCCTCGAAATTTACCTAAATTGAACAGATGTGGGAACTGCTCCTCCATTGACTCAAGAGTCTTCTATGTAGCTTCTTCAGGACCACAATTACTCCAATGTACTTTAACCATAGGAATACGTCGGTTCCTTAGAACACTCTCATCTTGATCCAAAATCTGAACATGTTCCTCCCCATAAGACAAATCTGGTCTCAACTCCACATCCTGTACCTGAATAACATGGCTCGGATTTGGGTGGTACTGCCTCAACATAGATACATGGAACACATCATGAATGCGACTAAGCTGAGGAGGCAACTCGAGCTGATAAGCAACAAGTCCAACCCTTTTTTCGAATACGATATGGTCCGATAAATCTTGGACTCAACTTGCTCTTGTGCCCAAATCTCAAAACTTTCTTCTAGGGAGATACCTTCAGGAAGACCTGATCGCCGACCTTGAACTCAATGTCTTTCCTCATCCAATCAGCATAAGATTTCTCTCTGTCAAAAACCTCTTTCAAACGGTTACAGATCAATCTAACGGTCTCCTCGGTCTCTCAAACCAACTCCAGGCCTAAGGTATTCTTTTCATACAACTCTGTCCAGCAGATGGGCGTACGACATTTACGGCCATATAGAGCCTCATACGGTGCCATGCGAATACTAGCCTGATAGCTGTTATTGTATGCAAACTCAACCAAGGGCAATAAATCCTCCCAACTACCACTGAAATCAATCACACATCCCCGTAACATGTCCTCAAGAATCTGAATCACCCTCTATGATTGTCCATCTGTCTGCGGATGAAAGGATGTACTGAAATTCAGACGGGTACCTAAAGAACTATGCAAGGCCATCCAGAATCGAGAAGTAAACCACGAACCCCGACCAGAGATGATAGATAAATGTACCCCATGTAGTCTGACGATCTCAGAGATGTACAGTTTAGCCAGCTTCTCGAAAGAGTAGGTGACTTGAACTAGAATAAAATAAGCTGACTTGGTGAGTCGGTCATCAATCACCCAGATAGTATCCTTTTTAGAAGGTGTCAGAGGGAGCCCTGTAACGAAATCCATCATGACACGTTCCCATTTCCACTCGGGGATCTTAATGGGCTGCAATAAACCAGAAGGATGATGGTGTTCTACCTTAACCTGCTGGCAAGTCAAACACCGAGATACATAATCTGAAATGTCCTTCTTCATACCTTTCCAACGACATCTTTGCCTCAGGTTTTGGTATATCTTGTCCCCACCGGGATGCATAACATAAGGGCTGTTATGAGCCTCACTAAGAATAGCCTGCTTCAACTCGGCATCATCTGGTACACAGTAACGGCCCTTGAAACACAAGACTCCATCATGATCAAAGGAATAGATAGAAGTAGATCCATGCTCAACCTGCTGCATGACAGGGAGTAAGGAACTGTCTAGAAGCTGTTTGGCCCTAATTTTCTCAACCAATGTCGGCTTAATCTGCAGCTCGGTTAGTAAACTACCATCACTATATATACTCATCCTGGAAAACAAGGATATCAAGTCTGATATAGTCTTACGACTCAAGGCATCAGCAACAACATTAGCCTTCCCCTGGGTGGTATTCAATCACACAGTCATAGTCCTTAAGAAGCTCAATCCAACGGCGTTGTCTCAGATTAAGCTCTCTGTGTGTAAGAATGTACTTCAGGCTCTTGTGATCTGCGTAGATATAACACTTCTATCCGCAGAGATAGTGTCTCTAAATCTTAAAAGCAAAGACGACATCGGCAAGCTCTAGATCATGGGTAGGATAATTACACTCATGTGGCCTCAACTGACGAGACGCATAAGCTATTACTCTGCCATCCTGTATCAAAACACATCCAAGCCTGGTGCGTGATGCATCACTATAAACTGCAAAATTCTTCCCAGACTCGGGCTGCGTCAAAAATGGAGCTTGCGTTAGAGCTGTCTTTAACTTCTCAAAACTATCCTGCTGAGCATCTGTCTAGATGAATGGAACATCCTTCCTCAACAGCTTCGTCAAGGGAGCGGCAATAATGGAAAAGCCCTCGACGAAACGCCTGTAATACCCAGATAAACCCAAGAAACTACAGATCTCGGAAACATTTTTGGGTTGCTTCCAACTCACAATGGCCTCTATCTTGCTCGGATCAACCTGAATACCCTGAGCCGATACCACATGCCCTAGAAATGTCACCTTGTTGAGCCAAAATTCACACTTGCTCAACTTGGCATACAATTTGTGTTCTCTAAGAGTCTGTAGAACAATCCTCAAATGCTTAACATGTTCTGCTTCAGTTCGAGAGTGGACTAGAATGTCATCAATGAACACCACCACAAACTGATCCAAATAGGGCCAGAACACACGGTTCATTAGATCCATAAAGGCGGCAGGAGTATTAGTCAGACCAAACAACATCACTAAAAACTCGTAATGCCCATATCTGGTGTGAATGACTGTCTTTGCTACATCAGACCCCTTTATCTTTAGCTGATAGTACCAGAAACGAAGATCAATCTTCAAGAAAACTGTAGCTCCTTGAAACTGATCGAACATGTCATCAATCCTGGGTAGAGGATACTTATTCTTGAGTGTCAACTTGTTTAGCTTACGATAATCAATAAATAGTCTAAGAGAACCATCTTTCTTCTTCACGAAAAGAACATAAGCTCCCAGGGCGAAGAGCTAGGTTGGATAAAGCCTCGGTCGAGGAGCTCTTGCAACTGAATCTTCATCTCCTTAGCTCCTTAGGAGCCATACGGTAAGGGTTCATAGAGACTGGTGCAGAGCCCGGATAGGTCTCAATCTCAAACTCGACATCCCTATCCGGAGGTAATCCAAGTAATTCCTCGGGAAAGACATCAGGAAACTCGCTAACAGAGCGAATCTCCTCAATCTTTGACAAAGAACCCTTAGTATTTAAGAAACATGCATGAAAGTTTGATATCCCTTCCGAATCATCCTGTCGACAACCAAAGCAGATATCACATTAGACAGATACCCTCGACGCTCACCAATAAGAACCACTGTACGATCATCAGAAGTCTTCAAAACTGCTCTCTTAGACTCACAATCTAAGTTAACCCGATGTTCAGTCAACAAATACATGCCAAGAATCAGATTGAACTCTTCTAATGGTAGTTCCATAAGGTCAGATAGAAAGATTTCCCCTTGCACCTCAAGGGGACATCGCCTGAAAACCTTATTTACAACCACAGACTGGCCCACTGGACTCATAACGGTAATTGCACTCTCGGTGGTCTCAACTGGAATATGGAGGTCTCGGGACACAGATCTCGATACATAGGAATGGGTAGAACCATTGTCAAGCAATGCAAAGTGTGGGATAGAAAATATAGTGAATGTACCTGCAATAACGTCTGGCTCATCTCTGTCGTCACGACGTCTAGTAGCATAAACAAGTGCAGGCTGTCTGGCCTCAGTCATGACCGGTCCCCCACTCTGATATGATCGACCTCTACTATCAGATCTAGCAGAAGACCTAGGAGCTCTACTTTGATAATGCCTTGAACCCGGTGTTTGACCAGATGTCTACGAACGAGCTGGAATTTGGGATCGAGCAGGGGTCTGAAATGACGATCGGTCTACAGAAGGTGGGTGTGGACAATATTTCTTGAAATGGTCAATGGATCTACATCTGAAGCAAGCACCCGACATCTTCCTGCACTCCCCTCGATGAAGCTTACCACAATACTCACATACAGGTAAGAGAGTGGAACCTGATGAATCACCTCGACTAACCGATGAGCCCTGCTGTACCGTGGGCCTATAACTCGAACCACCTCCCTAATACATGGTGCGAGCCCTCTTATCAGAACGTACATGAGACTCTCCCTGTCTAGAAGATCTCCAAGATCGATCTCGGTCTCGCCCTCGATCCTTGCCTCTATCTCGATCTCCATCTCTACTACTCTGACTAGCTGTCAAGATTTCCATCTTTTCTGCAGTCTTAGCCCGGTCCAATAAATATTCAAACACCTGATCATGATGGGTAGCCACTCGGTCATGTATCCCAATACGAAGGCCTCCAAGAACTTATCACATTTGTATTTCTCAGTAAAAACCAAGCCAGTACCATATTTTGACAACTCTAGAAATTGTATCTCATATTCAGCCACTGTCATGGTACCCTGCACCAAGTCTTTAAAAGCCTGGCGTCTCTCTCTCAAGAACCGCTCACCCAAAAAACGGTTCTTAAAGCGTTCCTTAAAGAAATCCCATGTCATACGATCAGAAGGAACACTACTCTTGATGGACTCCCACCAAGTGCGGGCATTCCCATTCAACATAGATATAGCACCCAAATGTTGGAGTATGCCCAAAGACCAATCATATGATGATTGAATAGACATACTATTTTACTAGATTTATCAAGTAATGGCATTACCGTTATTATCATTTGGCATGTTTCTGTGCATCAAACTAACCATTAGATAATAATGTCCATACAATAATACGATTATTGTTAAATAGGATCCTTAGTCAAATATTTGTAACCCCCTTAACCCGGTCTAGACGGTTGACCCGAATTAAGAAAGTCACACGGGGAAAACCAAAGTCAACCCGAAAGTCAACCTTGATTAACGACCCTTTTTTTTCTTTTTAGACTTGTCTAGATGCACATTAACCTTAATTGTGATCATACAAACAACATATCAAAAGATCACAAATATCAGAGATCAAACAGGGACCCAATTGAACAAATTACAACTTTAGGGACCAAATTGTAATTTCTGATAAATTAAGGGACTTAACCCAAATTAAAGTTACCATCTTGAAATTAGTCAGGTTTCATGCTTCTCTGTGAAATTTCAGCTCAAACGGACATTCCAAACTCATACAATTGATCAAACATGATTCAGGACCAAAACGTAAACAAAACGAAACATCCAAAGATACTTTTAACTGATTTTAACGGTCGGGTATCGATACGCCACGTGTCGTATCGATACTCGGGGAAGGCAGAAACCAAACTCTAGCAAAGGTATCGATACCTTCCCCCTGGTATCGATACTCCATTCATATGGTATCGATACTTGTTCAGAGGTATCGATACCCCTGGGCAGAAACATGCATATTTGGCTCAGGTGTATCGATACCCAAGCCCGAGTATCGATACCCCTGCCTGGAAACAACTCGAAAACAGCATCAAACATGCATTAAGCACCAAATTAACATCACCAAACCATATCACTTAATCATACAACATGCAAGGACCTCAATTGCATCAACAATTCAACATTTAAACATCACATGTGAAAAGCCCCAATTCATATAGCATGCTTCCTACTTAAGCTATCATTCAAGCAATAAACCTTCATAAGCAAGCAATAGAAATTCAATCCAAAAACCAGCAATTCAAACAATCAATTAACATCCATAGGGAGTCTCAAACACCTCCCAAAACATACACATTGGTCCCCCATTGCCAAATCAACCAAAAGCTAAACTGTTTAACAAAACCTTCCATACATTGAGCTTTACTTGAACTTGTATGCTTGCCTTCTCTTGCTGCCCTCAATGTACTCTAATGCTCTGCATTATTGAATCAAGAAAACGAGAGAGCGTAAGCCAAAGCTTAGTGAGGAGTGCTCTTTTAAAACCATTCAATAATGCTTTAAAAACCATTTATAAAACATGCTTATAATCAACCATTGTACATGCTCAAAGCATACTTTAGATCAAGCAATTCCATGCTTCAAATAACATTTAAACAAGCATCTCATGCTTCAACATAAACATTAAAACATGCATCTCATGCATCTCAATGTACTATACATGTCATATTGGCTCAAGTGATACATTTCATTTATGAAATCAAGTTCAATAACTTTCCCCAAGGACTTTTAAACACCTTGGCCCCAAGGACTTTTAAACACCTTGGCCATGGACTTTTAAACACCATGAAAGGACCACACAAGGACTTTTAACCACCTTTGTGTCCGTAGCTTGAATCACCCCAAGGACTTTTAAACACCTTGGCCCCAAGGACTTTTAAACACCTTGGCCCCATGGACTTTTAAACACCATGGAAAGGAGCACCTAAGGACTTTTAACCACCTTAGTGTCCGCAACAAGATTCATCCAAAGACTTTTAACCACCTTGATGATCTTAGGTAACAAGGCTCACTCAAGGACTTTTAACCACCTTAGTGACCTTCACTTTTACAAACCATCACTTGCCAATATACACTTTATACATCATATAATCCACTGTCTTAAAGCATTATACCAAGCCATTTCATCATGCATCTCAAAGCATTAAATCATCATTTGAACAATGCATAAAAACAAGGTACTCCTACCTAGAGTTACCTTCAACACATGGCTTTAAACATCAGCATAAATCATGCTAAAACATCAGCAATTATCATGCTTAAACATGCTTTCAAAACAGAAATCAAATCATGCAAAATCATCATTTTACATTACACCAAAACATGGCCACCACTTAAAGAGAGTAATCCGAAAACTTACACTTGAGCTTAGCAAAGTTGTTTAGACTTAAACTAAGCTCCCAAAACCTTCAATACTTGGTTTTAAGGCTGTAAATCCATTTTCACTCACCGATTTCCGCTTTGCTTCAAGCCAAAGCACCAAATCAAGCCTCCGGATCAACAATTCTTGGATCCAAGGATGCCTCCCCTGTTTCAACACATTAAAGCAGAAGATTAATGCATCATCATGCATTAATTGCTTCAATGAAAGCATCTAAACTCGCTGCTCTCACAAAACCTCCATTTTCGGCCACCAAACACAACCGAAAATGCATCCGAAACACTTCTAAACAAAGCCCAGCCATAAACCAGCAAAACCCTACTTCCATTAACATCATTTAACATCTAAAAACAACCTACAACCATCCTTATACCTCCAGCAACACCAGATCCACAAGATCACCACAAAAGCTACCTTAAAACACAAGCTAAAATTAGGAAACCCAACCTATCCGGGCTTGCATCAATCAAGACTCATTTCCACATCAATTTAATGATCATTTAACATCAAAAACACTCCTCAAAACACAGATTAAACAGATCAAACGAAAATCATGTGAAATCATCAAAATCTTGCATAATTAGCCAAGATCCATAAATCAACTTTAAAACCTTTAATCAATTATCAAATTAGGATTGAAAACTTTAGGAATTTCATTAAAGAACTTGAAGTTCAGAGGAGAAGGACGTTCTTACCTCCAAACTTGAGTTTCTCCTCTTTTTGGAATAGAAAAGCTTGATGAAACTTGAAGCAATTGAAGACACAATGATTTGCAATCAATTGAGAGTTGAAAGGAGGATTTTAGGTGAGAAAATCAGATTTAGATCTCTGGAAATTAAGTGTTTGGGTTGAGAGAAAAAGATAGAAAGAAAATTGGAAGTTAGATGAGAAAATACCAAAAATGAGTTTCCCTCCTTTTTGATTTCTTTAAAAAACAGAATTATGTGTTAAAATATCTTAGAAAAATCTGGAGAAACTCCCTTTGGGTAAATAGCTCCTTAAAGATTCAAAGTTTCAACCCTTTATAAAATAGCCACCAAACTTTCAAAAATTACATTTTGGTCACTAGCCAAAATGTCACACTTCCGAAACTCATTTTCCAAAATTGATTTCACAGTTCACTTAATTATATTAAAAGATGATTTTAGAACATTTTTCCATATTTTTAATGCAACCCGAACTAGGCTTTCCTAATTTAACCTCTTACGATTCGAACAGCACTTTGACCAACCGGTCAACGTCCAAGACTTCCAAGCCCAAAACCGGGGTGTTACAATATTACTACGGGTATGGACATTGATAATATATAAAGACTAATATGTGGTTGATGACAAGCGTTGTCATTGACATAGAGATGTCAAAATCAACACATAAGTATTTTTTAGAGAACAACATACTGGAATGACCCGCTATGAGCATGTTTCTTGGGTAATTATGTGACAGTCACAACATTTCTCATGATAAACATATGTATAATCCTCAGACTTGAGATCAACATGATTTCAACATAAAGATTTACGTATTTTGACATAGTCAAACGTGTGTCGTAACTAACTACATTATAAAGACTGATGATTGAATACGTGATGACCTATGTAGTGAAATATGGTTGATCAAGAAAGGATTTGTCCCTCCTACATAATGGGAGAAATATCTTCGGCCACTTGATTGAGTGAGATTAGAAAATGTATGGCCATGCTCGAATATTATGATAAGAGATATCATAGATATTCGTTTATCATAATCTACTCAAGACATCAAGAAACACTAGATGGACAACGCAATTGTGACTAACCCATGACTTGTGTTCATCTAAGATATAAAGGACAAAAGGATGAAATACATAAAGGAAGTTTATTCAGGAATTAGGAAAGTCAAACCATGACTTCATGCAACTTAGGTAGCAATGATGTATTGCTAGATGCCACTCATTGTTTGTAAAATTAGAACAGTTCTAATTTTTCTGCTAACGTTGCATGAACCTACAAGGGTCACACCCTTCGAATGAAACGAAAAAAAATGGAAACCATACTCCCTATTTTAGAGAGGTTGCCGAAAATCCCTATGAGATAAGGGAAATCGGCAACTCCCTTAAATTGGAATAATATTGGATAAATATTGTATTTATCAAATATTATTTAGAGTATGGAAAATATTTAGAGACTTAAATATTATAGAATAAGATTCTAGAAATTTAAATATATATTTGGAATTTATATAATGTATATTTAATTCCAAGTTTATGTAGAATTAGATTCCAAATAATTAAAAATATATATTTAAATATATTTAAATTCAAGTAAAGATAGAATGAGATTCTATATAATAAAAATATATATATATATATTTGGATTAAATATAATGTATATTTAAATCCATGTTTTATGTAGAATAAGATTCTACATAATTAAATATATATATTTCATTTAATATTATTAAATATAATGCATATTTAATATAAACCAATTTCAAGTAGAATTAGATTCTATGAATTTTGGTTGAACTTAGATTTAAGGAATTCAACTAGAATTAAGTCTTTGAATACTATTAAAAGGGACAAGGGCTAGCAACCAAATCATCCCTATTTCTCCTTGCAAATTTCGACATATCCCTGGGAATTCCCCTCTGGAATTTTTGACAAGTCCCAGATTTCTTCTGAGAAGCTGTTCGATATTTTTCTGGTGTTCCTCTTGCCCCATGGCAAATTCCTGGCGATTTCCTAGTTCGAATCCAAGTCCCGGTAGAACCCCTGGTCGATTTCAGACTCCCTCAAGAATCCCTTGAGGGATTTTGACTTCTCCTTGGAAGGTGTTCAAACCTGTCGAAATTTATCCCTAAGTGTTAGGGAGGCGGAAACTTTGTTTGTTTTGTTCGGGTGGACTCCGTAGAGGTCGTTGCAAACCTGTGACGATTCCGGTTTTACTTGACGTGGTTATTCCGACATACCGCTGGTTTTCCAGTTTCCAGAATTTTAAAAGGTAACTCTTCATCTTTTTACCCTGGATTCGTTCCTATACATGGATCCTGGCTGGATTACGTCGGATTAAATTTTCCGCTGCGCCACGGGGCGTGCTGACGTGACCCAACACCAAATACTTCCTGGATGGCTCAAAACCCAACTCACCCATACGTCTCTCGATATTGTAAAACCACTCCTCAGCCTCAGTCAGTGGTCCACTAAGAGATCCTGAGAAGGTCTTGATCCCGTTGGCAATCAGGGTCTGGGAGATAGGAACTTCAGGTGTGACTCTAGACGCTCTGACTACTCCCTGAATCAACTGGAGAAACTGCCTACTCAAGGACTCATCCGTAACTCTGGTCATAGGCACGGGCCCAGAAATAGTAGCTCCTCTGACCGGGGTAGTCATGCCGATACTAGGAGTAGGCAATGAAACAGTGGGAGTAGGAGCAGTCGGGACAGATGTCGGAGTAGTCGAAGTAGTAGCAGCAGCAACTGAAGGACCACGAGGGGTAGGAGGCTCTACAGATGTCGGAGGGTCAACTACAGCTGTAGCAACTCCAGAGGCAGGTGGATCAACCACTGGATCGTCTATCGGGTCTGCAAATATAACGGGTCGACCACGCCTACGAGCGGGTCGACGCCCCCTTCCGGTGCTCATCTCGGAGAATATATTCAAAGAATAAAGCCTAAAATCAGTTTATGACACTAGAGAATCGAACACAATTAAACACGTAAAGTTGGGTCACATGGCCTCTTTTCACAATACTTGTAAAACATTCTAAAACAATATTTTAAAAGGACTTATCCACAGTCCGAGGTTTTAAAACCAAAAGCTCTAATACCAACTAAATGCAACCCCTTAGACCGACCTATGTGGAATGACCAAGTCTAGTAAGGCACATCAAAATTTAAAACTCAAGTGGAAAACCTGTTGGTAAACTAAGTATTTATTTCGACACCATAACGACAGGACTTGGTGAAAACCATCAACTTAAATAAACATGTTTAATACGCCAAGTAGTATTTCCAAAGTCGTTCACAACATAAACTCATAAATAATATAGGCAGCCATGACCACTTAAGTAAACCCATCATAGGATAGTTACAAAATAAGTATCAATTAGCATATCCAAAATACTTTTAGTTTAATACCATACATAACAAAATATAGGCACATGTCACCCTGAATGTACAAACGGTGGATAGAAACATTACATTCAAAAAAAGAATACCAAATGTGTCGATCCTCCAAGTGTCAGCTACGGGGTGGCCTATCCAAAGTATCTGAAAGGGGAAAGAATTTGGGGCGTGAGCTAGAAAGCTCAGTGTGTTCCAACAGTGCAAGTAAAACATTTGCATCATTACATAATAAATCATGTCATGCAAAACATATCATAAAAACATCAAAGTTTTCATGCAACCTATCTACCCTCCAACCGAACACCATGATACAGTTCCCCAGAACAGTATCTATACTGGCATTAACCCAAGCCCATTGGGCGGGGTACCATCCTAAGGATATACCTTAGAATACGGGCGGCCCTAGTCGAAACTTAGGAACCGAAAACGGGCGGACCTGGCCGAAGCCTAGGATCCGAATACGGGCAGACCTAGCCGAAGCTTAGGATCCGAATACGGGCGGGCCTACTAGCTGGATCAGGGCCGAGCCGATAGTCTCCACATCATACCCCAAGTACCTCTACTAATTAGTCCGGGTAGTAACATAGTACGCAATAATAACAGTCATAATAATGGTCAACAACATATTTCTACACTGATAACTGGAAACCATAAGGCATGCTTGTCATATCGAATGCTAGGGCATAAAGAAAACATACAGTACAATCGTGTTTCTTTCATAAGAAGAAAACATGCTAGTTTTACACAAAATCAAGTTTAACAATCATGTACACATAGTCTGTTTTATTAAATCATATGAAGCATGTAAAACAGTAAATATGCAACAGTCATATAGCACACAAGGAACACACCTCAAAAGATGAGATCGGTCAGTCAAAAGGTCGATCGAGCACCAGGATCACGCTCTGCTACAGTACTGGAACCTAAATAAACAAGGATTATGTTTACAATCAGATTTACACCTTGATTCGTAGTAAAATACTAAGTTTTAGGGTCGTACGAGTGACGATAGGATCACGAGGCGTACAGATCAGGACGAGCTGGGCAGAGCGTAGGTACGATCGGGAGATCCACAAGTACCTATTAAATCACGAGTGACATAACTTATACATATGCATGTTCGACTTCAACGTCCAATTCAGAGGCTTTCGGGGTTAGAGTTTCATAAAACGGGCTTCAAAATCGGACTCAGAACGTCGAAAAACATAAAATAGGAATTTTCAGGAAAAGTTGACTGTTGCGTTCGTGTAGTGACTATAAATAATACGCAAATGGAGCAAGTATACACGTCGAACGAGTAATAAATTGATGAGTGAGTATCGCCTCCACAAGGATTGGAGGTATTCACGGTTGCTGTAACAATAAAGCTTGAACTTTTTGTAAGTGACAATGATATAGTAAAAGAGATGGCGTAAAACGATGCTGAAGCAAAACAATGCATAGAAAGATGAGATAACAATATGATAGACATGTCCCCTTTCATATGCGAAACTCACTACGGATTGACTGGCTGGGAATGATGGACAATCTAACTTAAGCTCCTTAACAATGCTAAGGCTTTTCAGCTATCTTCTATGCTAGGCGGGATTTACTAAGAATGCTCCTAAACTATCTCTAGCCAGGAAATTGCGAGTCAGAAATGCTACAACCATACCTCTCGGCGTAAACTCATAACACTCCCCTACCCTTCACGTACTATCCTTTTTAGCCCTTGAAACCTATCACTTATCTCTAAGGTAGGTTAGAGTCTGCCTCTCAACAGTCACTCCATTGCTTATGAGGGTTCTAGGGCTAGCTCTCTCGATTACTAACCCCAACATACACTTAAAGAACGACCACTATTGAAGGCGCTTAAGATAGGGCTTAATTTTCAAAGTACTTACAACCCTAAGCTCTTACAACTTTAAGGAAATGATAAAGCATAAGCAAAGCATAAAATCATGATAAACACTGAAAAAACCATAGCATGCATTAAAAAGTACTCAAATAACATCATCCATCAAACCCAAGCCACCTAAAACATTTCGTGGCTGGGAAATATCATCCAGCATATCATTGCGATAACATCACCAAATATAACGATATAACAAGAAATTGCTATAGCGACAAAAAGAAAGGTGAACTCCCTCTCTGCCATGGACTGCTCGACTGTCTTAGGCCCACTACCTCTCTCGAGGCCGGTGAGGCCACTTCTTGGAGCTTCAACGATGGAGGACACCAAGCTGGAGAAGATGAAGGTGGAAACTTCTCTCTCTTTTTCGCTGTATTCCACCTTTCTTTTTGCAATGCTCAGAATACCACCCTTTTCTCCAAGTTTCTCTCCACTTTATATAATGGAGGCCTTTAGGGTTTGGTGCCCTAAAGATGCCTTGATATTCCCAAAGAATATCCACCGACAAGGTCTGCTACGAGGGGACAAGGGAGACAGTCTGTAGGCGGGCACCGGCTGTTGCACATGTCAGTTCGTCCTTTTTTGCATGTTCACATGTTTCTGCAGCTCACGTGTATCTCACGTGCTGGCCAATGTCCGCTTCCATCATGCTATAGCAATTCCCAGCACCGGCTTTCTCTTAACTCCTTTCTTGCGCACCACAAAACCAAAAACCAACCTTCCAAGCAGTATCGCTCGATATGGACCAACAACCAACAAAAATAAATATGCACCAAGAAGAAGAAAATGCAACCTAAATACAATCTAATTGCTATGGTATGAACTGAAGAACATGCAAATGCTATAGCAAAAAGGTTTGAAAACAAGGATATTTATGCAGTTATCACACCCTCAAACTTAAGCTATTGCTTGTCCTCAAGCAATGAATAAAACAAACAAAAGAGCTACTATGGAAAAGATTTAATCTAGGGATTGCTATGGCAATATTTCAATCCTCAGAAATAGCTTAGGAAGATAAATAAATATGCATAACTAGACATGAGATCCTTAAGAACATTCCTTAGGACTAAGCTGTGTGCGTGTGTGCGTGGCTGCCTTCCTCCTATACTAAGCTGGTGAGACAAATTTTCAAGGAAGCTTCCTAGTTATACCCTAACTATGTTCTCTAGTTCTTTTTCAATTTTTAGACTCCCAAAGATATAAGTTTTCTGTTACGAAGGGTGTCAGCTCATCACACCTACCGTCCTTAACTCTAGATGAGCATGGAGCAAACCTCTCACCCCGAGCTAGTAGGCAGAGTCATCCAGTGACAACTTTCATTCACTCATATGCTATAGCAAGGCTTTATTTATATTTATTTATTTCATTTATTTATTTTTTAACATGCTATAGCAAAGCAGAGTGTCCTTCTACAGACATGTCGTAGCATTTATTTGCTTGTTTTAGTACAGGGTCGTCTAACTTTTCTTTTAAGTTCTCTAGAGTCTATATATCAGAGTTTACTAGGGTTCTTCCTGAAATTTTTTTCTAACAAACTTACTTATAGAAAGAGAGCAGCTGTGTAATTTTTTTAACAACTAGATCCTAAACTCAGTTCTACAGATCTCAAATAGTTGTGTTTTTTTCTACTTTAATTCAGGCCTTAGCAATTTCGTCGTCAAACATCATAAATATGTTCATAGGCCGACTCTAGACTAAACAGAATGCCATAGTAAAAATTTTGTTCTATTCCATAATGCATATGCTAGAGCAAAATATTAACTATGAACACTAACACCCCAACTTGAGAAATGCAGTGTCTGCAATGCATAAACTAATCTATACTATATGCCATGAAAAATTAGAAATTGAAAAGAAAAAGGTTAGTACCTCCTTGGTGCAGAGGCTAGGTGGTGTTGTTGGTGTGGTCTATCGACGTCTCGGAGGAGTAGTGGTGTGGGTCTTCCACATCATCCACGCTCTCGTATGAGACTGATTGAGCACTAGACGAGGGCTTGACACGTCCATCTGTGTGCTTGATGTGAGTTCTCAGTCTGGATGCTGTGGCATCCTCTAATTGTGCTGGAGTCGGCTCGGTTGCGTGTGCTGTAGCAGCTTCCTTCTGAGGGGTTTCCTCATGGTCGTTTGGTGCGTGCTTTGGTTCTGGGAGAGGGATTTCTGGTCTTGAAAGCTTAGGATTTGTTGCCTTTCGGGTGCGTTTCCTCTTCTTGGCTGGAGAGGTTGCTGGGTCGGTTTCTTCAACAGTAGGCTGGATAGATGGATTTTCTTGATCTGACTGGGCAGTTGGAGTTGCTGATGCTTTCTTTCGCGGGGTCTTTCTTTTTGCAGCAGATGGGACGGATCTAAGTTCACTGGGAGACATTGTTTGTGCTATAGCAGTGGCGGGGGCTTGCAATAACTCCGTTGGAAATAATGGAAAAGAGACATTCTGATCCGGCAGGAGTTTGCTCAAGCATGATGCTATGGCACTGTCACGGTGTTGGGCGTATTTGAAGTATACCCTATGATGTGCCTTCATCAGATTAAGCTCAGAGCTCAGTTCCTTTGTAGTTGCCACCAGTGCTACCACTCTTGAAACAACAAAACTTCTAGCTCCACCCTCAAATGCTTGCTGAGGCATGTCTTCGTTAAATCCCCAAAGATTCGTCACAAGTGCTGGGGTCAAACCTGTCTTTCTTGAAACATATGTATCTACAAGATCGTTTATAAAGACGTCCTTCCTTTTGCACAAGGCAGTGATTAGATTAGGAAAAACAAGGATGCTACGAGGCCGTTTTAAACAAGCATATACCTCATCCATTACTATCTTGACTATATCAATTTGTCTACCATGTATTATGGAATGAATGAGAAACAGTCGAGAAATATGGACGGTAGCAGTGTGTAGTGTGGGAATGAGCTTATGCCTCACAAAGTGATTCCATACCTTAGCCTCTAGTTTGAGGCGTCCTCTCTCAACCGACTTGTTATTATCCAACATTGTTCCTTGAAAGAAAATGTCCTCCAGCACCTCTCGTTGCGTCTGCGCGTCCATTGTCATCACAAAAGAAGTGTGACGGTCCACAATATGCTTCATTCCATAGAACTTGCTGATTGCTGCAGCAATAAATTTGATTTGCTCTCTGTGTACGTGAACTGTGGACTGGGTTGGACTCGTCAAGTGGGCATAAAACTCCTTCACCAGTAAAGAGCAAATTTCATCAGGATGGGCAGTAAAGTGTTTCCATCCATGGGTGCCAATGACGTCCATTATGGACTGGTCGAACTAGTCTTCTTCTTCTTGAGGGTATTTGAACCCTATTTCTGGAAGAACGTTTCTGTCCTTGAGCTTTGCCCATCTCTCCTTGGCTGCATTGTTAAAAAATTTGGGAATTTACAGGACTGGACGTTGTGTGAGACAGTCAGAACTTCGACACAAGCTTGGGCAATCTCACCAAGGTCTTAAAGAAGTTTGAGGAGAGAATCAAAAAGTTGGGGGAGGGAGAGAGTTTGAGTGTTCGAAGAAGACGAAGAAGTTGATAGGACGAATGATGAAGAAAATGTTGGGAGTTGAAAAAGGTGGGGAAAACTGGTTAGTTAATTGGAGATGGGAGGTGATGGGGACGTGTACCGGCTTTAAAGGAGAGAGAATTTTTTTTGGAGTTAATGCAATGGCAGACGACTGGAGAGAGAATATGGGTTTATGTGGCTAGGGTTTCTCCTCATTAAGTAGATGAATATTCTCTCTCATGCTTTTTGTGTTTCTCTCTCTCTCTCTCTTTTAATTCAACTCCCCACTTTTCGGATAAACCACCTTTATCTTTATCTCTCCCCTTTTCTTGCATCCCTCCAAAATTGGATAAAAACAAAGTCCATATCCTTCTCCCCTTGCTACCAACCCTGCAGACATCGTGCTCCCCTGCCTTTGTACCTGACATTGTACTTAGGAAAGAGAAAGATTTTGTACGAGGGTCACATGAAAAGATATGACAATTAAAGGCAAAGATAACATAAAACTAGACTAAAAAGAAAGGCATTTTTTATGGACATGCTATAGCATAAAAGATAGGGTTGGATATGCAAACTTTCAAGGATCGTGAAGATCCGGGTAAGACTTGTCTCTGAGGATAGGGGCCCCATTGTTCACCTTCAGATGTTGGCCATTGACTTTGAAAACTTCATCGTCGTCCAACTTCTTGATATCCATTGCGCCAAAAGGGTACACCTTGTGTATGATGAATGGCCCGGACCACCTCGATTTCAGCTTTCCAGGAAAAAGCTTTAGCCTAGAATTGTAGAGAAGCAGTTGTTGCCCTTCTAAGAAATGTCGTGGCAAAATATGTTTGTCATGCCATTTCTTGGTTTTCTCCTTGTAAATGCGAGCATTCTCATATGCTTGGGCTCTGAATTCCTCCAGCTCGTTAAGCTCTAGCAATCTCCTCTCACCAGCAAGTTGGGCATCCATGATGAGTTTCTTGATTGCCCAATAAGCCTTGTGCTCAAGCTCCACCCGTAAGTGGCACTTCTTGCCAAATACAAGCTTGAAGGGTGACATGCCTAAAGGCGTCTTGAAGGTTGTCCTATATGCCCACAGTGCTTCGTCCAGCTTGGGGGACCAGTCTTTTCTCTTAGGATTCACCACCTTCTCCAAGATTTGCTTGATTTCACGGTTGGAAACTTCAGCTTTTCCGTTTATCTGCGGATGATATGATGTGGCAATCTTGTGTCTGACTCCATAGCGATGCAATGCTTTAGCAATAAGCTTGTTGTCAAAGTGAGTTCCTTCATCACTGATGATGGCTCGGGGTGCTCCGAATCTAGTGAAGATATTCTTGTGAAGAAACCTCATGACTGTCTTGGAATCGTTCCTTGGGGTGGCAACAACTTCCACCCATTTTGACACGTAGTCGACTGCAAGCAAAATATATAGATCTCCATATGATGCAGGAAACAGACCCATGAAGTCAATTCCCCACACGTCAAAGATTTCAAGTTCAAGAATATTTTGCAACGACATTTCATTCCACCTAGAGATGTTCCTCGTACTCTCGCATTTGTGACAAGTCTTGTGGAACTCGTGCGCATCCTTAAAAAGTGTAGGCCAAAAGAAGCCTACTTGAAGAACTTTAGCAGCAATTATAGCACCACCAAAATGCCCTCCACATGGTGATGAATGACAGTGGTACAGAATGCTATGATATTCTTCTTCTGGAACACATCTCCTTATAATCTGAACAGGACATTTCTTGAACAAGTAGGGTTCATCCCAGTAGTAGAATCTTGTATCATGTCTGAATTTCTTGAGTCCCTGGCTAGATAAACCAGGAGGTAAAATACCACTAACAAGATAATTAAAAATATCAGCATACCACGAAATTGTTGTAGCAACTAATAGTTTCTCATCGGGGAATTCCTCTGAAATTTCAGTTTCACTACCTTGCGTGACAACATTTTCTAGCCTAGACAAATGGTCAGCTACCTGGTTCTCACATCCTTTCCTACCTCTAACCTCTAATTCAAATTCCTGAAGTAAGAGTATCCACCTAATAAGTCTAGGTTTAGCATCCTTTTTAGTCACTAAGTACTTAATGGCTGAGTGATCGGTATGAACTATGACCTTAGTTCCTATCAAGTATGACCTCAACTTATCAAAGGCAAATACTACATCAAGCAATTCTTTTTCAGTAGTGGTGTAATTGATTTCTGCATCATTCAAAGTGCGACTAGCATAATAAATGACATGAAAGAGTTTACCTCGACATTGTCCAAGTCCTGCACCAACTGTGTAGTCACTTGCATCACACATCAGCTCGAACGGCTCGTTCCAATCAGGTGGAATAACAACCGGTGTTGAGATAAGCTTCTCCTTCTATTCTTCAAATGCGCTATGACAATCTTTGTCAAACACAAATGGTTGGTTTTGCTGTAGCAAACTGTATAGTGGCTTTAAGATCTTTGAGAAATCTTTGATGAATCTCTGATAGAAGCCAACATGCCCTAGGAAGTTTCTTACTCCCTTGACAGTAGTGGGAGGAGGCAGCTTTTCAATGACCTCGACCTTTGCTTTGTCAACTTCTATCCCTTGCTTCGAAATCTTGTGGCCTAAGATCGTTCCGTCCGTTACCATGAAATGGCACTTTTCCCAATTGAGCACCAAGTCAGCTTCTTCCCACTTCTTTAGGACCTTGGTGAGATTGCCCAAGCATGTGTTGAAGTTATCTCCGGAGACCGAGAAGTCGTCCATGAAAATTTCTAAAAAATCCTCGACCATGTTTGAAAAGATAGCCATCATGCATATCTAAAATGTTGCTGGAGCATTGCAGAGACCAAAGGGCATTCTCCTGAAAGCATAAGTTCCATAAGGGCATGTGAAAGTCGTCTTTTCTTGGTCTTTGGGTGCTATAGCAATCTAATTGTACCCAGAATACCCATCGAGGAAGCAGTAGAATGCCTTGCCCGCTAGTCGGTCCAACATCTGATCAAAGAATGGGAGGGGAAAATGGTCCTTCTTGGTCGCCTTGTTGAGCTTCCTATAGTCCATGCAAATCCTCCACCTGTGACGGTTCTAGTAGGCAATAGCTGATTCTCCTCGTTGCTTACCATGGTCACGCCTCCCTTTTTCGATACACACTGCACCAGGCTGACCCATGAGCTATCGGGTATCGGGTAGATTACTCCAGCATCCAGCCTCTTGATTATCTCTTTCATCACTACTTTCTTCATAATTGGGTTTAGTCTCCTCTGGGGCTCAACTGAATTGTTGTGACAATCATCAAACAAAATTTTGTGCACACAAATAGCAGGGCTTATACCCTTTAAATCAGCCATAGTCCACCCTATTGCCCATTTATGTTGTAACAACATATTTACTAAACTAGTTTCTTGCTTAGGTGTGAGACTAGATGAAATTATCTCATGCAAAGTTTCATTGCCCCCTAAGTAAACATATTTAAGATGCGATTGCAAAGGTTTTAGTTCTAAAGAAGGTGCATGCTCAAGGGAAGGTTTAGGAGGTACAAATTCTGAAAAATCAAGAGGCTCAAAGTGCGTACCTGGTCTAGCCTTAAGTCGACTAGACTACTCCAGTTCTCTTGAGTGCTCTTCTTGGTCAGAATCATCATCCTTGTAGAGTGCTTCAAACTCCTCCATTTACATCTCATTGCTACAGCAAAACTCAACAATCATACTATGTGCTGTAGCATCTGCATATTGGCATACTCCTGGGTTGTCTGCATACTTGAGGGTGTCATGAATATTGAACGTGACTGTCTGATCAGCCACTCACATCGTGAATTCACCCTTCTTACAATCGATCAAAACTCGCCCGATGGATAAAAATGGTCTTCCCAAGATAATGGGTGTGTTGTTATCAGCTTCACAGTCGAGGATCAAGAAGTCGACTAGAAAGAAAAATTTGTCCACTTTTACCACAACATCTTCAACTCTCCCTTCTGGACTAATGTAACCCCCTTAGCCCGACCTAGATGCTTGACCCGAACTACGAAGATTACACAGGGAAAACCAAAGTCAACCCAAAAGTCAACCTTGATTAACGACATTTAGGGACTCAATTGCATAAATTATATGTTTAGGGACCAAAATGTAATTTTTAGAAATTATAAGGACTTTACAGATTTTAGATTTACCAATATGTAATTAGTCATATTACATGCTCCTTTGTCAAATTTCAGCTTAAAAGGGCATTCCAAGATCAAGCAATTGCATCCACAACATTCAGGACTAAAATGTACAGCATGAACACATAAAACAATTCAATTCAACTTCCAACGGTCATCTGTATCGGAACACCCACCCTTTGGACTGAAACGCCCGAACCGAAACGGTGTTGAATGTTTCAGTACTTGGGTGCATTCTGAGACCGGTATCGAAACAGGCCTTACCAGTAGCCAAACTGTTCTGAAACACCTTCAGCTGTTCTGAAACGCTTTGGCCATTACAAGCCTCCGTTCTGAAACAGTTAAGGGTGTTTCGATACACCCTACACTGTGACAGCAGAAATTACTAGTTTTCACCTTTAAACCCACTCAAACATGCTTCAAAAAGTACCATAACATACGAACAACCCTTTTAGACACCAAAGACCATATTTAAGACCCTTAAGCTAGAGCATGGAATCAAACACAAAAACATTCAATCTAAGGGCATGCTTCCTAGTCACAAATCCAAATATGAGCTCTCAACCCTCAAACCAACCAATAGGACCATTTACAACTCATAAAAGCCATCACAAACATGCCACAAACTTAGGGAGTTCAAAACACATCTCACAAATACAACCTTGAAGTCCCATTGCCAAATATCAAAACTAAAAGTGTATAAAAACATCACCATACATGAGCTTTGCACTTCCTTGGATGTTCTTAACCTTCTCGCTTCCCAAAAACACTTCAATTATCTGCATTATTGGTAAAAGAGAGCGTAAGCACATTTGCTTAGAGGCATGCTCTAAAGAAAACCAACACAATAATGCATTACTCAAAACACTTTCTCAAAAGCCTTTTTCTACAACATGCTCATTCTATCTCATGCTTGAAAACCATTTCAAGCAACTCTTCATTGAAAACACATGTACCTAAATTCTATCTCATACATTTAAACCAATGCAAATCTCATGGCAAAGCCATACACATGCTTGTGAAAACCAAAGCATTTCATATACAAATCTCATATGCATTTCTCATAGCATAAATCATTTCATCAATAGGTACATGCGAATCAAAACCATTTTCATATATGATATTGGCATTTCACATCTCATTACTACTTGGATATGCGGACAACATTCTCAAACCACTAGACGCTTCCGGTGGAATCTCACATCACCGTACTCACTTGTCTAGTAACATAATTTCCGGTGGAATCTAACATCACCGTACTCACCTGGCGGAATCTCTCATCGCCACAAAGCTTGGGTATTTCACCAATTCCTACCCAATGGAATGCCCATCATCGGTCTCTCCCTTTGGATTAAACCAAAGAGCACGTACGAATTTTTAGTTTATAGTGCACTCTCATCCTATTGATCGATCAATTATATTCGGTAAGTATCTCATCTTCTATGCCAATATATTATGTCAAAACATCATCTCACCTACTGTTTTTCATGCAACATTTCTCAAATCTTTCTCATCTCATTTCAAAACCATAACATTTTCCATGCTTTAAAACAAAAGCTCAAAACTCAACAATGCAACATGTTATTTCATGAAATCATTTCAAGCATCATCTCATGCTACAAATCATGCATAAAAACAGTAGGAATTTATCTATCTCAAACCATGAGCATGTAAAAGCATTTTAGGGGCAACCACCACATATAAGAGAGCAATCTAGCCAATACTTACTTCCGGACTTAGGAAGGTGTTTCAAACCTTTCCTAAATCCCCAAATCTTGTTTCTTTGTCCCTCAAGGACTTCTAAAACCATTCGCACTCACCGATTACGTTTCGCTTGCTTGCCGAAACGCTATATAAGCTCCTAGATCAACACCAAAGGCGTACGAAGATGTATCCCCTGTTTATAACACATAAGAGTAGAGGATTAATGCATCATCATGCATTGAAATCATCAGCCACACACCTAAACTCGCTGCTCTACTCAAAAACCTCAATTCGGCTACCAAACATAACCGAAATCATCTCCAAACTCTTCCAAAACAAAGCCCAACCAAGATCTATCACTTCTAAACATTTCTAAACATCAATCAACATCAAAAACCACCACAAACTCGTCCTTATACCTCCAGCTATAACAGAACACCAAAACCACCCCAAAAACCACCATTTTAGCATACAAAACTTAGGAATCAAAGCCAATTCAGGATTTGTTTGATAAAACCTCATTTATAACATCAATTAACATCCAAAATACATTTGAAAACAACCTCAAAACAAAGCCTAACCATCAACCATGAAAATCATCAAGATCTCTCCAAAAACCTTGAGTTTTAATACAATTTCTTGTTTCTAACATTAAAGCAACTCAAAAATCATTAACAAAGGATTGATAACTTGGGAATTTTTGTAAAGAACTGATCATTAGAGGAGAAGGACGAAGCTTACCTCTAATGGCTGATTTCTCCTTGATTTGGGCAAGTTTTCTTGAAAATCCAATGTAAAAACAAAATGATTTGGTGAGGAAAAGATTAGGAATCAAAAGGATATTGAAATCTCATCAAAAGGAATGAAAATCAAAGGCTAATTGATGGAGGAAATGTGTTTGGCTGAAAAGAAATTGAGAGAAAATGAAATGAGAGAAAATTGATACAAGGTAGTTATGAAAAGTCAAAGATAGTTTTTCCTTTAATCATTCTTTATTTCCTTTAATTAAAACATAATTAAAATCACCCAAATTAAGAAGAAATCTGACTAAAAACATTTTGGTAAAATTAGCTCCTTAAAGATTCAAAGTTTCAATCCTTTACAAAACATTCACTATTTAACTTTTGCAAAAAACTGCGATTTTGTCACTACACCAAAATGTAGTATTTCCAAAACTTATTCTGTAATTTTTTTTTCACCATAATCATTCATATAATAAATGAGGATTTTTAGGTATTTTTCCATATTTTTAAAGAATCCCGAACTAGGTGTTCCCTAAATATCCCTTTAAGATTCGAATCATTCTCGACCGGTCCGATTCGAACTCTAAAACATCTAGGCCCAAATTTGGGGCGTTACAACTCTCCCCCTCTTAAGAAATTTCGTCCTCGAAATTTACCTGGAGGAAAAAGGTAAGGAAATTGCTTCTTCATATCTTCCTTTCTTTCCCACGTGGCTTCCTCGACACCACGATGTCTCCACAACACCTTAACTAGCTCAATGGTCTTACCACGGAGAACCTTACTATCTGAATCCAGAATCTCAACAGGTTCCTCATCATATGTCAAATCCGGATTCAACTCAATTTCCTCCACAAGCATAACATGCGAAGGATCCGATCTATACCTCTTAAGCATGGATACATGAAACACATTATGTATCTTTTCTAACTCTTGAGGTAGTCTCAGCTTATAAGCAACAGGACCCACACATTCTATCACATCGTGTGGTCCAATGTATCTTGGGCTCAACTTGCCCTTCCGGCCAAATCTCATCACCTTCTTCCAAGGTGAAACTTTCAAGAACACACGGTCACCCACCGCAAATTCTATCTCCTTACGCTTCAAATTTGCGTAAGACTTTTGCCGATCCAATGCTGCCTTCAACCGCTCACAAATGAGCTTTACCTTCTCGGTGGTTCCTTTCAACAAAGCCGGCATCGAGACCAACTTTTGTCCCGTTTCGGCCCAACAAAGAGGAGTTCTGCACTTCCTCCCATACAAAGCTTCATATGGTGCCATTTGAATACTTGCCTGGTAACTGTTATTATAAGCAAACTCCACCAAAGGCAAGTGCTTCTCCCAAGAGCCTTGAAACTCAATAACATAGCACCTCAACATATCCTCAAGCACTTGGATAACACGATCCGACTGTCCATCCGTCTACGGATGATAAGAAGTACTGAAATTCAGCCGTGTACCCAAAGCTTGATGCAAACACTCCCAAAACCTTGCGGTGAACCTCGGATCTCTATCCGACACAATATATTTTGGTACGCCATGAAAACGTATAATCTCAGCGATGTACAACTCTACAAGCTTATCCAAGGTGTACGTAGTATGCACATGTAAGAAATGCGCACACTTCGTAAGGCGATCCACAATCACCCAAACAAAATTCTTCTTTGATGGCGATAGAGGCAAACCAGACACAAAGTCCATGGTGATCCTCTCCCACTTCCATTCAGGGATCCTTAACGGCTGCAACAACCCTGAAGGAAACTGATGCACAACCTTAACCCACAAACAAACCATACACTTGCTCACATACACAGCGACATCTTTCTTCAAACCCACCCAATAGTACTCATCCTTCAGATCACGATACATCTTTGTACTACCAGGGTGCATAGCAAAAGGACTACTATGATCTTCGGCCAGAATAGTGTGCCTCAACTGAACATCATTCGGCACCCAAAACATAGAACACCATCATCATTAAAACAGAAATCCGATGACCTATCTTCAGCGATATCTTGAACATGTGGCACCAAAGAATCATCCAACAATTGTTTATCCTTTATCAACTGGATTAGAGATGGTTTCACTTGCAATTCAGCAACAAGTCCAACATCTCGCGATATGCTCAAGCTAGCAAACATCGCTCTTAACTCCACCGCCACTTTCCTGCTCAAAGCATCGGCCACAACATTGGCCTTCCCCGGATGATACTTGATCGTTAGATCGTAATCCTTAAGCAACTCTACCCATCGCCGTTGCCTAAGATTCAACTCTTTCTGAGACATCAGATACTTCAAACTTTTGTGATCCGTGTACACAGTAAACTTCTCACCATAGAGATAATGTCTCCAGATCTTTAGAGCAAAAACCACTGCAGCCAACTCAATATCATGCGTAGGATAATTGCGCTCATGCACTTTCAGCTGTCGCGATGCATAAGCCACCACCTTACCCTCTTGCATTAACACACACCCCAAACCAACATAGAATGCGTCACTATACACCACAAACTTTTTCCCTGATTCAGGTTGAACCAAGATAGGAGCTTGCGTCAAAGCTGCTTTTAGCTTCTCAAAAGCTTTCTGTCTCGCTTTCTTCCACTCATACTTAACATCCTTTTGCAACAACTTCGTAAAAGGGGCAGCAATCTTAGAAAATCCATCCACAAACCTCTTGTAGTATCCTGCCAACCCAAGGAAACTACGGACTTCATGAACAGACTTAGGAGGCTTCCAATTCATCACCGCCTCAACCTTTTGGGGATCAACTCAAATCCCTTCGGCCGAAACCACATGACCAAGGAAAACAACTTCCTTTAGCCAAAACTCACATTTTCTCAACTTAGCATAAAGCTGATTTTCCAGCAGCGCTTGCAAAACAATCCTCAAATGACCGTCATGCTCCTACTCAGTACGAGAGTACACAAGGATATCGTCGATGAACACCACAACGAACTTGTCCAAGAATTCATGGAACACCCTGTTCATCATGTCCAAGAAACCAGGAGGAGCATTCGTCAAACCAAACGACAATACTAGGAACTCATAATGCCCATATCTTGTTCGAAAGGCTATTTTAGGCACATCCACATCTTTCACCTTTAAATGATAGTACCCTGACCTCAAATCAATCTTTGAGAACACAACCGCTCCCCAAAACTGATCAAAAATATCATCAATCCTTGGCAAAGGATACTTGTTCTTGACGGTCAACTTATTCAGCTGACGATAATCGATGCACATTCTCATCGTGCCATCTTTCTTTTTCACAAACAACACTGGTGCACTCCAAGGTGACACACTAGGCCGAATAAAGCCACGGTCAAGCAACTCCTGAAGTTGCGTCTTCAACTCCTTCAACTCGTTGGGTGTCATGCGATAGGGAGCAATGGACACTGGAGTTGTGTTCTCATACAACTCAATTCCAAACTCAACCTCTCGACTAGGTAGCAAACCAGGTAGTTCCTCTGGGAACACCCCAGGGAACTCACACATGGTCCTTATATCCTGAACGCACACCTCCTTTGAACTAGGATTCATAACAAAGGCTAGGTAAGCCTCACAACCTTGCCGCAACATCCAGCTTGCTTCCAACGTAGACACCACATTAGCTAGAAACTTCACATTCTCTCCCACCACCACAACCTCATAGTCTTCCGCTAGTTTCAATGAAACTCGCGTACTTTCAAAATCCACAACAGCTCTATGCTCAACAAGCCAATCCATGCCAAGGATTACATCAAAACCATAGAATGGCAATTCCATAAGATCAACAAGAAACACATGATCTTGCACCTTTAAGGGGCATCTCCTATACAACTTCCTTGTTACAACCGTCTCACCAAAGGAACTAGTCACACGCATACCAAAATCCAAAGACTCGATAGGCAAACCAAGCATTTGAGCATGTTCACGCAATATGTACGAGTGTGTAGATCCAGAATCAATCAAAGAAAGTAATGACAAGGACTGCAAAGTAAAGATACATGCGATCACGTCCGTGTCATTCCTTCCCTCACGATGAGCATACACTCGAGCCTTACCACCACCCTCAGGTTGGACAGCCTGTAACGCCCCGGTTTTGGGCTCAGAAGTTTTGGCGTTGACCGATTCGGTCAAAGTGCTGATCGAATATATATAAGAGTGAATTTAGGAAAACCTAGTTCGGGTTGCATTAAAAATATGGAAAAATATTCTAAAATCATCTTTTAATATATAAAAGTGAACTGTGAAATCAATTTTGGAAAATGAGGTTCGGAAGGTTGACATTTTGGCTAGTGACCAAAATGTAATTTTTGAAAGTTGCGGGACAGTTTTATAAAGGATTGAAACTTTGAATCTTTAAGGAGCTATTATTCCAAAAAGGATTTCTCCAGATTTTTCTAAGATATTTTAAGCCTAAAATCTGATTTTAGAGATTAAGAAAAGGGAGGGAAATCATTTTTAACCAATTCTTAACTAATTTTTCTATTTTCTCTCAAATTCTCTTTTCTCTCATTTTCTCTCTACCCAAACAAGATTTTCCAGATTTCTTTCTCTGATTTTGACATCTACATCTCTCATTTCAACTCTCATTGGATTTTTAATCATCTCATCATCAAAACCTCACAATTTACAAGTTGATTCATCAAGCATTTTGGCTCTAAAGTGGAGAAATTCAAGTTTGGAGGTAAGAACGTCCTTCTCCTCTAAACTATCAGTTCTTTACTGAAATTCCTAAGTTCTCAATCCTTGATTCATGTTTTATTAAAGGCTTTTCAATTGAGATCTTGATTTTTGGCAAAAATGCAAGATTTGGTGATTTTGGTGAAAATTTCGTGTGATCTGTTTAAGCAGGGTTTTGAGGTGTTAAAATGATGTTAAATGAATGCTAAAATGATTAGAAGTTGAGGTTTAATCAATGCAATCCCGGATAGGTTGAATTTCCTAAGTTTGGCTTGAGTTTTTGGTTGTTTTTGGAGTGTTTTTGGTGATCTGTTATACCTGGAGGTATAAGGACGTGGTTGTGATCTTTTTGCATGTTAGTTGATGTATAAAAATGGTTAGAAGTGATGGATCTTGGCTGGGTTAAGTTTTGGAAGTGTTTGGAGATGATTTCGGTTGTGTTTGGTAGCCAAATTGTTAGATTTGTGATGAGCAGCGAGTTGAGTTGATGTTGCTGGTGTTTTAATGCATAAGGATGCATTAATGTTCTGTTTTTATGTGCTTGAAACAGGGGAGGTTGATCCTTGAGTTTTGGAGGTGTTTTCGGAAGGTTTCGGAAGCTTGGAAAGCTTGTTGGCTAGGCTTGTTTAGTAATCGGTGAGTGAAAATGGATTTTCAGCTTTTTAACCAAAGGTTGAAGGTTTTGGGAGCTTAGTATAAGTCTAAACAACTTTGCTAAGCTCAAGTGTAAGTTTTCGGATTACTCTCTTAGAGTGGGTGCCATGTTTTGATGAAATGTGAAATGATGATTTTGCATGATTTGCTACTGTTTTGGAAAGCATGTTTTAGCATGTTAATTGCTGATGTTTTAGCATGATTTATGCTGATGATTTAAGCCATGTGTTGAAGGTGTCTCTAGGTAAGAGTGCCTTGTTTTTATGCATTGTTAAATGATGATTTAATGCTTTGAAATGCATGATGAAATGGCTTGGTTTAAATGCTTTTAAACAGTGGATTACATGATGTATAAAGTGTGTATTGGCAAGTGATGGTTTGTAAAAGTGAAGGTCACTAAGGTGGTTAAAAGTCCTTGAGTGAGCCTTGTTATCTAAGATCATCAAGGTGGTTAAAAGTCCTTGGATGAATCTTGTTGCGGACACTAAGGTGGTTAAAAGTCCTTAGGTGCTCCTTTCCATGGTGGTTAAAAGTCCATGGGGCCAAGGTGTTTAAAAGTCCTTGGGGCCAAGGTGTTTAAAAGTCCTTGGGGTATTTCAAGCTACGGACACAAAGGTGGTTAAAAGTCCTTGTGTGGTCCATTCATGGTGTTTAAAAGTCCATGGCCAAGGTGTTTAAAAGTCCTTGGGGTCCAAGGTGTTTAAAAGTCCTTGGGGAAAGTTGTTGAACTTGATTTCTAAATGAAATGTATCACTTGAGCCAATATGACATGTATTGTACATGAGATGCATGAGATGCATGATTTAATGTTTATGTTGAAGCATGAGATGCTAGTTTAAATGAAATGTGGAAGCATGTTATTGCTTGATTTAAAGTATGCTTTGAGCATGTGTAAAGGTTGTTTTCAAGCATGATTTACAAATGAATTTTAATGCATTATTGAATGGTTTTTAAAGAGCACTCCTCACTAAGCTTTGGCTTACGCTCTCTCGATTTTCTTGATTCAATAATGCAGAGCATTAGAGTGCATTGAGGGCAGCAAGAGGAGGCAAGCAAACAAGTACAAGTAAAGCTCAATGTATGAAGGTTTTATAAGTGTTTTAGCTTTTGTATGTTTTTGGCAATGGGGGACCAATGTATTGGTTTTGGGAGGTGTTTACGACTCCCTAAGTATGTTGAATGTGGTTGATGTTGCTGATTTTTGGATTGAACCTTATATGCTTGTTTTGCAAGTTGAAGCTTGAGTGGATAGCTTGTGTAGGAAGCATGACCTTAAATTTGGGCCTTTTTGCATGAGATGTTATCTTGCTGAATTGATGATGCTTATATGTGTTAAATATGTTTAATTGCATGCTGGTAAAGTTTGGTGATGTTTGGAGCATGTTTGAGTGTCCAATTGCATGATCTAGTATGCTTGTTTGCTGGTTTTTGTGCAGGCGTTTCGGAACAGGGGTGTACCGTTTCGGAACGGGTGCCTTGCATGAACCCAGGCGTCCGAAACGGTATGCACCGTTTCGAAACGGTTTAGCCTCTGCCGAGGCCATGTTCCGGAACCCGTTTCGGAACGGCCCGTGTTTCGGAACAGGGCTAGCCTGTTTCGGAACGGTCGACCGTTAGGGAGCTGACATGGTAGTTACATGTTTTGAAATGTTTGCGTTTTGGTCCTAAATCTTGCGTGATCAATTGCATGAGCGGTGGATGTCCTTTTAAGCTGAAATTTCACAGAGGTGCATGAAACCTGACTAATTTCAAGATGGTAACTTTAATTTGGGCTAAGTCCCTTAATTTATCAGAATTTACAATTTGGTCCCTAAAGTTGTAATTTGTTCAATTGGGTCCCAGTTTGATCTCTGATGTTTGTGATCTTTTGATACGTTGTCTGTATGGTCACACTTAAGGTTAATGTGCATCTAGATAAGATTAAAAAGAAAAAAAAAAGGGTCGTTAATCAAGGTTGACTTTCGGGTTGACTTTGGTTTTCCCCGTGTAATCTTCGTAGTTCGGGTCAACCGTCTAGACCGGGCTACGGGGGTTACATTTGGTGGTATCAGAGCCAGGTTCTCGAGTAATTGGGAATGTGTGAATGCATGATTGAAGCATGGTTTGGTTGGTATGCTTGTTGAGTGAAAGCATGTTCAGTGTTATGATATGATGATGTGTATGTGATGCATGTTGTGATGATGCATGATGAGGGTACCCATTGCCAAACAAAAGCTAAAGGGATGATGTTGTTTTTGAAAGAAATTGAGCTTGAATACTTGGAATTTGCTTACCTTGCTGGTCCTGACTTGTTTATTTTGTATTGTTATGCATGGTAAAGTATGGCACCACGTAGAGAGTTAAGGAGTAGCGCGAGAGCTACGACCCCGGAGGGGAATGTGAATGATGAGCACACTGGTAGTGCTGTGTTACCTCCTCCTCCACCTGGTGGTGGTGGTGCGGAGAGGGAAAGAGCTGGAGCTGAGGCAGCTGGTGCTGGAGCTGCAGGACCTGAAGCTGGTCAGGGGCAAGCGATACCTGACATGTCTGTGCTTGTACAAGCTATTGCGGGTGCGTTTCGAGCAGCAGTAGCTGGAGCTCAAGGAGCTGGGCATCAGGGAGATGCTGGTGCTAGACTACCCTTGGAACGTTTGCGCAGTCTTGGTGGGACTGAGTTTAGGGGTATGTCAGCTGAGAGGTCTGAAGCGTGGTTGGAGAGTACCAAGCGTGTCTTGGGACAGATGAGTTGCACTGATGTGCAGAAGCTGGGATGTGTGGTGTCACTGTTGCAAGGTGATGCTTATACGTGGTGGACGACCACAATCTCTGGGATGGCTGATGCTGATGTTACATGGACGTTCTTTCAGCATGCGTTCAAGAGGAGATATCTGGGAGTTAGATATCTGGATGAAAAGAAGCGTGAATTCATGTCTCTGACCCAAGGGAACATGAGTGTGGCTGAGTATGAGGTACAGTTTGTACGTCTTAGCCAGTATGCACCTGAGTTGGTACCTGATGAGCGCGAAAGGTGCGAAAGGTTCCGTTATGGTTTGGTGACGGAGGTTAAGACCTATATGTTAGCTGCTGAGTACAATGATTTCGATGTGTTGGTTAGTCGATCGAAGGACATTGAGATGAACCTGAGTTTGTCTGCTAAGGGTGCTGGAGCTAGCTCTGGGAAAAGAGCTGCTGAATATAGTTCCGGTGGACGGAACAAGAGAGGGCGTGATCAGAGGTTTCAGTCCTCGTCTAAGAGAGGTGAAGGTGCACCTGCTAGGGGCGGCAATGCTAGAGCTGACCCTAGTGCTTGTTGGATTTGTGGTTCCCGTGGTCACTTGAAGCGTGACTGTCCTCGTGCTGGGAGGGAGGTGCAAGCTCCTGTGATAGCAGCTGGTTATGAGTGCTGGAACTGTGGTTCTGCTGATCATCTGAGACGTGATTGTCCGAGGATGGCTGGTGGTCAAGAGCGTGCTCCTGTTGTTGCAGCATCGCAGAGAGGTCGTGGGCGCGGCCGTGGTAATTTTCAGAGGCGAGAGGAAGGTGGGCGCGGTGTAGCTCATGTTGTAGCTATTCAACCTGAGGGTGGAGGCCAAGCGAGGGTGTATGCTCAGCGCGAAGGAAAGAATGATGCAGATGTGATTGCAGGTACCTTTACTTTGCAATCCTTGTCATTGCTTTCTTTGATTGATTCTGGATCTACGCATTCATACATTCTTCGTGAGCATGCTGAGTTGCTTGGTTTGCCTGTTGAGTCTTTGGATGTTGGTGTTAGAGTCACTAGTTCTTTTGGTGAAACTGTTGTGACTCGTAAGCTTTATAAAAGGTGTCCTTTGGTTGTTCAAGAGCATGTCTTTCTTGTTGATCTTATGGAGTTGCCCTTTTATGGTTTTGATGTGATCCTTGGTATGGATTGGCTTGCTGAGCATCGTGCTGTTGTGGATTGTGAGAATAAGCGGGTTTCGCTTAGGCTTGCGGATGATTATGAAGTGGTGGTGGTTGGTGAGAATGTGAAGTTTCTTGCCAATGTTGTTTCTACCTTGGAGGCGAGCAGGATGCTGAGGCAAGGTTGTGAAGCTTTTCTGGCTTTTGTGATGAATCCTAGTTCGAAGGAGCTGAGGGTGCAGGATATCAGGGTTGTGAAGGAGTTTCCTGATGTTTTTCCTGAGGAGTTGCCTGGTTTACCTCCTAATCGCGAGGTGGAGTTTGGTATTGAGCTGTATGAGAATACCACTCCTGTGTCCATTACTCCCTATAGAATGGCACCTAAGGAGCTGAAGGAGCTGAAGACGCAGTTGCAAGAGTTGCTTGATCGTGGTTTCATCCGGCCGAGTGTTTCGCCTTGGGGTGCTCCTGTCTTGTTTGTGAAGAAGAAAGATGGCACGATGAGGATGTGCATTGATTACCGTCAGCTGAACAAGTTGACTATCAAGAATCGGTATCCTTTGCCGAGGATTGATGATCTCTTTGATCAATTTCGGGGAGCTGCGGTGTTCTCTAAGATTGACTTGAGGTCAGGGTATTATCAGTTGAAGGTGAAGGATGTGGATGTGCCTAAGACAGCTTTCAGGACAAGGTATGGGCATTATGAGTTCCTTGTGATGCCGTTTGGTTTGACAAATGCTCCTGCTGCTTTCATGGACATGATGAATCGTGTTTTTCATGAATACCTGGACAAGTTTGTTGTGGTGTTCATTGATGATATCCTTGTGTACTCGCGTACTGAGGAAGAGCACGAAGAGCATTTGAGGGTTGTGTTGCAAGCTTTGTTGGAGAATCAGCTTTATGCTAAGTTGAGCAAGTGTGAGTTTTGGCTTAGAGAGGTTGTTTTTCTTGGTCATGTGGTCTCAGCTGAGGGGATTCGTGTTGATCCTCAGAAGATTGAAGCGGTGATGAACTGGAAAGTTCCTAAGTCTGTTCAGGAGGTTCGTAGTTTCCTTGGTTTGGCAGGATACTACCGAAGGTTTGTGGATGGTTTTTCCAAGATTGCTGCTCCTTTGACGAAGTTGCTGCAGAAAGATGTTAAGTATGAGTGGACAGAAGCGAGACAGCAAGCTTTTGAGAAGCTGAAGTTGGCTTTGACGCAAGCTCCTATCTTGATTCAGCCTGAATCAGGGAAAGAGTTTGTAGTCTACAGTGATGCATCCTATGTTGGTTTGGGGTGTGTGCTGATGCAAGAGGGTAAGGTTGTGGCTTATGCGTCGCGGCAGTTGAAGGTGCATGAGCGCAATTATCCTATGCATGATATTGAGCTGGCTGCAGTGGTTTTTGCTCTGAAGATCTGGAGGCATTATCTGTATGGTGAGAAGTGTACGGTGTACACGGATCACAAGAGTTTGAGGTATCTGATGTCTCAGAGGGAGTTGAATCTCAGGCAGCGACGTTGGTTGGAGTTGCTCAAGGATTATGATCTGACGATAGAGTATCATCCTGGAAAGGCCAATGTTGTTGCGGATGCCTTGAGTAGAAAGGTAGCTGTTGAGCTGAGAGCTATGTTTGCTAGCTTGAGTATATCGCAGGATGGTGGTCTTGTTGCTGAGTTGCAGGTGAAACCTTCGTTGGTTCAGTTGATCAAGGATAAGCAGTTGTTGGATGATTCCTTGGTGTCTCATGTTCAGGATATCGCGGAGGGTAGACCTTCGGATTTCTGTTTTAATGAGGATGGGGTGTTGTGTTTTGGTAATCGGATAGTAGTGCCTGCAGATGCTGAGTTGAGGCATGCTATTCTAGCTGAAGGTCATAGTAGTCCTTTTGCTATGCATCCTGGTAGTACAAAGATGTATCGCGATCTTCGTGATGAGTACTATTGGGTGGGCTTGAAGAAGGATGTGGCAGAGTTCGTGAGCAAGTGTTTGGTGTGTCAGCGCGTTAAGGCTGAACATCAGGTTCCTTCTGGTTTGTTGCAGCCGTTGAAAATCCCTGAATGGAAGTGGGAGAGGGTTACCATGGATTTTGTATCTGGTTTGCCTTTGTCTCCGTCGAAGAAGAATTCTGTTTGGGTGATTGTGGATCGCCTGACGAAGTGTGCACATTTCTTGCCTGTGCATACTACGTTTTCTTTGGATAAGCTGGCAGAGTTGTACGTTGCTGAGGTTGTGAGGTTGCATGGTGTGCCTAAGTCGATCGTGTCGGATAGGGATCCGAGGTTCACGTCGCGTTTTTGGCAGTGTTTACATCAAGCTCTGGGTACAAGGTTGCATTTCAGTACATCCTATCATCCTCAGTCGGATGGCCAGTCTGAGCGAGTTATTCAGATCTTGGAGGATATGTTGAGATGTTGCGTGATAGAGTTCCAAGGTTCTTGGGAGAAGCATCTGCCTTTGGTTGAGTTCGCTTACAACAACAGTTTTCAGGCAAGTATACAGATGGCACCTTATGAGGCTCTGTATGGGAGGAAGTGTAGGACTCCTCTGTGTTGGGCTGAAACTGGTCAAAAGTTGGTTTCGATGCCTGCTTTGTTGAAAGGTACCACCAAGAAGGTGAAGCTCATTTGTGAGCGGTTGAAGGCTGCTTCTGATCGGCAGAAGTCTTACGCGGATTTGAAGCGTAGGGAGATAGAGTTTGCGGTGGGTGATCGCGTGTTCTTGAAGGTTTCGCCTTGGAAGAAGGTGATGAGGTTTGGGCGGAAGGGTAAGCTGAGCCCTAGATACATTGGACCGTATGAGGTTGTTGAGCGTGTTGGTCCTGTTGCGTATCGGTTGAGGTTACCTCAGGAGCTGGAGAAGATTCATGATGTGTTCCATGTTTCTATGCTCCGGAGGTATCGATCTGATCCTTCGCATGTGTTGCCTGTGGAGGAGGTGGAATTGAATCCGGATTTGACCTATGATGAGGAACCGGTGAAGATTCTGGATTCAGATAGCAAGGTTCTTCGTGGCAAGACCATTGAGTTGGTGAAGGTGCTGTGGAAGCATCGCGGTGTTGAGGAAGCCACGTGGGAGCGGAAGGAGGATATGCTGAAGCAGTTTCCTTATCTCTTTCCTTCAGGTAAATTTCGAGGACGAAATTTCTTAAGGGGGGGAGAGTTGTAACGCCCCGGTTTTGGGCTCAGAAGTTTTGGCGTTGACCGATTCGGTCAAAGTGCTGATCGAATATATATAAGAGTGAATTTAGGAAAACCTAGTTCGGGTTGCATTAAAAATATGGAAAAATATTCTAAAATCATCTTTTAATATATAAAAGTGAACTGTGAAATCAATTTTGGAAAATGAGGTTCGGAAGGTTGACATTTTGGCTAGTGACCAAAATGTAATTTTTGAAAGTTGCGGGACAGTTTTATAAAGGATTGAAACTTTGAATCTTTAAGGAGCTATTATTCCAAAAAGGATTTCTCCAGATTTTTCTAAGATATTTTAAGCCTAAAATCTGATTTTAGAGATTAAGAAAAGGGAGGGAAATCATTTTTAACCAATTCTTAACTAATTTTTCTATTTTCTCTCAAATTCTCTTTTCTCTCATTTTCTCTCTACCCAAACAAGATTTTCCAGATTTCTTTCTCTGATTTTGACATCTACATCTCTCATTTCAACTCTCATTGGATTTTTAATCATCTCATCATCAAAACCTCACAATTTACAAGTTGATTCATCAAGCATTTTGGCTCTAAAGTGGAGAAATTCAAGTTTGGAGGTAAGAACGTCCTTCTCCTCTAAACTATCAGTTCTTTACTGAAATTCCTAAGTTCTCAATCCTTGATTCATGTTTTATTAAAGGCTTTTCAATTGAGATCTTGATTTTTGGCAAAAATGCAAGATTTGGTGATTTTGGTGAAAATTTCGTGTGATCTGTTTAAGCAGGGTTTTGAGGTGTTAAAATGATGTTAAATGAATGCTAAAATGATTAGAAGTTGAGGTTTAATCAATGCAATCCCGGATAGGTTGAATTTCCTAAGTTTGGCTTGAGTTTTTGGTTGTTTTTGGAGTGTTTTTGGTGATCTGTTATACCTGGAGGTATAAGGACGTGGTTGTGATCTTTTTGCATGTTAGTTGATGTATAAAAATGGTTAGAAGTGATGGATCTTGGCTGGGTTAAGTTTTGGAAGTGTTTGGAGATGATTTCGGTTGTGTTTGGTAGCCAAATTGTTAGATTTGTGATGAGCAGCGAGTTGAGTTGATGTTGCTGGTGTTTTAATGCATAAGGATGCATTAATGTTCTGTTTTTATGTGCTTGAAACAGGGGAGGTTGATCCTTGAGTTTTGGAGGTGTTTTCGGAAGGTTTCGGAAGCTTGGAAAGCTTGTTGGCTAGGCTTGTTTAGTAATCGGTGAGTGAAAATGGATTTTCAGCTTTTTAACCAAAGGTTGAAGGTTTTGGGAGCTTAGTATAAGTCTAAACAACTTTGCTAAGCTCAAGTGTAAGTTTTCGGATTACTCTCTTAGAGTGGGTGCCATGTTTTGATGAAATGTGAAATGATGATTTTGCATGATTTGCTACTGTTTTGGAAAGCATGTTTTAGCATGTTAATTGCTGATGTTTTAGCATGATTTATGCTGATGATTTAAGCCATGTGTTGAAGGTGTCTCTAGGTAAGAGTGCCTTGTTTTTATGCATTGTTAAATGATGATTTAATGCTTTGAAATGCATGATGAAATGGCTTGGTTTAAATGCTTTTAAACAGTGGATTACATGATGTATAAAGTGTGTATTGGCAAGTGATGGTTTGTAAAAGTGAAGGTCACTAAGGTGGTTAAAAGTCCTTCAGTGAGCCTTGTTATCTAAGATCATCAAGGTGGTTAAAAGTCCTTGGATGAATCTTGTTGCGGACACTAAGGTGGTTAAAAGTCCTTAGGTGCTCCTTTCCATGGTGGTTAAAAGTCCATGGGGCCAAGGTGTTTAAAAGTCCTTGGGGCCAAGGTGTTTAAAAGTCCTTGGGGTATTTCAAGCTACGGACACAAAGGTGGTTAAAAGTCCTTGTGTGGTCCATTCATGGTGTTTAAAAGTCCATGGCCAAGGTGTTTAAAAGTCCTTGGGGTCCAAGGTGTTTAAAAGTCCTTGGGGAAAGTTGTTGAACTTGATTTCTAAATGAAATGTATCACTTGAGCCAATATGACATGTATTGTACATGAGATGCATGAGATGCATGATTTAATGTTTATGTTGAAGCATGAGATGCTAGTTTAAATGAAATGTGGAAGCATGTTATTGCTTGATTTAAAGTATGCTTTGAGCATGTGTAAAGGTTGTTTTCAAGCATGATTTACAAATGAATTTTAATGCATTATTGAATGGTTTTTAAAGAGCACTCCTCACTAAGCTTTGGCTTACGCTCTCTCGATTTTCTTGATTCAATAATGCAGAGCATTAGAGTGCATTGAGGGCAGCAAGAGGAGGCAAGCAAACAAGTACAAGTAAAGCTCAATGTATGAAGGTTTTATAAGTGTTTTAGCTTTTGTATGTTTTTGGCAATGGGGGACCAATGTATTGGTTTTGGGAGGTGTTTACGACTCCCTAAGTATGTTGAATGTGGTTGATGTTGCTGATTTTTGGATTGAACCTTATATGCTTGTTTTGCAAGTTGAAGCTTGAGTGGATAGCTTGTGTAGGAAGCATGACCTTAAATTTGGGCCTTTTTGCATGAGATGTTATCTTGCTGAATTGATGATGCTTATATGTGTTAAATATGTTTAATTGCATGCTGGTAAAGTTTGGTGATGTTTGGAGCATGTTTGAGTGTCCAATTGCATGATCTAGTATGCTTGTTTGCTGGTTTTTGTGCAGGCGTTTCGGAACAGGGGTGTACCGTTTCGGAACGGGTGCCTTGCATGAACCCAGGCGTCCGAAACGGTATGCACCGTTTCGAAACGGTTTAGCCTCTGCCGAGGCCATGTTCCGGAACCCGTTTCGGAACGGCCCGTGTTTCGGAACAGGGCTAGCCTGTTTCGGAACGGTCGACCGTTAGGGAGCTGACATGGTAGTTACATGTTTTGAAATGTTTGCGTTTTGGTCCTAAATCTTGCGTGATCAATTGCATGAGCGGTGGATGTCCTTTTAAGCTGAAATTTCACAGAGGTGCATGAAACCTGACTAATTTCAAGATGGTAACTTTAATTTGGGCTAAGTCCCTTAATTTATCAGAATTTACAATTTGGTCCCTAAAGTTGTAATTTGTTCAATTGGGTCCCAGTTTGATCTCTGATGTTTGTGATCTTTTGATACGTTGTCTGTATGGTCACACTTAAGGTTAATGTGCATCTAGATAAGATTAAAAAGAAAAAAAAAAGGGTCGTTAATCAAGGTTGACTTTCGGGTTGACTTTGGTTTTCCCCGTGTAATCTTCGTAGTTCGGGTCAACCGTCTAGACCGGGCTACGGGGGTTACACAGCCACCACATGTGCTACATTCCTTCCACCCTCATCTCTACGCTGAAAATTACCACGGCCGCGCCCACGACCTCTATGTGGCTCAGCTGCTCTCACCGGAGCCTGTCCCTCTCTCAGCGGCTGAGGACAATCCTTCTTCATATGTCCCCAGTTTCCACAGTTCCAACAAGTACCAAGATTACCCTAACACTCAACAGTGTGTCTCCTACCACACCGGTTATAGTCAAGAGTCCTCAAGAAAGCATTATGTCCTTACTGACCTCTTCTAGGGTTACCACCCCTGCGCCTAGCATCACAATGTGGTTTTCTATCCTTATGCCTCTTGTTGCGATCCCTACCATAATCGCGTTCTACAGCTCGATTCCCCAAGCTAGAACCTCCTGCTCGACTCGCCAAGCCAAGATTCAACTCAATATCCTTAGCTCTAGTGACCAAGACATCGAAATCAGTGTAATCAGCTGCGAGCATATAGGTTTTCACGTCCGCCACAAGCCCATAACGAAACCGTTCGCATCTTTCCCGCTCACTAGGGATCAGCTCAGGCGCATATTGAGTAAGACGAACAAACGGAATCTCATATTCAACCACAGACATGCTCCCTTGCACAAGAGACATAAACTCCCTCTTCTTCTCGTCGAGGTAGAGAACTCCCAAATATTTTCGCTTGAACGTATTCAAAAAGAATGTCCAAGTCACTTCATCATCCTCCATTCCAGAGATAGTGGTCGTCCACCACGTATATGCATCACCATGCGGTAGTGACACAATGCATCCCAGCTTCTGAACATTATTGTAGTTCAGCTGTCCAAGAATCCTCTTCGTGCTCTCCAACCAAGACTCAGAACCTTCCGGTGTCAAACCTCTAAACTCAGTCCCTCCTAGACTGCGGAGACGCTCCAACGACAATCTCACATTAGCACCATCTTGAGGTGCAGCTCCATGAGCTCCAACTATTGCTGCCTGGAAAGCTCTAGCAATAGCCTGTATCAACACGGTCATATCAGGAGCAGCTTGCCCTTGACCTCCCTCAGGTCCAGCAACCCCAGCACCAACTCCAGCAGCACCAGCCCCAGCTCCACCACCACCAGGTGGTCCACCAGGGGGAGGAGGAGGTAAATCCTCAACATTCTCCACGTTCTCATTCTCAGCCATGAAACGAATATTGATTCTTAGCTCTCTACGTGGCCCCATAATAAAAACAATGCACTGACAAAAATACAACAAACTCAATTAGGCATAATAAGGTAAGTAATCCAAGTACTCAAGCTCATTTTTGAAACCATTTCTTCTCATTAGTAAAGATATGGCAATGGGATCCCCAACCACACTCCAAACATAGCATAGCATCACAAATTCATCTCAATTGGATTATACAACAATATTCATACATCATACTTTCATCGAAAAGTCACAATCAAACATAACCACATACAATAACCACATACCAAGCCCCAATTATTCTATAACATGGCTCTGATACCAACAAATGTAACCCCCTTAACCTGGCCTAGACGCTTGACCCGAACTACGAAGATTACACGGGGAAAACCAAAGTCAACCCAAAAGTCAACCTTGATTAACGACCATTTTTTTCTTTTTAATCTTTTCTAGATGCACATTAAGCCTATGTGAACACTCAAGAATCATGGGAAGGCACAGTGATCGGAAATCATTTAGGGACTCAATTGCATAACTTACACGTTTAGGGACCAAAATGTATTTTTTAGAAATTATAAGGACTTTACAGATTTTAGGTTTACGAATATGTAATTAGTCAAATTACATGCTCCTCTGTTAAATTTCAGCTTAAAAGGGCATTCCAAGCTCAAGCATTTGCATCCACAACATTCAGGAGTAAAATGTACAACATGAACACATAAAACAATTCAATTCAACATCCAACGGTCATCTGTATCGGAACACCCACCCTTCGTATTGAAACACCCGTATCGAAACACTGTTGACCGTTTCAGTACTCGGGTGCGTTCTGAGACCGGAATCGAAACAGGCCTCACCAGTAGCCAAACTGTTCTGAAACACCTTCAGTTGTTCCGAAACGCTTTGGCCATTACAAGCCTCCGTTCTGAAACAATTAAGGGTGTTTCGATACACCCTGCACTGTGACAGCAAAAATTGCTGGTTTTTCACCTTTAAACACACTCAAACATGCTTCAAAAAGTACCATAACATACCAGCAACCCATTTAGACACCAAAGACCATATTTAAGACCCTTAAGCTAGAGCATGGCATCAAACACAAAAACATTCAATCTAAAGGCATGCTTCCTAGTCACAAATCCAAATATGAGCTCTCAAACCTCAAACCAACCAATAGGACCATTTACAACTCATAAAAGTCATCACAAACATGCCACAAACTTAGGGAGTTCAAAACACATCTCCCAAATACAACCTTGAAGTCCCATTGCCAAATATCAAAACTAAGGAGTATAAAAACATCACCATACATGAGCTTTGCACTTCCTTGGATGTTCTTAACCTTCTCGCTGCCCAAAAACACTTCAATTATCTGCATTATTGGTAAAAGAGAGCGTAAGCACATTTGCTTAGTGAGGCATTCTCTAAAAAAACCAACACAATAATGCATTACTCAAAACACTTTCTCAAAAGCCTTTTTCTACAACATGCTCATTCTATCTCATGCTTGAAAACCATTTAGAGCAACTCTTCATTGAAAACACATGTACCTCAATTCTATCTCATACATTTAAACCAATGCAAATCTCATGGTAAAGCCATACACATGCTTGTGAAAACCAAAGCATTTCATATACAAATCTCATATGCATTTCTCATAGCATAAATCATTTCATCAATAGGTACATGTGAATTAAAAGCATTTTCATATATTATATTGGCATTTCACATCTCATTACTACTCAGATATGCAGACAACATTCTCAAACCACTAGACGCTTTCGGTGGAATCTCACATCACCGTACTCACTTGTCTAATAACCTAATTTCCGGTGGAATCTCACATCACCGTACTCACATGGCGGAATCTCTCATCGCCACAAAGCTTGGGTATTTCACCAAGTCCTACACGATGGAATGCCCATCATCGGTCTTTCCCTTTGGATTAAACCAAAGAGCACGTACGAATTTTTAGTTTATAGTGCACTCTCATCCTATTGATCGACCAATTATATCCGTTAAGTATCTCATCTTCTATGCCAATATATTATGTCAAAACATCATCTCACCTACTGTTTTTTAGGCAACATTTCTCAAATCTTTCTCATCTCATTTCAAAACCATAACATTTGCCATGCTTTAAAACAAAAGCTCAAAACTCAACAATGCAACATGTTATTTCATGAAATCATTTCAAGCATCATCTCATGCTACAAATCATGCATAAAAACAGTAGGAATTTATCTATCTCAAACCAAGAGCATGTAAAAGCATTTTAGGGGCAACCACAACATATAAGAGAGCAATCTAGCCAATACTTACTTCTGGACTTAGGAAGGTGTTTCAAACCTTTCCTAAATCCCCAAACCTTGTTTCTTTGTCCCTCAAGGACTTCTAAAACCATTCGCACTCACCAATTACGTTTCGCTTGCTTGCCGAAACGCTATATAAGCTCCTAGATCAACACCAAAGGCGTCCGAAGATATCTCCCCTGTTTATAACACATAAGAGCAGAGGATTAATGCATCATCATGCATTGAAATCATCAGTCACACACCTAAACTCGCTGCTCTACTCAAGATGTAACCCCCTTAACCCGGCCTAGACAGTTGACCCGAATTAAGAAGATTACACGGGGAAAACCAAAGTCAACCCTAAAGTCAACCTTGATTAACGACCCTTTTTTTAATCTTGTCTAGATGCACATTAACCCTAGATATATTCGCAAGATCATCATACTCAAAGATCAATGCCATCAGAGAACATTCAGGGACTCAATTGCACAAATTACAACTTTAGGGACCAAATTGTAAATTCCGAAATTTTAAGGTCTTAACCCAAATTAAAGTTACTAATATGAAATTAGTCAGGTTTCATGCTTCTCTGCCAAATTTCAGCTCAAATGGACATCTCAAACTCACACAATTGCATAAACAAGTTTCAGGACCAAAATGCAAACATTGCAAGACAAACGCGGGACCGTTCCGAAACTGGTACCGAAACATGGCCTGGCAGTGGCCAAACTGTTCCGAAACAGTGCCTCCCGTTTCGGAACGCCCAGGCCATTTCAGGCCCCCGTTCCGATACGGTAGCACCTGTTCCGAAACAGGCTGCCCAGATTGAAGAAATTTTGCTGGTTTATCATGCAATTGACCTATCAAACATGCTCCAAATGCCACCAAACTTTACCAGCAAGTCATTCAACATACAAGGAATATAATTGCATCAACCAAACAACAACATGGCATCAATTATGAAAATCCCCAAATCTATAGGCATGCTTCCTACTTAGCAAACCATTCAAGCATCAATAAACCAAAACCATCTCATAAAGGCCAATTACAAAAACCAACATTAACAACAATATAAATCCAAACTAGGGAGTCTAAAACATCTCCCGAACAACTACATAGGTCCCCCATTGCCAAATGCCAAAAGCTAATAGTGTTTAAGAAACCTTCACCATACATGAGCTTTGTTCACCACTTGGATACTTGTCCCCCTTGCTGCCCTCAATGCACTTTAATGCTCTGCATTATTGGTTTAAGAAAAGAGAGAGAGCGTAAGCATAAGCTTAGTGAGGAATGCTCATTAAAACCACACAATAATGCATTTATAAAACACCTTTATAAATCATACTTCAAATCAACATTTATACATGCTCACAAGCATTTAAAACAAGCAATTCATGCTTCAAGTTCATAACATGTCATATTGGCAACAAGTGATACATTCAACATAAGACTCACACATGGACTTTTAAACACCATTATGATCTTATAATTACCAAGGACCACACATGGACTTTTAAACACCATTATGTCCTTAACCCCATGGACTTTTAAACACCATGGCAAGGACCACACAAGGACTTTTAAACTCCTTTGTGTCCTTAACAAGAACCATCCAAGGACTTTTAAACACCTTGATGTTCTTAAATAACAAGGCTTACACAAGGAATTTTAACCACCTTTGTAACCTTAACCAAGGACCAATCATGGACTTTTAAACACCATATTGTCCTTAAATACACAAGACTCACCCAAGGAATTTTAACCACCTTGGTGATCTTAACCAAGAACCAACCATGGACTTTTAACCACCATGTTGTTCTTAAATAAACAAGGCTCACACAAGGACTTTTAAACACCTTTGTGACCTTAAACATCACTTGCCAATATGCATCATTAACAACATTAATCCAATGTTTTAAAGCATTTAACCAAGCCATATACATCATGCATCTTAAAGCATCAAACCACATTTAAACAATGTTCAAAAACAAGGATCTCTTACCTTGAGCATCCTTCAACACATGACTTATAATCTCAGCAAATAAACATGCTAAATATGCTTTCAAAACAGGATTTAAAACATGCAAACAACCACATTGCATACAACCAATCCATGGCTCATCATCAAGAGAGTTTTCCGAAAACTTACTCTTGAGCTTAGCTAAGTTACTTAGACTTAAACTAAGCTCCCAAACCTTCAATTCAATGGTTTCAAAGCTGGAAACCAAAATCCACTCACCGATTCCGTTTCGCCACTTGCCGAAACACCAATCAAGCTTCCGGATCACCCCCACTTGGATCCAAAGACGACTCCCCTGTTTTAAACACATCAAGAAGAGGATTAATGCATCATCATGCATTAATAGCTTCAATGAAAGCACCTAAACTCGCTGCTCTCATCCACACTCCATTTTCGGCTACCAAACACAACCGAAAATGCATCCAAACAACTCCACAACATTACCCAGCCATGATCCATCAAAACTAAACACTCTTAAACATCAATTAACATCAAAAATGGATCTCAACTCATCCTTATACCTCCAGCTATAACAGATCCACAAGATCACTCCAAAAACCATCAAAAAACACAAGCTAAACTTAGGAAATTCAACCTATCCGGGATTGCATTAATTAAACCTCAATTCCTTATCAAATTAATCATTCATTTAACATCAAAAATACACCTCAAATCACTGCTTAAACAGATCATACGAATTTTCATCAAAATCAAGCAAATCTTGCATTTAAAAGCCAAGATCAAGATCACATCTATAAAACCTTTTATAAAACACAATTTAAGGATTGGGAACTTAGGAATTTCAGTAAAGAACTGAGAGTTTAGAGGAGAAGGGCGTTCTTACCTCCAAACTTGAGTTTTCTCCCTTTTGGAACCAAAATCTTGAAAATCCAATTAGCAAATGGTGAGGTTTTGATGAAGAGATGATTAGCAATCAAAAGAGAATTGAAAAGAGATATTTAGGTGACAAAATCAGAGAGAAAAAGCTCTGGAGAAAGATGTTTGGTTTGAGAGAAAATGAGAGAAAAGGAAAAATGGAAAATATGGAAAGTTAGTTGGAAATGACAAAATATCTTCCCTCCTTTTTAGTTTTATTTAAAAACCTTTAATAAATCATTTAATATCTTAGAAAAATCTGGAGAAACTCCCTTTGGGTAAATAGATCCTTAAAGATTCAAAGTTTCAATCCTTTTTAAAACAGTCATGCAGTTTTCAAAAATTACATTTTGGTCACTAGCCAAAATGTCACCCTTCCAAACCTCATTTTGTAAAATTGATTTCAAAGTTCACTTATATATATTAAAAGAGGATTTTAGAACATTTTTCCATATTTTTAATGCAACCCGAACTAGGCTTTCCTAATTTTCACTCTTTTATATTCGAACAACACTTTGACCGAACCGGTCAAAACCCAAAACTTCTAAGCCCAAAACCGGGGCGTTACACAAGAACCTCATTTCGGCTACCAAACACAACCGAAATCATCTCCAAACTCTTCCAAAACAAAGCCCAGCCAAGATCTATCACTTCTAAACATTTCTAAACATCAATCAACAACAAAAAACACCACAAACTCGTCCTTATACCTCCAGCTATAATAGAACACCAAAACCACCCCAAAAACCACCATTCTAGCGTACAAAACTTAAGAATCCAAGCCTATTCGGGATTTGTTTGATAAAAGCTCATTTATAACATCAATTAACATCCAAAATACACTAGAAAACAACCTTTAAACAGAGCCTAACCATGAACCACGAAAATAATCAACATCTCTCCAAAAACCTTGAGTTTTAATACAATTTCTTATTTCTAACATTAAAGCAACTCAAAAATCATTAACAAAGGATTGATAACTTGAGAATTTCAGTAAAGAACTGATCATTAGAGGAGAAGGACGAAGCTTACCTCTAATGGTTGATTTCTCCTTGATTTGGGCAAGTTTTCTTGAAAATCCAATGTAAAAACAATAGGATTTGGTGAGGAAAAGATTAGGAATCAAAAGGAGATTGAAATATCATCAAAAGGAATGAAAATCAAAGGCTAATTGATGGAGGAAATGTGTTTGGCTGAAAAGAAATTGAGAGAAAATGAAATGAGAGAAAATTGATACAAGGTAGTTATGAAAAGTCAAAGATAGTTTTTCCTTTAATCAATCTTTATTTCCTTTAATTAAAACATTATTAAAATCACCCAAATTAAGAAGAAATCTGATTAAAAACATTTTGGTAAAATTAGCTCCTTAAATATTCAAAGTTTCAATCCTTTACAAAACAGTCACTATTTAACTTTTGCAAAAACTGTGATTTGGTCACTACACCGAAATGTTGTATTTCCAAACCTTATTTTGTAATATTGTTTTCACCATAATCATTCATATAATAAATGAGGATTTTTAGGTATTTTTCCATATTTTTAAAGCATCCCGAACTAGGTGTTCCCTAAATCTCCCTTTAAGATTCGAACCATTCTCGACCGGTCCGATTCGAACTCTAAAACATCTTGGCCCAAATTTGGGGCGTTACAACGAACATGAGAATGATCGGCTAGCTGTAGCACAACCTTGGTGGGCTGTGCCTCTCGAATTCCCAGTTTCAGAAAAATCGACTTCGGCATTAAGTTAACACTTGATCCCAAATCACAAAGTGCTCTTCCAACAAACTTGTCGCCAATAGAACATGGGATAGCAAAACTACCCGGGTCCTTCTTCTTAGGTGGAAGCTTGCTCCACATAGAATAGTATTCTTCTGCTATAGCGACAATCTCTTGTTTCTCGACCTTCCTCTTTTTCCTGACTATATCCTTGAGGAACTTGGCCTATGTTGGCAATTGATCAATGGCCTCCAGAAATGGGGCATTGATATGAAGTTTGTCCAGGATATTCACAAATTTCTGGAACTAAAGGTCTTATTTCTGCTTCTTGAATCGTTGAGGAAAATGAGAAGGGGGTCTAACTTCATCTGTCTGAACTGGTGGAGTTACATCTTTTGCTGTGGCAAAAGCAGTCTCCTCCTCCGGTGTTTCTTTTACTATGACATCCTCACCCTTCTCTTCAACTGGAGGATCTTGTAAGTTTTCTTCTTCCTAAGGCAAGCTGGGCTGAGAGTCCTCCTTCTCGTTCCCCCCAAACTTTTCTTCCTTGCTAATTTCTTTGCCACTCCTCAATGTGAGTGCACTACATTGTTCCTTGCTATGGTGTTTAGTGGCTTCAGTGTCACTAGGCAAACTTCCTTGTGGACGTGCATGCAAGGTCTGGGTTATCTGGCCAACTTGTGTTTCTAAGGCTCGGAGAGATGAACTATGACTTTGCAATAAGGCTCCTTGATTTTTGATATTTGCTGCATGATCATGTAGCAAAACTTTCGTGGTTCCCATGAAGTCTTTTGTCATAGCCATAAATTCTTTGAATGTAGTCTCCAGCGAACTGTTCGATGAAGATGATGTTTTGTGACCTTGCCAAGGCATCATCTGGTTAGAAGATGGTGCTTTGAGCAGATTTAGCTGTGGCGCTGGCTGTGCAGAATTACTGTGCCCTTGATTGCCCTAACTGAAATTTGGATGCTGACGCCATCATGGGTTGTAGGTATTGGAGTATGGATTGTTTTTGCGGTTACAATCCCCCACATAGTTGGCTGACTCGTGATTGTCAGGGCATTCACTCAAATGGTGATTGTCAGGGTATTCACTCAAATGGTGATTGCCATCGCATCTAAGACATGAGGTTGCAGACTTTACTTCCTTGACTTTGTTGGGACGTTAGAGGTTCTTTAGCATATTTGTGATAACGGCTAACTGGGTGGTTACCGAGTCATCTTCTTCATTGTCTCGAGCTACTTGGGTTCTTCTTCCCGTTCCAAACCTTGTGGTCGGAAACTGGTAATCATTGTTGGCAACCCTATCAAGAATGTCAAATGCTTCCTCTAGTGATTTGTCTAACAAGGTCTCATTTGCTGAAGCATCTAGCATCATCCCTTGAATCGATAATCCCTTGAATCGATCCCTACACTCATACATGGATTCGTCATCAGCTTGACGAAAAGAAGCTATATCATTTCTCAACTGAGTGTTTCTATTTGGTGGATTATATCGTAGCAGAAAACTTTTGCATAGATTTGTCCAAGTCTCCATTGATCCAGCTGGCACTCCACTTAGGCATGCTCTAGCACGATCACGTAAAGAATATGGAAATTGTTTAAGCTTTAGCACATCCTCGTGCACTCCTTGCTGTCTGAATGAGTCACATACTTCCAAGAAAGCACGAATATGTTTTCTTGCATCTTCGTGAGGCATACCTCCAAACTGACCAATAGTGTTCAACATGTTGAACATAACAGGTTTAAGCTCGAACTGGGCTACCTGAATTTCTGGAGCTACTATTCCGGGATAGAGATCGTCCAAGATAGGAGCTAAATGATCCCTAATAGATCGTGGTCGAGCTGCTGCTCCCTGGCCATTTGCCATAGCATCTCCGTTACCTTGAAGTGGTGGTATTTCCCCATCCATGTTTCTAGTCTCTTCTCGTCGAACACGTCTTCTAAGTCTCAAGAAATGCTCGATCTCAGAAATAGGTGTTTGCAGGGGTCCTCTAGGCCGCCTTCTGGTCATACACTAGCAAGACACCTGAAAAGAAAAACAAAAAAAAAAACCTAAAATAAGATTATACTAAAACAAAAAGAACAAACGATAAAAACAAAAACCGTAAACAACCAATTGCCAATCCCCGGCAACGGCGCCAAAAACTTGTTGCGTTCGTGTAGTGACTATAAATAATACGCAAATGATGCAAGTATACATGTCGAATGAGTAATAAAGTGATGAGTGAGTATCGTCTCCATAGGGATTGGAGGTATTCACAGTTGTTGTAACAATAGAGCTTGAACTTTTTGTAAGTGACAATGCCATAGTAAAAGAGATGGTGTAAAACAATGCTGAAGCAAAATAGTGCAGAGAAAGATGAGATAATAATATGATAGACAGGTCCCCTTTCGTATGAGAAACTCACTATGAAATGACTGGCTGTGAATGATGGACAATCTAACTTAAGCTCCTTAACAATGCTAAGGCTTTTCAGCTATCTTCTATGCTAGGCGGGATTTACTAAGAATGCTCCTAAACTATCTCTAGCCAGGAAACTGGGAGTAAAAAATGCTACAGCCATACCTCTCGGCGTAAACTCATAACACTCCCCTACCCTTCACGTACTATCATTTTTAGCCCTTGAAACCTATCACTTATCTCTAAGGTAGGTTAGAGTCTGCCTCTCAACAGTCACTTCATTGCTTATGAGGGTTCTAGGGCTAGCTCTCTCGATTACTAACCCCAACATACACTTAAAGAACGACCACTCTCGAAGGCGCTTAAGGTAGGGCTTAACTTTCGAAGTACTTACAACCCTAAGCTCTTACAACTTTAAGGAAATGATAAAGCATAAGCAAAGCATAGAATCATGATAAACACCGAAAAAGCCATAGCATGCATTAAAAGTACTCAAAATAACATCATCCATCAAACCCAAGCCACCTAAAAGAATTCGTGGCTGGGCAATATCATCCAACGTATCATTGTGATAACATCACCAAATATATAACGATACAACAAGAAATTGCTATAGCGACAAAAAAAGGTGAACTCTCTCTCCGCCATGGACTGCCCGACTGTCTTAGGCCCACCGCCTCTCTCGAGGCCGGTGAGGCCACTCCTTGGAGCTTCAACGATGGAGGACACCAAGCGAGAGAAGATGAAGGTGGAAACTTTTCTCCCCTTTTCTCTCTCTTCCGCCTCTCTTTTTGCAATGCTCAGAATACCACCCTTTGCTCCAAGTTTCTCTCCCTTTTATATAGTGGATGCTTCTAGGGTTTGGTGCCCTAAAGATGCCTTGATATTCCCAAGGAATATCCACCGACAAGGTCTGCTACGAGGGGACAAGGGAGACAGTGTGCAGGTGGGCACCGGCTCCTGCACATGTCAGTTCGTCCTTTTCTGCATGTTCACATGTTTCTACAGCTTACGTGTATCTCACGTCCTGGCCAATGTCTGCTTCCATCATGCTATAGCAATTCCCGGCACTGGCTTTCTCTTAACTCCTTTCTTGCGCACCACAAAACCAAAAACCAACCTTCTAAGCAGTTTCCCTCGATATGGATCAACAACCAGCAAAGATAAATATGCACCCAGAAGAAGAAAATGCAACCAAAATGCTATGGTATGAACTCAAGAACAGGCAAATGCTATAGCAAAAAGGTATGAAAACAAGAATATTTATGCAGCTATCATTGACTTTTTGGTCAAAGTCAACGTTGACGTCAGCGGTCAAAGTCAACGCTGACGTCACTGGTCCAACGGCTGACTCGGCGAGTTGACTCACTGGGTTGACTCGGGCGAGTTGACTCACTAGGTTGACTCGGACGAGTTGACTCACTGGGTTGACTCGGACGAGTTGACTCACTGGGTTGACTCGGGCAAGTTGACTCACTAAGTTGACTCGAACGAGTTGACTCGATCAACGGGTCAGGTCAGTCAAAGGGTTGGGTTAACGGGCTTGACCGAGCTGACCAGTTTAATCGGTCCAGTCGGTTCAGATCGGTTCAGTCTACGCGGACCAACTCTTACCCTTAGGAATCAAAGGTCGCCGGACGGTCACCAGAATGTCGCCAAAAAGTCCGTTTCACGCCGTTTCTGTAGGAAAAAGCCACAATCAAACAAACCATCATTTTATTACACATCTAAAATCGAAATAACGTCGAAACTAACCCAAAACTCACCGGATTTATTCTTAACAGTTCGAACACGTTAAGAAAATGACGTAGCTCCGACGATGGGGTAAACGACAACGAACGATCGAACGGTAACCTGGGTTTTGATCAGCCTACGATGGGGAGTCCAGCAGCAGTGGTGGCGCGGCGAACAGACGCCCACGACGGCCGAAATCTTTGAAAAACCGAGAGGGTCTTAACCCTAGGTTCGAAGAACCTCCCACATCCGATTGCCTGTGATCGGTGCGACGAACGCGCGAGTGGACTTTGGGGTTTTCGTCGGCGTGCGACGGCAGGCTTATCGGTGGCGGTGGAGCACATCACGACGTGGCGGTGAGGCAAAGGGATGGTGGCCGGTTCGGTTTAAGGGAAAAGATGAAGATCGACGATAATGGGGGAGGTTTCTGGAACTTTTGGGAAATCATACCCTAATTAATTCACATTCAATATGGTAGGTAGGATATTTTTAATTATTTTATTATTCTATTATTTAAAGATCTAATAAAATTTAATGGGGATGGCTTATAACCAAGATCATCATTAGCTGAATTGGCTGGGCACCCGGCTAAAACACTTGAGGTTGTGGGTTTGATTCCCACAACCCTCAATTTCGATTTTTCTTTCTTTTTTAATTTCTTAGGGTGTTACAGCCTCGATCCTGGCCGTTAATGTCGTGGAGGTCAAAGGTCGATTTGGAAGCTGGAGCGGCTCGGACGTGGCTCGTACGCGCGCGTGGAGGAGATGGATGGTCACGCGTGGATCTCACACGCGAGGGGAACCGATGTTGGCCGTTCGATCTCGAGCTGGATCTGACAGGTGAGGCTTCTGCGGCGCTAGGGCTTGAGGGAGCTTTTAGGGTTTTTTTGTCAGGGGCCATCTGTACCGTCAGATCTAGATTAGATCTGACGGTGGAGATCCAGCTGCGCAAGAACAACAGATCATATTAAGGTTTTTTGTTGTTTTAATTATTTTGGACATATTGGGCCATGTAATTTATACTTATATTTTTTTGGGTTTTTTAATGTTAAATGGACTCTTTAATTATAAATAAACAATTTGGGTTGTTATTATTATTATGTTTATTAGCCTTTGTTTATTTATTGGGCATGTATATATATATATATATATATTAGTCTTTTTGTTTTTTTTAGATTTATTTCAAAATAATAATTATAATAATAACGATAATAATAATAGTAGTAATACTATATGCTAATAATGGCTGATAGATAATAATAATAATAGTAATATTAGATAATAATATAAATAATAATAATTATAATATAGTGGATGATATAATAAAATGGTAAGGTGATATAACATAGTATATTAGTAATCTTTAGGGTTTTTTCAATCGAATAATCAATAAACAAATATAATAATCAAATGGCATTACACATATATACCACTATTAATAATACTATCAATATATATTTTTTGTTTTTCTTTTCTTCTTCTTTTTTGTGTTTTTTTTTTCTTTTTTTAAATATATGATATACAATTAATGAAGCCCATTATTTAAAAATAAAAATAGGGTGACACCCCGGATAAAATAGGTGATTACAGTCATCTATAAACACCACTACAAATTTATCAAGATAGGGTCTAAAAACCCGATTCATCAAATCCATAATGGCGGCCGATGCATTGGTTAACTTAAAGGGCAATGGATATTTGTTCTTGATGGTTACTTTTGTTTTTCTTTTCTTCTTCTTTAGTACATCACACTCCTTAACCCTAATTTGATAGTACCCCGACCTTAAATCGATCTTGGAAAATACAGAAGCATCCTTTATTTGATCGAACATGTCTTCTGTTCTAGGCAATGTATATTTGTTCTTGATGGTTACTTTATTCACCAATCGATAGTCAATACACAATCGCATTGAACCATCTTTCTTCTTTACAAAGAGAACCGGTGCTCCCCAAGGCGAAGAGCTCGGTTGAATGAAACCTTTGTTCAACAAGTCTTGAATCTGAGCCTTTAATTCTTTTAATTCCACAGATGTCATGCGATATGGTGCAACGGAAACTGAAGCAATCCCAGGCTGCACATCGATGCCAAACTCCACTTCACGGGTTGGGGGCAATCCCAGAAGTTCATCAGGAAATACATTGGGAAATTCACATACGGTGTCAATGTCTCGCAATTGTGATTTCCTTTGGTCTCCAATGTCAAAGCATACAATGATAGAGTTTTTGTGTTCATCAGTACAACATTTTCCTTCTCCAGACCTCGAAGGTACAATTTCCTTTTACAACAATCTACCCAGGCTTGATGGTCACCAAGCCAATCTAAGCCTAGAAAGACATCGAATTCATGAATTGATAAAGCCAACAAATTGGCCGGAAAAGGAATCCCTTGGATCATTAAGGGGCAGTTCTTACACACAACCCTCACGGTGACACAATCTCCTAAGGGATTGGTTTCAGTAATTCTTGATGCTATTGGTTCGGAAGAGATATTGAACTTCTTAGCTACAATGGTACTTATAAAAGAGTGAGTAGAACCAGGGTCGATCAATTCATATAAGGAATGTGAATATAGCTCCATGGTACCTGCAATGACATCAGGTTCATCCTCTTCTTCTCTACTCTTCACATGATACATTTGGGCAGGGGCTTTTGAATCTTGCTTATTAAAGGGTTTCCCTGGACCACTTGATTGCCCATAATTTCCCGATGATCCTTGCTTTGATCCTTTACCTCGAAAGGATTGAGCAAGAGAAGCACCAATAGCAGGTGTAGCGGTAGATTTAATTGCATTCGAAGGACAATCACGTATAAAGTGACCCTTCTCACCACAGTAGTAACAGGCTCCAGTCTGCTTACGACATTGACCCGCTGGATGCTTATTCTGACAATAACTACAAAGTGGATGCTGGTTGCCTCGATTTGAACCTCCAGTGCTACCAACGGACGCTGCTTTAGCAAAAGTCTGTGTCACAGACTGAAGCCTCTCAATGTTTCCATATCGGGAGAGCTGCAGATAGATATTCTATTTGGGGCCTTGATATCCCCTTTCTTGTTCCATCTCAGAGGTCGGGAATCATCCCTAAACCTTTTCTCAGACTTTCTAGACCCACCAGCTCTTTGAGCTTTTTGTGCAGCTTTAGTGGCCTTAAGTCGATTCACAAGATCTTCGAAATCAGAAATGTTGAGTGCAGTAAACATAGGGAGTAGTTCATCATTGAGCCCTGCAATGAACATCTAGCACTTTTCTTCCTCCTTAATATATTCTGCACCATATCTACAGTACTTGCGGAAATCATGGATGTATTGTTCGATCGGTCGACCACATTGCTTGAGATGAAGGAAGACGTTTCGCCTTTCAGCAAGGTAAAAATCACTGATATATTTCTTGCGGAATTCTTTAAGGAAGAACTCCCAAATCATCTGTCTTCAGAGACTGCCAATATGGTAGTTTCCCACCAATGAAGCACCTCATCAGCCAACAACACGATAGCACACTCGAGCTTGTGCTCATCCGAGAACTTAAGTTGCTTATTCAAACTCTGCAAGGTGTTGTCGAACCAGTATTCGGCAACTTCAGGGTTGTCATCATCTTGTCCAGTAAAAGTATAAGCTCGATATTGTTAGAGCTTATTAATAGGTGCTCGAGTGTGTTCAACAGTAGGAGAAATAGGTTGCACGGCTTGTTCGGCCCTCATAGCTATCATAAACTACCTGAAAATGTCGACCATGTTCTTGTAACACTCAGCCTGAGCGGTAGGTGCTGCAGGCTCGGTACCCTGAACAGGAGGGTCCTGCGATTGTGGTGGGTTCTGAGGATTTCCTCCTCTAATCTCCTCGCCATGTGTCGAGGAGCCGGTGGCAAGCTCGTCTATCTGAGCTTCATTAGTTTCAGACATATCTATATCAAAGATCGGATTAGTCGACAAGTCACAATATACACAATATATAACTCCTAGGTGGCAAAGTAACACAATAACAATGCAACAAGCTTCGGTTTAGTCCTAGAATTGACTAAATTCTAGCTTTGATACCACAAATGTAACACCCTCTTTCGGGTCTGGTCGAGAACCGGGTCGGAAGGTGATATCGATGATCAATACAGTGAATGATGCAATAAAAATTCCAGTTTAATATTAGCATTTAAACAATAACATACAATGAATCATTAACACAATTTAACTTAGTCCAATTGATCCATACGAAGCAGTAATTAATCATTCAGGGCTAATTCCCAACTATTATAAGTTTTAGGGACCAAATTGTAAATTTGACAAATTAAGGGTCCTTCAATGCAATTGATTATACTACCTTGAGATTCACCACAATATTAACGTACAATTTAATCTTTCAAATCTAGTGGCTAAACTGTGAACATTGTAATCTGTCTTATATGCATTTAACTAACTTAACTAACCCCGTATCAAAACACCTTAGGGACGTTTCGAAACGGGTGGATGATGGTCAACCCATGTTGACTTTAGTCTTTAGTCCATTTCGATACGACAGCCCCTATATCGGAACAAATTGACTTCCTTTGACTTTGACCCATTTCGATACGTTATGAACCCGTATCGAAACAATAGATTCCAATGACAAAATTTTCCGAAACAACTATAGACCGTATCGGTACTCCCCTGTTCTTTAGGTTCAATTATGCTTACCCGTATCGAAACTCCATCACCCGTTTCGATACAGCCTGACATGTAATGACAAATTTTTGTTGGTTTTTATTTGATTTGACCTACCGAAAGATGTCAAAATGCAATGAAACTTTACACACAACATTTCAATGGTATAAACTACTAGCATGCCAAATTTCATGACCAAACGAATACGCTTACTATGTTTTGACCTTTATGAGCTAAGTATGCACTTTTAAACTACTTTAAGCCAAAACAAAAGGGCCATTTAGGGCCATCAACCATATTATGACATAGACATCACACAAACATACCAAAATAGGCATAAATGACTAGTTCAACTACTTTGCCACCTTCCTAGGAGTTCATAAGTCAAAACACATTACTTTAGGGCTTTTAGTGACTTGTCTTCCCGTGACTACCTGATCCTCCAACACACGATCTTTCAACCTAAAATGTATGAGATGAGACACGTTAGGCATACATTGCTTAGTGAGGTAGTCTTAACAAAATGAACAAAAATGTGACAAGTATCTATATACATGCTCTCATGCTCATCAATGTCAATACTATGTATCAATAACAACATTGCTCTCCAACCCACACAGCGGAAACGGTGGCTAACAGCTCCCAGTCCCACGAGGTAGAGCAACAGATGACAGCAACAATGGAACCCATGATGAGAGAGGATCCACCAGCAGAACCCATGGTAGAAGCAACCAGGAAAAGAAAGCGGCACATCATCTCTGCCGAGCCAAAGGAAGAGGAGTCTGAATCTGAGCCAGACCAAAGTGCAGCTCCTCGCCCCACTCCTAAGAGAGTCCAGCCGCCGCAGACAACAACGATTTCACCTGCCAAGTCTGCCGCCCGGACACCCGCCAGTCGCCGCCTTATCATCCAATCTTCATCCTCTTCCTCCTCTACCAAGAAGACCCCAGCTTCTTCCCAGCCCTCCGCCAACTTCTAGTGTTATTTCTTTTCTTTATTTCATTGCTTATTTTTATGTTTTAATTATCTTACTAGTATTTATTTTTTCTGTTTTTCTTTTTTAATTTATTTTGTGCATTGAGGGCAATACCCATCTCGAGTTGGGGGTGGGGGTTAGCACTCATTTTGTTTAGGCATAACTAGTGCATATTAGATTGCATTATACTTGCCTTAAAAAATTAATCAAAAGAAAAAAATGTTAGAAGTTGTGCCTATGATAGGATAGCCGACTTAAAATTTTCGCACAAACTAAAAAGAACTCAATTTTGGGGAAAATATGAAGTAAACTTAGAATTTTTATATAAATTCCAAAAATGAAAAACACTACTATTACTTGCTGAATTTGTTAGAATTTCTGATAAACATTTCCTGCTTGAATTATTTGTAAAATTCTAACACAGATTGCAGGAAGCTGTCGCGACAGGCAACAAACAGAGAAAGAAAAGCACTACAACGACAAGAAAGAAAATTTTATGTTGTCTTTCTCTAGAGGTGCCCGAAAATGGCTCTAGGAAGAATCATGTGCAAGGACACTCCGCTTCTATCAAAGTCCATAAATCTGAAAAATCCTTGAAGTGACGAACAAATTAGCATGAGTGAATGAAAGTCTTCACGAGATGATCTACTCAATGCGTTCGGGGTTTTGTAGTTTTCTCTTATCTTAATTTTAGACCTAGAAGAGTAGTTGTGATGAGATGAAGCCCTTACTACCATGATTAAATAATTGTGCTTAATTATGCTGCCTCGACAGCAACCTTTTATACCATGACAACATCATTGTTTACTTAGAATGTTCTTCAGATTCAGCCTGTACACAGTTTCTACACACACTGCACTAGCCTTGAGGTAATTTATGCTCTTCTCCTTTCACTAATATAATGTAGGTGCCACGGCCTTGAGGTGCTAAATCAAGTTTAAAACATGTTTTCCTTTCTGATTAGCTTAAAGGGCAAGTATGTTTAGGTTTTCATTGCTTGAGGACAAGCAATAGTTCGAGTTTGGGGGTGTGTACAATGCTCAATAGTCCTATATTTTATATGCATTCCATCTTATATTATTGTTGTTCTTAAGTACTTTTAGGCATATGTAGGTTCATGCATAACATATTTACAGTATTCTTTACTTTGCCATGATTTTATTGAATATCTTTAATTTGGTAAGGAAAAGATGTTGTTTTGGTTTATTTTGCATTTCAGGGCAATGAGTTGTTAGGAGGAGGACAGACCAGAGGAGAGGATGCAGAGGCAGCAGACCGAGGAGCTATAATGATGCAGTTCCAAACTGAGAAAGTCACTGCTGAGGACTTGCCACCCAGGGCAGCTAGCTGAGGAATTGGAGAATTGGAGTGCGATCGATAGAGCAGAAAATCTTGATTCTGACGATGCCATCCACGCAATTTTCTGACGCCTGGAGCAGCGAACAGAGCCGCCGAAAGAGGAAATCAAGATAACTTGTGATGTAAGGCAACGAGAAGGAGTCCACATTCAACTCAAAGAAGTCGGAATTAAAGGTTGCATTTAATGTAAAAGCTACTTTGAAGACTTATACTCCAAGGAGGACTTGACCTAGCTAATGCCTATATATACTTGACATATTTTGTAAGTGAAGACAACTTAGGTTTTCCTTTGGGCATAGTTTAGGTTTTCTTGCCACCATTATGTTCTAAATTTTCTCTTTGGTTTGGGTTATGTTGTAAACTAGTGTGAGAACGGTTGTTTAGGGATTAAGTTTATTTTTGCAATAAATCTTCAAGGTTTTCTTATTCCATGCTCTTCATAATTTTCAATTAAGTTCGAAAGATTAGTTGTTAACTATCTATTTGTTCGGTATCGAGAGACTCGAACTCACGAAAGGTATAAGTACGATCCTCATCCTAATCAAGTGTTGATCAATTCGACCTATACATAGGTACGAGTTTAAGGCGCCTAAATGAGGACGAACCAAAGTTGCTGTCTTTGCAAGATTCATGCCGTGACGGGTATCATCTGCAGTGGGCAACAAAAGTATTCTGACTTAGACATAAGCGGGATCAATATCGAAGCATTCTGCCGAGCCTTGAAGGTTTGCCGAGTTTGCCACCGAGCCAATCGTTCGTTCCACTGCCGAGGCATCGAAAGCGTCAAAGCAGCCATTCTGCCATCCTCCGCCAAGGCAGCAAAGTCTGGCAGCGCAAAGCAACTTAACCTATTCAACGCAGTTTCACAATAGGGAGCAGCATAATCTGACCCATTCTATCATCCTGATCTTTTCTATCAATTACTTGTGTTTTATTTACTTTTTATTCTTTATAAACTAAAAATCATTTGTGCATTTAATTTTCTTTGTGCAGGAATTATATTTCGAATAAGTTGTCCAATCCCTGTGGGAGACGATATCTTTTATACTATAACTTGACAGGAGTGTGCACCAAAACAAGTCTCAAATGCTCATCATGCTCTTTTTCGGTCTTCGAGTACACAAGTATGTCATCAATGAAAACAAATACAAAACGGTCTAGATAGTCTCTAAAAATTCTGTTCATCATGTCCATGAATGCTGCAGGTGCATTCGTGAGCCCGAATGACATCACAAGAAACTCATAGTGACCATATCTAGTTCTAAAAGCTGTCTTCGGAACATCACACTCTTTCACTTTCAACTGGTAGTACCTGGATCTCAAATCTATCTTCGAGAACACTGAAGCACCTATCAACTGATCAAACAAATCATCTATGTGAGGCAACGAATACTTGTTCTTCATAGTCAACTGATTCAACTGTCTATAGTCAATACACATACGCATAGTACCATCTTTCTTTTTCACAAACAACACGGGAGCACCCCAAGGAGAACTACTAGGCCTAATGAAACCACGGTCTAATAATTCTTGCAACTGACTCTTCAATTCTTTCAACTCTTTAGGAGCCATACGATACGGAGCTATCGAAACTGGATTAGACCCTGAAACAGTCTCAATCACAAACTCAACATCTCTGTCAGGAGGTAAACCCGACAACTCTTCAGGAAACACATTCGGAAAGTCGCACACTGTTCTAATATCTTTTGGTCTAGCTTCACTCATATTCGGATTCATAACATAAGCTAAGTAAGCCCCATATCCGAAATCCATCAACCTATGAGCCTCTAAAGCTGACACAACATTAGACAAGAACTTAATGTTCTCGCCTACTACTACTACCTCGTAGTCATCAGAAAGTTTCAAGGAAATCCTCTTCTTCTCAAAATCCACACTAGCTCGATGCTCAACCAACCAGTCCATACCCAAAATAATATCAAAGCCATAGAAGGAAGTTCCATCATATCAACAGCGAACACATGACCCTGAATCTTCAGTGGACATCTCCTATACATACGTCTAACCACAACTGTCTCACCAAAAGAACTAGTCACATGCATACCTACATCTAAAATCTCAACAAGTATATCTAACTTCCGTGCATGCTCACTCAAAATGTAGGAATGTGTAGAACCCGAATCAACCAAAGAAAGCAAAGACATAGACTGTAACTCAAAATTACCTTATATCACATCAGTGTCGTTCCCGGCCTCTCTCTGAGCATAAACTCTCGCTGGTCCTCCTGCCTCTGGCTGCACTGCCACAACATGAGCAAGGTTCCTCTTAGGATCTACCTTAGGTGCATCAGCCCTAGGCTAGAAGTAGCCACGACCGCGCCCACAGCCTCTCTGAAAATCATTCGCTCTCGCAGGAGCCTGAGCAATGTTCGGTGCTTGTGCCGCCTGATGCGGACAATCTCTCCTAAAGTGGTCCCTCGAACCACAGTTCCAACAAGCATGGAAGTTACTCCAACACTCACCAGTGTGCTGTCTCCCACAACGGGTGCACTCGGGCAAACGCCCTCCTCCTCTATGGCCCTGATGGCCCCTACCATGATGGCTACCGCCACGTCTATGGTCAAACTGATGTCCGCCACCTCTATGACTTTTGGCATCTCTACTGTCAAAGTGGTTATGCGTCTTACCAGAACTAGAACCACCAAATCGTTTGGCTAAACCCAAACTGTGCTCTAAGTCTTTGGCCCTCGCGACCAATACATCAAAGTCTGAGTAGTCAAAAGCTATCGTGTACCTCTTGATCTCCTCGCTCAACCCATAGTGGGAACGGTTATAGCGTTCCACTTCAGTAGGAACCAACGCTGGAGCGTACCGACTCAAGTGAACAAAACGGATCTCATAATCAGTCACAGAAGCATCTCCCTAAGTAAGGGCCATAAACTCTCGCTTCTTCTCATCTAAATACCTCGGTCCCAAGTACCTCTTTCTAAAAGCAGACTCAAAGAAATCCCAATCAATCTCTGCCTCTGGAACTCCAGTAGTAATGGTGACCCACCAAGTGTAGGCATCACCCTGAAGCAAGGAAATCACACAGCCCTATCTACGTGCGCCCACACAACCCATCTGAGCTAAGATACGAACTGTCTTCTCCAACCATAACTCAGACCTCTCTGGAGTAGATCCTCTGAACTCTTCGGCCCCCAAGCTACGGAGCCCCTCCAAAGGTAGACTAGCATCGTCACACCTAGGCTGAGCTGCAGCTTGAGCTCCCGCAACTGCGGCCTGAAATACTCCCGCTATAGCTTGCACTAGCGGAGTCATATCAATTTTGGCCGGACCTTGGCCACCTTGGCCACCTTGAGGCCCCTCTCTTTCAGATCCATCCTCGCCCCCAACTCCAGGCGGAGGAGGTGGTGGTGGTGGAGGTGGTGGAGGAGCTCCAACTCCAGCAGCCACAGGCCCTTCTATATGAGCCTCCGCTCCAATCACCGGCTCAACAGGAGCCGCAACACGTGGTTCCTGACGAAACACCCTCGGCCTAGACATCGCTCACAAACGATAACTACAACCACAACAAACAAAATATACAAGATTAGGTTAGCAAGGCAAGGCTTCCAAGTGCTCAAGTACGTTTCCCTCACTTAAAAATTCTTTTCCGATGTAATAGTAGCAATGAGACTCCCAAACAACATGCTTTTGAACAAAATAATCAACATACTTGTCACACAAGCAATCATACTTACAAAGCAAGCAAACACCGTGCATATCAATACTAAACTTGAACTTACCTCACTTACCTGCCCAAGGTCTCGGTAAACTTAGGCTCTGATACCAACAAGTGTAACCCCCTCGTCCCGGTCCGGACGCTCGACCGGTCCGAGTGGGCCACACGGGGAAAACCGAAGCAAAACCCGTTAAGGTTCCTCCCCGGTTAATGACCCAGAAAATTTCTTTTTAATTTAATCTTTTCTAAAGGCTCATTCAAATCCTATGTGATCATAACAGCGGAAAGACAAGCATTCATAAAACAATAACTCGAACCACCTAACTAAAACATACCATTTTTAAATGATTAAGCAGGCCGTTTCGAAACACCCTCAAGGTGTATCGAAACGCCTTGACCTGGTGAACGGTTCTAAGCCTACACGAAGAGGCCGTATCGGAACGGAAGTCAACCGTTCCGAAACACCCTCCATGGTCAACTTCTCGTGGTCAACGAGATTTTGACCGTTTCGAAACCCTTAGACCCGTTTCGGAACACCTTCATCTCGTCATTTTCTCAGAATTCCAGTAGCGAAAATGTACTGAAACGGCCCCTACACGTTTCGAAACGCCCGGCCAAAAACAAAGGGACCGTATCGAAACAGGGTAGCCCGTTTCGAAACGCCCTCTGTCTGCAGACTGGTTTTAGCTGGTTTATGGCACAAGGATGTACCTAAACCCCTCTAAAACTTCCAACATCACACTAACATCAATCCTAAGGCAAACCAACATAACAAGCATGCTTAAAACATCATTACAACAAGGCTAAACACTAAAGGCAACAACATCACAAATACCACACATCCATACATAGCATTAAAGGTATTAAACTTCAACATGGCCAACACTTAGGCAAAATAAGATAGGTAAAGGCCAATATGGTTTACAAGCAACATGGCATCTAAATCCCAACTAACAAAGCATATGAAAGGAGTCTAGCATGCTCCTAGCAACAACAACAACAACATAATCCAAAAGCATCATAACACGGTTACATGTCCCATTGCTTGACCATTACATCAATATTAAATTGTTCATACTTGGTAGCTAAACAAGCACCACGAAGCACACTTGGAGCCCCCCTTCTTGCACTTAGCAACCCACGAACTAAGGATCTACATTGTCGAACAAAGAGAGAGCGTAAGCAATAAAGCTTTGTGAGGGTAAGCTCTTTGAAAACAAACCTCGACAATGCAGGGTCCAAGCACGATCTCAACAAAGGTAAATGCATAATTACCAAAGATCCTCAAGAGCCAAAAGTTAAAGATGCATGAACAATATCCAACTATATGCCATGCTCAACAAGCTCTAATTCACAACATATGTAATCACATATAAACATCCAAATAGAGATCACATTCCACAACAAAGTGGTATACATATCAATCAATATTGGCACCTAGCTATGACCTGAATACACGGATAAACACGTTGGAACTCACATCCAACAACCACTTTACCTCACGGTGGGATTACACTCATCACTGGTCTCGCGGAGGGGATTCCTCTCATCCTCACGCCCCGTCGATGGGATTCCACTCATCATCGACTAATATGTATAACAATTTCCGGGCGAAGCCGTACTCCTCCTTGGTGACTCAACGTGACCAAGGCCACGCGCGAATTTAGACTCTTGTGTGCACACTAACATCCTAATGATCGGTCATTTGTACTCAAGCATACTAGTGCCAACATTTAACTCAATCCACAACATTCATTACAACCAATTCCGTGCTTAGCACGTACTCACCATGATCACAATCATGAACCATTCACATGCATATCATAATGCATCACAAATCAAGCCTCATCTCACATGTATAACACATTATACATAAGCAATCATATCACAAGTCATACGAGGCATAAACATCCATTACAAGTTCAACCAATGGCTCTAGTTTAAGTTTAGGATTAGGCTACCACCCTAATCCTAACTCTAGGTGGGTCTACCAAGCCCGACCTAGTCCACATGCTCGAACCAACATTTAAACCACTTTAAAACGTTAACCACTCACCTAAGCTTCCAAGCTCCAAGCCAAGCAAGCAACCACCCTCAAGCTTCCGGATTTCTTCCCGATGCTTCACCGACACAGGTTCTCGCTTCTAAACAACCTCAATACAATTCAAACAACCTCAAATCAACCCAAGCATCAAAGTACTAACCCGGAATACAATTCAAACACAATTCACAATGTTTCAAGCCATGAACAAACCCCACATTTAGCAATACCGGGCAGCCCCAAAACCTCATCCAAAACCCATGTTTCCAACCCCTTTTATACCCACAAATGATCCCAAATCAACCCCTAAACATAGCACTATCAATAGCCCATCAATTCCAACCTAAAACAACCCCCAAAACATCTAAAACCCTTCAAAAACCCCCTTTAAACCCAATTTCGGGAATTTGTTCAAAACCAAGAAAAATTCATATATGTGGTACCATTTAACCCCTAGACTTCATAACTAACAACATTAGGTCGAAAAGTTAAGTTAAACATAGTAAAGGCACCATTTTAATCAAAACCCTTGAAAACTCTAATTCCAAAACTTTAACAAAAACAAAAACTAATTGTACTTTCGAAGAGAGGAAGTTGAGGAGAAGTAAAAAATGGTATTACCTTTCAAAAACGGGTTGAAATGAAGGAGCTTTGTGATGGAATAGTGGAAGAGATGAGAGCTCTCTCTTTTCACGTTGAAGAAGAGAGTGAATAGTGAAAGATGGTGAGAAATGGGTGTTTTAATTGTTTTGTTTCAATTTAAAAGCTAAAGACCACTTTGCCCTTAATGAATTGTACCATTCACAAAGAAGGAGATCCATTGCTATTTGGGCTCAAATTAAAATATGTTCAACGCCATTTATTTTGAAAATAAAACCCGAACATTATTTTAATCATAAAACTGAATCTGAAATAATATTAAAATATTATTTTCACCTGACCCCTAGACCCGGGTGTTACACCCATATCTCTTTCAACAATGCTCTCTCTCTCTCTCTCTCGTCACTCTAGAAACCTCTCCTTTACATCTGCCGATTCATTTGTCGCACCAATCTAATCTGTAAAATTATTTTGTAAAGCCAACAAAAGAGTGATTCTTAAGGAAAACAAAGGTAGCAATAGAAATAGCAAGAGAGAGCCTATGAAACCCCAGATCTCTCTTTGTATTTTCCTCGTCGGAGCTCAAAATCCTAAAGAAAATGGTGCAAAAATCATTGATCTATGCATTTGTATCGCGTAGGGAAGTTAGATAGCAGAGTACACTATATTCAGTGGGAATTTCAACTCTATAGCTTTACAATGACTCCAAAAGCTTCCTTCTTCTAACAAGTCCACTTACAACTGTGAATGTCATACCTTCAATTAGCTTGTTGACTACGGCTACAACTAATTCTTTTTTTTTGTTTTTTTTCAAGAAATTTAAATTTCGGCTTCTTCTCTTTTAAAGTTTGGGTCTTTGGGAAATGTTTTTAGAGTATAATTTTTAGCTAGAAACGAAATGGGATTCATGACCTTTAGGGAAAGTTTGGATTTGATTTATCCCATTATTTATGAGAAATTTGCCTGGTAGGAGAGCTGATAGGATATTTTGCTTTATTACCGTTATCTTTTACTTCAATTAACACCATCTCTAGTTTTTGTGCATTATAGCATCTGAAACTACTCGAATCGATTGTTTAGTAAATGAGAGTTTATTATGGAGATCTTGAAGTTTTACCATTATTTTCCTTGTGTGTGGAGTGCTAGGATCGTGCAATACTGAGCTTGTAGAAAATGAAAGGCTTTGGTTTTAATAAGCGCGCTAAGGCGCTGGGCGCATGGAGGCGTTGAGGAAAACGCCTCTGCCTATAAATGCGTAGTGAAGTGCCGAAGGCGCAAGAAGGCGCCGGTAGGCACACGTTTTTTCAAAGGCGCTGGGCGCGACGTTTATTACGTCTTTAGGGAAGAAAAAGACAAAACCAGATCATTCTTTTATTTTTTACTTATTCCTCTATTGTTTAGTTTCTCTTCTCTTCTTCGTGATGAAGAAGAAGCAAATTTTTTTAATAATTTTTAAATTTATTTTGATTCCCTAAGTATTTAATTGTGGTACAGTTGGCCATCATTTAGTAGTGCTTTTTCATTTCTCTATTTTCCTATAAATGACTTAACATAAAAAAGTAAAACCTTTTATTTTATTTTGGATGTAACGCCCCGGTTTTGGGCTTAGAAGTCTTGGGCGTTGACCGGTCGGTCAAAGTGCTGTTCGAATCATAAGAGGTTAAATTAGGAAAGCCTAGTTCGGGTTGCATTAAAAATATGGAAAAATGTTCTAAAATCATCTTTTAATATAATTAAGTGAACTGTGAAATCAATTTTGGAAAATGAGTTTTGGAAGTATGACATTTTGGCTAGTGACCAAAATGTAATTTTTGAAAGTTTGGTGGCTGTTTTATAAAGGGTTGAAACTTTGAATCTTTAAGGAGCTATTTACCCAAAGGGAGTTTCTCCAGATTTTTCTAAGATATTTTGAGTTATATTTCTGATTTTAAAGATTTCATAAAGGAGGGAAATCTCATTTTGCTATTTTTCTCAACTAACTTCTCATTTTCTTTCTCTCTTTTTCTCTCAACCCAAACACTCCATTTCCAGAATTTTTATTCTGATTTTCTCACCTAAATTCCTCCTTTCAACTCTCAATTGATTGCAAATCAACATATCTTCAAAACCTCTTCAATTGCTACAAGTTTCATCAAGGATTTTCATTCCAAAAAGAGGAGAAACTCGAGTTTGGAGGTAAGAACGTCCTTCTCCTCTGAACTTCAAGTTCTTTACTGAAATTCCTAAGTTTTCAATCCTAAATTGATGTTTAATTAAAGGCTTTTAAGTTGATTTATGGATCTTGGCTAATTATGCAAGATTTTGATGATTTCACATGATTTTCGTTAGATCTGATTGATCTGTGTTTTGAGAGGTGTTTTTGATGTTAAATGATCTCTAAAATGATGTGGAATTGAGTTTTGATTGATGCAATCCCGGATAGGTTGAGTTTCCTAAGTTTAGCTTGTGTTTTAAGGTAGTTTTTGAGGTGATCTTGGTGATCTGACGTTGCTGGAGGTATAAGGTTGTTATTAGATTGTTTTTAGATGTTTAATGATGTTAATGGAAGTGTGGATTTGCTGGTTTATGGCTGGGCTTTGTTTAGAAGTGTTATGGATGCATTTTCGGTTGTGTTTGGTGGCCGAAAATGGAGGTTGAATGAGAGCAGCGAGTTTAGGTGCTTTCATTGAAGCAATTAATGCATGATGATGCATTAATCCTCTGCTTTAATGTGTTGAAACAGGGGAGGCATCCTTGGATCCAAGAATTGTTGATCCGGAGGCTTGATTTGGTGCTTTGGCTTGAAGCAAAGTGGAAATCGGTGAGTGCATTTTGTGAAAATGGATATTCAGCTTTAAAACCAAGGTTTGAAGGTTTTGGGAGCTTAGTTTAAGTCTAAACAACTTTGCTAAGCTCAAGTGTAAGTTTTCGGATTTACTCTCTAGTGGTGGCCATGACTTGGATGTGATGCAAAATGATGATTGCATGTTTTAATTACTGTTTTGAAAGCATGTTTTAGCATGATAATTGCTGATGTTTTAAGCCATGTGTTGAAGGTAACTCTAGGTAGGAGTTCCTTGATTTTATACATTGTAATGATGTGGTTTAATGCTTTGAAATGCATGATGAAAATGGCTTGGCTTAATGCTTTAAAACAGTGGATTATATGATGTAAAATATGTATATTGGCAAGTGATGTTTTGTAAAAGTGAAGGTCACTAAGGTGGTTAAAAGTCCTTGAGTGAGCCTTGTTACTTAAGATCATCAAGGTGGTTAAAAGTCCTTGGATGAATCTTGTTGCGGACACTAAGGTGGTTAAAAGTCCTTAGGTGCTCCTTTCCATGGTGTTTAAAAGTCCATGGGGCCAAGGTGTTTAAAAGTCCTTGGGGCCAAGGTGTTTAAAAGTCCTTGGGGTGATTCAAGCTTTGGACACAAAGGTGGTTAAAAGTCCTTGTGTGGTCCTCATTCATGGTGTTTAAAAGTCCATGGCCAAGGTGTTTAAAAGTCCTTGGGGCCAAGGTGTTTAAAAGTCCTTGGGGAAAGTTATGGAACTTGTTTTATGAAATGAAATGTATCACTTGAGCCAATATGACATGTAAAGTATATTGTGAAGCATGAGATGCTTGTTTTAATGATTATGTTGAAGCATGAGATGCTTGATTAAATGTATTTTGAAGCATGGAATTGCTTGTCTTAAAGTATGCTTTTGAGCATGTACAATGGTTGATTATAAGCATGTTTTGTAAATGGTTTTAATTGCATTATTGAATTGTTTTTAAAGAGCATGCCTCACTAAGCTTTTGCTTACGCTCTCTCGTTTTCTTAATTCAATAATGCAGAGCAATAGAGTACCTTGAGGGCAGCAAGAAAGGGCAAGCAATCAAGTTCAAGTAAAGCTCAATGTATGAAGGTTTTATAAGTACTTTTAGCTTTTGGTTGATTTGGCAATGGGGGGACCAATGTGTATGTTTTGGGAGGTGTTTGAGACTCCCTAAGTATGTTAAATGTTGATTTAAATTGCTGGTTTTTGGATTGAATCCTTATTTGCTTGGCTATGAAGGTTTATGCATAAATGGTTAGCTTAAGTAGGAAGCATGCCATTTAAATTGGGGTTTTTCATATGTGATGGTTATGTGTTGAATTGATGATGCATTTTTGGTCCCTGCATGTTGAATGATTATGTGATATGGTTTGGTGTTGCTAGTTTGATGTTTGAAGCATGTTTGATGTTGTTTTCGAGCCAATTTCAGGCAGGGGTATCGGTACTCGGGCTTGCGTATCGGTACGCCTGAGCCAAATATGCACATTTCTGCCCAGGCGTATCGGTACGGTTGTGGGGGTATCGATACCGTATGAGTGCCGTATCGAAACGGGGGAACTCGTATCGATACCGTCTCTGAAGTTTGGTTACTGCCTTCCCCGCGTATCGATACGACACTAGGCGTATCGATACCTGACCGTTAATTCGGTTAAAAGTATCTTTATATGTTTTGTTTTGTTTACGTTTTGGTCCTGAATCTTGTTTGTTCAATTAAATGAGTTTGAGAAGTCCTTTTGAGCTGAAATTTCACAGAGAGGCATGAAACCTGACTAATTTCAAGATGGTAACTTTAATTTGGACTAAGTCCTCATATTTATCAGAAAATACAATTTGGTCCCTAAGGTTGTAATTTGTTCAATTGGGTCCCTGTTTGATCTCTGATGTTTGTGATCTTTGAGTATGTTGTTTGTGTGATCACAATTAGGGTTAATGTGCATCTAGATAAGATTAAAAAGAAAAAAAAGGGTCGTTAATCAAGGTTGACTTTCGGGTTGACTTTGGTTTTCCCCGTGTGACTTTCTTAATTCGGGTCAACCGTCTAGGCCGGGTTAAGGGGGTTACATTTGGTGGTATCAGAGCTGAGTTTTCGAGTAATTGGGAATGAATGTATGCATGATTGAAGTATGTTTAGCATGTATGCTTGTTGTTTGAAAGCATGTTCAGTGGCTTGTGTTGTTGATGCAATTGAGTTGTATGTTGTGATGATGCATGATGAGGGTACCCATTGCCAAACAAAAGCTAAAGAAATGATGTTGATTTTGAAAGAAATTGAGCTTGAATACTTGAAATTGCTTACCTTGCTGGTCCTGACTTTGTTTTATTTGTATTGTTATGCATGGTAAAAGTATGGCACCACGTAGAGAGTTAAGGAGTAGCGTGAGAGCTACGACCCCGGAAGGGAATGTGAATGAAGAGAATACGGGTAGTGCTGTGTTACCTCCTCCTCCACCTGGTGGTGGTGGTGCGGAGAGGGAAAGAGCTGGAGCTGAAGCAGCTGGTGCTAGAGCTGCAGGACCTGAGGTTGGTCAGGGGCAAGCGATGCCTGACATGACGATGCTGGTGCAAGCTATTGCGGGTGCTTTTCGAGCAGCAGTAGCTGGAGCTCAAGGAGCTGGGCATCAGGGAGATGCTGGTGCTAGATTACCCTTAGAGCGTCTGCGCAGTCTTGGTGGGACTGAGTTTAGGGGTATGTCAGCTGAGAGGTCGGAAGCTTGGCTGGAAAGTACCAATCGTGTCTTGGGACAGATGAGCTGCACTGATGTGCAAAAGCTGGGATGTGTGGTGTCTTTGCTGCAGAGTGATGCTTATACGTGGTGGACGACCACAATCTCTGGGATGGCTGAAGCTGACATCACTTGGACATTCTTTCAGAATGCGTTCAAGAGGAGATATCTGGGAGTTAGATATCTGGATGAGAAAAAGCGTGAATTCATGTCTCTGACCCAAGGGAGCATGAGTGTGGCTGAGTATGAAGTACAGTTCGTACGTCTCAGTCAGTATACACCGGAGCTGATACCTGATGAGCGAGAGAGGTGCGAAAGGTTCCGTTATGGCTTGGTGACGGAAGTAAAGACCTACATGTTGGCTGCTGAGTACAATGATTTTGATGTGCTAGTGGGCCGAGCAAAGGACATAGAGATGAATCTGAGTTTGTCTGCGAAAGGTGCTGGAGCGAGTTCTGGGAAGAGGGCTGCTGAGTATAGTTCCGGAGGTGGACGGAACAAGAGGGGACGTGATCAGAGGTTTCAGTCCTCAGCTAAAAGAGGTGGAGGTGCACCTGCTAGGGGGTGGCAATGCTAGAGCTGACCCTAGTGCTTGTTGGATTTGCGGTTCACGTGGTCACTTGAAGCGTGACTGTCCTCGTGCTGGGAGGGAGGTGCAAGCTCCTGTTGTGGCAGCCGATTATGAGTGCTGGAATTGTGGTTCTGCTGACCACTTGAGGCGAGATTGTCCGAGGATGGCTGGTGGTCAAGAGCGTGCTCCTGTTGTTGCAGCACCGCAGAGAGGTCGTGGGTGCGGCCGTGGTAATTTTCAGAGGCGTGAGGAAGGTGGTCGCGGAGTAGCTCATGTTGTAGCTATTCAGCCTGAGGGTGGAGGCCAGGCGAGAGTGTATGCTCAGCGCGAGGGAAGGAATGATGCAGATGTGATTGCAGGTACCTTTACTTTGCAATCCTTGTCATTGCTTTCTTTGATTGATTCTGGATCTACGCATTCATACATTTTGCGTGAGCGTGCTGAATTGCTTGGTTTGCCTGTTGAGTCTTTGGATGTTGGTGTTAGAGTCACTAGTTCTTTTGGTGAAACTGTTGTGACTCGTAAGCTTTATAGAAGGTGTCCTTTGGTTGTTCAAGAGCATGTCTTTCATGTTGATCTTATGGAGTTGCCCTTTTATGGTTTTGATGTAATCCTTGGTATGGATTGGCTTGCTGAGCATCGTGCTGTTGTGGATTGTGAGAATAAGCGGGTTTCGCTTAAGCTTGCGGATGATTATGAAGTGGTGGTGGTTGGTGAGAATGTGAAGTTTCTAGCCAATGTTGTTTCTACCTTGGAGGCGAGCAGGATGCTGAGGCAGGGTTGTGAAGCTTATCTAGCTTTTGTGATGAATCCTTGTAACCCCCGTAGCCCGGCCTGGACGGTTGACCCGAACTACGAAGATTACACGGGGAAAACCAAAGTCAACCCGAAAATCAACCTTGATTAACAACCCTTTTTTTAAACTTAATCTTGTCTAGATGCACGTTAACCTTAGATGTGATCACACAAACACCATGCTCAAAGATCACAAACATCAGAGATCAAACAGGGACCCAATTGAACAAATTACAACTTTAGGGATCAAATTGTAATTTCTGAAAACTTTAAGGACTTAACCAGATTTTAAGTTACCAACTTAAAATTAATCATGTTTCATGCTTCTCTGCCAAATTTCAGCTCAAACGGACATCCCGAACTCATACAATTGCACAAACAAGATTCAGGACTAAAACGTAAACAAAACGAAACATCATAAGATACTTTTAACTGAAATTAACGGTCCGGTATCGGTACGCCACGTGTCGTATCGATACGCGGGGAAGGCAGTAACCAAACTTCAGCAGCGGTATCGATACGAGTTTCCCAGTATCGATACGGCCTTCATACGGTATCAGTACCTGTTCAACCGTACCGATACGCCTGGGCAAGAACGAGCATATTTGGCTCAGGCGTATCGATACACAAGCCCGAGTACCGATACCCCTGCCTGATTTCGACTCAAAACCATCAACAATCATGCATCAAACATCCAATTAACATCACCAAACCATTCCATATGATCATTCAACATGCAAGGACCATAAATGCATCACCAATTCAACATATAGCCAACACATATGAAAAGCCCCAAATTCAATGGCATGCTTCCTACTCAAGCTATCCATTTAAGCATAAACCTTTCCAAAGCAACCTCAATTAAGCCAATTCATGTTCAACAACATAGCAACAGCATTTAAGCATTCTTAACAACATGATCAACATATACGATCACATACACATCAATCCGAGAGATTCTACCCCCATTGCCCTTATTAACTATAGCTATTCACTGAGACATACATCTCCATTGGAGTCCACCTTGAATCCCTTGCTCCTTGCTGCCCAAACTTCAAGAATCTGCATTGATGGACAAAAAGGAGCGTAAGCACTTAATGCTTAGTGAGGAATGCTCAAAACCAAAACACCATCAATGCAGCGGGTCTTTAAAACACTTTAAAACAAACCCGATTTGATTACCAAAACCATGTTGAAAAACCCCTTTACAACATCAAGCTCAAAACATGCATAAACACCATATGCCAAGCTTAATCAAAACCATGGAAAACACTTCCATTTCACAACATACCTTTCTTTAACTTGTAAACCATAACGAGCAAGAAACCATTTAAAACCATAGCTTAATAAACCATCTCATGCATTTAACCAAGGCAACATAAAACCATAACATCATCATCACATGCCTTTAAAAACAAGTCATACAAGACTCCAATGCAACGTAGATATTTCATGCTCACATACAACATTTACCAAATGATTACCAACACTTGTTCAACTTAACAAGTAAACATGCCATCACTAGCATCATACACTTTTCATGCAACAATGCAACAATCCAAGCATCTCATGCTTCTCATGCAAACATGCATCAATTCAAGCATCTCATGCTTCACATGCAACCATGCATCATTTCAAGCATCTCATGCTTCACATGCAACCATGCATCATTTCAAGCATCTCATGCTTCACATGCAACCATGCATCATTTCAAGCATCTCATGCTTCACATGCAACCATGCACCAATCCAAGCATCTCATGCTTCACTATGATCAAGAACATTACATTGGCTTCCAAGTGATCAACCACAATTACTTTTCAACTCAACATTCCGATCGGATACGCGGATTCCGAGCGTTGTCCCTACGCTCCATACACCCTACCAATCCAAGGTCTCCCAAATGGACTTTTAAACACCATTTGACCTTACAAGCCTAAGGTTCCCATGTATGGACTTTTAAACACCATACAACCTTAGCTTTTACCGAGGTTTCCATGCATGGACTTTTAAACACCATACAACCTCAACATGCACAAGGTTTCCGCGTATGGACTTTTAACCACCATACAACCTTTGCATAACCGATTGGTAGTTGTATAAATCACTAACGAGGAACGAGACATCCCACACAAGATCCACACATGGACTTAACCACTGCCATTGTGATCTCAACAAGCATAAGGTTCTCACATATGGACTTTTAACCACCATATAACCTTTGCTCAACCAAGGTCCTCGAATGGGCAACAACCTCCATTATGACCTTATCAACCTAGGTCCTCGAGTGGGCAACAACCTCCACTATGACCTCATCTCGTTAGGATACTTGAAGGGAGCTTATCCGGTCCACACTTGACCACTCCACCTCCAAGGCGACTTTATTCACGGTGCACCCAATCCTATAGCCGGCTAACTATATCCGATCAACGAACCAAGAACCATTTACACCTCTTGCCAATATAACCATCTTACCATATTATCCAATGTTCCACATGCATGAACATAATGCAAGCTATCACATCATTAGCCCAATGATTCACATGCATAACCAATATGCAAAACCATTACATCATTAATCCAATGATTCACATGCATAACCAATATGCAAACCATCATTAATCCAATGATACACATGCATAACCAATATGCAAAACCATCATTAATCATCATCAATTCACTGTTTTTAAGCATCATACAAAGCCATTGATCAACATGCAACACTATGCATCAAAACCACACTTACCATGAACAAACCAAGGATCTCTTACCTTGAGCATCCTTCATAAATGGCTTTCAAAACCAGCATTAAACCATGCTAAAAACATGCTTACAAAATAGAATTTAAACCATGGAAAACACATGCATATCAATCATCAACCACTTTTGATTTTAAAACCAAATCACACACAATTCAAGAGCAAAAACCCAATCACTTACTCTTGAGCTTAGCAAAGTTGTTTAGACTTAAACTAAGCTCCCAAAAACCTTCAAACCTTGTTTCAAAAGCTGAAATCCCAACTTCACTAACCAATAACCAAACAAGACTAGCCAACAAGCCTTCCAAGCCTCCGAAACCTTCCGAAAACACCTCCGAAACTCACGGATCAAACTCCCCTGTTTCAAGCACACAAAAACAGAACATTAATGCATCCTTATGCATTAAAACACCAACAACAACAACACAACTCGCTGCTCATCACAAATCTAACAATTTGGCTACCAAACACAACCGAAATCACCTCCAAACACTTCCAAAACTTAACCCAGCCAAGATCCATCACTTCTAACCATTTTTATTCATCAAATAACATGCAAAATGATCACAACCACGTCCTCATACCTCCAGGTATAACAGATCACCAAGAACACTCCAAAAACAACCAAAAACTCAAGCCAAACTTAGGAAATTCAACCTATCTGGGATTGCATTGATTAAACCTCAACTTCTAATCATTTTAGCATTCATTTAACATCAATTTAACACCTCAAAACCCTGCCTAAACAGATCACACGAAATTTTCACCAAAATCACCAAGTCTTGCATTTTAGCCAAAAATCAAGATCTCAATTGAAAAGCCATTAATAAAACATAAATCAAGGATTGAGAACTTAGGAATTTCAGTAAAGAACTGATAGTTTAGAGGAGAAGGACGTTCTTACCTCCAAACTTGAATTTCTCCATTTTAGAGCCAAAAAGCTTGATGAAACAACTTGTAAATTGAGAGGTTTTGATGATGAGATGATTAGGAATCAAATGAGAGATGAAATGAGAGATTTAGATGTCAAAATCAGAGAAAGAAATCTGGAGAATTTTGTTTGGGTTGAGAGAAAATGAGAGAAAAGAGAATTTGAGAGAAAATGGAAAGTTAGTTGGAAATTTGGTTAAAATGATTTCCCTCCTTTTCATAATCTTTAAAATCAGATTTGAGCCTTAAAATATCTTAGAAAAATCTGGAGAAATCCTTTTTGGAATAATAGCTCCTTAAAGATTCAAAGTTTTCAGGACCAAAACGCAAACATTTCAAAACATATAACCATCAAATTCAGAGCCCAACGGTCGAGTGTTCCGAAACAGGGAGGACCTGTTCCGAAACACGGGACCGTTCCAAAACTGGTTCCGAAACGAGGCTTGGCAGTGGCATATCCGTTCCGGAATGGTTCCTCCCGTTTCGGAACGCCTAGGCCATTTCAGGCCCCTGTTCCGAAACGGTAGCACCCGTTCCGATACGGCCTGCCCAGATTTGCAGATTTTTGCTGGTTTATCACTTAATTGACCTATCAAACATGCTCCAAATGCCACCATATTGTACCAGCAAGTCATTTAACATTCAAGGAACATAATTGCATCAACCAAACATCAACATGTCATCAATTATGAAAATCCCCAAATCTATAGGCATGCTTCCTACTTAGAAACCATTCAAGCATCAATATACTAAAAACCACATCACAAAGGCCAATTACAAGTACCAAATTTATCAACAACATTAAACCAACTTAGGGAGTCCAAAACATCTCCCAAAACAACAACAACATAGGTCCCCCATTGCCAAGTACCCAAAAGCTAATAGTTTTAGGAAAATGTTCACCATACATGAGCTTAAACCTTCCCTTGGATGCTTGACTTCCTTGCTGCCCCAAAATGCACTTCAATGCTCTGCATTATTGGTTTAAGAAAAGAGAGAGCGTAAGCAAAAGCTTAGTGAGGAATGCTCATTAATACCACACAATAATGCACTTATAAAACACATGTATAAACCTTAGTTCAAACATCATTTGTACATGCACATAAGCATTAAAACAAGCATCTCATGCTTCAAGTTCATAACATGTCATATTGGCCACAAGTGATACATTCAACATAAGACTCACACATGGACTTTTAAACACCATTGTGATCTTATAATTTCCAAGGACCACACATGGACTTTTAAACACCATTGTGTCCTTAACAAGAATCATCCATGGACTTTTAAACACCATGACAAGGACCACACAAGGACTTTTAAACACCTTTGTGTCCTTAACAAGAATCTCCCAAGGACTTTTAAACACCTTGGAGTTCTTAAGTAAACAAGGCTTACACAAGGAATTTTAACCACCTTTGTAACCTTAACCAAGAACCAACCATGGACTTTTAAACACCATGTTGTTCTTAAATACACAAGACTCACCCAAGGAATTTTAACCACCTTGGTGATCTTAACCAAGAACCAACCATGGACTTTTAACCACCATGTTGTTCTTAAATAAACAAGGCTCACACAAGGACTTTTAACCACCTTTGTGACCTTAACCATCACTTGCCAATATGCATCATTAACCACAATATTCCACTGTTTTAAAGAATTTAACAAAGCCATAAACATCATGCATCAATTATGCACCAAAACCACATATAACAATGTTCAAAAACAAGAATCTCTTACCTTGAGCATTCTTCAACACATGGCTTATAAAATCAGCAACTAACATGCCAAAATATGCTTTCAAAACAGAATTTAAAACATGCAAACAACCACATTGCATACAACCAATCCATGGTTCATCATCAAGAGAGTTTTTCCGAAAACTTACTCTTGAGCTTAGCTAAGTTGCTTAGACTTAAACTAAGCTCCCAAACCTTCAAAACATTGGTTCCAAAGCTGAAAACCAAAATCCACTCACTGATTCCGTTTCGCCACTTGCCGAAACACCAATCAAGCTTCCGGATCACCACCACTTGGATCCAAAGATGACTCCCCTGTTTTAAACACATCAAAGCAGAGGATTAATGCATCATCATGCATTAATAGCTTCAATGAAAGCACCTAAACTCGCTGCTCTCATCCACACTCCATTTTCGGCTACCAAACACAACCGAAAATGCATCCAAACAACTCTACAACACTACCCAGCCAAGATCCATCAAATCTATTCATCCTTAAACATCAACTAACTTCCAAAAATGATCTAACCACGCCCTTATACCTCCAGCTATAACAGATCATCAAGATCACTCCAAAAACAACCAAGAACTCAAGAAAAACTTAGGAAAATCAACCTATTTGGGTTTGCATTGATTAAACCTCAATTCCTCATCAATTTAACATTCATTTAACATCAAAAAGACACCTCAAATCACTGCTCAAACAGATCATACGAATTTTAACAAAAATCAACCAAATCTTGCATTTTAAAGCCAAGATCAAGAACACATCTAGAAAACCTTTTATAAATCACAAATTAAGGATTGAGAACTTGGGAATTTCAGTAAAGAACTGAGAATTTAGAGGAGAAGGACGTTCATACCTCTAAACTTGAGTTTCTCCCTTTTTGGAACCAAAATTCTTGAAAATCCACTTAGCAAATGATAAGGTTTTGATGAAGAGATGATTAGAGATCAAAAGAGAATTGAAATGTGTTATTTAGATGACAAAATCAGAGGGAAAAGCTCTGGGGAAATGTGTTTGGTTTGAGAGAAAAGATGAGAGAAAATGAAAATGGAAAATGTGGAAAGTTAGTTGGAAAATGCCAAAATATCTTCCCTCCTTTTTAGTTTTATTTAAAAGCCATTAATTAAATCTTTAATATTTAGGAAAAATCTGGAGAAACTCCCATTGGGTAAATAGCTCCTTAAAGATTCAAAGTTTCAATCCTTTTTAAAACAGTCACACAATTTTCAAAAATTACATTTTGGTCACTAACCCAAAATGTCACTCTTCCAAACCTCATTTTGTAAAATTGATTCCATCATTCTCTTATATATAATAAAAGAGGATTTTAAGAAATTTTTCCATATTTTTAATGCAACCCAAACTAGGCTTTCCTAATTTCACCTTTTTATATTCGAACTGCACTTCGACCGAACCGGTCCAAACCCAAAACTTCTAAGCCCAAAATTGGGGCGTTACACGAAACGTAATCGGTGAGTGTAAATGGTTTTAGAAGTCCTTGAGGGAGAAGGAAACAAGGTTTGGGGATTTAGGATTGGTTTGAAACACCATCCAAAGTCCGGAAGTAAGTATGGCTAGATTTGCTCTGGATATGTGGTTGATGCCCTAAATGCTTTTAACATGCTCTTGATTTGTGTTAAACAAATTCCTACTGTTTTATGCATGATTTATAACATGAAAAGATGTTATGTGATGACCCCATGAGATAGCATGGCTACGTAAAGAGTTTTAAGATTCTGATTAAATTCTATGCATGAATTATGGTTTTAATATGGGATGAGTTAGATTTGAGGAATGTTGCATCAAAACAGTTGGTGAGATGATGATATTAATGTAATATATTGGCATAAATGATGAGATGATTACCGGATATAATTGGTCGACCAATAGGATAAAAGTGCACTATGAACTAAAAATTCGTACGTACTCTTTGGAGTCGGGCAATGGGGGTAGTGCCATCCCGATCCAAAGTGAGAATATGATAATGAGAGATACTATCGGGGTAGGTCTTGGTGAAGTATTCATGCTTTGTGGCGAAGAGAGATACCGCCATGAGAGTCTGGTGATGTGAGATTCCACAGGGGTAGGACTTGGCTTTAAGTCATGCTAATCCACATATCCGAGTAAAGATATAATATGAAATGCCAATATATGAGATTGTATTTGATTCACATGTACCAAATGTTGAGATGTTTTATTCTATGAGAAATGCATATGAGATTTGAGGATATGAAATGCTTTTATTTACATCAGGCATGTGTATGGAAAAATGAGATTTGCATTGGTTGAATGCATGAGTTAGATTGATGGTACATGTGATTTTAAAATGAAGATTTGCTTTGAAAGGTTTTCAAGCATGAGATAGAAAGAGCATGTTGTAGAAAATGGTTTTTGAGAATGAGTTTTAAAGTTTCATTGTTGTGTTGGTGTTTTTAGAGTATGCCTCACTAAGCAAATGTGCTTACGCTCTCTTTTACCAACAATGCAGATAGTTGAGACACTTTTGGCAGCAAGGAGGCTAAGGATTTCCAAGGAATTGAAAAGCTCAAGTATGGTGATGTTTTATGTTTACTTTAGTAATGGTAATTGGCAATGGGAACCAATGGGTTGCTTTGGGAGATGTATTTTGAACTCCCTGTAGTTGTTGCAAGTTTAATATGGTTTATGTGGGTTGTAAGAGGTATTTATTGTAGTTTTGGTGCTTTATGTTACCATTTGGTATGTTCATGGTTTGTTTCATAAGCATGCTTCGTGAATTGTCTTGTTATGCATGAGATAGTCAATCAAATGTTGTTATGTGTTGGGAATTGCATGTCTATATGTTTGTGTGGATGCCAATAACATGTATGTATGATTTGAGGATGTTTAGTTGAAGTATGAAGTGTTTTCGAGGCTTCTTTTAGAACAGTTCTGGTATGTGTATCGATACACGGGCTCCTGTATCGATACGCATAGGCCAAATTTATTCTTTGATACACATGCGTTTCGGTACGATTGTGAAGTGTTTCGGTACGGGCTTGAAGGGCGTGCCGATAAGCGGGGAAGCGTATCGATGCGCTATCTGTGACTTTGGTCACTGCCATCCCGCGTATCAATACGGTCACAAGCGTATCGAAACGCGACCGTTAATTCTGTTATATGGCATCTTCATAAGCTTGTTTTTGTTACATTTTAGTCCCCGAAATCTATGGATGCAATTGAATGAGTTTGGAATGTGTGATTGTGTTGAAAATTAACAGAGTGGCATGAAATGAGACTAATTAAATATTGGTAACCTTAAAATCTGTGAGGTCCTTGTAAATTGCAAAATTTACATTTTGGTCCCTAAATGTCTACTTTGTTTAATTAAATCCCTAATCGAGATCTGATTGATGTGTCATTTCTTCTTATGCTTAATGATGATCACTTAGGAGTAACGTTGTATCTAGAAAAGAAAAAAAAGAAAAAAAGGGGTTGTCAATCGGAGTCAGCTTTAACGAGTTGGCTTCGGTTTTTCCCGTGTAATCACCTCGGTCCGGGTCAACTGTCTAGATCGGGCTAAGGGGGTTACATGTTTGTTTTGATATAATAATAGTAAAATTGTTTTAGACAAAATTGAAATGATTTCAAAATGTTTATAAGTCCAAACAACTAGAAAATATGTTTGATGGATTTTATAAGGCTTTGGAAAGATTTAAAATGTCTTTAAAGTAGCCAAACCTTTGTTTTTTAAGTCACCGTACCGATATGGTATACACCGTACCGCTACGCTTTAGGGTTTCACCTATAGGAAAATTCTAGTAGCCAAAACTCGTATCGGTATGGCTTGTTCGTACCGATACATTACGTGGTGTTTTGATAGAGTTATTTTTACAAACCCACAAAAGCTAGTATCTCGTACCGATACGGTTGTATAGAGTACCGATACGCCTAACTACTCCCAACGATCATTTTCCCAACGGCTATTCGAATTGCAGGCCGTACTAACATGCTGCAACACGTATCGATACACATCAGCTGAGGAAAGTACAACGATGAGTTTTAAGAAAGGCGTATGTAGAGCGTTTGAGTGTTCTCTAAATATGAGCGCAAGTGCACACTCTTGTCAAGTTATAGTATAAAAGATATCGTCTCCCACAAGGATTGGACAACTTATTCGAACTGCAATTCTTGCAAAAGGGGAATTAAATGCACAAATAAATTTTAGTTTATAAAAAGTAAATAAACACAAGTAATTGATAGAAGAGATCAGGGTGATAGAATGTGTTAGGTTATGCTGCTTCGTAGTGTGAAATGCATTCAATAGGTTAAGTTGCTTTGCGCTACCAGACTTTGTTGCCTCGGCGGAAGATGGCAGATTGGTGCTTCGACGCTTTCGCTGCCTCGGCAGTGGAACAGATGGTTGGCTCAACGTTAAACTCGGTAGTCCTTCAATGCTCGGCAAAACACTTTGATAATGATCCCGCTTATGTCTAAGTCAGAATACTGTTGTTTCCCACTACAAATGATACTCGTTGGCGCGAATCTTACAATGAGCATCAACCTTGGGTTCGTTCCATTTAGGCACCTTAAACCTTAACCTATATCTAGGCTCGATTGATCAACACCTGTTATTGATGACATCATGCTTACTTCTTTCGTGAGTTTGACTCTCTCGATACCAAACAAATAGATTACTTCCAATAAATATCTCGACTCAATTGAAAACAATGAAGAACACGAAATAAGCAAACCTTGAATTTATTGCAAAAACAAACTTGAAACCTAAATAACCGTTCTCACAACTACTTTACAACATAACCCAAACCCTGGAGAATTTAGAACATAGTGGCGGCAAGAAAACACAAGAGAAACCTAAACTATGCCGACTATGATTTGTCTTAAATACAAGGTATGGTTTGGTATATATACGGCATGGCCTAGGGTAAGTCTTCCTTGGAGTAGAAGTCTTCTTTATGATAAAGTAACTTTTGCATTGAATGCATCCTTTAAATTCGACTTCTTTGACTTGAAGGGGATCTCCTTGTGGCACAAGTAAGCTTAAGCCAGCTTGAATAATCTTCTTTTAGGCGGCTCTGTCTGCTGTTTTCGGCATCAGAAAATAGCATGGATAGGCTCATTAGACTCACAAAATTATTCTCTTGCAATCACACTCCAATTCACCAAATCCTCAATTTGCTGCCCTGGGCGGCAGATGTGGCAGCGACAGCTACTCGTCAACTTCTCTCTCTGTGTTGAGCTGCTTTAGTACAGCTCCTTGGCTTGCTGGCTTAGCATCAGCTCCTCAGCTCCTCTTTTCATCTGACAGCTTCTAGCACCTGAAACTAAAACTAAACTAAAACAATATCTTTCTCACCAAATCAAAATATTCAATAAGAAGAAGACAAAGCAAAGAATACTGTAAATAATGCATGCATGCACCTAAATGTGCCTAAAATGTACATAAGAATAACAATAATATGAGAAGAAATGTGCATAAAATATAGAACTTATGAGCACTTTACACACCCTCAAACTCGAACTATTGCTTATCCTCAAGCAATGCAATCCTAAACATACATGCCCTTGCACTAATCAGAAAGAAAAACCAGTTTTAAACTTGATTTAGCACCTCAAGGCCGTGGAAACTATCATTAGTTTAGTGAGGAGAATAACATGAATTACCTTAGAATTAGACTACAATGGCAGTGCAGTGTGTGCAGAAACTGTGTACAGGCTGAATCTGAAGAATATTCTAAGTAAACAAAGATGTTGTCATGGTAATATAAGGTTGCTGCCGAGGCAGCATAATTAAGCACAATTTATAATCATGGCAATAAGGGCTTCAGCTTATGACAAGTACTCTTCTAGGTCTGAAATTAAGATAGGAGCAAACTAAAAAACCCCGAACCCATTGAGTAGAGTAATCCCGTGAAGACTTTCATTCACTCATTCTAATTTGTCCGTCACTTCAAAGATTTTCAGATTCATGGACTTTGATAGCAGCGGAGTGTCCTTGCACATGGTTCTTCCTAGAGCCGGTTTCGGGCACCTCTAGGGAAAGACAACATAATTTTTTTTGTCCTGTCGTGGCAGTACTTTTCTTTTTCCTGTTTGTTGCCTGCAGTGGCAGCTTCCTGCAACCATGTTAGAATTTTACAAATAATTCAAGCAGACAATGTTTATCAGAAATTCAATCAAATTCAGCAAGTAACAATAGTGTTTAATTTTTGGCAATTTCAGAAAAATTCTAAGTTTACTCCATGCTTTCCCCAAAATTAAGTTATTTTTATTATGGTGTGAAAAATTTAAAATCGGCTATCCTATCATAGGCAAAAGTTCTAACAAAAACTTTTTTTTGATTAATTTTTAAGGCAAGTACATTATGCCACCTTTTTACTTTTTCTCTGTACAACTTGGCATTCTCGTATGCTTCCCGTCTGAACTCCTCAATTTCGGTCAAATCTAGCGATCTCTTTTCGCCAGCATGCTTCCAATCCATGTTTATTGCCTTGACTGCCCAATATGCTTTGTGTTCTATTTCAATCGGGAGGTGACAGGCCTTTCCATATACTAGTCGATAGGGACATTCCGAGTGGCGTCTTGTACGCTGTTCGATAAGCCCAAAGGGCATCATCTAGCTTCATAGACCAATCTTTCCTATTTAGGTTGACAACGTTTTCCAAGATGGTTTCAACTTATTTGTTTGAACTCTCTGCCTGCCCATTTGTTTGCGGGTGGTATGCCGCGACAATCTTGTGTGTGACACCCACTTTTTGAAGTGTCTTGGCAATTAGCTTGTTGTCAAAATGGGTGCCCTCGTCACTAATGATGGCTTTGGAGATTCCGAACCTTGTGAATATGTTCTTGTGTAGGAATCTATGTACGGTCTTTGCATCATTGTCAGGGGTGGCAATGGCTTCTACCCACTTGGAGACGTAATCAACCGCTAGGAGGATGTACATGTTGCCATAAGAAGATGGGAATGGTCCTAAAAATCAACCCCCAAACAATGAATAATTCAACTTCCATGATGGTTTGCAAGGGCATTTCGTTTCTTCTTGAAATGTTTCTTGTTCTTTGTCATCTGTCGCACTGTTTGTAGAAGGCTTGGGCATCTTTATGCAATGTTGGCCAGAAAAAACCTGATTGGAGTACTTTTGCTGCCGTGCACTGCCGTTCGAAATGACCTCCATATGGTGCTGCGTGGCACTAAGATAGTATGGCTTGTTGTTCTTCCTCAAGGACACACCGTCTAATCACCTGAACAAGAAAGGCTCGTCCCAAAAATAATGCTTAGCATCTGTAGGGCGTGTAGGTGTTCCCTTTTTTGTAAGAGTGCAAGTCCACACTCCTACCAAGTTGTAGTATAAAATATGTCGAATCCCACAAGGATTGGATAGCTAGGTTCGAATTGTCGTTCCTGCACAAGGAAAAGTAAATTGCACAAGTAAGATGATTGTTTGAGAAGAAAAAGTAAAATAAAACACAAGTAATAGAGGAAGTAATTAGGTTGATAGAGAGGGCAGGGTTATGTTGCTCCTGTAACGCCCTGGTTTTGGGCCTAGATGTTTTAGACATCGGATCGGACCGGTCAAGAACGGTTCGAATCACGTAAAGTGATTTAAGGAAATCAAGGATCATGATAAGATAAAAATGTGCTAAAAATTGATAAAATCCTCTAAAAATGTGTTTAAGTGGTTGGTCAAGTCAATTTTACAAAAAGAGTTTCGAAAATGGGACATTTTGAGTAGTGACCAAATTGTAAAGTTTCAAAACTGTGGAAATGTGATTTTTAAAGAAAAAGCCAAATTCTTAGAATCTATAGGGGCTTTATGGTAATTTAGCCTTTCTTTAATATGACATGTGTTTTAAATGGTTTTTAATTAAATGGCTTTAATTGATTTTATTTTAATTAATTAAATGGGTAGTTAATGGGAGATCCTATTACGTAACTACCATTTTCTCTTCATTCTCAGCCGAACACTATTTTCATCATTTTTCTCCAGAATTCTTTTCTCCCAAACACTCTCCTAACATTACGTAATCAATTTTCAAGAAATCCTTTCAAGCTTTTCAAGATTTGGCTAAAGAAAACTTGTCATTCATTGAGGAAAGCAAGGATTGAAGGTAAATCCCGTTCTCAACCTCTAATCAAAGTTCTTTATTGAATTTCTTAAGATATTTGGCTTATAATTACTACTTTTGGTTGAGTTTTCATTATAGTTTTGATTGGAGACCAAAATCTTATAAAATTGTGGTTGAAATCTTGATTTTCAGACATGATGTGTTAAGCTCTGTTTTGGATTGATTTTAATTGTGTTCTAAGTTGATTATTATGTTGAAATGAAGTGTTTGTTGAGGGGATATATGGATTGATCAAGACCTAGAGGGGGTGAATTGGAATTTTAAAACTTTGTTGGAGTGAATGGACAACTAAAATTGAAGAACAAAGGATTTTAGAGTGGTTCAAGTTCCAAATGAACTCTACATCAACTACCTTAGCTACCACTAAGGATTTGCAACAATTCACTAATTTGTTCTTCCCCTTTTCAAGGCTTAGGAGGTAACCTTTATACAACCAGTCAAATTTTCCACCCAAAATTTGACCAAACCCTCACAAATAAACAAATAAGAAATTGGACAAGAAATATATCTCTCAAATACAATATTGTCCCTTGAAGTACAACACTCAACCCAAATTTGAAGATAGAATAAGAATTGAATACAACTCAATTTGGTGTTTACAAGAAATTGGAAAATAGGCACAATTGAGGTTGGATTTTTGCTTGGATGTTTGTCTTTAATGCAATAGTTGTTGCCGGTCTTCAATGAGCTTCAATTCATACCTTCTCTATCAATTCTAGCCGTTTGGGTGGTTAGGGTATTGATTATAGCCGTTGTGACCCTCTCTTTCCACCATAAATGCACTTCTGCAACTATCCGTATCGGTACACGGGGAGCCTTACCGATACCTGTCTCAAAACAGAAAGAGCCATTGTACATAATAAAGAGGGCGTATCAAAACGCTCGTAAGCGTATCAGTATGGGTTAGAGACCGTTTCGATACGGAAGAGACTGCATTGATACCTTTTTCTCAACTTAGCTCACTGGAAGTCTCCGTTTCGATACGGGGGTACACCGTATCGATACGGGACAACTGCCACTTTAAATTTTAGTTACCTAACGACTGACACCAACAATTAAAAACATTTAAAATATTTCGAATTAAAAATTCAATTAAAATTGTATCGATACTGTTTAAGCCGTATCAATACACCATTCAAACTCTTTCAGTTTTTGTAGAGGAGCGTATCGATACAAATTGAATCTGTTTCGATACGCTATTTCGATACGGTTAAGAGCGTATTGAAACGCGTCTTTCCAGTAGCCAACTTTGTAAAAAAGGTATCGATACGGCTGAAGGCCTATCAATACGACTGGACGATTATCAATACTTTGGCCTTGGAACACTTAGAAAATATTTGGAGTTTGAGTTTTTCAAATCAGTTTAAAGTGTTGGTGATTTATAAATTATTAACGGGACTTAGAAATCAATTTCAAGTTTTCAATTTAATCCTTAACAACTTAATTATATCAAAATCAAAAATAGGTTTTACAATCTCCCCCTTTTTATATAACAAAACCAAAACTTGAAATTTTTGACACTTTGAAAAACATTGCAAAATAACTCCCCCTTAATATTAGCTAGGTAACTTTTAAGTTTGAAAATCAAAATTTTTAAGTGTGAGCTTTCCTCTCCCCTTTTTGTTAGATCAAAAATAATTGAGACATAATGTAGAGAGCATAAATAAGTAAAATGTATAAATAAGCAAGCAACATAATATCATTAAGGTCAAATAAAGGATAACATCAACTTAAAAATCCAAATAACAGAAAAAAGCATAGGTTTTAAAATAATTCAAACTTAATCCTAAAAACATAAAGCAAAGGTGCATAAAGTAAATATCCTAAAAATGTGAATGGTATGCAAAGATAGGCTACTATGCATCACCATAGCCTTCTTCATCATCTTCATCATCTTCCTTAATTGGATCATCATTCCTCAAGGTTTGACGCCACTCGTCATGGAAAGCGGTGAGAGAGATATTCATTGAGTTGTGACCGCTTTCAAGAGAAGTGAGTCAAGTCTCCACGTTCTTCATCCGATCTTCAAGGCTTGTGAAACGAGTATCAATCGTGGTAAACCCCGAAGCCATGTCCGTGCGCAAACCCGTGAATTGCTTATTGAGAAAAGTCATTAGAGCATCCATGGAAGGTGGAGGAGGAGGAGCTTGAGAAACTTGTTCAACTTGAGGATTAGCAAATTGTTCTGCGGCCTCACTAGGGATCTCGGATAGACGTAGCCAATTACCATTAAAGTAATGGAACTTATCCCTTGCAAGAGAGCGTTCATCGATGGGATCGGTGAGGGGAGTTGGGAAGTCATGCGCACAAACAATCTCCTTTTGTTGGAAGAAGTAACTTAGCGCCGTGCCATAGGTGAAGGAAGTGACAAGTGTGGTGTGGCGATGTTGCACGAGATAGATGATCTCCGCAAACATGATACGAGCAAGGTTCAGACATTTTCGCTCACGGAAGCATCGAATCCAAAAATCATCCACTTGGCGGATAGTGGAATACTTCCCTCCTGAGGGCCTAAACCACCAAGGGACCATTAAATGGAGGATCTGATCCTGAGCATTTAGGGCGGTGACGGAACCAATCAGAACATGGACAAGGGCTTTCTCATCATCATAGCCTTCATCCTCCAACTTGAACACTTCACAAATAGATTGAACATCTAGAGTGATCTTTTTACCCATAAGATGAGAATTAATGGACGTAACAACACCATCTCGATTGGCACAACATTTAGCATTAGCATAAAAGATTAAAACCAAAATGCGAAAGTAAAACCCGAGAATAGTGAGAAAATCCATAAACTTCCATTCTTGGAGCAAAGGTAGATATTCAAATTTGAATCGCTCCGAGTTAAGAAAAGGAATAGAGATTACCCTATGCACACGGATCTTATAGTTTTGGAATTGATGAAAATAGGTGAGAGCTCCGAGGGATTGAAAAGATAGTTGATAGATATGAGTAAGATTCGGACGAGCACCACCTCCGGTATTAGATCCTTCACCGGCTTCACTAATGCGTGTTCTCTTCTTAGAAGGTGCCATGAACTAGATAAAACAATGTATGCATTAAGATTTCTTCATTTAACTCATTGAAAACCAATAATCAAGTTTAAAAAAAATTTAATTTTTTTTGAAAAGAGAGTTTGGTTTGAGAAGACAAAATAAAAACAAAACAAGAGAAACTTTGAAACGAAAATAATAAAAAAATTAAAAGAAAAAGAAAGAATTTTACCATGATATTGATTAGAGGGGAATGGAAGAAAAGCTTAGCACCCAATTGATGAAAAGCATTAGAGCTTTGCTTGATTTTGAAAACCCTCTTGAGATTTTGAGTTGTGGTGTGAAAATATGAGGGAAGAAGAGGCTATTTATAGAGTGAAAATGGCTAGGGTTTTGAGAAATTTTAATTTTGGTAAAAGTTGAACTCTTAAATGCCAATTGATAGCTGTCTGCGCAATCGCGTATCGATACGCCTGAGGGTGTATCGATACGAGGGTAAAAACGTAATTCCAATAAAAATGCCCGTTGAAGGATCGTATCGAAACAGATGCAATCCGTATCGAAACGATTGTAGCTCGTATCGAAACGAGTTTAACCGTATCGATACCCGTTTTAGGCAAAATGAAGTCTGGGAAGCTAATATAGTACTTGTATCGATACGCTAAAGGCCGTATCGATACCCTATGCCCAGAAATACATTTTAGGCTTGAAGAACAACAAAAAGCTAGATTCTAACATCTCCTAAATGAATGCAAATGATGAATGAGCAGTTCTCAGCATATTTTAACAGAATCATACTCCCCTAGCTATAGGCATGGATATTTTCAAGATCAACAACACATAAACATGCAATTTCACAAAATCAAGCAATTTTAAGCACAAAAGAGGTCTTAAAAGGTCAAGATAGGCTAGTTAGACCTAACTCTCTCCTAAGGGACCCAAAACGCTCTTTATCTAAAGGTTTTGTAAAGATGTCCGCTAGTTGATTTAAGGTGTCAACATACTCTATCACAACATCTTCCTTAAGGACATGATCTCTAATGAAATGATGCCTTATTTCTATATGTTTGGTTCTAGAGTGTTGGATGAGATTTTTAGTCAAGCATATGGCACTAGTGTTATCACACTTAAGGGATATGGTTTCAACTTTAATACCATAATTTAAGAGTTGTTGCTTCATCCAAAGGACTTGAGCACAACAACTCCCTAAGGATATGTACTCGGATTCGGTGGTAGAAAGAGCTACACTATTTTGTTACTTAGAGAATCAAGATATGAGCATACTACCTAAGAATTGACAAGTTCCCGAAGTACTTTTCCTATCAATTTTACATCCCCCATAATCCGCATCCGAATAAGCATGAAGGTTGAAGGTAGAGTCTCTAGGATACCATACACCTAAACAAGGGGTATCTCTAAGGTACCTAAAGATTCTCTTAACGGCTATAAGGTGAGACTCTATAGGACTAGCTTGAAACCTAGCACACAAGCAAACGCTAAACAAGATATCCGATCTACTTGCGGTAAGGTAAAGCAATGATTCAATCATAGAACGGTAAAGCTTAGAGTCAACACACTTACCTCCTTCATCTTTGTCAAGCTTTGTAAATGAGCTCATAGGTGTGGCTTGAGGCTTTTCATTCTCCAAGCCAAACTTCTTGAGCATATCCTTGATGTACTTTGCTTGATTGATGAAGGTGCCATCCTTCCTTTGCTTGATTTGGAGTCCCAAAAAGAACGAGAGCTCCCCCATCATGCTCATCTCAAATTCACCTTGCATTAACTTAGCAAAGTCTTTGCAATGGCATTCATTAGTAGATCCAAAAATAATATCATCAACAAAAATTTGCACTTCTAAGATGTCATTTTTATACCTTTTATGAAAAGTGTAATGTCCACCTTACCTTTTTCAATCGAAAAGTTTGAAAGTCTCTCATACCAAGCTCTAGGAGCTTGTTTTAAACCATAAAGAGCTTTAGTAAGTTTGAAAACATGATTTGGAAATTTTTAGTCTTCAAAACCCGGTGGTTGTTCCCCATACACTTCATCGTTTATAAAACCGTTTAAAAATGCGCTTTTAACATCTATTTGAAAAAGCTTAAAATCAGGATAACATGCATATGCAAGCAACATCCTAATAGCTTCGATTCTAGCTACGGGTGCATAGGTTTCATCAAAATCTATTCCCTCTTCTTGAGTGTAACCTTGTGCTACTAATCTAGCTTTATTTCTCACAATGTTACCACTCTCATCTAATTTGTTCCTAAAGACCCATTTAGTTCCTATAGTAGATTGATTACTAGGCCTATCAACTAATGTCCAAACATTACTTCTCTCAAATTGATTTAATTCCTCTTGCATGGCCAAAATCCAAAAATCATCTTTTAATGCTTCTTTGATATTCTTAGGCTCTATGCATGAGATAAATGCAACATGGTTCATAAGTTTAAGAGAAGATCTAGTGGTTACCCCCTTGGATGGATCACCCAAGATTTCACCACCTTTGACATAGTTGACTTCCCTTGGGTAGCTCACTTCCTTTTCCTTAAGAGCCAAGTCCTTCAAGGCTTCAAGAGGTGGATCTTGTGTATCCTCTTCTTTTGGTGGAATCTCATCCTCCTTTGAAGTTTGTCCTCCATCAAAGGCCTCAATGATTCCTACATCATCATCATCACAAGAATCCTTCCTCGGAAGGAGGTTATCATCGAATACAACATGTAAAGACTCTTCTACTACTAAAGTTCTCTTGTTAAATACTCGATAGGCTTTAGAGTTTAAGAAATATCATATAAAAATGGCTTCATCACTTTTTGCATCAAACTTACCTAAGTTATCTTTTCCATTATTTAAAACAAAACACTTGCAACCAAATGGATGAAAATAGCTAATGTTAGGCTTTTTAGATTTTAAAATCTCATATGGTGTTTTCTTTAAAATTGGCATAATCATTACTCGGTTTACAATGTAGCAAGCGGTGTTTGTTGCTTCCGCCCAAAAATATTTAGGTAAATTGTTTTCACAAAGCATGGTTCTAGCCATTTCTTGTAAAGTTCTATTTTTCCTCTCAACTACCCCATTTTGTTGAGGAGTTCGAGGAGCCGAAAAATTGTGGCTAATACCATTTTCGTTTAAAAACTCTTCAAACCCTAAATTTTGAAATTCGGTTCGATGATCACTTCTAATATGATAAATTTTAAGTTCAAGATCATTTTGGATTAATTTTGAAAATGTGATAAATTTTTCTAAAGCCTCATCTTTAGTACTTAAAAATAGAACCGAAGTAAATCTAGAAAAATCATCAACAAGAACAAATGCATAAGATTTACCACCCAAGCTCATAGTCCAATAGGTCCAAATAAATCCTTATGGATAAGTTGTAAACACCTACTTGTAGAAACATCATTAATGGATTTAAAGGATGACTTATGTTGTTTACCCTTAGAGCATGCATCACAAATTTTATCAATTGAGAACTTAATTTTGGATAAACCTCTAACTAGATCTAGGGAAACTAATTTTTCTAAAACACTAATGCTAGCATGTCCTAGTTTCCTATGCCAAAGCCAAGCATCATTCTCATTTGAGCTACTAAACATGCATGAGATGTATGTATGTCATCTAAATGCACCATTTAAATGTTACCTATGCGATGACCTATGAGCATAATATTATTTGATTTAATGTCAACAATTTTGCACCCATTTTTATCAAATAAGACATTAAATCCTTTATCACATAATTGGCTTATGCTCAACAAATTATGTTTAAGACCATCGACATACAAGACATTTTCAATAAGAATGGTAGAGTGATTACCTATGGAGCCAATACCTTTAATGTGGCCTTTGGAGTTGCACCAAATGTCATCACTCCTCCACTTTTTGGCTTTAAGTCCATGAATCTACTCTTGTCTCCGGTCATATGCCTCGAGCATCCACTATCAAGGTACCAAGAGTTTTGACTTTGTTCTTTGGCCTTGTAGCAATGCTCCCCCTACAAACAAAGATATTAAACTTTTGTTTTTTGGTACCCAAATCATTTTGGGTCCACGAGTGTTAGCTCCCAATAGCTTGGTTCCCTTAGGAATCCAAGGTGACATAGCAACAATGTTATTGGATTTGACAAGTTCCTTAGGAACCCATACACTTCTAATCTTTTTAGTTCTATTATGTCTAGGGAAGCTACTCTGTTTGTAGTTATTAGTCTTTTTCCTAGGCTTGCTTGTTTTAGATGATTCTCCTTTTCATGCTTCACATTACCAACATTTTTAAAAGACTCTTTGATCTTGTTAAGCTCATCTAACACCTTTTGGTGTTCACTATTGCATTGAGAAAGAAGATTATTTAGGTCTACATTTTCATCTTGGAAGAATTTAAGTTCATCTTTCAAACCTAAAATCTTTTTCTCAAATTTTAAGTTAGCTTGAGAAAGTGAGTCATTTTTATCATTTAATTCCGAAATAATTTTCTTATTCCCAATGACCGACTCTTTGTATTTCTCAACTAACTCATCATAAACCTCTTGCAACTCATCATATGCATCATGTAACTCATCAAATGTAAAGTCAAAAGATGATGAGTTAGAGGTTACCATGGAGGAATCTTCCTCAAGTGCCATGAGGCAAAGGTTGGCCACTTCTTGTTCGTCATCCTCGGATGACTCCTCATCACTCCAAGTATTAAGCTTGGCTTTGAGCTTCTTCTTCTTCTCAAAGCCCTTCTTCTTGAGTTGAGGGCACTCCGAACGAATGTGACCGGGCTTTTTGCACTCGTAGCTAATGATTTGATCTCTCTCTTCTTCTTTGCTTTTGCCCTTGAAGTCCATCTTTCTTTGAATCTTCCTTCCACGGTTGGACCTCATGAATCGAGAGAACCTTTTGGCTATCATAGCCAATTCTTCAAGGTCATCCTCCTCACTAGAAGAGCTCTCCTCAAGTAATGAAACTTTGAGAGCCACTCTCATTTTCTTCTTCTTTTCTACCTCTAGCTTCTCCACTATTTTCTCTTCTTTCTTATTTTCATCTTTTCTCCCTTGCTTCATTATTTCATGAATAAGGAGAGAACCCACTAGCTCATCAAGTTTTAGAGTCTTCAAGTTTTTGGCCTCGATGATGGCGGTTCTCTTCCAATCCCATGATTCGGGAAGTGAGTAGAGTAGCTTCCGAACAAGTTTGTCTTTTGGGATAGTCTCTCCAAATCCCTTAAGCATGTTGACGATGGTTGAGAAGCGATCAAACATCTTGGACACCGTTTCGTCAGGCTCCATCTTGAAATTCTCATAACTAAGATTAAGAAATCCAATCTTGGTCTCCTTCACATCATTGGTTCCTTCATAGGTGGTCTCTAGAGTATCCCACACTTCCCTGGCACTTTCAATGGAGGAGACTTTGGAGTAGATGTCGGGACCGAAAGAACAAAAGAGCATGTGAAGAGCTTTGTCATTTATTTGGATTTTCTTCCTCTCATCTCGATCTTCTTCTTTAGAACCAACTTTCCTTCATCATCTCTCTTCAATGGAATGTAGAGACCATCTTCTATGACATCCCAAACCAAGTAATCGTTGGACTTGATGAAGAGGCGCATCTGGTTCTTCCAAAATGGATAGTTGTAACCATTGAAAAATGGTTTTTTTTGTGGTGGATTGTGACTCGTACATGCTTGATCTGGAGGTAGATGCCATGGCTTGATTTTTGGATGATCACACCCTTCCTAGGAACTCCTCTTTGTGGTTGTTAATGCTTCAAAGAGTTAGGCTCTGATACCAATTGTTGAGTGGATCGATTGATTGATCAAGACCAAGAGGGGGGTAAATTGGGATTTTAAAACTTTGTTGGAGTGAATGGACAACTAAAATTGAAGAACAAAGGATTTTAGAGTGGTTCAAGTTCCAAATGAACTCTACTTCCACTACCTTAGCTACCAGTAAGGATTTGCAACAATTCACTAATTTGTTCTTCCCCTTTTCAAGGCTTATGAGGTAACCTTTACACAACCGGTCCAATTTTCTACCCAAAATTTGACCAAACCCTCACAAATAAACAAAGAAGAAATTGGACAAGAAATATATCTCTCAAATACAATATTGTCCCTTGAAGTAAAACACTCAACCCAAATTTGAAGATAGAATAAGAATTGAATACAACTCAATTTGGGGTTTACAAGAAATTGGAAAATAGGCACACTTGAGGTTGGATTTTTGCTTGGATGTTTCTCTTTAATGCAATAGTTGTTGCTGATCTTCAATGAGCTTCAATTTATACCTTCTCTATCAATTCTAGCCATTTGGGTGATTAGGGTATTGATTATAGCCGTTGGGACCCTCTCTTTCCACCTTAAATGCACTTTTGTAGCTATCTGTATCGGTACACGGGGAGCCGTATCGATACTTGTGTCAAAATAGAAAGAGCTGTTGTAGATAATAAAGAGGGCGTATCGAAACGCTCGTAAGTGTATCAGTACGGGACAAGGACCATTTTGATACGGAAGAGACCGCATCGATACTTTTTTCTCAACTTAGCTCACTGGAAGTCTCTGTTTCGATACGAGGGTATACCGGATCGATACGGGACAACTGCCACTTTAAATGTTAGTTACCTAACGAATGACACCAACGGTCGAAAACATTTAAAACACTTCGAATTAAAAATTCAGTTAAAACCGTATCGATACGAGTTAAGCCGTATCGGTACACCATTCAAACTCTTTCAGTTTTTGTAGAGAAGCGTATCGATACAGATTGAATCTATTTCGATACGCTATTTCAATACGGTTAAGAGCGTATCGAAACGCGTCTTTCCAGTAGCCAACTTTGTAAAAAAGGTAACGATACTTTGGCTTTGGAACACTTAGAAAATATTTGGAGTTTGAGTTTTTCAAATCAGTTTAAAGTGTTGGTGATTTATAAATTATTAAAGGGACTTAGAAATCAATTTCAAGTTTTCAATTTTATCCTTAACAACTTAATTATATCAAAATCAAACATAGGTTTTACAGTGTTGATAAAATAGATCCCGAAATCCTTGAGATTCTTGATGTTCTTGATGGTTTTAAGTGATATTTTGAGGTGAAATTGTGGGATCTTGCTTGCTGGAGGTATAAGGTTGGGTTAGGTTTTTTATTAGATGTGTTTTGATGTTTTTAAGGGTTTGGAAGTGATGTATGTTGGCTGGGCTTGGTGTAGGAAGCAATCGATTGAGTTTTCGGTTGTTTTGGATGGGTAAATTGGTGTGGTTTGGTTGAGCAACGAGTTTGTGAATTGTTTCTGGTGTTGGAATGCATTTTAATGCATTTAGATCTCTGTTTTGATGATGTGAAAACATGGGATCTTGATCCAGAAGCAAACGAGGTGTTGTTGGAGGCTCCGGAAGAGTAATTTTCGCGTCGGCGAGCAAGGCTTCACGTATTGGTGAGTGGAAATGGAATGTCCTGATTTGTAACGCTTTGAGCGTGGTCTTGGGAGCTTAGTGTAAGTTTGATACACTTAGATAAGCTCAAGAGTAAGTCATTCGGAAATCTCTCTCTCGGAAATGTGCTATGTTTTAATGAAAATGCACTTGTGATAATTATGGTTTTGATTACTATTTTAAAGCATGATTAAGCATGGTTAAATGCTAGTTTTTAATGCCATTGTGCTAAGGATGCACTAGGTAAGTGATCCATGGTTTTCATGTGATAAATGCATATGATGTTAAGCATGTTATGCTTGTGAAAATGGCATTGTGTTTATGCTTGTAAAATAGTGGATTATACTCCATCCAAGTACCCTAACGATAGAGGTTAAGATCACAACGGTGAATGTTAATTCCGTGTGTGGATCTTGTGCTATGTGTCTCGTGCTCTCGTTAGTGCAATTATACAACTACCGATGAGTGGTGTTGAGGGGTTGTGATTGTACCGTTATACTCCACCACGGGTGTCACAACGATGGAGGGTTACTCTCGTGTGAGAGCATTGTGTAGTCCGGTAGTATGTATGAAGCGTGTGGGACAACGCTTGTATCCACGTATCCGATTGTGTTTGTGTTGGTATGGTTTATGGATTATCACATGGGAGCCAATATAATGTAAATGATTAATGTTAAGCATGAGATGCTTGTAAATGATGCAAGAATGCATGAGATGCTTGGTAGAGCATGAGCAAAGGTTTATTTTGCTGTTTTAAAATATTGCATATGAGCATGTATTTATAAAGTTCTTTGATGTCTTGTGAAGACATGTTTTATAAAAAGGGCATGATTTGAATAATGGTATTTTGCCGGTTGTTTGAAATGTATTGATGAATGTTGTTTAGCAATTTCTCACTAAGCTTCACGCTTATGCTCATTTGTTTCATCAATGCAAAGAACTAGGTGTTTGAGGCAGCACAAAAGCAAGGAGAATCCAAGCATTTTGATTTAGCAAAGTATATGACTTTACCTTGGTGTAATAAGAGGCAATGGGTGGGATTTATATTCTTGGATGGTTGAGGATATCTCTTTTTGCTTTGAGCATGTTTGGTTGTTGATCCTTGAGTTGTAAATGGCCTTTATTGATTGATTTATGTTTAAATGTTGATTTTAGCTTTGTGTGGCTTTGGTGGACTAGGGAGCATGCCTATAGTTTCATCATTTGCATGGTAGATGCTATGCTTTAGCTTTGGCTTTAACATGATGATCCTTAATGCTCAAATATGTTGTATGAATGCTGTGACATGTTTTGGAATGTATTCGAACATGAAGAGATGTGAAAAACCATCATAATTTGCTGTTGCAGGGCAAGGCGTATCGGAACGCCCTTGCCTGTTTCGGAACAGAGGCCTGAAATGGCCATGAGGTTTCGGAACGGGAAGGAACGTACCGAAACGATTTTGCTACTGGAAAGGGGTGTTTCGATACGGGTCTTGGAACACACCCAAGTATCGAAACGGTCAACCTGGTTTCGAAACGACCATTTTGATACAAGGCTTTGCGTTTCAAAACACCTGACCGTTGTAGTTTGAATTTGAACTGTTTCAGGTTTCTGTTTCATACGTTTTGGTCCCTAAGTCTTGTTTGCTTAATTAAATGAGTTTGAGTGATCCCTTTGAGATGAATTTTGACATGATGGCATGTTATATGATTAATTACGGATTGGTAACAATAAAACTTGTTTAGTCCTTATAATTCTAGAAATTTACATTATAGTCCCTCAAAGTCGTTGGTATGCAATCGAAACCCTGTTTTGTGTTCCGTTCGCTGTGTCGCTTCTGCTGAAATGATTTGCTAATCGCAAGGGTTAATAAAGTGCATCTAGATAAGATAAAAAGAAAAAGAGGTCGTTAATCAAAGTTGACTTTCGGGTTGACTTTGGTTTTCCCCGTGTAATCTTCGTAGTTCGGGTTGGTCGTCTAGGCCGGGCAAAGGGGGTTACAGCTCCTTAGTGTGAAACTGCGTTAAAAAGGCCAAGTTGTTTTTCGTTGCCACGATATGCTGCCTCGGCGATAATTTATGCCCTAGGACTATGCCTTCTTCGACCATAAAGTGGCATTTTTCCCAATTAACTACTAGGTTTGTTTCCTCGCATCTGGTGAATACTTTTTCAAGGGTGCCGAGGCTGCAGCCGAAGCTACTGCCGAAGACAGAGAAGTCAACCATGAAGATTTCCATGAAATCTTCTATCAAGTTGGAGAAGATATCCATCATGCATATCTGGAATGTGGCTGGGGTGTTGCACAAACCGAATGGCATTCTTCGAAAAGCATAAATGCCATATGGGCAGGTGAAGGTTGTTTTGGCCTGGTCCTCCGGTGCGATGGCGATCTGGTTATAACCTGAATATCCATCCAAAATGAAATATAAGGGTTTTCCAGCAAGGCAGTCAAGCATTTGATCAATAAAATGTAATGGAAAGCGATCCTTTTTAGTTGCTTTATTTAACTTGAGGTAATCCATGCATATTGCCAACCAGTTACTGTTCTAGTTGCTATTAACTCGTTATTGTCATTTCTTACCACAATTATGCCACCTTTCTTTGGCACACATTGTACCAGGCTTACCCATTCGCTGTCCGAGATAGGATATGCGAGACCATCGTCAAACCACTTGATGATCTCATTGATGAATCCGACGAGGATTGGACAACTAGGATTGAATTGTCGTTTCTTGCACAAGGAAATGTAAATTGCACAAGTAAGATGATTGTTTGAGAAGAAAAAGTAAAATAAGACACAAGTAATAGAGGAAGTAATCAAGTTGATAGAGAGGGCAGGGTTATGTTGCTCCTTAGTGTGAAACTGCGTTGAAAAAGCCAGGTTGTTTTTGTGCTGCCTCGGCGGGTAATGGCGGATTGAGGCTGCGGCAACTTTTGCTGCCACGACGAAACTCTGCTCTTGCAACTTTCGCTGTGTCGGCAGGTGGAATGGAGAGAAGTCTTGGCGGTTAATCTGGCAGATACTCCAAGTTCGGCAGAGCAATTCAGAAGTGATCTTTCCTATGTCTAGGCAAAGATTCTGTCACCACATGATGTAGGTAATACCTAGCAATGTCAACGTAAACTTAAGATAGGTAGTCGACGTTTGGTTGCTCCTTTTAGCCGCTGAAACTCGAACTTATGTCTAAGTCGAATTGGTCAACACCTTGAGATGATGAGACCGTACTTAATTCTTTCGTGATTTTGACACTCTTGTGCCCGATAAATGGATTTCTTCAGCTGGACTCTTGGAACTAATTGAAGAAGTGAAGAACATGAATTAAGTAAACTTGGAATATTTTATTGAAAACAAACTTGAAACCTAAACAACCGTTTTCACAACTAATTTACAACATAACCCAAACCCAAGGGAAGTTTAGAACATGACGGCGACAGAAAACCCTAAGCTATGTCTAGAGAAAACATAAGATGATTTGAACTAGGAGTACAATGAGTATTTATAGACAAACAACTAGGTCTAGTCCTTCTTGAAGTAGAAGTCTCCAAAAGTAGCTTTCCACATTTAATGTGAATTTAAACTCAAAGTTCTTTGAGTTGAATGTGGACTTTATCACGTTTGCCTTGCCCTGCAAGCAATCTTGAGATTTCACTTTGGTGGCTTTGCCTGCTGCTACAAACATCGGAAAATCAAATTTATGGCATCGATAGACTCAGGATTTTAGCTCTACAAATTGCACTCATGTTCTCCAACTCCATAGTTTGCTGCCGTGGGCAGTAAGGTCGACGATGGCAGCACTCGGCAGCTACTGTCTTTGGCTGGAACTTCTTCAGTACAGCTCCATGGTTCGTTGCCTCAGCATCACATCCTCGGCTCCTATTTCCCTCTGCCAGCCTTTAATACTTAAAACAAAACATTGTCTCTAAAAACAAGGTAAAGTAAAGGAAATACTGTAAAATGCAATGCATGATCCTAATTATACCTAAGATGAACTCAAAAACAACAATAATATGAGATGTAATGTGTATGAAATATAGAACTTGTGGACAGTTTATACACCCCCAAACTCGAACTATTGCTTGTCCTCAAGCAATGCAACCTAATATACTTGCACTAATAATAATCAGAAAGAAAAATCAGTTTTTTCAACTTGGTTTCATACCTCAAGGTCGTGGCACCTATATTAAATTAGAGAAGGGAATAAAACAAGAAAATAACTTAGAATTAATTTCTCATGCCAGTGCATTGTGTGCAGGACTGTATACAAGATGAATATGCAGAATAAATAAATAAACAAAGATGTTGTTATGATGTATAAGGTTGCTACCGAGGTAGCACAGTTAAGCACAATATTTTAATCATGGCAATGAGGGCTTCACTTATCACAACTACTCTTCTAGGTTTGATGTTAAGATAGGAGCAAACTACGAAACCCTGAACCCTTAGAGTAGAGTCATCCCGTGAAGACTTTCATTCACTCGTGCTAATTTGTCTATTACTTCAAAGCTTTCAAATTCATCGACTTTGATAGCAGCGGCGTGTCCTCGCACATGATTCTTCCTAGAGCCTATTGCGGGCACCTCTAGGGTAAAACAACAATTTCTTTGTTTTTGCTTCTGCTGCCGTGGCAGTGTCGTATTTTTCTGTTTCTTTTTCCTGCCTCGACGACTACCTGCAATCATTGTTAGAACTTTGCAAATAATTTTAAAAATAAGCAGGCAATGTTCATAAGATATTCTAACACATTCAACAAGTAATAGAGGTGTTTGACATTTTTGGCAAAATGAAAAAAAATCTAAGTAATTTTTCATGCTTCTCTCATAATTAAGTTCAGTTTTTAATTTGGTGCCAAAATAAATTAATCGACTATCCTATCATAGGCACAAATTATAACAATTTTTTCTATTCCGATTATTACTAAGGCAAGTAAAATGCAACCTATAAGCTCCTAAGTATGCCTAGACAAAAGATGCGAGAGCTATCCCCCCCAAACTCGAGATGGACATTTCCCTCAAAGCATAAAAATAAAAAAGAAAAATAAGACAAGAAAAAGGGAAGAAGACTTAGGCTTAGTCAGATGATGTAGAGGATTTCATGGGATTGTCCGATGTCAGCGGCAGGTCACGACAGCGGCTTAGCATTGCTGCCCTTGTCTGTTCTTAACGGTCTAGATCAAGGGTTTGGACCTGCATAATTAATTGTGAGATTGGGATAAAAAGAAGAAATTGACAAGAATAAAACCTAGTCCTAAAAACTACTCCTACTAAAACGATAAAAATGTGGAAAATATAACATTATGTCACAGTGTGGTGGGCATCCCCCAATGTGAATTCTTCCTATTCTTTTTGGACAAAATCTACTGTATAGTGCTTTAGTCACTGCCCGTTAACTTTGAATTATGTCCCTCCATTCACTGGTTTTACTGTCACGAAACCATGTGGGAAGGCTTGGACTACTTCGAATGGTCCTGGCCATCTTGATTTTAACTTCCTAGGAAACAGCCTGAGGCAGGAATTGAACAATAGTACTTGCTGCTAAATCTTGTTGTCGTGCCATTTTCACTTTTTCCTTGTACAACTTGGTGTTCTCGTATGCCTCCCGCCTGAATTCGTCCATTTTTGAAATATTCAATAATCTCTTTTCGCCAGCCTATTTCCAGTCCATGTTTACTGCCTTGACTGCCCAATATGCCTTCTGTTCTATTACGACATGGAGGTGGCAGGTCTTTCCGTATACTAGACGATATGGGGACATCCCGAGTGGTGTTTTGTATGTTGTTCGGTATGCCCAAAGAGCACCGTCTAATTTCAACGACCAATCTTTCCTACTCGGGTTTACAACTTTCTCCAAGATGGTCTTGACTTCCTTGTTCGAAATTTCTGCCTGCCCATTTGTTTGTGGATGATATGCCGTGGCGATCTTGTGCTTGACACCAACTTTCTGGAGTACCTTGGCAATCAGTTTGTTATCGAAATGGGTGCCCTCGTCACTAATGATTGCTCTTGGAACTCCAAACCTTATGAATATGTTTTTTCGTAAGAACCTGTGGACGGTCTTTGCATCATTGTGAGGGGTGGCAATGGCTTCTACCCACTTGGAAACATAATCTACTGCTAGAAGGGTGTACATATTACCACACGAAGATGCGAATGGTCCCATAAAATCTATGTTGAGTGCATCAATGGATTGATCAAAGCCAAGAGGGGGTGAATTGGGTTTTTAAAAATTGTTGGAGAAAATATAATGGCTAAAAATGAAGAACAAAGAATTTTAGAGTGGTTCAAGTTCCAAATGAACTCTACATCCACCACCTTAGCTACCACTAAGGATTTTCCAACAATCCAATAATTGTTCTTCCCCTTTTCAAGGCTTAGGAGGTAACCTTTACAATACCGGTCAAATTTTCTACCCAAAATTTGACCAAACCCTCACAATAGTACAAAGAAGAAATAAAGGCAAGAAAGATATCTTTCAATACAAGATTTCCCCTTTAAATACAATCACTCAACCCAAATTTGATTACAAGATCAGAATTGAACACAACAAAATTTGGGATTTTACAAAGGATAAGAAATAAAGCACTTTGAGCTTGGATTTTTGTAAGGATGTTTGTATTTGATGCAATAGTTGTTGCTAGTCTTCAATTGACTTCAATTTATACCTTTTCTATTAATTCTAGCCGTTTTGGTGGTTAGTGTATTGAATATAGCCGTTGGGACCCTCTCTTTCTACCATAAATGTACTTCTGCAGCTTACCGTATCGGTACACGAGGACCCGTATCGATACTTGTCTGAAAACAGAAAGAGTCGTTGCACAATATCAAGAGGGCGTATCGATACGCGTATAAGCATATCAGTACAAGATAGGGACCGTTTCGATACGGGGAGCATCCGTATCGATGCAATTAATTTCAAAGAGCTCACTGGAAGTTTCTGTATCGATACAACAAAGGGCGTATCGGTACGGGACAACCACCACTTTAAATTTCGGTTAACTAACAACTGACACCAATGATCAAAAACATTAAAAGCTTTCGAATTTAAAATTCCATTAAATTCGTATCGATATGGGTGAAACCGTATTGGTACGCCATTCAAACTCCTTCAGTTTTACAGAGAGAGTGTATTAATACAAATGCAATCTGTTGCGATACGTTGTTTCGATACGGTGAGGGGCGTATCGAAACGCGTTTCTCTAGTAGCCAACTTTGCAAAAAAGGTATCGATATGGCTGGAAGCGTATCGATACGCCTGGACATTTTTCAATATATTGGCCTTGGAACACTTAGAAAATATTTAGAGTTTGAGTTTTTCAAATCATATTAAAGCCTTGATGATTTAAAATCTTTTGAGGGACTTAAAAATCAATTTCATGTTTTCAATTTAATCCTTAACATACATTGTTATATCAAAATCAAACATAGGTTTTACAATTTCCCCTTTTTGATATAACAAAACCAAAACTTGAAATTTTTGACACTTTTGAAAAACCTTGCAAAATAACCCCCTTAATATTAGCTATGTAAAATTTAAGTTGAAAATCAAAATTTTAAGTATGAGCTTGTTGCCTCTCCCTCTTTTTGTTAGATCAAAACTAGAGACATGGATAAACATAGGCAAAAGGCTTAAATAATAACCAAGAAACATATTATAGATAACCATTAAGTTCAAAATAAAGAAAACATCAACATAAAATCCAAAAGCAATAATCAAAGCATAGGTTTTAGAATGCAATCTTAGTCCTAAAAACATAATTCAAAGTGCATAGATATCCTAAATGACATGAATGATATGCAAAGATGAACTACTACGCTTCTCCATCATCATCTTCATCATCTTCATCGTCCTCATCATGTGCATCATCATTCCTTCCAGATTGACACCACTCGTCATGGAAAGAGGTAAGAGATATGATCATCGAGTTGTGACCGCCTTCAACGGAAGTGAGACGCGTCTCCACATTCTTCACACGATCTTCAAGACTTGTAAAACGTGTGTCTATAACAGCAAATCTTGAACTCATCGCTTGATCCATGGAAGCAATTCTCGTGCGCAAGCCCGTTAATTGCTCGTTGAGAAAGGTCATGAGGGCATCCATGGAAGGTGGAGGAGGAGGGGCTTGAGGGGCTTGTGGATTAGCAATTTCTTCCAGAATAACACCGCTAGGGAGCTCGGAGAGATGAAGCCAACTACCATTGAAGTACATGAACTTTCCCCTTGAAAGAGATCTTTCATCAATAGGATCGGTGAGGGGAGTCGGGTAGTTGTGAGAACAATCTATCTCCTTTTGGGTGAAGAAATAACTCAAGGCCGTTCCATAGGTGAATGAAGTGACAAGAGTAGTGTGGCGATGTTGCACGAGATAGACAATCTCCGAAAACATAATTCGAGCAAGGTTTCTTTGTTGTCTTTGACAGAAGCATCGAATCCAAAAATCATCAACTTGGCAGATAGTGGAATACTTTCCTTTCGAGGGCCGAAACCACCAAGAAACCATCAAATGTAGGATCCGATCTTGAGCATTAAGAGCGGTGACGTAACCTCCCAAGAAATGGCCAAGAGCATTCTCATCATCAAGACCCTCATCCTCTAACTTGAACACATCACAAATAGATTGAACATTGATGGTGATCTTTTTACCCATTAGATAAGAATTAACAACCATAACAACACCTGCTTGATTGGCGACACACTTGGCATTTGTATAGAAGATCAAAACCAAATTGCGATAGTAAAAGCTGGGAATTTGAATGAAATCCATAAATTTCAATTCTTGGAGCAAAGGTAAGTAAACAAATTTGAAGCGCTCCGAGTTGAGAGAAGGAACAGAAATTACCCTCTCAAGACAGATTTTGTGGTTTTGAAATTGTCGGAAATAGTTGAGATCTCCGGAGGTCTTGAAGCAGTTAATAGATAAGAGTGAGGTTCGAGCAAGTACCATCTCCGGCATTTGAACCTTCACCAACTTCACTAGTATGTGCTCTCTTTTTAGATGCCATTGACTAGAGAAAAAGATCAAAACAGTGTATGCATTAACTTTCTCATTCAACCCATTGAAAATCAATAATCATGGTTTTTGAAAAAAAATTGAGAAACCAAAACAAAAATAAAAAGTTTGAAAAGAAATTTGTTTTTGAGAAAACAAAATTTAGAATGAAAATTAAATGAAATAAAGAAAAAAGAGAGAGATTTTTACCTTGATATTGATAGAGAGGAATGGGAGAAAAACTTTACACCAAATTGATGAAAAGTTTGGCTTGATGTTGAAAACCATCAAGAGATTTTGAGTTGTGGTGTGAAAATATGAGGGATTGAGAGGCTTTTTATAGAGTGAAAAACGGCTAGGGTTTTGAAAATTCAATTTTGGTAAAAGTAAAACTCTTTAAATGTCATAAAGAAGCTGTCTGCGCAATCGCATATCGATACGCCTGAGGGTGTATCGATACGGGGGTAAAATCGTAATTCCCTTGAAACGCTCGTCGAAGGTCCGTATCGAAACGAATGCTATACGTATCGAAACACTTTTAGCTCGTATCGAAATAGGTTTAACCGTATCGATACCCGTTTTAGGCAAAATGCAGTCTGGAAAGCTAATACAATACTCATATCGATACACAGAAGGCTGTATTGATACCCTATGCCCAGAAATGCATATTAGGCTTTAAGAACAACCAAAGGCTCGATTTTAACAACTTTTAAATGAATGCGATTGATGAATGAGCAGTTCTAAGCATATCTTAACATAAGAATACACCCCCTAGCTATAAGCATGGATATTTTCAAGAGCAACAACACATAAACATGCAATTTCACAAATTCAAGCAATTTTAACCTCAAAAAGAGTCCTAAAGGGTTAAGGAAGGCTAGTTAGACCTAACTCTCTCCTAAGGGACCAGAAACACTCTTTGTCTAGAGGTTTAGTAAAAATGTCCGCTAGTTGGTCCAAGGTGTCAATGTACTCTATAACAATATCTTCCTTAAGGACATGATCTCTTATGAAATGTTGTCTTATTTCTATATGTTTGGTTCTAGAGTGTTGGATGGGATTTTTAGTTAAGCATATGGCACTAGTGTTGTCACACTTAAGGGGTATAGTTTCAACTCTAATACCATAATCTAAGAGTTGTTGCTTCATCCAAAGGACTTGAGCCCAACAACTCTCTAAGGATATGTACTCGGCTTTGGTGGTAGATAGAGCTACACTATTTTGTTTTTAGAGAACCAAGATATGATCATTCTACCTAAGAATAGACATGTTCTCGAAGTACTCTTCCTATCGATTTTACACTCCCTATAATCCACATCCGAATAAGCATGAAGGTTGAAGTTTGAGTCTTTAGGGTACCAAAGACCTAGACAAGGAGTATCTCTAAGGTACCTAAAGATTCTCTTAACGGCTATAAGGTGAGACTCTCCAGGACTAGCTTGAAACCTAGCACACAAGCAAACACCAAACAATATATCTGGTCTACTTGTGGTAAGGTAAAGCAAAGATCCAATCATAGAGCGATAAAGCTTAGAGTCAACACACTTACCTCCTTCATCTTTGTCAAGCTTTGTAGATGAGCTCATTGGTGTGGCTTGAGGCTTTGCATTCTCCAAGCCAAACTTCTTGAGCATATCCTTGATGTACTTTTCTTGATTGATGAAGGTGCCATCCTTCCTTTGCTTGATTTGGAGTCCCAAAAAGAATGAGAGCTCCCCCATCACGCTCATCTCGAATTCACCTTGCATTAACTTAGCAAAGTCTTTGCAATGACACTCATTAGTAGATCCAAAAATAATATCATCAACATATATTTGTACTACTAAGATGTCATTTTTATACCTTTTTATGAAAAGTGTAGTGTCCACCTTACCTTTTTCAAAACCTTTTTCAATCAAAAAGTTTGAAAGTCTTTCATACTAAGCTCTAGGAGCTTGTTTTAAACCATAAAGTGCTTTGGTTAGTTTGAAAACATGATTTGGAAATTTTGAATCTTCAAAACCTGGTGGTTGTTCCACATAAACTTCCTCATTTATAAAACCATTTAAAAATGTGCTTTTAACATCCATTTGAAAAGGCTTAAAATCATGATTATGAGTGCATATGCAAGCAACATCCTAATAGCTTCCATTCTAGCTACGAGTGCATAGGTTTCATCAAAATCAATTACCTCCACAAGAGTCATGAGACAAAGGTTGGCCACTTCGTGATCCTCATCCTCGGATGACTCCTCATCACTCCAAGTAGTAAGCTTGGCTCTGAGCTTCTTCTTCTTCTTAAAGCCCTTCTTCTTAAGTCGAGGGCACTCGGAACGAATATGTCCCAATTTTTTGCACTCAAAGCAAATGATTTGATCCCTCTCTTCTTCTTTGTTTTTGGTCTTGCAGTCCATTTTTCTTTGAGTCTTCCTTCCTCGGTTGGACCTCATAAACCGTGAGAACCTTTTGGCTATCCTAGCCAATTCTTCTAGGTCTTCCTCCTAACTAGAAGTGCTCTCCTCATGTAGAGAAGCTTTGAGAGCCGCTCCTATCTTCTTCTTCTTTTCTACCTCAAGCTTCTCCACTCTTATCTCTTCCTTCTTCATTTCATCTTCCCTTCCTTGCTTCAATATCTAATGAGTTAGGAGAGAACCCACTAGCTCATCAAGCTTGAGTGTCTTCAAATTTTTAGCCTCAATGATGTCGGTTCTCTTCCCATCCCAAGACTCGATAAGTGAGTAGAGTAGCTTCCGGACTAGTTTGTCTTTCAGGATTATCTCTCCAAAACCCTTTGGCCCATTGACGATTGTTGAGAAACGATTGAACATCTTCGAAACGGTTTCGTCGGGCTCCATTTTGAAATTCTCATAGCTAAGATTGAGAATTCCAATCTTTGTCTCCTTCACATCAGTTATTCCTCATATGTAGTCTCAAGTGTATCCCACACTTCCTTAGCACTCTCGATGGAGGAAACTTTGGAGTAGATGTTAGGACCGAAAGCGCAAAAAAACATGTTAAGAGCTTTATCATTGATTTGAATCTTCTTTCTCTCTTCTTCACTCATCTCATTTTTCTTCTTTGGCACAAGTCTTCCTTCGTCGTCTATCTTAATCAGAATAGGGGGACCATCTTCAAAGGCATCCCAAACTAGATAATCGTTGGATTTAATGAAGAGACGCATCCGATTCTTCCAAAAATGGTAGTTATCACCGTTGAAGAAAGGTGATTTGGTGGTTGATTGAGACTCGTACATGTTTGACCTAGAGGTAGATGTCATGGCTTGCTTTAGTGGTTAATCACACTCTTCCTAGGAACTCCTCTTGTGGTTGTTAATCCTTCAAAGAGGTAGAAGGATGTACATATTACCACACGACGATGGGAATGGTCCCATAAAATCTATTCCCCAAACATCGAATAACTCGACCTCCAAGATTGTTTGTAGGGCCATTTCGTTCCATCTCGATATGTTTCCTGTTTTTTGGTAGCTGTCACACTGCTTGTAGAATTCTTGAGCATCTTTATGTAGTGTCAGCCAAAAGAAACCTGATTGCAGCACCTTTGCTGCTGTGCGCTGCCCTCCAAAATAGCCTCCATATGGTGTTGCGTGGCCCTATGAGAGTATGACTTGTTGTTCATCCTCTGGGACACACCGTCTGATAACCTGGTCTACACCAGATTCTAAATAATTAACAATATCTGCGTACCAGGGTGTGTCTGTCGATGTTGCTGCCACAATTTCTTCATGGGTGGCATGTGAGATGCCTTCAGCTTTCAGGGCGGCTACCAGAGTAGAGCCTAGTAGCAATTGTTCATCAGGCAATACATCTTGAATTTCGTTGTTGGAGGTTTTCTCCTGTCCATTCTCAAGCCGAGAAATATGATATGCCACTTGATTTTCTATGCCTTTCCTGTCTCTAATTTCTAGGTCAAACTTTTACAGCAGCAGGATCCAACGGATCAGGCAGGGCTTTGTATCCTTCTTTGCGAACATGTGCCTTAAGGCAGAATTATTTGTGTGGATTATCACCTTTGTGCCGATAAGGTAGGGCTGAAACTTATCAAATGCAAACACTACTGCCAGCAATTCTTTCTTTGTAGTGGTGTAGTTGGTTTGGTAGGATTTAATGTTTTGCTGGCGTAGTAGATTACATGAAAGATCTTGTCTCTACGCTGTCCTAGGGCGGCGCCAACGGCAGTATCACTGGCATCACACATAAGCTCAAAGCGCTGACTCCAATTAGGGGGAACTACCACATGTGTTGTTACTAGCTTTTCCTTTAAGGTTTTGAATGCTTCCTGGCATGCCTTATCAAAGTTGAACGGTTCGTCCTGTTCTAGCAAAGTACACTGCGGTTTAGAGATTTTTGAAAAATTCTCAATAAATCTGCGATAAAAAACCTTAGTGTCCCAGGAAACTCTGAATGCCCTTGACAGCGGTCGGTGGCGGCAAGTTGACAATTACTTCAATCTTGGCTTTGTCTATCTCTATTCCTTGTACAGAAATTTTATGCCCCAGGACTATGCCTTCTTCGACCATAAAGTGGCATTTTTCCCAATTAAGTACTAGGTTTGTTTCCTCGCATCTGGTGAGTACTTTTTCAAGGTTGTCGAGGCTGCTGCCGAAGACAGAGAAGTCAACCATGAAGATTTCCATGAAATCTTCTATCATGTTGGAGAAGATAGCTATCATGCATATCTTGAATGTGGCTGGGGTGTTGCACAAACCGAATGGCATTCTTCAAAAAGCATAAATGCCATATGGGCAGGTGAAGGTTGTTTTGGCCTGGTCCTCCGGTGCGATGGCGATCTGGTTATAACCTGAATATCCATCCAAAATGAAATAGAAGGGTTTTTCCAGCAAGGCGGTCAAGCATTTGATCAAAAAAATGTAATGGAAAGCGGTCCTTTTTAGGTTCTTTATTTAACTTGCGGTAATCCATGCATATTCGCCAACTTGAGATTTTAACACTCTTGTGCCCGATAAATGGATTTCTCCAATTGGACTCTTGGAAGTAATTAAAGAAGTGAAGAGCATGAATTAAGTAAACTTGGAATGTTTTATTGAAAACAAACTTGAAACATAAACAACCGTTTTCAAAACTAATTTACAACATAACCCCAAACCCAAGGGAAGTTTAGAACATGACGACGGTAGAAAACCCTAAGCTATGTTTAGAAAAAACATAAGATGATTTGAACTAGGAGTACAATGAGTATTTATAGACAAATAGCTAGGTCTAGTCTTTCTTGAAGTAGAAGTCTTCAAAAGTAGCTTTCCACATTTAATGTGACTTTAAGCTCTACCTTCTTTGAGTTGAATGTGGACTTTATCACGTTTACCTTGTCCCGCAAGCAATCTTGAGATTTCACTTCAGCGGCTCTGCCTGCTACTACAGACGTCGAAAAATCAAGTGTATGCCATCGATAAACTCAGGATTTTTAGCTCTACAAATTGCACTCTGGTTCTCCAACTCCATAGTTTGCTGCCGTGGGCAGCAAGGTCGGCGGCGGCAGCACTCGCCAGCTACTCAACAGCTACTTTCTTCGGCTGGAACTACTTCAGTACAACTCCATGGTTCGATGCCTCAGCATCGCATCCTCAACTCCTCTTTCCCTCTGTCAGCCTTTACTACCTAAAACGAAAAATATACTAAAACAATGTCTCTTCTTCACCAAATAAAAGATAATCTCGAAAAACAAGGTAAAGTAAAGAAATACTGTAAAATGTAATGCATGGTCCTAATTATGCCTAAGATGAACTCAAAACAACAATAATATGAGATGGAATGTGTATAAAATATAGAACTTGTGGACACTTTACAACATCATATTGGAATTGTTTCTTTCCTTGGTAGTTAAGGTCATAAGGTAAAACACTAGTTACCAAGTAATTGACAATATCTGCGTACTAGGGTATGGCTGTTGACGTTGCTACCGTGACCTCTTCGTGGGAGGCAAGTGAGATGCCTTCAGCTTTCAAGGCTGCTACCAGGGCGCAGGCCAGTAACATTTGTTCATTAGGGAATGCATCCTGGATTTCACTGATGGGTGTCTTTCTTTGTTCATTCTCCAACCGAGATAAATGGCCAGCTACTTGATTTTCTGTACCTTTTCTGTCTCGGATTTCAAGGTCAAATTCTTGCAGCAGAAGGATCCAACGGATTCGGTGAGGTTTGACATCCTTCTTTGCAAACATGTACATTAAGGCTGAATGATCCGTGTGGACGAGCACTTTTGTTCCAATTAGATAGGGCCGGAATTTATCGAAGGTGAACACTACTGTCAATATTTCTTTCTCGGTGGTGGTGTAGTTGGTTTTAGCAGGATTCAGCGTCTTGATGGCGTAGTATATGACATGGAAGATTTTGTCCCTACGCTGTCCGAGGGCGGCACTGACGGTAGTATCACTAGCATCACACATTAACTCAAAAGGTTAGCTCCAATCAAGGGGACTACCACATGTGCTGTCACGAGCTTCTCTTTGAGGGTTTTGAATGCTTCCAAGCATGCCTCGTCGAAATTGAATGGTTTATCCTGTTCCATCAAGGTAGACAATGGTTTAGAAATTTAACTACAATTTTCAATAAATCGACGTTAAAAACCTGTGTGTCCTAGAAAAGTTCGAATGCCATTGATAGAGGTCGGCAGCGGCAAGTTGGAGATGACTTCAATCTTAGCCTTATCTACTTCTATTCCATGTGCCGAGATTTTTTGCCCCATGACTATGCCTTCATCGACCATGAAGTGGCATTTCTCCCAATTGAGCACAGGGTCGGTGTCCTCACATCTGGTAAGTAGCTTTTCGAGGTTGCTGAGGCACCTGTCGAAGCTGTTGCTGAAGACAGAGAAGTTGTCCATAAATCCGAACGACATTCTTCTGAAGGCGTAAATGCCATATGGGCATGTAAATGTTGTCTAGGCCTGGTCTTCTGGTGCAATGGCAATCTGGTTATAACCCGAATATCCATCCAAGAAACAATAGAAAGGTTTGCCAGGAAGGCAGTCAAGCATTTGATCAATAAAAGGTAAAGGAAAGTGATCCTTTTAGTTGCTTTATTTAACTTGCGGTAATCCATGCATATTCTCCAACCGGTTACTATCCTAGTTGGAATTAACTCATTATTATCATTGCTTACCACAGTTATACCACCTTTCTTTGGTACAAATTGTATCGGGCTTACCCATTCCCCGTCGGATATAGGATATATGATGCCGACATCTAACCATTTGATTATCTCCTTTTTGACAACTTCCCTCGTGGCATCGTTTAACCTGCTCTAGGCATCAACAACAAGCTTTTTGATCCTCTTCAAGCTGTATTTTGTGCATGCACATTGTTGGGCTTATCCCTTTTATATCTCTAATGGTCCAGCCTATTGCCTTTTTGTGCTGTTGCAACAACGCTATCAATTTCTATTCCCGTGTAGACTGCAATTTGGAGGAAATTATTACGGGCAGCATATTATTGGGTCCCAAATAAGCATACTTAAGTTGCGCATGTAAGGTTTTTAATTCAAGGGTAGGGGTTGATCAATAGATGGTTTGAACATTTTCCACCCTTTTCTGTATAATTCAGCGATTATGTCCATTCACTATCCAATACACCTCCTCTTGCTCCTCCAGTTCCAGTTCTGTCCATTCACTGCATTGTTCATCTTCTAAGCAAGAATTTAAATGGCTTCCGAGAAAGTTGTCGAGGTTACTGCCTCGACATTCATGCTGCAGGTAGAGTCTGTTGGCTTCGAAATTGAATTCTGAGATGGCTTCCATTAGTTGGCATTATTCCGGAGCATCAGCTTGCCTCATGGTTTGGAAGACGTTTAACTTTACTTGTTGATTGTTGACCCTCATTGTAAGTTCACCTTTTTCAACATCGATCAGTGTTCTGCCCGTAGCTAGGAATGGTTGCCCTAGGATTATCAGTGCACTTTCGTTTACCTCACAATCTAGTACCAGGAAGTCGGTAGGGAAAATGAATTTGTCCACCTTTACCAGGATGTCTTCAATTTTTCCTTTCGGTTGTACATACGTTCTGTCGGCTAGATACAACATTACTGTCATTTGGGTGGGCGTCTCCTATTCCCAGTTTCTGGATAACAGATTTGGGCATTAAGTTGATGCTTGCCTCTAGGTCATATAGGGCTCTTACAAAATGGTTGCTGCCTATTTTACAAGGAATTATAAAGGTGCCCGGATCTTTCTGTTTGGGCGGCGCCTTGTTGTGCAGCATTGCCATGCATCCCTCTGTTACTACCACTGTCTCGAATTCCCCATTCTTGTTCTTTTGGATACCATATCCTTTAAGAATTTAGCATATCTGGGCATTTGTTCTTTCAATTCAACCAATGGAAGATTGATTTTTACTTGAGTTAGAACATCCAGGAAATTTTTGAACTGCATGTCCTGCTTCTATTTTTCATTCGTTGTGGGAATGATTGTAGAGGTGTAGTATCTATGATTTTTGCCTTGGACGGAAGCTTATTCTCGGTGGCAGTAACTGGTTCAGATTCTATCTAGTCATTTGTCGGCCCTCTTTGTGGTTCCGTGTTGCTCTTCTCAGGTGTTACCGCGACAGTGTTTCTGGTAGCTTGAACTGAATCGGCAGGTGTTGTTTCTCTCGCAGCAAGGTTTGACGGTTCTTGTAACGTTATCCCGCTTCTAGTTGTTACAACCTTACATTGCTCTTGGAATTTTCCCTTCGTGATTTCAGTATCACTAGGTAATCCACCCATTAGCCTAGTGTTAACAATCTGGGCAAACCTTCCAAACTGAGTCTCCAGATTCTTTATTGCTGCCTAATGGTTTTTCATCCTTGTTTCAGTCATGTCCATGAAAGATTTAGTTTTATACATAAATTTATTAGTACGAACAATAATATCACTAGTGCGAGACATAAAAGTATTTAGAGTAATTCAAGTGAGTTATTGTTCGTATTCTGTTGCTGCTGAGGCGGTTGTCTTGACAGGTTCTGCTGATATCCTCGTGGTTGTTGATTTGGATTTGCAGCTGTGTTAGGTTACTCCAGGAGAAATTTGGATGCTTCTTCCAGCCTGGGTTGTATGTGTTGGTTTTGTGCCTGCTGTTTCTCTCGTTGGTTCCCATAAAGTTGGCAGATTCACTGCATTCAGAGGAATTGTGTCACATCCCGAAAATCGGTCTAGTCGGAATTAGGTTCCGATGACCGAGTATTTTGTAGCGGTTCTATAAGTTATTCGATCTTATTAGAATATTCGGGTCAATTTATAAATTCGAGGTCAAATTCCAGCAATCGAATATTTTCGTTTCGATTAAAGGTTGGTTCGATTTGGTACTCAAAATCAAATATACGGCTTAGTTGTATAGAATTATTATTATTATTATTATTATTATTATTATTATTATTATTATTATTATTATTATTATTATTAAAAGAAATTAATAATGTTGAGTGGGGGGACCCACGTTGATTCCTTCAAATTGAAGGAAACCACCGTGAATTCCCCACATTAGGGGACATGCGGCTTAAAGCCAATTAAGGTGGCATTGGTTGCCACCACGTGGCCCAAATAATAGGGCATCATCCCCCAAAGTCTGCCACGACTCCAACTTACGTGGAGCTTGATGATTGAAATGAAGGGCAGGCGCTTGAAGTATAAATAGGGGGAGAGCCTTATGGAATTTAGTCACGGCTCCAACATGCATGGATATTGGAGGCCGGTTGTCAAGTATAAAAGGGGGAAGGGTGAGCGCAAGGAAGACAACAAAATATAAGGAAATTAGTGAAAGGAAACAGAGGAATAAATAATATGATCCAGTGTTAGATTGGTGGTTCGGTATTTTCGATATAGTAATATCGAATCTATGCCGACGTCGGGGTAAGCTCAAATTCTTGGTTGGTCTAAGTTTCGGTATCGAATTTAATTAGTATCTTCGTATTTATTCGATACCGTCTTATTGATTTTAATTAGTTCTTATTAACTATCGTAGTACACGAGGTCGATTCGGAACAACCGTCAAGTCCAAGAAATCATCGGTCTGTCAAGGTGAGTGTAGTCGTGTCAGGGGTAGGCTCGGTGCTGCCCCGTTGCATTAATTATGAATTTATCTGCATCTGGTAAGTACCCTGCATTATTTCGATGTGCTATGATATGTTGTCTGTGTACATATATGAAAATAATATATTACTTGACATGGAGCTACGGCTCATTTGATAATTGGTATGATATGAAAGTTATGGATATATGTGAATTTGTGTATTTATGGACATTGGATACAATTGGCATGCCATAGGATTATTCGAGCTCACCATGTAAGGGAGGACTACGGTCCAGGGCTACGGCCTATATGTGGGAGATAAAAGGATGGCAGTGTAAGGGATACATGGAGCTACGGCTCAGGGCTACGGCTCATTTATGATTCATGATATGGTGTACAGGGAATCCGCGTATCCAATGGTACCAATATAATATGTGTTTGATACGTTATGCCATGCTATGGTCATGATATGATGTTATGCTTTGTTACGAATATGAAGTATGCCATGTTATTACATAATTAGCATTATGATCATTTTGGAAGCATGCTACATGACATATATGTTCATTCATTGTTATTGGCTACCTCACTTAGACTATGTAAGTCTAATGCATTCATTTGCATAACATTTCAGGTTAAGAAAAGTATCGGATCGAGATCGAGATCAGTTGGAAGATTGGCAAGTCACCACAAGTAAAGAGTAATGTGTTTTGTCTTTCTGAACTCCTAGTATGGTGGCAAAGTAGTTAAAGTAATTATACTAGTCTTGTGGCCCTACTATTGTGTAAATGTTGCCTATGTTTTGTATAAGGTTTTAAAGCTATATTGATTATTGAGTTAGAAATAAAATTGACATATTTGGCACTAAAATATTGATTAAAAGTTTAAAATCTATGTCTCTGATCTCCGTTATGTTTTTCGGTAGCGCTCTCTGACCCGGTTCTCTACCAGGCCGGGAAGGGGGTGTTACATTTGTGGTATCAGAGCTAGAGTTTAGTCGGTTCTGGATTAAACTTAAGTATGTTTGTATTGTGTGTTGAGTTACTTTGCCACCTAGGAGTTAATCTGTTAAGTATTGTGACTTGTCAACTGATCCGATCTCTTTTATAATATAGATATGTCTCGAACTAACGAAACTTGTAATAATGAGTCTGGTGCTAACTCCTTGACTCATGGCGAGGAAGTTCAAGGAGGAAATCCTCCGAATCCTCAGAACCCTCCTGTTCGAGGTGTAGAGCCTGAAGCTCCTACAGCTCAGGCAGAATGTTATCAGAACATGGCTGATATGTTTCAGCAATTTATGAATGTGTTAAAGACTAGTCAAGTCATGCAACCTACGCCACCTGTTGCGCAACCTCTTCGAGCCCTAATCAATAAGTTATCGCAATACCGAGCTTACACCTTTACTGGTCGGGACGAATATAATCCCGAAATAGCCGAGTATTGTTTAGACAATACTTTAAGGATTTTGGATAAGCAATTAAGATGTTTGGATGAACATAAGCTTGAATGCGCTCTTGCGTTGCTTGCTAATGAAGCCTTACAGTGGTGGGAGACTATTGTCCTTACCGTCTCCAAGGAAACCGTGAGTTTGGAATTCTTCTTGAAAGAGTTCCGTAATAAGTACATAAGTGGATTTTACCTTGCCGAAAGGCGAAATATCTTCCTTCATCTTAAGCAAGGAGGACGACCGATTGAACATTATATCCACGATTTTTGCAAGTGTTGCAGATATGGTGCTAACTTTATTAAGAAAGAGGAAGAAAAATGTCGGATGTTTATCGAAGGACTCAACGATGAGTTACGCCCCATGTTTACAGCATGGTACATTACAAATTTCCAAGATCTCGTAAATAGAGTCAAAGCTACGGAAGAAGCGAAGAGAGCTCAGAAAGTTAGTCTAAAAAGAGAAATCGAGACGAATCGCAATTCTCGGGATCTTCTAAGAAATGGAAACATCACAACCCGAGACAAAATGTATACTCGCAACCTTCTCAGTTTGAATCTCGTTTGCCATCGGATGTCGCTCTTATTGAAAGTAATATTGGTTTGAAGCAAGACACGAGAGTTTCTAAATGTAATTTCTGTCAACGACGACATGATGGACAGTGTCGCAAGAAAACCAGTGCATGTTTCTTCTGCGGAAAGATAGGTTATCTCATTCGAGATTGTCCAGAGAATCCTAACAAGCCCGTTCTAGTGGCGACCAACCCTTCTCGAGGCAAGGGGTCAAATTAAGGATCCTTCGGAAAGCCGGGAGGATCGGGGACGTCGAAAGTAACAAGTGGACCGAATCAAAAGCTTCTGCATGGATATTTCATATTCAGGGCAAGGACTCATAAGATGATCTCGACACTATTCCGGGTAAGAATTTTAATCTTTATGTCTATATTTGTTGATAAGAAATCCTGTTTAAGTAAGCCTAGTTAGGGACCTATCTATAAAATAGAAAGAATGAACCATGGGCTGGGCGTATCGATACGGGAAAGGATACGTATCGAAACGACCTATAAAAACGTACTGAAACAAGTAAGAGAGTATCGGAACGATTTAACAGCTTTTATTCTGAATTTTGGATTTGTGCTTAACCGTATCGATACTGGTCAGAGTGTATCGATATAGGTACCAGATTTTGAATAAGAAATAACAAGAAGAATAGCTTGAAATTAGAGGATGATGACTCACCCTATGTGTTGGAACCTAAGATGTTGAATGCTATTAGAAAGTGCAAGTGTCAGGTGAATACGAAGAGGTGAAAGGATAAGCTTTGCAAAGCCTTAAGAGAATTTGTGATTGGTTCTTAGAAAGGTGGGAAAAAGACAAAATTTTCATTCTATATGGATAGTTATCCTCAACAATAGTAAGACCAAAACCCACCTCTGTTTCAAGAGTGTGAAATAAGCATTTTTCCTTAAAGTACCATCGTTCTTAAGTGATGTCGGATTCAGTCAAGAAACCAAATGAGCGGAAACAAGAAAGATTTCTTTATAGATTTTGCCAAGATAATCATCCGATAGGACGATGAAAAAAGGGAACCGAAGCTTGTTTCGATTGTAGCAAGATGGACCATCTCGCTCGCTCGAGATTGTCCTAAGAAATTTTCCGAGAAACGTCGACGTGTTAGTGCAAGGCGATCTTGGCCAGAAAGATTAGGAAATGTGAATTCTTCATCTCCAGAAGATTCTAATCTCGAAGAGTGCACGGATGAACAACCCGAAGCTACAGGTAAGAATTCGAGGACAAATTCTTTTAAAGGGGGAGAGAGTTGTCACATCCCGAAAACCGGTCTAGTCGGAATTAGGTTCCGATGACCGAGTATTTTGTAGCGGTTCTATAAGTTATTCGATCTTATTAGAATATTCGGGTCAATTTATAAATTTGAGGTCAAATTCCAGCAATCGAATATTTTCGTTTCGATTAAAGGTTGGTTCGATTTGGTACTCAAAATCAAATATACGGCTTAGTTGTATAGAATTATTATTATTATTATTATTATTATTATTATTATTATTATTATTATTATTATTATTATTAAAAGAAATTAATAATGTTGAGTGGGGGGACCCACGTTGATTCCTTCAAATTGAAGGAAACCACCGTGAATTCCCCACATTAGGGGACATGCGGCTTAAAGCCAATTAAGGTGGCATTGGTTGCCACCACGTGGCCCAAATAATAGGGCATCATCCCCCAAAGTCTGCCACGACTCCAACTTACGTGGAGCTTGATGATTGAAATGAAGGGCAGGCGCTTGAAGTATAAATAGGGGGAGAGCCTTATGGAATTTAGTCACGGCTCCAACATGCATGGATATTGGAGGCCGGTTGTCAAGTATAAAAGGGGGAAGGGTGAGCGCAAGGAAGACAACAAAATATAAGGAAATTAGTGAAAGGAAACAGAGGAATAAATAATATGATCCAGTGTTAGATTGGTGGTTCGGTATTTTCGATATAGTAATATCGAATCTATGCCGACGTCGGGGTAAGCTCAAATTCTTGGTTGGTCTAAGTTTCGGTATCGAATTTAATTAGTATCTTCGTATTTATTCGATACCGTCTTATTGATTTTAATTAGTTCTTATTAACTATCGTAGTACACGAGGTCGATTCGGAACAACCGTCAAGTCCAAGAAATCATCGGTCTGTCAAGGTGAGTGTAGTCGTGTCAGGGGTAGGCTCGGTACTGCCCCGTTGCATTAATTATGAATTTATCTGCATCTGGTAAGTACCCTGCATTATTTCGATGTGCTATGATATGTTGTCTGTGTACATATATGAAAATAATATATTACTTGACATGGAGCTACGGCTCATTTGATAATTGGTATGATATGAAAGTTATGGATATATGTGAATTTGTGTATTTATGGACATTGGATACAATTGGCATGCCATAGGATTATTCGAGCTCACCATGTAAGGGAGGACTACGGTCCAGGGCTACGGCCTATATGTGGGAGATAAAAGGATGGCAGTGTAAGGGATACATGGAGCTACGGCTCAGGGCTACGGCTCATTTATGATTCATGATATGGTGTACAGGGAATCCGCGTATCCAATGGTACCAATATAATATGTGTTTGATACGTTATGCCATGCTATGGTCATGATATGATGTTATGCTTTGTTACGAATATGAAGTATGCCATGTTATTACATAATTAGCATTATGATCATTTTGGAAGCATGCTACATGACATATATGTTCATTCATTGTTATTGGCTACCTCACTTAGACTATGTAAGTCTAATGCATTCATTTGCATAACATTTCAGGTTAAGAAAAGTATCGGATCGAGATCAGTTGGAAGATTGGCAAGTCACCACAAGTAAAGAGTAATGTGTTTTGTCTTTCTGAACTCCTAGTATGGTGGCAAAGTAGTTAAAGTAATTATACTAGTCTTGTGGCCCTACTATTGTGTAAATGTTGCCTATGTTTTGTATAAGGTTTTAAAGCTATATTGATTATTGAGTTAGAAATAAAATTGACATATTTGGCACTAAAATATTGATTAAAAGTTTAAAATCTATGTCTCTGATCTCCGTTATGTTTTTCGGTAGCGCTCTCTGACCCGGTTCTCTACCAGGCCGGGAAGGGGGTGTTACAAATCGTGGTTGCCCCCACACTCATCACAAAATGGCTCCATAACCTTGGCCTCATATGTTTTCCCTTTGGCCATGTTCATTACTAGTTGTGTTAGTTTATCCAGGAGGGCATTTACAGATTCTGTGGCTTCTACTTCATTCGCAACAGCTGGCCGCCTCATGCCGTCGCGGCGAGTTGTTGGGAACTTGTAGTCATTCTTGGCAATTTTGTTCAGAATCTGTAGTGCCTCCTCAGGTGGTCTGTCCAAGATAATTCCATTAGCTGAAGCGTCGAGCATCATTCTTGTCGGTTGATTTACTCCATTGTAGAATATTGACACTTGAGTCCAGGATGGAAAACCATGAAGCGGGTAGTTGTTTAGCATTTGTTGGTATCTCTCCCAAGCTTCATACATGGGTTCGTCATCCCCTTGGTGGAAGGTTGCGATCTCGTTTCTCAATCTGTCAATGACGTTTGAAGGACTAAAACGATCAAGGAAGTCTTTGCACAACTACGTCCAAGTATTGAATGGTCCTACCAGTTGGTTGTTTAGTCACTTCTTTGCCCTATCTCTCAGTGAATAGGGAAATAATCTCAGCTTGAGCACATCTTGATGGACCCCATGTATCTTGAAAGCTCTCCAAATATATAGGAATCCCCTCAAGTGCTGTCGAGCATCTTCCGTGGCAGTTCCTCCAAATTGCCCCAGTGTGTTTATCATATTGAACATCACGGGCTTTAACTCAAAGTGGTCATCTTAGATTTCAGGCTCTGTCACAGTTGGATCAAATCCTCTGAAGTCATACTCCAAATAATCCCTGGTGGTGCGCACATATTGTGGTCGTCTGGTCGAAACTGGTGGTTGTTGCCTAGGTGGCGGATATTGTTGCCCATCCCTGCCATTTCGAGCATCGTTGGCATAGTTGTCGTCTTGGCCGTTATGCATGGTTGCTTATGCTTTTCCTTCTTCCTTGGCTTTCCCGAGGGCTTCTCTTGACTCTTTCTGAAGTTCTCTTGCTCTTCGTTCGATCTCGTCTATGAAAACGATTTCGCACGATGGGTTTGCTCTGGTCATGCACTAGACAAGAAAATTGTAAAAAATATCGATTAAAATAAAAGTAATAAAAAGTTGTATAGTGTTTGGGTGTTCTCTAAATATGAGCGCAAGTGAACACTCTTGTCAAGTTATAGTATAAAAGATATCGTCTCCCACGAGAATTGGGCAACTTATTCGAACTGCAATTCCTACACAAGGGAAATGAAATAAACAAATAAATTTTAGTTTATAAAAAGTAAATAAACACAAGTAATTGATAGAAGAGATCATGGTGATAGAATGGGTTAGGTTATGCTGCTTTGTAGAGTGAAACTGCTTTGAATAGGTTATGTTGCTTTGCTCTGCCAGACTTTGCTGCCTCGGCGGAAGATGGCAGATAGGTGCTTCGACGCTTTTTCTTCCTTAGCAGTGGAACGGACGGTTGGCTTGGCGGTAAACTCTGTAGTCCTTCAAGGCTTGGCAGAACGCTTCAATAATGATCTCGCTTATGTCTAAGTCAGAATACTGTTGTTGCCCACTATAGATGATGCCCGTTGGCGTGAATCTTACAATGAACAACAACCTTGGGTTCGTTCCTTTTACCTGCCATAAACCCTAACCTATGTCTAGGCTAGATTGATCAACACCTGGTATTGATAAGATCGTGCTTACTTCTTTCGTGAGTGTAACCCCCTTAGGCCGACCTAGACGCTTGACTTGAACTACGAAGATTACACGGGGAAAACCAAAGTCAAACTTGATTAACGACCCTTTTTATCTTTTTATCTTTTCTAAATGCAATGTTAAGCCTATATGATCACTCAAGATCGTAGGAAGGAAAGGCACAACGATCAGAATTCATTTAGGGTTTTAATTGTAAGAATTAGACTTTTAGGGACCAAAACATAAATTTTGCAAATTACGAGGACTTTGCAGATTTTAAGTTTATCAATATGCAATTAGTCATATTTCATGCATCTCTGTCAAATATAAACTTAATTAGACATTCCAAACTCCACCAATTGCATCCGTAATCATTAAGGACTAAAATGTAAGAAACAAGAACTTGAAACAATTCAAATTGCAGTCCAACAGTCTGGTGTTTCGAAACGCTGGCCCTTGTATCGAAACGGCCGTATCGAAACAGAGTTGACTGTTTCGATACTCGTGTGCGTTCTGAGACCCGTATCAAAACATGGCTCTCCAGTAGCTAAAGTGTTCCGAAACACTCTTACCTGTTCCGAAACACTATGGCCATTTCAGGCCCCTGTTCCAAAACAGATAAGGGTGTTTCGATTCACCCTGCCCTGCAACTATATAATTTTCTGGTTTTTCACATCTTTACACATTGAAACACATCCCAAATCATACCATAACACACCAACAACATGATTAAACATCAAAGATCACTACTATGAGGTTTAAGCTAAATCATGGCATCAAGCATATGCTCATTGAGTCTATAGGCCTGCTTCCTAGTCATAAAAACCATATAAAAGCCTCAAGCCTCAAACCAATCCAAATAGGACAATTATAATCCACAAAAACCATATTAAACTTGGAACAACCATAAGGAGTTCAAAACACATCTCCCAAAACTAACCATAGGTCCCCATTGCCAAATATCAATACTAAAGCATACGAAAACATCACCATACATGAGCTTGTCACTTCCTTGGATTACCTTAGCCTCCTTGATGCCCAAAAATGTCTCAATTATATGCATAGTTGGTAAAAGGGAGCGTAAGCACATTTGCTTAGTGAGGCAAGCTCTTAGAAACCCAACACAACAATGCATCATCAAAACTCTATCTCAAAAACCATTTTCTACAACATGCTCTTTCTATCTCATGCTTGAAAACCATTTCAAAGAAACTCTCTATTTGAAAACACATGTACCTTTATTCTATCTCATGCATTAGATCAATGCAAATCTCATGGCAAAGCCAAACACATGCTGAATGAAAACAAAAGCATTTCATACCATAAATCTCATATGCATTTCTTATAGCATAAATCATCTCAACATTTGGTACATGTGAATCAAATACAATTTCATATATTGGCATTTCATATTACATCTTTACTCGGATATGCGGATTAGCTTGACTCAAGGTCAAGTCCTACCCCGGTGGAATCTCACATCACCAGATTCTCATGACGGTATCTCTCTTCACCATAAAGCTTTGGTATTTCACCAAGTCCTACCCCGATGGTATCACTCATCATTGGATTCTCACTTTGGATCGAGATGGCACTACCCCCATTGCCCAACTCCAAAGAGCACGTACGAAATTTTAGTTTATAGTGCACTCTCATCCTATTGGTCGACCAATTATATCCGGTAATTATCTCATCATTTATGTCAATATATTACATTAAAATCATCATCTCACCTACTGTTTTGATGCAACATTTCTCAAATATTTCTCATCTCATTTCAAAACCATATCTCATGCTTTGAATTAAATCAAAATCTCAAAACTCTTTAATACAACATGCTACCTCATGAAAACTCTACAAAACATCATCTCATGCTACAAATCATACACGAAACAGTATGAATTTGTCTATCTCAAAACAAGAGCATGTAAAAGCATTTAGGGGCATCAACCACATATTTGAGAGCAAATCTAGCCATACATACTTCCGGACTTAGGATGGTGTTTCAAACCAACCCTAAATCCCCAAACTTGTTTCTTTGTCCCTCAAGGACTTCTAAATCCATTCGCACTCACCAATTACGTTTCGCTTGCTTGCCGAAATGATATCTAGGCTTCCGACACTTCCGGACCAACACCAAAAGCGTCCGTAGATGTCTCCCCTATTTATTACACATAAGAGCAGAGGATTAATGCATCATCATGCATTGAAATCTCCAGCCACTCACTCAAACTCGATGCACTACACAAAAGCACCATTTCGGCTACCCAAAATAACTGAAACCATCTCCAAAATTTCCCAAAACAAAGCCTAGCAAAGATCTAACAATTCTAATCATTTCTAAACCTCAATCAACACCAAAAGTCACCATAAACGCGTCCTTATATCCCTAGGAACAACAGAACACAAAGAACACTCCTAAAACTACATTTCTAGCATGTAAAACTTAGGAATCCAAACCTATTCGGGATTTTTTTGATAAAACCTCATTTATAACATCAATTATCATCCAAAATACAATAGAAATCAACCTCAAAACAGAGCCTAACCAAGAGTTACAAAAATCATCAAGATCTCACCAAGAATCTTGAGTTTTACCACAGTTTCATGTTTCTAACAATAAAGCAACTCAAAAATCATTAACAAATGATTGAAAACTTGTGAGTTTCAGTAAAGAACTGATCATTAGAGGAGAAGGACGAAGCTTACCTCTAATGGCTAATTTCTCCTCAATTTGGGCAAGATATCTTGAAAATCTAAAGTAAAAACAAAAGGTTTTGATGAGGTAAAGATTAAGAATCCTTAGGAGAATGAAATCTCAGCAAAGGGATGAAAATCAAAGGTTAATTGGTGAGGGAAATGTGTTTGGTTGAGTGGAAGTTGAGAGAAAATGAAATGAGAGAAAACTAACGTAAGGTAGTTATGAAAAAGTCAACTTAGATTTTCTGTTTAATTCTCATTTATTCCTTAATTAAAACATTATTAAAAACTCCCAAATTAAAGAGAAATCTGATGAAAAACAATTTGGTAAAATTAGCTCCTTAAAGATTCAAAGTTACAATCCTTTACAAAACAATCACTAGTCAACTTTTGCAAAAACTGCAATTTGGTCACTACACCGAAATGTAGTATTTCGAAACCACATTTGGTTAAATTGTTTTCACCATAACAATTTATATAATAAATGAGGATTTTTAGATATTTTCCCATATTTTTAAAGCATCCCGAACTAGGTGTTCCCTAAACCTCCCTTAAAGATTTGAACCATTCTCGACCGGCCCGATTCAACCTCTAAAACATCTAGGCCCAAAACCAGGGCGTTACAACTCTCCCCCACTTAAGAAATTTCGTCCTCGAAATTTACCTGAAGGAAAAAGGTAAGGAAATTGCTTTTTCATGTCATCCTTCCTTTCACATGTGGCTTCCTCAACACCACTATGTCTCCACAAGACCTTAACCAGCTTAATGGTCTTACCCCAAAGAACCTTACTATCCAAATCTAGAATCTCAATGGGTTCCTCATCATACGTGAAGTCTGGGTTCAACTCAACCTCTTCCACATGCATAACATGCGACGAATCCGATCTATACCTTTGAAGCATGGATACGTGAAACACATTATGTATCTTTTCTAACTCTTGAGGTAGTCTCAGCTTGTAGGCAACAGAACCCATACGTTCTACCACCTCGTATGGTCCAATGAACCTTGGACTCAATTTTCCCTTCTAGCAAAATCTCAGCACCTTCTTCCAAGGTGAAACTTTCAAAAACACACGTTAGCCAACTGCGAATTCTATCTCCTTACGCTTCATATCCGCGTAAGACTTTTGCCGGTCCAATGCTGCCTTTAAACACTCACAAATGAGCTTCACCTTCTCGGTGGTTCCTTTCAATAAATCCGGCATCGAGACCAACTTTTGTCCCGTTTCAGCCCAACAAAGAGGAGTTCTGCACTTCCTCCCGTATAAAGCCTCACAAGGTGCCATTTGAATAATCTCAGCAAAACCTTGCGATGAATCTCAGCCCACCAAACTGGAGCAGTCCCAGCTTGCGCGATCCACAAACCCAACAGGCATTTTGCTCAGACCTCACCATATTAACTTGAACTAGCACACCACGCCCAACATTACCTCGCCTCAGGCCGGTACCCACGATCATGATGCCTCTTATACTATCCACCACCATGACCAAATCCGCAACTCTCTTACCTTAGCTAGAGCCACCCACACAAGAGGACAAGCCCAAACTTTGCTCGATATCCTTAGCTCGCGTCACCAACACATCAAAATCTGTATAATCAGAGGCCAACATGAAAGTCTTCACTTCCTGTACCAGCCCTTAACGGAAGCGATCACAACGATACCTATCACTGGGCACCAACTCAGGAGCATATTGACTCAAACGAACGAAATGAACATCATACTCAGCCACTGTCATGTTACCTTGAACCAAGGACATAAACTCATGCTTCTTTTCATCCAAGTATCTAACTCTAAGATAGTTCTTCTTAAAGGCAGCTTGGAAGAACTCTAAATCCACCTCATTGGGCTCCATAGCTGCAATCACAATTGTCCACCTACTGTAAGCATCACCTTGCAGCAACAAAACAACACATGCCAGCTTACGTGCATCATTGCACCCCATTTGATCCAAAATTCGGATCATACTAGCCATCCAAGCCTCTGATGCTTAAGGAGACAAACCACGATACTCAACGCCTCCCAAACTTTGCAAGCGTTCCAACGGCAAACCCACTTGCACTCCAGCAACAACAGCCGAGAATGTCCTAGTCGTCGCCTGAACCAAAGGGGTCAAATCACCCAACACAGGCCCAACTTGCCCATGTTGTCCTTGCTCCTCACCCCCAGGTGGAGGCGGTGGAGGAGGTAAATTCCCACCAGGAAGAACCTCTTTCTACTAATTGCCTTTCTCACCAGCAGGAGCAATCGTACCCGAACGTAGCACTCTCCTCATTCCCATTGTGCTATTATAATTAAGGCATGATAATAAAACAAAACAAGAATTCGGGCCAGCTTCAAGAAAGGATCCAAGACTACGAATTTAATTTAAAAACACTTTAATAGAGTAATAAGGCAATGGACATCTCAATTACCCCAAGCATAGCATAAGACAAACAACATACGTATCACAAGCATCGTGCATAGTAATCTATCAAATTCAGCCCACAACACCTCATGTATATAACATCTCACACATATATCAAAATCATCATGTTTGGCATCCATATCATTTTATCATCATCAACATGATTATGACAATCACCGTGCAAAGCAAACATCACCAATCACATGGAATCACATCACATCAACTTATCATTAACTTACCATCATCTCATTCTTTCGAAACATGACTATAATACCACCAAATCTAACCCCTTGACCCGGCCTAGACGGTAGACCGAAACGGACGGGTCACACGGGGGATATTGAAGTAAACTGGGAAGTTTACTCCAATAAACAAACCTAATTTTTCCTTTTTATCTTGTCTAGATGCCTATTAGTATCCAAAGTGTTTAACATCGTAGCGAAACATTCATTACTCAATCAGACATCGATTAGGATTCGAATGCATTCATTTACGATATTAGGGACCATTTTGCAAACATGACAAATTACGAGGGATTCTTCAAATTTTAGATTAACATCTTTAAATTAATCATGTTACATGAATCTCTATCAAACCTTAGTTCCAAACAACCATCCATACTCAATTAATTGCATCCAAAACATTTAGGGACCAAAATTAATCAGAACTTCAGAATATTCCAACAACTAACATAACTACCTATTGTTTCGGTACAGGCTAGCCCTGTAACGAAATAGGTTCACAAAGCTCGGAACAGAGGCCTGAATTGAAACAACCTTTAAGGTGTTTCGAAACACAGGTTTCTAGTGGAAAAACGTATCGGAATAGACCCTCCCTGTTTTGAAACCCTTAGGCCATTTTAGGCTCACTGTTTCAGTACAAACTCAAGTCTACTAAAACACATGGGCCTGTAATGATTCTTTTTGCTAGTTTTTCACACTTTCATCCATAATAAACCATTTCAACATGCATACAACATATTTAAACTTAAATCTCCAATCGTTCATGGCATATTCAACATCAAATCATGGAAAATTGCATCAAAGTTAAACTATAGGCATGCAACCTAGCAAATAAGCCACTCAAGAGTCAAAACTCAAACTAATGCACAATCCATCAAATAAAATCCTTTTACAAGTTTAAAACCATAAAGAAAACATGCTCAAAAGGGTGTTCATACACATCACTCAAAACATACTATGGATTTCCCCATTGCCCTTATTATGTATAGTCTAAACCGAAACATACATTCTCAAAAGAAGTCTCTTGTGATCCCTTGCTCCATGCTACCTCCGAAACCTCAATTATCTGCATTGATGGACAAATGAGAGCGTAAGCACACAAGGCTATGTGAGGAGGCTCAAAAGCAGAGCACCATCAATGCATGAAAACCATTTTCATGTTCACATTGAAATCTCATATCAATTTACTAAACATCCTTTTAAAAACCATCATGCTCTTTTTAAAACCATTCAATTTTCTTTAATTGAAACAACATATTAAACATTATGCATCATGTGTTATAAACTCAACATCAAATCTATTGCTAACACTCAACTTAAGCTTTCTCATGCATAGCTACCATATGCAAAGCTTAAAGAGTAAAACATGCATTTACATATTATGCATCATTAACCATTTCATAATACATTATCAATTATATTGGCTCACAAGTGATCATCAACATGCTCATTTCTCAAAACCACATCGGATACACGGATTCTCAAGTGTTGTCCTGACACTTCATACATTCTCACTGGCGTCTCAAGGTTCACAAACGAGAGCTACCCTTTACCATTGTGACACTCGTGGTGGAGTATTCGGTACACAGTATAAATTCCACAATACCATTCATCAGTAGATGTATAACCCCAGTAACGAGAGACGTGACACTATATACTTTCCTCAATCGTTAGGGTACTTCGATGGAGTATTCGATACACCGTATAAATCCCTCAACATCCAAGGCGACTTCTTTATAGTGCACTTGATGACTTATCAAAATGCTTATATTTTACACCTTTTTGCTTAAGTATTTGTTTGTTCTCGAGGTCATCTCATAGCATGTAGGTGCATTTAGAGCATATAGTTGCATGTATCTTTACTTGTTGGTGGTATGGCTTTATTTCATGAGAGTCGATGATGCTTGAAAGGTGTTTTCTGGTATGGTGTTGTGCAGGTTGATGCTTAAGAAAAGCAACGAAGGAAAAATGCTATAGCAAATTAGACAAAAATTCTAGGCGCGGAAAAAGACAAAGTAAAGTGCACATGCTGATCGCCCACATGTGCGAACCCTTTTTTGTCTATTTGTGCCCCACATATATTGGGAATATTCCTAGGGCTTCAAAGAATCATTAGGGCACAAAACCCTAGGAGCTTCCACTATATAAAGGACACAAGACCCTCATTGAAGGGAGAGCGTGAAAAAGTGACAAAATGGCTAGGGACAGAAAGCTAAAGCCGGCTATTTTCTTCTTCTTCCTCCACCACTTGGTGTCCTCCATCGTAGAAGCTCCAAGGGTCTGACCTTGCTGACCTTGAGAGAGGCACAAGCCTAGGGCGGTTCGTGGCGCTGCAAGTCCATCGCGGATTGGAAGTTCTTCTCTTCCCTTTCTGTTGCTTTAGCATTTATTTTTATATCTGGAAAAAAATAGGTTGTATGAACGAAGGTACTTCGAATATTTTCCTAGCCATGAACTAATTTAGGTGGCTAGGGCTGTTGGATGAACTATGATTTATTTTATTTTATGAATGTTTATTTATCTCTTGCTCGTATTTATGATTTGTCTATGTTGTTATATGCTAAGGGTTGTAAAAGCCCTCGAGAGTTGGCCTTTCATTAGGTGTTAGTTGAGGCTAGTGGTCGAGAGAGCTTTCCTTAACATGCATAGACAATGGAGTTGGATGCTGAGAGGCACAACTCTAATCCACCTTAGAGATAAGTGTTGGGTTTCAATGGCTAAGAGGGATATACCTTTAAGGGTAGGGGGAGTGTTAGAGTTTATGCTGAGAGGTATGGTTGTAGCATTTTCTGCTCCCAATTTCCTGGCTAGAGATAGTCAAGGAGCACCTTGAGTAAATCATGTCGAGCATAGACTAAATGAGAGAGGTAAACCCTAGTAGAGAACTAAAACATAGGTAAACCTGACAGCCCAGCTAGTTATTCCCAAGAGAGTTTCACACTCGTAAGAGAACATGTTTGTCTATTTGATTTCAGCACGCTATCTTTTATTTTTATTTGCTATCACATTTATATATCTGCTCTGATTTTGCTACAACATTCATCGCATTGTCTTAATTTGCCACAACATTTTCCATTTACAATTCGTGACACTTGAGTGCTTAAACTTACCTCGAAACACCAATTCATGTGGAGACGATACTCACTTTCCACTTTATTACTTGTTCGACGTGTATACTTGCACTATTTGCGTATCATTTATAGTACATCACGCAACGCAACAAGTTTTTGGCGTCGTTGCCTGGGATTTGCAATTGTTTAATTTAGGTTTAGTTTTTGCACTAGTTTATTTTGTTTTTGTATATATTTTCTTAGCTTGTTTTATTTGTCTTTTTAGGTATTGTGCTATTGCATGCGTCCAAGGAGACATCGTGAGCCTATATTACCTTATATTCCTGAAATTGAACACCTATTTCTTCAGCGGAGACGTAGACAAGATGTTATTAGAATGATGAAAAAAGCTCAACATCAAGGGGAACCTGCTGTAATAATTGGAGACCAAGGTCAAAATGCTCCAGCAAGACCCAGAGCTATTAGAGATCATCTAAATCATGTCTTGGATGATCTTATTCCAGTAATTGTTGTTCCCGAAATTCAGGCAGCCCACTTTGAGCTTAAACTTGTCATGTTCAACATGTTGAACTCAATTGGTCAGTTTGAAGGCTTGCCTCATGAAGATGCTAGACAACACATCAATGCTTTCTTAGAAGTATGTGACTCTTTTCGTCAACAAGGGGTGCACGAGGATGTGTTGAAACTTAAACTCTTTCCTTATTCTTTGCGTGATCGAGCACGAGAATGGTTGAGTGGTGTGCCAGCCGGATGATTGGAAACATGGAAAGATTTGTGCAAGAGCTTTTTGCTATAGTATAATCCACCAAATAGGAACACTTAGTTGAGGAATGATATTGCATCCGTTCGTCAGTCTGATGACAAATCTATGTATGAGTGTTGGGACAGATTTAAGGGATTATTATGCAAGTGCACTAATCACAGTTTTCATGATTGGACACAAGGTTATATTCTACAATGTTGTTAATGCTCCCACCAGAATGATGCTAGATGCCTCAGCAAATGGGACATTGCTAGACAAGTCACCCGAGGAAGCCTTTGAGATTCTTGGTATAATAGCCAACAACGATTAGCAATTTCCCTCATCAAGACTTGGAGTGGGGAGGAAAACTCAAGTATCACATGATACGGATACAGATGCCTCAGTAGCAGCCCAATTGACCGCTATCACGACCATGCTAAAGAATCTCCAAAAAACTAGTGAGGTGAATGAAGTAAGAGTGGCATCAACTTGCCTTTGTTGCAATGGAACCCACCACTTGAGCAAGTGCCTAGACAACCAAGAATCTGCTAACTATATAGGGAATTACAATCGGAACAACAATCCCTACTCGAACACCTATAATGTTGGATGGCGTCAGCATCCTAATCTTTCTTGGGGAAATCAAGGGAATAGTAGTTATGGGAACGCAAATCAGCAGAATCTGGGAGAATCACACAGACCACAACAGAATATGCCGTGGCAAAACAACAAGGGTTTTGCATCTTCATCAAATAGCAATTCATTGGAAGCTACATTCAAGGATTTCATGACATCTACGAAGAAATTTATGGCATCTACTAATACATTGCTTCAAGATCACTCCATGACCATTAAAAATCAAGGAGCCTTGTTGCAAAGTCACATTTCATCCTTGCGATCGTTGGAAACGCAAGTAGGTCAAATTGTTCAAGCATTACATGTGCGACCTTAAGGAAATCCGCCTAGTGATAATGAAGTCACTAAGAAGCATGGCAAAGAGCAATATAGTGCAATCACATTAAGGAGTGGTACCCAGCTTAACAGTGAAGATAAGTTTGGGGGAAACAAGAAGGAAGACTCTGCTCCTAAACAAGTGCAAGAGGAACCAGTTTTGCAAGCTGAAACATCCTGTGAAAAGGAGAAGGATGGGGAATTAGTGAATGAAGCTATTAATGAAAGGGAAAATGCTACAACAAAAAAGAAACCTACATCGATATAGGAAGAAGTTAAACCCCCACCTCCCTTTCATCAACGATTGAAGAAAGAATATAAGAATCTCCAATTTAGGAAATTCATGGATGTTCTAGATAAGCTGCATATTAAGGTCCCATTCTTAGAAGCCATTGATCAAATGCCCACTTACGCTAAGTTTCTCAAGGACATCGTCACCAAGAAAAGAAAGGTTGAGCGGTATGTGACGGTTGCTACAACAAATGAATGCTATTCTGTGTAGAGCAAATTGCCTCCAAAGAGGCATGATCCTGGAAGCTTTATTATACCGTGCTCAATAGGTGATAACTTTGCGGGAAAAGCCTTGTGTGACCTTGGATCTAGTGTAAATCACATGCCAAAGTCAGTCTTCAAGAAGCTCGTCATAGAACATGTAAGGCCAACTAAGGTTATCTTGCAATTGGCCGACCTATCTCATGTACGCCCGGAAGGAAGAGTAGAAGATGTAGTGGTGAAGGTGGACAAGGTCATCTTTCTAGTTGACTTCCTTATTCTTGATTGTGAGGCGGATGATAACGCACCCATTATTTTGGGGCAGCCATTTCTAGCAACCGGTAGAATTTTGATAAACTGTGAAAAGGGTGAATTTACCATGAGGGTGGCTGATCAAGAGGTGACAATCAATGTCTTCAACAATCTCAAATACGTGGATGAATATGAAGAGTGTCAGTACATGGATGCTACAACAAAAAGGGAGACTGCAGACTTTTGCTGCAGCAATCTTTTACAAATAGATGAATGTGAGGAGATTCAAGAGGAAGACAATATGGATGATTGTGAGATCGAGTCTGAGGAATTCGAGGAATTATCTGAAGAGGTGGAGCAATTGAGCTTGCTCGAAGCCAAACCAAGTATGCACTTTGAACCTCTTGATTTTTCAGAATTTATTCCTCCTAAACCTTCACTTGAGCATGCTCCAACATTAGAGTTAAAGCCCTTGCCATCTCATATTAAATATGCTTATTTGGGTAGTAATGAAACTTTTCCTATGATAATTTCATCTAGTCTTACACCTAAGCAAGAAGCTAGTTTGATAAATATGCTATCGCAACATAAAAGAGCTTTAGGTTGGACTATGGCTGACTTAAAGGGGATTAGCCCTACTATTTGCATGCAAAAAAGTCTGCTTGATGATTGTCACAACAATTCCATTGAACCCCAAAGAAGGCTCGACCCCATCATGAAGAAGGTGGCGATGAAGGAGATAATCAAGTGGTTTGACGTTGGTGTAGTCTACCCCATATCAAACAACCCATGGGTGAGTCCAGTCCAATGTGTGCCGAAGAAGGGAGGCATCACCGTGGTGAGTAATGATGAGAATGAATTGTTACCAACAAGGACGGTAACGGGATGGAGGATTTAAATTGACTATAGGAAGCTCAATTAAGCAACCAAGAAGGACCATTTCCCTCTCCCATTCGTCGAACAAATACTAGATAGATTGGCGGGCAAAGCATTCTATTGTTTCCTTGGCGGATACTCAGGGTACAATCAGATTGCTATAGCACCTGAAGATCAAGAAAAGATGACATTCACATGCCCGTATGGAACCTATGCTTTCAAAATAATGCCTTTTGGGCTTTGCAATGCCCCAGGAACTTTTTAGAGGTGTATGCTGGCTATTTTCTCAAATATGGTTGAGGAATTTTTGGAAGTCTTCATGGACGATTTTTCAGTCTCTGGGGAAGATTTCGATTCATGCCTGGGAAAATTGGCCAAAGTGCTAAAGCGATGTGAAGAAGTTGATTCGGTGCTTAACTGGGGAAAATGTCATTTTATGGTGACTGAAGGAACGATTTTGGGTCACAAGATATCGAATAATGGCATTGAGGTGGATAGAGAAAAGATTAAGGTGATTGAGAAACTGCCTCCTCCCACCAATGTGAAGAGCATCAGGAGTTTCTTAGGCCATGCTGCTTTTATAGAAGGTTCATCAAGGACTTCTCCTAGATCTGCAAACCACTGTGTAATTTGCTACAGCAAAATCAACCCTTCATATTCGATGAAAAAAGCCTCAGCGCTTTCGAAGAACTGAAGGAGAAACTTACCTCAGCATCTGTTGTTGTCCCACCTGATTGGAGCTCACCTTTTGAGTTGATGTGTGACGCAAGTGACTACGTAATAAGAGCAGCTCTTGGACAACGCTGAGGTAAACTCTTTCATGTTATTTATTATGCTAGTTGCACATTGAATGATGCACAAATTAATTACACCACGACTGAAAAAGAATTGTTGGCTGTTGTATTTGCCTTTGACAAATTTAGGTCATATCTAATAGGCATTAAAGTCATTGTTCACACCGGTCATACCTATACTTATTAGGAAGATATTACTTTTGCAAGAATTTGACTTGGAAGTTAGGGATAGAAAAGGGTGTGAAAACCAAGTAGTCGACCATCGTTCTAGGCTAGAAAACAATAGTGAAAAGCATGATGAAATGGAAATTAAGGTGGAATTACTTGATGAGAAAATACTATATGTTGCAGCAATTCCATGGTATGCTGATATTGTTAACTTTCTCGTTAGTGGTGTTTTGCCTCTTGATTTGAATAGACAAGGGGACAAAGAAAATTCAGGCATGACGTGAGATCCTATTTTTGGGATGAGCCATATTTGTTCAAGCAAGGCACTTACCAGATCATTAGAAGGTGTGTCCCCGAAGAAGAGCACAATGAGATACTTTTCCATTTTCATTCATCTCCTTGTGGCTGACATTTTGAAGGAGCTAGGACTACTGCAAAGGTCCTACAGTTGGGATTCTATTGGCCCACTCTCTTCAAGGATGCGCACGTATTTTGTCAATCATGTGGTCATTGCAAAAGGACGGGTAACATTTCTAGGAGGAATGAAATGCCTTTGTAAGGAATCTTGGAAGTTGAACTCTTTTATGTATGGGGAATAGATTTCATGGGACCATTTCCCTTATCTTATTGAGATTTATACATCCTTTTGGCTGTGCATTACGTCTCTAAATGGGTTGAAGTAGTTGCTACCCCAAGGAATGATTTCAAGACCGTCATGAAGTTCCATCACAAGAATATCTTCACAAGGTTTGGAGCACCAAGAGCAATAATCAGTGATGAAGGAACCCACTTTGACAACAAGATGATTGCTAAAGCATTACAGAGGTATTGTGTAAGGAATAGGATTGCTACAGCATATCATCCTCAGACTAATGGTCAAGCTGAAGTCTCGAACAGAGAAATCAAGCAAATTCTTGAGGAAGTGGTCAATCCAAAAAGGAAGGATTGGTCTTCTAAGCTTGATGAAGCTCTTTGGGCCTACCGTACTGCCTACAAAACACCGTAGGGAATGTCACCATTCAAGTTTGTTTATGGGAAAGCTTGTCACCTACCTGTGGAACTTGATCACAAAGCTTATTCGGCTATCAAGAAGCTTAACATGGATGCACAACTGGCTGGAGAATGAAGGCTGTTAGAGCTGAATGAGAGGGAAGAGTTCATATCGCATGCCTATGAGAATGCCCGCCTATACAAGGAGAAAATAAAGAAATGGCACGACAAACGTCTTTTGCTGCGGCACTTCTCAGAAGGGAAACAAGTGCTTATTTATAACTCCAGACTTAAGCTTTTCCCAGGCAAACTGAAGTCACGTTGGACAGGACCTTTCCTAGTTCACAAGGTCTATGCCCATGGTGCAGTGGACATTAAAAGGCTTGATGATGATACGGTACTCAAGGTCAATGGACAACGTCTGAAGCTGTACAACGAAGCCCCAGTCCTGCGCGATAAGTCATCCTTCATCCTCCATGATGCTTAAGTGTTTGCACAACCTCTTTCTCTTTTCTATTTTGCTACAACATTTTTATGTTTTCATGTTCATAAATAACGTAGTTTAATCTTTATTTTTATTTTGTACTCTAGGTTTTTAATCCCATTTGTCCGTTTGTTCCATTATGCCTTCATGTCAGGTTTGTTTGTTTGCGTCTAAGCACCCCTAGGACACAGATGGCAGGCCAGGGTGCAACGGCGCATCAGTCCTTTGTTTTATAAGGGTATAAGGAGTAAGCAATTAAGCGTTTCCAACATCAGAGGAGGCCAGATCAAAAAGGGAAAAAAGAGGGGGAATTAATTAACCTCTTCACCTTTTCATTTAAAGAGAACCCTAGCAATTATTGGCTAGGTATTTTCTCTTTCCTACTTTTCACCTTTTCATTTAAAATCCCTTTTGTCCTTACCTCATACACGCCGCCCAAAAACCCCCAAGACTCTTTCTCTTTCAATTCATGTCAGTTACCTCCCCTCAAGTCCCATCAACTCCTACTACTTTCCTCTCTCATCACATCGAAACAAAGTAAACCAAAACACCCTCCTACTTCATCTTCTCCAACCCGCTTACAACCCAAAAACCCTAACCAAAACTTTTCTCCCATCTCACCATTCTTCACCCTCTTTTTTCCTAACAATGGTGCGTTGAAAGCGAATAGAAAGTGCGTCGGGAAGTGGCCAACCTAAGCTTGTGGTCATTAAGAAATTCTTGGACGACAAGGCCAATGAAAGATTCCAAGGTCTACAAGATCGAAAATTACTACCAGAGCAGGGCTTCAAGTTCCTCGTTGATGGAGAACAAGGGTTCGACAACTTTTGCATACCCATTATTCAAGATTTATATGCCCATCTGACAAGACCTACACAGTCTGGTGTCTACGTGTGTGGAGATCAAATCAAGTTCACGACAGCCAAGATCAAAAAATTCTTTGGCTTGAAAAATTCAGAGGATCACCACACACCTTTCGCCGAGAACGCCGACCCACAAACCGTGAAGGAAGTGCCCGAAGACTTGTGCTTTGAAGGCACCAACTTAGACGCATCAAGCAAAGGAGTGGAGCGTGCGCGACTCAAGCCAGAGGCAAAACTTTGGATCCACTTTGTCAAGAATAGGCTCATACCAACTTCTCACACGACAACGGTGAACATTCCAAGGCTCCTACTCCTTCATTCTATTCTCAATGGCCGGTCTATTTATGTTGGAAAAATTATTGTGGATGAGGTTTACGCATGCCAGAAAAGGAAGTCTAGCCCACTCATCTTTCCTAACCTCATCACGGCCCTCTATCGAGAGAAAGAAGTGTTCGAAGATCCTATTGATGATGCGAAAAACTCAGGGAAAGGTCCTATCACACCTGAAATGGTTCCCTCTATCAAGGGATACGATGAGGATGCTCCAGCAGAGACACTAGCTGGAGGTGCGAAAACATTTGCTACAGCAAGAATTGCTGCCGTAGTTGCATCAACAAATCATCTCCGAGAGGATGTGGACATGATGCGTGAAGACTAGACCATTTTCTATGGGTATGTTAAGGAGAGAGATGTTGTTATGAATGACTACTTCAAGGAGATCCTACCCCATATCAGCATCGACTTCCCAACCTTTCCAGAATCTCTAAAGGCCTACGTGAAGGAACCTCCTCCCAACACCCAAAAGATGCCAGTCCCCAACAAGAGCCCCACTACGACTTAGCCTTCCTCACAAAACTAGGGCACTGATGCTACAGCAAGCCCGCTACCCAGGAAAAGAAAGAGAACAACAAAACCTACCAAAGTTGCCCCAGCAAAGGAACCATCCGTTGAGCCTGTCAACCCAGTGGCAGTTGGATCAGAGGATGATGCGCTTGCACATTCTATGCCAGCGCAATCACCAGCCCAAACTTCGAGCGCTACCCCATCGACGAGAACAAGAAGCAAGCGCACTACCGGACGAGTTTGGAGTACACCAGCCGAGGGAAATGAATCTGACACAAGTTCCACCAACCAAGGAACACCAGCTGAACAAGAGCAGACCCCTCCACCGGAGAAAGATGAGGCTGAACTGCCGATTGCCTCCTTTAAGTCTTCCGGAGTCAAGCACAAAGCCACAAAGACCACCGCCACCAAGAAGTGAGGTACTTCTTAACCATGCACTGCATTTAGTTAGTTGCATATCATTTCATCTTGTTGCATTGAGGACACTACACTCTTTAAGTTTCGAGGGTGTTATTGCCCTTTAGTTATGCATTTGCATTTGCATTTCATTAATAGGTAGAAACAAATATTTTGCTATGGCATTTTTTTAGCTCCATGACAGTTGTATGAATAAGTTAATGATACCCAATGATGAACATATTTTCATGGCTATGGATTGATGTATGACTATTGAGATTGATAGAATAAATTCTAGGGTTTGATGCTTAATCTTTGTTCTGATACTCGATTGTATGCTTTTTAGGTTTGAAAGTGTTAGAGAATTTTTTTAGAACTTATGCTTATCTTTGTGAAATTGAACTGAAATGAGCTTTAAAAAAGAGAGAGCTTAGCTAATCTTCCTTGTGCCTAATAGAATATAGTGAACTGTGAATAAATGCTATGACATATTTTAGGGGGACACTCCTCTTTGAGTTGCACTGCCTGGAAATCAAACCTAAATAAATGACAGCAGCATCAAATGAGTGAATGAAAGTTGTCACGGGATGACTCTACCTACTAGCTCGGGGATGAGAGGTCTTCTCCCTGCTCATCTAGAGTGAGGGATGGTAGTTGTGATGGGCTGACACCCCTCTTAAAAAACAAAACGGTTCACTTATGGGAGTAAAACTTTAAGCTAAAATAGTTAAAACACTAGGATGAACTTGGGTTCTATTAAAAATATTTTCTTGCACTGTTAAGCCTAAATTGTATTCAATCATGCACACACTAATAGAGGATCTCACCCTAGGAAATCATTCTTAAAATATCAATTGTGTCATAAATGTTAAAGCCTTACTTTTCTGAGGGTTGAAATTTTGATATATCATCTTGTATAGTGTCCAGAAGTTCTATATTTTATGCACATTCCTACCCTTATTAATGTTGTTCTTAAGCTTAGTTAGGTATAATTAGCTGCATGTCATCATTATAACAATATTTCTTCTTTTACCATGCTTTTATTGTATATCTTATATTAGGTAGAGAAAAGGTATTGTTTTAGTTAGTTTTCTATTTCAGGTGTTGGTTGCTGATCAAAGGAAGAGAGGACATGAAAGCAGGGAGCTGTATTGAAGCAGTTCCAACTAACGCCAAAGACGTTGCTGCTGCAGAATGCCGCCGCCAAGGACGCTGCCGCCACAGAATGTCGCCCAGACGGTAATATGCCGATATAGTCAAGATGGGTCTCCTTTGATAGAGGACATTTTTCTGAGTCCATTGAGCCCAATCTTGAATTTTTCTGAGGCATGGAGCGGAGCATAGAGCTGATCAAGGAACGATAAGTAAAGTAACTTATCTTTACTTGCTGGACAAGGATTTCTACTCCAAGAAGGATTTCTGCTCCAAGAAGGATTTCTACTCCAAGAAGGACTTCTACTCCAAGAAGGACTTAGACTAGATCTTTGCCCATATAAACCTCATGTATTAAACAAATCAAGCACAAAGATAGAGAAACATAGAGAGAGGGAGTCAGCTATGTTCTAAATTCCTTAGGGTTTAGGCTTTTGCTTGTAAAGTAGTTGTGAGAAATGATTGTATTAGGTTAAGTTGTTTTGCAATAAATATGCCAAGTTTACTTAATCCATTGTTCTTCATTCTTTCAAACTTTCTACACCAGTCGTTTGAGAGAATCCATTTGTCGGGCACGAAAGTACAAGGCTCACGAAAGGGTTAAGTACAGTCACAATGGGAGGCGTGACTAACTTGGTTCCACACTAGTCCACAAGTTTTAGCGGCTAAAAGGGATCACTATCCGAGTTGACTGACTTGGTTTTACACTAGTCTTCAAGTTAGCAATCTCGAGCATCCTAACTTTGAAATTAAAGGGATCATTGTCGACTATCCTGCCTAACTTGGAGTATCTGTCAGACTTGCTGCAAGGACGTCTTTCCATTCCACCTGCCGAGACAGTACACACCCCTGCAGTGGCAGTGACCTGCTGCGGCTGCGTGATAGGGTCGTAGTTTGCTGCCCCCCATACATGCCGATGCAGCATATCGTGGCAGCACAATCCAATCTTAACCTATGTAATACAGTCTACACACTACTGAGGAGCAATTACCTGGCCCATTCTATCACTCTGATCTCCCCTACTTTAATTAACTGTGTTTTTAGTTTTATTCCTTTAACTAAACCTGAAATTAATTGTGCATTTAAATTTCTTGTGCAGATACACACTCGAAGAAACTATTCCAATCCTCAAGGGATTCGACTTCTTATATACTATAACTTGACATGAGTGTGCACTTGCGCTCTTACAAAAAGGGAACACCTACACGCCCTACAAGTTTTTGGTGCCGTTGCCGGGGATTGGCAATAGCGACTTCGTTTTGTTTTCAACACTCTTTATTTAATTGCATTTAAATTTCAGGTTTTTAACTTTTTTTGTGTAAAAAAAATTCATGTACGCTACAAGTCCAAGGGCATCACAATGTCGAGGAAAACTATATGTGAGCTGATGTTAGAACATGAACAACAGATGTTGTAGCAGTAGTTGCCGCCGTGGCAGCAAACAAGACAACAAACGTCGTTGCCGCAACAGCAAAATTTTTCATTGTATGATCAAAATTGTCAAAAAAATTACCATAACAATTTTGCTGCAGAAACAAACATGCTAGGGCAAGGTGGTCAGCTTCAAGAGCAATCCAGAGAAACCACTCGAGAGCTGATGTTTGACAATTATCGCAATCTATATGAGAGAAATCCTGTATTCGAAAATTGCCCCTTACTTTTCGAAGACATGGACGACCCAACATGGGACCAAGAGCATATGTCGCATTCGCAGCAAAAAGGACTACAAAATCTGATGCCGCAACATAATTTCTCATGGTATGATCAACAACCTCAAAATTTTCTTTACTATGATAATTTTGCCGCTGCAGCAGTACACAAGCCCTGGCAATAGAGTCCTTCTCAAGAGCAATCAAATTCCTTATAAGACACGTTTCAAGCTTTCCTCGCGTTCACTCAAGACGTGTCAACCTTTATGGAGGGAAAACTCGCCAGGATGGATGCACTTTTGAGCAACCCTGTCCCAATAAATGTTGTGGATGAACATAAAACCCATGTCGCGGAACCCATGGATCACCAACAATTGAGACCTACTAATATTGATATCCCAAGGGAAGAGGATGCAAGGGACTACCCCACACATGATGAACCCATGGAAGAAATTGACCAAGCATGAATTGCAGAACTTGAACAGAGCAAGGCTACGGAAACAACTAGTGAGGATGACATAGAAATTGATGGTGTCACGACAATATCAGAAGCCTCAGCAACTATGCTCGCCGCAATAGCAGCTTCGGCAACAATGCCAGCCTCAGCATCATTCACAGTAACCATGCCCGCCTCGGCAGAAAGCTCGGGAACCATGGACTACACATATTTAGAGGAGATGATCCTAGCAGATCTAAAGCCATCACAATCTCTACTGATGGAGATGTAAGAGGGACCTGAAGAACACAATGTTATGGATGATGAAGCCCTTCGATGTGCAGAGTTTTTCCTTGACCTGAACCACATTATGACAGACTACAGCCCTGATAGTTGGCCGCCTGAACAGCTGCCTTGGCAGCAAAAGCTATCCTCCACCATAACAATTCAGGACAACGATAAGGTAAGTACATGGTTTGATAGTGGTATAATTTTTACTAATCACATGTTCATGCCTTCAAGAAAAGAATCAGGTGGAGGATTCGTATGGATCACAAGGGAACAAGGATGAAAGACTCCCCCGTGAGAATAGTCACTCGAAGGAGGGTGCGAGTGGACTATAAGAAGTATCGGAAATGAACCCGCTGGAACACAATTTTAGTTTTTCCACATCTTTACCGTTTTCTTTAGGAATAGATCTTAATAAGTTTAGGATTAGATTTATTTTTCAGTTAAGTTATTTTTATTTCCCGTCTCACAATTGCACATCTAGAATCAACCCTAACATATAGAACACAACAAGAAGCAGCACGAGCACGCTTGCCGCCACAAAAGCAGCAAAAGGCGCCCCTCAGAACAAATCCTCTCTACACTCTGCAGCTACTAAGCATAAGTTCTTCTTTCCATTTTTTTATTTCTTCTATTTTTTTGTTTTTCTTTGTTCTTATTTTTTGTCTAAGGCATTGAGGGCAATGCCCACCTTGAGTTTGGGGGGTTAGTCCCCATTTATTTAGTGTAAGCATGTAGTTGTATTGTAAATCCTGCCTAGTAATTAATGAAAATTAGAAATCTTAGTTAAATAACTTGTGCCTATGATAGTTAGCCGATTCTATTTTCGCACCACACTTAAAATTGAACTTAATCTTGGGAAGAAGCATGAAAAACACCTTAGAAATTTTTTTTAGTTGCCCAAGTTTTATTACACTTCTGTTAAGTGCTGAATATTGTTTGAGTTCTAAGTGTACATTATCTGCTTAAACTTAATGAGAATTCTTATATTGGATGCATGTATGTCGCCACGGCAGCACAGGGCAGCAAAGTAGAAAAAAAAAGAGAAATGTCGCCACAATCGCAAAAACAAAGAAAAGGTTGTATGCCCTAGAGGTGCCCGAAACATGCTCTAGGAAGGATCATGAGCAAGGACACTCGGCTGCTATCAAAGTCCATGTATCTGAAATTCTTTGAAGTGACGGAAAAATTAGCATGAGTGAATGAAAGCCTTCACGGGATGACTCTACTCAAAGGGTTCGGAGTTTTGTAGTATGCTCCTATCTTAGCTTCAGACCTAGAGAGTAGTTGTGATGAGCTAAAGCCCTTAAAAGCCATGATCAGAAAAAGGAAGAAAAGAAGTGCTTAGTTGTGCTGCCAAAGCAGCAACTCTATATCCTTTTTCTTCAACTTTTACAACATTCTTTGTTTACTTAGTATACTTAGCATATTCAGCATGTACACAGACCTACACACACTACACTGTCACTACAGTTAAAATTCTAAGTTATTTCATGTTATTCCCTCTCACTAAACTAATCTAGGTGCCACGGCCTTGAGGTATGAAACCAAGTTAAACACTAGGTTTTCTTTTTGATTTATGTACAAGGGCGGGTTTACTAGTTAGGTTGCATTGATTGGGGACAAGCAATAGTTCGATTTTGAGGGTGTGTAGAGTGTCCAGATGTTTGATATTTTATGCACATTCCTACCCTTATTATTGTTGTTCTTAAGCTTAGTTAGGCATAATTAGTTGCATGTCATGCATTATAACATTATTTCTTCTTTTACCATGCTTTTATTGTATATCTTATATTTGGTAGAGAAAAGTTATTTTTTTAGTTAGTTTTCTATTTTAGGTGCTGGTTGCTGATCAGAGGAAGAGAGAACATGAAAGTAGGGAGCAGAAGGAGCTGTACAGAAGCAGTTCTAGTTGCCACAAAAGACGCCGCTGCTGCAGAATGCCGCCACCAAGGACGCTACCACCGCAAAATGCCGCCCATACAGCAATACACCGACATAGGTAAGATGGGTCTCCTTCGATAGAGGGCATTTTTTCTGAGTCCATTGAGCCCAATCTTGCATTTTTCTGAGGCATGGAGCGGAGCATAGAGCTAATCAAGGCTCGATAAGTAAAGTAACTTATCTTTACTTACTGAACAAAGATTTCTACTCCAAGAAGGATTTCTGCTCCAAGGAGGGTTTCTACTCGAAGGACTTAGAATAGATATTTGCCTATATAAACCTCATGTATTTAGCAAATCAAGAACTAAGATAGAGAAAGATAGAGAGTGGGAGTCGGCTATGTTCTAAATTCCTTAGGGTTTAGGTTTTTGCTTGTAAAGTAGTTGTGAGAAACGATTGTATTAGGTTAAGTTGTTTTGCAATAAATAATCCAAGTTTACTTAATCCATTGTTCTTCATTCTTTCAATCTTTCTACACCAGTCATTTGAGGGAATCCATTTCTTGGGCACAAAAGTGCAAGGCTCACGAAAGGGTTAAATACGGTCACAACGGGAGGCGTGACTAACTTGGTTCCACTCTAGTCCACAAGTTTTAGTGGCTAAAAGGGATCACTATCCGAGTTGACTGACTTGGTTCCACACTAGTCCTCAAGTTAGCAATCTCGAGCATCATAACTTAGAAATAGAAGGGATCATTGTCGACTATCCTGCCGAACTTGGAGTATCTGCCAGACATGCCGCAAGGACGTCTTTCCATTCCACCTATCGAGACAGTACACACCCCTCAGTGGTAGTGACCTGCTACGGCCGCGTGACAGGGTCATAGTTTGCCGCCCGCCATACCTGCCGAGGCAGCATATCATGGCAGCACAATCCAACCTTAACCTATGCATGCAGTCTACACACTGCTGAGCAGTAATTACCTGGCACATCCTATCACTCTGATCTCCCCTACTTTAATTAACTTTGTTTTTACTTTTATTCCTTTAGCTAAACCTAAAATTAATTGTGAATTTAAATTTCATGTGCATATACACACTCGAAGAAACTATTTCAATCCTCGTGGCTTTCGACATATTATATACTATAACTTGACAGGAGTGTGCAGTTGCGCTCTTACAAATAGGTAACACCTACACGCCCTACACATCTTTCTCGAGCTAATTTTTTGCCACATCATTTTCTTTGTTTCTTTCTATTCATTGCTTGAGGACAAGCAATAGCTTAAGTTTGGGGTGTGATGACTTGTCAAAATGCTTATATTTTGCACCATTTTCATTAAGTATTTGTTTGTTCTCGATGTCATCTCATAGCATGTAGGTGCATTTAGAGCATATAGTTGCATGTATCTTTACTTGTTGCTGGTATGGCTTTATTTCTTGAGACTAGATGTTGCTTGAAGGGTGTTTGCTGGTATCGTGTTGTGTAGGCTGATGGTGAAGCAAAGCAAGGAGGAAAAATGCTATAGCAAATTGGACAGCAATTCTGGGCGCGGAAAAAGACAAAGTAAAGCGCACACGCTAATCGCCCACATGTGTGAACCCACTTTTGTTTTTTTTGTGCCCCACATGCATAGGGAATATTCCCAGGACTTCAAAGAATCATTAGGGCACAAAACCCTACAAGCATCCACTATATAAAGGACACAAGACCCACATTAAAGGGAGAGCGTGAAAAGTGACAAAAAGGCTAGGGAGAGAAAGCTAAAGGCGGCTATTTTCTTATTCTTCCTCCACCACTTGGTGTCCTTCATCATAGAAGCTCCAAGGTTATGACCTTGAGAGAGGCAGCAAGCCTAGGGCGGTTCGTGGTGTTGCAATTCCATCGCAGATTGGGAGTTCTTCTCTTCCCTTTTTGTTGCTTTAGCATTTATTTTTATATCTGGAAAAATGGGTTGTTTGAACGAAGATACTTCAAATATTTGCCCATCCATGAACTGATTTAGGTGGCTAGGGCTATTGGATGAACTATGTTTTATTTTCTTTTATGAATGTTTATTTATCTCTTGCTCGTATCTATGCTTTGTCTATGTTGTTATATGCTTAGGGTTGTAAGATCCCTCGAGAGTTGGCCTTTCCTTAGGTGTTAGTTGAGGTAAGTGGTTGTGAGAGCTTCCCTTAACCTGCATAGACAGTAGAGTTGGATGCTGAGAGGCACATCTCTAATCCACCTTAGAGATAAGTGTTGGGTTTCAACGGCTAAGAGGGATAGACCTTTAAGGGTAGGGGGAGTGTTAGAGTTTACAGTGAGAGGTATGGCTGTAGCATTTCCTGCTCCCAGTTTCCTGGCTAGAGATAGTTAAAGAGCGCCTTGAGTAAATCCTGCCGAGCATAGACTAAGTGAGAGAGGTAAACCATAGTAGAGAACTAAAACATGGGTAAACCTGACAACCTAGCAAGTCATTCCCAAGACAGTTACAAACGCGTAACAGGACATGTTTGTCTATTTGATTTTAGCACGCTATCTTTTATCTTTATTTTGCTATCACATTTATATCTCCGCTCTGATTTGCTACAACATTCATCGCTTTGTCTTAATTTTCCACAACATTCTCCATTTACATTTTGTGACACTTGAGTGCTTAAACGTACCTCAAAACACCTCCAATCCATGTGGAGACGATACTCACTTACCACTTTATTACTTGTTCGACGTGTATATTTGCACTATTTGCGTATCAATTATAGTACGTCACGCAGCACAACAACACTCAATCCTATAGCCGGAAAATTTTACCTGATATCATTTAAAAACCAATTTCACAAAATCACATGCCAATATAATTCGCATTTAACATAAACCTCATTGTTTTCAAAGCATTACCAATAAACCACATTTCCAAGCATCAAAACATGCTTCATAATACAAGTATAAGCATATACTTACAAAGGTCACTTATCATGTGCATCCTTCACCAATATAGCATCTAAACAGTAAATCGCTTACTTCAAATCATGCTTTAAATAGTAGGTAACAAGCATTTAAAATCAAGTGCATCAACAACTCATAATAGCACAATCCGATATAGAAAATCCTTTTACTTACTTCTGAACTTAGTAAAGTGTTTCAAGCTTACACTAAGTCCCCAAAACCACCTTTTAAGTGTTTCAAAGCTGGAAAACACGATCTCACTCACCGACGCAAAATTAAGCGCCTGAAGCCCCCAGAACTTCACTGGTTGCTTCTGATGTATTCTCCCATGTTTATACCACACAATAACAGAGTATTAATGCATCATAATGCATTAAAATCATCAAGAACTTAAATAATCGCGATGCTCTGCCCAAAACACCCAAATAACCCATCCGAGAACAACCAAAATCACCTTTCATCACTCTCTGAACTCAGCCCAGCCATAATCCAACACTTACATCCAATTTTAATCATCATTCAAAATCCAAAATGAACCTAATTATATCCTTATACCTCCAGCAACTCGGATTTCACACTAACACGTCAAAAACCCAAATTCTAACAATCTAACAATTAGAGATCCAACTCATTTCGGGATTACATTCATAAAACCTTTATTTCCACCTCATTTAAAATCCAAATTATGATTAAAATCACCCTCAAATCAATCAAAACAGTGCCATAACGAAAATCTTGAAAAATCATCTCACCAAGCTTAATTTAGAAACTTTCATCAATTGAATTATAAAATCTTGTTATTAAACAAAACTTGAGAGCCAAAGACTTGGGAATTTCAATAAAGAACCTTGATTAGAGGAGAGAAAAGAAAGATCAACTCTAACACAAGCTTTCCCTTGATTTTCAATGATTTTGAAGAAATCCTTCAAGAAAATTTTAGCTAGTTGTTGTAGAAATCCATGGGCATCATTTAGGAATAAAAGGTAGATGACAAGAGATAATTCTCTGGAGATTTTAGTGATGAAAAGGTAGTTTGGCTGCTGGGAAAGTTGAGAGAAAGGTTTAGGAGAAAAGTAGTTACGTAAGAAAATGATTAGCCATTTTAAAAATCTATTCTAATAAAACTCTTTTATTAAATCAATTTAATTAAATCACTTAAAACATAAAATCAAGGGAATAGTTGATACCACCTTGGTGTAATAGCTCCCTAAGGATTCTAAGTTTTGGCTCTCTTCGATTTAGCCATTGAAATGATTTTTACATTTTAGTCACCAGACCAAAAAGTCAACTTTCCAAAAATCATTTTCCAAAATTGACTTCACTTTCCCTCAATATATATATATATATATATAGGAATTTAGAAATTTTTCATTTAATTTTGTCACATCTCGAACCAAGTTTTCCCTGAACCGACTCCGAACTAATCTGGATCTCTAATCTAGATTCATCGGACCCTAAATCGCCTTTAAAACCTCTAAGCCCAAAACCGGGGCGTTACAAATCTCCCCACTAAGGAAATTTCGTCCTCAAAATCTTACCTGAAGGAAAAAGGTGCGGAAACTGCTTCAACATGTCTGCCTTGCTTTCCCACGTGGCCTCCTCAACTCCTCGATATCGCCACAACACCTTCACAAGTTCAATCGTCTTACCACGAAGAACTTTGCTACTAGAATCAAGAATCCCAACTGGTTCCTCATCAAAAGACAAATTCAGATTCAACTCAATCTCCTTAATAGGTGTAATGCCCCGGATTTGGGCCTAGATGTTTTAAGCGTTGGATCGGGCCAGTCGGAAACGATTCGAATCCTTGAGGTCGGTTTTGGGAAACCTAGTTCAAGATGTTTAAAAAATATGGGAAAATATCTAAAAATCATCATTTATTATATAAATGATTATGGTAAAAACAATTTTACAAGATGAGCTTTAGAAATATTACATTTTGGTGTAGTGACCAAAATGTAGTTTTTGCAAAAGTTGGCTAGTGACTGTTTTGTAAAGGATTGAGACTTTAAATCTTTAAGGAGCTAATTTTTTTCATTTATTTTCATCAGATTTCTCTTTAATTTGGGAGCTTTTAATAATGATTTTATTAAAGTAATAAAAGGGAATTCAAAAGGAAATCAAAAGTTGACTTTTCATAACCAACTTTACGATAGATTTTCTCTTCTCATTTTCTCTGAACTTCCATTCAGCCAAACACTTTTCTCTCATCAAAGAACCTTTGATTTTCACCTTGTTTGCTGAGATTTCATCTTCCAAAAGCTTTCTTATCTTTGCTTCTTCAAAACACATTGAAAAGAAATCCATCATTAGAGGTAAGCTTCATTCTTCACCTTTAATGATCAGTTCTTTACTGAAATTCCTAAGTAATCAATCCTTCGTTAATGGTTTTTGAGTTGTTTTAATGTTATAAATAAGAAATAGTTGTTAAATTCAGGATTCTTGATAAGATCTTGGTGATTTTCGTATTTCTATGTTACGCTCTGAGTTGAGGTTCATTTTCAACATATTTTGGATGGTATTTGATGTTGAGAATAAGGTTTTAATAAATAAATCCCGAATAGGTTTGGCTTCCTAAGTTTAAGATGCTAGAATTGTGGTTTTTGAGGTGTTTTTGGTGATCTGCTATTGCTTGAGGTATAAGGTTGTGTTTATGTTGATTTTTTTATGTTAATTGTGGTTTTGCTAGATCTTGTCTGGGCTTTGATTGGAGAAAGTTTGGAAGTGTTTTCAGTTATTTCGGATAGTTGAAATGCTAGTTTTGAGTAGAGCAGCGGGTTGAATTAAGTTGCTGGTGATTTTAATGCATGATGATGCATTAATCCTCTGCTCTTATGTGTAGTGAACATGGGAGATTTCTTCAGACGCGTTTGGTGTTGATCCGGAAGCACCGGAAGCCTAGAAATCGTTTTGGCAATCAAGGGAAACGTTATCGGTGAGTGAAAGTGGTTTTGAAGTCCTTGAGGGACAAGGAAACAAGTTTTGCGGATTTAGGATTGGTTTGAAACACCATCCTAAGTCCGGAAGTAAGTGTGTTTAGATTTTCTCTCAAAATGTGGATGATTCCCTTAAATGCTTTTGACATGCTCTTGATTTGAGAAAGACAAATTCCTACTATTTTATGCATGATTTATGACATGAGATGATGTTTTATATTGATCACATGAGATAAAACAATATTGCAAAGAGTTTTGAGATTTTGAATAAATGCTATGCATGGATTTTGGTTTTGAAATAGGGTGAGATTGGTTTAGAAATGTTGCATCAAAAAGTAGGTGAGATGATGATTTTAATATAATATATTGGCATAAATGATGAGATGATTACCGGATATAATTTATCGACCAATAGGATGTAAAGTTCACTCTAAACTAAAATTCGTACGTGCTCTTTGGAGTCGGGCAATGTGGGTAGTGCCATTCTGATCCAAAGTGAGTGTCTGGTGATGAGAGATTCCATCGGGGTAGATCTTGGTGAAACACCCAAGCTAATCCGGTGATGTGAGATTCCATCGGGGTAAGACGTAACTCTATGTCAAGCTAATCCGCATATCCGAGTAAAGATAGAAAATGAAATGCCAATGTATGAGAATGAGCTTTGATTCATATGTACTAATGATTGAAATGATTTTATGCTATGAGAAATGCATATGAGATTTTGAGATTATGAAATGCTTTTGTATATCAAGCATGTGTGGCTTTGCCATGAGATTTGCATTGGTTGACTGCATGAGATAGATAGATGGTACATGTGGTTTTCAAAAGATGTTTTGCTTTGAAAAGGATTTCAAGCATGAGATAGAAAGAGCATGGTTTTAGAAATGAATTTCAAGATAGAGTTTTAAAAGCTTGCATTGTTCTGTTGGTGTTTCTAGAGCATACCTCACTAAGCTATTGTTCTTACGCTATCTTTTACCAACAATGCAGATAATTGAGGCATCTTGGGTAGTAAGGAGGTTAAAGGGAATCCATGGAATAGATAAGCTCAAGTATGATGTTTTATGTTTACTTTAATAATGATATATGGCAATGGGATTTAATTGTTTCTTTTGAGAGGTGTTTTGGACTCCCTTGTGATGTTGCAAGTTATGTGTGCCCTAGTTGGTTTGTAGAAGGCCTATACATTGGTTTTGATGCTTTATATTGCCTTTTGAGATGTTTATGGTTTTTGGCTTAAGCATGCTCTCCTTTATGCCATTAGATATTGTGATGCTATGACAAATGCTTGCCATGTGCTTAGAATTGCATGCTTATGTGGTAGAGTTGATGCTATAATCATATCCATATGATTTGGTGATGATTTGATGATGTTAGACATGAATTTGGGGCTATTTTTGGGACACTTCTGGTATGCGTATCGATACTCGGGCTTGCGTATCGATACGCATAAGCCAAATCTGTGTTATTTTGTATAGGGGTATCGGTACGGATGGGAAGTGTATCGAAACGGGTAGGCCAAGTTTGAAGGGCGTATCGATACGCGGGAGAGCGTATCGATACCTTTTCTACGAGTTTGGTCACTGCCTCCCCGCATATCGATACGGCCCCTAGGCGTACCGATATGCGATCGTTAAATTCAGTTAAAGGCATCTTTTAAAGTTTTAAATATTTATATTTTAGTCCCTGATCATCATGTATGCAATTGGATGGGTTTAGTAGGTCTATTGTGATGAAAATTTCAGAGAAGCATGAAACATGATTAATTGAATAATGGTAACCTTAAAATCCGAAAAGCCCTTGCAATTTGCATAAAATACATTTTGGTCCCTAAATGTTTAATTTGTGTAATTAAACCCTTAGACAAATTTCGATCGTTGTGTTGTTTCTTCCTATGCTCTTTGGTGATCACTTAGGATTTAATTTACATTTAGAAAAGATAAAAAGAGAAAAAAAAGGGTCGTAAATCGGAGTCAGCTTTAACGAGTTAGCTTCGGTTTTCCCCGTGTAATCACCTCGGTTCGGGTCAACCGTCTAGACTAGGCTAAGGGGGTTACAATTGGCATAACATGAGATGGATCCGATCTATACCTTCGCAAAATCGAAAAATGAAACACATCATGAATTTTCTCCAACTCGGGTGGCAACCTCAACCGATATGTAACAGAACCAACACGCTCTACAACCTCATAAGGTCAATTAAACCTTGGACTAAGCTTACCCTTACTTCCAAACCTAAACCGCCTTTAAAACCTCTAGGCCCAAAATCGGGGCGTTACAAATATCGTGTGTAAAATTCGGTCCTATGTCTCTCATTAAATATATAATGTCTTATTGTTGCACACAACTAGTGGTGACAAATGGGAATTTCGGGTCTAGTTATTTTAGGCGGGTAATTTCGTGTCTGACTACATTCAATTTAGGTTCGGTTCTGTTCGGTCTATGGTAATTCGAGATGGATATCGGGTCGATTCAGGTTAATATCAGGTCAAATATTTTTTGGGTCACTCAATATCGGTTCAGGTCAAGTCAATATCGGATAAATGGGAGATCGATAGGTCAACATTTGGGTCTTCGAGTTGAGTTGAATATGAGTCTAATCGATGTATATATTGAATAGTTGTTAATTCTTGTAAAAAACACATCTTTGTTTTTGTCAATTATGATTTAGGTTATTTTTGTTTAAAAATGAAGAGTTCAATTCTTAAATATGAATGATACAGTGCTGATGTAAAACTCATTTCAGCTCGAAAAATCATTTTTTTTCTTGTAGCAATTTCATATATATTATTATGAATTAACCTTGTCGTAATTTCATATATATTATTATATATATATCAGACAATAAACCAGTAAAACTTTGTTTGGTCAAATCATGTTTGAGTTAAATAAATTCGGGTTTGCTTTCGGTTCAGATTACCTTCAGTTTGGTTAAAATCATTTTGGGTTTCTTTTAATTCGGTTAAAAATTGGTTCGGTTCATATCAGTTCAACTAATATTTTGGTCGGTTTTGGTTCGGTTTGATTTGTTTTCTTTCATATTTCAAATCAAGTTTGAATCATCATATTCAGGTCGATGTCGGATCGGGTCAAATAAATTAAATCGGGTCTCGTTTCAAGCTTACCAGATTTACACCCAATACTTATTGATATCACGTCATGAATTATAATTTCAGATAATGATCATGTGAGGACAAATATGAAACCTAAGCATTTAATGACATGTGTTTGTTAGGCAAACGCTATAAGTGCATATAGAGCCCTCATCGAATAGCTTCAAAATATTCTATCCTAACTAGGGTTGTTCAAATAGACGATTCAGTGAATAAACGAACAATTCAAAACCGAAATAACTGAACTCAAAAATAATTTAATAGTTATCTAAACATAATTTTTTTTAAAATTATTAACCAAATCAAACTAATTTTGATTAATTCGATCGGTTTTTAAATTAACCAAAAAGTTTTAATATTTTTTAGTTTTGATTCAAAATAGCAATTTAAGTTGCAGTAAAAGAAAATAGTTTTTTGTTAGATATTTTTTTATTTGTAGACTTTATTTTTCTTCCTTTTAGGTTGAACTTAAAATTAAGATTAGGGTAAACTACACCACATACAACTCAACTATTGCCCCTGACTCGAAAATGTCACTGAACTTTAATATGTGACTCGAAAATACCACTTCTTAGTTAACTCTTAACATTTCGTTTAGTCAAAATGACGCCGTTTTGGTGCGGCTATTTTGAAGTCTAATTTAAACCAAACGACTTCATTTTGCTATAGGAAAAATATTAAAAAACTATGTGCTTAGTGGAGTTTTGAAACTAAGACCTTTATAAAAAAGAGCTAAATCTTAACCACTAAACCAACATGATATTATAAAATGTTTTACCACAAATTTTATATATCTCAAACTACTTGAGATTAATTCAAATTGTTTTATGAAATAAATAATACTATAAATAATATAAAACATATTGTTTGTATATATAATAATAGGTATAAATAAAAGTGTATTGCTTTTATTTTTTATATAATATTTATAATCTAAATATATTATTTGAAAACCTTAAAATATTCATAAAAATAATATATTTACATTATGAAAAATATATAAAAACTATAAAACCTAAACTACAAAACTCAAACCTTGCAGTTTGAGGTTTTGAGTTTATAGTTTTTTATATGTTATTTATAATATAAATATATTAGTTTTATGAATATTTTTGGGTTTTTTTTAAAAAATAATATGTTTTTATTGATACATGTGTAAATAATATATTTTATATTATTTATAAATGAAAAATATTTATAGTATTATTTTTTTATAAAATAATTTGTTTGAACTAAATTGTTGGGTTTTTGAGCTGCTCGATTCCTTCAGCCGATGTGTTCGCCAAATTCGAAGAAGTTGGATATTTGGGTGTTTTGTGGGAATAGAAAGATAGGCAATTGACACAAGGATTTATAGTGGTTCAACCTTCTAACCAAGGTCTACATCCACTACCTTAGCTTCCCACTAAGGATTTCCAAACAAATTCACTAAAAATTTCGTCCCCTTTTCTCGGATTAGGAGGAAATCGTTACACCGATCAAGCTTTCTACCCAAAGCTTGATCAAGCACTCTCTTACAAAAGAAAGACTTAGCAAACTAGAAATCCCTCTAGAAGGTATATGTTTTCACAATTATAGCTCTCACCCAAAACCTAAACACTTGAGCAAATTTGACAACTAGGCTCACAAGTGTTGCCTATCCAATAAATTGAACAATAAAGCCCTAAGACAAATTCTTGATCATGGTGTTGTTGACAATTGAAGCATTAGCCTTCTCTTGATGCTTGAAGGTCCCTTTTATACCCCTAAAAGAGTTTGTAGCCGTTGAGGACCGTTGGAATTGTTTTGGAGCCGTTGGAGACTTTATTTCACACATTACATGCAGTTCTGGTGTTGTCCGTTTCGGAACAATCGAGCCCATATCGGAACGCTCCTCTTTAGAACTAGTCGTTGAAGTCTGATGCAACAATCCATTTCAAAACACCTCTGGCTGTTTCGAAACACCTTTATTCGTATCGAGCCCATAGTTCTTTCAAGGCTTTCTTCATGAAAGGGGCACACTTCTTGAAGAGATGAACTATATCTTCTTCATCATCCTCCTCTTCACTTGAATCTACATGATGGCATGTGGAGGATTTATGAGCAATGGCATTTGTGTTGATGCCAAGCCCTTTGAGCTTCTTCTCCCCCCATAGCTCTAATCTCTTCCTTCTTCTTCTCATCTTCTTTGTTTTTCTTCCTTATTTGGTGAGTGAGAAATGACCCCATGAGCTTATCAAGCTTCAAAGTCTTGAGATTCTTGGCTTCGATGATGACGATCCTTTTTGAGTCCCATGACTCAGGAAGGGAGTAGATGAGCTTTCAGACAAGCTTCTCTTCCGGGATGGCTTCTCCATAACCTTTGAGTCCATTGGTGATGGTGGAGAACCTATCGAACATCTTTTCAATGTCCTCTTTCGGATCCATCTTGAAGTTTTCATACTCTAGATTGAGGAGGTCGATCTTGGTCTCCTTTACTTCGTTTGTCCCCTTGTATGTAACTTCGAGCTTGTATCAAACTTCCTTGGCACTCTCGCAAGAAGACATATTTTCGTAGATATTGAGCCTAAGTGCACAAAAGATGAAGTGCAAAGCCTTGCAATTTAGCTCCATCTTCTTACGATTGTCGGCACTCCACTCCGTTTTGCTTTCTTGTGGTACAAACAGGCTATCTTCAATGATATCCCAATATTTTTAGTCTTTGGATTTGACAAAGAACATCATCCTTGTCTTCCAATAAGCATAATTGGTCCCATCGAAGAAAGGAGGCATGTTGATGGATTGCGCCATTGAGCCGGTAGATTGAGATGTTGATCGAGGTTGCCAGATCGCCTCAATAGAATGTTAATTCTCTTCAACTGAGCCAAGCTCTGATACCAATTGTTGGGTTTTTGAGGTGCTTGATTCCTTCAACCGATGTGTTTGCCAAATTTGGAGAAGTTAGATATTTGGGTGTTTTTGTGGGAATAGAAAGGTAGGCAATTGACACACGGATTTATAGTGGTTCAACCTTCTAACCAAGGTCTACATCCACTACCTTAGCTTCCCACTAAGGATTTCCAAACTAATTCACTAAGAATTTCGTCCCCTTTTCTCGGATTAGGAGGAAACCGTTACACCGATCAAGCTTTCTACCCAAAGATTGATCAAACACTCTCTTACAAAAGAAAGACTTAGCAAACTAGAAATCCCTCTAGAAGGTATATGTTTGCACAATTAAAGATCTCACCCAAATGCTAACCACTTGAGCAAATTTGACAATTAGACTCACAAGTGTTGTCTATACAATAAATTGAACAATAAAGCCCTAAGACAAATTCTTGATCATAGTGTTGTTGACAATTGAAGCATTAGCCTTCTCTTGATGCTTGGAGGTCTCTTTTATACTCCTAAAAGAGTTTGTAGCCGTTGAGAACTGTTGGGATTGTTTTGGAGCCGTTGGAGACTTTATTTCCCACATTAAATGCAGTTCTTGTGCTGTCCGTTTCGGAACAGTCGAGCCCGTATCGAAACACACCTCTTTAGAACTAGTAGTTGAAGTCTGATGCAGTAATCCATTTCGAAACACCTCTGGCTGTTTCAAAACACCTTTATTCGTATCGAAACGATGCAACCTTGTTTCAGAACGAGTGACAGTTCAGCTACAAATTAAAAAGCCGTTGGGAAAATAGTCGTTGGGGATATTGACCGTTGAGGTTTTTGCCAAATAGGGGTATCGAAACGGTGGGGCCGTATCAAAAGGCTAAGAAAAATTCCCACCAAGATTAAAGCCCGTTGCGAAACAGGCAAAGCTGTTTCGGAACATTTTGAAACTGTGAATGGTTGTTTCGAAACGCTTAAGGGTGTTTTGAAACACTTGGGTGGTTTTGTAAAGTTTGGATTTAGAAAACACTTCAAAACCTCTTAAAACAATCCTCAAACGTATTTTAAGTTGTTTGGACTTAAAGGCACTTTTGAAATCTTTTCAATTTAGTCCAAAACTATTTTTCAATTATTATATCAAAGCATCAGTTCTTCATAAACGGATAAGTTTATATAATTTAAATAAAAAAATATTTTATTTTTATATATTATTTGTAATATAAATATATTATTTTAAAAAACACAAAGTGTTCATAAAATTAATATATAAAAAACCCTTAAACCCTAAATCCTAAACTCTAAGGTTTAAGTTCGAAGGTTGGGGTTTGTGGATTAACAATTTAGGGTTTAGGGTTTCATATATATTATTAATAATATAAATATATTATTTTTATGAAAAATTTTGGATTTAAAAAAAATATATATTTATATTATTAATATATAAAAATAATATATTTTTACTTATATATATTGATATATATATATGTGTGTGTGTGTGTGCAAATAATATATATTTTTATTTTTATATGGTTAATTTTTATAGTATTATTTATTTTATAAAATAATTTGAATTAATCTTAGCTAGTTTGAGATATACAATATTTGTGGTAAAATATTATATAATGTTATGTTGGTTTAGTGATTAAGACTTGGCTCTTGGATTTGGAGGTCCAGGGTTCACAACCTTCTAAGCGCATGGTTTTAATATTTTTCCTCCAGCAAAACGACGTCATTGTAGGCTAAATAAGGCTTCAAAATAGTCGCACCGAAATGATGTCGTTTGACTTAGCGGGGGCGTTAAGAGTTAACGGCGGAGTGGTATTTTTGAGTCACAAATTAAAATTCAGTGTTGATTTAAATTTTTTTTAGTTTGATGGTATTTTTGAGTCAGAGAATATGTGAACACATCTAACCCTAACTCAGAGAATATGTGAAGGATGGGTGTAAAATAGCCTTTTAGCTTTCTTTAATAAATATCTTATTTAAACTTCAAAAACTTTAATGGATTATTATATCCATTTATTAATAATTCGTCTACTCAGCATAAAAAATTTAACGTTATATTAAATTAACGTTGTACTTTCTGCATGCTCATTTAATTAAAGGTGAACCTGAACCTTCGGTAACAAGGATGGACTTAGGGATGGGTGCAGGACTTGGATCCAATTGGTTTGAATTGATCCTATAGGATTGAATTTCTAAAAAAAATTAGGCTTCTATCGGGTTAGGTAAAAAACTTGGTAAATGTCAGATTGGGTTTATGGTGAAAAATACCTTACCCAATATATTTGTTTAAGAAAAATACTTTGATACACAAGCTTGTGTAAATTTTAGTTGACATAAGTCTTTCACTTTTAGGGTTTAAGAATTTAGGTTAGGGTAAGGGTTTAGGTTGTAAGGTGTAGAATCTAAGATTTATGATTAGAATTTAGAGTTTAGGGTTTAAAGTTTAGGTTTTAGGGTGTTAGGGTTAGGAATTTAGGTTTTAGATTTTTTTTAATTTCCTTAATATATTTAGGGGTAATTACTTTAATTTTTATCTCTTTATATATTTTTTCAAGGCATAATCTAAAAAAATGCCTCTAACATTTGACTGGATAGTCACTTTAGCACTTATTCTTTTTTGAATCATTTTAACCCTCAACATTTTATTTTGGGTCAAAATGGCCCTTCTGTGGATTAATTTTATAAAATTATAATGACACGTCAGTAGAAAAAAAATAACTTTATATTTTATATAATTTTATAAAATTATTTTTTGATTGATGTGTCATTCTGTAAAGTTAGCATCTTTGTCTATATAACACCGCTATGCTAGAGTGCACTGTCATGTAGGCTTGCCACATCATTTCAAGTCATTTATCGTTAGTTGACTAATAGTTTTATCCGCATAATAGTCATTTTCACCTAAAATGAAACGTTAGGCTTAAAAAGATTCAAAAAATATGGGCCAAAATGACTATCAAATCAAACGTTAGGGACATTTTTTGGCATTATGTCTTTTTTTTCAATTACATCCTAGATTTTATCAAATAAAAAATAGAGAATAGGGATAAATACTATAAATATCTCTCTTAATTTTTTTTTCCTATTCCCCTTTATTTTTAATAAAACTATGAAAAAAATATATTTTTTATTTGTTTCGGGTCGAAGACATGTTTAAGCCTAAAATTCAGGTCAAGTTCTATTGGGCTCGAATCGATCAACCGAAGACCGCCAATGGGTTGAAATTGCTTCTCGAATGAATTGGAAAAAACCGAAAATAATGGAAAATTTTCACAAAAATTTTAGAGTAGTTCGACTTCTAAATTAAGTCTACATCCACTACCTTCACACACCACTAAGGGTTTCTCAATTCACTACTTTGAATTCTTTCTTTTAGGACAAAGCGATAACCTTACAACTCTCATATTTTAATGGCTAAGATAGAACCACTCTAACTTTTTTAAGCCTAAATTAAAATCTCTCCCTTTTTACAAGGTAATTTGTGTAAACAATGAAAACCTCACAAGGTGGGTGTCTACAAGAATTGAGCTTACAAGAAAGAGTACAAAAGATGTATACATATATATAATTAAATCACTCTCTACATTATGTACAAGAGAAATGAAGAATAAAGACTTAAATAATATTTCTCTTGATCATTATTTTTGGATGTTGTGTCTAATCATCTTCAAGTGTCACAAGCTTGCTTTTATAGTGTAAAATTATATTCTAGCTGTTTATAGCCGTTGGAGATGTTTTGGAGCCATTGGGAAATCATGAAGTCGAGCTTTAAATTCTCACATGCACAGAGATTTCGAAACCTTTTGCAGCGGTTTCGAAACCTTTGGGGTTTTTTAAAAATAGACTAGTTGTTACTAGCCGTTACAGTACATGGTTTCGAAACCATGTCTAGGGAGTTCTGAAACCTTATGAAACCGAAGATAAATTATAAAATTATGAAAGTTTTTTTGACAAATCATAAATATAATCTTAATCATACCTAAAGGGGAGGGAATGGGGACTCATTGAAGAAAATGGAGTGTTCCTAGTGGATTTAGAACTCATGACCTAAGGGAATACGAGGGAAAAAAGATGAGCAGCTTGGTCGACCAACCAAATGTTCTTGTTCAAATTTTTAAGGCATAAAGCCAAAAAATACCCCCAACGTTTGACTGAATAGTCATTTTGTTCCTTATTCTTTTTTGGAGCAATTCAACCCTCAATGTTTTGTTTTGGGTCAAAATGGCCCCTCTACGGATGAAAACTGTCAGACATCTAACAGTAAATGGCTTCAAATGACATGACAAACCTATATGGTAGTGCATGCAAACATGGCAGTATCCTATAGACAAATATGTTGACTTGAAAAAATGTTACATTAGTTAAAAATTATTTTTATAAAATATTTTTTCTTCTAACTTATAGACAAATGTGTTGACATGAAAAACTCTTCAAGAAGTCTGCAAGATTCATGAAGCTTGAAAAACAAGAATCAAGACATGAATCGAGAATGAAGTGGGATCCTATCATTTTCTACGAATGCAAGAAGCCAGGACATGTCAAGTACGATTGTCCAAGGATGGTGAAGAATGGATCAAGCCATAAGAAGAAGGCATTTGTGGCTACATGAAGTGATGAAGAGGACTCCACCTATGATGAGGTAGCCAACCTTTCTCTCATAGACATCAAAGAAGATTCAAGGATAACTTCTAATTCATCTAGTTCAGTTTTATATACATTTGATGAATTACAAGATTCTTGTGATGAATTTATTTTCGATTTTGAAAAACAAGAAAATTGTTTCAAAATTGAAAGTTGAAAATGATTTGATTTCTAAAACCAACGATGAACTTGAAGCAAAACTAAATGAGTTTGAGAAAAAGAATTTTGATTTACAAAATTTGATTCAAAAGGTTCAAGAAATTCATCAACGAGAAATCGATGATCTTAAAAGAGGAAAAGTTTTGATTTATAAAGATTTTGAAAAGAAAATTGGATAATACTCTAAATATAATTTTGTAAAATCAAATTTATATAAAAAACAATCTAGTTCCACTAGATTTTTGAAAGGAAAATGGTTAAAAATATTTGAGTCCCAAAGGGACTTATTTCTTCAAAGAAGAAGGAAGACATTGAAAAATGAATTCCAAAGGGAACTAAATTTTTTTAGACTAATGCTTAAAGATCCAAAGCAATTTTGATACCATAACAATTGTCTTTTGTAGGTGTGTTTGATCATTGATGATCAAAGTTGAAATTTTGGGAGATCTTGACACACAAAGGAGAAGGACACTTGAAGAAGGAGAGGCTTAACATCCTAACTTGATTCAAGTGGTAAAAATTGTTTCATGCAATTGCTTGATCATGTCTAAATTGTTTATTCTTGCTTATGATTCAAGCATGTTTGTGTGACTCCATGAAGTGCTTAACTGCATATAGTAAGGGGGAGTCTCAATTGCATGAGTTACATGTTTTTGGCCTCTTATGCTCATATCTATGTTTTTGTCCTTAAACTTGTAATGTTTGGTTGAATTTTGGTGAAATCATGATTTCCTTGTTTCAAATATGTTTTTTTGAGAAGCGTGTTGTTATTTTGTAGAAATATGATCAAAATGTGTATCTAGAACTTCCAAAAGCCTTTGTATGAACTTTGGACTAAGTTATAAGGCTTTTAAGTTGTTTTTGCTGCATATTTTCACTAGTTCGTGTCTTCGGTACCGGTACCACCCATACCTTACTGATACGACATTCAATCATATACCGATACGAACGTCTCTGTACTGGTATGCACAGTCAAAAGGAACAATTTTGTCTCCTTTTTGTCATGCCTTGTATGCTTCTAAATTATATTTTCATAAATGGCATGATAGTTGAATTTCTTTTGTTTAATTTGTTTATTTATTATATGAAATTCAATTTATTTCTCTTGATTGTTTGGACTAACATTCTTTTGATGCTTGATTAAGGGGGACATTTTTCTAAAAATATTTCATGTAAAATTTGTTTTACTCTTCATTGTTATCTTGAACGTAAATGTGATTTCAAATTTAGTTTTGAATTATTTTTTATCTAAGAAAAAGGAGAGATAGGTTTGAAAATTTTAATTTCAAAAATAAAAGGGGGAGTTTAAATATTCTCTTTTTTCTAAAATTATTTTTCTAATGGGATAAATTTCAAAAACAATTTTTCAAGTGGTTTCCTTATATTAGAAGGAGGAGATTGTTGAGATGTTGATTTTGATAAAACTTAAATGAAAAATGTTTTTGGACATAAACTAATTTTTAAAAATATTTCAAAATTCCATTAACTTGAAAAATATGTTTGAAAGGTTTTAAAAGAGTTTTTGACAAGTTTAAATACTTTTAAAATAGCAAAGGTGTCACAAACAGTCTTTGAGTATCGATACGGTTTTCCTTGTACCGATACCCAACAACCCATATCGGTACGGTTGCCCATGTACCGACACGCTATTTTGTTTCCCAAAACTTCATTTATCTAGTAAGAAAATGTCTTACCATTACGACCTTGGTCATACAAGTATGCGTGGTCTCGTACCGATACCGAACTATCGCATACCGGTACCCCTTGCAAAATGCTGCAATGGCTCTTTCTATTTTTAAGGCAAGTACTGATAACCGAAGACGTGTATCGATACCGACATGCTCAAAAGAGCATTTAATGCTGGAAATTAAGTCCTTAACAACTCTAATCAACCCCCAATAGCTAGCAACGGTCATGAAGCAATTAGAGGGTTTAAATAACCTCTCCAAGCAACCATGGAACAATAACAAACATCATTGCCAACATTCATGTATATAAAAAGTCTTGTGTGCTTGTAAATTCTATTTTTTTACTAGAACACACTTGTGAGCTTAATTGTTATGTTTGCTCAAGTGTTAGGTTTTGGGTGAGAGCTTAAAGTTGCAAACAAGGTCGGCTATAAGGGGGAGAACTCTGAGCGACCGCTCGGGGCCTCCAACCAACCTAATTATCCATATTTTTCAAATCTTATTTTTTAAATTATCAAATAAATTAATTAATTTAATGTTAAAAATATTTTTTTCTAAATAAATCAATCTAACAATGAATATAATGTGTATGAAATATTAAATTAATTGTTCAAAGTAATGAGATGAACAAAAATTATCTACCCCTTTTCGTTGCTCATTTCTATGTTCAACAATAAAAAATTAAATTTTAAACTCTAACCCTAACTTTTAAACACTAAATCTTAAACTCTACACCCAATACCTTAAACCCCAATCCTAAATCATAACCTTAAACTATAACCCTAAACTTTAAACCTATTTTTTTACTCTTGGGGCATAAATAGGGGCACCAAAAAGGGACAGGGGATCTCTATTTGTAATGAGATATGCTTTCGTTATATAAGGGCCCATTTTTAGTTTTCGCTCAGCGCCCCGAAAATCTCCGAGACAACCTTGATTGCAAACACATTTGTCTTGTGAGGTTTTCCTTGATTGCTAAATTTGTATTCTCCTGAGAAAGTGTCTCAAAGATTTGGGTATAACCTTCGAGGGTTTGTAAAGGTTATCTCCTTGAGCCTTGAAAAAGGAAAGACAAATTAATGAATTTATAGAAAATTCTTAGTGGGGAAGCTAAGGTAGTGGAGGTAGACATGGTTGAGAAGTCGAACAACTATAAATCATTATGCAAATTTTTTTCCTGTTGATTCCAACATTTTCACTCAAAGGTCAATTCACCTTTCTCAGTGAATTCGGTTAACCATTCGAGCCTAACAAAACAAATAGTAACATTTTTTAGATTACATAAGCACTCTTTTGTCGATTGTTGCAAATCCAAATCAAGCTTTCATGTCCAAGAAGGTTAGCCCTTTCTTCATATTCGCATAAATTTTTTTGTCATTTCTTCGTATAAACCATTTCTTCATATTCACATATTTGATGGCTTGTACAAATTTATTGTGCTTTGAACACAAATCATGTAACGCCTCGATTTCAGGGTCTGAGAGTTCGGTCAGAGACCCGGGTAAAGTTTGTAAATCGAGTTTTGGGGTTCGGGTTGACTTTAAATGAGAATGGTTTCATAAATGAGTTTTAAATTAAATTGGATTTCAAAGGAATAAATACTAATATAATAACACAATAATGGGTTTTGTTAAAAAGAAGTTTTTAAGATAAAGGAGGAATAAAAAAAATATATTTAAAAAAATAAGGATATCCACTTTCTTCTTCCCTTCCCTTTTTCCCTTTTCACGTTAAAAATTTCCTAAGTCTAGCCATCACTAATCTTCACCAATCTCCACCATTTTGATGGATTCAAAGAGGTATATAACCTTGTTTTCACTCTCCTCTTCATTTCAATCTTGCTTGTAACATTTTCTTTCCAAAAGCTTGATGATTTCTCAAGTTCTATCATTTTGGGTAAATGGGTTTTAGAGGGGTTTAAGCAAATTTTGTTAAAACAGTGATTTGGGTGAGTTTTAAACCATATTTTACGTATAAAATAATGTTAAGATGATGGGTTTATCAAGAAATCCCGAAATGGAATAAATGGGTAAAATTTGAGTTAGGGAAATATTGGTTTTTGGGTTGTTTATGGTTAGAAATGGTTCCTAAAGGGTTTGTGGATGTGTGTTGATGATTTTGAAGCATTCTGATATGTTTTGGATGATGATTTGATTTAGTAATAGCTGGGTTTTCATTTGAAGATGGGTTTTGTCTACTTCTGGGCTTGAATCAAAAAGTATGTGTTGTGGGATATTTTCTATATTGATAACAGTGGGATTTGTAATTGGAAAGTGTGTTAATCTTCTCATTTGGTCTCGCTTTAGTCAGCGGAATTGAGATTGGGGATTTCGGACGTGTTATCGGAAGTTACGGAAGCTTAAGAGGGAGTTCGACTAGTGTGTTATGTTATCGGTGAGTTGAAATGTTTTGAGAGTTTAGGTTGAGCTTGAAAGGCCAACTTAAGCTCGAGAGTAAGTATTAAATGTTTACGTTTTACTTTTTCCGAATTTCTATGCTTCAACCTTGCTATGTATTATTATATGAGTAGATGATGTTTAAACCTATGATGTTCGTGGCATGCTGTGGTTGATATGAGATGAGATGAATGTGTGTAGTTGGTTAACGGATGTGGTAATTTATGTTGAATTACATGATGTTGTGTATTGGCAAATATGAGGGTCTTACCGGGTATAATTGGTCGACCATAGGGTTAGAGTGCATAAGTAAAATTCGTGCGTGACCCTAGTGATGTAAGATGCCATTAGGGAGGAGTACGGTGAAGTAAGATGCCACCGGAAAATGTATACATAGATTGACTATGGTGATGTAAGATGCCATCGAATCCAATCCGCGTGTCCGAGTAAAGGTACCTTAGTTGCCAATATGCTTTAAAGTGTTGAAAATGTCGAGTTATCATGTTGATGATGATATGTGGAATATTTCTATGTGATGAGAATGTTGTGCATTGTAGTAGATTATGGTGCTATATGTCATGCTTGATGTAAGATGCCAAGCATGTGATCATGTTGTTTATTCATACTTGATGTGAGATCCCAAGTCCATTGGTTTTGTTTTCAAAATATGATCAAAAGGTTTAAAAACGGCATTGTTGTTGTTGTGGTTTGAGCACCACTCACTAAGCTCTTATGCTTACGCGCTCATTTCCAACAATGTAGATCGTTAGCGATCCAGGAAGAAAAGGAAGGCAAGGGAAAGGCTCCGGTAATCGTAGCTTAAGCTCAAGTATGGTTTTTAAGTTGTAATAATATATTAGCAATGTGAATACTTGCACCTGTGATTAGGGAGGTTGATATGAACTCCCATGTGTTTGATCATGTTACTACATGTCTTAAATGTTGAAACCATGCTATGTTGAGACTTGTTTTGGCTTTTGGTTAAATGCCTTGTGTTTTGGCTTGTTAGTGTTTTGAGTTAAAGTGTTCTTTTGGGCTTTTAAGTTTGAGATTCATGTTTGTGTGTATGTATGATCAGGACGTGTTTTTAGGGTGTTTTGCCTCTAGAATGGTTGCCTTAAGTTGTATGGATGATTAGAAGTTAATTGGATGCTTGTTTAGTGAGTTGTGTTGTTTCCCTTTATGCTTAAAACTGCAGAAATTAGTCTTTCTGGGAGGGCATATCGGTACGCTCAAGGGCTGTATCAATACGGTCCCTTGTTTTAAGCCTATCGTATCGATATGTGGGGGCGTACCGATATCGGTTTGGATCTCTGGAAAACTGAGATTTTGGCGAGAAATTAGGGTATCGGTACGGGCCTTAGGCGTATTGGTACGGTCATTGAAGTTGACTTTGGGAGTTTGACCATTAAGAGCGTATCGTTACCAGCCTTGAAGGGTATCGATATGGTCTCTTGAAGTTGACTTTGGGAAGTTTGACCGTTGAAGGCGTATCGATACATGCATTAGGTGTATCGATACGGCCTGTAGAAAATTCACAAAAATTTTATTTCCAATTTCTGTCTTACATGGTTTATGTTCGTGTTTGCTTTTTCGTTGCATGTCACCTCACATAGGTTGAAGATGACATTTAGACAAGATTAATTTAAAAGGGAAAAATAGGTTTGCTAATCGAAGTGAAGCCTTAATGGGTTTTGCTTCGGTTTTCCCCATGTAACCCGTTCGATTCGGTCTGGTGGCTAGGCCAGGTCGAGGGGCTACATTTTATGGTATCAGAGCCTAAATTACGAGGTTCCCCGGGATGGTAAGTCAGGTTAGTTGATTCTTTGTTTGTTTGATTGTTTCGCACGGTGTTTGTGAGCATGACTTTACGTTTCTGCTGATGTTTGAAGGTTGGTTAAGCATTCCCTTTGCTAGGTATTATTATGGTAAAGTGGTTTTGATTAAAAGAGCTTGAACACACGGATCCCTGCCTTTGTTGACCCAATGTTTTCTCATGTTTTGTGGTTGCTGTTTTAGATTGTTTCATTATTATGGTGAGACCGAGAGGAAGGCCTAGAGCGGGTGACCAGGCACCCGACGATGCGCCTCTTCCTTCTTCTGCTCCCGATGGTAATGAGGCGAATATCGAAGGTAATGCACCTCAGGCTGGTGCGAATGTTAGAGGTGATGGTAATGGGCCTCCGGATGGCCAGGGTCAGGCCGGTACGGGCATGGCTCAGATACTTTAGACTATAGCCGAATCTTTTCAGACGGCTATTGATGGTCTTCATGCTGCAGCAGCACCTCAGGGTGCGGGGACAGGTTTGCCCCTTGAGCAACTTCGTAGCTTAGGCGGAGTCGAGTTTCGTGGTATGTCTCCTGAGGGTTTGAAGGCATGTCTTGAGAGTACTACACATATCTTGGGTTAGATGGAGTGCTCGGACACTCGTAAGTTGGGTTGTATTGTTTCGTTCTTTAGGGAGATGTGTATGCTTGGTGGACCACAGTTATCTCAAGTATGCCCGAGGCCGAGGTTATTTGGGAGTTCTTCTGTAGTGCGTTTCGCAAGAAGTACCTTAGTGCTCGCTATCAAGATGAGAAGAAGAGAGAATTCATGGCTTTAGTGCAAGGCAGTATGTCTGTATCCGAGTATGAGGTACAATTTGTGCGCTTGAGTCTGTATGCTTTAGAGTTGGTTCCCACTGAGAGGGAAATGTGTGAACGGTTCCGTTACGGGTTGGTTACGAAGGTGAAGACCTACATGCTTGCTTCTGATTACACCGAGTTCGGTGTCTTTGTCTCTAGGGCCAAGGACATTGAGCAAAGTCTAGGTTCGGTTACTCATTCAAGTGGATCCAGTTCAGGGAAAAGGTCTTCCGAGTGGGAGCGAGACCGTAACAAGAGGAACAAGGATAGATGGCACCAACTAAACTTTAGGCGTGGAGGTGGTAACTTGGGACAAGGCCATCAGGGTCGAGGTTTTGTTGCTCGCACACTCGAGTGTGCTAGAAGTGGGAGGAACCATTCCGGAAAGTGTTGGGGTACCTTTCGTGCTTGTTGGAACTATGGACCCCAGGCGCATTTGAGGTGTGAGTGTCCTCATTTGGCTAGGGATGGTCAGGCACCAGCTAGAGCTGTTGAGCATCAGAGAGGCCGTGGGCGCGATCGAGGTAACTTCCAGCCTATGAATGATGGCCAGAGAAATGTGGCCCATGTTGTCACGGTACAGACCGAGGGAGGTGGACCGGCTAGGGTATATGCACAACGTGAGGCTGGGAATGACACGGATGTGATCGCAGGTAATTTTGTGTTACAGTCCTTATCTTTGCTTTCGTTGATTGATTCTGGCTCGACACATTCGTATATTTTGGGTGAGCATGCAAGATCATTAGGTTTGCCTTTTGAGTTGTTAGATATAGGTATGTATGTTACAAGTTCTTTTGGTGAGGCAGTTGTAGTTAGGAAAGTGTTCAAGAGATGTCCCTTGATGATTCAAGGTCACGTGTTTCCCGTTGACATGATGGAGTTGCCCTTTTATGGTTTCGATGTAATTTTGGGTATGGATTGGCTTGTGGAGCATAGAGCTAGGATAGATTTTGAGACTAAAAGATTTTCTTTGAGGCTTTCTGATGATTACGAGATAGTAGTAGTTGGCGAGAACGTTAAGTTCTTGTCTAATGTTGTTTCATCTTTAGAGGCTCAGAGGATGATGGATTTGGGTTGTCAATCTTACTTAGCCTATGTGATGAATCCGAATATGAGTGAAGTTAGACCGCAAGACATCAGAATAGTTTGTGATTTTCCGAGTATTTTTCTAGAAGAATTGTCTGGTTTGCCTCCTGATAGAGATGTGGAGTTTGCTATTGAGACGTATTCAGATTATGCTCACGTATCGATTGCTCCATATAGAATGACACCTAAGGAGTTGAAGAAGTTGAAGACACAACTTCAAGAACTGTCAGATAGAGGTTTTATTAGGCCTAGTATTTCACCTTGGGATGCTCCAGTCTTCTTTGTGAAGAAGAAGGATGACAGTATAAGGACGTGCATAGATTATAGGCAGTTGAACAAGGTAACAGTGAAGAACAAGTATCATTTGCCACGGATTGATGATTTGCTCGATCAGTTGAGAGGTGCTTCAGTGTTTTCGAAGATTGATTTGAGATCAGGTTACTATCAGTTGAAGGTAAAGGATGTGGGTATACCGAAGATCGCTTTCCGTACACGATACGGGCACTACGAGTTCTTGGTAATGCCTTTTTGTTTGACAAATGCCCCAGCTGCATTTATGGACATGATTAACAGAGTGTTTCATGAGTTTCTGGACAGGTTTGCAGTAGTGTTCATAGGTGACATTCTACTGTACTCCAGGACCGAGGAAGAACATGATGAGCATTTGCGATTAGTACTTCAGACCTTGCTTGAGAATCAGTTGTATGCTAAGTTGAGTAAATGTGAGTTTTGGATTAGGGAAGTAGTCTTTTTAGGTCATGTGATCTCAGCCGATGGGATTAGTGTGGATCACAAGAAGATAGAAGCAATAGTGAGTTCGAAACAACCGAAGTCAGTGACCGAAATTCATAGTTTTCTAGGTTTGGGCGGGTATTATTGAAGGTTTGTTGAGGGATTCTCGAAGATTGCTGCACCTTTGACTACACTGTTACAAAATAATGTTCCGTACGAGTGGACAGATGCAAGGCAATAAAAAGTTGAAGAAAGCATTGATAGAAGCTCCTATTTTGATTTAGCCTGAACCAGGGAAATATTCTGTACGAGTGGACAGATGTAAGACAATGAAAAGTTGAAGAAAGCATTGATAGAAGCTCCGATTTTAATTCATCCTGAACCAGGGAACGAATAATGTTCCCTACGAGTGGACAGATGCAAGACAATGAAAAGTTGTAGCTTATGCTTCGGACAATTGAAGGTTCACAAGAAGAATTACCCCACCCATGATATAGAGTTAGCGGTTGTGGTCTTGGCCTTGAAGATTTGGAGACACCACCTTTATGGTGAGAAATGCACAGTCTACATCAACCACAAGAGTTTGAAATATTTGATGACTCAGAAAGAGTTGAATCTTAGACAACGTAGGTAGTTAGATCTTCTTAAAGACTATGACCTCACAATAGAGTACCATCCAGGTAAAGCAAATGTAGTGGCTAATACTTTGATTAGGAAGGTATGAGTTGCGAGCTATGTTTGCGAGATTAAGTGTGTCACAAAATGGTGGTTTGATAGCCGAGCTACAGGTTAAACCATCGTTAGTTCAATTGATTCGAGAGAAACAGTTGCAAGACAAATCTTTGGTACCTCACGTGCAAGATATAGTTGAGGGTAAACCCACAGATTCCTGCTTTAGTGAGAATGGGATCTTATGTTTTAAGAATAGAGTAGTTGTTCTAGAAGATGCCGAGTTGAGGCGTACTATTTTGAATGAAGCTCATAACAATTCTTTTGCTATGCATTCGGGTAGTACAGAGATGTATTGTGGATTGAAAGATGAGTACTTCTGGATTGGGTTAAAGAAAAATGTAGCCGAGTATGTGAGTAGATGTATGGTTTGCCTGCGTGTTAAGGACAAGCATCAGTTTCCATTGGGTTTTTACAACCGTTGAAGATTTCGAAATAGAAGTGGGAACAGATTACTATGGATTTTGTGTCAGGTTTTCCCTTAACTCCTTTGAAAAAGAATTCAGTATGGGTAATAGTTGATAGGTTCACTAAGTGTGCCCATTTCATACTTGTTCATACTACTTACACCTTAGACAGGCTGGCCGAGTTGTATATCAGTGAGATTGTGAGGTTGCATGGTGTACCGAAGTCTATTCTGTCAGACAGAGATCTGAGATTTACAGCCAGATTTTGGGAGTGTTTGCATCATGCCTTGGGGACTTGGTTGAACTTCACTACTTCGTATCACCCACAATCAGATGGGCAGTCAAAGAGAGTTATTCAAGTGTTGCATCATCGATTTTCAGGGTTCATGGGAGAAACATCTATCGCTAGTAGAGTTTGCGTACAATAACAGTTATCAGGCTAGTATTCAGATGGCACCATATGAAGCTCTGTATGGTAGGAAATGTAGAACATATGTTTGTTGGGCCGAAGCCGGACAGAAGCTTGTACCTATGCCAGAATTGCTTAAAGGCACTACCGAGAAGGTAAAACTGATTTGTGATCGCTTGAAGGCAGCTTCAGACAGATAGAAATCGTATGCAGATTTGAAGAGGAAAGAGGTTGAGTATGCTATCGGTGATAAAGTGTTCTTGAAGGTTTCCCTGTGGAAGAAGGTGATGAGGTTTGGTAAAAAGAGGAAGTTGAGTCCGCTATTCATTGGTCCTTACGAGGTAGTTGAGAGGATTGGTCATGTTGCATATAGGTTGAGATTGCCATCCGAGCTTGAGAAGATTCATGATGTGTTCCATGTTTCGATGCTCTGAAAGTATATATCAGATTTGTCTCATGTGATGCCAGTGGAAGAGATTGAGTTGAATCCGGATTTTTAATATGATGAAGAACCAGTTGATATTCTTGCTACGGATAGTAAATTTTGCGTGGGAGGACCATTGAGTTAGTCAATGTTTTGTGGAGACATCGGGGTGTAGAAGAAGCCACTTGGGTGAGAAAAGAGGATATGGAAGAGAAATTTTCGTACCTCATTCCATCAGGTAAATTTCGAGGATGAAATTCCTTAAGTGGCGGGGGAGTTGTAACACCCCGGGTTCAGGGTCTGGGAGTTCAGACCGAGACTTGAGCAAGGTTTGTAAATTGAGTTTTGGGGTTCGGGTTGACTTTAAATGAGAATGGTTTCATAAAGGAGTTTTAAATTAAATTTGATTTTAAAGGAATAAATACTAATATAATAAGGCAATAATAGGTTTTGTTAAAAGGAGTTTTTAAGATAAAGGAGGAATAAAAAAATATATTTCAAAAAAGAGAAGAGGATATCCACTTTCTTCTTCCCTTCCCTTTTCCTTTTTCATGTTAAAAATTTTCTAAGTAGACTCCTTTAAAAACAATATTAAATCTTTTAATCTTGATCTAATCATCAACACATACAGAAAATTGATTGCAAAGGATCAAGAACTTGAGAATTTTAGTAAAGAACCTTTGATTAGAGGAGAGAAAAGAAAATCACCTCTAATTGTAGACTCCTTCCTTAATTGGCTTGATTTTGATGAAATCTCCAAGGTAGAAGTAGAAGATCAATTGTTGAAATGAAAAACAAGAATAAAAAGATGAATCCATAGGATTCTTAGAGAGGAAAGAGTAGCTTGGTTGCTGAAAATTTGAGAGAAAAAGTTTGGAGAAAAGTAGTTGTTGGGTTTTTCGGTGCTCGATTCCTTCAACCGTTCTTGCTCGCCAAGTGTGGAGAAATTGGATAAATGGGTGTTTTGTGGGAATAGAAAAATAGGCAATTGACACAAGGATTTATAGTGGTTCAACCTTCTAACCAAGGTATACATCCACTACCTTAGCTTCCCACTAAGGATTTCCAAACAAATTCACTAAGAATTTCGTCCCCTTTTCTCGACTTAGGAGGAAACCGTTACAACGATCAAGCTTTCTACCCAAAGCTTGATCAAACACTCTCTTACACAAGAAAGACTTAGCAAACTAGAAATCCCTCTAGAAGGTATATGTTTGCACAATTAAAGCTCTAACCCAAAACCTAAACACTTGAGCAAATTTGACAATTAGGCTCACAAGTGTTTTCTATACAATAAATTGAACAATAAAGCCCTAAGACAAATTCTTGATCATTATGTTGTTGACAATTGAAGCATTAGACTTCTCTTGATGCTAGAAGGTCCCTTTTATACTCCTAATTGAGTTTGTAGCTGTTGAGGACCGTTTGGTTTGGATTAGAGCCGTTTGAGCCTTTATTTCCCATCATAAATGCAGTTCTGCATCTTGACGTATCGATACCCTTCAAATCGTATCGATACGATCCCGATAAGGAAGTAGCTGTTGTGCACTTCAACTGATGCGTATCGATACGCTTACCTAGCGTATCGTTACGGTCATGCAGTTTAAAAGACCATTGGGAAATATGACCGTTGGGGTAGTTAGGCGTATCGGTACGGTCATGCAGTTTAAAAGACTATTGGGAAATATGACTGTTGGGGTAGTTAGGCGTATCGGTACGCGATACAACCATATCGATACGCGACTAGCCGTTGGTTTATTTCAAAATACACCGTATCGATACGGCTAAGCGTATCGGTACGAGTTTTGGCTACTGGAAAAATCATGTAGTTGAAACCCTAAGGCGTATTGCTACGGTACCAGATCGTATCGGTATGGGCACTTGAAAGCTTGATTTTGACTACTTTGAATGTACTTTAAATCAGTCCAAAGCTTTTTAAAAGCCTTAAACATATTTTCAAGTTGTTTTTAACTAAAAACATATTTTAAATTCTTTTCAATTTAGTCCAAAACATTTTTCAAATATTATATCAAAACACTTAGTTCTACAGTAGTTACGTAAGAAAATATTTTCACTAATTAAAACAAAGCCAATTAAAAACATTTTATTCCATTTAAAAATTATTTTAAAATAGCCAAAATTAAGGAAAAAGTCTGATAGAACAAAGTGGTTTAATAGCTCCTTAAAGATTCTATGTTTTGACCCTTTTACGATTTAGTCACCAAAACAATTTTGAAATCTTTACATTTTGATCACCAAACCAAAATGTCATTGAATTCAAATTTATTTTATCAAAAGATACCTCAAATATGATTAATACATTAATTAAACATTTTAGGATATTTTGTCCACATTTTATTTAAGCCAAAAACCATTTATTTGAATTTATTTCCCGAAACTAATTCGAACCATCTAACCTGGTTCACCCGAACCGTCTAATCTATCTAGCTAACTCCTAGGCCCAAATTCGGGGCGTTACACCTCTTCACTGGGATGAAAACTTCGACGACATCACCGTAATGTGCAAAGGAAGCCCACAAACCTTGCCAGTGCATCCTTCAAGTGATGTTAGATACAAACAAAATGAAGATATTTCTATTTGAAGAACCCACTAGACAAGTTTTTGCCTTACTCTCCATGTTTTTTTACAAAGTTTACTTTAGCAAGATAAGTCTTCGTGTTCGTTTATTTATTTCTGAAGGAGTTCGCATTCGTTCATTTAGTGTTCGTGAAGATGTTCGTTGAAGAAAGTGATGAAATAATGCCACTAGTCCTAAGCTCCTCAAGCTTTAGAGTTTGAACTTCAAAAGTCATTATGTGTTCAATTTAGTCTCTAACTTCACTTCTATTTAAAATGTAAAAAATAAAATAAAAATAGGAAGCGAGTAAATGAGCTTATAAACGAACCAATAAACGAGCTTGCTTGCGAACATAAACGAACCGAACACACCATTATTCGTGTTCGTTCGTTTATTAAACGAGCATAAATTTTTTGTTCATGTTCGTTTATTTACCTTAATGAACGAAAATAAACAAACGGTTTACGAATAGTTTGTCGAACGATCAGATCATTTACACCCCTAATCCTAACTCACATAAGATCTAAAGGTTAAGTGTAAATTAGGCATTTAGCTTTCTTTATTAAATATCTTATTTAAACTTCAAAATATTTTATGGGTTCTTATATCTATTTATTTAAAATATGTCTACGTAAAAAAGTTAACATAATAAATTAATGCAATACTTTCTGCATACTCATTTAATTAAAGGTGAACATGAACCTATGGCAGTGACATGACGTTCACTTCAAGTTTATTATTCACAATAGTCAAAAGAAAAACATTTTTTTGGAAAAGAAAAACATTAAAAATTGATAATTAAATTTAAGTGTTAGATTATAGGAAATAATTACAACAGTGGTTGGGATTCAAATCTGACCCATATGATATGCAAGGTGAAATTAAAATTTTATTTTAGAGAATCGAAAGAAATTATAAAATTTTGAAACTTTTAACTTCATAAGTGTTTTAGTTTAAAATAATAGAAATTTGAATAAGGAATAGTTAAAATCTAGAATTTTTTGGGACTGGAATGTAATTTTACAATGATTTTAATTGTACCATTAAGGAGGCCATGGTTATTGAACAAAAATTTCCAGCACTTTTTGTGTCTATATGTGTGTCTCAGTACTAAAAAAACTAAATCATAAGCTCTAAGCTCTAAATCTTAAACTCTAGTCCCTAAAAACTAAACTCAAAATTCTAACCGTAAATTTTAATACTAAACTTTAAACATAATTTTTAGTATTAAAGTATACATAAAAACAACAAAAAAAGCGACATTAGATTTATGTTCATGGCCACTCCAGCCTTCTTGTTTTCTCCTCTAATTATATAAAAATAATATGAATTAACATGTAAAAAATTATATATAAAATAATAATCATAATCATATCAGAAAAAGTAACACAAATATGCATTAAAACATGAACACGATACGAATAATTAAAAAGTAAAAATTTAGAGCAAGCACAGTTTGTCTGTTGGTGAAGTTGTTCATCTTTGTTTTCTCGTTTCTTTTAGGTCATTGTTTCTAGACCCACCAGGAACACCTCTTCCTTCCCTTCCCCTTTAGGGAGGATTAGGAATAGAATTATGATTTATTAAAAAAATGTAATATATATATATATATATATATATATATATATATATATATATATATATTGTGCTTTGAACACAGATCATATAAACACTTATTTATTTTCTTTAAAAAATGCGTAAAAAATTAAAAAGAAAAAAATAGCAACTAAAGATGAAAAAAGATAAAGGGGGATTGAAGAACTTTTAATAAATAGCACAAACATAGTTGTAAAAATTAAAAGGGGCTATGGACAACAAAATTAATTATCAAATGGCAATTACCCACGCCTATTGACCTATTTGATGGCTTATTGAATTTTTCTCTAATCCTTACAAATTTGTAGGTTCCATTGGGTATAAATAGGCATGAACATAAGCCCAAGCATCTACCATAAGTTGCAATGGCTTCTAATCTTTTTCATCAGCTTCCTAGAGCATTCTTTCTATTCCTTGTGCTGCAACCTTTTGCAGTTAAGTCTTTACAACTCGAATTCCTTGGGAATCTAGAGGGAGTCCAAAAGGGGGAAATTGCCAATGGGATTAATCAAGTGAAGCAATACCTCAAGATGTATGGCTACTATTATCCCCATGAGTACGACACCATGCGTGCTGTACTTGATGATCATTTTGATGAGAAATTAGAGAATGCATTGAAAGCATACCAACAATATTATTCTCTCAATGTCACGGGCACGATCGACTCCGATACGATGAAATCTATGGCGACCCCGAGATGTGGTGTCCCTGATATAATCCCTAATCCGACGTCTAAAACAACTCAGGTATCTAACTACACTTTCACAGGGGGGAAGTGGAAGAAGTATGACCTTACCTATATTATTCAAAATGCTACAAAAGGTTTTACTATACAGGAGATGAGTCCCGTGATTGCTGATGCATTCCAAAAATGGGCAGATGTATCTCCCTTCAAATTCACCCAAGCACAGGGTGGCAAAGCCAATATCAACCTCAGATTTTTCCCAAAAAATCATGGGGATGCGCCTTTCAAAGATATTACATTGGCTCATGCTTTTCCTCCGCAAGATGGAAGGCTTCACTTTAATGAGAAATGGACTTGGGCCTTGAATAAACCTGCTCCTGACCAAATTCACCTTGAATCGGTAACTGTGCATGAATTAGGGCATATCATCGGCCTTGGCCATTGTAAAGTAAACGATGCCGTAATGTTTTCACACTATTCTCCTGGAACCATCAAGATTGGCCTGGACCAAGATGACATTGATGGTTTAAAGGATCTGTACGGCTACTAAAAGACCTGAATTCTATGATAATAATAACTATATTGGAGATGAAATAAATCAGAATGGTTGAAAGACTAGAGTATGAATGAGCAAATATGGAAGCTTAACTTTCCATGTATGGCATCTGTCAAATAATTCAAGTGGTTATGCGATGCATTTGAAACAAATACTTGCGGAACTCCATTGCATTCACTTGTGTATTTTTGATAACCAACCAAAGAGAAAGCCACCTAACGTTTGATCTTCTGGTCATTTTAGCCCTTATTTTTTTGTCCAAACAGCCACCCAATGTTTCATTTTCGTTCAAATATCACTCTCATTGGATGGAAACCGTTAGTCAACTAACGTTCAACGCCTGGGGCTGACATGGCATGTCTGCACGACATTAGGGAGATGACGTGGCGATACCACGTGGCACTTTGTTGACGTGGCATCAAATTTTTTAAATTAAATTAAAAATAATTACTTTTTATATATTTTTTAAATATTATTTATTAAAAAATAGCCCTAAATTTTTTCAATTTCACAAAATAGCCCAAAATTTCAAAATCCCTGACTATTCCAAACTCAAATTTTTATTTGAGCCCATTCTACTGTCGACTGCCACGTCGCCACCTACCACATCAGTCGTCGGACCATCACGATCTTTTACCCTACTATCTCGACGCCGTGTGAAACGCTGGACGAAGGCAAAATCGTCGAGTAGTTTATTTCAATGATACGCGATGAACAACGGTAGAACAGACGACGAACGGCGTGTGGGTCATTCGGCGAGAAGAGGATGCTTCATTCCGTCGCCGGCAACGCAGCCAACGCCGACGAGAGTGGCTGAATTTGGAGGTTTAAGGATTTGGGGACTATTTTAAAAATATTTGAAAATTTCATAATATTTTATTTTTTCGAAAAAGAATATATAAAATAATTATTTTTTAAAAAAATACTTTTTAATATTTTTAACCAATTGGATGATGCCACATCAGCAAAGTGCCATGTGGCATCATCTGATTAGTTAAAATATTTAAATTTTTTAAGAAAATAAATAAATAATTATTTAATTTTTAAAATACCATGCCAGCAAAGTGTCACATGACATCACCACATCATCTCCTCGGTAAAATTAGGGGAATAAGGCGGTTTTGGTTTTTATTTAGTGGTATAGGTGGTTTAAGAAAAAAATTGTGAAATAGGCCAAAAGGAACAGTTAACGAGAGGACTTCACTACATGCTCCTGGCGCTCTCCGACAACGCCACCTCCACATGGCGAGGTGGTGTGAAATCAACCTGAATGAGCTAGGCCTGGCTTGGCATCCCTGGCGCGCTGCATGCATGGCTTACTGAGCGGGTAGCTTTGGGAGGTCAAGCTCTCCACCTCTATATGGCGAGGTATTGTGCATGCATGCATGCCAAAACCAGCTTTCACGTGAAAGGTGGTATCTCAATTTTTTTAATATTTGTATAGGTTATATATATACATATATATATATATGATTGTATAGAGAAGAAATTGGTACGAGTGTGTGAGAAGATTTTTTTTTGAAAGAGTTAGAATTGCAGTGTATTTGAAAGAGGTTGAGACATTAATTTGGGTGATAGTTTTTAAAGATATATTCGAAGACGATGAAGATTTTTGAAGTGTATTTTTTGTAGATCTTCTCACTTTCTTAGCAGTAAGTAAGCGTACTTTTTTGTGTGATTGAAGATATATTCATTCAAATGATAATTACTTTTTTTAAAATTATACAACACATTTACACGTTTTCTGGTCGAATTCGATAAGTTTTATATTTTTGGAATTCTAATTCATTTGTCGTTTATTATTTTTAAAATTTTAATAAGAAAACCAGATTTTAATCTTTGCTTATGTTTTTTTTAATATTTGTAAGGAATGGGTTCATCAATATATTGTGACACTGAACCCAAAGTTGGTCGTTGGGGCGAATCGCTTGAAGATTTTAGTGAGATGAAGAAAATATTGTGCCTATTACGGAAGATGATGACGTGCACTTACTTGATGTTGATGATGTTGAGGTAGTTATGACAGATGCATCTTAGGGTAATGGTATCGATGTTGAAGATGATGTTTGGGACACGAATGTTGCTAAGCTCGGGTTGGGAAAGGAGCAGCTAGTTTGGGGTTATGTTGAACCAGAGCTCCAGCAACCGGAACCCATTTATCCAGCCTATGAACCTCCAGCAGCCCGCATGTAAAAAGTGGACTATACTACAATGCAAGATCCGGAATATCAAACTTCAAAATCAATAGTTTATGGGTTCCACTATATCTTTTAAACATTGCAATTTTGAAGCCTTCAAAATTAATAGTGTATGGATTCCACTATATCTTTTAAACATTGCAATTCTAAAAACCTTAAAAATTAATAGTTTATGGATTTCACTATAAACATATATATATATATATATATATATATATATGAGATAGGGTCCGTTTACACAGTGTAAAACTCTTTAAGTTTTACACGTTTTTCGGACTGTTGGATGAGTGAAACGAATGGATGAGATTAACAGTAAATATGTGAAGATTATCACTTGGAAAAAAAGAGTAATGATTTAATCTGAGCCATCCATTCCTCCCATCTAATGATCCAGAAAACGTGTAAAACTTAAAGAATTTTACATTGTGTAAGTTGATATATATATATATATATATATATATATATATATATATATATATATATATATATATATATATATGTGTGTGTGTGTGTGTGTGTGTGTGTGTGTGTGTGTGTGTGTGTGTGTGTGTGTGTGTGTGTGTGGATGTGTGTGTGTGTGGATGTGTCTACGAAGGATGATACACACGCAACACATTAAAACCACACTCCAAAAAATGGATAAACTACACTCATGACCACTAAACTATAGCCTTGATTCTATTTTAATCACCAATCTTTCAATTTTTTCAATTAGACCATTTAACAATTTAAATGATATGAATTAAGCCACTAACCGTTAAAATTTAACAAAAATACTGACACAAAGAATTTAATTTCAAACTCGAGACCTCACCGGCGCCGAGGCCCCGTTTTTCCACTCCGAAAAATAAAAAGTTGAGGATTGAATTGCTCCAAAAAAAAATATGGGCCAAAATAACTATTCAGTCAAACATTAGAGGATTTTTTTTTAATTTATGCCTTTAGTATTTTATCTAATATAATATGTAGCTTTACCTGTTAAGGTAAAATACACTTTCAGTACTAATTAAAACTTTATTTAGACATCAACTACGTGCAATATAGATAGAAAGAATTCATCTACCCCTTTTCTATGTCCCTTTCTATGCCCAACCAATGATTTTATGTCGTGTGTATGAATAATTTTTTTTGTAGTTTTATTGATTATTTATATTTTATTGATAATACACATGAAAAAAAATCAATGATGGGACATATAAAGGAGCGTAGAAAAGTGATAGACGAACTCTATTAATAGAAATTCAATATATTCTCAATTAAATATTACCCACTAAAATTTGATTCAATCTCCAATAGACTGTAAATGAACCGATCTTGAATGAACACACATTTTTTCATGTTCTTTTGTTTATTTTTATGTTCATTCGTGTTCATTTTTTATCAACATATGATTTTTACAACAAAGAACCAAGCAAGGAAATAAACACCAAAATAACAAATGTCACTCACAGCGCCATGCTATTCGTAGAACCATGAACGTCGGTCAACTCCGCTCTTCGCCATGGCATCCGCTAAGCTATTCCCTTCCCAGTAAATGTTGTGAAAACACACACCCGAAACTTACAACAACATCATATCAATATCACTAAATATTTTCCAATGTCACCAAGGAGAACATTATATATCCATTATCCAAGACACAACCACTACCGAGTCAGATTAAAGCACTACCGACGGTGCCTTTTTCCATTGTGAATGAAAAAGGAGATGAAGAGAATGAAAAAATGCACGAATTTCAGCTTCATTTGAGTCCTCACACCCCCCAACGGACCTAGAAAGAGGGATAATATCATGCCTTGCTCATTGCATAGCACACCGCCACACCCTGCTGGCCCCGACTTCCCTCACGCAGACCCATCCACATTAAGTTTTAGCACACCACAATGCTCACATCAATATTCGTATTCGTTAAGAATTTCAAAATTGTATTGATTTAGCTAAAATTATTTATGGTCTTGTTCAATCATTTAATGTTCATGAATATGTTCATTTAGTGATTGTGAACATGGTATATAACGAACGGAACATACCTCGATTCAAACTCAATCGAATTCGTTTTATGGTCCATATTTGGTGTTTGTAAATGTCCCTTCCAAAAATATTGTTTCTAAGATTTAGACTTAGTTTTCTCATTAAGTATACAATGTGTATTGATGTTACATCTAATAATTATGGGTATCAAGTCATCAATTATAATTTTAGATAATGATATTGTGAGCACGAATATGAAACCTAAGCATTTTATAACTTGTGTTTTTTAGGCCGACATTGTAAGTGCATCTGAAGCCCTTATCGAATAACTTCAAAAAATGTTATCCTATATTGGGTGTAAATAAACCATGCTTTAACGAACCAGGTTGTGTTCGTGTTCGTTTATTTATTTTTGGATGTGTTCATGTTCTGTTTGTGTTCATTTAATTTATTTGCTCGACAATATTGCTTTGTTTATTAATGATATAAGCAGGCAAAGTTACCAATGCATAGCCAAAAAGACAAAAGGCCACAAGCATAGAAAGATAACCCTAGCCAATCCACGTGGAAAAAGAAAATAAACACTCAAAACATATGATACCCCACTCACTCCTAAAAACATGGACAAATGAACATAGAGGAATCACCAAAGAAAATTTACCCTCAAGCTCTGAGGCGAGAAAAGAAACAAAGCGCCTGAAGATACCCGCCCTAAACTCCTCAAAAAATTGAAAAAGGCAACTTACTACCAAGGACCCCAACAAGTGAAGCTACAAATCACAACCTTCCCCCAGTGCTTGCACTTCCACACAACAAGCAACTCCCTACCGAAACTCACAAACAATCTTCCAAAAAAACAAATCAACTCCCCGCCAAACTAAGAGCTCACCAAAAAAAAAACTCCAGACAGCAAACTGAAAAGAAAAACTAACCTAACTCAAGCCCAACCAACAACTACTAGAGCCACTCTTCAAACAAAAAGCTATCTTTCGTGTTGATCATCTATCTTAACCAACTCATCCAAAACATTATCCTCATTCGCAATAATTTGAACCTCAAGCCTTTTACCCAACTCCATAGCTTTCCTGGATGATGTAGTAAGCATCTGATTTCTTGCTATATCAGAATATGAAATGGAATACTCAGAAATTTAGATATGAACATTCAATATCTTGGACTTCTTACTTTTTAAAGGCCTGATGTCTTTTCTTTTTCTCCTTATTTAATAAAGCCTTGTCTTGAATGTTGAACATAAATACACATTTCTTCATAAATTGAGGCTCTTGAAGTTCAGGGAGCCAAGTCGAGTGTTCCGGCTTGTGTGATAAATCTCTCGAGACTTCAGCAACTCCAACAACATAAGAGTTATTCGCCATTGGAGCATGGAACCATCGAGCTAACATCTTCCAAGTTGGAATTAACCAACCCCATTAAACTTGTTCCCTCTACGACAGAAGCATGATCCAAAGATTTCATGGCAGCATTGTTAGAACCAAATCATAAATTAATATGAAACCTAATACCCAAGATCCATCATGTCAAATCATCAAGAACAATAAATCGAATAAATTGGATGCGGAAGCGTACCTGAATTAATCGATAGATTGAAAACCTTAATCTTCATGTTAATCCCAAATCTTTGGTATTGATCTTCCAAGAAGATAGGTTAGCCCTTGCCGTAAAAACTCTCTGACGGGGACATGAGTAATACAAGTTAACATATTTCTTGGGGACCATTACCTCTTTATATAGTTTATTTAATAATCAACTATTAAATATTTATAACTCTGCCCCTCATTGAATTATAAATATATCTTATGGTATCTACACTTTTATTTTCATGACACTTTAATACCTATGACACGCCTAACATAATTGGTCACTTAATTTGTGTCATACTTTATAATAGCATCATACATTTTACATATGTGCCTACAATTGCGGGTTTTAAGCCAACAATCTCCCACTTGGGCAACATATGTTTCCTGATAAATGTACAACCTTATGAGCTCAAAAATTTGCTATTATATAATAGGTATTCTATAACAATCTCGTCCATCAACTATATTCATATAGGATCAAAGCGGTCTTCTCCATATCAATCATGACTGGACCCATCAATGGTCACGTATACAAACATAATCAAATGACATAGATCAATCATGGATACGTAGCATGGAAAATTACATGAAATGTGAACCGAACATGTCTATTTCCAACTGGTCCTCCTAAACCATAGTGAGATCAACTTTACTGAATTCAGAGTGTGCATAAACCAAAAGAACTTTATTTCTGTAGAAAAAAAATCTTAAAATATACTTAAAGTGAAGTAACCGAAATTGTGTCTAAAACGAATGAGCATTTTTCAAAATTACAAACTCCCACTAAAACCGAATATCCTTAAATAACATTACACCCATATGAGTAGTGTGCTCATGAAAGAACTAGGGTGACATTTTCTTAATATTCGCGCAATTATGGAGTTTGTACCAACATGCTCTATAGACACACAACCGCTCTGAATTTTCTTTAACAACTAGGAACTTAATATTTATGTGCTTCAAATTTGAAGTGTTCCTATTGTTTATAGAATAAATGAATGCATATTTATTGTCACAAAATAACTGAAGTGGTCTTTCTATTCAATCTACAATTAGAAGCTCAAGTGAGAAAATTCTTTTGCATCAATATTCTATTAGAATCGAAGTCTGTAAATTTGGTGATCTCTAACTTACCAGAACTCCGACATGTGAGCATGTAATTTTTGTTCTCTGAAGATACCCAATAACATCATTTGGCTACTATCCAATGGTCTATAATATGATTCCTCAAATATATGTCTAACATTCCAACAATGTACACAATTTCCAAACGCAAACATACTTAATCATAAATTGGATTCTCAATAGCTTATGCATAGAGAATCTTTTGAATTTTCTAAATTTTAATGTTACTTTTAGGGCATTAAGTAAGACTAAATTTGTCTTCTTTAGCAATATGAGTATCACATGGATTTACTCCCATTGAACTACATACAATTATCAACCAAATTTATCTCATAACCGAATGCGATAATCAACATGAAATTTATAATTTCATTAATGAGAGTCCTACTTAAGCTCATAGATAAATTTCTTTAATTTATATATTATTGATATTGTATCATAAGACTCAACTCTATGATTGTACCATATAAATAGTTTCTTCAATGTCGCCATTAAAAAAACAAGCTTAACATCTATCTAATGTAGCTTAAAACTAAAACAGCCACCAAGTGTAATAATTATCTTGAAAGAGTCTTTAAATAAAACTTGAGAGAAAGTCTCTGCAAAATCAATGTCTTCTTTTAGAGTGTATACTTTAGATACAAGACGTGTTTTATACTTATTCACATTACTATTTTCATCCCTATTGGTTTTAAATATCCATTTACAATCAATTGGTTTGCACCTTTAGGTAATGAGATAAGTTCCTTAACTTTATTATCTTGCATAAAATTATACTTTTCTTCAATGACATCAATTCACTTTTAAGAGTTAGAACTTTTATGGCATGATAAAAAATTATTGAACATTTTTTACCATTCCATTGTTACCTTATTTTCTTGAAGAAATACAATATAATAATCTCGAATAGTATTTCATCTTTCTCTCGTGTACCTCTTTAATGACACTTGTTTTCTAAGGTTGTTGAGTTTGTTCTTTTGAAACAATTATCTTATCTTGAATGTGAGTTGTTCAACATTATTTTGCTGAGGTACTTGATTCACTTCTTGATTAATGATAGGTGTGAAACCTAAACATCGTCAAAAGTGATAGTATGAATTAAATTCTAATTCAATTCCTCCTCAAAAGCAATGCATCTAACCTTATTTCTTGTAACGCCCCGGTTTTGGGCTTGGAAGTCTTGGGCGTTGACCGGTTGGTCAAAGTGCTGTTCGATTCGAAGAGGTTAAATTAGGAAAGCCTAGTTCGGGTTGCATAAAAATTATGGAAAAATGTTCTAAAATCATCTTTTATTATAATTAAGTGAACTGTGAAATCAATTTTGGAAAATGAGTTTTGGAAGGTTGACATTTTGGCTAGTGACCAAAATGTAATTTTCGCAAATTTGGTGGCTGTTTTAAAAAGGATTGAAACTTTGAATCTTTAAGGAGCTATTAATCCAAAGGTTATTTCTCCAGATTTTTCTAAGGTTTTATAAGCTAATTATCTGATTTTAAAGATCCAAAAAGGAGGGAAACTTTATTTTACTATTTTTCTTTCCTAACTTCCTATTTTCTCTTCTCCTTTTCTCTCCAACCAAACATCACCATTTTCAGAGATTTTGATCTGATTTCTTCACCTAAATTCATCTTTTCAACTCACAATTGTTAGCAAATCATTGTGTAATCAAAACCTACTCAATTGCTACAAGTTTCAACAAGGTTTTCATTTCAAAAAGTGGAGAAATCACAAGTTTGGAGGTATGATCGATTCTCCTCTGAACTTTAAGTTCTTTAATGAAATTCCTAAAGTTTTCAATCCTAAATGTATGTTTAATTTAAGGTTTTCAAGTAGATTTATGGATCTTGGCTAATTATGCAAGATTTTGGTGATTTCACTTGATTTTCGTTTGATCTGTTAAATCAGTGTTTTTAGAAGTGTTTTTGGTGTTAAATGATCATTAAATTGATGTGGAAGTGAGTCTTGATTAATGCAATCCCGGATAGGTTGGGTTTCCTAATTTTAGCTTGTGTTTTAAGGTTGTTTTTGAGGTGATCTTGGTGATCTGTTGTTGCTGGAGGTATAAGGATGTTTTTAGGCTGTTTCTAGTTGTGTTTTGATGTTAATAGAAGTGTGGTTTTGCTGGTTTATGGCTGGGCTTTGTTTGAAAGAGTTTTGGATGCAATTTCGGTTGTGTTTGGTGGCCGAAATTGGTGTTTGGATGAGAGCAGTGAGTTTAGGTGCTTTCATTGAAGCAATTAATGCATGGTGATGCATTAATCTTGTGCTTTGATGTGTTGAAACAGGGGAAGCTTCTTTGGATTCAAGTTTGGAAGGTTTGGAGGCTTGTTTTGGTGCTTAGGCTTGAAGCTAAGTGGATTTTTGGTGAGTGCAACTTTGGAAATGGATTTTCAGCTTTTAAACCAATGGTTGAAGGTTTGGGAGCTTAGTTTAAGTCTAAACAACTTTGCTAAGCTCAAGTGTAAGTTTTCGGATTTTCTCTCTATAGTGGTGGCCATGTCTTGATGTTTTGCAAAGTGATGATTTGCATGTTTTGTTTACTGTTTTGAAAGCATGTTTTAGCATGGATTTTGCTATTGATTTAAGCCATGTGTTGAAGGTAACTCTAGGTAGGAGTTCCTTGATTTTGTACATTGTTAAATGTGGATATGATGCATGAAATGCATGATGAAATGGCTTGGTTTAAATGCTTTAAAACAGTGGATATTATGTTGAAATTGATGTATATTGGCAAGTGATGGTTTTGAAAAAGTGAAGGTCACTAAGGTGGTTAAAAGTCCTTGAGTGAGCCTTGTTACATGAACATCAAGGTGGTTAAAAGTCCTTCGATGTTGCGGACTCTAAGGTGGTTAAAAGTCCTTAGGTGCTCCTTTCCATGGTGGTTAAAAGTCCATGGGGCCAAGGTGTTTAAAAGTCCTTGGGGCCAAGGTGTTTAAAAGTCCTTGGGGTGATTCAAGCTACGGACACAAAGGTGGTTAAAAGTCCTTGTGTGGTCCTTTCATGGTGTTTAAAAGTCCATGGCCAAGGTGTTTAAAAGTCCTTGGGGTCAAGGTGTTTAAAAGTCCTTGACAAAGATGATGATCTTGTTTTCCAAAATGGAATTTGTCACTTGTGCCAATATGACATGGGAAGTATGTAAGAAGCATGTGATGCTTGGTTTGATTATGTTATAAGCATGTGTTTACATGGTTTAAAGTATGCTTTGAACTTGAGTTGAGTTGATTTAGAGCATGATATGAAAATGGTTTTAATTGCATTATTGAATTGTTTTAAATGAGCATGCCTCGCTAAGCTTTTGCTTACGCTCTCTATGTTTTCTTAATTCAATAATGCAGAGAATTAGAGCATCTTGTGGGCTGCAAGGAAGGACAAGCAAACAAGTTTCTACTTAAGCTCAATGTATGAAAGTTTTGCAAGCATTTTAGCTTTTGAGTTGATTTGGCAATGGGGGACCAATGTATATGTTTTGGGAGGTGTTTAAGACTCCCTAAGTATGTTGAATGTTGGTTTGAATGCTGGTTTTTGGATTGGATTGCTTATGCTTGTTTTGCAAGTTTTATGCTTGAGTGACTAGCTTGTGTAGGAAGCATGAGCTTTGAATTGGGGGCTTTTTGCATGTGATGGTGTTATTCGTTTTGTTGATTCCTACAAGTCTTAGATATGTTTAATTGCATGCTGGTAAAGTTTGGTGATGTTTGGAGCATGATTGAATGGTCAATTGCATGATTTGGATTGCTAGTTTGCTGTTTTCAGTGCAGGCGTTTCGGAACAGTGAGCACCGTTTCGGAACGGGTGCCTTGCACGAACCCAGGCGTCCGAAACGGTGTGCACCGTTTCGAAACGGGTTAGCCTCTGCCGAGCCACGTTCCGGAACCCGTATCGGAACGGCCCGTGTTTCGGAACAGGGTCCATCTGTTTCGGAACGGGTGACCGTTATGAGCTGGCAGTGGCGGTTACATGTTTTGAATTGTTTACGTTTTGGTCCTGAATCTTGTATGTTCAATTGTATGAGCTGTGGATATCCTTTTGAGCTGAAATTTCACAGTGAAGCATGAAACAAGACTAATTTCAAGTTGGTAACTTAAATTTGGGTTAAGTCCCTTAATTTATCAGAATTTACAATTTGGTCCCTAAAGTTGTAATTTGTTCAATTGGGTCCCTGCTTGATCTCTGATGTTGTGATCTTTTAACATGTTGATTGTATGGTCACACTTAAGGTTAATGTGCATCTAGATAAGATTAAAAAGAAAAAAAAGGGTCGTTAATCAAGGTTGACTTTCGGGTTGACTTTGGTTTTCCCCGTGTAATCTCCGTAGTTCGGGTCAACCGTCTAGACCGGGCTACGGGGGTTACATTTGGTGGTATCAGAGCTGAGTTCTCGAGTAATTGGGAATGTGTGTATGCATGATTGAAGCATGGTTTGGTTTGTATGCTTGTTGAGTGAAAGCATGATCAGTGATATGATATGATGATGTATATGTGATGCATGTTGTGATGATGCATGATGAGGGTACCCATTGCCAAACAAAAGCTAAAAAGATGATGTTGTTTTTGAAAGAAATTGAGCTAGAATACTTGGAATTTGCTTACCTTGCTGGTCCTGACTTGTTTTATTTTGTATTGTTATGCATGGTAATAGTATGGCACCACGTAGAGAGTTAAGGAGTAGCGTGAGAGCTACGACCCCGGAAGGGAATGTGAATGATGAGCACACTGGTAGTGCTGTGATACCTCCTCCTCCACCTGGTGGTGGTGGTGCGGAGAGGGAAAGAGCTGGAGCTGGAGCTGAGGCAGCTGGTGCTGGAGCTGCAGGACCTGAGGTTGGTCAGGGGCAAGCGATGCCTGATATGTCTGTGCTGGTACAAGCTATTGCGGGTGCGTTTCGAGCGGCAGTAGCTGGAGCTCAAGGAGCTGGGCATCAGGGAGATGCTGGTGCTAGACTACCCTTGGAACGTTTGCGCAGTCTTGGTGGGACTGAGTTTAGGGGTATGTCAGCTGAGAGGTCAGAAGCGTGGCTGGAAAGTACCAAGCGTGTCTTGGGGCAGATGAGTTGCACTGATGTGCAGAAGCTGGGATGTGTGGTGTCACTGCTGCAGGGTGATGCTTATACGTGGTGGACGACCACAATCTCTGGGATGGCTGATGCTGATGTTACTTGGACGTTCTTTCAGCATGCGTTCAAGAGGAGATATCTGGGAGTTAGATATCTGGATGAAAAGAAGCGTGAATTCATGTCTCTGACCCAAGGGAACATGAGTGTGGCTGAGTATGAGGTACAGTTTGTACGTCTTAGCCAGTATGCACCTGAGTTGGTACCTGATGAGCGCGAGAGGTGCGAAAGGTTCCGTTATGGTTTGGTGACGGAGGTTAAGACCTATATGTTGGCAGCTGAGTACGATGATTTCGATGTGTTGGTTAGTCGGTCCAAGGACATCGAGATGAATCTGAGTTTGTCAGCTAAGGGTGCTGGAGCTAGTTCTGGGAAGAGAGCTGCTGAGTATAGTTCCGGTGGTCGGAACAAGAGAGGATGCGATCAGAGGTACCAGTCCTCAGCTAAGAGAGGTGGAGGTGCACCTGCCAGAGGAGGTTTTGCTAGGGCTGAGCCTAGTGCTTGTTGGATTTGTGGTTCTCGTGGTCACTTGAAGCGTGATTGTCCTCGTGCTGGAAGGGAGGTGCAGGCTCCTGTTGTGGCAGCTGGTAATGCTGGTTATGAGTGCTGGAATTGTGGTTCAGCTGATCATCTGAGGCGTGATTGTCCGAGGTTGGCTGGTGGTCAAGAGCGTGCTCCTGTTGTTGCAGCATCGCAGAGAGGTCGTGGGCGCGGCCGTGGTAATTTTCAGAGGCGAGAGGAAGGTGGGCGTGGAGTAGCTCATGTTGTGGCTATTCAACCTGAGGGTGGAGGCCAAGCGAGGGTGTATGCTCAGCGCGAGGGAAGGAATGATGCAGATGTGATTGCAGGTACCTTTACTTTGCAATCCTTGTCATTGCTTTCTTTGATTGATTCTGGATCTACGCATTCATACATTCTTCGTGAGCATGCTGAGTTGCTTGGTTTGCCTGTTGAGTCTTTGGATGTTGGTGTTAGAGTCACTAGTTCTTTTGGTGAAACTGTTGTGACTCGTAAGCTTTATAGAAGATGTCCTTTGGTTGTTCAAGAGCATGTCTTTCTTGTTGATCTTATGGAGTTGCCCTTTTACGGTTTTGATGTGATCCTTGGTATGGATTGGCTTGCTGAGCATCGTGCTGTTGTGGATTGTGAGAATAAGCGGGTTTCGCTTAAGCTTGTGGATGATTATGAAGTGGTGGTGGTTGGTGAGAATGTGAAGTTTCTTGCCAATGTTGTTTCTACCTTGGAGGCGAGTAGGATGCTGAGGCAAGGTTGTGAAGCTTTTCTAGCTTTCGTGATGAATCCTAGTTCGAAGGAGCTGAGGGTGCAGGATATCAGGGTTGTGAAGGAGTTTCCTGATGTTTTCCCTGAGGAGTTGCCTGGTTTACCTCCTAATCGTGAGGTGGAGTTTGGAATTGAATTGTATGAGAATACCACTCCTGTGTCCATTACCCCCTATAGAATGGCACCTAAGGAGCTGAAGGAGCTGAAGACGCAGTTGCAAGAGTTGCTTGATCGTGGTTTCATCCGGCCGAGTGTTTCGCCTTGGGGTGCTCCTGTCTTGTTTGTGAAGAAGAAAGATGGCACGATGAGGATGTGCATTGATTACCGTCAGCTGAACAAGTTGACTGTCAAGAATCGGTATCCTTTGCCGAGGATTGATGATCTCTTTGATCAATTTCGGGGAGCTGCTGTGTTCTCTAAGATTGACTTGAGGTCAGGGTATTATCAGTTGAAGCTGAAGGATGTGGATGTGCCTAAGACAGCTTTCAGGACAAGGTATGGGCATTATGAGTTCCTTGTGATGCCGTTTGGTCTGACAAATGCTCCTGCTGCTTTCATGGACATGATGAATCGTGTTTTTCATGAATATCTGGACAAGTTCGTTGTGGTGTTCATTGATGATATCCTTGTGTACTCGCGTACTGAGGAAGAGCACGAAGAGCATTTGAGGGTTGTGTTGCAAGCTTTGTTGGAGAATCAGCTTTATGCTAAGTTGAGCAAGTGTGAGTTTTGGCTTAGGGAGGTTGTTTTTCTTGGACATGTGGTCTCAGCTGAGGGGATTCGTGTTGATCCTCAGAAGATTGAAGCGGTGATGAATTGGAAAGTTCCTAAGTCTGTTCAGGAGGTTCGTAGTTTCCTTGGTTTGGCAGGATACTACCGAAGGTTTGTAGATGGTTTTTCCAAGATTGCTGCTCCTTTGACAAAGTTGCTGCAGAAAGATGTTAAGTATGAGTGGACAGAAGCGAGGCAGCAAGCTTTTGAGAAGCTGAAGTTGGCTTTGACGCAAGCTCCTATTTTGATTCAGCCTGAATCAGGGAAAGAGTTTGTAGTCTACAGTGATGCATCCTATGTTGGTTTGGGGTGTGTGCTGATGCAAGAGGGTAAGGTTGTGGCTTATGCGTCGCGGCAGTTGAAGGTGCATGAGCGCAATTATCCTACGCATGATATTGAGCTGGCTGCAGTGGTTTTTGCTCTGAAGATCTGGAGGCATTATCTGTATGGTGAAAAGTGTACTGTGTACACGGATCACAAGAGTTTGAGGTATCTGATGTCTCAGAAGGAGTTTAATCTCAGGCAGCGACGTTGGTTGGAGTTGCTCAAGGATTATGATCTGACAATTGAGTATCATCCTGGAAAGGCCAATGTTGTTGCGGATGCCTTGAGTAGAAAGGTAGCTGTTGAGCTGCGAGCTATGTTTGCTAGCTTGAGTATATCGCAGGATGGTGGTCTCGTTGCTGAGTTGCAAGTGAAACCTTCGTTGGTTCAGTTGATCAAGGATAAGCAGTTGTTGGATGATTCCTTGGTATCTCATGTTCAGGATATCGCGGAGGGTAGACCCTCGGATTTCTGCTTTAATGAGGACGGAGTGTTATGTTTTGGTAGTCGGATAGTAGTGCCTGCAGATGCTGAGTTGAGGCATGCTATTCTAGCTGAAGGTCATAGTAGTCCTTTTGCTATGCATCCTGGTAGTACAAAGATGTATCGCGATCTTCGTGATGAGTACTATTGGGTGGGCTTGAAGAAGGATGTGGCAGAGTTCGTGAGCAAGTGTTTGGTGTGTCAGCGCGTTAAGGCTGAACATCAGGTTCCTTCTGGTTTGTTGCAACCGTTGAAAATCCCTGAATGGAAGTGGGAGAGGGTTACCATGGATTTTGTATCTGGTTTGCCTTTGTCTCCGTCGAAGAAGAATTCTGTTTGGGTGATTGTGGATCGCCTGACGAAGTGTGCACATTTCTTGCCTGTGCATACTACGTTTTCTTTGGATAAGCTGGCAGAGCTGTACATTGCTGAGGTTGTGAGGTTGCATGGTGTGCCTAAGTCGATCGTGTCGGATAGGGATCCGAGGTTCACATCGCGTTTTTGGCAGTGTTTGCATCAAGCTTTGGGTACAAGGTTGCATTTCAGTACATCCTATCATCCTCAGTCGGATGGCCAGTCTGAGCGAGTGATTCAGATCTTGGAGGATATGTTGAGATGCTGCGTGATAGAGTTCCAAGGTTCTTGGGAGAAGCATCTGCCTTTGGTTGAGTTCGCTTACAACAACAGTTTTCAGGCAAGTATACAGATGGCACCTTATGAGGCTCTGTATGGGAGGAAGTGTAGGACTCCTCTGTGTTGGGCTGAAACTGGTCAAAAGTTGGTTTCGATGCCTGCTTTGTTGAAAGGTACCACCGAGAAAGTGAAGCTCATATGTGAGAGGTTGAAGGCTGCTTCTGATCGGCAGAAGTCTTACGCGGATTTGAAGCGTAAGGAGTTAGAGTTTGCGGTGGGTGATCGCGTGTTCTTGAAGGTTTCGCCTTGGAAGAAGGTGATGAGGTTTGGGCGGAAGGGTAAGCTGAGCCCTAGATACATTGGACCGTATGAGGTTGTTGAGCGTGTGGGTCCTGTTGCATATCGGTTGAGGTTACCTCAGGAGTTGGAGAAGATTCATGATGTGTTCCATGTTTCTATGCTCCGGAAGTATAGATCTGATCCTTCGCATGTGTTGCCTGTGGAGGAGGTGGAATTGAATCCGGATTTGACCTATGATGAGGAACCGGTGAAGGTTCTGGATTCGGATAGCAAGGTTCTTCGTGGCAAGACCATTGAGTTGGTGAAGGTGCTGTGGAAGCATCGCGGTGTTGAGGAAGCCACGTGGGAGCGGAAGGAGGATATGCTGAAGCAGTTTCCTTATCTCTTTCCTTCAGGTAAATTTCGAGGACGAAATTTCTTAAGGGGGGGAGAGTTGTAACGCCCCGGTTTTGGGCTTGGAAGTCTTGGGCGTTGACCGGTTGGTCAAAGTGTTGTTCGATTCGAAGAGGTTAAATTAGGAAAGCCTAGTTCGGGTTGCATAAAAATTATGGAAAAATGTTCTAAAATCATCTTTTATTATAATTAAGTGAACTGTGAAATCAATTTTGGAAAATGAGTTTTGGAAGGTTGACATTTTGGCTAGTGACCAAAATGTAATTTTCGCAAATTTGGTGGTTGTTTTAAAAAGGATTGAAACTTTGAATCTTTAAGGAGCTATTAATCCAAAGGTTATTTCTCCAGATTTTTCTAAGGTTTTATAAGCTAATTATCTGATTTTAAAGATCCAAAAAGGAGGGAAACTTTATTTTACTATTTTTCTTTCCTAACTTCCTATTTTCTCTTCTCCTTTTCTCTCCAACCAAACATCACCATTTTCAGAGATTTTGATCTGATTTCTTCACCTAAATTCATCTTTTCAACTCACAATTGTTAGCAAATCATTGTGTAATCAAAACCTACTCAATTGCTACAAGTTTCAACAAGGTTTTCATTTCAAAAAGTGGAGAAATCACAAGTTTGGAGGTATGATCGATTCTCCTCTGAACTTTAAGTTCTTTAATGAAATTCCTAAAGTTTTCAATCCTAAATGTATGTTTAATTTAAGGTTTTCAAGTAGATTTATGGATCTTGGCTAATTATGCAAGATTTTGGTGATTTCACTTGATTTTCGTTTGATCTGTTAAATCAGTGTTTTTAGAAGTGTTTTTGGTGTTAAATGATCATTAAATTGATGTGGAAGTGAGTCTTGATTAATGCAATCCCGGATAGGTTGGGTTTCCTAATTTTAGCTTGTGTTTTAAGGTTGTTTTTGAGGTGATCTTGGTGATCTGTTGTTGCTGGAGGTATAAGGATGTTTTTAGGCTGTTTCTAGTTGTGTTTTGATGTTAATAGAAGTGTGGTTTTGCTGGTTTATGGCTGGGCTTTGTTTGAAAGAGTTTTGGATGCAATTTCGGTTGTGTTTGGTGGCCGAAATTGGTGTTTGGATGAGAGCAGTGAGTTTAGGTGCTTTCATTGAAGCAATTAATGCATGGTGATGCATTAATCTTGTGCTTTGATGTGTTGAAACAGGGGAAGCTTCTTTGGATTCAAGTTTGGAAGGTTTGGAGGCTTGTTTTGGTGCTTAGGCTTGAAGCTAAGTGGATTTTTGGTGAGTGCAACTTTGGAAATGGATTTTCAGCTTTTAAACCAATGGTTGAAGGTTTGGGAGCTTAGTTTAAGTCTAAACAACTTTGCTAAGCTCAAGTGTAAGTTTTCGGATTTTCTCTCTATAGTGGTGGCCATGTCTTGATGTTTTGCAAAGTGATGATTTGCATGTTTTGTTTACTGTTTTGAAAGCATGTTTTAGCATGGATTTTGCTATTGATTTAAGCCATGTGTTGAAGGTAACTCTAGGTAGGAGTTCCTTGATTTTGTACATTGTTAAATGTGGATATGATGCATGAAATGCATGATGAAATGGCTTGGTTTAAATGCTTTAAAACAGTGGATATTATGTTGAAATTGATGTATATTGGCAAGTGATGGTTTTGAAAAAGTGAAGGTCACTAAGGTGGTTAAAAGTCCTTGAGTGAGCCTTGTTACATGAACATCAAGGTGGTTAAAAGTCCTTCGATGTTGCGGACTCTAAGGTGGTTAAAAGTCCTTAGGTGCTCCTTTCCATGGTGGTTAAAAGTCCATGGGGCCAAGGTGTTTAAAAGTCCTTGGGGCCAAGGTGTTTAAAAGTCCTTGGGGTGATTCAAGCTACGGACACAAAGGTGGTTAAAAGTCCTTGTGTGGTCCTTTCATGGTGTTTAAAAGTCCATGGCCAAGGTGTTTAAAAGTCCTTGGGGTCAAGGTGTTTAAAAGTCCTTGACAAAGATGATGATCTTGTTTTCCAAAATGGAATTTGTCACTTGTGCCAATATGACATGGGAAGTATGTAAGAAGCATGTGATGCTTGGTTTGATTATGTTATAAGCATGTGATTACATGGTTTAAAGTATGCTTTGAACTTGAGTTGAGTTGATTTAGAGCATGATATGAAAATGGTTTTAATTGCATTATTGAATTGTTTTAAATGAGCATGCCTCGCTAAGCTTTTGCTTACGCTCTCTATGTTTTCTTAATTCAATAATGCAGAGAATTAGAGCATCTTGTGGGCTGCAAGGAAGGACAAGCAAACAAGTTTCTACTTAAGCTCAATGTATGAAAGTTTTGCAAGCATTTTAGCTTTTGAGTTGATTTGGCAATGGGGGACCAATGTATATGTTTTGGGAGGTGTTTAAGACTCCCTAAGTATGTTGAATGTTGGTTTGAATGCTGGTTTTTGGATTGGATTGCTTATGCTTGTTTTGCAAGTTTTATGCTTGAGTGACTAGCTTGTGTAGGAAGCATGAGCTTTGAATTGGGGGCTTTTTGCATGTGATGGTGTTATTCGTTTTGTTGATTCCTACAAGTCTTAGATATGTTTAATTGCATGCTGGTAAAGTTTGGTGATGTTTGGAGCATGATTGAATGGTCAATTGCATGATTTGGATTGCTAGTTTGCTGTTTTCAGTGCAGGCGTTTCGGAACAGTGAGCACTGTTTCGGAACGGGTGCCTTGCACGAACCCAGGCGTCCGAAACGGTGTGCACCGTTTCGAAACGGGTTAGCCTCTGCCGAGCCACGTTCCGGAACCCGTATCGGAACGGCCCGTGTTTCGGAACAGGGTCCATCTGTTTCGGAACGGGTGACCGTTATGAGCTGGCAGTGGCGGTTACATGTTTTGAATTGTTTACGTTTTGGTCCTGAATCTTGTATGTTCAATTGTATGAGCTGTGGATATCCTTTTGAGCTGAAATTTCACAGTGAAGCATGAAACAAGACTAATTTCAAGTTGGTAACTTAAATTTGGGTTAAGTCCCTTAATTTATCAGAATTTACAATTTGGTCCCTAAAGTTGTAATTTGTTCAATTGGGTCCCTGCTTGATCTCTGATGTTGTGATCTTTTAACATGTTGATTGTATGGTCACACTTAAGGTTAATGTGCATCTAGATAAGATTAAAAAGAAAAAAAAAGGGTCGTTAATCAAGGTTGACTTTCGGGTTGACTTTGGTTTTCCCCGTGTAATCTCCGTAGTTCGGGTCAACCGTCTAGACCGGGCTACGGGGGTTACATTTCTCCCTCCAAACTAAACATCTTAAAAAGTTATAAATCTCTCCTTAAAGTAATCTTCATTGTGGGATCATAAAATTTGCAGCCCATGGATCACTCAAAATAACCAAAGTAGTTGCTCACTTTTGAAGTTTAATTTCTTTACATGTGTCCTAACTTATACAAAAGAATCAACACTTTGTAACTTATCGTTGTTTCTTTTTACTAGGACCCTTAGCAACTTTATTCTTATATTTTCTTTTATTGCCCTTATTCTTAGAGACACTAACTAAATGAGCACTAACAAAATGTGTACTTTTACACTTATAATGCTTGAACTTTTCTTTCTTTTGAGCACAATGAGAAATGAGCCTACTTAAAGTATATTTCTCCTTTTGGCAGTTGTAACTGGTTTTGAATTGATTAAACTATATAGGAAGCGGTACCACAATCATAAGAACAAACAATTGTTATAGAGTTTGATCTTATGTGCCTTATATTTTGAAGCAATATTAAGAATTTTATAATCTATTCCCTCACATTTCCTTGACCCTTATACTTCATAGGCATCAAAAACGGAATAAGTGATGTCATCTTAACCTTAATGTTTTGGGTAAAACATTTCTTAATTTCGTCAAGGAAACCCTTAGTTTGAGTAGTTTCTTTAAATTTGTGCTCCTAAAGACATCTAGAATGTTGTACTTTATGATCATTAGACTCACGCGATTCGAACGATCTCACCTCTCAAAATACCTTTTATAGGTGCTTACCGTAGTGAGAGGTGCAAGTTGTTCTTTCCTTAGTGCAAAGTCTATTTTCATACAACCAAATACTATATGTAAGTGACTTTTTTATTCCTTGAAATTAGTTTTACTAAACATGAGTATGAAATGTATTTAACAAATATTTTGATAGCAAAGATAAATTACCTAAATATAGAACAAAAATAAAATAAAATAAAACAAGCTCAAATAACTATTCATAAGTAAACAAATAAATTCAAAATAATGGCTAGTTCCCCTCAAGATACCAAGCACAACATTAATATCAAGTCTTTGGATAATAATATTACTTGTAAGCGGTACTCTTGTTGTAGCAATCAAACATTGACAATAAACCATGTCAAACAATATGCTAATTTTTGGACTAACGTATTGCTGACATAAAATACCTTATAATTGTCACACATTTATCGTCACAATTGTCGTTGTAATTCTGCCAAATAATAACTTTCCTTTTCATCAATTAATAAACGCATGAATTATAAAAACCCACAATTATCTTAATATTTTAAATAAACTAATCTACACAAAAGAGGTTACTTTGGTGACATTATGTTTCAATTAATCCATTAAAATATTAGATATCTGAAGCCAAAATATGAATTTAACTGTTCCAAAATGTTTGTCTTAAGTTTTATCTTTCAATCAAATTAAAAGATAACCAAAATAATAATAAGTTTGAATAAAGGTAAACCTCATATCAAGATACCGGACACTCTATTCATATTTCATCTTTGGACAAAATATTAACTTGTAAGTGATATCCTGGTATAGTAATCAAACATTGATAATAATCCGACTTACATGCACAAAACCTTCTATATCCTTAAAATAATTTCCATATTATAGGTCACTTTGGTGACTCATTGCTTAAATTATTTCAAAAATATAGAATTATATACCAATATTTAAATTTAACATTTTCTTAATAGTCAAAGAACAAAAATTAAATGTCTGATAACCTAAAGTTTCTGAAGTAACCTAAAATAAGGTTGTCTGAATGGGGATATCATAAACGGAAAAAAAACCTAAATATTTGATTGTTCCTTAAAAAATGTCTTAAACCTTAAACATACATTTACCAAAAACAAAGTCAAATTAAAAACATTTAATCTTTAACTAAAAGCCAAAATCAGAAGTATCATAAAAATGTGTAATTCATATTATGATCACATAAAACCTTAATATATTCGTAATAACCTAACAACTAAAATTAAAATTTTGATCGAACCGAGTTAAATATATATTTTATATATTAATAACTTTAAATACTTTATACCAAATCTAAAACAAACATATTAACTTTCAATTAAACCCTAAAATATGTAAATAAAGAAATCTGGATAATCTAAACAGTACCAAAAATCATGATATGCCGACATTGAAATTCAATTTCCATTAACACGAGTTATAAAAACAACACAAAAACATGACTGCATTGAATTTCTAAACCAAATTCATGATTAACTATATATAATTCTAAACATAATAACGTAATGCAATCGCAAAGAAACAAATGATTAACCGTAATTGCTAATAACACCTTTTTTTTAATCCGCGCAAAAACAATTCAATCGCAAATTCAACCCTGAATGATTCAAAAATGGTGCGGCGTGGCGCTTAAACAAAAAAAGTTTACGGTTGTGATCTTTCATGTAAAAACAATTGGTTCTTAATGATTCAATATGACGAGGCTCTGATGCCACCTGTAAGAACCAAATCATAAATTAATATGAAATCTAATACCCAAGATCTATCATGTCAAATCATCAAGAACAATAAATTGAATAAACTGAATGCGGAAGCGTACCTGAATTAATCGATAGATTGAAAACCTTAATCTTCATGTTAATCCCAAATCTTTGGGATAGATCTTCCAAGAAGATAGGTTAGCCCTTGCCGTAAAAACTCTCTGACGGGGACAAGAGTAATACAAGTTAACATATTTCTTGGGGACCATTACCTCTTTATGTAGTTGATTTAATAATCAACTATTAAATATTTATAATTCTGCCCCTCATTGAATTATAAATATATCTTATGGTATCTACACTTTTATTTCTATGACACTTTAATACCTATGACACGCCTAACATAATTGGTCGCTTAATTCGTGTCATACTTTATAATAGCATCATACATTTTACATATGTGCCTAAAATTGCGGATTTTAATCCAACAAGCATCTCTCGTTTCCAACAATTGTCAAACAAGGTGATGATCTATAAAATCTCGTTGAATAAGTATGTAGGGATAATTCTTTAGGCGTAGAGATAGATCCTAATGTAGAGCTCTTATATTGTAGTTCACGATTCAGTTAGACAATGATAGAGTAGCGCAATTGTGGATTTGGAAGCCTTCAATCAAGTTGTTGCAAGAACTAAGAGCTCTAGACTCAATCAAGAAAGCTATGGACATATCTAAAAATTCAATAGAAAAGAGAAGGGCTTTTCTTGAAAATTTCAGATTCAATGCTGGAATTTAAAGAAAAGAAGACAAGAAGGAAAATTAGTAGATGAATAATAAGAAAATAACGAAAAACATTAAAAAAGATGAAGAGAAGAAAGGTAAAACAAATCTGAAATTTCCAGCTTTGTTTATGGAATTATGGGAGATGACGTGAAGATTGAAGATGAAGATGGCTTGCTATTTGTTGTTGTTGCTTTGTCCTCGACACCCTCTTAGACGCAATTATCTAAGAAAGCAACCTCGAGTGGCTCTAACCCACCCTTCTAGACGCGATTACCTAGGCAAGCATAAGTGTGAAGATTATCTCCCTCACAAGAACTCGTCGGACTTATGTTGAAGAAGACTTCTAAGGCACAAGTAATTAACACTTGCAAAAATAAACTAACTAAATATTTCATTAATCAAAGAAATATGAATTACAATGGTGGAGGCTTCATCCTTTTATAGGTGAAGGATAGACAAAGTAATTTAACTTCTACTAAAACAATGAAACCTTAATTTAATTAAAAAATAAAATAAGAATAGCCTGCAAATTCCGTGTACTTGGGCATCAAGGAATAAGGTGATAAGGCAAGTGATAAGCTGATATGTGCTGATTTCTTGGGCTGCATGTAGGCTTGGTTACTTGGGAGGCAAGTAATGGGCTGTTAGGGGCTAGTTGCTTGGGCGGCAAATAATGGGTTGTTAGGGCCTCTTTTTGAAGAAAAATTGAAGGGATTTGGGCTTATTTTGCTGGAAAGTACTTTGGTTTTGGGTAGGAAAGCATGTATGGGCTGTTTTAATGTAAACTAGGCCTAAATAACACTTGTAAATCCTAACTTGGGCTAAGATAAAAGTTTGACTCAATCCTTTCATAATAAGAAGTATTAGGACTAAATACAATAAAAGGGCTAATTAATGGACATCTAAAGGCTCGTGGATATCTATCTGCAAAGGTGTAGCAAGTTGGGTTTTTGTAACCCAATTATGCTCGAAGGATTTTAAGTGTGGGGTTCCTTCAAGAAATTCTTCTTTCTTCATGGCATCTTGCAATCCTTTGCTCACAAATCCTTGAACGGTTGAATTCAGCTTGCTCTTGATCATCTTGGACTTGGCTCGCGTTATTGGGCCAAGTGGAAAAGCAAGTACATCTCGTCCTTGGAATTGCCTTGTGGTACATGTATCATCCCCTCCTTCCTTCAAAGGATTCATCCACGAATCTGAAATGTCAAAGGGAGAAAGTTCTGCAATATTAAAAGTTGTACTCACATTATACTCACCAAGTAGATCAATTCGGTATGCATTATTGTTGATTCTTTCAAGGACTTGGAATGATCCATCTCCCCTTGGATCCAACTGGGATTTCCTATGGTTTGGAAATCTCTCTTTACGCATGTGCAACCAAACCCAATCTCCTAGTTCAAAGACAACTTGACGTCGGCCTTTGTTTACTTTAGCAGCAATGTTTTCATATGTTTTCTCCATTCTTTGCTTTGCCTTAGAGTGTATGAATTTAACCAATTCTGCTTTCTTTGCACCATCTAAGCTGCAAATATTATCAATAGGCAAAGGGATGAGGTATAAAGCAATTAAGGGGTTAAAACCATAAACCACTTCAAATGGGGAATAATCGGTGGATGGATGAATAGAACGGTTGTAGGAAAACTCTACGAAAGGTAAATATTCTTCCCAAGTTTTAGTGTTCTTACCGACAACGGTTCTGAGTAACACACCTAATATCCGGTTTATTACCTCAGTTTGTCCGTCCGTCTATGGGTGACAATTTGTAGAATAGAGTAGTTTGGTACCTATTTTCCCCCACAAAACCTTCCAAAAATGGCTTATGAACTTGACATCTCTATCGGAAACAATGGTGCATGGAATTCCATGAAGTCGTACTACTTCTCTAAAGAAGAGATCAGCAACATGTGTTGCGTCATCCGTTTTATGGCAAGGTATAAAGTGAGCCATCTTTGAAAACCTGTCGACCACAGCAAGAATACTATCTTGACCCCTCTTGGTATGAGGTAATCCATGAATAAAGTCCATAGATAAATCGACCCAAGGGAGAGAAGGAATAGGAAGGGGGTATATAAACCATTAGGACTAACCTTGGATTTGGCTTGTTTACATACTATGCAAGATGCACATACTTTCTCCACAATTTTCCTCATATGTGGCCAAAAGAAGTGCTCCATTACCGTGTCCAAAGTTTTGGAGATGCCAAAGTGTCCCATTAAGCCTCCGGAGTGTAATTCATGGACTGGAAGTTCTCTAATGGACCCTTGTGGTATACACAACCTGTTCATTCGGAAAAGAAACCCATCTACAAGATAAAACTTGTTAAAAGCACTTTTTAAACAATGAGTATAAACTTCCTTAAAATCTGGGTTATTAGGATATAATTCCTTTATATGCTCAAATCCCAATATAGTAGCATGCATTTGAGTAATTAGGGTATACCTTCGAGATAGTTCATCTGCTACTACATTATCCTTACCTTTCTTGTATTTGATGATATAAGGGAATGATTCAATGAATTCCACCGAACGATCATGTCTCTTGCTCAAATTACCTTGGCTGTTGAGCCACTTCAAGGATTCATGGTTAGTGTGTATGACAAACTCCTTTGGAAGAAGGTAGTGTTGCCAAACTTCAAGTGCACGAACTAATACAAGGAGCTCTTTATCTTATGTTGAGTAGTTCAAATGTGCTCCATTTAACTTCTCACAAAAGTAAGCGATTGGTTGTTTTTCCTGCAAAAGAACCGCACTTATGCCTATACCGGAGGCATAACATTCTAGCTCAAAAGTGTTAGAGAAATTAGGAAGGCGAATAATTAGGGTAATACAAAGTTTACCTTTTAGGGTTTGGAAAGCTTTTTCTTGTGCCTCACCACAAAGGAAACCTACCGTTTTTTTATAATATCCATCAATGGTGCAGCAATGGTAGAGAAATCCTTGACAAAACGGCGGTAGAAGCTTGCTAGGCCATGGAAGGATCTCACCTCGGTTATGGAAGATGGTGTGGGCCATTCTTTAATTGCTTTGACTTTTTCATCATCAACATGGATACCATGTGCACTTACTATAAAGCCTAGAAAATTAAGACTTGCACTACAAAACACACACTTTTCCATGTTAGCATATAATCGTTCCCCTCGGAGAACTTCGAAGACTAATTTCACATGAAAGAGGTGTGAATCAAAGGAAGAAGAGTAGGTAAGAATATCATCGAAATAAACAATAACAAACTTACCTCAAAATTCCTGTAAGATGTGGTTCATCAACCTCATGAACGTGCTAGGGGCATTGGTCAAATCAAAAGGCATGACTATCAACTCATATAGACCGAACTTGGTCTTGAAAGTGGTTTTCCATTCATCTCATTCCTTCATCCGAATTTGATGATAACCACTCTTCAAGTCAATCTTGGTGAAGGAGCATGCATTGTAGAGTTCATCAAGCATGCCATCTAATCGTGGGATAGGATGTCGATATTTGATGGTGATTCGGTTTATTGGTCTACAATCTACACATATTCGATATGAACCATCTTTCTTTGGCAGCAAAAGCACTGGAACGTCACAAGGGCTTAAACTCTCACGAATTTAGCCGTTGTGGAGTAGTTCTTCCACTTGCCTTTCTAACTCATTGGTTTCTTTAGGATTGCATCTATATGCTAGTCTAATTGGGACAGAAGAACCCGAAATTAGGTCAATTTGATGTTCAATTCCTCTTAAAGGCTGCAAACCGTCGAGTGGATCACCTAAAACATCATTAAAGTCTTGCAAAAGAGAAACAAACACACTAGGCAAACAGTCATTATTGTTAGTGATAGGAATAAAATTTTCCCTAAATCGGAAGAAAATGCAAGGTTGTTTAAGAAAAGGGGCTTGTTTCACTTCTTTTTCTCTTGCATAAATATTTTGAGATACTTTTTTTCTTACAGTGAGGATCACTCACCACCCCTGGGCCTTTATTCATTTCACTTTTATTACTACTGGCCTCTTTCGTCGTTGCCTTTTGTTCCTCGTTTCCATATTTTAGAATTCTCATTCTCTAACAAAACTTCTTCATTCACATCTGGTCTTTGTACACCTCTTTTGGATCGAGTGGGGCCAAGGTAAACTTCTTGCCATGGTATACAAAGGAATATTTATTTAATTTACCATGGTGAGTCACATCACGGTCATACTGCCAAGGTCTCCCTAAAAGCAAGTGAGATACTTGTATAGCAATAACATCACACCAAACGTCATCACAATATTTGCCCATAGTAAAAGTGACTAATGCACGTTTGGTTACCTTTAACTCTGATCCTTCATGGAGCCATTAGCGATAATATGGCTTTGGATGGCATTGACAAGGTAGGTCAAGTGCATCAACTAGATAGCTGCTCACCATATTCACACAACTTCCGCTATCAATGATGACAGAATAAAGTTTACCTTTTATCAAACATCGTGTGTGGAAAATATTTGTTCTTTTCACTTTCGTATCGTCGATTTCTTTGATATTAAGTGAACGTTGAATCACCAAGCTTCTAGGATCAGGTTCATCACTAGAGTAATCATCGGCGATGAATTCATTATCGGACAATTCTGAATCGAATGTGCATGTCCCATCTTCTCAAACAAGAAAAAGTCTTGTATTTGGGCAGTCCCTTTGATAGTGTCCATGACCTTTGCACTTGAAGCATACAATATCCCGGGTTTGCTTGGCTATTTGTGTGTTTTGCGCCGTCATGGGAATTTTGGCCTTGGTTTTGTCCAATGGCTTGGATGCTTTAGGTTTCTGCTTTGTTCTACTAGAGTCGCCCAAAGGATTAGAAGTATTAGACTTAGAAAAGGGTTGAGTGGTACCTCTATCATATTGATAACTCTTTCAGCGATACTGTTGTCTATCTTTGATGCGTTTTTCGATTGTCATGGAAAATTGGAATGCCTCTTCAAGAGTGTCGTAGGTTTTGAGTTCAAGTACCTCAAGGATGTTTTCATTGAGTCCGACAATAAACCTAGTCAATGTATCTTCTTCGTCCTCTTGTTTATCGACTCTTTGCATTGAGGATTCCATCTCTTTGAGATATTCATCAACAGTTATGTAGCCTTGTTTAATCTTTTGCAACTTTTGTTTGAGCTCTCGTCGATATAATGGGGGAATGAATCATTCTCGCATGACTTCTTTAAGTGCTCCCTATGATGTTATCTTGGCTTCTTCATTGAGACGCCGATTTTGGACCAATTGGGACCACCAAATGGATGCATATTCAGTGAATTAGAGAGTCAACAGTGAGACTTGATCCTCTTCGGGACATTGATAATACTCAAACAAAAGATCAACTCGATTTTCCCAGTCATAATAAGCGTCAGGGTCAGATCTTCCTTGAAAAGGTGGCACAGTGATATTTGGTTTGGCCAAGGTGTTTTGTGCTCGTTTTGGTTCTGTGCGAGGGATGTGCATATGTAGGGGATTTTGGCGTCTATTCTGAATGGGAAAAAGATATGGACGCTTAGGCTCTTCTATTTCGTCTTCAACCTCATTGATTTCGACTCCCCAATGGTTTGAGTTATTGCTTTCACGAATGTATCGGTGTGATCAAGCTTGGCTGCCAATGAGGTTACAGTTTTTTTAAGTTTAATTAGAGTATCTGCAACCTCTTGAAGAGTCACCTTGGGTGGTTTGTCGTCGTCACTTGTTTGTGACATCCTAAAAACACTCAAATTTAAAACGGTGAAAAACAAAAGAAAGAAAAGCTAGAAATCTCACTAAACACTCCAAGAAAGAAATACTTAGCGAGGCAAGTAAGCCGATCTTGTGCTCTTTAAAGATCTTCCTACCACAAGACAAACAAGTCACAACCGGAGTTTAATCCTAACAATGATTTCTAATTGTACTAGGAGTCCAAGAAAAGGCTTGAAACCAATTGAATATAGTCGCAAGAAGGAAGGGTTACAATGCAACTTGTTTAATCCTACTCACACCAAAAAAGAGAAGGTGTTAATGGCGTAAGAGAAGAAAGAAAAGCAAAACAAACGAACTTAAATAACTAAAGAGTAGAAAAGAGAAAAACTAGAAAGATGAAAACCCAAAACCCTGAAACAACTTGAAGGAAGAAATCCAAAGTTGAACCCACTTCAATGTGATGCTCGCAGCAATGGACGATGTTGATCTTGATGGTAGTTGGCGGCTGGGTATGATCTTTCTCACTTTTCTTCAGTTTCAGTTTTTGTTTTCCTTTCCTTTTGTTTTCCTTTTCTTTTCTTTTCTTTTTTGTGCTTTTTTTATTTACAAGATAAATAAACTAAAAACAATGAAAACTGACAGAAAGAAACTAAACTAGGGTGAAAATAGAGGAAAAGAACCTAATCTTGCTAAATCTTGATCCACTTTGTTCGAGGTTTTCCTGATTTTAAAATTTTTTTGAAACTTTATGTGGCGACTCCTCCAATGGTGTAGATCTGATCTGGAAATTTTCAGCTCAAAATTTGCTCATTTGGTTTTGATGAATTTTCCCCCTTTGTTCGAATTTTTAACCTAAAACGTCAAAATTCTTGCAAAGAATCATCCCAAATCTGATACCAAATGATAGAGTAGTGCAATTGTGGATTTGGAAGCCTTCAATCAAGTTATTGCAAGAACTAAGAGCTCTAGACTCAATCAAGAAAGTTATGGGCAGATCTTAAAATTTAATAGAAAAGAGAAGGGCTTTTCTTGAAAATTTCAAATTCAATGCTAGAAATTTAAAGAAAAGGAGACAATAAGGAAGATTAGAAGATGAATAATAAGAATATAACGAAAAAGATTAAAAAAGATGAAGAGAAGAATAGGTAAAACAAATCTGAAATTTCCTGCTTTGTTTTTGGAATTATGGGAGATGACGTGAAGATTGAAGATGAAGATGGGTTGCGATTTGGTACTGTTGTTTTGACCGAGGCACTCTCTTAGATGCAATTATCTAAGCAAGCAACCACAAGCGGCTCTAACCCACCCTCCTAGACGCGATTACCTAGGCAATCAGAAAATGTGAAGATGATCTCCCTCACAAGAACTCGTCGAACTTTTGTTGAAGAAGACTTCTAAGGCACAAGTAATCAGCACTTGCAAAAATAAACTCATTAAATATTTCATTAATCAAAGAAAATCTGAATTACAATGGTGAAGGCTTCATCCTTTTATTGGTGAAGGATACCCAAAGTAATTTAACTTCTACTAAAACAAGGAAACCCTAATTTAAATTAAAAAAATAAATAAAAACAGCCTGCAAACTCCTTGTACTTGTGCAGCAAGGAATAAGGTGATAAGACAAGTGATAAGCTGGTATGTGCTGATTTCTTGGGCTGCAAGTAGGTTTGGTTGCTTAGGAGGCAAGTAATGGGCTGTTAGGGGTTGGTTGCTTGGGCGGAATGTAATAGGTTATTAGGGCTTCTTTTTGAGAAAAATTGAAGGGATTTGGGCTTATTTGGCTGGCAAGTACTTTGGTTTTGGGTAGGAAAACATGTATGAGTTGTTTTAATGTAAACTAGGCCTAAATAACACTTGTAAATCCTAACTTGGGCTAAAATAAAAGTCTGGCCCAATCCTTTCATAATAAGAAGTATTTGGTCTAAATACAATAAAAGGGCTAATTAATGGACATCTAAAGGCTTATGGATATCTATCTCCAAAGGTGCAACAAGTTGGGTTTTTGTGACCCAATTATGCTCGACGGATTTTAAGTGTGGGGTTCCTTCAAGAAATTCTTCTTTCTTCATGGCAGCTTGCAATCCTTTGCTCAAAAATCCTTGAACGGTTGAATTCAGCTTGCTCTTGATCATATTGGACTTGGCTCGAGTTATTGGGCCGAGTGGAAAAGTAAGTCCATCCCGTCCTTGGAATTGCCTTGTGGTACATGTATCACCTGGGGATAGATCTGAACATGAGAGGAGTTCGTGTCGCCGATAGAGTTATTAACCACTTAAAGTGTGTTTCTTACGGTGTTACATATATAAATTATTTTTCTGTGTGCTGGTGTTTTACACCTTATGTGATTGTTTATATGCATTATGGTTTTTATGGTTGACATCACATGCATACGATTTCATAATATGTTTTTATTATGATTTATGAACCGTGATTTATGGACTACGATTTATGGACTGTGATTTATAGAACTATGAAATATAGGATTTTATGGAACTGAGTTGTGAAATATGATTTTTTAACGATCATGTCTTTAAATGAGCATGGGTTGGGATTGATACGGGAAAGTTCAGCAGTTTCACGCTTCAGGCTGAATTTCACTTCGGATGGCGGTTGTAGTGAGGAGTTTTGGGAAACTTTCCTCTTCTCTTGGCGGTTGTAGTTGGGTGCATTGCATTGCGCTTGTGATTTATGTGTTATGGTTTAAATGATTTTAAGAAAATAATACTATGTTTTACGATTATGGTTTTCTTGCACTTTGGAAACACACTAAGCTTTTTAGCTTACTCCCCTTAGTCTGTCTTTCAGATACGCATACCATAGCTTACTCCCCTTAGTCTTTATTAAATATTTGAGTTTTAATTATGATATTTTTGTTTTATTTATTTCAAGTGCTTTAATAAATTATTGTTATATTTATTATTTTAATTTCAATTAAAGAATAATTTTCAAAATTGGTTTTCTTGAGGGTTAAGTTTCAATTTTACTTCTTAAATTCGATGTATTCTTCTAGGCCGAGTTTAAGTGGTTACAAGACTAGCCTCGAGCACAAGTCAAAGACAGCAGTTGCCTTAGGCACCCTCAATCGGATAAAATCACCAAGCCAAACAAAAAAACACACAAAGACATGATCCGCATTCCCAGCAACCTACATCCAGAACCGACCTACATCTCATCCAAAACAAACCATAGCGCATCCCTGATGAGTACCAAACATCAAGATACCACCCTATACCATGATGTCAGATCCATACCCCTTTGCTAACGCATCTACCATGCTAATTGCCTCCCAAAAAATGTGGTGGAAACATACAATCGACAATAACCGATAAGCCTCATCTATCTGGTGGAACCAATCCCACATACGCCAAGGATGTTTCGATTAATGAAGAACCTAATGAAGTAAATTTGTGAATTTGACTCAATAACAATCAACACATCCTTCCACGAATAGTGAATCAGCAAGTCCAAAGCATAATCTAGCACCCATAACTCAGCCATATTAGAGTCCATAATACCCAGAGGCCCAGAGAAAAGCGCCAACACCGTCCCCTCAACATCTCGCAACACCCCCAATCCTCTTGGACCCGACTTACCTCTCGCAGATACATCCACATTAAATTTCAATGTGCCCGTCATTCGTGGAAGCCAAGCAACCCCGCTATGTGGCACCCCATTCACTGTCTGAGGTAAACACAATCGCAGACATTCCCACAACCCCGATTCAAGAATCAAATACATCGAATCAAAGGCTTTCACCCAATAAAGGGTTTGAAGCTTAACCAAAAAGAAAATCTCCTCCGCTCCCATTCGATTCTTATTGAAAATCAGCTCGTCCCTCACCAACCAAGCCGACCAAAGCACTGTCGCACATCCTGTAATGCCTCAATTTCGGACCTAGATGTTAACCGGGGAGTTTAGACGGTTCAGGAGAACCGGGTTAGTGGATTCGAGCTAGTTTTGGGATTAAAATTAGAATAAATATATTTTGAGTGAGATGAAATATGGGAAAATGTCCTAAAATCATTATTTAATATAATGATGTTTTTGGTAAAAATCAATTTCGGAAAATAAATTTTGAAGATTGGACATTTTAGAATAGTGACCAAAATGTAATGTTTCAAAAATATTTTTAGTGATTGTTTTATAAAAGAGTCAAAATTTTGAATCTTTAAGGAGCTATTGTACCAAAGCTTTAAACCAGACTTTTTCTTCTTCTTAATTTAGGCTATTTTGAAATGATTTTAAAAAGGAAAGTTAAATGGGATTAAAAGGGATTTAATAAAAGAAAGGTTTATTAAACAAATTACTTTTTCTTAAGTAACTACTTTTGCTCTCAACTTTATTTTCATTTTCTCAGCATCCAAACTAAATTTTCTACTCTAAAATGATCAAAGAATAAGTCGCTTGATTTCCCTTTTTGATTCTTCCATTAACTCTTGAATTTTTCTTGGAGATTTCACTCAAATCATGCCAATTAAGGCAAAATCATTTATTAGAGGTGATTTTGGTTTCTCTCATCTAATCAAAGGTTATTTTTACTGAAATCTCATAGTTCTTGACTCTTTTGATTAATTTTCTAATGAGTTTTAAAGATTGTGGAAATTGATTAAATCGTTGTTTTTTAAGAAGGTTACATCAATGTTTAATTAATGAGATTATGTGATTTTTCGTATTGGATCTATTTTGTTGAGTTATCGATCGATTCTAAACATGATTTTGATATTAAATGGTGCTAATATGATGGTTTTAACATTAGAATCTCGAAACCATGTGAATCTCTAATTTTTTAGGTTAGTAGTTATGTGTTTTTACAGTGTTGAGGTGGTTTAATGAATGCTGGAGATATAATGCTGATGTTAGGTTGTTTTTGGATGTTAATTAAAAGTAATTAATGGATTAAATCATTAGGTTTTTGCTGGGTTAAGTGTGGATGGGGTTTGATGTTGATTTCAATAGTTTTGGAGAGGTTGTGGCTAGTGTTTGAAGAGGATTGTTATGAATTGTTGTTGATGGGTTTGTGAATGCATTTTGATGCATTGAATCCTCTATTTTTTGTGTGGTAAAATCAAGGGAGGTTGATCCTCAAGCTTGAAACATTGCTTCAGAGGCTTTGGAGGAGTAATTTCGCATCGACGAATGAGGCTTTGTGTTGTCGGTGAGTGAGAACGTGGTTTAAAGAGTTGAAATGGTTTAAAGTTTGTTTTGGGAGTTTAAACTTAGCTTGAAACGCTAGTTTAAACTCGAAAGTAAGTATAAAGAGAATTCTCCCTCGGCCGTGCTTTAATGAATTTGATTTTATGAACTTGTTTTGATTTACATGGTAACTACTGTTGAGCATGATTTAAAGTATGTTTTATACTGTTTTGATCATATAATGATGATGGATGCATTTGGTAAATGATCCATGTAAGTATGAGGAATATTTTTGAAAGCATGCTTTAATGCTTTGGAAATGGTTTTGATTTGATTCATATAAAAACAGTGAGGTACATGGTTAATAATGAATTATATTGACAAGTGATTTGATTTAAAGTGTTATCGGATATAGTTGGTCTGCCATAGGATTGATAGTGCACTATAAAAAGTCGCCTCGAGTGTTGAAGGGTTAATGTGTATCGAATACTCCACCATGAGTACCCTAAGGGTTGAAGGGTTACATGGTACCGTAAACTACCATTATTGGATTAAACACCTAACCGATGATTGGGCTTGTGATTATACCCGGTTGAGGTTGAGGTTGTATGAAGTGTTGAGAGGACACTTGTTGAATCTGTATATCCGATGTAACATTTTGGAAAGTGGAACTTGGTTATGATTACTTGAAATCCAATATAATTGTTAATGAATCATGTTGATGGATTATGATGTTGGTTTATAAATGTTTTCTCTTTAAGCCTTGCATATGGGTTGTTATGCATGAGAAAGCTTAAATTGAGGGTTAGCAAATGGAATTTTGTTGTTGATCCATGATACATGTAGCGTGTGGTTTAATATGCTGGTTTTCTATGATGTTAAGTGCATGGTTTTCAAGGCATAATGTTTTATAAGATTATTGAAATGGTGTTTTCAATGAGTTTTGGAAATCATTCCACTCTATGGCTTGTTCAATCGATCGAACTATATTGAAATCACCTCCCACACTATGGCTTGTTCTTCAGGACTACAAGGAGCGTAAACGAAAATCATTCCACAATCCCACCCTTGGGATACTTCGAATTTTAAAACGCCTCTATAATAAGTTGCGTAAAAAATTTACACAACCCTTCAGATAAAATCTAAAACATAAATCCTAAACTCTAAGCCCTATGCCCTAAACTCTATATTCTAACCTTAAAAATTAAACCCTAAACCCTAAAGTTGAAAGGCTTGTGCAAGTTTACACAAGCTTGTGCATCAAAGTATTTTTCTATATGGGTTATATTTTGATACACAAGTTGTGTAAAACAATTTACACAACCCTTCATATTTAAACTATAAAATCTAATCCTAAACTCTAAATTCTAATCTTAAAACATAAACCCTAAAACTGAAAAGCTCATAAGTTTTACACGTTTTTTGGATCGTTGGATGGGGGAAATGGATGACAGAGATTAACTCCTTACTTTTTTTCCATGTAATAATCTTCACATATCATACTGTTAATCTCATTCATCCATTTCACTCATCCAACGATCCAAAAAAACGTGTAAAAATTTAAAGTATCTTTTATATATATATAAGCAAATATTGAACCTTTAGTTTCCATGTATGGTATCTATCAAATAATTGAAGCGGTTATGTGATGCATTTCAAGCAGATACTTCTGAAACTCAATTGCTTTCACTTATGTATTTCTCGTAACGAAGGAAAGAGAAAGCTAGAAAGTGATAGAAGTTTAACTAAGATCATTTAGTCTTAATTAATTATATCAGTTATGAAATTCCCTCAAATTTAAGAAGAAATTTGTTTTTGAAAATATTGACAATTCTAAAGCCTTAAAACCTTTACTTTATGGATTCCACTGCTTAGGTATACTAAAAGTGAATATTTAGTTTTTTTGCTCGGCAAATAAGAGAATTTATTGAAACTTATAAGCCACTCCAACATTGCGTGCCTCGTTAAAAACCTCCCTAAACTTATCGGAGGAAAAGAGTACACACAATGTGGGATTTACAAAAACAAACTCACAACCTCGGCTAATCGCGATATTCTCATGCCCAATTCTCGTTCATATTACAATGCCAATGATGCCATACTACACCACTAAACACTACGCTATGGACCAAAAAACCCGCCCCCTAAATACGACCACGTCACAATACAATCTCACAAAATACATACTCACTCAATCCTCCTAAAGCAGAGTGTCTTCACCACCAAGCTTTAAACAAAATTTGTCTATTTAGCCCATCTTTGGCTAGTCCATCGGCTAGAGCATTACAATTCCGAGAGACATGGTTAAATTTGACTCTACCTATTACCTCGATACCTTTGTCGATTTCTAGGAATAACTCCCACCAAATCCAAGGACGCAGGATCGGATTTGCAATCCAATTCAAAGCTATCCTCGAATCAGGCTCTACGATCAATCCTGCTTTTCCGCACCAGCCCGCCTCCATGAAAATGTCAACAGCATTTTTTATTGCCATAATTTCAGAAAAATCCACCCCCTTCGCATCTAACGGACCTGTAAAAATTGCTCTAATGATACCTTCCTCTGTCCGCATTACGCCATTGCAACCAGCATTCACATCCTTAAAAGCACCGTCCACGTTGAATTTCAGCCACCCTAGCTTAGGAGGGTCCCAAGTTTTGATTTCATTAAACGTTGCAGCACAACTACACGACAAAGGACTTTCCCACCAACCTTCTAAGTTTGACACCATATCATCTTTCGAAGCTCTGATCCAGACCAGAGCTCTCAATTTTGTTTGCGACAAAAGCTCCTTAACCGACGTCGATTTGGCTTTGAAGATCCTTTCATTTCGAAGTATCTAGATACTCCATATCGCTGCTGCTACTGAGATCAACCAAAGGCTTCTAGTCCAACCTGAAAAAGCAATATTAAACCAAAATTGATACAGGGCATTAATATCACCAATATCGAACCATGGAATCTGCCACCAAGCGTAGAACAATCTCCAAAAGCTTCTTGCCCGACAGCACCCAACAAAAAGATGGTTTGAGTCTTCAAAACCAATTTCGCACCAAGAACAAAGACATTGATCTGTCCCATCAAGAACCCCTCTTTTTTACAAAAAATCCTTTGTCGGCAACCGTTCTAACTTCAACATCCACAAGAGATTTTTGACTTTCGGAGGAACTTTAATTTTCCATAGTTTACCAAACTCAAAATCCTGTTCTTCCACGCCAGCATTCACCATCAAATGAGTTAGTTTTTTCATCGAGAACATCCCTACTTTGTCGTGAATCCAAACAAGCCTATCATGAACTCCCGAGTATAGCTTCACCCCTTTTAGAGCGTTATTAAGATCCACCACCATGTTTTTTTCTCTATCCAATAGCTTTCTGGTCATAAAATTCTCTCATTGAATGTTACTTAAGCCATATGGGGTCGCCAAGCTAGCCACCACCACGCCTTTACAACTAACCAATCTATACAACCGGTTAAAAGTTACTCGTATAGGTTTCTCTCCACAACACAAATCCTCCCAAAATAATATTGATTGGCCATTTCCTACTTGCCATCGATAGCACTCAGCGTTCATCCATTGGGTAACGTCCGGCTGTTTCCAATTGTTTACTATACCTCTCCATACTAATGACATCTTCTTCGAGTTGCTTAACTAAATTTTCCAATGTTGTGAGGCGGAGCCATATTTAGCCGAGATAATTCTTCTCCATAGTGCTGATTTTTCGGTTGCATACCTCCACGCCCACTTAGCTAACAAAGCTTTATTTTTCACCTGTAGATTAACTACGCCCGCCCCTCCCTTATAGCGAGGTAAACACACTCTTGACCAACTTACTCTAGCAAATTTCCTCTTTTCATTTGAACAGCCCAAAGGAAGTCTCGTCTTATTTTCTCAATCTTTAGAAGAATTGATTTCGGTATTTCGAAGAGCGACATATAGTAAAGGGGTAAGGAAGACAATACCGAGTTAATTAGAACAACTCTCCCGGCAAAAGACAACGTCTTGCTCTTCCAGCCTGATAATTTTTTTCTAAAAACGTTCTACCACCGGCTCCCTAGTCGCTAATTTCCTCGGATCGGCTCCTAGAGGAATTCCCAAATACGCGAAAGGTAGCGAGCCAACCTTACAACCACACAACTCAGCCAATTTTTTTTCTAATTCTGGATCAACACCTACCCCAACAAGACATGATTTGCTGAAGTTTATGCTTAACCCAGAGTATAATTCGAAGCACCTTAGATTCTCTTCACATTTACTATGTATTTTTCCTTTGGTTGTAGAAAAAGAATCGTACCGTCTGCAAACTGCAAGTGTGAATACGATTGATTTGGAATGACATTCCTGATACCTCTAATTGCCTCATTCAAGTCTGCCTCTTCGAGCAATAGATGCAGCACCTCAGTGACCATAATGAACAAGTAAGGCGAGATGGGATCCCCTTGTCTCAACCCTTTTCTCATTCGAAACTCCCCAGTAGGGGAACCATTAACCAGGACTGAAACTCTTGCCGACGATAGACATTCCATAATCCACCTTCTCCACAAGATGCCAAAACCCATCTTCTGTAAAATCACATCCAGAAAATCCCAACGAACACAATCATAAGCTTTCGAAAAATCGATCTTGAGCACCACTCCACCATGGCTGCCAATCCCTTTGTCGATTGAGTGTATTATTTCATTAGCGATGAGAATGCCATCAAAGATATGCCTTCCGCTTAGGAAAGCACATTGTGTGTCACTTATGTAACCCCCTTAACCCGGCCTAGACGGTTGACCCGAATTAAGAAGATTACACGGGGAAAACCAAAGTCAACCCGAAAGTCAACCTTGAATGCGAAGGATCAGATCTATACTTCCGGAGCATAGAAACATGAAACACATCATGAATCTTCTCCAACTCTTGAGGTAACCTCAACTTGTACGCAACAGGACCCACACGCTCAATCACCTCGTATGGTCCAATGTACCTAGGGCTCAACTTACCCTTACGGCCAAACCTCATCACCTTTTTCCAAGGCGAAACCTTCAAAAACACACGGTCACCCACCACATACTCAATCTCCTTACGCTTCAAATCCGCGTAAGACTTTTGCCGATCAGAAGCTGCCTTCAAACGCTCACAGATGAGCTTCACCTTCTCGGAGGTTCCCTTCAACAAAGCCGGCATCGAAACCAACTTCTGACCCGTTTCAGCCCAACAAAGAGGAGTCCTACACTTCCTCCCGTACAAAGCCTCATAAGGTGCCATTTGAATACTTGCTTGATAACTATTGTTATAAGCAAATTCCACCAAAGGCAAATGTTTCTCCCAAGAGCCCTGGAACTCAATCACGCAGCACCTCAACATATCCTCCAAAATCTGGATAACACGCTCGGACTGACCATCCGACTGAGGATGATAAGATGTACTGAAATTCAACCGTGTACCCAAAGCTTGATGCAAACACTGCCTTGAGCTTCTCAAAAGCCTGTTGTCTCGCCTCCGTCCACTCATACTTAACATCCTTCTGCAACAACTTCGTCAAAGGTGCAGCAATCTTAGAAAACCCTTCCACAAACCTCCGGTAGTATCCCGCCAAACCAAGGAAACTACGAACCTCATGAACAGACTTAGGGACCTTCCAATTCATCACTGCCTCAATCTTCTGAGGATCAACACGAATCTCCTCGGCAGAAACCACATGCCCAAGAAACACCACTTCACTTAACCAGAACTCACACTTGCTCAACTTGGCATAAAGCTGATTCTCCAGCAAAGCTTGCAGCGCAATCCTCAAATGCTCTTCATGCTCCTCCTCAGTACGCGAGTACACGAGGATATCATCAATGAACACCACAACAAACTTGTCCAGGTATTCATGAAACACATGATTCATCATGTCCATGAAAGCTGCAGGAGCATTTGTCAAACCAAACGGCATCACAAGGAACTCATAATGCCCATACCTTGTCCTGAAAGCTGTCTTAGGCACATCCACATCCTTCACCTCAACTGGTAATACCCTGACCTCAAGTCAATCTTAGAGAACACAGCTGCTCCCTGAAATTGATCAAAGAGATCATCAATTCTCGGCAAAGGATACCGATTCTTGATAGTCAACTTGTTCAGCTGACGGTAATCAATGCACATTCTCATAGTGCCATCCTTCTTCTTCACAAACAAAACCGGTGCACCCCAAGGTGACACACTTGGCCGAATGAACCCACGGTCAAGCAACTCTTGCAACTGCGTCTTCAGCTCCTTCAACTCTTTAGGTGCCATTCTATAAGGGGTAATGGACACAGGGGTTGTATTTTCATACAGCTCAATCCCAAACTCCGCCTCGCGATTAGGAGGTAAACCAGGCAACTCCTCAGGAAACACACCAGGAAACTCTTTCACAATCCTGATATCTTGCACACGCAACTCCTTAGAGCTAGGATTCATCACAAAAGCTAGGTAAGCTTCACAACCTTGCCTCAGCATCCGGCTCGCCTCCAATGTAGACACCACATTGGCCAGAAACTTCACATTCTCACCAACCACAACTACCTCATAATCATCCGCAAGCTTCAACAAAACTCGCTTATTTTCACAATCCACAACAGCTCGATGCTCAGCAAGCCAATCCATACCAAGGATTACATCAAAACCATAGAAAGGCAACTCCATAAGGTCAACATGAAAAACATGATCTTGAACAACCAAAGGACATCTTCTATACAGCTTTCGAGTCACAACAGTCTCACCAAAAGAACTAGTGACACGCACACCAACATCCAAAGACTCAACAGGCAAACCAAGCAATTCAGCATGCTCACGCAATATGTATGAGTGCGTAGATCCAGAATCAATCAAGGAAAGTAATGACAAGGATTGCAAAGTAAAGGTACCTGCGATCACATCCGCGTCATTCCTCCCCTCCCGCTGAGCATACACCCTGGCTTGGCCGCCACCCTCAGGCTGAATAGCCACAACATGGGCCACTCCCCGACCACCTTCCTCTCTCAGCTGAAAGTTACCACGGCCGCGCACACGACCTCTCTGTGGTGCAACAACAGCAGGAGCACGCACTTGGCCACCAGCCAACATAGGACACTCTCTCCTCATATGATCCGTAGATCCACAGTTCCAGCACGCATTACCAGCTGCCACAACAGGAGCTTGCACCTCCCTCACAGCACGAGGACAATCACGTTTCATATGTCCACGCGAACCACATGTCCAACATGCACTCGGATCAACTCTAGCGTTGCCTCCCCGAGCAGGTGCACCTCCACCTCGCTTAGCTGAGGACTGATACTTCTGATCACGTCCCCTCTTGTTCCGTCCACCACCGGAACTATATTCCGCTGCTCGCTTTCCAGCACTAGAACCAGCACTCTTAGCAGATAAACCCAAGTTCATCTCAATGTCCTTTGCTCGGCCCACCAACACATCAAAATCATTATACTCGGTAGCCAGCACATACATCTTAACTTCCGTCACTAAACCATAACGGAACCTCTCACACCTTTCTCGCTCATCTGGAACAAGCTCAGTTGCGTATTGACTGAGTCGAACAAACTGCACTTCATACTCAGCTACAGACATGCTCCCCTGGGTAAGAGACATGAACTCCTGCTTCTTCTCATCTAGGTACCTCACACCTAGATACCTTCTCTTGAACGCATTCTGAAAGAATGTCCAAGTTACGTCAGCATCCGCCATCCCAGCGATAGTGGTTGTCCACCACGTATATGCATCATCCTGTAGCAAGGATACTACACAGCCCAGCTTCTGCACATCAGTGCAACTCATCTGACCCAAGATTCTCTTGGTACTCTCTAACCAAGATTCCGAACCTTCCGCAGACAAACCCCTGAACTCAGTCCCTCCCAGACTGCGCAGACGTTCCAAGGGTAGTCTAACTCCCACACCCCGACCACCTTCCTCTCTCCGCTGAAAGTTACCATGGCCGCGCCCACGACCTCTCTGTGGTGCAACAACAACAGGAGCACGCACTTGGCCACCAGCCAACATAGGACACTCTCTCCTCATGTGATCCGTAGATCCACAGTTCCAGCACAAATTACCAGCTGCCACAACAAGAGCCTGCACCTCCCTCACAGCTCGAGGACAATCACGTTTCATATGGCCACGAGAACCACATGTCCAACACGCACTCGGATCAACTCTAGCATTGCCTCCCCGAGCAGGCGCACCACCACCTCGCTTAGCTGAGGACTGATACTTCTGATCACGTCCCCTATTGTTCCGTCCACCACCAGAACTATACTCCGCAGCTCGCTTACCAGCACTTGACCCAGCACTTCTAGAAGATAAGCCCAAGTTCATCTCAATATCCTTGGCTCGGCCCACCAGCACATCAAAATCACTATACTCGGTAGCCAGCACATACATCTTTACTTCCGTCACTAAACCATAACGGAACCTTTCACACCTCTCCCGCTCGTCCGGAACAAGCTCAGGTGCGTACTGACTGAGTCGAACAAACTGCACTTCATACTCAGCCACAAACATGCTCCCCTGGGTAAGAGACATGAACTCCCTCTTCTTTTCATCTAGGTACCTCACACCTAGATACCTTCTCTTGAACGCATTCTGGAAGAACGTCCAAGTTACGTCAGCTTCCGCCATCCCAGCGATAGTGGTTGTCCACCACGTTTACGCATCATCTTGCAACAATGATACTACACAGCCCAGCTTCTGCACATCAGTGCAACTCATCTGCCCCAAGATTCTCTTGGTACTCTCTAACCAAGATTCCGAACCTTCCGCAGACAAACCCCTGAACTCAGTCCCTCCCAGACTGCGCAGACGTTCCAAGGGTAGTCTAACTCCAGCATCTCCCTGATGCCCAGCTTCTTGAGCTCCAGCTACTGCCGCTCGAAAAGCACCAGCAATAGCTTGCACTAACATCGTCATGTCAGGAATAGCTTGCCCCTAACCAGCTTCAGGTCCAGCGACCCCAGCATCAGCTGCAGCTCCAGCTCCTTCACCCCCAGCACCACCACCACCAGGTGGAGGAGGTAAAACCGCACTTTCAACATTCTCTTCATTCTCATTCTCATTTTGAGCCGCAGCTCACACATTACTCCTTAACTCTCTACGAGGCGCCATACTATAACAATGCAATCACAATGCAAATAAACAAAGTCAGGCCCAGCAAGGTAAGCAATCCAAGTACTCAAGCTCATTTTCACTTAAAAACAACATCATCTCATTAGCTTTGATTTGGCAATGGGTACCCACAACATGCTTCACCACAGCATACAACACAATTGTAACATTTTTACAATTCACTCATCATGCTTTCACTCAACAAGCATACAAAGCATACATACTTAAATCATTCACATAAACATTCCCAATTACTCGAGAACTCAGCTCTGATACCACCAAATGTAACCCCCTTAACCCGGCCTAGACGGTTGACCCGAATTAAGAAGATTACACGGGGAAAACCAAAGTCAACCCGAAAGTCAACCTTGATTAACGACCCTTTTTTTCATCTAATCTTGTCTAGATGCACATTATCCCTAGATATATTTACAAGATCATCATATTCAAAGATCATAACAATCAGAGAACATTCGGGGACTCAATTGAACAATTTACAACTTTAGGGACCAATTTGTAAATTCTGAAAATTATAAGGACTTAGCCCAAAATTAAGTTACCAACTTGAAATTAATCATCTTTCATGCTTCACTGTCAAATTTCAGCTCAAACGGACATTCCTAACACATTCAATTGCCTAAACAAGTTTCGGGACTAAAACGCAAACATTACAAAACATTTAACCAACAATTTCAGTGCCCAACGGTCGAGTGTTTCGGAACAGGGAGGACCCGTTCCGAAACGCGGGACCGTTTCGCAACTGGTTCCGAAACAGTGCCTGGCAGTGGCATATCCGTTCCGGAACAGCTCCTTCCGTTTCGGAACGCCCAGGCCATTTCAGGGCCCCGTTCCGATACGGTAGCACCTGTTCCGAAATAGGCTGCCCAGATTGCAGAAAAATTGCTGGTTTATAATGCAATTGACCAACCGAACATGCTCCAAAAGCCACCAAATTATACCAGCAAGTCATACAACATACAAAGAACATAATTGCATCAACCAAACATCAACTTGGCATCAATTATGAAAATCCCCAAGTCTATAGGCATGCTTCCTACTTAGCAAATCATTCAAGCATCAATATTCCAAAACCACATCACAAGGCCAATTACATGTTCCAACATTATTAGCAACATAAATCCAACTTAGGGAGTCCAAAACATCTCCCAAAACGACTACATAGGTCCCCCATTGCCAAATTACCAAAAGCTAATAGTGTTTAAGAAACCTGCACCATACATGAGCTTTGTTCACCACTTGGATACTTGTTCCCCTTGCTGTCTTCAATGCACCTTAATGCTCTGCATTATTGGTTTAATAAAAGAGAGAGCGTAAGCAAAAGCTTAGTGAGGAATGCTCATTTAAAACCACACAATAATGCATTCTCAAAACACATTTATAAACCTTAAATCCAATCATCATTTGCACATGCTCATAACATTTAAAACAAGCAATTCATGCTTCAAGTTCATAAAATTTCATATTGGCAACAAGTGATACATTTCACATAAGATCCACACATGGACTTTTAAACACCATTGTGATCTTATAGTTCCCAAGGACCACACATGGACTTTTAAACACCATTGTGTCCTTAACCCCATGGACTCTTAAACACCATGGCAAGGACCACACAAGGACTTTTAAACACCTTTGTGTCCTTAACAAGAATCTCCCAAGGACTTTTAAACACCTTGGAGTTCTTAAATAAACAAGGCTTACACAAGGAATTTTAACCACCTTTGTAACCTTAACCAAGGACCAACCATGGACTTTTAAACACCATGTTGTCCTTAAATTCACAAGACTCATCCAAGGAATTTTAACCACCTTGATGATCTTAACCAAGAACCAACCATGGACTTTTAACCATCATGTTGTTCTTAAATAAACAAGGCTCACACAAGGACTTTTAACCACCTTTGTGACCTTAACCATCACTTGCCAATATGCATCATTTACAACAATATTCCACTATTTTAAAGCATTTACCAAAGCCATAATCATCATGCATCATTATGCATCAAAACCACATTTAACAATGTTCAAAAACAAGAATCACTTACCTTGAGCATTCTTCAACACATGGCTTATAAAATCAGCAACTAACATGCTAAAATATGCTTTCAAAACAGAATTTAAAACATGCAAACAACCACATTGCATACAACCAATCCATGGCTCATCATCAAGAGAGTTTTCCGAAAACTTACTCTTGAGCTTAGCTAAGTTGCTTAGACTTAAACTAAGCTCTCAAACCTTCAAAACACTGGTTTCAAAGCTGAAAACCAAAATCCACTCACCGATTCCGTTTCGCCACTTGCCGAAACACCAATCAAGCTTCCGGATCACCACCATTTGGATCCAAAGATGACTCCCCTGTTTTAAACACATCAAAGCAGAGGATTAATGCATCATCATGCATTAATAGCTTCAATGAAAGCACCTAAACCCGCTGCTCTCATCCACACTCCATTTTCGGCTACCAAACACAACCGAAAATGCATCCAAACAACTCCACAACATTACCCAGCCATGATCCATCAAATCTAAACATTAATAAACCTCAATTAACATCCAAAAAGGATCTAACATCACCCTTATACCTCCAGCTATAACAGATCAACAAGATCACTCCAAAAACCATCAAAAACACAAGCCAAACTTAGGAAAATCAACCTATCCGGGATTGCATTAATTAAACCTCAATTCCTTATCAAATTAACATTCATTTAACATCAAAAAGACACCTCAAATCACTGCCCAAACAGATCATACGAATTTTAACCAAAATCAACCAAATCTTGCATTTAAAAGCCAAGATCAAGAACACAACCTTAAAACCTTTTATAAAACACAAATTAAGGATTGAGAACTTAGGAATTTCAGTAAAGAACTGAGAGTTTAGAGGAGAAGGACGTTCTTACCTCCAAACTTGAGTTTTCTCCCTTTTTGGAACCAAATTCTTGAAAATCCACTTAGCAATTGCAAAGGTTTTGATGAGGAGATGATTAGCAATCAAAAGAGAATTGAAAAGAGATAATTAGGTGACAAAATCAGAGAGAAAAGCTCTGGAGAAAAAGTGTTTGGTTTGAGAGAAAATGAGAGAAAATGAAAATGGAAGATTTGAGAGATAAGTTAGTTATGGCCAAAATATCTTCCCTCCACTTTTGTTTTATTTAAAAACCTTTAATTAATCATATAATATCTTATAAAAATCTGGAGAAACTCCCATTGGGTAAATAGCTCCTTAAAGATTCAAAGTTTCAATCCTTTTTAAAACAGTCTCACAGTTTTCGAAAATTACAATTTGGTCACTAACCCAAAATGTCACCCTTCCAAACCTCATTTTGTAAAATTGATTTCACCATACTCTTATATATAATAAAAGAGGATTTTAGAACATTTTTCCATATTTTTAATGCAACCCAAACTAGGCTTTCCTAATTTCACTCTTTTATATTCGAACCGCACTTTGACCGAACTGGTCCAAACCCAAAACTTCTAAGCCCAAAACCGTGGCGTTACAACTTATGAGTCTCTCCATCACCACACGCAAACGCTTTGACAACACCTTGGCGATGATTTTGTAAATTGATCCCACTAGACTAATCGGTCTAAAATCAGTGATAACCACATGATTGTCGACTTTAGGAATCAGCACTATAAATGACAAGTTTATTTTCGGGTCTAGCTTCCCATACTAGTTAAATTTATGCAGCACTTTCATCAAGAATCCTTTAACAACATCCCAACAAGACTTGTTGATGTGACCACAACCAGAAAGAATTCCAATGAATTTCCTAGAGGGCCTATGACTCGTGCAAGAGCTAAGATGATTCAAGATGCTATGGAAAGTTTGCTTTGCCAATGCTGGAAAATGAATAAAGAAATGACAGCAACAATTAGATCTTGCAACGTTTTTAGTTTGTTGGAAAGTTGAAATAAGTTGCATAAGAATTTGCATGAGTAGTTGCATAATAGTTCATTCATTCCATGAGAATAAATATGCTTGTTGTTGCATTTATGCAAGCACTTCATTTATGAAAATACTTCACTTATGTATGTGTTTCATTTAAGCATGTATGTTCATTAATTAAACTAGTTCATTCATTGAACTTGTTCAATTAATTCTTTAAGTTTGCATAACATTTTTATCATATTCTGATTAATATTTTATGTGATTTTAGTGTCATAACACGTTGGGATTAAGATGGAAACAATGAAGACTTTTCATCTTCTTCAAGGAGACATGCCATCTTTATCACCATTTAAAGAGAGAGTCTTTTTGAATTCCATGGAGGATGAAGCATTTAGAAGACTTTATTATGCTTTTATTCAGCCAATAAAGTTGAGAAATAAAGAAAGGAAGTGGAAGAGACACATACACTTAGATGAAAACATGGGCAGATTCATTCCAAGTCATCTACATGCACTTTTAAGAGTCAAGCAAGTGGAATATAAAAGGATCCATCACTTGGACGTGCATAAGTCTTCATTCAAGCCTTATTATGTCCAAATTCATTCTAAATTACACAAATGGCAAGCCACACTTGATAAGATTGAAGACAAACCATTGAATGTCATAAATTGGAGCCTTAATGCATTGTTTTGTCCATTCAAATTCTAGGCTGCCATGTACTATAAATCGGATGCTCATTTGCCTTTGTAAGGGACCTTTATTTTGATAAAAATATATGAGAGTGTTCTCTTCATTGTTCTTTAAGAACTTTATCGGCTTTCAAGCTAGTCTTGTGGAAAATTTTCCCTTTTCATTCCATTCTATTTATAACGTTGGTTCCTAGCTTTCTAGCTAGCGGGTCACGTTCCACCATTCCATCATCACTTCCATTTGATTATATTGTTGGTTCTTAGCTCAATTATAGCTAAAGGGTCACAATCCAACCTTCTTCCATCATTTCACAAAGGGTAAGAACGTGTAAGGTTTGGGTCAACATTCACTATCTTGTTGGTTCTTCCTTGTTCCACACCGATTATATTCCATATATCCATATCAACTTCTATCCATTTTTCCCTTACATTTTTCTTTCAAACCATAATCACCAACCATTCCAGTACCTATTAAAACAACAACTTTCACCATCTTCATTCCATATACATCACTTCCACACTCAAATTTCAAGTTTGCAACTTCATACTACAATCACGATTGGGCAACATCACATACGAATTTGGTCATCACACAACCAGATATGTATCATTTGGTATCAGAGCTATTTTGATTCAATAAGTTAAGTGTTTCTCTTCCCGGTTTGCATAAAAAAGAAAAAAAGAAAGAAAAAAGAAAAGAAAAAGAAAAAAAAGGAAGTTTGGTTGTTGTTGGTAATACTCAATTCAGAAAATTATTATTTCCTATTGCCTTGTTATTTTCTAACCATTTTACTTTTCTACCTATAGCCTTTTTTTCTAAACTCTTCCTTTCAGCCAATTTCCACAACCAAACTTGTTAAGCCTTGAGTAAGTTCTCTAAGGACTTTGATAGGAGAACAAGAGCGGTAAAAGGCAAGAGTGCACATCAAGGGTAAAAGCCATCCCGAGTGAAACACGAGTGTGAGTGTTTTCCTTGGAGTGTAACGGTGAGAATTTGTGCTAGTGAGGTTTATTAGTTAATCATGTGTCAAGATTCCGTGAGAAACACTATCGGTGCTAGTAATAATGTTAACGTAGATGCAACTAACTCCAATCTTCAAGATGTTATCCGAGAGATGGAAAGGTTGTTGCAACAAAGGTTGGGGCTGATGCAAGAATGATTAGATCATTTGGAGGAAAGATCTCAACGAAGGCATAATTCCGATCACGAGGAAGAGTATGAGGGAGAGGTGGACGAAGAACTCATAGACGAGCGAGCCTCCCAGCAAAGTTTGAGGCGTCGAGAACCTAGGTACCAAAGAGCTCGGCCAGGAGTTGATGATAATCTTAGCAACATCAAAAAAACCATTCCTTCTTTCCAAGGAAGAACGGATCCTGAAGCTTATCTTTCATGGGAAAAAAAGTTGAGCACATCCTTGAGTGCCACAACTACTCCGAGCTTAAGAAGGCAAAACTTGTAGACATTGAATTTACAGATTATGCACTAATATGGTGGGACCAGTTGATATCTAGCAGGAGACGTAATGGTGAACATCCAATTTCTACTTGGAATGAGATGAAGGCCGTTATGCGTAGGAGGTTCGTTACAACTCACTATCATAGAGAGTTGTTCTACAAGCTTCAAAATCTCACCCAAGGCAACCGTAGTGTTGAGGATTACTTTAAAGAGATGGAAGTAGCCATGATCTGAGCCAACATTGATGAGGATCGAGAAGCCACCATGGCCAGATTTTTATCCGGCCTTCATCCTAATATTGCGGCCACTGTTGAGTTGCAACATTATGTGGAGATTGAAGACATGGTTCATATGGCCATGAAGGTCGAGAGGCAACTCAAAAGGTAGGGCACAACTCGTGCCTGTGGAGGCTCTTCTCCTAAATGGGGGCAGGGTACCTACAAACAGAAGGCATCCTTTACGCCTAAAGAACGAAGCATTCCAACAAAGAGTGCCAAACCCATTGTCGAAACTAGTAAGGGAAAGAGCACCACTATGCCAGTTCGATCCCGTGATGTGCAATGCTTCAAATGCTTGGGGTGAGGTCACATTGCTAGCCAATGTCCAAATCGCAACACAATGCTCATTCGAGAAGATGGAGAGATCGAAACTGACCAAGAGGAGGAAGAAGATGATGTTCCTATCCAAGAAGAAGAAGAGATGGAACATGTTGTAGATGGTGAGGTTCTTGTTGTCAAAAGAAGCCTAAGAGTGCAAGCTATAAAAGGAGAAGATCAACCCGAGAACATCTTCCATACTCGCTGCCATGTAAAAGAAAAGGTATGCTTTGTCATTGTTGATGGAGGAAGTTGTACTAATGTTGCTAGTACTTTGATGGTAGAGAAGCTTAGATTGGCAACAACAAAGCATCCTCATCCTTACAAGCTACAATGGCCCAATGATGGGGGAGAACTCAAAGTCACCAAGCAAGTACTTGTGCCATTTTCCATTGGAAAATACAAAGACGAGGTGTTGTGTGATGTTGTACCAATGCACGCTAGCCATATCTTGCTGGGGAGATCGTGGCAATTCGACAAAAAGGCTATACATGATGGTTATACCAATCGTTACACTTTCACCTATCAAACCAAAAAGATCACTTTAGCCCCTCTTTCACCAAAACAAGTCCATAAAGACCAAATCCACTTCAGAGAGAGTTTCAAAACAGCCAAAGAGAAAGAAAAAGAGTTTAAATCCAAAGAAAGTGACAAAAATGAGGGAAAACAAACCATTCTTTTTGCAAGAGAGAAAGAGATCAAAAAGTGTTTGCTTTCAGAGAAATGGGCACTTGTACTTATGTACAAGGAAAATCTTTTGAACACTAATGATCTTGATCCTCGTTTGCCATCTTTTATTGTCTCTATATTGCAAGAATTTGAAGATTTGTTTCCGGAGGAGATTTCGAATGGGCTTCCACCTATTCGACGAATAGAGCATCAAATTGATTTCATTCCTGGAGCCATCCTTCCAAATCGACCAGCATATAGAAGCAATCCGCAAGAAACTAAGGAGTTGCAAAGACAAGTATCCGAGTTAATGGAAAAAGGCTATGTGAGAGAGAGCCTTAGTCCATGTGCCATGCCGGTTTTACTTGTATCTAAGAAGGATGGAACTTGGTGTATTTGTGTGGACTGTCGAGCAGTGAACAAGATAACGATAAAGTATCGTCATCCTATTCCTAGATTAGATGATATGCTTGATGAATTAAGTGGTTCTAACATCTTTTCTAAGATTGATCTTAAGAGTGGGTACCACCAAATAAGAATGCGAGAAGGAGATGAGTGGAAGACAACATTCAAAACCAAGCAAGGTTTGTATGAGTGGTTGGTTATGCCATTTGGCTTAACTAATGCTCCAAGTACATTCATGAGGTTAATGAATCATATACTTCGACCATTCTTGGGTAAGTTTTGTGTGGTGTATTTTGATGACATACTTGTGTATAGCCAAACTTTGAATGATCATGCTCAACATTTAAGGTTAGTATTGGATGTTTTGCGAAAAGAAAAATAGTATGCTAACCTGCAAAAATGTACATTTTGCAACACAAAGTTGTGTTCTTAGGTTTTGTTGTTAGTTCAAAGGGTTTGGAGGTTGATCAAGAAAAGATTAAAGCCATTGAGGAATGACCGATACCTACTAACATTAGTCAAGTGAGGAGTTTTCATGGACTTGCTAGTTTCTATCGCCGATTTGTTCCCAATTTCAGCACCATAGCCGCACCTTTGACCGGAGTTATCAAAAAGAACTCTAGCTTCTTTTGGGGAGACGAACAAGATAAGTCTTTTTGTTTGATTAAACAACTTTTAACCAATGCACCCTTATTATCTTTACCTGATTTTGATAAAGTTTTTGAAATTGAATGTGATGCATCAAGTTTAGGAGTTGGAGATGTATTATCTCAAGAAGGACGTCCTATTGCATATTTCAGTGAGAAATTGAGTGGAGCAACTCTAAATTATTCAACTTATGACAAGGAGATGTATGCTCTCAGAAGAGCATTAGAAACGTGGCAACACTATCGATGGCCTAAGGAGTTTATCATCCACACGGATCATGAGGCGCTGAAACACTTGAAGGGACAACACAAGCTTAATAAGAGACATGCCATGTGGGTTGAATTCCTAGAAACATTCCCATATGTTATCAAATATAAGAAGGGTAAGGAAAATGTTGTTGCTGATACTTTATCAAGAAGGTATACTCTTCTTAACCTTTTGAATTCTATATTGGTAGGTTTTGCCTTAATCAAAGAGCTTTATGAATCTGATTATGATTTTGGTGAAATTTACAAAGCTTGTGAAAAAGGAACATATGAGAAGTTTTGTAGGGTTGATGGGTATCTTTTCAAGGAAGCAAAGCTTTGTATCCCTCAAGGATCTATTAGAGAATCGCTTATCGAAGAGGCCCATTGTGGAGGACTAATGGGACACTTTGGAGTGGCAAAACGCACTCTATATTGCAAGAACATTTGCATTGGCCAAAGATGAAACGAGACGTGGAGAAGTGGTGTGAGCATTGCATCACATGTAAGAAGGCAAAGTCCAAAGTCATGCCCCATGGACTTTACACACCATTACCAATTCCAAATGCACCATGGGAGGATATTTCCATGGATTTTGTGCTAGGACTTCCACGCACCAGGAATAACAAAGATTCCATTTTTTTGGTAGTAGATAGATTCTCAAAAATGGCTCATTTCATTCCATGCAACAAGACTAATGATGCTTTCCAAATTGCTGATCTATTTTTTAGGGAAGTTGTGAGATTACATGGAGTTCCAAGAACTATTGTGTCTGATCGAGATGTGAAGTTCTTGAGTCACTTTTGGAGGACGCTATGGAGTAAGATTGGAACAAAGCTGTTGTTTTCTACAACTTGTCATCCACAAACGGATGGCTAAACTGAAGTTGTCAATCGTGTATTGTCCAAGCTTCTTAGGACAATTATACGTAAGAATCTAAGGACTTGGGAAGACGACTTGCCACATGTTGAGTTTGCATACAATCACTCGATGTGGTATATGGTTTCAATCCTTTGACCCCAATTGATTTTCTTCCTTTGCCTATAGATCAATTCAAAAATAAGGATGGGCAAAATAGAGCTGAATTTGTGAAGAAGCTTCACCAACAAGTGCGAGAGAACATTGAGAGGAGAACAAAGCAATATGAGAAGCAAGCTAACAAAGGGAGGAAACGAATAACTTTTGAACCTGGAGATTGGGTTTGGTTGCACTTGAGGAAAGAGAGGTTTCCAGCCCAACGCAAATCGAAACTTATGACTCGAGGAGATGGTCCTTTCCAAGTGGTCAAGAGGATTAATGATAGTGCTTATCAAATAGACCTTCCCGGTGAGTATAATGTGAGTGCTACTTTCAATGTTGCTGATCTATCTCCTTATGATGCAGGTGACGATTTGGGGGCAAATCACTTTCAAGAGGGAGGGACTGATGTGACCACAACCAGAAAGAATTCCAATGAATTTCCTAGAGGGCCTATGCCTCGTGTAAGAGCTAAAATGATTCAAGATGTTGTGGAAAGTTTGCTTTGCCAATGCTGGAAAATGAATGAAGAAATGACAGCAACAATTAGATCTTGCAACGTTTTGAGTTTGTTGGAAAGTTGAAATAAGTTGCATAAGAATTTGCATGAGTAGTTGCATAAGAATTTGCATGAGTAGTTTCATAATAGTTCATTCATTCCATGAGAATAAATATGCTTGTTGTTGCATTTATGCAAGCACTTCATTTATGAAAATACTTCACTTATGTATGTGTTTCATTTAAGCATGTAGGTTCATTAATTGAACTAGTTCATTCATTGAACTTGTTCAATTAATTATTTAAGTTTGCATAACATTTTTATCATATTTTGATTAATATTTTATGCGTTTTTAGTGTCATTACAAGTTGGGATTAAGATGGAAACAATTGAAGAGTTTTCATCTTCTTCAAGGAGACATGCCATCTTTATCACCATTTAAAGAGAGAGTCTTTTTGAATTCCATGGAGGATGAAGCATTTAGAAGACTTTATTATGCTTTTATTCAGCCAATAAAGTTGAGAAATAAAGAAAGGAAGTGGAAGAGACCCCTACACTTAGATGCAAACATGGGCAGATTCATTCCAAGCCATCTACATGCACTTTTAAGAGCCAAACAAGTGGAATATCAAAGGATCCATCACTTGGACGTTTATAAGTCTTCATTCAAGCCTTATTATGTCCAAATTCATTCTAAATTACACAAATGGTCAGCCACACTTGATAGGATTGAAGACAAACCATTGAATGTCATAAGTTGGAGCCTTAATGCATTGTTTTGTCCATTCAAATTCTAGGCTGCCATGTACTATAAATAGAATGCTCATTTGCCTTTGTAAGGGACCTTTTTTTGTGAAAATATATGAGAGTGTTCTCTTCATTGTTCTTTAAGAACTTTATCGGCTTTCAAGCTAGTCTTGTGGTAAATTTTCCCTTTTCATTCCATTCTATTTATAGCGTTGGTTCCTAGCTTTCTAGTTAGCGAGTCACGTTCCACCATTCCACCATCACTTCCATTTGATTATATTGCTGGTTCTTAGCTCAATTATAGCTAAAGGGTCACAATCCAACCTTCTTGCATCATTTCACAAAGGGTAAGAACGTGTAAGGTTTGGGTCAACATTCACTATCTCGTTGGTTCTTCCTTGTTCCACACCGATTCTATTCCATATATCCATATCAACTTCTATCCATTTTTCCCTTACATTTATCTTTCAAACTATAATCACCAACCATTACAGCACCTATTAAAACAACAACTTTCACCATCTTCATTCCATATACATCACTTCCACACTCAATTTTCAAGTTTGTAACTTCATCCTAGAATCACGATCGGGCAATATCACATATGAATTCGGTCATCACACAACCGGATACGCATCACTTGTAGAATACCATGTTGTAGCCATTCGGGCCTGGTGCTTTTGACTCGTCGCAACTCCAGATTGCTTCCTTTACTTCCTCTAAAGAGAACAACTCTACTAATTTTGTAGCTTCCATAGGCGAGATCACCTTGAACTTCAAGTTTAGAACAGCTTTCCAATCACGATTTTTGCAGCTGATATGGTTATTAAGAAAATTGAACATCAATTCTCTTAACATCATGGGATTCTCAATCCTTTTATCTCCAACATTTATTTCCTGGATGGTCACTCTTTTGCCCTGATTTTCACTGCACTATGGAAGAAAGCAGTATTGGCATCACCTAACTTTAACGAGTTTGATCTTGATTTTTTGTTTCCAAGTCTCTTCTTGCAGCCTCAACATCTCCCACAATTCAAGCCTGCAATTTTTTATTTCTTCATACACCTCTCTGTTTTCTAATCATCCAGCATTTGACTCTTCCAGCCTATTTAATTTTTCCTCAAGCTCCTTTACACGAACAACAAAATTTTCGCAGTCCCCTTGATTCTACTTTTTTAGTCTCGTTTTCAATTTGCGTAACTTCGAAGCTAGATCACTCGAATTCTTGTCTTCTTCCTCAAAAGTCTCCTTTATCAGCTCTCGGCATTTGTTCTTCTGCAGCCAACCATTGATAAATTTAAACGGCCTTGGCCCCCAATCTATCAATGTCGTTGCTAATAAAATAGGATCATGGTATGACACAACATGTTTCAAACCTGATTGCACCAAATCTTTTAATTCTAGAAGCCATTGCCCATCTATTAGAAACCTGTCGAGCCTGCTTTTTTTGTTAAGTGGTCCGAACCAAGTGAATTTTCTTCCTACCATTGGCATAACAACCAAATTGCACTTCGAGATGAACTCGTTAAACTCAGTACTACCCACAGATGCTCCCATGCACCCACTTCTTTCACTCCTGCACCTAGTAACATTGAAATCCCCTCCCATAATCCAATTTAACGGTTCAACATACTTCCAATTAATCAGTTCATTCCATAAAGAAATTTGGTCTGGTAATGTATAAGGTGCGTAGACATTAACCACTACAGCTACCCTGCCTAGCTGTAGCCATTCACCTTTTATGAGAATAAATCTAGGCTTCGAAACAATGAAGTCTGCCCTAAAGCTGCTTTTATTCCATATGGTGACCACGCCTCCCGATTTTCCTTCTGCTGCTGCAACCCAAAATTGTCAGCGAACCACAACCTTCGAATCTCATACTCCTGTAGCAACTCCTTCTTTGTCTCTTGAATGAGTGTCATATCCACCCTTTGCTTTTGAATTACCTTCCCCACTGCCGAGACTTTAACATCCTTCCCCAAACCACGCACGTTCCATGTCACAATCCTCATCGAGTCTCCTTGGAATCAAATTCGACTCCCCCGGTTACGCTCTGACTCACTTCCTTGCCAAGTCCACCAATTCCTTCACCGCTGCCTGCTCATTGTCCTTGATTTGAACCCCTAATTTTTTCCCTAAATTTAACGCCTTGTGTGCTTCCTTTGTGAGAATATCCCACCTTGTTGTTAGATCAAAGTCTGAGAGTGATCTCCCTGATATCTCTGGCAACTCGACTGTCTTCTTCTTTTGTTTACCCTTACGGTAGGCTCTATCCCTTCTTCTTCTCTCTGACTCAGTTAACACTTTTTCTTGAAGATCCCATAGCGACACATATTTTCTCTCTCTCTTGGCGATCCCAAACTCTGCCAATTTAGAAAAGAAAGATGTTGGACCTTCACCTTTACTCTGTATTTCCCTATGGCTCAACTCCTCATTGGTTTCCACAATATTTTTCAGCCCAACATTATTTAAGTCATCCACCGACCTGGCCCACTTACACGAATCCAATAAATCAGGCTTCTGACTCTTTTTATTTATCAAGCCCATATCATGTACATCCTCCCAAGCTCTTTGTGTTATTGTATCTGGGATCTCCTTCTTATTACTATTACCTTCTGCATAATGGAAATCATTCAGGTTTATCCCCAAATTTGACTGGGCTTTAACCACCTCTGCCCACGTCTTCATTGGACTCTTGCTCACCATCCTTTGATTACCCATATCAGTTTCAATCGACAACTCCTCCATCAAATTTGGCCTACTATATTCATTCCCAACATTTGGAGCTGTCAATGGTCCCCTATTCATAAGGCTCAAATCCCCTAGTTATCCCTCCATAACACGTTTTTTAGCTGGGCATTTTTCATTATATTCTTTTCCCATATAAATCACATTAATTGCCTCTCATTCCTCCTCTTGGGTTCTGCGAAAGCCATCCGGTGGCCGTGACTTTGTCTCTTCCGTCACCGATTCTGAATCCGACTGACTTTCCATCTTCTGGTTCGACTTTCCAGCCACGTTGGTAGTTTTCTTTGCGATTTCCTGCCCCTGACGACACCCTTACTTTGCAGCCAGCCTCCGCTACCATTACATCATACACCATACTGCCAACTCCAATCTCCACCACCTCCTGAATTCTCTCCTTTTTCTTTGTCGTTATCAGCACCGAGACTTTTTCACAGTCAATCGAGTGGCTTATATTTTTGCCAAAAGCTTCGAACTGGCCCCATAATTCCACAATTCTTATTATAGTAACATGGTTCCAGCAATGTAAAGGAACCCCTATAATCTCTAGCCATGTTGATCGGACTGAGGACGTTAACTCCTCCGACCATGGTTTCACTTTGGTAAAAATTTCCTTTAAGTATTACCAATCTAAGTCTTCCAGCATCATAAAGAGTTCATCATCTTCAAAGGATAGCAAAAACTGTTTTCCACCCATTCGTTGGACTTTGATCTTGCCCAGACCCCAGCTTGTCAATCGATCTATTATGCTGTCCACCCCACACACATTGCTCATCTCTCCAACAAGACATCTTTTCATCTTTCACAGTTCCTCCTCTACAACATGTCCTTGGATTCTCTTCGGGTCTTTATCCAAGTTTCTGGTTTCCTTCCCCTCCATTGCTACGGCGTTGGCTGTCCCAGAACTAAAAACTTTTTTGACTGGTTCACTAGGACCTCTACCTTTCTCTGTGATCTTACTTTTAGTTCCCACCCTTGTGGGGACTGAAACTCCCCTTGATTGCTCCTGTTACGTGGATGAAGGCTAGTCTTGAACCTAGCCATGGATACTGACAATCGAGAGCCATACAGTACAAACTCGTTTAGTCTTTCAATTGTTCTAACAGCATCCTCTCTACTCCTGAATCGGACGAACCCAAATTTTCTTCCACCTCTGCTGAGCTTCCTTGCAATATATGCGTCAATTACATCACCGTGTCTTGCAAAGGCATGCCACAATCCCTTCCACTGCATTGCTTTTGGGATGTTCTCCCCGTACAAAGTGATTCCCTTCTCCCTTCCTTGCTTAGCTGCTGGCACTTTCCCTTCTGCTACTTCCATTAGGTTAAATTCTTAAATTTTATCAATATATATAAGGCTTAAGGGTTAAATAAACCCTTAAACTTTCGCAAAAAAAAATAATCAATTAAGCCCCTAAATTTATTTTACACCCAATTAAGCCCTTAAATTCAAAGGAAAATTCAAAGGAAAATTTTTATATTTTTTCTGATTTTTATATGTTTTTCAATTATAAAATTTTAGAATTGATAGAAATGACAAGTGTCATTATGTTGTTGTGACATGTGTTAAAAAATTCAAAAAATTCGTTAAAATTAACGGTCAACGTTGGTCAAAAGGTCAAATTGATTTTTTTTCTCTTGAGTTTGAGCGCTTAATTAAGTGAAAATTATTTAAGGGCTTAATTAATTTTTTTGTAAAAGTTTAAGGGCTTATTGAACCCTTAAGCCTATATATAAATATGCTGTCAAATGTTTTTATCATTTGAATTTTACTTATGAATATTTATCTTTAACTATAACAATTAAAATTTAAAATAAATTAATATTTATTTCAGTATTTATACAAACTTGTTACGAAGGGTTAATGATTAAATGCCAAATTAGGCACGAAAGCCTCAATATTAATTGTGGAGTGGGTATTTTAATATTGTAAACAACACATAACCAGCTAATAGAAATATTGAATCACACACAACACCACCCTTAGATTGCAACACTAGCTTTCGTGTAATATTCAAAAAAAGAACTTTCATGAAAAAACTTAAACTAGACTCATAATCATATATAAATTAACTAAGTTGAGAATTTTTTTTGAATGGACTTAAATACCATTTAATTTTTCATCATATTACTAAGTTGCTATTTAAAATAATTAAAAATAAATTCTTTAGATATTTAATGTCAGATTAAATTTATGGTGAAAAATACTTGACATAAGATATTTGTTTAATTCTTTCATATATTTAGGGGTTATTACTATAATGTTCATCTCTTTATATATTTTTCAAGGCATAATGTCATAAAAAATGCCCCTAGCGTTTGATTGGATAGTCACTTGGCCCTTATTCTTTCTTTTTTTTCTGAAACATTTTAAGCCTCAACATTTCATTTTGAGTCAAAATGGTCCCTCTGTGGATGAATATTTTTAGTCAACTAACTATAAACAACTTGAAATGACTTGACATAATGACACATCAGTAGAAATTTTTTATATTTTACATAATTTTATATTTTTTTGATTGATGTGTCATTTGTCAAGTCAACATTTTTGTCTGTATGAGACTACTATATTAGCGTGCATTGTCATGTAGGTTTGCCGCATCATTTCAAGTCATTTATTGTTAATTGACTAATTGTTTTCATCCACATAAGAGTCATTTTGACCTAAACTGAAACGTTGGGGCTTAAATGCAACAAAAAAGAATAAGGGCCAAAATGACTATCCAATCAAACGTTATGGACATTTTTTGACATTATGCATTTTTTAATTACATCCTTAATTTTATCAAATAAAAAATGCAGAATAGGGAATAAATACTATAAATATCTCTTTATATTTTTTTCCTTATCTCTCTTTGTTTTTAATAAAAATGTGAAAAATACTTTTTATTTATTTCAGGGTCGGAGGCATGTTTTAAGCCTAAAAGTGGGGTCGAGTTCGGGTTGGCCTAAACAGAGCAAGGATCAAACATTGGGAAAGAGGAGTCTATTAAGCTATTAAAATTAAAAAAAATATGAGACACAAAAGTTTTATTTTGACTAACATTTAAACTAAAAAAAAAAGCCTGAAATACTATTATATCAAAATATTTTTAAAGCCCTCTTATCTTATTTAAGGCTCTCTCTTGTTCGGGTCAATCTCCAAACTAGCATCCTTGACTTCTAAATTCCTCAAAATAGCACCCTCAGAAGTCTAAATTTCCCAGAATAGCACCATTACAATGAACTTGCCGTCCATGCACGATGAGTTTGAATAAAATATATTTTTTATTGAAACTTGTCGTGCATGTACGACGAGTTCTAATAAAAAATTTCCAAAACTTAGTTTAAAACTTAACCATCTAATTAAGTTAATTCTTAACTGAACTCGTCATGTACGCACAACAAGTTTCATCTGGGTTAACGAGTCGTAACAGTTGAAACATGTTAGAACAACATTAACCATGGAACTCGTCATGCATCAACACCGAGTTTTGTTTAAAAAATAATCTAATTTTTGATGTGTAAAACTAAAAATTTTGTTTGAAACATTTGTGAACTTGTAAAATTTGTTTAAAAATAATATCATTTTTTTAAATGTATTTTTTAAAAATAAATTCGTAAAATTTGTAAAGTATTTAACCTTGGAAGTAAATTTAGTAATTGTTTTTAAATCCACTAATAGTTTAAAAATTATTGTTTATAATTTAAAAAATAAAGTACATAGTAATTTTATTATAGCTTTACGTCCTGTTATGATTGAAAGAAGAAGAAAATTTTCAACACATAGTTAAATTTTTAAAATCACCACTAACACCACTCAAGGAGATGGACGTTGTCGACATTATTGATGACATGTACTCAATATCATGTTGTTGGCCATCATAATATTGAGGTTGCGGGACCATAAACTTTGGACATAAATATTTTCAAAATTACCTGTAGATCATTGTCTTTGTGATGTAGAACCTTCTTGAGTTTCCCAAATATCAAGTCCACCTCTCTATTTGCCAGCTTCACATGGAGCTTGCAAGTTTCATGACCCCTGTGTACTTTGCAGAGCTTGCTCCCAACTCGGGAACCCATTTGAAAGTGAATAAGAGCCGACATCAAAAGCTTATAGTCCATATTAGGCTGCAATGGAGGTTCGAGTTTAGGTTTCGGTTTTGGTTCATCCTCTCTTCTTTAGCGTCTACTTCTACCTCTAGATCTCCTCCCGGATTTACCTTTAGATGGCCCCTCACCCGATGACGACTCACTTGATTCTCCTTGCCCTTATCGTTTTTTAAAATAAAACAAGATAAGTTTCTCATTGGGGTTCGGTCGTCTGGTACGATTTGTTGATTGCCACAAACTGTACTCATAAGACAAATCGAATCATCCAGTCGAATGGGAGCACAATCTGGCAACCTGCGTGACCTTCCATGCCATCATGCATTAAATGATGAATATTTGTTTGGCCAATTTGCTTCACTATTACCTCGTAATTCCACCTGCTCTATGTCATCGATATTGACTTGCTCCTCTAGCATTGGTTGGTGGTATCTGAACTACCTAAGAACATGGTTTCCCTAAAACAACTCAACAATCGCAAAATGTATCAACAACATTACGGAACACCAATTTTTTGCATCTTCATATGCATCAATTGTAACACCTTCAACCCGGATATCACATTTGGGCCTCAAGCCCAACCCGCTACCATAAAATTTCAACATGGTTTAGCTCAAATCAAATTTCATTTTTCATAAATTCCAATAATTCAAATATTTCAACCATAGATAAGTATTTAAAATGTTACATGGGAGCTCCATTTGAAAATATAGTTATAAAAGCATTCAACTGACGATTTAAATCCAAAATATGAGTTACAATAGAACATAAGGTCCTAGAAATACATTGCCCAAATAAATCTAAATATTGTGCTCTAAACAGTTCGATGTTGAAGCCATACTCTGATGGTATTCCACTGATGCACGTGTCAACCTACTAACCTGTGAACGAAAACAAAAATTTTGAACGCTAAGATAACAACGCTTAGTGGATACACTTCCACTCAACCATACTTCATGAAAATCATAAACATGAGCATGTAGCTAAAGATAATGTCATGGCAATACAATAAACGTATGGCGCTATCTGTAGCCGCCTAAACACATAACAAGCAAGAATAGATGCATTAATCTCCCAAAGCACATATGCACCATACCACAGAAACCTAGAGTGAGGCTCAGTGTCACACAGCCTCAGGAATGTACAGTCTAAGTGAGGTCCGGTGTCAAACAGCCTCAGAAACGTACATTCAGCATCTCATCTCTTGGTGTTGCAAAACACTCTCTGGGTATCTGGATCCCATCAACCGGAGGTGACTCAACCAAACAAGTTCCCTTACTTGGCACACAACATCACACGATCAACAAAGGATCCCTATTGTTGCTATTAAAAATAAGTCGCCCAAAGCTTACCAAGTTATTACACATTATGCTCATACATGAGGGTTAGATCTCGGCTTCTTAGTTTTAAAATTTATTTTACCACATTAGAAGCCCATCAAACCATAGTCTTGGAATTATCAACCCTTCAAACTCAAACTCAACTATTCGGGTAGATTGCCTAGTGGGTACCGATACTGCCTTCGCGTACTGGTACGGTACCCATGGGTATCGGTACTAACATCGTTTTGATATGAAATTAGCTCGTTGGAAATTTATTCAACCTTCTCGTACCAGTACAGGTCGACCCATACTAATACCGCTTTACATGTCATAATGGTACAGGTTAAACACCGTATTGGAACCCCTTCATAGATCATCTTAATGGAACAATGTTCTTAAACCCAGAACACTTGGGTACGGTATTGGCTCCCCATGTACCGGTACTTAAGCCAAAAATGGCTTCCTAGGCTCAGGAAACCATTTCCCAAGCTCCTATATCACAACCTTTAGTCTCATAACTCAATCCTACATCTTATGGAAGTATTTGGGGTAGTTTGCTACAATTTTTACAAGTTATTAACGTCAACTCTAAGTTTTACCATTAAAGGGTCTCTAAACACCCAAACAACCAAAACATCAAATCAAACAACAAAGCCATCAAATTTATGATGCTCGTGAAGGAAAATGAGTTAGTAGTGTACTAACCTTGATTTCTGAACAGAAAAAGAAGCTTCAAGACAAGCTTCTCAAGTGATATGAATCTGGTTGTATGATATAGCTAAATTGATATCTAAATTTGCCCGATCTTTATTCGAGTAAGAGTTTATAAAAAGTGATATAAATGGTTGAAGTATGGTGTTCAAGATTGAATTTAGCATTAAATAAAAGGAAATGGAAGGATGGTTGTGTATGGTTGTGGAATTGGCATGTGGAAATGATTTGAAGGTAATATTGATTTGGAAGATATGAATTTTGTGATAGTTGGTGTAGTGAACAGAAATGCAACTATGGTGTGGTGTAAACAAAGGAGGAACAAACATTAAAAAGTGAAGACATGTTCCTTAAGAGTTCTTAACCGTGTATTAGGTGAAAGGAAAATGGATTTTGACCCTCTAGTTATAAGGAACTAGGAACCAACAATATAAAAGGATGAAAGGGTTGAATGCCACAAGAACAAACCTGTAAGCCGATAGAGTTCAAGATGAACTATGAAAGAGAAACACTCACAAGTTTATATTATGCCAAAAGTTATATTTTTATAAGGGAATTCGATTCCTATTTATAGGTGTATGGCAACGCCAAATTGAATGGGCTAGAAAAAGATTAAAGCCACATAATTAAGCTGTTAAAGGCCTATTAAAGTGTCGGTTATCCCATCTCCAATTGGAAGACCAAAAGCTTGGTGTAGAAGGATGAATATGGACATTCTTAGGATGAATGTAGACATATATATTGTGTGCATGAAAGAATCCATTGGGCTGCCAAGCTTGGCTAAATGTCATTTACCCTCCTTTAAAAGATAATAAAGAAGCCTTTAATTGTGTGTCTTTCTTAAGCCAAAACCGACAGATTTAAGAAGGCTTAAAGTATCACTTAAGTGGTGTTTAAGTGGTGTAATTAGGAGCCCTTGAATGAATTGTTTACATGCTAAAACCGCCAGCCTTAAAGTGGTGTAAACTCCCTTGATTGTCTTGAAAAAATAATCAGCCTTCATGTTGTGTAATTAACTCTCTTGAATGCCTTGAAATGGCTGAAACCAATTGCCCCTTTAAAGTGTCTTCATGCGCCTTCAATTGGTGGTAAATGATTTGTCATTCTTGAAGAAGATGACCATCCAATTTCCCAAATGAATTTCCTAACCGAAACCACATTAAACAACCATTAGATAACAACTTGTTTATTAAAGATGAGAGTAAATGCTGAACTGATTTAAATGAGCTAATTAAATTACTGGAACTAGTTACATTGAATGAACTAGTTTAATTAAGTAATTCACACACTAAATGAACTCACAAACATAAGAAAACTAGCATGCTTTAAGTGAACTAACATGTATTAATAAATTGACATGCATTAATTAAACTAACATGTTTAAATGTTCTAAACAAGCATAAATGAATCAAAATGTTTAAATGAACATTAAGTCTTATTTATTCATGCACACATGCTGAAATTAAATATAAGAAAAACTTAAGAAAAACTCATGCAACGATCACACGCCTAGAGCTAGCGAATGCATGTAGATATCAAATTGCATTATTCAAAAATTTGGTCAAGTTTCTAAGCTCATATTCAAAGATTTAAATTCATATTTGAGCTCAAATTGTACATATCCTCGGCTCGAGAACAATTGTTTAATTCCTACAACTTCTTCTATGATGTGAGCAAGGCCCCAAGAAGTTTGGTGCTGGCCTCGATCACATTATTTCCCCTTCTTGAAAGCGATTTGTCCCCAAATCGATGCATGCTATGAATGTGAACAACTTTGACGTTCGTAGGGATGGTAATTTCTTAACTCGTCTTTTGAACCAAAACCAATCTCCTGGTTTAAAGATGGTTCATTTGCGCTTTTGGTGATTTTTTCTTTCATGCTGCTTGTCGGGTGCCAAACGAACTATTTGATGAACTCTAGAGTCATGGTTCACAAGACAATGAAATTCTTTTTCTCTATTTCCTCGCACCTTTCGGTGTAGCTCCTTCTCAAATTTGTATTTCCTCTTGTCTTCTACAACCATAATTGTATTAGTAGGAAAAGAAATAAAATGCCGAGGATTAAAAAAAATCAAACTTGTCAAGGTATTTAAATGGTGGGTGCTTGGTGGCAGAAAATTGTTTGCTAATGAGAGTATCACTTGGCAAACATTCTTTAAAAGTTTTCTAACTTACCTGAAAAATCGCTCTCGACTTTTTGAGTTCTTTAAAAGGTGGATGGTATGATATTCGTGTGGTGTTCATCTTGCTCCCAAGATCCTTCCAAAATTGACCAAGAGACCTAGAATTCTTGTTTGGATCCGATTCATCGAATAATTTATTCATTTCCCTAAAAAATAAACCAAAGTTAGTTCTTTGGAAAATAATCACAAAATCAAATGAAATTTCAAGCCACTGATGTTGGATGTTCTGAATGGGTGGCTAATGTTAGAGGTCCTCGATCAATTGGCAACTCTCTTGAAATGCTTTGTAAAAGTATATTTTTGGAATCCTGCAAATTAGACAAAACAAGAGTAGACAAATTTTTGTTAAGATTGTTAGTCCAAAACAATTTTGTTGCCTCTCTTTTTTCTGTAAAATCAATCTCATGTCCAAGATCACTCTTTTCTTGCCTCTCATACTCATTCTCTTGAAATTTGTTTTCTTTTTCAACCTCAATTTCTTTTGATTGTTCTTTTTCAATTTTCTCAAAAATCTCTTCTTTTTCACAAATCTCTTTTTCTTCACTCTCAATCTTTTTTCAACTCTCGTTTCTTTTTCCAGTGATTCTTGCAATTTTGTTTCTTTGACAGAATTGCAAAACACTTTCGAAATCGCGCTAGACTTTCAGGATTGAAAGAAATTGTGCGAGGCGTGCTGGACTTGAAATTCAAACAACGCCTTTTGATTGGAAGATGGAATTCTTCTCAAAAGATCTTTGACTCCATTTTGATGTGGAACTAGAAAAGGATTGAGTGTTATCTCTCCTTTTTAGTTGCCCTTGTTCCTATGATTGCGGTATTTGTTTTCGACAAGATTCTATCTCAAGGCGATCGAAACTCTTGTTTATGGGTTCAAAAGCTTGTTGCATCACCTTTCTCATCTTACGGCCAAGATCTTGAAATTGAGACTCTTGTGAAAAACTTGGTACATCTTCACTTGTAAAGCCATTATATCTTGTGGATCTTTGACACATGGTGAACCAAAAGATTAGTACCAAAAAAAATTAATACCTCACTTACAAAACCTTACTTTTTCACTCCAAAAAAATGCATTCACACTCGTGTTTCACTCAGTTTAGGCATTTTCCCCTTGATGCACACTCTTGCCTTTTACCACTCTTGCTCTCTTTCTAAGTCTTTAGAGAACTTACTCAAGGCTCAACAAGTTTTCTTGTGGAATTCAGCTAAAACAAACTAGTTAGAGTAGGAAACAAGGAATATGTAGCAAACTGAAATATGTATTAACAAAAGTAACAACAAACCTCTTTCTTTTTTTGACTAAAAGACGAAACCCTCCCTTTTTTAACATTCTTCTTTGAGAACTAAATTTTTTCAATATTCAGGGAGATGAATCGAACAACTTACTGAATCGCCAACTCTCTAATACCAATTGATATAAATTCGGTTGTGTGATGTAGCCAAATTGATATCTAAGTTTTCCCGATCGGGATTCAAGTAAGAGTTTCTAAAAAGTGATATAAACGATTAAAGTATGATGTTCAAGACTAAATTTAGTAAAGTAAAGAAAAGAAAATGAAAGGATGGCTGTGTATGGTTGTGGAATTGGTATGTGGAAATGATTTGAAGGTTATATGGATATGGAAGATATGGATGTGGTGATAGTTGGTGTAGTGAACATAAATGCAACTATGGTGCGACGTAAACAATGGAGGAACCAACACTAAAAAGTGAAGACTCGCTCCTTAAGAGTTCTTAACTATGTATTGGGTGAAACGAAAATGGATTGTGGCCCTCTAGTTATAAGGAACTAGGAACCAACAATATAAAAGGATTGTAGAAATATGTGTTTTGATATAATAATTGAAAAATAGTTTTGGAATATATTGAAAAGATTTCAAAATGCTTTTAAGTCCAAACAACTTGAAAATATGTTTGAGGAATTCCTATTGGGGTTTTGATGCGTTTTATAAAGCCAAATTTTACAAAACCACCCAGGTGTTTCGAAACACCCCTAGGTGTTTTGAGGGTTTTTCGACGGATCATTTATAGTGTCAAAACGTTTCGATACAACTCTCTCTGTTTCGAAAACTGCTTAATCTAGGTGAGGGTTTTTACATAGCGTTTCGATACGCCTATGTGGCAAAGACCACAACAGTCAAAACCCTCAACGGCTATTTCCCAACGGTATTTTAAATTGCTGCCCAACTGTCACTCGTACCGAAACGATTAGTAACCGTTTCGATACAACTTAATACCGTTTCGATACGACCAGAGGCGTTTTGGTACGGCTTGCTGCATCAGGCTTCAACGGCATGTTCTGAAGAAGGACGTTCCGATACGGGCTCGCCTGTTCTAATACGGACAGCTCCAGAACTTCAATTAATGAGGGAAATAAAGTCTCCAACGGCTACAGACTGATTTGGGACTATAAAAGGGACCTCCAAGCATCAAGGAAAGGTTAATGCTTCAATTGCCAACAACATTATGATAAAAGATTGTCTTTAGAGGTTTATTGTATATTCCTTGTATAAACAACACTTGTGAGCTTAATTGTCAAATTTGCTCAAGTTTTTAGGTTTTGGGTGAATGCTTAATAGTGTAAACAAATACCTATTAGAGAGATTTCAAGTTTGCTTAGAATTTCTCTTGTAAGAGAGTGCTTGTTCAAGCTTTGTGTAGAAAGCTTGATTGTTGTAACGGTTTCCTCCTAATCTGAGAATAGAGGACGAAATTCTTAGTGAATTTGGTTAAAATCCATAGTAGGAAGCTAATGTAGTGGATGTAGGCTTTGGGTTAGAAATCCGAACCACTCTAAATCTCTTGTAAATTTTCTTTATCTTTTAGCTTCCACAAAAACACCCAAAATTCAATCTTCTCCACACTTGGCAAGCAGAGGAAGGCTCAATTTTCTTTATTCTTATTCATTTGATGAGTTACAAGAAGCCTATGATGAATTGGTTTTAGAATTCAAGGCTTCAGTTTCAAAAAACAAAAAAATTGATTTCAAAATTGAGAAACGAAAATGATTTTCTTTTAAAAATTAATTTTGAGTTTGATATTAAAATCAAAGATTTCGAACATAAAATTTCAAATTTACAAGAATTGCTTCAAACCATGGAAAAAGATCATCAAAAGGAAATTGATGATCTTAAGAAAGAAAAAGATTTGATTTCCAAGGAACTTCAAAAGAAAAACAATTTAGCAAAATCAATTTTTTATGTTAGACAATCTAGTGCCCCTAGATTTTTTAATGGAAAATGTTTTAGAAGTGTTTGGGTTCTAAAAGAACTAATCACTTCAACTAAAAAGGATGAAATTGAAAAATGGATTCCTAAGGGGACTAAACTATGTGCAACTAACGTCTATGGATCCAAAGCAATTTGGATATCGAAAATTACTTAATTGTCTTGTTTAGGTGCGATGGAGATTGATCAACAAGTCCAAATTTGAGGGGGAGCTCCAAGCACACAAGGAAGAACACTTGAAGAAGGAAGTCTTCACATCCTCCCTTGAGTTCAAGTGTGGTAAAATCTAGTTGCTTTATTTGCTTAATTTGATTTATTTTTAATTCAACTAGATTATCATGAGTTGAACTAACTCTTAATGATGCTTTGAGTAAGGGGGCCAATTTTAAAAATTATCCTTTTTGTCAAATTTGTTTTAAAAACTCTCCATTGTTATGGACTTCAAAGTTTTCAAACATAGTTTGAACCATTTTTGATATAACAAAAAGGGGGAGAATGTTTTGAAAAACTGAATTTTCAAATGAATAAGGGGGAGCTTTAATTGATTTTGAATTTTAATTCTCTCATTCAAAATTTATTTCACTAAGGGGGAGAATCCCAAACAATTTTTCAAGATTGGTTTTATTATATCAAAAAGGGGGAGATTGTAGAAATATATGTGTTTTGATATAATAATTGAAAAATAGTTTTGGAGTAAATTGAAAAGATTTCAAAATGCTTTTAAGTCCAAACAACTTGAAAATATGTTTGAGGAATTCTTAAAGGGGTTTTAATGCGTTTTCTAAAGCCAAATTTTACAAAACCACCCAGGTGTTTCGATAAGACCATTTACAGTGTCAAAACGTTTCTATACAACTCTGTCTATTTGGAAACATGCTTAATCTGGCTTGGGGTTTTTACATAGCGTTTCGATAAGGGCTTCATCGTTTCGATACGCCTATGTAGCAAAGACGTCAACGGTCAAAACCCCCAATGACTATTTCCCAACGATATTTTAAATTACAGCTCAACTGTCACTCGTACCGAAATGGTTTGTAACTGTTTCGATACACCTCAATGCCATTTCGATACAGCCAGAGGCATTTCGATACGGCTTGCTGCATCAGGCTTCAATGACTAGTTCTGAAGAAGGTCGTTCCAATACGGGCTCGCCTGTTCCGATACGGATAGCTCTTGAACTACAATTAATGAGGGAAATAAAGTGTCTAACGGCTCCAATTCAATCCCAACGGTCCTCAACGACTACAAACTCATTTGGGGTATAAAAGAGACCTCCAAGCATCAAGGAAAGGTTAAGGCTTCAATTGTCAACAATATTATGATAAAAGATTGTCCCTAGACATTTATTGTATATTCCTTGTATAGACAACACTTGTGAGCTTAATTGTCAAAAGTGTTTAGGTTTTGGGTGAGTGCTTCATAGTGCAAACAAATACCTATTAGAGAGATTTCAATTTTTCTTAGAATTTCTCTTGTATGAGAGTGCTTGATCAAGCTTTGGGTAGAAAGCTTGATCGTTGTAACGATTTCCTCCTAATCCGAGAAAAGGGGACGAAAATCTTAGTGAATTTGGTTGAAATCCTTAGTAGGAAGCTAAGGTAGTGGATGTAGGTTTTGAGTTAGAAAGTCGAACCACTCTAAATCTCTAGTCAATTTTCTTTATCTTTTAACTTCCACAAAAACACCATAAATTCAATCTTCTCCACACTTGGCAAGCATCTCGGTTGTGACCATCGAGCTCAACAAGGATGAAAGGGTTGAATACCACAAGAAAAAACTTGTAAGTTTATAAAGTTCAAGATGAACTATGAAAGAGAAACACTCTCAAGTCTATATTCTGTAAAAAGTTCTGTTTTTACAATGGAATTGGGTGCCTATTTATAGGTGTAAGGCAACAGCAAATTGAATGGGCTAGACAAAGATTAAAGCCACATAATTAAGGTGTTAAAGTCTTATTAAACTTTCGTTTATACAATCTCCAATTGGCAGCCGAAAAGATTTCTATAGAAGGATGAATGTGGAAATTCTTAGGATGAATGTAGACATACATGTTGTCCACATGAAAGAATCCCTTGGGCTGCAAGCTTGGCAAAGTGTCATTTATTCTCCTTTAAAAGATGATAACGAAGCCTTTAATTGTGGGTCTTTCTTGAGCCAAAACTGATCAGATTTAAGAATGCTTAAAGTAGCTTGAATGAACTATTTACTTGATGAAATCGCCACCCTTTAAGTGGTGTAAACTCCCTTGAATGTCTTGAAAAACTTATCAGCCTTCATGTTGTGTAATTAGCTCTCTTGAGTGCCTTGAGTTGGCTGAAATCGATTGCCCCTTTAAAGTTTCTTCAAGTGCCTTCAATTGGTGGTAAATGCTTTTTTCATTCTTGAAGAAGATAATCAACCATTTTCCCAAATGAATTTCCTAACCGAAAACACATTAAACAACCATTAGATAACAACTTGTTTATTAAAGATGAGAGTAAATGTTGAACTTATTTAAATGAGCTAGTTAAATTAATGGAACTAGTTACATTGAATGAACTAGTTTACTTAAGTAATTCACACACTAAATGAACTCACAAACATAAGAAAACTAACATGCTTTAAGTGAACTAACATGCATTAATAAACTGACATGCATTAATTAAACTAACAAGCTTAAATAAACTAATATGCTTAAATGTTCTAAACAAGAATAAATTTATCAGAATATTTAAATGAACATTAAGCTTTATTTATTCATGAACACTTGCTGAAATTAAATATAAGAAAAACTCATGCAAACTAATATTAGTTAATATACTCATGTAACGATCACACGCCTAGAGCTAACGAATGCATGTAGATGTCAAATTGCATTATTCAAAGATTTGGCCAAGGTGCTAAGCTCATATTCAAAGATTCAAAATTCATATTTGAGCTCAAATTGTACATATCCTCGACTCGAGAACAATTATTTAATTGTTGCAACTTCTCCTCTGATGTGAGCAAGGCCCCAAGAAGTTTAGTGCTGGCCTGGATCACATCATCAAGCCTTCTTCTTCCCAAGATCATTGGAAGAATTTCCAACCTCTTTCACTACACCAGGATGTTTTAAAACGAATTACAACTTTGTTGAAGGAGAAAAGCCAACTAAAACTTACTCTTAAGCTGGAAAACAAGATTGACTATTTCTTTAACCATTTTCCTCCAACCCCCCCCCCCCACTAAACCCATATTTCTCTTGCACCATCATTCTTGATGAAACTTACCTCAAAATGTAGATCATTGGAAGCTGATAACAACACCCTTAACTAGAATTCTGAGGTTCCCACTTCAAAACACAAAGAATGGACCTTTAGGCTTTGGTTCTTGGGAGGAAAATGATAAAGAGAGAGGGAGAGAGAGATAAGTAAAGCAAGACAAGGTGATTTCACCTTCTTCACTTTTGTGCAGAAATTAAACAGCCAACTCAAGGCCCAAGTCCAACAACTAAGAGGGAGCCAAGTAAGGCTCACATAGGTATTCAAAAGGCCAAACTCTCAGCCCAAAAAAAGTCCACAGTTCAGGTTTAAACCGACTCGCAGATTTTTAAATTCGGGTCGTTACATTGTTTGGAATCAACTCTCGAATATCATTATCCAAATATTTCATCTATCGGAACTGCAACAATACGTACATAATAAAAAAATTTGGTCGCTTACAGATTCTGGCCCAATCCGCATGTCTTTTCCCCGAATCAAACCCACTAGCACGAGTGTTCGAGCCTAAATTCTGCTCAATATCTTTCGCCCTAGAGACCAAAACATCAAACTCGGTGTAATCAGAATCAAACATATAAGTATTCACATCCCTAGTCAAATCATAACAGAAGCGCTCACACCGTTCTCTCTCACTAGGAATCAACTCGGGAGCATATTGGCTCAACCTCACAAACTGGACCTCATATTCTGACACCGTCTTACCACCTTGAATCAAATTCATAAATTCCATCTTCTTTTCATCCTGATATCAGGCTCCTAGGTACTTCTTCCTAAAGGTTGTTCTAAAGAATTCCCAAGTTACACCCGCCTCCGACATACCCGAAATAACGGTAGTCCACCAAGCATATGCATCTCTCTGAAGCAAGGAGACAACACAACCCAACTTACGAGTGTCTGAGCGCTCATCTGACCTAAGATTCGTGTAGTGCTCTCGAGCCAAGCCTCTAAACCCTTAGGACTCAAACCATGAAACTCAACTCTGCCCAAACTACAAAGTCTCTTAAGGGGCAAACTAGTCCCCGCACCCTAGGGTTGTGCTGCATCATGTATACCAGCTAAATCTGTCTAAAAATCCCCGACTATGGTCTGAATCAAATGAGTCGGGTCCGGACCTGCCTGGCCTTCACCTGCATGAGCACCATTACCCCCAACATTCGCCCCAGCCTGAGGTACATCATCTTCGACATCCGCTCCATTACCATCGGGAGGAGGAGGAGGAGGAGGAGGCACAACCCCGGGTGCCTAGTCACCCGCTCTAGGCCTTCCCCCCGATCTCACTATAACGAAGATAAAATCTAAAATAATAAACATAACACACAAAAAAACATTGGGTCAGCAAGGGCAAGGATCCAAGTGCTTAAGCTCTTTTTACCAAAACCATTTTCCAATAACAATACCTAGTAATGGGGACGCTCGACTACACTTCAACCAACAACAAGAACGAGAAAACATGCTTTCACACACCGTGCAATGGCAAACAAACCAACTTACCTGACTTACCTTCTCGAGAGACCTCGTAACCGAGGCTCTGATACCACCAAATGTAACCCCCTCATCTCGGCCTAGCCAACAAACCAAACCGAATGGGTTACACGGGGAAAACCGAAGCGAAACCGGCTAAGCCTCACTCCGATTAGCAACCTTATTTTTTTCATTTTATTAATCTTGTCTAAAAGTCACATTTAAACCTATGTGTGAAGGCAAACAACAGAAAAACGAACACGGATACAAACATAGCAGGGCTTAAAGGTAACTTAACCTTACCAAGTAGTTATTAGTCAAGTTTCGTACAAACGAGGCAAAACCATCACAAATGATACATATAAACTCATTTAGGAAGCATACAAGCACTAGGGACTAAAACGTAACATTTGGAAACATTCAAATATGCCATTTAACCGTCTTAACTACCTGTGTTTCAAAATAGGAGTACCGTTCCGAAATGCGGGCTCTCATTCAAAAAGCAATATTAGGTCATTCCAGAATGTCTCACCCTGGTTCCGAAACGACAGCCTCCAATGGCAAAACGTACCGAAACGACACCACCCCTGTCTCGATACAGGTACCCCAAAAGGTTGGTCGTTCCGAGACAACACCAGACGTTCCGAAACGCTTGGGCACAGATTTCCCAAAAATGCAATTTGGCATCGCCAAACGTTCCCAAACTTACCCCGAAAGACCACAAACCACATGGCAATATATTAAACAAACAATCTAGAGGCACAACACCCTAAAGACAAGCTTCAAACATGCATACACGCAAATATGAATCTCAAACCCAAAATTTCATAAGTACACTTTAGTTCAAAAACACCAACAAGTCAAAACACATAGCAACTAACCCAATGCCATAACAAGCCTCAACATAGCATGGTATCAACATTCAAAACATGTTAGCATCAAAAACAACTACAAAGGAGTTTGGACACCAACTCCCAAACACAAAAGTCTAGCATTCTCATTGCCTAAGTATTATTACAACCATAAAAACCATAATCTGAGCTAGCATAGAACTCCAAGACTCCTCCCTTACCCCACTTGCCTTCCGAAGCCACTAATGATCTGCATTGTTGGAAAAGAGCGTAAGCTTAAAAGCATAGTGAGTGGAGCTCAAAATCACAACAACAACAATGCAGTTCAAACATATATTTTAGTTTAAAGACAAAATCATTTAGAAAGGGAGATACGATAATCCAAAAGCACAAACAAAACATGGTGTGCACATGCACAACCATTTCCAGTGGGACTACACATCACTGTTCACAACAACTAGCATGATTCCAGTGGGACTACACATCACCGTACTCATCTACTAGTCACTACCGGTGGGACTACACATCATCGTATTCAACAACATACTTTCCACTAACCATCACGTGATGCTTTGACAACAACTACGACAACACAACAACATTAAAAATGAGATAAAAGTAATTGCATTTCAACCAACAACGTGTATAAACACATACACCGACACTTAACGAAACAAGGCAAGAAACAAATACACTTACACTTGGGTTTAGGTTGGCCCCTAAGGCTCCACCCAAACCCCAAGAAACCTTCTTTGAACACTTTAAAGCTTAGAAACAATTTCCACTCACCAGCCAACACACAAACACTATCCAAGATGCCGATTCAAGCCTCTAAACTACCCGATTCGCGTCCACAAAGCCCAAATCCGTTTCCACTACTTTAGGCAACCAAAAACAGAACATTAAGATGCTAATATACTCACAAACATAGCAGCAACTCGAAACTCAACATTGTTGCAACAAAACACATCGATTCGAGCCCAAATTTCACCCAAAACATATTCAATTCAGCCCCAAACTACTTGCAGCCAATCCTAAATAATTTATCATAAAAAATCTATCTTTTAACATACAAAACATCAATCCAAAGCTACCAAACCATCAGTGTCATTTAGACCCAAAATCCATCTAAAAACTCAAGATTTCCTACTTCCAAAGTTTCCCACAATACCCATTTCGGGTTTCCTATAACAACCCATCATTTCCATGTTATTCTATAAATAAGATAAAATTAAAAACACATTTAAACCCAGCCACAACCAACCCCAACGAAAATCCCATAAACTCCCTTCCACTTCAAACCAAACTTTAAAATCAAAACAAATTTAAACCATTGGTTTTTGCAAAAATCCTAATATCTACAACTCAAGGAAGATAAAACCAAGTTAAAGAATCAATTACCTTGAAGAAATCGCTTGGATAGAAAGCTAGGAGCAATGGAATAGTGAAATGGGGTTTTGGGGAGGTTTAACGTGAAAATGGTTTTGGGGAAAACCAAAGAGAAACCTATTAAGGCCTCACCCCACAATTGTCTTCCTTGAAGAAATCAATTCCCTTTTATCCAAAAGCTTTAAAATTGGTTTACTTTAAATTGTTTCCCCACAATTAGCTTAACCCGAACCAGCTTAACCACACCCGATTATCTCCCAGGACCCAAACTCGGGCGTTATAGGTTCTGAAACGTTTCAAGAGTGTTTCGATACGGGCTGGCATTCTGAAACCCTCGAGACAGTTTCGATACGCTCGTATCGGTACGGTCTCTGAGCGTATCGAAACGACCTCTTAAGGTTGACTTGGGATTTTTTACCGTTGAAGACGTATCGATACGAGCCCGAGCGTATCGATACTGCCTATTTTAAAATTGTACAAGTAGCCTCAGAAGCTCGTTTCGAGTGGTTCTAGCTCGTGTTTTACATTTCCACTACTAGTCTCTTCACATAGGTTTTAAAATGACATTTAGACAATATTAAATTATAATAGTTATAAAAAAATAAAATTATGGTTACTAATCGGGGTGAAGCCTTAATAGGTTTCTCTTTGGTTTTCCCCTTGAAACCCGTTCGATGCGGTCTGGTGGCTAGGTCGGGTCGAGGGGGTTACATTTGTTGGTATTAGAGCCTAGGTTCGCTGAGTTTCCACAAAGCTGAAAGGTAAGTGAGGTAAGTCTTATTGTGTATGGTTGTTGGTTGTTATGCACAGTGATTCTAAGCATGCTAATGGTTTTCTTTTGTGTTGGTTGGGAGATAGTTAAAGGCACCCATTGCTAGTATACTGTTAATGTAAGTGGTTTTAAGTTTGAAGACTTGAGCGACTTGGACCTTGTTCCTTGCTAACCCCAAATCATTTAACTTGTGTGTATTGTTTAGTTTTGCACCTGTTAGCATGATGAGACCGAGAGGAAGGCCCGGAATGGATAATCCGAGGGTTGAGCGGATTGAGAATGTTGAGGATGTGCAAGGGGAAACTTACATCCTTCTCCTCCTCCGGGTGGTGGTGGAGCGAATGTCAGAGGTGTTGGACCCCATGTTGGTCAGTGATAGGCTTGCATTGAAGTGAATCCATTGATTCAGGCTATAGTCGGGGCTATTCAGATAGTTGTAGCATGTGATCGGGTTGAAGCACCGCCTCAAGGTGTAGGTTCTGGTCTGCCATTAGAACGACTTCGTAGCTTGGGCGGAGTCGAGTTTCGGGGATTCACCCGAGGGTTCAGAGGCATGGTTTGAGAGCTCAGTTCATATATTTGGACAAATGGAATGCTTTGATGCATGTAAGCTAGGTTACATCATCTCTTTGCTTCAAGGAGATACCTATACTTGGTTGACTACCATCACAATAGGTATGCTAGAGGCCGAGGTTACTTGGTAATTCTTTAGGACTGCTTTTCCTAAGAAGTATCTAGGTCCGATACATAGACGAGAAGAAGAGAGAGTTCATGGCTCTAGTTCAGGGTAGCATGACCGTGTCAGAGTATGAGGTACAGTTCGTACGTCTTAGTCAGTACGCTTCTGAGTTGGTTCCTACTGAGAGGGAACGATTTGAGCATTTTCGATATGGTTTGATCCAGAAGGTGAAGACCTACAAGTTGGCTTATGACTATATGGATTTTGATGTATTGGTCGCTAGGGCCAAGGACATTGAACAATCTTCTGGACTTGTTGATCGTAGAGGTAAATCTAGTTCAGGGAAAGGACCGCCGAGTGGCATAGTGATCGTGCCAAGAGGCACAAAGATAGGAGACTCCATCATGATCATAGGCGTGGAGGTGGTAATCCGGGACGAGGCCATCATGGCCAAGTGGCTGAAAATTGTACTCCTAAGTGTACCAAGTGTGGTAGACGTCATTTTGGCGAGTATCGGGGGCACTTATGGCTCATATTGGAACTGCTGGTCTCGAGCGCACTTGAAGCGTGATTGTCCACATCCGGCTAGGGATGGACAGGCTCCTGCACGAGCTATCGAGCATCATCGAGGCCGAGGGCGCAATCGAGGTAACTTTCAGCCTAGGAATGATGGTTAGAGGAATGTAGCTTAAGTTGTGGCAGTTCAGTCCGAGAGAGATGGACCGGCTATAGTGTATGCACGTTGTAAGGATAGGAATGGCACATATGTGATTGCAGGTAATTTCTCGTTACAGTCTTTGACTTTGCTTTCTTTGATTGATTTCGGCTCTACACATTCATATATATTGAGTAAGCATGCGAAGCTGTTAGATATTCCGGTCGAGATATTAGATGTGGGTATGAGTGTCACGAGTTCTTTTGGTGAGACAATTGTAGTTAGAAAGATATACATAATATGTCCTTTGATGGTTCAGGGTCATGTTTTTCCTGTGGATATGATGGAACTGTCGTTTTATGGTTTTGATGTAATTTTGGGCATGAATTGGATTATAGAACATAGGGCTAAGTTAGATTTTGAGACAAAGCGTGTGTCCTTGAGGCTTTCAGATGATTATGAGGTAGTAGTAGTGGGCGAGAACGTTAAGTTCTTGTCCAATGTTGTTTCAGCTTTAGAGGCTCAGAAGTAATGGATATTGGTTGTTAGGCATACTTAGCCTATGTTATGTATCCAAATATGAGTGAGGCATGACCGTAAGATATCATAACTGTTTGTGAATTTCTAGAGTTATTTCTTGAAGAATTGTCTGGTTTACCACCTGATAGAGAGGTGGAGTTTGCTATAGAGACTTATGCTAATGCTGCTCCAGTATCGATTACTCCGTGTCGAATGGCTCCTAAAGAAGTGAAAGAGTTGAAGATACAACTTCAGGAACTGGTGTACCGAGGGCTCATTTTTCTGAGTATTTCACCTTTAGGTGCACTAGTGTTTTTTGTGAAAAAGAAAGATGGGAGTTTGAGGATGTGTATCGATTACCGACAGTGGAATAAGTTGACAGTGAAGAACAAATATCTTTTGCCGAGGATTGACGACATGTTTGATCACTTGAGAGGTGCTTTAGTGTTTTCAAAGATAGATTTGAGATCCAGTTATTATTAGTTGAAGGTAAGAGATCAAGATGTACCAAAGAAAACTTTCCGCACTCGTTATGGACATTATGAATTCTTAGTGATTCCCTTTGGTTTGACAAATGCACCAACATATTTTATGGATATGATGAATAGGATGTTTCATGAGTACTTGGATCATTTTGTGGTAGTATTCATTGATGATATCTTAGTGTAATCTCGTACAGAGGAGGATCATGAAGCATTTGCGTTTGATATTGCAGAAATTGTTAGACAACCAGTTGTATGCCAAGTTGAGCAAATGTGAGTTTTGGATCGAGGAAGTAGTCTTCCTATGCCATATTGTATCAGCCGAGCGAATCCGAGTGGATCCTAAGAAAGTTGAAGCAGTTGTGAATTAGAAGCAACCAAAGTCTGTGACTGAAATTCGTAGTTTCTTAGGCTTGGCCGGTTACTATAGACGTTTTGTTGAGGGTTTCTCAAAGGTTGCAGCTCCTTTGACTAAATTGCTACAGAATGATGTATGGTTTGAGTGGACCAATGCAAAACAACAAGCATTTGAGAAATTGAATGAAGCCTTGACAAAAGCTCTTGTTTTGATTCAGCCCATGTCAGGGAAAGAGTTCGTAATCTACAATGATGCATCGTATGTTGGCTTAGGTTGTATGCTTATGCAAGAGGGAAAAGTAGTGACCTATGCGTCTAGATAGTTGAAGACTCATGAGCGCAATTACCATACACACAACATAGAATTGGTTGTAGTGTTTTTTCTTTGAAAATTTGGAGACATTACCTTTACGGCGAGAAATGCACAGTGTACACCGATCATAAGAGCTTGAAGTATTTGATGGTGTAGAAGGAATTGAACCTTCGACGGCGTAGATGGTGTTGCGTGTAAAAGTGTCTATTGCAATGTAGTGCAAGTGTATACGACGCAAGTAGTAAAGTGATACTGAAGTATCGGATATCGTCTCCACAGAGACTGGGCTAATAGCTTCACCTTGGATTACTGCAGGAGAAGAAAAAGAATAGTTTAAATTGTTTGTCACGAAAATAATAAAGAGAACTGGAATTTAAGATTAAAGAAATCAAGATAGAGAGAATGGGCTGGTATTGAATTGCTCAGTAGTATAGGTGTTGCAAAGTCAAAGAATATATGTTCTGTCGTCGTCCCTGTCGCGGCAGCACCCGTCGCGACAGTGGTATGTTGATAGTCGCGACAGTGATCACACAACTCTATACTTCAAGCTTGGCAAGAATCGCTGCTATGCCTTGGTCTATCCCTAGGTCCAAGTCTATCGATGAACACGTCTTTGATGATACCTCCCAGCGTGAATCGAAGGATGAACATCGATGTTGTTGAATTCTTCCTTAGCCACTTAACCTCGTCCTATCCCTAGGTCCGAGATAGTTCAACCATAAACTGGAGAACCCGCGCTTATTCCTTTTGTATACTTAACTCTCCCGATATTAAGTAAATAGATAATCTCTCCGTGCTCTCCCGATACTCTTGCAAGATGTTGAAAACCAGAATAAGCGAACTTGTAGTCTATTTTATTGAACAGAAAATTCCTAAAACAAATGCAATCCTTGCAACTACTTTACAAATCAACCCGTGGCCCTAAGGGAAGTTTAGAACATTTTGAGAAGGGGAAAATGGCTAGGGTTTTGGGAAGAAGGCTAGAGATGAAGATGATGTCCTCTCCTAGGTCGAATTACATGCCTTTATATAGGCCTTGGGTTCAAGTTTTCTAATATGGCAAGAATACAAGTTTAAATTAAAGTACAGATATATTAAAGACTAAATCTTCAGAGCATAAGTCTTTAATGCATCCTTCCTTCTTGCTTGGAGTTTCTTCCTTAAACTTTGGGCTTGGCCTTCATTCTGATCTAGGGCTTGGAAAAATATAAGGGTGCTCCACGACAGACGGGCTTAATTTTCTCTTTCTGTCGAGGCCCACTTTGCTTCTTCTCCTCAATTCTGCTGTCGTCCTTGGCTGCCACAGCAGCGGCTATGGCAGCATCGTCCTCCTCGTCTGCACATCCAGTTCCAACTCTACTGCATCACTGCCCAGCGTCTGCTGCTTCATCTGCTACAACAGCTACCTGCAAAAACAACCAATTTCAGTAGAAACTATGCCATTTAATATATTTGTGATGTATAACTGAAATCTAACCTAAATGCAATGAATTATGCTTGAATGCAGCAGAAATATGGGTTAAATATGGGGTAAATTATAGAACTTTTACACACTCAACACACCCCCAAACTAAAGTTTTTGCTTGCCCTCAAGCAATTCAAACCTAAAAGAAAAACAGAATTTTTTTTGCCTTAAAACAATGAACTTTTCCTTACCTACCATTCATTCCCTATTGTGATCAACACCTTGTCGGATAATTCAGGATTCGTCCGGAACCTTGCTATAATTCTCGTGTTGTGTGTGCATGCTTGTGAACAATTATATGCCAAGACTCTCTTAGTTTCACTAGAATAGTTAAGCCTCTAACTTGAATTTTTTATGCCAAATTTCATTATTTTAGAAGCAATTCTTAGGCTCCTTTAGTTCAGACTCGATTTTATTTTCTCAAGCTTAAGTTTGACTAGAGCTGGTTTCGGGCACCTCTAGCTAACTTCCTAGAGCCGGTTTTGGGCACCTCTAGGTGTATTGAGTCTATTTTTCTTAACTTCTTTTCCTAGAGCCAGTGTTAGGCACCTTTAGGGGCAACTCAAGTGCTAAGCTTCCTATTCTAGTTTACTAGTAGAGTTCTAGGCAGTATAAAAGTCACAAATGGTGTTTAAGTTTCAGAACTATAGTAAGGCTCTAAACTGCTCCTAAAACTATCCTAAAGGCACTGCCACGACAGAGGTTGTCACGATAGGTAAGTTCAGTTCAAAGACTTAAGCCAAAATTTTCATTTTTTTAATCAAAAAAATAAACTAAGTAAAAGACACAATTTTTTAAACTTAAAACAACTCCATTAATGGATGGATGCCACCCCCAAACTCGAGGGTTGCATTGCCCTCAATGCAAATGACACATGAGACAAAAGAAAATATATCACAAAACACAAAAAAGAGGCAGACAGCAAAATAAGTTAAGGAACTTAAAATTTAGGCGCTATCGTCGCTGCTGCTGCTGCCGCTGCTAAGCTGGATCTGCCGACGGGCAGTGACCTTCTTGACTGGTGATGGCTGGCGGATGGGAGAGGCAGATGTATTCTTTGTTTTGGCCTCCCTTGGTGGTTGAATACGGGTAGGGGAGATATGAGGGGTTTCTCTACTACTTGAACCTCGGAGCTACTACTGCTCTCGCTGATGATGCTGCTGTCTTCTTCTTCCTTTCTACTGCCATTTTCTGCCGCTTCTCCGGTGTAAATTCTTTGGATAAATTCCTCTTGACAGAGGGTTCACCGTCAGATTCTTCCCAAACTGAGGAAGAGGAGAAACCTGCTATATAGGCGTCGAGTTCAGGCGAAGGCATCTTTCTCTTGGTTCCTCGGGCAGAGGTGTCCGCTGTGCGGCTGCCGCCTGCAACTGTTGTGGCAGGGGTCGGTGTGGATGCAGCAGATGGCATTTTGGGCGTGGCAGCAGGTGTAGGGGTATGTGCAGGGGTGGGGGCAGCAAAATACGGATTGGGGAAAGTAGGGAACACAACATCGGGGAAATTTAAAGAAGTATGGATGAAATGTATCGTGGCAGTGGTGAAGTCTCGGATGAAACTCATGAGGCAGAGCTGTCATTCCTCCAGTTTTTGTATGGCAAAAAGGATCTGGGAGAAGGTTTCGGTTGGAGGTGCTGCTGCTGTAGGCAGCCAGGGCTCTGTGGCAACAGGCTCGGTGTCGGTGGGTTCTGTCGGCTCTGCTACAGTGGCAGTAGGGTCGAAAGACGACAGCGGTGTGGCAGCAGTGAGTTCCATCAGGCTGAGTATATTTCTCTCTGTCCAGCCCTTCCCTTGGACTCGTGAATCTATGGCAGCTTCTGGTACATGATGGCCGCGACAGAGGGCGGTGATGAGATAAGGGAAGAAGAGTGGTTCTGTCGGCCGGTATGCACATTCCAATATACTCAGCCTGATGGAACTCACTGCTAACGTTAATTGGCCTCTCGTTTAAAATAGAATGGATGAGGGCTAACCTCGGTTGGTCGACGATTGTGTTGTGCGAGGAGGGCTTAATTCGCTTTTTGATGAAGGCGTTCCACAGTTTGGCCTCCGAGGTGAGTTGGACTCTCTTCACCATCCTTGGGTTTTTCGGATCAGTGTTCCACTGTGTACCTTCATCTGTGACTTCTGCCATCACAGCGTCGTAGTCGGCAGGCTCTAGACTCTCAAGAAATTGCTGGTGGCCATCTTCGTTTCTGCCCACATAGAATCCATAGAGAGTGTTGATGTACTCGGGCTCGAAGGGCACCTCTCTCCCTCTTACTGTGACTGCTGTTGCGTTCCTGCTGCCGATGGCAGTATAAAAAACTTGGACAAGAGTCACGTTCATCTCCTCTGGCTGTTCTGCGAATATCTGCCAATGCAGGGCTCTGATTTTCTTAGCTATGAATGGATGCAGTCCTAGGTTCCCCGTTTTCGACGTGTAAATAAAACCCTTCTCCTCCCACATATCACGGATCTGGAAGGATCGTGGAGTTGATGCTGCTGGGGCAGATCCTGAAACAGCACTTCGACGGGTGTTTCTAGAAGACATGTTGCAAGGATTGTGTAAGAAAAATGAAAGCAAATAAAAATTCTTAGAGAAAACAAGTAGAAAGAGTAGAAGTGAGTGAAAAATGAATGGTAAAACGGGATTTTCCGCGTCTGTCGCGGCATCTGTAACGGCAGGCTCCAAAGTTGGGCTTCTTGGGCTGATGGAAAAATGGTGGGCTGAATTCACTTCTCTTCTTCTCCTTGTTTTCTTTATTTCCTAAAAATAATGAAAATAAAATTTTAGTTCCTAAAAATAAAATAATTCTAATTACCTAATAAATAATAAATAAAAATAAAACTTAGGTTAAATTAGGGATGCCAGGAGGGGCATCTCCTAAGGTAACCACTTCCTGCATTCTTGGGGCTTCAGTCCCCTGATAATGCTTCAATCGTTGTCCATTGACTTTGAATTGGTGCCCGTCTTTTAAAGATCTGATCGTTATGGCACCATGGGGAAAAACTTGCACCACTTGGAAAGGGGCAAACCATCTAGATTTCAGCTTCCCTGGGAAGAGTTTCAACCTAGAGTTAAATAACAACACAAGCTGCCCTGGGCAGAACTGTCGTGGCAGCAACTTCTTGTCATGCCACTTCTTGGTCTTGTCCTTGTAGTTTCTTGCGTTGTCATAGGCCATTGTTCGAATTTCTTCAATTTCGTTCAGATGAAGTAGCCTTTTCTGCCCCGCTTTTTCCAAGTCCATATTAACTGCCTTGATGGCCCATTATGCTCTGTGCTCAATCTCAACAGGTAAATGGCATGTTTTCCCATAAATTAGCCGATAGGGGGACATTCCCAATGGAGTTTTGAATGTTGTCCTGTAGGCCCATATTGTCGAAGTGCCTCCCTTCATCACTGATTATCGCCTTAGGGATGTCGAATCTGGAAAAATGTTTTATGCAAAAACCTCTAAACCGTCTTGGCGTCGTTTTTCTGAGTGGCGATTTCTTCAACCCATTTAGACACATAGTCCACTGCCAGGAGGATATATAAGTTCCCACATGAAGTTGGGAATGGTCCCATAAAATCTATACCCCAAACATCGAAGATTTCGACTTCAAGAATATTTTGCAGCGGCATCTCGTGTCTCCTTGAGATATTTCCAGTCCGTTGACACTTGTCACAGTTTTTGTAGAATGTTTGAGCATCCTTGAACAGTGACGGCCAGTAAAATCCCGACTGCAAAACCTTGGCAGTAGTTTTGTTACCTCCTAAGTGTCCTCCATACGGTGAAGCATGACAGTGATGTAGTATAGCTTCCTGCTCATCCTGTGGTACACATCTCCTTATAACCTGATCTGCACAAATTTTGAAAAGAAGAGGTTGTCCCAATAATAATGCTTAACATCATTTTGGAACCTCTTCCTAGCTTGATAATTAAGGTGAGGAGGAGTTATTCCGCTAACTAAAAAATTAACAAAATCCGCATACCAGGGGAGTTCAGAAAACTTACCTGCCACCATTGCTGCCGCGGCAGTTCTTGTGGCAGCAAACAGCTGCTCGTCCGGGATGGTCTCCAGTATGTGTGTTTCGTCTGCTGGGAGACTCTTTCCCTTCTCTAACCTTGACAAGTGATCTGCAACTTGATTCTCTGTCCCCTTTTTGTCCTTGATTTCAAGGTCGAACTCTTGCAATAGCAGAATCCAACGTATCAGTCTAGGCTTTGCATCCTTTTTAGTGAACAGATACTTCAATGCAGAGTGGTCTGTGTGGACTATGGCCTTCATTCCAAGTATGTAAGAACGGAACTTGTCAATTGAGAATACCACAGCTAATAGTTCCTTCTCTGTGGTAGTGTAGTTCACTTGGGTGTCGTTCAGTGTTTTGCTGGCATAGCATATGACATGGAAGAGCTTGTCTTTCCTCTGCCCAAGTGCTGCCCCGACAGCATAGTCACTCGCATCACACATAATCTCGAATGGCAGTTTCCAATCTGGTGGTTGTACTATTGGGGTTGTTACCACTTTTTCTTTCAGAACCTTGAATGCCTCAGTACATTCAGCGTTGAAGTCGAAGGGACAGTTCTGCTCCAGAAGATGGCATAAGGGTTTGGTGATCTCTAAAAAGTTTGCGATGATCCTCCGATAAAAACCAGCATGGCCTAAGAAACTTCTGATTCCCTTGACTGTGGTGGGTGGCGGCAGCTTTTCGATTACCTCGATCTTAGCTCTGTCGACTTCTATGTCGCGGCAGCTAATTTTATGGCCAAGGACTATCCCTTCATCCACCATGAAGTGACACTTTTCCCAGTTCAATACCAAATTTGCTTTTTCACATCTCTCGAGCACCTTCTGCAGGTTGCCTAGGCAGCTTTCAAAGTTGTCTCCAAAGACTGAAAAATCATCCATAAATATTTCTAGGAAATCCTCCACCATATCGGAGAATATTGCCATCATGCACCTTTGAAAGGTGGCTGGTGCATTACAAAGTCCAAATGGCATCCTCCTAAAAGCATAAGTACCGTATGGGCATGTGAACATCGTCTTTTCTTGATCTTCCGGTGCGATGGCTATTTGATTATAACCTGAGTAACCATCAAGAAAACAATAGTAAGGCTTACCCGCTAATCTATCAAGCATTTGATCAATAAAGGGTAAGGGGAAGTGTTCCTTCCGGGTAGCTTTGTTAAGCTTCCAGTAGTCCATACAAACCCTCCAACCAGTCACAGTCCTGGTTGGGATTAGCTCGTTTTCTTCGTTGGTTACCACGGTTATTCCTCCTTTCTTGGGAACGCACTGCACCGGGCTCACCCACTTGCTATCCGAGATGGCATAGATTATTCCAGCATCTAGCCATTTTATGATCTCCTTACGAACCGCTTCTCGCATGGCATCGTTCAGACATCTCTGTTCATCAATGGTCGGCTTATGATCATCCTCTAAGAGAATTTTGTGCATGCATAATACCGGACTGATGCCTTGGATATCAGCGATTGTCTATCCAATAGCCTTCTTGTGCTGCTGCAGCATCCCTATTAGCTGTTGTTCCTGTTCCTGCATCAACTTGGAAGAGATGATTACGGGCAACGTATCATTTAAACCATGGAAAACATATTTTAGCTGCCCTGGCAGGGGCTTAAGATCTAGAACAGGGGGCTCAACAGTTGATGGCTTTTGAATTATATGGTTGTCCGAGGTATAGTTTAAGGGTTCGAAAAACTTACCTGGACGATGGCCTATCCAATTTACCTCCTCCTGATCTTCAGTATCAGATGTCTCAGATTCTGAGGAACTGCTGTCGTCGGTGCTGTCGTGACAGTCTTCTAAATGGTTGTTGTGGCAGTGGCCAATATTGATGTCGTGGCAGCCCGACCTGATGCAGGGTTGGTCAAGAGTGATTTCAGTGATGGCCTTGCACTCTTCTTCTGCATCAGCCTGTTTCATTGCTTGGAGAAAATTCAGCTTGATCTCTTGATCGTTCACTCTCATTGTGAGTTCTCCTTTTTCCACATCAATCAGTGATCTTCATGTGGCTAAGAAGGGTCGCCCCAGGATGATTGGTGCGTTTTCATCTACTTCACAATCTAAGACAAGAAAGTCAGCAGGAAAACTAAACTTATCCAACCTTACCAGAATATCTTCAATTTTTCCTTCTGGATGAACGTAAGAGCGGTCTGCCAGCTGCAGTAATACTATTGTGGGCCGAGCTTTTCCAATACCTAATTTCTAAAAAACAGATTTGGGCATTAAATTTATTCTAGCACCAAGATCACAAAGTGCCTTACCCACAAATTTGTCTCCGATTATGCATGGTATGATGAAGCTCCCAGGATTCTTCTTCTTCTAGGGTGGATGCTTGTGCAGAATACTCATGCATCCTTCTGTCATCTTAACCGTTTCAAATTCCCCAAGTCTAGATTTCTTTGACATGGCATCCTTGAGAAATTTGGCATAACCAGGCATCTCCTTTATGGCATCCAACAGCGGAATATTAATATGGACCTGCTTAAAAATATCATAAATTTTCTTAAGTTGAGATTCCTGTTTGAATTTCTGTAACCGCTGAGGAAAAGGAGGTGGAGGACGATAATTAGCAATACGTCCTTCCCACTGCATTCGGATCTGAGGAGGTTTTGGTTCATCATCTTTCTCCTCTATCCCTTCTGCTGTCGTGACAGGCTCATCGGCAGCAGGCTGTTTGTTACCTGTCGGGGTAGCTTCCTCGACAGTCGATTTCAAGGCCGATTCCTTAACTGATTCAGCTTCCTTCTCTGGCCCTGATAATTTCTTCCCATTCCTAGTAGTGATGGCTTTACACTACTCATGTGTGGGATGTCTAGCGTTTTTAGTATAGCTAGGAAATCCTCCATTCTACCTTGGTTTAATATGTTAGGAAACCTGACCCATCTGTGTCTCCAATGATTTCAGAGTAGCTTCATGATTGGTCATCCGCATCTCTGTTTTGTCCATGAATGTCTCCGTCTTCTTGACAAAGTGATTCATGTTCTCAATGTAGGTTCCGGTTTGAGACATACATTTAGCCAAAGTTTGTTCCAGTATACTAGTTGTGGCAGCTGGTGGATGTTGCTGCTGCTGTTGCGGTTGCTGTCGAGTCAGTAACCTAGGTCCTCCCTGGTTCTGAGTATTCTGTGCTTGAGGATTCGGGGCATTGTTTGGATTGATCCAAGAGAACTTGGGATCCTTTCTCCAGTTGGGATTGTAGTTGTTGGAATTATAATTCTATTTATTGTAGTTCCCAACATACATCCCTTCTTCTAACTGTAATGGACATTCCTTCGAACTGTGATTTCCATCGCAAGTTTCGCATACCTCTTCAGCAGAGTAGACAGGCTGTGAATCTTCTTTCAAGAGCTTTTTCATTGCCTTAGTGAGATATGCCACTGGTGATTTTAACGAACTGTCGACCTCATAATCTTTTATAGCTAGAACTCGTTTACCCCCTCTTCTTGCTGTAGGAAACTGTTCCTCATTCTTCGCCAGATTTTTCAGTACTGCCATTGCCTCATCTGGATCTTTGTCCAGCAGTAATCTATTTGCTGCTGAATCAATTCTTATACGGGTTTGTAAATTGGCAGCATTATAGAATTTGGTTACCAGGTTCCAAAAAGGGAATTCATGCATCGGGTAGCTCCTTAGAAGAGTGGTAAATCTTTCCCAGGCCTCGTGCATTGGCTCGTCATCTTCCTGTTGAAAAGTAGCAATTTCGTTACGTAATCGCTCAGATAAGTGTGAAGGATTGAAACGAGACAAAATTTCACGAGTTAAATCTGCCCAAGTTCGAATTGAACCCGGCGTTAGTTTATTCTACCAAGTCTTTGCCCTGTCCCTCAATGAATGAGGAAATAACCGAAGCCTCAGTATCTCCGGATTAACTCATGGTAGTCTAAACGAACCATAGATTTCCTGGAACATTTTCAGATGCTCCCTAGCATCCTCTATAGCAGCACCACTAAATTGGCCAGCGTTGTTAATCATGCTGAACATAACAGGTTTCAGCTCAAAGTTGTCAACGTCAACGCCTGACAGGGTTGTCTCTAGTTCTACATGATCATTAAGCATGTAGTCTCGGCATGACCGGCGTGTGGCAGCGACAGGAAGGTCGACTGGTGGATTGTTCCCTCCGTCTCCGACATGATTTACATTATCCTGCAGATTCCTTTGGTTGTTCATGGCCTCTAACTGTTCTTCAAGGTATTCGTTTCTGACTAGTACGAAGCGAAGTCGGTTCCTAAGATTGCACAAGCGTTCAATTTCAGGATCTAATGGATACTAAGGTTCCTCTCCTCATCTCGATCTGCGCATAAATAGAAGACCTTGTGAAAAGCAAAAGTTGAACAATCCAAGATAAAACAGAAAAATGAAAATAATGCTGTAAAAGGTAGGGTAAAGTTATGTTGCCAGTCCCCGGCAACGGCGCCAAAAACTTGTTGCGTGTAAAAGTGTCTATCGCAATGTAGTGCAAGTGTACACGACGCAAGTAGTAAAGTGATACGGAAGTATCGAATATCGTCTCCACAGGGACTGGGCTAATAGCTTCACCTTGGATTACTGCACGAGAAGAAAAAGAATAGTTTAAATTGTTTGTCACGAAAATAATAAAGAGAACTGGAATTTAAGATTAAAGAAATCAAGATAGAGAGAATGGGCTGGTATTGAATTGCTCAGTAGTGTAGTTGTTGCAAAGTCTAGGAATATCTGTTCTGTCGTCGTCCCTGTCACGGCAGCACCCGTCGCGGCAGCGGTCTGTTGATAGTCGCGGCAGCGATCACACAACTCTGTACTTCAAGCTTGGCAAGAATCCCTGCTATGCCTTGGCCTATCCCTAGGTCCAAGTCTGTCGATGAACACGTCTTTGATGATACCTCCCGGCGTGAATCGAAGGATGAACACCGATGTTGTTGAATTCTTCCTTAGCCACTTAACCTCGTCCTATCCCTAGGTCCAAGATAGTTCAACCATAAACTGGAGAACCCACACTTATTCCTTTCGTATACTTAACTCTCCCGATATTAAGTAAATAGATAATCTCACAATGCTCTCCCGATACTCTTGCAAGATGTTGAAAACCAGAATAAGCGAACTTGAAGTCTATTTTATTGAACAGAAAATTCCTAAAACAAATGGAATCCTTGCAACTACTTTACAAATCAACCCGTGGCCCTAAGGGAAGTTTAGAACATGTTGAGAAGGGGAAAACGGCTAGGGTTTTGGGAAGAAGGCTAGAGATGAAGATGATGTCCTCTCCTAGGTCGAATTACATGCCTTTATATAGGCCTTGGGTTCAATTTTTCTAATATGGCAAGAATACAAGTTTAAATTAAAGTACAACTCTATTAAAGACTAAATCTTCAGATCATAAGTCTTTAATTCGTCCTTCCTGCTTGCTTGGAGTTTCTTCCTTAAACTTTGGGCTTGGCCTTCATTCTGATCTAGGGCTTGGAAAAATATAAGGGTGCTCCACGACAGACGGGCTTAATTTTCTCTTTCTGTCGAGGCCCACTTTGCTTCTTCTCCTCAATTCTATTGTCGTCCTTGGCTGCCACAGCAGCGGCCATGGCAGCATCGTCCTCCTCGTCTGCACATCCAGTTCCAGCTCTGCTGCATCACTACCCAGCATCTGCTGCTCCATCTGCTACATCAGCTACCTACAAAAACAACCAATTTCAGTAGAAACTTTGCCATTGAATATATTTGTGATGTATAACTGAAATCTAACCTAAATGCAATGAATTATGCTTGAATGCAGCAGAAATATGGGTTAAATAGGGGGTAAATTATAGAACTTTTACACACTCAACAGATGGCTAGAATTACTTAAGGACAATGATCTCACAATTGAGTATCATTCGAGTAAAGACAATGTAGTGGTCGATGCTTTGAGTAGGAAGGTGGCAGTCGAGTTACGAGCTATGTTTGCTAGGCTAAGTTTGTCTCAAGATGGTGGTTTGGTGGCCAAATTGCAAGTTAAACCTTCGTTGATTCAGTTAATCTGAGAGAAACTGTTTCAAGATAGATCATTAGCATCTCACGTGCAAGACATAGCGGAGGGTAAACCGACAAATTTTTGTTTTAGTAGTGATGGAATCTTGTGTTTCAAAAGTATAGTAGTTTTTTAGGAAGATGTTGAGTTGAGACGCACCATTCTAACCGAAGCTCACAGTAGTTCGTTTGCTATGCATCCAGAAAGTACGAAGATGTATCGTGATTTGAAAGATGAGTACTTATGGGTTGGTTTGAAGAAAGTTGTTGCCGAGTATATGAGTAAGTGTATGGTTGCTCAGCGAGTTAAGACAGAACATCAGTTTCCTTCAGGTTTGTTACAACCATTAAGAATTCCCGAGTGGAAGTGGGAGAGAATTACCATGGATTTCGTATTAGGTTTGCCGTTGACATTTTCTAAGAAGAATTCAGTTTGGGTGATCGTTGAACGTTTTACGAAATGTGCACACTTCTTGGCTTTTCACACTACTTATACCTTAGATAAGTTGGTCGATTTGTATATCAGTGAGATTGCATGGTGTACCGAAGTCTATACATAGATCCGAGATTCACAGCTAGATTTTGGGAGAGTTTGCATAGTGCTTTGGGAACTCGATTGAACTTTAGCACTTCGTATCATCCTCAGACCGATGGTCAGTCGGAGTGAGTCATACAAGTGTTGGAAGACATGTTGAGATGTTGTATTATTGAATTTCAGGGTTCGTGGGAGAAGCATCTATTGTTAGTAGAGTTTGCGTACAATAACAATTGTCAAGCGAGTATTTAGATGGAACCTTATGAAGCTATGTATGGTACAAAATGTAGAACACATATTTGTTGGACTGAAGCGGGACAGAAATTGATACCCTTGCCTGATATTCTTAAGGGTACTATCGAGAAAGTGCAGTTGATATGTGATCGTTTGAAGGCAGCTTTGGATAGACAGAAGTCTTATGCCAATTTGAAAAGAAGAGAGATAAAGTATGATGTGGGCAAAAAAGTGTTCCTAAAAGTCTCACCTTAGAAAAGGTTATGAGATTTGGTAGGAAGGGTAAGTTGAGTCTGAGATTCATTGGCCAGTATGAGATAGTTGAGCGAGTAGATCTCGTTGCTTATAGATTAAGATTGCCGACCGAGTTAGAAAAGATTCACGATGTGTTTCATATTTCGATGCTTCGGAGGTATAAATCAGATCTGTCACATGTTAACCTAGTTGAGGAGATATAATTGAATCCGGATTTGACATACGATGAAGAACCGTTGAGATTTTGGCTTCGGACAACAAAGTGTTGCGGGGAAGGACCATTGAGTTTGTCAAAGTGAAGTGGCGACACCGAGAAGTGGAAGAAGCCACTTGGGAGAGAAAAGATGACATGAAGAAACAGTTTCCCTAACTCTTTCCGTAAGGTAAATTTTAAGGATGAAATTCCTTAAGTGGGGGAGAGTTGTAACGCCCGAGTTTAGGGCCCGAGAGATAATCGAGGTTTGGTTAAACCGATTTGGGTTAAACTAATTTTGAGGAACCATTTATAATAAACAACTTTAAGGATTTTAAAGAAAACGTGTAAAAAAGGAATTTTGAAATTAGAAAGGATTTTTGAAAATAATCATCATCTTCCTAAAACCCATTTTCACGTTATCTTCCTCAAAACACCATTTTCACTATTCCATTGATTCAAGCATTTCATCCAAGCAAGCTTTCAAGGCAATCTTTTTCTTGTTTTGATTTTCTCTTCCTTGAACTAGTTGTTGATGAAATCTTTCCTTAACTCATTGTTTAAGTTTGTTTCCAAAATGCTTTATGTTGGAAAAAGAGAAAAATGAGGGAATTTTCGTTTAGGTTGTTTGATTCTAGATTTAAAAGTGTTTTTAACTTTGCTTTGATGTTCAAATAACGTTGGGATAGTGGCTTAATAATGGGAAACCTGAAACTATCAAAAAGGAGAGGTTTTTGGAGTTGAAATTTTGGGTTTTTTGTTTGTTCTTGTGAAAAACTTTGGGCTGATGGTTCCTAGACTTTGGGTAAGTGTTTTGGATGTTGAAAGGTGTGGTTTTGATGGTAATTTCGTTAGATTTTGGCCGCTAATTGGTTTGAGTCGTTTTGACGATGTTTCCAAGTTTTTGGGTTGTGAATCGATTGGTTTTGATGATAGATGTTGAGTTCTGTGTTGCTGCAAGTTTGGGGGCTTGAATTGGGTCTAATGCTCCATTTTTGAATTGGTTAGAAGCATGGGAAACAGATTTGGTCTCTTTGGACGCGTGACTGGGTGATTTGGGAGCTTAAACCGGTGTTTCGGCTTTTACTTGTGTGTTGGCTGGTGAGTGGAAATGTTTTCTAAGCCTTAACTTGGTTAAGGATATGTTTTGGGGGTTTAGATTGTGCTTGATAAGCCAATCTAAGCTCAAGAGCAAGTTTTAAGCATTTTAGTCTTTGTTTTCGATAAATTCTACTATGGGTTATGAATGATTTCCATAATGCATGTTTGACATGAATATCTTTGTGTTATGCATATGATTGCTTCAATTGATCCCATGTTGGTTATGGTTGTGACCATGAGAACACGAGGTAAGTGTTAGTTTGGTGGGCGATTGACAATGTGAAATCTTATTACTGGATATAGTAGGTCGACCAATAGGATGAGAGTGCACTTGGGGTAAAAGTCGTGTGTGGCCTTAGTGATGCTAGATTCCACTAAGGAGGAGTACGGTGATGTGAGATTCCATCGAAAGCTATGTTTTACTAGACGAGTGACTACAGTGATGTGAGATTCTACCAAGAGAATCTAGTGGTTTTAAGAACTATCCGCATATCCGAGTAAAAGTGTTAAATGTCAATATACCCATGGTGCTCTAAATTCTCATGTTGAGCATGTTTTATCGTTCATTTCCATTTATGCTTAAGCATGTAGTTGGTTACGTTGCATGTATGATGAAAATGAGCATGAGGTAAGCTTGTGGCTTGTGGATGCATTCGGTAAATGCACAAGAGGTTAAATGCATGTTGTTATGTGTTCAAGCATGAGGGAAATGATTTGGAAATGGTTTTTGGTTTCAAGCAAGCTATGGTTTTAAAACTGCATTGTTCTAGGTACTGTTTTGTGCACTACTCACTAAGCATTCTTGCTTACGCTCCTCTTTCCAACAATGTAGGTCCGTAGTGTCTCGGTGCAGCCAAGGGAACAGGGGAGTGACCAAGGAGGTCGTTTTTGCTCAAGTATGGTTTTCGGCATAATAACTAGTATATAGCAATGGGATATGGTCCTTTGTTTTGGAGATGTTGCTAGAACTCCTTATTGTTTGGGATACGTTGATATGCCTATATAGACTTGTAAAGGCTCTTATTATGTTGAAGCATGACTTGTGAATTTTGGTTGTTTGTTGGATTTTATGCAAAGTATGGCTTTCCTTTTGAATCTTGTTATGTTAAGTTTTGTCATGATGTGTTTCTAGCATGTCTTGATGAGTACCATTAGTTGCCTTGAGCTTGTTGAGTGTTGTATTTTGTTGGGATGCCTTTCGGTGGTTTCAAATTGTCTTAAACCAACAAATTCAGTCATTTCAGGCCTACCATTTTGATACGGTTGAGGTTGTATCGAAACGGGGGACCTGAAAAGGCCTTGGCATATCGATACGGGTTGGGCGCGTATCGGTATGATTTGCCACTGGAATTTGCGGTTCCGAAAATTTTCAAGAGTGTTTCGGTACGGGCTGGAAATCTGAAACCCTCGAGGCAGTTTCGATACGCTCGTATCGGTACGATCTCTTAGCGTATTGTTGAGTGTGTAAAAGTTCTATCATTTACACCTTTTTAAACCCATATTTCTGCTGCATTCAAGCATCATTGCATTGTAATTAGGTTAGTTTTCAATAAAACATCACAATTATATAAAAGGCACGGATTCTACTGAAAGATGGTTATTTTTGCAGGTATCTGTCACAGTAGATGTTGAAGGCAGGTGCAGGGCAGATAAGCAGGAGAGCTGAACTGGACAAGCAACTGAAGAAGACGAACCTGTCACGGACCTGTCGTGACAGCATGATGACAGCAGATTCATGAAGAGGAAAAGTGAAGTGGACCTCGATAGATAGAGAAAAATCTGCTCGTCTGTCGTGTGGAAGCCAAATATTTTTCCAAGCCCCGGATCAAAAGATATGCCAAGCCAAAGCTCAAGGAGAAGAATTCCCATGAAACAAGGAGGCGGCTGAAAAGTAGGAATCCTTAGAGATTTAGTCCTTATTAGAATCTTAGTTTTAATTAAAGTTGTAATCCTTGTTACCTTAGATAACTTGAGCCCAAAGCTTATATAAAGGGCATAGATTAACCCTAGGGCATAGCCGACTACCCCATAACCGAAACCTAAACCCTGCCGTTTACATGTCACCGATATGTTCTAAATTCCCCCTAGGGCTACGGGTTGTTTTGTAAAGTAGTTGCAAGGGTTGCTTTGTTTTAGGATTTTTCAAGTTCAATAAAATAAACTTCAAGTTCTTTTATCTTGGTTTTAATATCTTGCAAGAGCATCGGGAGAGCATTGTGAGGTTATCCATTTACTTAGCATCAGGAGAGTTAAGTATACAAAAGAGATAAAAGCGTGTTCTCTAGTTTATAGTTGAACCATCTCGTGCTTAGGGATAAGGCGAGGTTAAGTGGCTAAGGAAGAATTCATACACATCGGTGTTCATCCTTTGATTCACGCCGGGAGGTATCATCAAAGACGTGATCATCGACAGACTTGTGCCTAGGGATAGGGCAAGGCAGATCAGGGATTCTTGCCAAACTTGAAGTACGGAGTTAGTGTTCGCTGCCGCGATAGCTGACGGACAGACGCCGCGACAGGTGCTGTCGGCGACGGGTGCGACGACAGAACTGGAGATCCTAAGCAATTCAATACCTACACTACTGAGCAACTCAATACCAGCCCATTCTCTCCATCTTGATATCTCAATCTTTTATTTACGTTTTTAATTTAATATTCGTGACAATTCTCTTAAATATTTCCTTTGCTTTCGTGCAGTGAATCTAGGTGAAGCTATTAGCCCAATCCCTGTGGAGACGATATCCGATACTTTGTATCACTTTACTACTTGCGTCGTGTATACTTGCACTACAATTGCGATAGACTATTTTACACGCAACAAGTTTTTGGCGCCGTTGCCGGGGATTGGCAACATAACTACACCTTTCTTTCCTTGCATTTTTTGTTTTTTTTTTCGTTTTTATTTTTGTTTTTATTTTTCTTTAATTTTTCTTTTGTGTTTTTAAACTCTTGCTTTTCACAAGGTTTTCCTGTTTATGCGCAGATCGAAAAGAGGTGAAGATCCTGAGTATAAATTAGATCCGGAGATTGAACGTTCCTTTAATCTCAAGAAACAGATTCGCCACCTCTTAGACCGAAACGAATACCTTGAAGAACAGCTAGAGCAGATGGTCCGTAATCAGCCTGTCGGTGATGATATACCGCCTGTCGGTGACCCGCCCGCGGCAGGTGGACGACGGTCATGTCGTGACTACATGCTGAACGATCATGTAGAGCTGGAGACCACGCTGCCGGATATTGACGTTGACAACTTCGAGCTTAAACCTGTCATGTTTAGTATGATCAACAATGCCGGGCAGTTTGGTGGTTCAGCGACAGAAGATGCCAGGGAGCATCTCAAAACGTTCCAGGAGATCTGTGGTTCGTTTAGACTACCAGGAGTTAGTCCGGAGATACTGAGGCTTCGGTTATTCCCCCATTCATTGAGGGACAGAGCTAAAACTTGGTGGAATAAACTTACACCGGGTTCTATCATGACTTGGGCAGATTTAACTCGTGAATTTTTGTCTCGTTTTAATCCTTCACATTTAGCTGAGCGATTACGTAATGAAATTGCTACTTTTCAACAGGAAGATGACGAGCCAATGCACGAGGCCTGGGACAGATTCACAACTCTTCTACGAAACTGCCCAATGCATGGATTCCCCGTCTGGAATCAGGTAACTAAGTTTTATAATGCTGCTAACTTACAAACTCGCATTCGAATTGATTCTGCAGCAAATGGACTACTATTGGACAAAGATCCAGATGAGGCCCTGCAAGTTCTGAAACATCTGGCTAAGAATGAGGAGCAGTTTCCAACCGCTAGAAGAGGGGGTAAACGGGTCCTTGCTGTCAAGGATTATGAGGCCGACAGCACTATGAAATCACAGGTAGCATTCCTCACTAAAGCCATGAAACACTTATTGAGTGAAGAGGAAGTACGAGGGTTTGCTGTCGAGGAAGTTTGTGCTACATGTGAGGGAAATCATAGCAGGGATGAGTGCCCTATAAATATAGAAGAAGGAAAATATGTTGGAAATTACAAGCCAAACTACAATTCCAACAATTACAACCCTAATTGGAGGAAAGACCCCAAATTTTCCTGGAGTAACCCCAACAATGCTCTAAATCCGCAAGCATATAATCAGAATCAAGGGGGTCCTAGATTGTTGACGCGACAGCATCCACAGCCGCAAAACCTGCCGCAGAACCTGCCGCCTCAGCAACAACAGCAGCCACCACCTGCCACGAGTAGTATATTGGAGCAGACTCTGGCCACCTTTATGTCTCAGACTGGCACGTATATGGATAACATCAATAAGTTTGTCAAGAAAACGGAAGACTTTATGGATGAAACTAAGATGAGAATGACAAACCATGAGGCCACCTTGAAATCTCTAGAGACACAAATGGGTCAGGTGTCGCAGCATATTAAGCCACGGCAGAATGGAGGATTCCCTAGCAATACTGAAAATGCTAGAACGCCCCCTCATGAGCAATGTAAGGCGATTACTACTAGGAGTGGGAAAAAGTTACCAGGGCCGGAAAAAGAAGCTGAAACAGAAAAGAAACCTGCCTTGGATAAGCCTGCCGAGGAAGCTGCCCCGACAGGTAATGAACAGACTGCTGCCGATGAGCCTGTCACGACAGCAGAAGCGACAGAGGAGAAAAAAGATGAGTATCGACCTCAGATTCGCATGCAGTGGGAAGGGCGCATTGCTGATTACCGCCCTCCACCACCTTTTCCGCAACGGATACAGCAAGCTAAGCATGAATCTCAACTTAAAAAGATTTATGATATTTTTAAACAGGTTCATATTAACATTCCGTTGTTAGATGCTGTTAGGGAAATGCCCGGTTATGCTAAATTTCTCAAGGATGTTATGTCTAAAAAATCTAAACTTGGGGAATTTGAAACGGTAAGGATGCAAGAAGGTTGCATGAGTATTCTTCATCGACAACCACCCCAGAAAAAGAAGGATCCAGGGAGCTTCCTCATACCTTGCGTAATCGGAGATAAATTTGTGGGTAAGGCATTATGTGATCTTGGTGCTAGTGTTAATCTAATGCCCAAATCTGTTTTTCAGAAATTAGGTATTGGCAAGGCGCGGCCCACGACAGTTACCCTACAGCTAGTCGACCGCTCTTACGTTCACCCCGAGGGAAAAATTGAAGACATCTTGGTAAGAGTGGATAAACTTATTTTTCCTGCTGACTTTCTTATTTTAGATTGTGAGGCAGATGAGAACGCACCAGTCATCCTAGGGCGACCCTTCTTAGCCACGGGAAGATCATTGATTGATGTGGAGAAAGGAGAACTCACCATGCGCGTAAACGATCAAGAAATTAAGTTGAATGTTCTCCAAGCAATGAAACATGCTGATGTGGATGAAGAATGCAAGGCCATCATTGAGGTGACCTTTGATCAACCCTGCATCAGGTCGGGCTGCCAGGATATAAAATTTGGTCACTGCAGCGACAGCCATTTACAAGCCTGTCACGACAGCAACGACGACAGCACCGACGACAGCGACTCCTCTGAATCCAATTCATCTGGTACTGAAGGTCATGAGGAGATAGACTGGTTAGACCATCGCCCAGGTAAGTTATTCGAACCCTTGAATTACACTTCGGATAACCATTTAATCCAAAAGCCATCTACTGTTGAACCACCTGTCTTAGAACTTAAGCCCCTGCCAGGGCAGCTTAAATATGCTTATCTTGGTAGTGATAAAACACTACCCGTGATCATCTCTGCTAAGCTGCCGCAGGAACAGGAACGACAGCTGATCGACATGTTGAGGCAACATAAAAGGGCGATAGGATGGACTATAGCAGACATTCAGGGCATTAGTCCGGCAATCTGTATGCACAAAATCCTCCTAGAGGAAGATCATAAGCCGACTATTGATGTCCAAAGGCGGTTGAACCTTGCAATGAAGGAGGTAGTGCGTAAGGAAATAATTAAATGGTTAGACGCTGGTATCATTTACGCCATCTCCGATAGCAAATGGGTAAGCCCGGTGCAATGTGTTCCCAAGAAAGGAGGCATGACTGTGATAACCAACAAAAACAATGAGCTAATCCCAACCAGGACTGTGACCGGTTGGAGGGTTTGTATGGACTATCGGAAGCTTAACAAAGCTACCCGAAAAGACCACTTTCCTTTACCCTTTATTGATCAAATGCTTGATAGATTAGCGGGTAAACCTTACTATTGTTTTCTTGATGGTTATTCAGGATATAATCAAATTGCTATTGCACCGGAGGACCAAGAGAAAACGACTTTCACCTGCCCCTACGGAACATACGCATTTAGGAGGATGCCGTTTGGACTCTGTAACGCACCTGCCACCTTCCAAAGGTGCATGATGGCAATATTCTCCGACATGGTAGAGGACTTCCTTGAGATCTTCATGGATGATTTTTCTGTCTTTGGAGACGATTTTGAGAGCTGCCTTGGCAACCTTCAAAAGGTACTTGAAAGATGTGAAAAAGCTAATCTTGTTCTTAATTGGGAAAAATGCCATTTTATGGTAGATGAGGGGATAGTTTTAGGCCATAAGATTAGTTACCGTGGGATAGAAGTCGACAGGGCAAAGATTGAAGTCATAGAGAAGCTGCCGCCGCCAACCACAGTCAAGGGCATTAGGAGTTTCCTAGGGCATGCTGGTTTCTATAGGAGATTTATCGCAAATTTCTCAAAAATCACGAAGCCCTTATGTCATCTCTTAGAGCAGAACCGACCCTTTGACTTTAATGAAGAATGTACTGAAGCATTCAAGGTTCTGAAGGAAAAACTAGTGACAGCCCCCATAGTACAGCCACCAGACTGGACGCAACCGTTTGAAATTATGTGTGATGCTAGTGACTATGTTGTCGGGGCAGCACTTGGGCAGCGCAAGGACAGGCTGTTTCATGTCATATATTATGCCAGCAAAACATTGAATGATGCCCAAGTGAATTATACCACCACAGAAAAGGAGCTGTTAGCTGTGGTGTTCTCCATCGACAAGTTTCGTTCTTACATACTTGGAACGAAGGTAATAGTACATACCGATCATTCTGCCCTTAAATACTTGTTCGCAAAGAAGGATGCAAAGCCTAGGTTGATAAGATGGATCTTTCTATTACAAGAGTTCGACCTTGAAATCAAAGACAAAAAGGGAACAGAAAATCAGGTGGCAGATCACTTGTCGAGGTTGGAGTTGGGACAGAGTCTACCTGTAGATGAGACACACATACTAGAGACCTTCCCAGATGAGCAGCTCTTTGCTGCCGCAATAGCTGTCGCGACAGCCATGGCGGCAAGTAAGTCTTCTAACCTTCCCTGGTATGCTGATTTCGTTAATTTTATAGTTAGCGGAATATTACCTTCTGATCTTACTTATCAAGCCAGGAAGAGGTTCAAAATGATGTTAAACATTATTATTGGGACGAACCTCTTCTTTTCAAATTTTGCGCAGATCAGGTTATAAGAAGATGTGTACCACAAGAAGAACAAGAAGACATTCTCCATCACTGTCATGCCTCACAATATGGAGGACACTTAGGAGGCAACAAAACTGCTGCCAAGGTGCTGCAGTCAAGTTTCTACTGGCCAACACTGTATAAGGACGCACAGGAATTTTACAAAAACTGTGACAGGTGCCAGCGGACAGGTAACATCTCAAGGAGAAACGAGATGCCACTACAGAATATCCTAGAAGTCGAGATCTTCGACGTATGGGGGATTGATTTTATGGGACCTTTTCCATCTTCATGTGGAAATCTTTACATCCTCCTAGCAGTAGATTATGTCTCCAAGTGGGTAGAAGCAATCGCAACTCAAAAGAATGATGCCAAAACGGTCCAAAAGTTTTTGCATAAAAACATCTTTTCTAGATTTGGCATCCCTAAGGCGATTATCAGTGATGAAGGGAGACATTTTGACAACAGGGTAATTGCTGCCGCCTTGAGAAAATATGGTGTCAAGCACAGGATCGCGACAGCATACCACCCACAGACCAATGGACAGGCTGAGATTTCCAACAGGGAAGTGAAGAACATTCTTGAAAAAATGGTCAAACCAACTAGGAAAGATTGGTCTTTACTTCTGAATGATGCATTATGGGCATACAGGACAGCTTTCAAGACTCCATTGGGCATGTCTCCATTCCGATTGATCTATGGGAAAACCTGTCACCTGCCTGTCGAGATAGAGCACAAGGCATATTGGGCAATCAAGGCAATAAACATGGACTTGGACAAGGCAGGTCAGAAAAGGCTGTTAGATTTGAATGAAATCGAGGAAATACGGACAATGGCCTACGACAACGCAAGAATATACAAGGAGAAAACAAAGAAGTGGCATGACAAGAAGTTGCTGCCGCGACAGTTCTGCCCAGGGCAGCTTGTGTTGTTGTTTAATTCAAGGTTGAAACTCTTTCCAGGGAAGCTCAAATCTAGATGCTCTGGTCCATTCCAAGTAATTCAAGTTTTCCCACATGGTGCCATTACAATTCAATCATTAAAAGACGGGCACCAATTCAAAGTCAATGGACAACGCCTCAAGCATTATCAGGGGACTGAAGCCCCAGGAATTCAGGAAGTGGTTACCTTAGGTGATGCCCCACAAGGCATCCCTAATTTAACCTAGTTTTATTTTTATTTTATTTTATTATTTATTAGGAATTAGATTTATTTTAATAATGTTTTGTTTTTAATTTCAGTTTGTAGGAAATAAAGGAGACAAGTGAGAAAGAAGAAGTGGCCCAAGACCACCGCCCATCCATCAGCCCAATTAAGCCCATTTATGGTAACCTGTCGTTTCGGCTGCCGGCGCAGACGGATTTGACAGGCTGTCAACAAACGCACAGCAGACGAAGAGGCGTGCGGCAGACGCTCCGCAGACGCATTAATGCGTGTCAGACGCGTCAGACACGCAATATCCAATCTGTCGCCCCGTTATTCCCGCCTGCCGTTACGGCATTAAATGGGCAGCTACTCGACAGCTATATAAACCCCTTCTCCCTTTCATTTTTTCCTCACTTCTGATTTTTCTCTCTTGTATTCTCTTCTAGTTTTATCTATTTTCTCTCCTTTTTCAGCCCTTGCAACCAAAAATGTCTTCACGACAGACTCGCCAAAATGCTGCTGCCGCCTCTTCTTCCGCAGCAGCATCCCCGTTCGCCAACAAAGAACTTTGGGAGGAACGGAGCTTCATCTATAACAGAGATGCTCCTCTTTTTGGACTCCGGCCGTTCATTATGAAGGCCATTACGGCGCAACTTTGGGAAGACTTTGCCGAGCAGCCGGCAGAGCTTAATGACACCCTGGTTAGGGAATTCTATGAGGCGATCGAGAGTAAGTCGGCGACATCTGTCGTCGTCCGAGGAGTGACAGTTCCTTTCACCGCCAGCAGCATCAATCATGTCTTCGGCCTCTTCTTTGGCCCCAATGACGACGTTCATCAACAGTTTTGGGACTCCCTCGACGCTGCCGGCCACGATGCTGTCATGAGGGAATTGACAGAAAAGGGCACAACTTGGAGCACCAGCAAGAAGAACCCCAACTCCGTCAACCGGGCAGAGCTGCTCCCCGAGGCTAAATTATGGAACGCTTTTATTAAAAAGCGTATCCTGCCCTCATCCCACCACACGACAGTCAACAGGCAACGGCTTGCCCTCATCCACTCTATCATGCATGACAGGCCGATCAACGTGGGCAGGTACATGCGAGAAAGCATTCTCGATTGTGCCTTCAGAACAGATTCACGACTATGCCTGCCCTTCACCATTACGGCCCTCTGCCGCTGCGCTGCCGTACCGGAGGACCCTTCAGACAAAATCAAGAAGGGCAGCGGCTGGACCGACAGCAACATCTCCAGCCTGATGGAGATCATCGTCGTAACGCCCCTCAACGCCTTCGATCCAAACGCCCCACCTGCTGAATATGATGATGAACCTGCCACCGAGCCTGCCCCAGAAGCTGCGACCAACACCGCTCCGGCAGGTCAGAACGCCGACATCTTAGCTGCCATCTTGAGGATAGAGGAGCGGCAGATGGGTTTAATGACATTCATCCGCGATTTCTCCAACGCAACGGTAAACTTTATTACCAACACTTTAAATTTTGCGGATGTCATTTTCCCCACCTTCCCCGCCCATTACTTTAATATACCCTCCCCCACTCCCACACCACCTGTCTCTCCCCATGGAGAATCTGCCTCCTCCACACCTTCCCCGACAGCAGCCGGCAACCCACCGGCGGACACTTCTCCTCGAGGCACCAAGCGAGCTGCCACTGACGACAGCCCTCTTGTCCGGAGGAACTTGGACAGCGCCTTCACTCGGGTGAAAAGAATGAAACATGTGGCCAACAAGAGGATGCTGTCCAAAGCCATTACGAGCAACAGCTGGGATAGCAGCGGCAGTTCTGATGTCCGACTAGTGGAGCCACCTGCCCTTCAACCTGCTGACGACCCTGTCCCCCAACCGGAGGAAGAACCTGCACCTCAACAGGCTGATGAACCTGTTGACCAACCTGCCCCGGAACCTGCCCAGCCACCTCCCCAACGCAGACGCTACCATCAGATCCGCGTCAGCAGCAGTGATGAGGACAACGCATAAAATTTAAGTTTTTATTTCTTTTTCTTCTCTTATTGCTGCCTGCCCTTATATATTTGTGATGTACTTTTATTTTTCATGTTTCTCTTTATTTGTTTTAGTGTCCTTTTGCATTGAGGGCAATGCAACCCTTGAGTTTGGGGGTGGCAACCCTCCATATTTAATAGAGTCTTTAGCATCTTTTGTTTAATTGTTGTGTCTTATTAGTCATTTATTCTCTAAAAAAAATATCAGAAAAATCAGAAAATTTAAACTGTTGGCTTAAAACTGTGAAGTTAACTTACCTGTCATGACAGCTCTGTCGTGGCAGCATCTTTAGGACAGGTTAAGGAAAAGTTTAGAGCCTTTCTATAGTTCTGAAAACTTAAACACTTTTGTGACTGTTATAATGCTTAGACTTCTTTTAGCCAAACTAGAATAGGAAGCTTAGAACTTGGATAGCCCCTAGAGGTGCCTAACACTGGCTCTAGGAAAGAAGTTTAGCAAAAGAAAATCAAAAACCTAGAGGTGCCCGAAACCGGCTCTAGGAAGCTAACTAGAGGTGCCCAAAACTGGCTCTAGAAAAACTTAGCTTGAAAATAGAAGAAAAAGCATGAAAATGTGCCTTCTAAAAGAAAGTAAACTTTGGCATAAAATTCAAGTTAAGGAGTTGAATATTCTAGTGAAACTAAGAGAGTCTTAGCTTATAACTGTTCACAAGCATGCACACACTGCACGAGAGCTATAGGGAGATTCCGGACAGATCCTAACCCTTCCGACAGGTTGCTGCCACCATAGAGAATGAGCGGCAAGTGAGGGACAGTTCACTGTTTGAAGGCCAACACAAAAATTTTCAGTTTTCTTTTAAGTCTTCATTGCTTGAGGGCAAGCAAAAACTTGAGTTTGGGGGTGTGTTGAGTGTGTAAAAGTTCTATCATTTACACCTTTTTAAACCCATATTTCTGCTGCATTCAAGCATCATTGCATTGTAATTAGGTTAGTTTTCAATAAAACATCACAATTATATAAAAGGCACGGATTCTACTGAAAGATGGTTATTTTTGCAGGTATCTGTCACAGTAGATGTTGAAGGCAGGTGCAGGGCAGATAAGCAGGAGAGCTGAACTGGACAAGCAACTGAAGAAGACGAACCTGTCACGGACCTGTCGTGACAGCATGATGACAGCAGATTCATGAAGAGGAAAAGTGAAGTGGACCTCGATAGATAGAGAAAAATCTGCTCGTCTGTCGTGTGGAAGCCAAATATTTTTCCAAGCCCCGGATCAAAAGATATGCCAAGCCAAAGCTCAAGGAGAAGAATTCCCATGAAACAAGGAGGCGGCTGAAAAGTAGGAATCCTTAGAGATTTAGTCCTTATTAGAATCTTATTTTTAATTAAAGTTGTAATCCTTGTTACCTTAGATAACTTGAGCCCAAAGCTTATATAAAGGGCATAGATTAACCCTAGGGCATAGCCGACTACCCCATAACCGAAACCTAAACCCTGTCGTTTACCTGTCACCGATATGTTCTAAATTCCCCCTAGGGCTACGGGTTGTTTTGTAAAGTAGTTGCAAGGGTTGCTTTGTTTTAGGATTTTTCAAGTTCAATAAAATAAACTTCAAGTTCTTTTATCTTGGTTTTAATATCTTGCAAGAGCATCGGGAGAGCATTGTGAGGTTATCCATTTACTTAGCATCGGGAGAGTTAAGTATACAAAAGAGATAAAAGCGTGTTCTCTAGTTTATAGTTGAACCATCTCGTGCTTAGGGATAAGGCGAGGTTAAGTGGCTAAGGAAGAATTCATACACATCGGTGTTCATCCTTCGATTCACGCCGGGAGGTATCATCAAAGACGTGATCATCGACAGACTTGTGCCTAGGGATAGGGCAAGGCAGATCAGGGATTCTTGCCAAACTTGAAGTACGGAGTTAGTGTTCGCTGCCGCGATAGCTGACGGACAGACGCCGCGACAGGTGCTGTCGGCGACGGGTGCGACGACAGAACTGGAGATCCTAAGCAATTCAATACCTACACTACTGAGCAACTCAATACCAGCCCATTCTCTCCATCTTGATATCTCAATCTTTTATTTACGCTTTTAATTTAATATTCGTGACAATTCTCTTAAATATTTCCTTTGCTTTCGTGCAGTGAATCTAGGTGAAGCTATTAGCCCAATCCCTGTGGAGACGATATCCGATACTTTGTATCACTTTACTACTTGCGTCGTGTATACTTGCACTACAATTGCGATAGACTATTTTACACGCAACACGTATCAGAAAAACCTCTTGAGGTTGACGTGGGGATTTTTACCGTTGAAGGCATATCGATACGGGCTCGAGCGTATCGATATGACCTGTTTTAAACAGTACAAGTAGCCTCAAAAGCTCGTTTCGAGTGGTTCTTGCTCATGTTTTGCTTTTCCGCTGCTAGTCTCCTCACATAGGTTTTAAAATGGCATTTAGAGAAGATTAAATTATAATAGTTATAAAAAATGAAAATTAGGGTTGCTAATCGGGGTAAAACTTTAACGGGTTTCTCTTCGTTTTTCCCCGTGTAACTCGTTCGATGCGGTCTAGTGGCTAGGCCTGGTCGAGGGGTTACATGCAACGAGTGGGAATTCATATAGAGCATCGCAAATTGGTGCCAAGAATGGAAGCTTGTACCAGGCCCATGGTTAAAGCAGCACCACACACACCAATATCGGCAAACAACAATCTTTCGTTGATAACTAACTGTTTGGCTGTCTTGTACAACTTGCGGTAGAAGAAACCTTAAATTGTAGATCCCCAACGAAATTTTCTTGCTCCGAACAAAGACTGTAAGAACGGGAGGTACTGTGTGTGCGAATGAGAACTCAATTTATCCAGCAGTAGCATACCATCGAGAAGGAGCAATATATAGGCTCGAGCAGCGCATTCAATTTATACCGATGTGGAATTTGCATCCACTTTAAAAGCACTCTTCAGCCATGTCAGCTTCACACGTTTACCATCAATACTGAGCTCTGGTGGTGCCTTCCCCAAATAATCGATGCAGTAAACTTTAGGATAATACCGATTTTGAGCAATGATTGGACTGCCCGAAATTGGGACGCCAAGATGCATAACAACATCTTCGAGGGTGATTGTGCACTCCCCGCACGGCATGTGGAAAGTATGTGTCTCCGGTCTCCAACGCTCGACCAACCCATTAATCAATTATGGCACGACATTGAAGTTACAAATCCTTGACGCGTAAGAAATCATGTTATATACCATATCAAGTGAGACCGAAATTTTGCCTCCTTAGACTACAAACACAAGTTTTACAATTAAATTAGCACTTTATCATTTACAAACAAAAATTACAAATCGCAAAAAAAAGTCAAACTTTTTTACCAATAAATGCATGTGATTCGTAATGTGGGAATCTTCAAGTCTTAATAACGCTATTTTTTCCAATAATTATGCGCCAAAAAACCCTAAATCATCACAAAACAATCGAATATAAAAAATATTTCAATTAAAATAATTACAACATTATTTACTATTCGGATGCAACATAATTAATCAAATATAAAAAAAATCATTTAACTAACCCTAAACCCATAACAAATTAATAAAAACTAACAAACAACATAATCTAAAGATTCAAAAACTGCTACCTTCAATCTTCCAAAAAATTTGTGTTGTTGCTTTTTTCGGTGTTCTTGAAAAATCACACAGCTTCACAATCTCATTTGGTTTGCTCGAACAGAAGAGGTGGAAGAATAGTTTGGTGCTCTAAACCCTAAACAAAACTACATATTTATAGGAAACTAAAAACCCTAATTTGGAAAAATATGACCAGGGCGAGTTTCATGTTATGTTTGTTGACCAACGGTCATATTTTTCCAAACGGCGTTATGTTTCAAACGTTATGACCCGTTAACCCATATAAAACTCGTCGTGCATGCACGACAAGTTCGTTTTAGGATTAACTTAATCAAATGATTAAGTTTTAAAGTGCATTTTGGGAAGAAAAATTATTAGAACTCGTCGTACATGCATGACCAGTTTTAATAAAAAAATTATATTTTATTTCAACTCGCCGTGTATGGACGGCGAGTTCACTGTAATGGTACTAGTTTGGAAAATTTAGATTTTTGGGTGCTATTTTGGGGAATTTAGAGGGTAAGGGTGCTAGTTTGGAGATTGATATGTCTTGTCCAGTAGTGACATGAGTGAGGTTCTGTTTCAAGTTCATTATTGAATATAATCAAAAGAAAAACATTAATAATTGAGAGTTAAACTTATGTCTTAAATTATTGGAAATAATTACAACTGAGGTTAGGATTCAAATTACAAATTTATTTTAGAGGGGCCGAGGATAAATTATAAATTTTTGAAAGTTTTAATTATCAATGTTTTAGTTTAAAATTATAGAAACCTTGATAAAATTAAATTGAAATCTATCGATTGGGGATTGGAAGGTAATTTTACTATGGTCTTAATTTTACCATTAAGGAGGACATGGCCACTTCAGCCTTCTTATTTTCGCTATTATGATATGAAAATTACACTGAAATACGTGTGAAATATAAGATGTGTAATTATTTTATATATATTTAGGGTAAATTATATAAATGACCACCTAACAATGATGGTGGTTGCAGTTTGACCACAAAATTTTTAATTTTTTAATCATAACCATTTAACTATTTAAATGGTATCAATCAAACCACCTACCGTTAAAACCTAATGAAAAGGGTGGTGTGACAATTAACATAAATTTGTATAACTACACATTTGGTCCATGTTACTTTCATGTTCTATCAATTTCAATAAAATCTAACTAAAAGGGTTACATGACAATTAACATAAATCTGTATAACTACACATTTTGTACATGTTACTTTCATAATCTATCAATTTCTATAAATTAATTATTCAATTAGGTGGTGGCAAATATGATTTAAACATGAAAAGGGTGGCGTGACAGTTAACATAAATAGGTATAACTATACATTTAGTCCATGTTACTTTCATATTCTATCAATTTCAATAAAACCTAACTAAAAGGGTGGCGTTGCAATTAACATAAATCTGTATAACTACACATTTGGTCCATGTTACTTTCATATTCTATCAATTTCAATAAACTAATTATTTAATCGTATGGTGACGAATCTGATTCGAGAAAAAAAATTAAAACAAATGGCTTAGGCAGGATTCAAACCCACGTTCAATTGTAAAAGGGAAAGCATTTACTGCTGAGCTAACTATCAATTTAGGATATAATGTGCATTATTTAATATAAAAGTAAAGAAGATGAATGAGGGTTTGGAAAGTAGCTTAAGGATGAATCTTAAAGACGCCATTGTTGCAGAGCTTTCTGTTTCATCTCACTTCTCAACTTCTCGGCAGGGGCGGACCTACCAGGAATGGACTTAGAAGGAGGCTGGAGGGGACGGTCGCTCCCCCTAAAAATTTAAAATTCATATATGATTTAGAAAAGTTTTAAAAATTTTCTATGTATTTCATATTGAAAATCTAATTTTGCCCCTAAGAATTTTATAAGTGCGCCCTTCTAGAAATTTATAGGTTTACCCCTAACATGAAGTTCTGCATTTGTCTCTGGGACCTACCATAGTGCATGGTAGGTCCCTTGACCTACCATCATCTTTTTGGGCAAACTACATTTGCTGTCATCAACATATTGTTTTTTTTTTGTTTTGGTCACCGAACTATTATTTTAGTGAAACCTCAATAAATCTACGTTTTTCCTATTTTGGTTACTAATATTATATGTTTTCTTATTTTGGTTACCAACCTATTGTTTCTTTTCTGTTTTTTCCATTGAACTATTGTTTTTCTGTTAGTTTTTTAACGACGAGTGACCAAAACTAGAAGAAAAAAACGTAATGTTGGTGATGATTTTGCAAAAAAAAATTAGTTTGGTGACTAAAACTAAATATTTTTAACATAAAAATTTGTAATAAACTTGAATTAAAAGTTAATGTAATGAAAGTTTTTAGATTGCAGTGACCAAAGTAAAAGCGTACTAAAAGATCGATGACTACCAATGTAATTTACACAAAATATTAAATATTTTTGTTTAAATGAAAAATTAACCCTTAATTATTATTATTATTATTATTATTATTATTATTATTATTATTATTATATTTGCTTTGAGCTCCTAAACTATTTTTGGTCAAAACTAATATTTAAACTAACATTCTATAACTATTTTGAGTATATTTATTAGTTCCTTTAAAAAATCTTGGTTAAATACATTGATGGCAAATATTTTAACTAAAATTATGATTTAAAATTTTTAAAATAATTACTATTTAATTTAAATAAAATTTAAAATTAGTAAAATATTTTTTAGTTCTCAAATAAGTATGTTTACCTAAAAACCATTTTTTTACTAATAGTCTAACCATTGTCATTTTGAAAAGCTCTTCTTATTCATACCATTTTGAAACTTGAATTCTTCTTCAATATTTTTGTTTCTCATAAATCGTAATTGATTTAAGTTTTTAAAATCCAAATGATTTTGATTTCGTAATCTTTTTAAAAAAATTTAGAACTCCAAATCAGTTTTGAAATATAAAATTTATATTTGCTTACACAACAATTTTCACTTCCGATGCTTAATTTCATTGAGTAAGATTTCTATTCTCTAAAATACAATTACATCAGTTTAAAACTCATATTTACTTGCACAACAATTAGCCCTTATAAATATATTATTACCCTGATGTAAATTTATTCTATACTACCATATTCATCAATAAACTACCAAGTTTAATTTTTTTTTGGACCCGCCTATGTTTCCTGTATCCCCATCATCCACATTGATCATATAACGTTTATCACCGACACATACGAGCTCTCCACTACGACAAAGCTTCTTCGGATATTAGTTAAAAAACCCAAAAAGGCTACAGTGAGAAGATAAATAAACAATTAAAGAACTAAACTTCCAATTCTTCTCTAAAAAGAAAACGCATGGTTTTTCCGAGCATATTTTAGAATCCGGATTCAATAATTTTCAATGTAAATATTTATATATAAAAAACAAATTCACGATCTGAGTTGCACGCAAAATCAACAAAATTTCAATAAAATTACACAATCCAACATTAAACTGCAGGGTATTGGTACAAATAGAAACAATTTTTTTAAGAAAAGAAGAATAAAGTAAGGGGGGTTGATAGTTACCGAAGAGTAAGGAGGGTGAATGGAGCTTTGAAAAGTAGGAAGCAACTGCTGCAAGTAAAGATCGATGAGTTCAGGATTTATAGGCATCGAAGGGTTTGTTGAAGCAGAAAGCTCTGCGACAATATTGTCTTTAAGATTCATCCTTAAGTTACTTTTCAAATTTCCATTCGCCGTTCTTACTCTTATATTAATTATTGTATACCATATTATGAATGAAAACTTGTCTCAGTGGTGAAGGCTCTGCATTTCCCCAGATGTACGTAGATTTTAAAGGTAGGTAGCTTGATTGATACCACTTAAACGGTTAAGTGGTTATAGTGACAAAATTAAAAATATAATGGTCAAACTGCAACCACTTATAGTTACGTGGTCATTTATGTAGTTTAGACATAAGTTTATAAGGTAAACTACATAAATGTTTACTAAACTTTTAGGTCACTTTTATTTTAGCCACTAAACTTTTAAAATTTTTATTGGGGTCATCCAACTTTTATTTCCTTAAGATCAGTTAGGGTTAATTAATTATATCTGTTATGAAGTTCCAACAAATATGCAATTAAATTCTTAAATTTTATCAATATATATAAATATGATGTCAAATGTTTTTTTTTATCATTTTAACTTAACTTGTGAATATTTTTCTTTAACTATAGCAATTTAATTTTAAAATATATTAATATATATATTTCAGTATTTATACAAACTTGTTACGAAGGGTTAATGATTAAATGCCGCATAAGGCACAAAAGCCTCAATATTAATTGTGGCCTTGTGGGGTGGGTATTTTGATATTGTAAACAATTATAATCAACTAATAGAATCACAAATAGAAATCGTCTGCCTTTTTTAGGGTTTGAAATTTAATATTTTAGTATTTTTTTAATGTTAGACATAAAAAGAGCATCAAAAGTGCAGAAGATTTTTATAGTGGAATCACACACAACACCACCATTTGATTGCAACGCTATCTTTCGTGTAATATTAAAAAAACTTTCATGAAAAAATTAAACTAGACTCATAATCATATATAAATTAACTTTATATATATATATATATATAAGTATGAGTTGAGAATTTTTTTAAATAGACTAAAATACCATTTAATTTTTCATATTACAAAGTTAATAATAATAATAATAATAATAATAATAATAATAATAATAATAATAATAATAATAATAATAATAATAATAATAGAACAGGAGGAAATAGTTGCTTGATAATAGTCTTGAGCTATTTCAATTAAATTCATTCAACCATTGGAGATGATAGTTGCGTAAACTGCTGTTTTCTAATGTTCAAAACTGGACGTATTTACATCTAAAGATAAAGGTTTAGAAAGTCATTTTTTTCATGGAAAACGGCGCTGCTTCACTTCATAACCCTATAAAACATTGCAGGATCGATGATGATCCGCCGGACAAAGGAGGACCCACGGACAGGGCTGAATCTGTAACGACCCCTGATAATTCCACTAACGAAATTGGTCAGCCTATCTCGTCCTATAAGAATCCTTGTTAAAAAAATAGTGTGTTTGTTCCAAGCGAGGCTTGAGAGATAATTGACGACGAAGATATTAAATTTGAAGAAGGATATGTTGTTCGCAGTGTCATTGATGGATTGATTTCAATTGATTTTTCAGAACGAGTCCTTTCTTTAGCCGAAAAGAGCTTTGATCAAACCGTGGTAGCCAAATTGTTGGGTCCAAGAATTGGGTATGCTACTCTGCGCAATAAGATCTATGAACTGTGGAAACCGACGCAACCTATCATGCTTATGGATATTGAAAATGACTATTTTTTTAGTCAATTTTCGAACCAAATCGGATTACCTTCGTGTTTTATCTGTGCTGGTCCCTAGACTGCGTTTGGCCACTATCTGACAGTAGAACCATGGACGCCTAATTTCTCTACGTCTATCCCGTATCCGGCAAAGGTTTTGGCTTGGATACGCTTCCCTGGTCTCCCAGTTACTCTGTATAAGAAGAGTTTGATCACTGAGATAGGCGAGTGTATTGGCCCAGTTAAAAGAATAGATTATCAAACTGAAACTGGTAGGCGAGTGTATTGGCCCAGTTAAAAGAATAGATTATCAAACTGAAACTGGTAGGCGAGTGTATTGGCCCAGTTAAAAGAATAGATTATCAAACTGAAACTGGTAGGCGAGGCCACCACGCAAGAATGACAGTCATAGTTGATCTTAGCAAGCCTCTTGTCTCCAAAATAAGCATCAATGAATGGATTCAAATTGTTGAATATGAATCCCTTCCTTCTATTTGTTTCCACTGTGGCAAATATGGACATCTCCAGGAAGGCTGTCCAGACATTTCGAATAATACTAAACAAAATGAGAATCCTCTTGTTCAGCCTGAGAGTAATGAACAAGCATCTAATTCTCCTTTTGGTCCGTGGATGGTTGTCGAACGCCGTCAACGATGAAACTCTAAGACATTGGCTACTGCACCTGATCAGCCTTCTACTTTGGCTTTTAATGCCTCTCGGTTTAATCCAATTTATGATTTGGATAATTTAGGTGAGCATGAACATGACACTGAAGCTATTCCACAACACTCACGCCCGCAAATGCACCCACAATGGGTTTCAGTTCAATCTAGGATCAAATTGAGAGGCAAAGGGAAAGCACTAGTATCGTCTAAGTCAAACTTGGCTGTCAATGTCCGAAAACCACTTACCACCTCTTTGTCTGAATTCCCTGTTCTTTCTCAACATCAAAGTAAAGCCAATACCTCTCGTTCTTCTATAAGTCTTGACAGTTCGAAGCACTCAACTGTTGTAGTGGATGAGAATTTGGATCCAAATGTCTCCATGATGCCAGTGGAACATATGGCCAATGTTGATGATGTTCAAACCCACCCTGTTGGTAAACCTCCAGACCCATCATTTGGTTCGATAACACTACCTAGTATGCCACCTATATCTCCTTTGCAGTCTGTTATTCCTTCTGATAAAGATGGTGCAAGTCATGACCTTGGGGGCGATAATGTTGTCGCTATGCTTGAATAAGTCTACTATTTTCCCTATTATGTTTGAATTATTTATGAACTTAAAAATAATGGCTTGGAATGTCTAGGGGCGTGGCCATCATAAGTTCCTTCCTGCTGCCAGAAAATTCTTGCGTGATTATGCACCAGATATGGTTGTTTTTGTTGAACCACGGGTTAGTGGTCGACGAGCTGAAAATGTCATAGCCTCTCTTGGGTTCCCTAATTCTCATCGTGTTGAAGCTGCGGGTTTCTCCGGCGGGATATAGGTTGCCTGGTATAATTCCATTTCTATTGATATAATCTCAAATCACTTCCAGTATATACATTGCCATGTTACAAATAAGCAAGATGGAAGCTCTATTCTTGCAACAACCGTTTATGCTAGTCCGAAATCTTCAAAGCGTAAGCTCTTTTGGCCTCATTTGCGTAGACTTGCTGGTTCTATTCGATCCCATTGGATTCTCTTCTGAGATTTCAAAGTTACCCTTAGTGAGTGTGATAAGAAGGGTTGTGCTTCTTCTACTACTCCAAGTCGAGACTTCCAAAATCTTATGGATGATTATGGATTACGTGACTTAGGTTACCAGGGGCCTGACTTTACATGGTCGCGTGGATTTGCCTATGCCAGACTGGATCGATTTATTTGTAATTGCTATTGGGATGAATCTTATCCTGAATCCGCTATACATCATCTCCTTCGTCTTCGTTCTGATCATCGACCAATATTACTTCAGATTGGTCACTCCCCATCTCACAAATCATTAGGTCCGTTTCGTTATTTTTCAGGGTGGCTAGCTCATGAAGATTTTAATCGCATGGTTATGAATAATTGGGTCCCCTCTCATAGTACGTCTTATACTCTTATCAGATTTACAGAGGCTGCCGCCAACTGGAATAAGCTCGTTTTTGGGTACGTTGGTACTAAAAAGGATTCTTATGGCGCGTATTCGTGGCTGCCAAAAAACCCTTGCATCTAGACATTCAATTTTTCTCCTTCGTCTTGAGGCTAGCCTTTTATTTGAGCTTGAGAAACTTCTTGATGAGGAGGAATTATTATGGCGTCAAAAGTCCCGTACGGACTAGATAACTAAGGGTGACAGGAATACTCGCTACTACCATCATCGTGCGATCATAAGGAAAAAACGAAATAGAATTTCAATTCTTAAAGTTCAAAATGGTGAGTGGTGTGATGATGATCAAACTTTGCAAGAGGAAGCTGTTTGATATTTTTCTGGTTTGTTCTCGGTTGAAAGCATTGCCTCTTGCACGTTCCCGATCCTGGGTGCTTTTCCATCTATTTTTTCAGATTCCATGGATGCTCTTGATCATGTTTCTTCTAATCAGGAGATTTATGATGCTCTTAAGGAAATGGCTCCTCTTAAATCCCCTAGCTGGGATAGACTTCATGTTGAGTTTTCCAAAAGCAATGGAGTGTCATTGGGGCAGCTATTTGTGAGATGATTCAAGGAATCTTTCAGGGTGAACCTTTAGAACAATCTTTGAATCGGACCATTCTTTTACTTCTACCCAAGAGTGATGTACCCGAGACGTTCACTGATTTTCGTCCAATAAGCCTCTACACAGTGCTTTACAAGCTGCTTACCAAGGTTATTGTTCGATGGTTAAAGCTTATATTTCCTCTTTTGGTTGGAGCTAATCAAACTAGCTTCATCCATGGTCGCTCTATTCATGAAAATATCATTGTTAACCAATAAGCGATTCACTCCATGAGGTCTTCTAATTCAAAATTGGGGTGGATGGCAATCATGGTGGATTTGGAGAAAGCTTTTGATAGGCTTCATTTGCAGTTTATTTCTGATACACTTATTGATGCTCGCTTCCCCTCAGGCATACGACGAATTATTATGGATTGTGTCACTTCTTCTAGTATGCAAGTTCAATGGAATGGTCATTTGTCTCTAATTTTCAAACTTTCTTGTTGTATTCGACAAGGTGATCCACTATCGTCGTATCTCTTTGTTCTTGCTATGAAGCTCCTTGGTCATTTAATTAATCACTGAGTTTCTAGCGTAAGATGGGAACCTTTCCGTTTTGTCAAGAATGGAACTCCTTTATCCTATATATTTTTTGCAGACGATCTTATACTCTATGCGAGAGCGGATATATTTCAAGCTTAGTGTATCAAGGAAGTTCTCAAGATTTTTGGCAACTCCTCCAGACACATTGTAAGTGCGCACAAAACCACCATCTATTTTTCACCAAATACTGATCCTATTTTGCAATCGAATATTAGCTCGTTTTTTGGGTTCCAACGGGTGGAATGTTTGGGAAAATTACATAGGAGTCCCAGTGCTGCATAGATGTGCTCGTTGTTCTAATTACGATTTTATTTTGGAAAAAATGCGTGCTAGCCTAAATGGATGGGCTGCCCGTACTTTGTCAATGGTTGGGTGTATCACCTTAGCCAAAGCAACACTCTCAGCTATACCGATCTATTTCATGCAATCGACGCTATTACCAAAACAGGTTTGCCTAGACATTGAGAAATTAATTTGACAGTTCATTTGGGGCTCCTCTGCTATAGAAGTTAAGCTATCTCTTGTAAATTGGGAGGCTATTTGTCAACCTATTGAATGTGGGGGTCTTGGACTCATAAGAATTTATGACTTTAACGTGGCGTTCATACTGAAAATTGGTTTCTCCTTGCTCACGGGTCTTGATGCACTTTGGGTTAGAATCTTGCGTGAAAACTACAAGGTCCATGAGCTTTGTCTTGACTCGATCACACGCTCGCATTGCACCCCTCTTTGGCGAGCTTTAGCATCCTATTGGAATGAACTCGAGTCGGGTGTAGCATGGTCTATAGGAAATGGAGAATTGATTCATTCTTTAGATGATATTTGGGTTCCGTCTTTATGGTTGTTGCGCTCTCATTTGATTAATTCAGATATATTCTTACCAGATTGTTCCTGTACGGACTTGATGGATGAGAATGGCAATTGGGACCTTGCTAAATTGTCTCTATATTTCACACCCGAGGCCATCCCTCATATTCTAGCCATTAAGCCTCCTGATCCTCTTGATCGAGAGGACCGTCTTGTATGGAGGTGGACACAAAAACATGCTTTTTCAGACTGGCTCAACTTATACAAATTTATCTGCGCGTGCTTCGGAACCATGTGATTTGTTCTGGAAAAAATCTAGAAGGTACAAGTGCCGCAACGCTTGCATTTATTCTTGTGGCTAACCTATAAAAATCGACTTTTGACCAATTTAGAGAGATGTCGACATGGAATTGGTCATGAACCTTCCTGCACAACTTGTGATGGAGTTGAAGAATCCACGCTACATGTTCTCCGCGATTGTCGTGAAGCTACTACAGTTTGGATTAACTTGCAAGGGTGGCCTTGGTCATCGAATTTCTTTAATGTGGATCTTCAAGAATGGATCTGACATAATATTGATTCCTCACATGTAGTTTCTGGTTGGAACATTCCATGGCCTTCGTTATTTGTTTCAGTTATTTGGCAGATTTGGAAAGGTCGGAATGATTATATATTCAATAATGTCCCTCATTCGGCTGATGCACATTTCTCGGAAGGTTGATCCTGTTCATTTTAATCTCGTCCATCTTCCGTCGCCACCGACTGCTTGCTGCCGTTGTTGGAATCAGATTCTATGCATATTCATAATGTAACTCATTAATCATGAAGTTCTCCTCTTCAATTCAAAAAAAAAGATAAAGGTTTAGATAAAACATCTACAATTTTGAAATAATGATTCCAAGTTTTGGCAGAACCCTAAGGCCAACCGTTTCATCTTTGTTAATCTATGCATTAGTTTCATCCGTGCTTGGTGATGGAATCTTTGCTTCTCTGGCGTCTATTTTCATACCAGTGACAATCTTAGGCTGCTCATAAGCTTTAGCATCATCTTCCAATTCAAGTGAAGGATCTTTTTTTTCTTCTTTGGGGTCTATTTCCATATCAGACACGTCAGTAGTTTCAATCTTAGACTGCCGCAAAGCCTTGGCATGATCTTCATATCAGATACTACAAATATTGGTGAGCTCTAACTCTCAATTTCATAACTTCCTCTAAGAGTCAAGTCAGCTTCCTTCCGTAATCTAACGCTGGATCAATATTTTGACTCAGTGTCATTGCTACATCAGTCAGGTCTGCCACTTGTTGAGCCACTTCTCGTGCTTGAGTAACATCAACTTTCATGTCATTGTCCCTTTCTTGTATCTTCATTCTTGAAATTGGACATTAATGTAAGATTGATATACTCATTTACTTTCTTTTTTAGTGTTTCATTTTCAGCTTGACTGTCATTCAGCTTGATAGCGGTTTCCTCATACATTTGCATGTACCTACTCATCATCTCATATTTAGACCGACTAACCCTTAGATCATCCATGAAATATTGCATTGTAGTTCCATTGCTTGCTTATCACACGAGAGCGCATTGACTCGATTTTCACTTTAAAATTTCTTTTTCATTATTCAACTTCATGCTTCAGTTCTTTGATTTTTTTTCCGATTGTTCCAAAGTCACACCCAAACCTGCATTCCAGAGCATCGAACAAAGTTCCTGATAATTGAATTGAAAACTTTTCAACTCTTCACTCAAATCATCTATTTTTTTCTTTAATTTGCTTATTTGAGCCTCATATTTGAATTGATGCCCCTCTTTATGGGTATTCTTATCTTGAAATTCATATTCATCCATTGAATTAAGCTGGCTTTATGTCCTAAATTTCTATTTTTCATGCTCCAAAAGAACTTGAACTCAATGTTTAGAGGCGATGCAGTTTTGAATAGAATGTCCTTGAATTCCATCATAAAATTCACAATGAGCATTGTGTTGGGTTATCCAATAATAATGGGCACATATATATAATGTATGTTACTAATATAAAGTTTAACAAGAAAATTAAGTGACCAATTATGTTACACGTGTTATAGGTATTAAATTATCATGGAATTAAAAGTGTAGATACTGTAAGTTATATTTATAACTCAATGAGGGGCAGAGTTGTAAATATTAATAAACTGATTTTAATTCAGTTTATATAAAGGGTAGTGGTCCCCGAGATCTAGGTTAACTTGCATATTTCTCCTTCACCGTCAGAGAGTTGTGTGGCAAGAGGTAACCTATCATATTGGAAGATCAAACCCTCTCTGAAAATTCTGGATCAATGGATTCAGGTACGCATCCACAAATCTAGTCTTTGTTCTTAATGATTTAGCATGTATGAATCTTGGGTTTATATTCGTATGAATATATTTTGGTTCTAACAAGTGGCATCGAGCCAGGTTTGTCGAATCATTAAAATCGTAATTTTTTTAGTTATTAATCTTAATCGGAAATTTGATTATGTATTAAGGTTTCATCTCTCGCATGTTGTGAAATTTCACGATTTCCCTTATATGTGATATATGTTTCTCTGCAATCATGCTTATGAAATCGTTATTATGCTTTCGATGTTGCTGTGCGGTTACATGTTTGCCAATTCCATTGATTTTCAGTTTTTAATAATAATCGCATAAGATTGGATTGAATTTATTCAAATGCTGTCAACAGTTTGGTTTTATGTTCGCCGATTTCAATTGATTAATTATTGTTTGACATAATTATGGATTTTGTTTGCTTATGTTTTTATTAACATTTGTTTTTGTGGTGATAACAATCCATGGCAATCATGTTTTAGGTTAATGGCAATTTTTTAATTTAATTTACATTGTTATTAATTTATGAAATGTATATTTTATTTTAAAAAATATATGTATTTAATCAGGTTGGATCAAAATTTTAGTTTTGATCAACATGTATAAAGATAATTTTTTAGAAATGAATAAAATTAATGTTTTGGCTATGTCTAATATTTTAGTGGGTTAATTGAAACCCAATGTCACCAATGTGACCGCTTCTGCGTAGATTAACTTTTTTAAAATATCAAGATGTTTGTGTTTTTGTAATTCATGTGTTTATTAATTGGCCCAAAGGAAAATTAATATTTGGCCGAATTTCAACGACACCTGTGGTAATAAACGTGTGACAATTATAAGGTATTTTATGTGTGCAATACATTAGTCCAAAGATTAATATGTTGTTCAACATAGTTTATTGTCAATGTTTGATTACTACAACCAGCGTACCGCTTAATGTTAATAGTATTGTCCAAAGACTTGATATTAATGTTTTGTTTGGTATCTTGAGGGTAATTAGTCATTTCTTTGAATTTATTTGTTTACTTATGAAATATTGATGTGAGCCTATTTATTATATTTTGTTCTATATTCAGCTAGTTCTTCTGCTGCCACAATATCAGCTAATATCAGTTCTATACCCATGCTTAATGGGACAAATTTCAAGGAATGGAAAATGTGCGTACTTATAGTACTTGGCTGTATGGACATAGACCTTGCATTAAGGCAAGAACAACCTGCACCTCTCACTGCGGATAGCACCCCTGATGCTAAAAGGGATTTTGAGAGGTGGGATCGTTCTAATCGCATGAGTCTGATGGTCATGAAACACAACATTTCGGAAGCCTTTAGGGGCACTGAATCTGAAGAGATTACTCAAGTCAAGTCTTTCCTTGACCATCATGAGCAACGTTTTGCTAAAAACGATAAGGTTGAAATGACATCACTTCTGACTTCTTTGATGTCTATGAAGTATAAGGGTCAAGGAAATATAAGGAGTACATTATGGAGATATTCCATATAACTTCAAAACTTAAGGCACTTAAAATCGAGCTTTCTGAAGACTTGCTTGTTCTTATGGTTTTGGTATCGCTTCCTGCACAGTTTAACCAATTTAAAATTGGTTATAACTATCAAAAGGAGAAATGAACTCTAAATGAGCTCATTTCTCATTGTGTTCAAGAGGAAGATAGGTTGAAGCATGATAAAACTGAAAGTGCTAATTTGGCCAGTGCCTCTAAGGATAAGGGCAAGAAAAGAAAATATCATAATGAAGCTGCTAATGGTCCAACTCAAAAGAAACAAGAGCACCAAATAATTGTTATTTTTGTGACACTTGAAGAGAGATTGTACCAAGTATCACGCATAGCGTGCTAAGAAAGGTATGGATCTTACTTTGGTCTGTTCTGAGGTTAATTTAGCTTCAGTACCTAAAAACACTTGGTGGTTAGATTCTGGTGCTACTACTCACATAAGTGTTTCTATGCAGGGTTGCCTAAGCTACCGAAAGCAAAGTGATGGTTAAAGAAACATCTTTGTGGGCGATGGAAAATCGGTAGAAGTTGAAGCAATTGGGCATTTTAGGTTGTTATTAGGAACTGGTTTTTATCTGGATTTAAAAGACACTTTTGTTGTTCCGTCTTTTAGGCGGAATTTAATTTCAGTTTCTTTATTGGACAAATTTGGATATTATTGTTCATTTGGAAACAATCAGTTTACTTTGTCTTTAAATTAAAGTATTGTCGAAACTAGTTATTTAAATGCTCATGACAACCTTTATTTGCTAGATACAGTTGCATCATATAATAAACCTTGCACGTGGAATCACGTGGTACTAAACGTAAATTAAATAAGGAAAATTTAGCATCATTATGGCATAAGCGCTTAGGTCATATCTCAAAAGGTAGGATTGAGCGACTTATATCTAATGGTATTTTGGAGTCCCTTGACTTTTCAGACTTTAATGTTTGTGTTGATTGTATCAAGGGAAAATAGACCAAAACTAAGAGATTAGGTGCTAACAAATCTACAGACGTCTTAGAATTAATCCACACTAATATTTGTGGGCCATTCCCTACGGCATCTTGGAATGGTCAACAATATTTCATAACATTCATAGACGATTACTCGCGTTATGGGTACCTGTTGAGTTGTGTGGGGCTCGATTCATTCAACCGATGTTGCTCACCAAGTGGTGGAGAGGTGGATTTTTGGGTGGAAGGGTTGTGGAAGCTAAAATGAAATGTGACACAATGATTTATAGTGGTTCAACCTTCTAACCAAGGTCTACATCCACTACCTTAGTCCCCCACTAAGGATTTTGCAATCAATCCACTATTGATTCGTCCCCTTTTCTAGGATTAGGGGGAAACCCTTACAACAAATCAAGCTTTCTACCTAAAGCCTTGATTGAAACCCTCTTTACAAAGAGACAATATAAGCAAACTTAAAACCCTCTAATAGGTGTTTGTTTGCACAATTAAGCACTCACTCAAAACCTAAAACACTTGAGCAAATTTGACAATTTTGGCTCACTAGTGTTTGTCTATACAAGAATTGACAATTTAAGCACTAAGACAATATTTGATCATTTGTTGTTTTGACAATATGAGCATTAGCCTTCTCTTGATGCTTGGAGGTCCCTTTTATACTCCCAAATGAGTTTGTAGCCGTTACTAGCCGTTGGGATCATACTGGAGCCGTTGAGGACTTTAATTCCCACCATAAATGCAGTTTTGCAGCTCCCCGTTTCGAAACGCTCGAAGCCGTTTCGAAACACTCTCTACATAGAAAGAGCCGTTGCAGTCTGTCAGGGCACCCGTTTCGGAACACCCCCTTGCCGTTTCGAAACGCGTATCGAAACGCTATAAGCCCGTATCGAAACGCCTGCATTTGAAAGTTGGTTGGGAAAGAGCCGTTGGGGTTTATGACCGTTGTGGTCAATGCCACGTAGGCGTATCGAAACGGCCTAGCCCGTTTCGAAACACTCGGCAAAAATCCTGTCTAAGGAAAGCCCGTTTCGATACGAGTATCGAAACAATTTTGCCACTGGAATCCCATGTTTCGAAATGCCCTAAGGTGTTTCGAAACACCTGGACAGTTTTGTGAAGTTTGGCTTTAAAAAACATGAAAAACCCTTTTAAAAACTTCCCTAAACATAATTTCAAGTTGTTTGGACTTTGGAAATGTTTTAAATACTTTTTAAATTAGTCCAAAACATTTTTCAATTATTATATCAAAACATTAGTTCTACAATCTCCCCCTTTTTGATATAATAAAACTCACTTCAAAAATTGTTTGGGATTCTCTCCCTTTAACTTTAAAAATATGAATAAGAGATTAAGATTTTAATTCATCTAGAGCTCCCCCTTATTCATTTGAAAATTCAATTTTTCAAACCATTTATCCCCCCTTTTGTTATATCAAAAAGAATTTAAAACATTAAGTTCAAAATAACAATAGAGGTAAAAACTTTGACAAAAATAAGAATTTGGTTTAAAAATGACTCCCCCTTTCTCAAAGCATCATTAAAAATGTTAGTCCAACATTTATGATCATATAGTTAAAAAACTAAAAATAAAACAAATAAATGCTAAAACAACTAGATTTTTACCAACACTTGAACTCAAGGTAGGATGTGAAGCCTTCCTTCTTCAAGTGCTCCTTCTTGTGTGTATGGAGCTCCCCCTCAATGTTTGACTTGTTGAACATCTCCATCACACCTAGCAATGACAATCAAGTAATTTTTGGTATCCAAATTGCTTTGGATCCATGAACATTAGTATCACAAATTTTAGTCCCCTTTGGAATCCATTTTTCAATGTCATCCTTTTTAATTGAAGTATTAAGTCCTTTTGGGACCCAAACACTTCTAAAACATTTTCCTTTAATAAATCTAGGGGCACTAGATTGTCTAACATAAAAATTTGATTTTCCAACATTGTTTTTCTTTTCAAGCTCTTTGGAAATCAAATCTTTTTCTTCTTGAACTTTTTGAAGAAATTTTTGTAAATCAAAACATTTTAATTCAAACTCTTCAAGTTTTGCTTCAAGTTCAAGTTTGGTTTTAGAAAGCAAATCATTTTGAATTTTTAACTTTGAAATCAATTTATTGTTTTTCAAAATGTGGCTTTTAAAATCTAAAACAAAATCATCATAGGCATCTTGTAATTCATCAAAGGAATAAGAACATGAAGTAGATGAATTAGAAGTTACCCTTGAATCTTCTTCGATGGCCATAAGGCAAAGGTTGGCTTGTTCATCGTCGGTGGAGTCCTCATCACTCCAAGTAGCCACATGTGCCTTCTTCTTATGGCTTGAAGTGCTTGCCCTCTCCTTTCTCTTAGGTTCTTGTTCAAGCTCTCTCAAGGCTTTCTTCATGAACGGGGCACACTTCTTGAAGAGATGAACTATCTCTTCATCTTCATCCTCCTCTTCACTTAAGTAGACATGATGACAAGTGGAGGATTTGAGAGCCATGGCACTTGCATTGATGCCAAGCCCATTGATTTTCTTCTCTCCCATAGCTCTAATTTCTTCCCTCTTCTTCTCATCCTCTTTGTTCTTCTTCATGATTTGATGAGTAAGGAGTTGTAACCCCCGTAGCCCGGTCTAGACGGTTGACCCGAACTACGAAGATTACACGGGGAAAACCAAAGTCAACCCGAAAGTCAACCTTGATTAACGACCCTTTTTTTTCTTTTTAATCTTGTCTAGATGTGCATTAACCTTAATTGTGATCATACAAACAACATACTAAAAGATCACAAACATCAGAGATCAAACAGGGACCCAATTGAACAAATTACAACTTTAGGGACCAAATTGTAATTTCTGATAAATTAAGGGACTTAACCCAAATTAAAGTTACCATCTTGAAATTAATCAGGTTTCATGCTTCTCTGTGAAATTTCAGCTCAAAAGGACATCCACAGCTCATGCAATTGATCATACAAGATTCGGGACCAAAACGCAAACGAACCAAAACATATAACTACCATGACAGCCCCCTAACGGTCGACCGTTTCGAAACAGGTTGACCCTGTTCCGAAACGCGGGCCGTTCCGGTACTGGTTCCACAACGAGGGTCTGGCAGTGAGCATTTCGTTTCGAAACGGTGCACCCCGTTTCGGACCCCTGGGTTCATTCCAGGCACCCGTTCCGAAACGGTACACACTGTTCCGAAACGCCTGCTCAGATTTCAGCAAACAAGCATACCTAATCATGCAATTGACCACTCGAACATGCTCCAAACATCACCAAACTTTACCAGCATGCAATTAAACATCTTTAGGACATATAAGCATCATCAAATCAACAACATAACATCACAAGCAAAAAGCCCCAATTCAATGGTCATGCTTCCTACACAAGCTATTCACTCAAGCATCAAACTTGCAAAACAAACATATAAGGTTCAATCCAAAAACCAGCATCAACAACAACACTTAACATACTTAGGGAGTCTCAAACACCTCCCAAAACATATACATTGGTCCCCCATTGCCAAAACTTACAAAAGCTAAATGTTTAACAAAACCTTCCATACATTGAGCTTTACTTGAACTTGTTTGCTTGCCTCCTCTTGCTGCCCTCAATGTACTCTAATGCTCTGCATTATTGAATCAAGAAAACGAGAGAGCGTAAGCCAAAGCTTAGTGAGGAGTGCTCTTTAAAAACCATTCAATAATGCAATTAAAACCATTTATAAAACTTGCTTACAAACAACCTTTATACATGGTTCAAGCATACTTTAAATCAAGCAATAACATGCTTCCACATTTCCTTTAAACAAGCATCTCATGCTTCAACATAAACATTAAAACATGCATCTCATGCATCTCAATGTACTATACATGTCATATTGGCTCAAGTGATACATTTCATTTATGAAATCAAGTTCAACAACTTTCCCCAAGGACTTTTAAACACCTTGGCCCCAAGGACTTTTAAACACCTTGGCCATGGACTTTTAAACACCATGAAAGGACCACACAAGGACTTTTAACCACCTTTTTTTCCGTAGCTTGAATTTCCCCAAGGACTTTTAAACACCTTGGCCCCATGGACTTTTAAACACCATGGAAAGGAGCACCTAAGGACTTTTAACCACCTTAGTGTCCGCAACAAGATTCATCCAAGGACTTTTAACCACCTTGATGATCTTAGATAACAAGGCTCACTCAAGGACTTTTAACCACCTTAGTGACCTTCACTTTTACAAACCATCACTTGCCAATACACACTTTATACATCACATAATCCACTGTTTTAAAGCATTAAACCAAGCCATTTCATCATGCATTTCAAAGCATTAAATCATCATTTAACAATGCATTAAAAACAAGGTACTCTTACCTAGAGTCACCTTCAACACATGGCTTTAAACATCAGCATAAATCATGCTAAAACATCAGCAATTATCATGCTTAAACATGCTTTCAAAAACAGTAAACAAATCATGCAAAATCATCATTTTACATTGCACCAAAACATGGCCACCACTTAAAGAGAGTAATCCGAAAACTTACACTTGAGCTTAGCAAAGTTGTTTAGACTTAAACTAAACTCCCAAACCTTGGTTTCAAAGCCGAAAACCATTTTCACAAATCCACTCACCGATTTCCACTTTGCTTCAAGCCAAAGCACCAAATCAAGCCTCCGGATCAACAATTCTTGGATCCAAGGATGCCTCCCCTGTTTCAACACATTAAAGCAGAGGATTAATGCATCATCATGCATTAATTGCTTCAATGAAAGCATCTAAACTCGCTGCTCTCACAAAACCTCCATTTTCGGCCACCAAACACAACCGAAAATGCATCTGAAACACTTCTAAACAAAGCCCAGCCACAAACCAGCAAAACCTTACTTCCATAAACATCAACACACATCTAAAAACAACCTATAAGCATCCTTATACCTCCAGCAACACCAGATCCACAAGATCACCACAAAAGCTACCTTAAAACACAAGCTAAACTTAGGAAATCCAACCTATCCGGGATTGCATCAATCAAGACTCATTTCCACATCAATTTAATGATCATTTAACATCAAAAACACTTCTCAAAACACAGATTTAACAGATCAAACGAAAATCATGTGAAATCATCAAAATCTTGCATAATTAGCCAAGATCCATAAATCAACCTTAAAACCTTTAATCAATTATCAAATTAGGATTGAAAACTTTAGGAATTTCATTAAAGAACTTGAAGTTCAGAGGAGAAGGACGTTCTTACCTCCAAACTTGAGTTTCTCCTCTTTTTGGAATAGAAAAGCTTGATGAAACTTGAAGCAATTGAAGAGGTTTTGAAGACACAATGATTTGCAATCAATTGAGAGTTGAAAGAAGGATTTTAGGTGAGAAAATCAGATTTAGATCTCTGGAAATTGAGTGTTTGGGTTGAGAGAAAAAAGATAGAAAGAAAATTGGAAGTTAGATGAGAAAATGGCTAAAATGAATTTTCCCTCCTTTTGCTTACTTTAAAAATCAGAATTATGTGTTAAAATATCTTAGAAAAATCTGGAGAAACTCCCTTTGGGTAAATAGCTCCTTAAAGATTCAAAGTTTCAATCCTTTATAAAATAGCCACCAAACTTTCAAAAATTACATTTTGGTCACTAGCCAAAATGTCACACTTCCGAAACTCATTTTCCAAAATTGATTTCACAGTTCACTTAATTATATTAAAAGATGATTTTAGAACATTTTTCCATATTTTTAATGCAACCCGAACTAGGCTTTCCTAATTTAACCTCTTACGATTCGAACAGCACTTTGACCAACCGGTCAACGCCCAAGACTTCCAAGCCCAAAACCGGGGCGTTACAACTCTCCCCCCCTTAAGAAATTTCGTCCTCGAAATTTACCTGAAGGAAAGAGATAAGGAAACTGCTTCAGCATATCATCCTTCCGCTCTCACGTGGCTTCCTCAACACCGCGATGCTTCCACAGCACCTTCATCAACTCAATGGTCTTGCCACGAAGAACCTTGCTATCTGAATCCAGAACCTTCACCGGTTCCTCATCATAGGTCAAATCCGGATTCAATTCCACTTCCTCCACAGGCAACACATGCAAAGGATCAGATCTATACCTCCGGAGCATAGAAACATGGAACACATCATGAATCTTCTCCAACTCCTGAGGTAACCTCAACCGATACGCAACAGGACCCACACGCTCCACAACCTCATACGGTCCAATGTATCTAGGGCTCAGCTTACCCTTCCGACCAAACCTCATCACCTTCTTCCAAGGCGAAACGTTCAAGAACACACGATCACCCACCGCAAACTCTATATCCTTACGCTTCAAATCCGCGTAAGACTTCTGCCGATCAGAAGCAACCTTCAACCGCTCACATATGAGCTTCACCTTCTCGGTGGTACCTTTCAACAAAGCAGGCATCGATACCAACTTTTGACCAGTTTCAGCCCAACACAGAGGAGTCCTACACTTCTTCCCATACAGAGCCTCATAAGGTGCCATCTGTATACTCGCCTGAAAACTGTTGTTGTAAGCGAACTCAACCAAAGGCAGATGCTTCTCCCAAGAACCTTGGAACTCTATCACACAACATCTCAACATATCCTCCAAAATCTGAATAACTCGCTCAGACTGACCATCCGACTGAGGATGATAGGATGTACTGAAATGCAACCTTGTACCCAGAGCTTGATGCAAACACTGCCAAAAACGCGATGTGAACCTCGGATCTCTATCCGACACGATCGACTTAGGCACACCATGCAGCCTCACAACCTCGGCAATGTACAGCTCTGCCAGCTTATCCAAAGAGAACGTAGTATGCACAGGCAAGAAATGCGCACACTTCGTCAGACGATCCACAATCACCCAAACAAAATTCTTCTTCGACGGAGACAAAGGCAAACCAGATACAAAATCCATGGTAACCCTCTCCCACTTCCATTCAGGGATTTTCAGCGGTTGCAACAAACCAAAAGGAACCTGATGTTCAGCCTTGACTCGCTGACACACCAAACACTTGCTCACGAACTCTGCCACATCCTTCTTCAGACCTACCCAATAGTACTCATCACGAAGATCGCGATACATCTTTGTACTACCAGGATGCATAGCAAAAGGACTGCTATGACCTTCAGCCAGAATAGCACGCCTCAACTCAGCATCTGCAGGCACTACTATCCGACTACCAAAACACAACACCCCATCCTCATTAAAACAGAAATCCGAAGGTCTACCCTCCGCGATATCCTGAACATTAGACACCAAGGAATCATCCAGAAACTGCTTTTCCTTGATCAACTGAACCAACGACGGTTTCACTTGCAACTCAGCAACAAGACCACCATCCTGCGATATGCTCAAGCTAGCAAACATAGCTCTCAACTCAACAGCTACCTTCCTACTCAAAGCATCCGCAACAACATTGGCCTTTCCAGGATGATACTCTATCGTCAGATCATAATCCTTGAGCAACTCCAACCAACGTCGCTGCCTGAGATTCAACTCCTTCTGAGACATCAGATACCTCAAACTCTTGTGATCCGTGTACACAGTACACTTCTCACCATACAGATAATGCCTCCAGATCTTCAGAGCAAAAACCACTACAGCCAGCTCAATATCATGCGTAGGATAATTGCGCTCATGCACCTTCAACTGCCGCGACGCATAAGCCACAACCTTACCCTCTTGCATCAGCACACACCCCAAACCAACATAGGATGCATCACTGTAGACTACAAACTTTTTCCCTGATTCAGGCTGAATCAAGATAGGAGCCTGCGTCAAAGCCATCTTCAGCTTCTCAAAAGCTTGCTGTCTCGCTTCTGTCCACTCATACTTAACATCTTTCTGCAGCAACTTCGTCAAAGGAGCAGCAATCTTGGAAAAACCATCCACAAACCTTCGGTAGTATCATGCCAAACCAAGGAAACTACGAACCTCCTGAACAGACTTAGGAACTTTCCAATTCATCACTGCTTCAATCTTCTGAGGATCAACACGAATCCCCTCAGCTGAGACCACATGCCCAAGAAAAACCACCTCCCTAAGCTAGAACTCACACTTGCTCAGCTTAGCATAAAGCTGATTCTCCAACAAAGCTTGCAACACAATCCTCAAATGCTCTTCGTGCTCTTCCTCAGTACGCGAGTACACAAGGATATCATCAATGAACACCACAACGAACTTGTCCAGGTATTCATGAAAAACACGATTCATCATGTCCATGAAAGCAGCAGGAGCATTTGTCAGACCAAACGGCATCACAAGGAACTCATAATGCCCATACCTTGTCCTGAAAGCTGTCTTAGGCACATCCACATCCTTCACCTTCAACTGGTAATACCCTGACCTCAAGTCAATCTTAGAGAACACAGCAGCTCCCCGAAATTGATCAAAGAGATCATCAATCCTCGGCAAAGGATACCGATTCTTGATAGTCAACTTGTTCAGCTGACGGTAATCAATGCACATCCTCATCGTGCCATCTTTCTTCTTCACAAACAAGACAGGAGCACCCCAAGGCGAAACACTCGGCCGGATGAAACCACGATCAAGCAGCTCTTGCAACTGCGTCTTCAGCTCCTTCAGCTCCTTAGGTGCCATTCTATAGGGAGTAATGGACACAGGAGTGGTATTCTCATACAGCTCAATACCAAACTCCACCTCGCGGTTAGGAGGTAAACCAGGCAACTCCTCAGGAAAAACATCAGGAAACTCCTTCACAACCCTGATATCCTGCACCCTCAGCTCCTTCGAACTAGGATTCATCACGAAAGCTAGAAAAGCTTCACAACCTTGCCTCAACATCCTGCTCGCCTCCAAGGTAGAAACAACATTGGCAAGAAACTTCACATTCTCACCAACCACCACCACTTCATAATCATCCGCAAGCTTAAGCGAAACCCGCTTATTCTCACAATCCACAACAGCACGATGCTCAGCAAGCCAATCCATACCAAGGATCACATCAAAACCATAAAAGGGCAACTCCATAAGATCAACAAGAAAGACATGCTCTTGAACAACCAAAGGACACCTTCTATAAAGCTTACGAGTCACAACAGTTTCACCAAAAGAACTAGTGACTCTAACACCAACATCCAAAGACTCAACAGGCAAACCAAGCAACTCAGCATGCTCACGAAGAATGTATGAATGTGTAGATCCAGAATCAATCAAAGAAAACAATGACAAGGATTGCAAAGTAAAGGTACCTGCAATCACATCAGCATCATTCCTTCCCTCGTGCTGAGCATACACCCTCGCTTGGCCTCCACCCTCAGGTTGAATAGCCACAACATGAGCTACACCGCGACCACCTTCCTCTCGCCTCTGAAAATTACCACGGCCGCGCCCATGACCTCTCTGCGGTGCTGCAACAGGAGCACGCTCTTGACCACCAGCCATCCTCGGACAATCACGCCTCAAATGGTCAGCAGAACCACAGTTCCAACACTCATAACCAGCTGCCACCACAGGAGCTTGCACCTCCCTCCCAGCACGAGGACAGTCACGTCTCAAGTGACCACGCGAACCGCAGATCCAACAAGCACTAGGGTCAGCTCTAGCATTGCCACCCCTAGCAGGTGCACCTCCACCTCTCTTAGACGAGGACTGAAACCTCTGATCACGCCCCCTCTTGTTCCGTCCACCGGAACTATACTCTGCAGCTCTCTTCCCAGAACTAGCTCCAGCACCTTTAGCAGACAAACCCAGGTTCATCTCAATGTCCTTTGATCGACTAACCAACACATCGAAATCATTGTACTCAGCAGCCAACATATAGGTCTTAACTTCCGTCACCAAGCCATAACGGAACCTTTCGCACCTCTCGCGCTCATCAGGTATCAGCTCCGGTGCATACTGGCTAAGACGTACGAACTGTACCTCATACTCAGCCACACTCATGCTCCCTTGGGTCAGAGACATGAATTCACGCTTCTTCTCGTCCAGATATCTAACTCCCAGATATCTCCTCTTGAACGCATGCTGAAAGAACGTCCAAGTAACATCAGCCTCAGCCATCCCCGAGATTATGGTCGTCCACCACGTATAAGCATCACCTTGCAGCAGTGACACCACACATCCCAGCTTTTGCACATCAGTGCAACTCATCTGTCCCAAGACACGCTTGGTACTCTCCAACCATGCTTCAGACCTCTCAGCTGACATACCCCTAAACTCAGTCCCACCAAGACTGCGCAAACGTTCCAAGGGTAGTCTAGCTCCAGCATCTCCCTGATGCCCAGCTCCTTGAGCTCCAGCTACTGCTGCTCGAAAAGCACCCGCAATAGCTTGTACCAGCACAGACATGTCAGGCATCGCTTGCCCCTGACCAACCTCAGGTCCCGCAGCTCCAGCACCAGCTGCCTCAGCTCCAGCTCTTTCCCTCTCCGCACCACCACCACCAGGTGGAGGAGGAGGTATCACAGCACTACCGGTGTGCTCATCATTCACATTCCCCTCCGGGGTCGTAGCTCTCACGCTACTCCTTAACTCTCTACGTGGTGCCATACTTTACCATGCATAACAATACAAATAAAACAAGTCAGGACCAGCAAGGTAAGCAAATTCCAAGTATTCAAGCTCAATTTCTTTCAAAAGCAACATCATCTCTTTAGCTTTTGTTTGGCAATGAGTACCCTCATCATGCATCATCACAACATGCATCACATACCCATCATCATATCATATCACTGAACATGCTTTCACTCAACAAGCATACAAACCAAACCATGCTTCAATCATGCATACACACATTCCCAATTATTCGAGAACTCAGCTCTGATACCACCAAATGTAACCCCCGTAGCCCGGTCTAGACGGTTGACCCGAACTACGAAGATTACACGGGGAAAACCAAAGTCAACCCGAAAGTCAACCTTGATTAACGACCCTTTTTTTTTTCTTTTTAATCTTGTCTAGATGTGCATTAACCTTAATTGTGATCATACAAACAACATACTAAAAGATCACAAACATCAGAGATCAAACAGGGACCCAATTGAACAAATTACAACTTTAGGGACCAAATTGTAATTTCTGATAAATTAAGGGACTTAACCCAAATTAAAGTTACCATCTTGAAATTAATCAGGTTTCATGCTTCTCTGTGAAATTTCAGCTCAAAAGGACATCCACAGCTCATGCAATTGATCATACAAGATTCGGGACCAAAACGCAAACGAACCAAAACATATAACTACCATGACAGCCCCCTAACGGTCGACCGTTTCGAAACAGGTTGACCCTGTTCCGAAACGCGGGCCGTTCCGGTACTGGTTCCGCAACGGGGGTCTAGCAGTGAGCATTTCGTTTCGAAACGGTGCACCCCGTTTCGGACCCCTGGGTTCATTCCAGGCACCCGTTCCGAAACGGTACACACTGTTCCGAAACGCCTGCTCAGATTTCAGCAAACAAGCATACCTAATCATGCAATTGACCACTCGAACATGCTCCAAACATCACCAAACTTTACCAGCATGCAATTAAACATCTTTAGGACATATAAGCATCATCAAATCAACAACATAGCATCACAAGCAAAAAGCCCCAATTCAATGGTCATGCTTCCTACACAAGCTATTCACTCAAGCATCAAACTTGCAAAACAAACATATAAGGTTCAATCCAAAAACCAACATCAACAACAACACTTAACATACTTAGGGAGTCTCAAACACCTCCCAAAACATATACATTGGTCCCCCATTGCCAAAACTTACAAAAGCTAAATGTTTAACAAAACCTTCCATACATTGAGCTTTACTTGAACTTGTTTGCTTGCCTCCTCTTGCTGCCCTCAATGTACTCTAATGCTCTGCATTATTGAATCAAGAAAACGAGAGAGCGTAAGCCAAAGCTTAGTGAGGAGTGCTCTTTAAAAACCATTCAATAATGCAATTAAAACCATTTATAAAACTTGCTTACAAACAACCTTTATACATGCTTCAAGCATACTTTAAATCAAGCAATAACATGCTTCCACATTTCCTTTAAACAAGCATCTCATGCTTCAACATAAACATTAAAACATGCATCTCATGCATCTCAATGTACTATACATGTCATATTGGCTCAAGTGATACATTTCATTTATGAAATCAAGTTCAACAACTTTCCCCAAGGACTTTTAAACACCTTGGCCCCAAGGACTTTTAAACACCTTGGCCATGGACTTTTAAACACCATGAAAGGACGACACAAGGACTTTTAACCACCTTTGTGTCCGTAGCTTGAATTTCCCCAAGGACTTTTAAACACCTTGGCCCCAAGGACTTTTAAACACCTTGGCCCCATGGACTTTTAAACACCATGGAAAGGAGCACCTAAGGACTTTTAACCACCTTAGTGTCCGCAACAAGATTCATCCAAGGACTTTTACCACCTTGGTGATCTTAGATAACATGGCTCACTCAAGGACTTTTAACCACCTTAGTGACCTTCACTTTTACAAACCATCACTTGCCAATACACACTTTATACATCACATAATCCACTGTTTTAAAGCATTAAACCAAGCCATTTCATCATGCATTTCAAAGCATTAAATCATCATTTAACAATGCATTAAAAACAAGGTACTCTTACCTAGAGTCACCTTCAACACATGGCTTTAAACATCAGCATAAATCATGCTAAAACATCAGCAATTATCATGCTTAAACATGCTTTCAAAAACAGTAAACAAATCATGCAAAATCATCATTTTACATTGCACCAAAACATGGCCACCACTTAAAGAGAGTAATCCGAAAACTTACACTTGAGCTTAGCAAAGTTGTTTAGACTTAAACTAAACTCCCAAACCTTGGTTTCAAAGCCGAAAACCATTTTCACAAATCCACTCACCGATTTCCACTTTGCTTCAAGCCAAAGCACCAAATCAAGCCTCCGGATCAACAATTCTTGGATCCAAGGATGCCTCCCCTGTTTCAACACATTAAAGCAGAGGATTAATGCATCATCATGCATTAATTGCTTCAATGAAAGCATCTAAACTCGCTGCTCTCACAAAACCTCCATTTTCGGCCACCAAACACAACCGAAAATGCATCCGAAACACTTCTAAACAAAGCCCAGCCACAAACCAGCAAAACCTTACTTCCATAAACATCAACACACATCTAAAAACAACCTATAAGCATCCTTATACCTCCAGCAACACCAGATCCACAAGATCACCACAAAAGCTACCTTAAAACACAAGCTAAACTTAGGAAATCCAACCTATCCGGGATTGCATCAATCAAGACTCATTTCCACATCAATTTAATGATCATTTAACATCAAAAACACTTCTCAAAACACAGATTTAACAGATCAAACGAAAATCATGTGAAATCATCAAAATCTTGCATAATTAGCCAAGATCCATAAATCAACCTTAAAACCTTTAATCAATTATCAAATTAGGATTGAAAACTTTAGGAATTTCATTAAAGAACTTGAAGTTCAGAGGAGAAGGACGTTCTTACCTCCAAACTTGAGTTTCTCCTCTTTTTGGAATAGAAAAGCTTGATGAAACTTGAAGCAATTGAAGAGGTTTTGAAGACACAATGATTTGCAATCAATTGAGAGTTGAAAGAAGGATTTTAGGTGAGAAAATCAGATTTAGATCTCTGGAAATTGAGTGTTTGGGTTGAGAGAAAAAAGATAGAAAGAAAATTGGAAGTTAGATGAGAAAATGGCTAAAATGAATTTTCCCTCCTTTTGCTTACTTTAAAAATCAGAATTATGTGTTAAAATATCTTAGAAAAATCTGGAGAAACTCCCTTTGGGTAAATAGCTCCTTAAAGATTCAAAGTTTCAACCCTTTATAAAATAGCCACCAAACTTTCAAAAATTACATTTTGGTCACTAGCTCTAATTTCTTCCCTCTTCTTCTCATCCTCTTTGTTCTTCTTCATGATTTGATGAGTAAGGAGTGACCCCATGAGTTCATCAAGCTTCAAGGTCTTTAAATTTTTGGCTTCGATGATGGCGGTCCTCTTTGAGTCCCATGACTCGGGAAGTGAGTAGATAAGCTTTCGAACAAGATTTTCCTCCGGGATGGCTTCTCCATATCCTTTGAGACCATTAGTGATGGTGGAGAACCTATCAAACATCTTCTCGATGTTCTCTTCCGGATCCATTTTGAAGTTCTCATACTCTAGGGTTAGGAGCCCAATCTTGGTCTCCTTGACTTCATTGGTTCCCTCGTATGTGACTTCAAGCTTGTCCCATACCTCCTTGGCAGTCTCACAAGAAGAAATCTTCTCATAGATGGATGGACCAAATGCACAAAATAGAATGTGCAAGGCTTTGCAATTTGGCTTCATCTTCTTGCGATCGTCGGCACTCCACTCCGCTTTACTTCTTTGAGGCACGAACGGACCATCTTCAACTACATCCCATAGCTTGTAATCTCTTGGTTTGATGAAGAACTTCATCTTTGTCTTCCAATGGGCATAGTGAGTTCCGTCAAAGAAAGGCGGTTTGTCGATTGAATGTGCCATTGAGCCGGTTGATGAAAAAGTGATCGAGCTTGCCGGTTCTTCTCAAAAGGATGTGAATCCCCTTCGATTGAGCCAAGCTCTGATACCAATTGTTGAGTTTTGTGGGGCTCGATTCGTTCAACCGATGTTGCTCACCAAGTGGTGGAGAGGTGGATTTTTGGGTGGAAGGGTTGTGGAAGCTAAAATGAAATGTGAGACAATGATTTATAGTGGTTCAACCTTCTAACCAAGGTCTACATCCACTAACTTAGCTCCCCACTAAGGATTTTTCAATCAATCCACTATTGATTCGTCCTCTTTTCTAGGATTAGGGGGAAACCCTTACAACCAATCAAGCTTTCTACCCAAAGCCTTGATTGAAACCCTCTTTACAAAGAGACAATATAAGCAAACTTAAAACCCTCTAATAGGTGTTTGTTTGCACAATTAAGCACTCATCCAAAACCTAGAACACTTGAGCAAATTTGACAATTTTGGCTCACTAGTGTTTGTCTATACAAGAATTGACAATTTAAGCACTAAGACAATATTTGATCATTTGTTGTTTTGACAATATGAGCATTAGCATTCTCTTGATGCTTGGAGGTCCCTTTTATAGTCCCAAATGAGTTTGTAGCCGTTACTAGCCCTTGGGATCATACTGGAGCCGTTGAGGACTTTAATTCCCACCATAAATGCAGTTCTGCAGCTCCTCGTTTCGAAACGCTCGAAGCCGTTTTGAAACACTCTCTACATAGAAAGAGCCGTTGTAGTCTTTCAGGGCACCCATTTCGGAACACCCCTTGCCGTTTCGAAACGCGTATCGAAACGCTATAAGCCCGTATCGAAATGCCTGCATTTGAAAGTTGGTTGGGAAAGAGCCGTTGGGGTTTATGACCGTTGTGGTCAATGCCACGTAGGCGTATCGAAACGGCCTAGCCCGTTTCGAAACGCTAGGCAAAAATCCCATCCAAGGAAAGCCTGTTTCGATACGAGTATCGAAACGATTTTGCCACTGGAATCCCCTGTTTCGAAACGCCCTAAGGTGTTTCGAAACACCTGGACAGTTTTGTGAAGTTTGGCTTTGAAAAACATGAAAAACCCTTTTAAAAACTTCCCTAAACATAATTTCAAGTTGTTTGGACTTTGGAAATGTTTTAAATACTTTTTAAATCAGTCCAAAACATTTTTCAATTATTATATCAAAACATTAGTTCCAAAATCTCCCTCTTTTTGATATAATAAAACTCACTTGAAAAATTGTTTGGGATTCTCCCCCCTTTAACTTTAAAAATGTGAATAAGAGATTAAAATTTTAATTCAAATAGATCTCCCCCTTATTCATTTGAAAATTCAATTTTTCAAACCATTTCTCCCCCTTTTTGTTATATCAAAAAGAATTTAAAACATTAAGTTCAAAATAACAATAGAGGTAAAAACTTTGACAAAAATAAGAATTTGGTTTAAAAATGGCTCCCCCTTTCTCAAAGCATCATTAAAAATGTTAGTCCAACATTTATGATCATCTAGTTAAAAAAACTAAAAATAAAACAAATAAATGCTAAAACAACTAGATTTTTACCAACACTGGAACTCAAGGTAGGATGTGAAGCCTTCCTTCTTCAAGTGCTCCTTCTTGTGTGTATGGAGCTCCCCCACAATGTTTGACTTGTTGAACATCTCCATCACACCTAGCAATAGACAATCAAGTAATTTTTGGTATCCAAATTCCTTTGGATCCATGAACATTAGTATCACAAATTTTAGTCCCCTTTGGAATCCATTTTTCAATGTCATCCTTTTTAATTGAAGTATTAAGTCCTTTTGAGACCCAAACACTTCTAAAACATTTTCCTTTAATAAATCTAGGGGCACTAGATTGTCTAACATAAAAATTTGATTTTCCGAGATTGTTTTTTTTTCAAGTTCTTTGGAAATCAAATCTTTTTCTTCTTGAACTTTTTGAAGCAATTTTTGTAAATCAAAACATTTTAATTCAAACTCTTCAAGTTTTGCTTCAAGTTCAAGTTTGGTTTTAGAAAGTAAATCATTTTGAATTTTTAACTTTGAAATCAATTTATTGTTTTTCAAAATGTGGCTTTTAAAATCTAAAACCAAATCATCATAGGCATCTTGTAATTCATCAAAGGAATAAGAACATGAAGTAGATGAATTAGAAGTTACCCTTGAATCTTCTTCGATGGATATAAGGCAAAGGTTGGCTTGTTCATCGTCCGTGGAGTCCTCATCACTCCAAGTAGCCACATGTGCCTTCTTCTTATGGCTTGAAGTGCTTGCCCTCTTCTTTCTCTTAGGTTCTTGTTCAAGCTCTCTCAAGACTTTCTTCATGAACGGGGCACACTTCTTGAAGAGATGAACTATCTCTTCATCTTCATCATCCTCTTCACTTAAGTAGACATGATGACAAGTGGAGGATTTGAGAGCCATGTCACTTGCATTGATGCCAAGCCCTTTGATTTTCTTCTCTCCCATAGCTCTAATTTCTTCCCTCTTCTTCTCATCCTCTTTGTTCTTCTTCATGATTTGATGAGTAAGGAGTGACCCCATGAGTTCATCAAGCTTCAAGGTCTTTAAATTTTTGGCTTCGATGATGGCGGTCCTCTTTGAGTCCCATGACTCGGGAAGTGAGTAGATAAGCTTTCGAACAAGCTTTTCCTCCGGGATGGCTTCTCCATATCCTTTGAGACCATTAGTGATGGTGGAGAACCTATCAAACATCTTCTCGATGTTCTCTTCCGGATCCATTTTGAAGTTCTCATACTCTAGGGTTAGGAGCCCAATCTTGGTCTCCTTGACTTCATTGGTTCCCTCGTATGTGACTTCAAGCTTGTCCCATACCTCCTTGGCAGTCTCACAAGAAGAAATCTTCTCATAGATGGATGGACCAAATGCACAAAATAGAATGTGCAAGGCTTTGCAATTTGGCTTCATCTTCTTGCGATCGTCGGCACTCCACTCCGCTTTACTTCTTTGAGGCACGAACGGACCATCTTCAACTACATCCCATAGCTTGTAATCTCTTGGTTTGATGAAGAACTTCATCTTTGTCTTCCAATGGGCATAGTGAGTTCCGTCAAAGAAAGGCGGTTTGTCGATTGAATGTGCCATTGAGCCGGTTGATGAAAAAGTGATCGAGCTTGCCGGTTCTTCTCAAAAGGATGTGAATCCCCTTCGATTGAGCCAAGCTCTGATACCAATTGTTGAGTTTTGTGGGTCTCGATTCGTTCAACCGATGTTGCTCACCAAGTGGTGGAGAGGTGGATTTTTGGGTGGAAGGGTTGTGGAAGCTAAAATGACATGTGACACAATGATTTATAGTGGTTCAACCTTCTAACCAAGGTCTACATCCACTAACTTAGCTCCCCACTAAGGATTTTTCAATCAATCCACTATTGATTCGTCCTCTTTTCTAGGATTAGGGGGAAACCCTTACAACCAATCAAGCTTTCTACCCAAAGCCTTGATTGAAAACCTCTTTACAAAGAGACAATATAAGCAAACTTAAAACCCTCTAATAGGTGTTTGTTTGCACAATTAAGCACTAACCCAAAACCTAGAATACTTGAGCAAATTTGACAATTTTGGCTCACTAGTGTTTGTCTATACAAGAATTGACAATCTAAGCATTAAGACAATATTTGATCATTTGTTGTTTTGACAATATGAGCATTAGCATTCTCTTGATGCTTGGAGGTCCCTTTTATAGTCCCAAATGAGTTTGTAGCCGTTACTAGCCCTTGGGATCATACTAGAGCCGTTGAGGACTTTAATCCCCACCATAAATGTAGTTCTGCAGCTCCTCGTTTCGAAACGCTCGAAGCCGTTTCGAAACACTCTCTACATAGAAAGAGCCGTTGTAGTCTTTCAGGGCACCCATTTCGGAACACCCCTTGCCGTTTCGAAACGCGTATCGAAACGCTATAAGCCCGTATCGAAACGCCTGCATTTGAAAGTTGGTTGGGAAAGAGCCGTTGGGGTTTATGACCGTTGTGGTCAATGCCACGTAGGCGTATCGAAACGGCCTAGCCCGTTTCGAAACGCTAGGCAAAAATCCCATCCAAGGAAAGCCTGTTTCGATACGAGTATCGAAACGATTTTGCCACTGGAATCCCCTGTTTCGAAACGCCCTAAGGTGTTTCGAAACACCTGGACAGTTTTGTGAAGTTTGGCTTTGAAAAACATGAAAAACCCTTTTAAAAACTTCCCTAAACATAATTTCAAGTTGTTTGGACTTTGGAAATGTTTTAAATACTTTTTAAATCAGTCCAAAACATTTTTCAATTATTATATCAAAACATTAGTTCCAAAATCTCCCTCTTTTTGATATAATAAAACTCACTTGAAAAATTGTTTGGGATTCTCCCCCTTTAACTTTAAAAATGTGAATAAGAGATTAAAATTTTAATTCAAATAGATCTCCCCCTTATTCATTTGAAAATTCAATTTTTCAAACCATTTCTCCCCCTCTTTGTTATATCGAAAAGAATTTAAAACATTAAGTTCAAAATAACAATAGAGGTAAAAACTTTGACAAAAATAAGAATTTGGTTTAAAAATGGCTCCCCCTTTCTCAAAGCATCATTAAAAATGTTAGTCCAACATTTATGATCATCTAGTTAAAAAAAAACTAAAAATAAAACAAATAAATGCTAAAACAACTAGATTTTTACCAACACTGGAACTCAAGGTAGGATGTGAAGCCTTCCTTCTTCAAGTGCTCCTTCTTGTGTGTATGGTCTCCCCCACAATGTTTGACTTGTTGAACATCTCCATCACACCTAGCAATAGACAATCAAGTAATTTTTGGTATCCAAATTCCTTTGGATCCATGAACATTAGTATCACAAATTTTAGTCCCCTTTGGAATCCATTTTTCAATGTCATCCTTTTTAATTGAAGTATTAAGTCCTTTTGGGACCCAAACACTTCTAAAACATTTTCCTTTAATAAATCTAGGGGCACTAGATTGTCTAACATAAAAATTTGATTTTCCGAGATTGTTTTTCTTTTCAAGTTCTTTGGAAATCAAATCTTTTTCTTCTTGAACTTTTTGAAGCAATTTTTGTAAATCAAAACATTTTAATTCAAACTCTTCAAGTTTTGCTTCAAGTTCAAGTTTGGTTTTAGAAAGCAAATCATTTTGAATTTTTAACTTTGAAATCAATTTATTGTTTTTCAAAATGTGGCTTTTAAAATCTAAAACCAAATCATCATAGGCATCTTGTAATTCATCAAAGGAATAAGAACATGAAGTAGATGAATTAGAAGTTACCCTTGAATCTTCTTCGATGGATATAAGGCAAAGGTTGGCTTGTTCATCGTCCGTGGAGTCTTCATCACTCCAAGTAGCCACATGTGCCTTCTTCTTATGGCTTGAAGTGCTTGCCCTCTCCTTTCTCTTAGGTTCTTGTTCAAGCTCTCTCAAGACTTTCTTCATGAACGGGGCACACTTCTTGAAGAGATGAACTATCTCTTCATCCTCATCATCCTCTTCACTTAAGTAGACATGATGACAAGTGGAGGATTTGAGAGCCATGGCACTTGCATTGATGCCAAGCCTTTTGATTTTCTTCTCTCCCATAGCTCTAATTTCTTCCCTCTTCTTCTCATCCTCTTTGTTCTTCTTCATGATTTGATGAGTAAGGAGTGACCCCATGAGTTCATCAAGCTTCAAGGTCTTTAAATTTTTGGCTTCGATGATGGCGATCCTCTTTGAGTCCCATGACTCGGGAAGTGAGTAGATAAGCTTTCGAACAAGCTTCTCCTCCGGGATGGCTTCTCCATATCCTTTGAGACCATTAGTGATGGTGGAGAACCTATCAAACATCTTCTCGATGTTCTCTTCCGGATCCATTTTGAAGTTCTCATACTCTAGGGTTAGGAGCCCAATCTTGGTCTCCTTGACTTCATTGGTTCCCTCGTATGTGACTTCAAGCTTGTCCCATACCTCCTTGGAACTCTCACAAGAAGAAATCTTCTCATAGATGGATGGACCAAATGCACAAAATAGAATGTGCAAGGCTTTGCAATTTAGCTTCATCTTCTTGCGATCGTCGGCACTCCACTCTGCTTTACTTCTTTGAGGCACGAACGGACCATCTTCAACTACATCCCATAGCTTGTAATCTCTTGATTTGATGAAGAACTTCATCTTTGTCTTCCAATGGGCATAGTGAGTTCCGTCAAAGAAAGGCGGTTTGTCGATTGAATGTGCCATTGAGCCGGTTGATGAAAAAGTGATCGAGCTTGACGGATCTTCTCAAAAGGATGTGAATCCCCTTCGATTGAGCCAAGCTCTGATACCAAGTGTTGAGTTGTGTGGGGCTCGATTCGTTCAACCGATGTTGCTCACCAAGTGGTGGAGAGGTGGATTTTTGGGTGGAAGGTTTGTGGAAGCTAAAATGAAATGTGAGACAATGATTTATAGTGGTTCAACCTTCTAACCAAGGTCTACATCCACTACCTTAGCTCCCCACTAAGGATTTTTCAATCAATCCACTATTGATTCATCCCCTTTTCTAGGATTAGGGGGAAACCCTCACAACCAATCAAGCTTTCTACCCAAAGCCTTGATTGAAACCCTCTTTACAAAGAGACAATATAAGCAAACTTAAAACCCTCTAATAGGTGTTTGTTTGCACAATTAAGCACTCACCCAAAACCTAAAACACATGAGCAAATTTGACATTTTTGGCTCACTAGTGTTTGTCTATACAAGAATTGACAATTTAAGCACTAAGACAATATTTGATCATTTGTTGTTTTGACAATTTGAGCATTAGCCTTCTCTTGATGCTTGGAGATCCTTTTTATACTCCCAAATGAGTTTGTAGCCGTTACTAGCCGTTGGGATCATACTGGAGCCGTTGAGGACTTTAATTCCCACCATAAATACAGTTCCACAGCTCCCCGTTTCGAAACGCTCGAAGCCGTTTCGAAACACTCTCTACATAGAAAGAGCCGTTGCAGTCTGTCAGGGCACCCGTTTTGGAACACCCCCTTGCCGTTTCGAAACGCGTATCGAAACGCTAGAAGCCTGTATCGAAACACCTGCATTTGAAAGTTGGTTGGGAAAGAGCCGTTGGGGTTTATGACCGTTGTGGTCAATGCCAGGTAGGCGTATCGAAACAGCCTAGCCCGTTTCGAAATGGTAGGGAAAAATCATGTCCAAGGAAAGCCCGTTTCGATACGAGTATTGAAACGATTTTGCCACTGGAATCCCTTTTTTCGAAACGCCCTAAGGTGTTTCGAAACACCTGGACAGTTTTGTGAAGTTTGGCTTTGAAAAACATGAAAAACCCTTTTAAAAACTTCCCTAAACATAATTTCAAGTTGTTTGGACTTTGGAAATGTTTTAAATACTTTTTAAATCAGTCCAAAACATTTTTCAATTATTATATCAAAACATTAGTTCTACAGTACCTATATCTCATTCATGAGAAATCTCAGTCTTTGGACGTGTTCAAACCTTATAAGGCTGAAGTTGAGAATCAACTCAACAAAAAAAAATTAAGAAAGTTAGATCTGATCATGGTGGTGAGTACTATGGTAGATATGATGGCTGAGGTGAACAACGTCCAGGACCATTTGCGAAATTCCTAGAGGAATGTTGTATTGTCCCACAGTACACCATGCCAGGATCACCTAGTATTAATGGTGTAGTTGAGAGACGTAATAGGACTCTTAAGGATATGGTAAGGAGTATGATTGCTCATTCTACCTTACCTGAGTCCCTCTAAGGAGAAGCATTAAAGACAACAACGTACATTCTGAATAGATTACCAACTAAAGGAGCTGAAAAGACACCTTATGAGCTTTGGATAGGTCAAAAACCTAGTCTAAAGCACTTTCACATTTGGGGATGTCCAGCTGAGGCAAGTCCTTATAGGCCACGTGAAAAGAAATTGGACTCCAAAACTGTGAGCATATACTTTATTGGATATTTTGAGCGATCTAGGGTCTATAAATTTTATGATCACACGATTAAGAATATTTTTGAGACGGGAACTGCAACATTTTTTGAGGATGTTGAATTTGGAGGGAGAAATAAGTTTAGAGACATTACTTTTGAGGAGGAGTTGAGTTCCAACTCAATTCCTACTATCACTTTTGATAATGTTCAGGTTCGAATACCTGTCATTAATCAATAAGTGAATCTGGAACCTCAATAAGATAATGTTGAACAACTTCCTCCTATCCAGGATGAGGTAATTGTTTCAGAAGAACAAATTCAACAACCTCAACAACAAGTGTCATTAAGGAGATCCACGAGAGAAAAGAGAAATGCTATTCCGGATGATTATATTGTATTTCTCCAAGAAAATGAGGATGATAGTGGAATGATGGAAGATGACCCAATCAACTTTCATCAGGCCATGCAAAGTGATAACTCTAAAAAGTGAATTGATGGCAGGTAGGAAGAGTATAAATCCATGCAAGACAATAAAGTTTGGGAACTTGTCCCATTACCTAAAGGTGCAAAACCAATTGGTTGTAAATGGATATTTAAAACCAAGAGGGATACAAATGGTAATGTGGAGAGGTATGAGGCACATCTTGTAGCTAAAGGATATACTCAAAAAGAAGGCATTGACTTTACAGAGACTTTCTCTCAGGTTTCGTCGAAAGACTCTTTTAGCACAACCATGGCACTTGTAGCTCATTTTGATCTTGAGTTACATCAGATGGATGTTACGACTGCGTTTCTTAATGGAGACATTGAAGAAAAAATTTATATGGCGCAACCAGAAAACTTTGAGTCAGGAGACCCAAAGCATATAGTTTGCAAATTAACAAAATCCATCTATGGACTCAAGCAAGCTTCTCGTCAATGGTACCGCAAGTTTCATCAAGTAATTTTCTCGTTCGGTTTTGAGATGAATATCGTTGATGATTCTGTGTATCACAAGTTTCGTGGGAGTAAGCATATATATTTTTGTTTTATATGTCGATGACATTTTGCTTTCCACGAATGATATAGGCTTATTGCACGAAACCAAGAGATTTCTATCTAAGCATTTTGAGATGAAAGATCTTGGGGACGCTTCTTTTGTTTTAGGAATTTAGATACATCGAGATCGATCTCAGGGTATTCTTGGATTGTCACAAAAGAACTATATCGATAAAGTACTTAAAAGGTTTGGCATGCAAAATAGTAAACCAATGGACACCCATGTCGCTAAAGGAGACAAGTTTTGTCTTTCCTAATGCCCTAAAAGTAACCTTGAAATTCAAGAAATGCAGAAGATTCCCTATAGATCGGCTATTGGGAGTTTAATGTATGCTCAGGTTTGTACGCGGCCGGATATTACGTACATTGTTGGGATGTTAGGCAGATATTCAAGCAACCCTGGTATGAACCATTGGATAGCAGCCAAGAGGGTTATGAGGTATCTTCAAAGAACAAAAGATTACATGCTCACTTATAGGAAATGAGATCATTTGGAGGCCGTAGGGTATTCAGATTCTGATTTCCCTGGGTGCCAAGATTGCAGAAAATATACATCAGGCTATATTTATCTATTAGTTGGAGGAACTATATCTTGGAATAGTGCTAAACAAACACTTGTAGCTTCTTCCACTATGGCAGCAGATTTTTTAGCATGTTGTGATGCATCTAATCATGGAATATGGTTGCAGAACTTTGACACTGGCTGCGTATTTTGGTGAATATAGAAAGACCGCTTAACTTATTTTGTGACAATAAGTCAGCAGTACTATATTCCAACAACAATAGGACCTCGTCCAAGTCAAAGCACATAGACATAAAGTTCCTAGTTGTAAAAGAAAGAGTGAAAAGTGGACAAATATCCATAGAACACATTGAGACAAACTCTATGATACCAGATCCGCTCAAAAAAGGTTTACCACCCAAGGTCTTTCATGAGCATACTGCTCATATGGGTGTTGTATCATTTGAGGATATTATTGTTTGAGTGGGAGTTTGTTACTTGTTTGCTTTATGTTTAATTTTAGACATTTATGTATTAGGTCATTTTTCTAATTAGAAATAAAGTAATTAGTTTATTCACTCTTTTCTTATTTTGATAAGGACCTCACTTAAGTTTAAAGAGAAGCAGTTGGAAATAGGAATGTTCGGTTCACATTTACATGTAATTTCCGTGCTACGCATCCATGATTGATCTATTTCATTTGATTATGTTTGTATACGTGACCATTGATGGGTCCAGTAAAGATTGATATGGCGAAGACCGCTTTGATCCTATATAGATATAGTTGATGGACGAGATTGTTAAAGAATACCTATTGTATGATAGCAAATTTTTGAGCTCATAAGGTTATACATTTGTCAGGAAACATATGTTGCCCAAGTGGGAGATTGTTGGGTTATCCAGTAATAATGGGCACATATGTATAATGTATGTTGCTATTATAAAGTTTAACACGAAAATTAAGTGAACAATTATGTTACACGTGTTATAGGTATTAAATTATCATGGAATTACAAGTGTGGATACTATAAGTTATATATATAACTCAATGAGGGGCAGAGTTGTAAATATTAATAAACTTATTTTAATTCAGTTTATATAAAGGGTAGTGGTTACCGAGATCTAGGTTAACTTGCATATCTCTCCTTCCCCGTTAGAGAGTTGTGTGGTAAGAGGTAACCTATCATCTTGGAAGATCAAACCCTCTCTGAAAAGTCTCCATCAATGGATTCAGGCACGCTTCTGCAAATCTAGTCTTTGTTCTTAATGATTTGGCATGTACGGATCTTGGGTTTATATTCATATGAATATATTTTGGTTCTAACTCATTGGTGTCATACCATTTTTCATGCTCCTGTCTTTTGACAAACGACTGAAAGAATATCTCCATAAATGGACTTGAGCTTTACTTCACTTTTGTATCTCTAGGTGTTCTATTAATTTTCTGTCTTTTAGGAAATTTCGGGCTTCTCTCTTCAAAACTCAACATGCCTACCCTAATAAGATTTTCAACATTGTTCTTCATAGCTTCACAATTCTCGATAGTATGGTCTGAACTTCCATGATGTTAACCACATACTGCATTGATATTACAGTCCTTAGGGTAAGAAGACTCCTTAAGCTCAGACTAAATCTAGATCAAAAAAAATTTCTCTACCAGTATCAGAAGTAATTCTGAGTATGTCATCGAAATTGAATTAAAAGTTCTTCCTCTATTATTTCCTTCTTGTATTTGTTCTTGGCATGTCATCACTTTCTTGGATTTTGACTCAATTACACCCCCAACTATTTTGTTGATGCGGATTGCAACGGTGCGCGGACACGGTTGTTTGTGTTCATGTTCTGGTTTTTGTTCAATCTCCTTTTAGTTTAGTGTGCCCTTTTCCTTTGGCCACAACCGTCACCAAAGTCATCATCTCAACCATTTTCCTTTTCAGTTCTTGCATCCCATTCTTATTAGCATCAACACTAAATAAATCTGATATGTGATCCTTGGATGAGCTACCCTTCACTCCTTTCGTGGATTGTTCCAGACACTGCCTCATATTTGCACTCTCCTCTATAGGACTACGAATACCCTTATCCGTTATTTTCACCTTCTAATGATAACCACTTTTGAATCAATACATTATGTAATGATGATGCAGTTTAAAAAACGCAAAACATAAAACAAAACAAAAGAAATAAGCCAGTATGGTGAAATAATATTGTAAGCAAAAAATAAAATTATTTAAAATTAAGACAATTTATATCAAGCAAAGAAATAACTAGAGAAACGTATTTAAAAAAATAGCACTCTAACATCATGATGTTTGATTCTAAGGTTCCTGCCTGGCTTTAATGGCGTCGGCTCCTAGATTACAGAAAGTGGTTTTCTGTTCTAGACTCTAGGTACCCGGACTTTCATTACTGTCTACTATGACTGCAAGTCATTGAATCGGGAGTATACGTTCTCTTATAAAGGAGGCGTAACCCCACGTCGTATAAGGTTAGTATACCGGAAGAAAGATGAAATTCCCTCTCGGAGGAGGTGAACCTCACTTAGGATCATGTCTAGTTCCCACTTAAAGGAGAAGCTCGAGTAGAAGGCTTATGCATGAATGACAGTTTATATCACTCATATAAAAATTTATTTCCATTCTTTCTACAAACCCATCCAATAATTATTGAATAAATTAAATTCAAATTACCATTCTTAAATGCCAAAATGCCACACAAAATTTATTTGGCCTTACTCGCGAAGTGTTCCCCAGCGGAGTCGCCAAGCTGTCCAAACCATTTTTAATCGGTAAAAATATCCTGGCGATTAAGTTTGAAAATTAGTTTTTCCTTTTGAATTTGATTTTTGAAAATATTTTGAAGTCCCCATCGTTCACTTTTGTAGACAGGACACCATAAAAACAACTAGAGATTCATTCTTTAAAATTTGAGTTCGAGAGTCGATTACGTGTGAGGAAGGATTAACACCACCCCAAACACCCGATATCGGTATCTTCAATTTTGTGTGGCATATTGTCATTTTGAGAATAATAATTCAAATTTAATTTAATCATTAATTACTTGATTTATGTTCCAAATAGGAATATTCCTTTTATAAGGATATATATATATTTGTTTCGAATATATTTCGAATATAAAAGGTTTAATGCGTGATTAATTATTGTCTTGTTTGTTTGAAGTGCTACCCTAAAAGGTACTATTAAATTTTATGTATTATTTAAACTTACCAATATTATTTAATTTAAAGGTTTACATGAGATAACATCCAATTACTTAGGCACCATCCATATTTAAACCCAAAATTATATATAATATTTCCTAGTTTAGTCAATTAATTTAATTATTAGAGTTCTAATCCTATTAAGGCTCTAATTGTCAATCTAGGTTATTTATTAACTTTTTAGGGTTTTAAAAAATATTATTTGTTCTATTTTGAAAGTTAATGTTGAATAATGTCCAATTACTTTAGGACATCATTCAAATTTAAACTTCTAAATTTCCAAAATAACATTTATTAATTTGTTAAAATTATCTAAACCCTATTTAAATTATTAAGATATTAATTAAAGAACCTAGATCTAAGGCTGTAACACCCCTACATGGCTTGGTTGAGAACTGGGTCGGAAGTGCCACCGATAAACGATACGACAATCGATGCAATAAATTTCAATCAATAAATAACACATAAACAATGTTACACTTATAAAACCTTACCGAATAACAGTCTTAGTCCAATTTATCCATTATGAAACAATAATTAATCATTTAGGAACGATTTTTAACTAATACAAGTTTTAGTGGCTAAAATGTAAATATGATAATTTAGTGGTCATTCGATGCAATTGATTATACCACAGTGAAATTCAATACAACAACAGCAAGTCTGCAAATTTTCATATTATTTAGAGTTCATTTACCAATCCAATTGAGTCATCCTAAATTTTGTGACCAATTTGAGAAACAAAGTAAACCTTTGATCTATGTCTATTAACCAACTTAACTAACCCTGTATCGAAACACTCTGGTACCATTTCTAGATGAGTGCATGATGATTAGCCTACGTTGACTTTGCCCATACCCCGTATCAATACAGGTATGCTCTGTTTCTGTACGGGTTGACTTACGTTGACTTTGACTATTGACTCGTTCCGATACCAGTTAGGCCCATATCGAAACAAGGAATTACAGTGGCAAAACGTATCAAAACAACTCCAACCCATACCGATACGCCTTGTTTCTTAAGTTCATTGATGCTTAACCGTATCGATATGCCATTACTCCGTATCGATACGGTCTGACCTATAATGACAGAATTTTGCTAGTTTTTAATCGAGTTGACCTATTGAACGATGTTCAAATGCAATGAAACTTTACACACAACATTTCAATGCTATAAGCTACTGGCATGCCAAACTTCATGATAATTCGAAAGCGTTTACTAGGTGTTCACCTATGTGAGCTATATATGCCATTTTTGTCAATTTTAATCATCACCAAAAGTCATTTTTAGGGCTTTAACAACATTTCAACCCTTACACGTTGTAAGCAAACCAAAATTGGCACAATAGACTAGTTCAACTACTTTGCCACCTTCCTAGGAGTTCATAAGGACAAAATACATTACTCTTGGCTTGTAGTGACTTCCCTTGCTACGACTTATCCGATCTCCCGCAACGGTCGATTCCTTAACCTAAAATGCATGAGATGAGACAAATTAGGCATACTTTGCCTAGTGAGGTAGCCACAAGCAATGTAATTTCAAAAGATAGAGTATGTACATAAACTCATGCTCAATAATATCAATATTATGCTCCAATATGCAATGTTTAACATATCTTAATCATTATTAACCCTTGGATTGAATCAAGATAGTGGAAACATGAATTCCTACGCCTCGCCAAATCAAAAATTGGTCTAGTCCCTCCGCCTCACCAATAACCAAGTACAATACACATACTTCAGCCTTGCCAAATCAATATAGGTCGTAGCCTTAGGACCATAGTCCACTCGTACACTGAGCTCATGAATTCTATGGCATGCCAATTGTATCCATGGTCCGTTCAAATCCAAGGTTTCAATGATAATATCCATATTCAATGATAATTCTGATGACCAATGTCTTCAATGTTATTATTAGTAACCACGTGTCAATATCAATATTTTATGATTTCAATGTCACTGCTAATGTCCGATGATTCATTTACAATGTTTCAATAACAATGGCTATGTCGATAACAATGCACGATGATGATGTCAATAACTATGTCCGTTTAAAAATCTAATGCAACTTCCTTAAAAGAAATGTTAGATATATGATCGAAATCAACAATAATGGATTCGTGAAGGATCCTTGCTTAATCTTGAGACTTCGACTACACTCATCTTGACAATCCGATGATTTTACGGCTCTCGGATAACAATTCCTTTGTTCCTAGCTTTCGGTGAGGTTGATGGATGCTCTTTGTCAATATCTCGAGCTAGGAAATCAATAGGAGCATGTTAAGAATAATTATATGATATCGTAATCAATCTAAGGAAGTCAAAATTGATATCTAGACTCGACATAGCTATTAGTCAAGAATTTCCATGGATGGCCAAAACCTAACTTGTGATTACTCTCATAAACACCATGGATTTCCGATAATAGTTTGAGGGGAATAGCTTACCCAATCACTAGCAATGATTCGATAACAATAGAACAAAGGAAAACAAAGCTTGAAGCTAGCTCCAATGGAGGTGTATGCTTAGGTAAGAGATGATGAAGATGAAGAATTTGAGAGATGCTTGCTTAGTTTAGTATCGGGTAAGTATTTTTCTATCTCCTTTCTATTATTTTCTTTTATTACTAAAGCTTATGAGCTTTCCTTAGGATGAAGTAGTTTCACGAAATCATCCCACGTATGGGAGATTTTAATTGAGGAGGGGCTAATCGCAAGGTTAGGCCCTCAACTCTCAATTCTTTATGATTTTGTCTCCAAACTCTCGATTTCCAAAATATAGCCACTAAACAGTTTCGATACTATTCATAAAAGTCCATGTTCAATAAATTGACTCAATTAAAGTCCAATGTCGATATAATTGACTAATAGGTTAGAGTCGATACAATATTTGGACTTTTAAGGTGTAGGGTTTCCGATCACCAGAACCTGATTTCGACTAGACCGGATTTTGGGGTGTTACAACTCTCCCCCTTAAGAAAAACTCGTCCTCAAATTTTTACCTGAACCGAAGAGGTGAGGGTATTGCTTCTTCATAGCTTCTTCAGGTCCCCACGTGTCCTCTTCAACAGTGCGGCTCCTCCAGAGCACCTTAACTAATGGTACAGATTTGTTGCGAAGCCTTTTAACTTCTCTTGCAAGAATCTGAACCGGTTCTTCCTCGTAGGACAAATTTAGTTGAATTTCCACAGACTCAGGTTGGATAATGTGCGGGGGATCAGAACGGTACTTCCGAAGCATCGATACATAGAACACATCATGGATTTTACTTAGTTCTGAGGGCAACTGTAATCGATATGCCACAGGGCAAACTCCCTCAATAACTTCAAAGGGTCCAATGAATTAGGGACTCAATTTTCCCTTCTTACCAAACCTTGGAACTTTCGTCCACGGTGAAACTTTAAGAAAGGCCTTTTCACCAACTTCATACTCAATGTTTCTTATCTTGAGATCAGAATAGGCCTTCTGCCGGTTAAAGGCAGCTTTCAAGCGGTCATGAATGATGGTAACCCATTCTTTAGTTTCCCGAGGTAAGTCAAGGCCCAACATTTTTCCTTCACCAAGTTCAGACTAACACAATGGAGTCCGACATCGTCTACCATACAATGCCTCATACGGAGCCATCTAGATTGAAGCCTGGTAGCTGTTATTGTAGGCAAACTCAACAAGGGGTAGGGATTTCTCTCAAGTTCCACCAAAGTCAATGATGCATGCTCGAAGCATATCTTCCCAGATTTGTATTGGAAGGTTCAATAACAACACAGATTTTCCAAGAGTTCAATGGAAGAGTCTTTCGATAATTACCTGAATTACCCTTTCTGACTGGTCGTCAGATTGAGAGTGAAAGGCTATGCTAAGATTAACTCTGGTGCCCAGAGCTCCTTGTAAGGTTCTTTAAAACCGAGATGTAAATGGAGGGTCTCGATCAGAGATAATAGACTTGGGTACTCCGTAGAGTCGAATCACTTCCTTGATGTATAAGTCAGCTAAGTTAGGGAGACTGTAGTCCATTCTAACCGGTATAAAATGAGCTGACTTGGTGAAATGATCTACAATGACCCACATAGCATCATGTTTTTTACGGGAGTTAAAGGTAGACCACTAACAAAATCCACAGTGATCTTCTCCCACTTCCATTGTAGTGGATCAATGCGATGCAACAGTCCGATAGGAACACAATGTTATGCTTTAACACGTTGCCACGTGAGACACTTAGATATATAATCGACTGTGGCCTGCTTCATGCCCGGCCACCAATAGAGTTCACGAAAGTCCTTATACATTTTCACAGACCCCGAGTGAACAGAAAAAGAACTTGAATGAGTTTTAGAGAGAATATCAATGCGAACAAATTCATCATTAGATACACAGACCCGATCATGGAAACACAAGAGCCTTTAGAATTAATTCTAAAGTCGGGGTTATTCAATAACCTAGAGAAAATGGATTGAAGCTCAGAATCTTGCTCTTGCAAAACCTTGATTTGTAAAATGAGGGTAGACTAAACTTGAACTTTAGCTACAAGATAATGATGCTTCTGAAGTTAGAAGTGAGCGTTAATTTCCCGAGGGGCAGGTAAAGGTTTGCGGCTGAGTGAATCAGCTACAATGTTGGCCTTGCACGGAAGATAATCAATGATGAAGTCGTAATCTTTAAGGAGTTCCATCTGTAGCGACTAAAAAAATTCAATGATACCTCTCGGTGTTACTTGGAGGAACCGAGGTTTTGATCGATTTTGAAAATTTAATCGGATTTTGAAAAAAAATGAAGTCGCCACCGACCATTTAAAAATGGTAGATCAGACACCGATGTTAAAACCATAGATTTTTCTTAAAAATGGGTTCAGGAGTCGGTTACACGCGGGGAAGGATGAGCACCGCTGTCGTGCCCTAAAATTGGTACTAAAACTAATACCGCTAAATTAATATTAAATTTTGCGAATTAAAGTGATGATTCATATCGAATTTTGTCTTTACGAGTGAGTAAATTTTAAAAGCCTTGATATTCGAGAAAGAACATTTGAGCCACCACCACTACGACTAGTACTGGCCTCGTTCATTCCCGAATAAAAAGACATTTGCATTACATTTTCATACGTTCTCTAACCCCCTCGTCCCGGTCCGGGCGACTGACCGGTCCGAGTGGGCTACACAGGGAAAATCGAGGCGAAACCTGTTAAGGCTTCACTTCGGTTAACAACCTGAGAAATTTTTTTTCTTTAATTATCTTGTCTAGATGAATTCAATTAGACCTATGTGAGAAGCGACAACGGAAAACAAAACTAACCCATACAAACGGCACGTAATTTATTTAAACTTACCATGTATTCAAGTTAGGTTGATTCCTTGCACACGCGACCAAAATACACATAAGTAATTACGAACAAGATTCACAAGAAGACTAACATCAAACAGGGCCTAAGCCTAATACTTGAGAACCTTTAGAGATGTCAAAAGCCCACATTTCAGGCCCGTGTTTCGAAACAGGCTTGCCCATTTCGATACACGGGCCCCAGTTTGAAAAGCCAACCACCTGTACCGATACGCATCCACCCCGTTTCAGAACAGGGGTCCATTTCGCCTAGACGTTCCGAAACACGTTCCGGAACAGGCACTCACAATAGCAAAAACGTTTCAAAACTCGTATCAGAACAGGGGTTCACATTAGCCAAACCGTACCAGAACGCGTTCTGATACGGGTGTCCCTGGAACCACACCCGTTCCGAAACAGCCTTACCCGTTCCGAAACGCCTACAGTCTGTGTGTTTCTAAAAACTAGATTTTGCATCTCCAAAAGTCCCCAACAAGCCTCAATCAACAAGAAACAAGATACAACATGCATTTACCTACTTTAGAGGCATTTACCCTACTTCAAACATGTTCAACACACAACATACATGAAAAGGCCATACATTTGAAAGGATCATGCATTCACCAAAAGAGGCATACATTGCATTTCAAGGTTTCATGCCGTAGCACAAAACATACACATAACCATTCATGATACGCATCACAAGTATGGTTTACAATCCAAAATAAGGCATCAACATATCAAAGGAGTCTAAACAAGCTCCTACACAAAACAACAACACAAATCCCATTGCTTATCCATTACATCTCATAACCTAAAAGTTCATACTTTAGGATTAAGATAGCACACTTGGATGCCTTTCTCCTTGCACAAGCAACCCATGAACTAAGGATCTGCATTGTCGAACAAAAGAGAGCGTAAGCGTAAAGCTTAGTGAGGGTATGCTCATAAAACAAACCTCGACAATGAAGGGTCCAAGCACGAGCAACAACCCAAGGAAGAATGCATGTTTTCTTACCTTCGAAACCACAAGAGTCAAATATTTATGATGCATGAACATAATGTCAACTATCATGCCATGCTCAACATGTCCATAAATACAACCATATGAAACACATTCAACAAAACGTATTGGCACCTAGCTATGACCCGAATACGCAGATAACAACCGTTGGAACTCACATCCAACACTCAACCATTATTTTACCTTACGGTGGGATTACACTCATCATCGTTTCACGCGGAAGGGATTCCACTCATCCTCACGCCCCGTCGATGGGATTCCACGTGGAGCATATCTTCTAATACATGCATCACTCGCTCTGACTGACCATCTGACTGAGGATGATATGAGGTACTGAAATGCAAACGACTACCTAGGGAACTATGCAAACAATCCCAGAACCTCGATGTGTATCTCGGATCTCTGTCTGATACAATAGACTTCGGAACTCCGTGCAATCTCACAATCTCGCGGATGTACAAATCTGCCAACTTGTCTTGAGAATCTGTGGTGTTCACTACTAAGAAATGAGCACACTTAGTGAATCTATCAACTATCACCCAAACAGAATTCTTCTTCGAAGGAGACAATGGCAACCCTGACACAAAGTCCATAGTGATTCTTTCCCATTTCCATTCCGGAATTTTCAAAGGTTGTAACAAACTTGAAGGAACGTGATGTTTTGCCTTTACCCTCTGACAAACCATGCAACGACTCACATACTCAGCTACATCCTTCTTCAAACCAACCTAGAAATAATCACTCTTCAAATCTCGGTACATCTTAGTACTGCCCGGATGCATACAAAAAGGATTTGAATGTGCTTCGCTCAGAATTATACGTCTCAACTCAACATCTTCAGGTACTACAACTCTATCTCTGAAACACAACACATTCTCACCACTAAAATTGTACTCTGTTGGTCTACCTTCTGCAATGTCCTGAACATGTGAAGCTAAAGATACGCCTTACAACTGTTTCTCTCTGATCATCTGAAACAACGGAGGCTTCACTTGCAACTCTGTAATCAAACCACCATCCCCGGATACACTCAACCTTGCAAACATAGCTCGCAACTCAATTGCATCTTTTCTGTTCAATGCATCACCACTACATTTGCCTTACCCAGATGATACTCAATAGTCAAATCATAGTCTTTCAACAGTTCAAGCCATCTTTTCTGCCTCAACTTCAACTCTCTCTGAGTCATCAGATACTTCAAGCTTTTATGATCAGTGTAAACCGTGCACTTCTCCCCATACAAATAGTGATGCCAAATCTTTAATGCAAACACAACTGCGGCTAACTCAATGTCGTGTGTAGGGTAGTTCTTCTCGAGCACCTTCAACTGTCTCGAGGCATAAACAACAACTCTCTTTTCTTGCATCAGAACACAACCTAAACCTACGTAAGAAGCATCGCTATAGATCATGAACTCTTTCCCTAAAACTGGCTGTACCAACACTGGAGCATTCGTCGAAGCCTCTTTCAACTTCTCAAAAGCACTATGTCTCGCATCAGACAACTCAAACTTCACTCCTTTTTGCAACAATTTAGTCAAACGGAGTAGCTACCCTAGAGAATCCATAAACGAATCTCATATAGTAACCAACTAGTCCTAGGAAACTCCTAATCTCTGCCACTGACTTAGGTTATTTCCACTCAACAATGGCTTCAATCTTCTTCGGATCAACACGAATACCTTCAGCTGATACCACAAGGCCAAGAAACACAACCTCTCTGATCCAAAACTCGCATTTACTCAATTTAGCATACAACTGATTGCTCATCAATCTCTACAAAACAAGTCTCAAGTGCCCATCATGCTCTTCTTCTGATCTCGAGTACACAAGGATGTCGTCTATGAAAACAACTACAAATCGGTCTAGATAGTCTCGGAAAACTCTGTTCCTCATGTCCATGAAAGTTGCTGGTGCATTCGTGAGCCCAAACGGCATCACAAGGAACTCATAATGACCGTATCTAGTCCTAAAAGCTGTCTTCAGAACATCACATTCTTTTACCTTAAACTGATAGTACCTTGACCTTAAATCTATCTTCGAAAACACTGAGGCACCCCTCAACTAATACAACAAGTCATCTATACGAGGCAACGGATAGTTGTTCTTCACCGTCAACTGGTTCAATTGTCTGTAGTCGATACACATCCTCATACTGCCATCCTTTTTCTTCACAAACAACACGGGAGCACCCCAAGGCGAACTACTAGGCCTAATAAAACCTCGATCTAACAACTCATGAAGCTGACTTTTCAACTTTTTCAACTCTTTCGGAGCCATACGGTACGGAGCAATAGAAACTGGAGTAGACACTGAAACAATCTCAATCACAAACTCTACATCTCTGTCAGGAGGCAAACCCGGTAACTCTTCTGGAAACACATCCGGAAAATCACAAATTGTCTTGATATCTTTCGGTCTAACTTCACTCATGTTCAGATTCATCAACATATGAGCCTCTAAAGCCGACACAACGTTTGACAAGAACTTAACGTTCTCGCTTACTACCACTATCTCGTAGCTATCGAAAAGCTTCAACGAAATTCTCTTCGTCTCAAAATCTACACTAGCTCTGTGCTCAACCAACCAATCCATACCCAATATAATATGAAAACCGTAGAACGGAAGCTCCATCATATCAACAGGAAACACATGACCATGAATCTTCAACAGAAACCTCCTATACATCCGTCTAACTACAATTGTCTCACCAAAGGAACTAGTCATATGCATCCCTATGTCTAAAATCTCAATAGGTATGTCTAACTTCTTTGCATGCTCACTCAAAATGTAAAAATGCGTGGAACCCGAATCAACTAAGGAAAGCAAAGACATGGATTGTAACTCGAAATTACCTGCTATCACATCTTTGTCATTCCCTGCCTCTCTCTGTGCGTAGACTCTAGCTGGTCCACCGGCCTCTGGCTGAACTGCCACTACATGAGCAAGATTCCTCGGTGCATCTATCCTAGGTGCCTCAGCCCTCGGCTGGAAGTAATCACGACCGCGTCCACTGCCTCTATGATAGTCGATCGCTCTCGTATGAACCTATGCCTGAATCGGTGCCTGTGCCGCCTGATGCAGACACTCTCTCCTAAAGTGGTCTCTCGATCCATAGTTCCAGGAAGCATGATAGTTTCCCCAACACTCTCCTGAGTGTTGTCTCCCACATCGAGCACACTCGGGCAAACCCCCTCCAGCTATCTGGACCTAATGGCCTCTACCATGGTGGCCACTGCCACGCCTATGGTCAAACTGTTGTCCACCACCCCGATGCCTCTTCGCATCACCACGATCAAAGTTGTTGTGCCTCTTCCCTGAACTGGATCCTTTCGAACGCTTGGTCAGCCCCAAGCTATGCTCGATGTTTTATACCCGGGATTACATGTCTCTCCCCAAAATCAACAAAAATGGAATGCCCCTTTCTAATCAAGTTTTTTTTCACATCTTTGTCCTTTCGTTTGCTCTCTGTGATTCTGATCTCTGATATTTGTTCGGTTGACTTTTCGTGGTCTTTTGTTTCCATTGCAATTTTGGGACACTGACTTGCTTTCTTTTTTGTGACATTTGTTGGTCTTGGCCGAAACGGGTAGAGGCACGACATCGTGGTGGCATTTGGCAGAACGGCGTGGAGAGCCTGGGCATCTAAAACGGCAAACGCGTCAGGCGTGAAGATGGCAAAGGAGGGGTCAGATGCGTGGGGTGACAAAATCGTCGCGCGTGGGTCACCGAAAGGTCGCGCGTAGGGAGTTGAGTGGACGCCACCTGAGGGCGTGCATCTCTCCAGAAGCTTCTACGTGTTGATCAGGGCCTTTGGATAGACTCTAATCAAACAACCTGGACAAAGGCGGTGCGAGTGATAAAACTGGCCTGCTAGGGTTTCCCGGTTCCAAAGTGATCTGGACCGTTAGATCATCACCCGATCTGACGGTCCAAAATGGGATGCGCGGATAGAAAAGAAGGGGCATTAGGGTTTTATATACTGGGCCTAATATAATATAATATAATATAATATAATATAATATAATATAATATAATATAATATAATATAATATAATATAATATAATATAATATAATATAATAATGTAATATATATATATATATATGATAATGTAGTATAATATATATATATGATAATAATAGCACGCTATAATAATAATATAATATAATATATATAATATAATATAATATTTTCTCTCTGAAGCTTTAAGAATATGAGTTCTCTCTCTATAGAACTCATTTCTTTAGCGTATTTTTTTAGTAGTAGTTCCTTCTATATAGAACTCTCGTCTTCGTATATCTGAAGTCAAGGATCTACATGTCCCTTCTCTATAAGACCCTCCGCTTTCGAGATCCTAAAGTCGCAAGTTCCTCCTATATAGAACCTTTTTTAGACCCTTTCTCTGTAGGATCCTTGATCTTGGAATCTTTCGCCAAGCTTGAAAGCTTTCACCTGATATCCTTGAGTGGCGATTAGGAAAGGTTTCTCCTAAAATCCTTGAGCAGCGAGTACCTACCTCCTTCGCTCCGAAATTCTTAGGCTTTGAGTTTCTGTCTCTTTTCCCCTGAAATCATGACGTGGCGAGTTTGAAATTCTTCGCCTGAAATTCTTGAGCTTCGAGTATCTGCTGCTTTGCTCCAAAATATTTTCTAGGTTTTCGTTGTCGTTTACTCCTCCTTTTATGAAGGGCCCGACTCGCTTTTCGGGTACCTACGAAAAAGATGAAATGCTATGATGTCATGAGTTAGCATGCTCCTAACCTAGGGATGCCTAACTACTTGTGAGGCATGACTAAGGTTTCCATGTTATTTAAACATATTAATTCTATTGACATCGTGTTCTTTGGTGTTGCCTCTTGCGTTGATTGCACCTCTTCTCGGTTCTACCGGACCCTCGTTCTTCTTCTTCACATCTTGATCCACTTCTGGAATTGTCTGCCTCAAAGTGCCCATTCGGGTTTTCACTTTGAACCCTTTTTTTCTTCTTTTTTTCCCTTTCTTCCCTTTTTCTACTGACTTTTGATTGCCTGAAGAGATATGCAGATTTCCATTCTCCTAGTGCCTGAACAGATAGGCAGGTTCTATTCTCCAAATGCCTGAATATATGAGCAGATTTCCATTCTCCAAGTGCCTGAACAGATAGGCGAGTTCTATTCTTCAAATGCCCGAATGGATGAGCAGATTTCATACGTCTTTGCCTCGAGCTTTGAGTATCTGTCTTCTTTGCTCTCAAATCTTTTGGCTTTGAGTTTCTGCCTCCTTTGCCATGAGCTTTGGGTATCTGCCTCCTTTGCTCTAAATTCTTTTGGCTTCGAGTTTCAGCCTCATTTTCCATGAGCTTTGAGTATCTTCCTTCATTTGCTCTAAAATCATTTAGCTTTGAGTTTCTGCCTCCTTCGCCATGAGTTTGTGATCTAAAGCGTCCTTTCTGATTTTCGCTTCAATCCCCAAAGTGCCTTTTTTGGTTTTCACCGTGTCTCCTCTTCTTCTTCTTCTTCTTTTTCCTCTTTCTCCTTCTTTTTTTCTCTTTCTTCTTCTTCTATTTGGCGTACTTCTGTCTTCATGGCCTTTTGAGTTCATATGACACTTACTAATTCGGTGCGTGCTCGCAACGCTGCTCGCAACGAGGTCATGTGTGGTCATTCTCGGGATATTCCCTCTGGTAAGAAGCCTATATCTCGAGGTTAACTTTCGTTCCTTGATTCTCAATGTAACCCCCTTAGCCCGGCCTAGACGGTTGACCCAAACTACGAAGGTTACACGAGGAAAACAAAAGTCAACCCGAAAGTCAACCTTGATTCACGACCATTTTTTTCTTTTTAATCTTGTCTAGATACACGTTAACCCTAAGTGAGTACTCATAAAATACGATTGAGAAAGGCACAGCGATCGGATAACATACATGGACTCAATTGCACTTTATACGAGTTTAGGGACCAAATTATAATTTCTGTAAATTAGATGGTCTTTATTGATTTTAAGGTTACCAATATGAAATTAGTCATTTTACATGCTTCTCTGTCAAATTTCATCCTAATTGAACATCTCAAGCTCAAGCAATTGCAACCTCAACATTTAGGACTAAAATGTAAAACATACAAACATCAGAACAATTCAAATTTGTGTCCAACGGTCACCCGTTTCGAAACACCTTCTTGCCGCATCGAAACGCTGGATCGAGACACCCACCCGTTTCGAGACTCGTTCCGAAACATGGCATTCCAGTAGCCAAAACGTTTCGAAACAACCTCCACCGTTTCGAAATACGAATGCCATTACAGGCCCCCGTTTCAAAACACTAGAGGGTGTTTCGATACGGTTTGCCCAGAAACTGCAGCAAGGACTGTTTTTTCACTCGATAACCTAGTCTAACACATCACAATGATTCTCTAACCATACCAACAAGTCAACATACATATAAGGTATCTATTTGGAACACACAAACACAATCATAACATCAAACATGAAATCTCATTAGTCTAGAGGCATGCTTCCTAATATCAAAACACATAAAGGCAATCCAACCTCAAAACAAGCAATCAAGACCATTTACAATCCAACAAGCCCAAAACAAACATGCCACAACCTTAGGGAGTTTAACATATCTCCCAAATACAAAATTTGGTTTCCCATTGCCAATTTATCAAAACTAAAGTGTATGAAAACTTCACCATACGTGAGCTTGGTTTTCCTTGGATGGACTTAGCTTCCTTGATGCCCCCAAAACACCTCAATTATCTGCATTATTGGTAAAAGAGAGAGCGTAAGCACAAATGCTTAGTGAAGCATGCTCTAAAGAAAACCAACACAATAATGCACATTTGAAAACACTTTCATAAAAAGCTTTTAAACCACATGCTCATCTCTTTCTCATGCTTGGAAAACTTTCAAAGCAATACTCATTGAAACCACATGTACCTTCATTCTATCTCATGCATTTAAACCGATGCAAAACCCATGGCAAAGCCAAAATCATGCTTGTATTCTAAAGCATTTCATCAACAAACTACATATGCATTTCTCATAGCATAAATCATTATATCAAGGTACATGTGAATCAAAACCATAACATGTTTTACATTGGCATTTCACATCTATTTATTACTCGGATAAGCAGACATCTCACTAGACACTTCCGGTGGCATCTCTCATCACCGTACTCACTCGTCTAGCAACATAAATTCCGGTGGAATCTCTCATCACTGTACTCACATGGCGGAATCTCTCATTACCACCAAGCTTGGGTATTTCCCAAGTCCTACCCGATGGAATGCCCATCATCGGAATATCTCTCTTTGGCTTAACAAAGAGCACGTACGAATTTTTAGTTTATAGTGCACTCTCATCCTATTGATCGATCAATTATATCCGATAAGTTTCTCAACATCTATGCCAATATATTATGTCAAAACAACACCTCACCTACTGTTTTTCATGCATTAAAACTCAACATTCTCATCTCTTTTCAAAACCATAACATTTGCTACACTTCAACATATAAGCTCAAATCTCAACTATGCAAAATGTTACTTATTGAAATCATTTCAAGCATCATCTCATGCTATAATTCATGCATAAAAACAGTAGGAATTTATCAATCTAAAACGATGAGCATGTAAAAGCATTTAAGGGGCAATCACCACATTCTAGAGAGCAATCTAGCCAATACTTACTTCCGGACTTAGGAAGGTGTTTCAAACCTTTCCTAAATCCCTAAACCTTGGTTCTTTGTCCCTCAAGGACTTCTAAAGCCATACGCACTCACCAATTTCGTTTCGCTTGCTTGCCGAAATGCCAATAAAGCTTCCGGATCAACTCCAAAAGTGTCCGAAGATGTCTCCCCTGTTTTAGACACATAAAAGCAGAGGATTAATGCATCATCATGCATTGAAATCTTCAGCCAACACTCCAAAACTCGCTGCTCTTCCTAAACACAACATTTAGGCTACCAAACACAACCGAAAACATCTCCAAACTCTTCAAAAACTTAACCCAGCCAAGATCTATCACTTCTAAACATTTCTAAACATCAATTAGCATCAAAAACAACCCTAATCCCGTCCTTATACCTCCAGCTATAACAGAACACCAAAATCACCCCAAAACCCACCATTTTCACAAGCAAAAACTTAGGAAAAACAATATATTCGGGATTGGATTGATAAAACCTCATTTCTAACATCATTTAACATCCAAAATACATTAGAAAACCATCTCAAAACAGAGTTCAATCAATTTCCACGAAAATCTTCAAGATCTCTTCCAAAATCTTGAGTTTTAAGCCAAAATTTTGTTTCTAACATTAAAACCATTCATAAATCTTTAATAAAGGATTGACAACTTGGGAATTTCAGTAAAGAACTGAGTATTTAGAGGAGAAGAACAATCTTACCTCTAAAAGATGATTTCTCCTTGATTTGGGCAAGTTTCCATGAAAATACAATGTAGAAATCAAGTGGATTTGTTGAAAGATTGATTAGGAATCAATGAGTGATGGAAATCTCATCAATTGAAGTAAAAATCAAAGTGAATTTTGCTGGAAAAAAAGTGTTTGGTTGATAGGATTTTGAGAGAAAATCAAATGAGAGAAAATTAGAGAAAAGTGGTTATAAAAGTCAAAGGTAGTTTATCACCTTTCTTTTATTTAATTAAATCATTAATTAAATCACCCAAATTAAGGAAAAATCTGATGAAAACATTTTTGGTAAATTAGCTCTTTAAAGATTCAAAGTTTCAATCCTTTACAAAATAGTCACTACTAAACTTTACAAAAATCGCGATTTGGTCACTACACCGAAATGTAGTATTCTAAACCCTATTTTGTAAAATTGATTTCACCATTCATCTTTATATATTAAATAAGGATTTTAGATATTTTTCTATATTTTTAAAGTATCCCGAACTAGGCTTTCCTTAAAACCCCTTTTTATATTCGAACCGTTTCTTAGACCGGTCCGGTTCAGACCCTAAACTTCTAAGCCCAAAATTGGGGGGTTACAACTCTCCCCCTCTTAAGAAATTTCGTCCTCGAAATTTACCTGGAGGAAAAAGGTAAGGAAACTGCTTCTTCATGTCACCTTTTCTTTCCCACGTGGCTTCCTCAACACCACGATGCCTCCACAACACCTTAACCAACTCAATGGTCTTACCTCGAAGAACTTTATTGTCCGAATCCAGAATCTCAACCGGCTCCTCATCATATGTCAAATCTGGATTCAACTCAACTTCCTCCACAAGCATAACATGTGAAGGATCCGATCTATACCTCCGTAGCATGGAGACATGAAACACATCATGTATCTTCTCTAACTCTTGTGGTAGCCTCAGCTTATACGCAACAGGACCCACACGTTCTATCACTTCATATGGTCCAATATACCTAGGGCTCAACTTACCCTTCTGGCCAAACCTCATCACCTTATTCCAAGGCAAAACCTTCAAAAACACACGGTCACCCACCGAAAACTCAATCTCCTTACGCTTCAAATCTGCGTAAGACTTCTGTCGATCAGAAGCTGCCTTCAACCGCTCACAAATGAGCTTCACCTTCTCGATGGTTCCTTTTAACAAAGCCGACATCGAGATGAACTTCTGACCTGTTTCCGCCCAGCACATAGGAGTTCTGCACTTCCTCCCATGCAAGGCCTCATAAGGTGTCATTTGAATACATGCCTGATAGCTATTATTATAAGCAAACTCCACCAAAGGCAAATGCTTCTCCCAAGAGCCTTGAAACTCAATCACACAACACCTCAACATATCCTCAAGCATTTGGATAACACGCTCAGACTGTCCTTCCGACTGTGGATGATAGGAAGTACTGAAATTCATCCGCGTACCCAAAGCTTGATGCAAACATTCCCAAAATCGTGATGTAAACCTTGGATCTCTATCCGACACTATAGATTTAGGTACACCATGCAAACGCACAATCTCAGCAATGTATAACTCTGCAAGCTTATCCAGGGTATACGTAGTATGCACAGGTAAGAAATGCGCACACTTTGTAAGACGATCCACAATCACCCATACCGAATTCTTCTTCGATGGCGACAAAGGTAAACCGGACACAAAGTCCATGGTGATTCTTTCCCACTTCCATTCAGGAATCCTCAACGGTTGCAACAACTCCGAAGGAAACTGATGCTCAGCTTTAACCCGATGACAAACCATACACTTACTCACATATTCCGCAACATCTTTCTTCAAACCCACCCAATAGTACTCATCCTTCAGATCATGATACATCTTTGTACTACCAGGGTGCATAGCAAAAGGTCTACTATGAGCTTCGGTCAGAATAGTACGCCTCAACTCCACATCATCCGGCACTACTATCCGTCTTCCAAAACATAGAACTACATCATCATTAAAACAAAAATCTGATGGTCTATCCTCAGCAATATTCTGAACATGTGGCACCAAAGAATCATCCAACAACTGCTTATCCTTTATCAACTGAACCAGGGATCGTTTCACTTGCAACTCAGCCACAAGACCTCCATCTCGCGAAATGCTTAAGTTAGTAAACATATCCCTTAACTCTACTGACACCTTCCTGCTCAAGGCATCCGCCACAACATTAGCTTTTCCCGGATGGTACTCGATCGTTAAATCGTAATCTTTAAGCAACTCCACCCAACGTCGTTGCCTAAGATTCAACTCTTTCTGAGACATCAAGTACTTCAAACTCTTGTGATCCGTGTACACAGTACACTTCTCACCATACAGATAATGTCTCCAGATCTTCAAAGCAAAAACCACCGCAGCTAACTCAATATCATGAGTAGGATAATTGCGCTCATGCACCTTCAACTGTCGCGATGCATAAGCCACCACCTTACCCTCTTGCATTAGCACACACCCCAAACCAACGTAGGATGCGTCATTGTACACCACAAATTCTTTCCGTGATTCAGGTTGAACCAAGATAGGAGCTTGCGTCAAAGCCGTCTTAAGCTTCTCAAAAGCTTGTTGTCTTGCTTCCGTCCACTCATACTTAACATCTTTTTGCAACAACTTTGTCAAAGGAGCAGCAATCTTCGAAAATCCATCCACAAACCTCCGGTAATTCCCTACCAACCCAAGGAAACTACAGACTTCATGAACGGACTTAGGAGGCTTCCAATTCATCACCGCCTCAATCTTCTGAGGATCAACACGAATCCCCTCCCCCGAAACCATATGACCAAGGAACACAACTTCCTTTTGCCAAAACTCACACTTACTCAGCTTATCATAAAGCTGATTTTCCAAAAGCGCTTGCAAGACAATCCTCAAGTGACCTTCATGCTCCTCCTCAGTATGAGAGTACACAAGGATATCGTCGATGAACATCACAACAAACTTGTCCAAGTATTCATGGAACACTCTATTCATCTTGTCCATGAAAGCAGCAGGAGCATTCGTCAAGCCAAACGGCATTACAAGGAACTCATAATGCCCATACTTCGTTCTAAAGGCTGTTTTCGGCACATCCACATCTTTCACCTTAAGCTAATAGTATCATGACCTTAAGTCAATCTTGGAAAACACAACTGCTCCCCGAAACTGATCAAAAAGATCATCAATCCTTGGCAAAGGATACCTATTCTTGATAGTCAACTTGTTCAGCTGTCGATAATCGATGCACATTCTCATAGTGCCATCCTTCTTCTTCACAAACAAGACCGGTGCACCCCACGGGGACACACTAGGCCGAATAAAGCCACGGTCAAGCAACTCCTGAAGTTGTGTCTTCAACTCCTTTAGCTCCTTAGGTGCCATGTGATAGGGAGCAATAGACACCGGAGTTGTGTTTTCATACATCTCAATTCCAAACTCCACTTCTCGACTAGGTGGTAATCCAGGTAACTCCTCCGAAAACACTCCAGGAAACTCACGTACAGTTCTTATATCTTGAACACGCAATTCCTTAGAACTAGGATTCATCACAAAGGCTAGGTAAGCCTCGCAACCTTGCCTCAGCATTCGACTTGCTTCCAACGTAGACACCACATTGGCAAGAAACTTCACATTCTCACCCACAACCACTACTTCGTAATGATCTGCAAGTTTCAACGAAACTCGCTTGCTTTCGAAATCCACTGCAGCTTGATGCTCAACAAGCCAATCCATACCAAGGATTACATCAAAACCATAGAATGACAATTCCATTAGATCAACAAGAAAGACATGATTTTGCACTTTCAAGTGATATCTCCTACACAACTTTTGCGTCACAACCGTTTCACCAATGGAACTAGTCGCACTCTTACAAACATCCAAAGACTCAACAGGTAAACCAAGCATTTGAGCATGTTCACGCAATATATACGAGTGTGTAGATCCAGAATCAATCAAAGAAAGTAATGACAAGGATTGCAAAGTAAAAGTACATGCGATCACATCTGTATCATTCCTTCCCTCACGTTGAGCATACACTCGAGCCTGACCACCACCCTCAGGTTGAACGGCCACAACATGTGCTACATTCCTGCCACCATCATCTCTGCGCTGAAAATTACCACGACCGCGCCCACGGCCTCTCTATGGCTCAGCTGCTCTCACCGGAGCCTGTCCCTCCTTCAAAGGCTGAGGATAATCTTTCTTCAAATGTCCACGGTTCCCACAATTCCAATATATGCCAAGATTACCCCAACACTCACCACCATGTCGTCTACCACAACGGTTACACTCAGGAGTCCTCAGAACGGCATTAGGTCCTTGCTGACCTCTACCAGGGTTACCACCCCCACGCCTAGCATCATAGTGTGGTCTCCTATCCTTATGCCTCTTGTTGCGATCTCTACCATAATCGCGTTCAGCCGCTCGCTTCCCAGAGCTAGATCACCCCGCTCGACTAGCCAGACCAAGATTTGACTCAATGTCCTTGGCTCTAAAGACCAAGACATCGAAATTTGAGTAATCAGCCGCAAGCATAAAAGTCTTCACATCCGTTACCAACCCATATCAGAATCGTTCGCACCTCTCCCGTACATTAGGGATTAACTCAGGTGCATACTGACTGAGGCGAACAAACTGAATCTCATACTCAGCTACGGACATGCTACCTTGCATAAGAGACATAAACTCTCTTTTCTTCTCATCTTGGTAACGTACACCCAAATACTTCCGCTTGAACGTATTCAAGAAGAACGTCCAAGTCACCTCATTGTCCTCCATTCCAGAGATAGTGGTCGTCCACCACGTATAAGCATCACCATGCAACAGTGATACAACACAACCCAGCTTCTGCACATTGTTACAGTTCATCTGTCCCAAGATTCGCTTGGTTCTCTCCAACCAAGACTCATATCCTTCTAGAGATAAACCCCTGAACTCAGTCCCTCTTAGACTGCAAAGACGTTCCAAAGGCAACCTCACATTGGCATCATCCTGATGCGCGGCTCAATGAGCTCCAGCTACTGCTGCCTGGAAAGCTCCAACAATAGCCTGAATCAACATGGTCATGCCAGGATCAGCTTGCCCCTGCACACTCTTGGGTCAAAGAACCCCAGCGCCAGCTCCATCATTACCAGCTCCAGCACCACCACCACCGGGTGGTCCACCACCAGAGGGAGGAGGAGGTAGATTCTCGGCATTCTCCTCATTCTCATTAGAAGCGGTCTATCTAGTATTGATTCTTAGCTCTCTATGTGACCCCATTATATAGGAAAACAATGTACTGACAAAAATACAATAAACATATTAGGCACAATAAGGTAAGTAATCCAAGTACTCAAGCTCATTTTCGAAAACAATTTCTCTTCATTAGTTTTGATTTGGCAATGGGATCCCCTATTACACTCCAACCATAGTATAGCATCACAGCACGTCACAATTGAACTAAACATCACTATTCACACAATATTCTTTCACCCAAAAGATACATCATGCAATTACACATACATCATGCACCTATCAAACCCCAATTATTCGAGAACCAAGCTTTGATACCACTAAATGTAACCCTCTTAGCCCGGCCTAGACGGTTGACCCAAACTATGAAGGTTACACGGGGAAAACCAAAGTCAACCTTGATTCACGACCTTTTTTTCTTTTTAATCATGTCTAGATACATGTTAACCCTAAGTGGGTACTCATAAAATACGATTGAGAAAGGCACAGTGATCAGATAACATACATGGACTCAATTGCATTTTATACGAGTATAGGGACCAAATTGTAGTTTCTGTAAATTAGATGGTCTTCATTGATTTTAAGGTTACCAATATGAAATTAGTCATTTTACATGCTTCTCTGTCAAATTTCATCTTAAATGAACATCTCAAGCTCAAGCAATTGCAACATCAACATTTAGGACTAAAATGTAAAACATGCAAACATCATAACAATTCAATTTTGTGTCTAACGGTCACCCATTTCGAAACACCTACCTGCCACATCGAAACGCTGGATCGAGACACCCACCCATTTCGAGACCCATTCCGAAACATGGCATTCCAGTAGCCAAAACGTTTCGAAACAACCTCCACCGTTTCGAAACACGAAGGCCATTACAGGCCCCCGTTTCAAAACACTAGAGGGTGTTTCGATACGATTTGCCCAGAAACTGCAGCAAGGACTGGTTTTTCACTCGAAAACCTAGTCTAACACATCGCAATGACTCTCTAACCATACCAACAAGTCAACATACATATAAGGTACCTATTTGGATCACACAAACACAATCATAGCATCAAACATGAAATCTCATTAGTCTAGAGGCATGCTTCCTAATATCAAAACACATAAAGGCAATCCAACATCAAAACAAGCAATCAAGACCATTTACAATCCACCAAGCCCACAACAAACATGCCACAACCTTAAGGAGTTTAACATATCTCCCAAATACAAAATTTGGTTTCCCATTGCCAATTTATCAAAACTAAAGTGTATGAAAACTTCACCATACGTGAGCTTGGTTTTCCTTGGATGGACTTAGCTTCCTTGATGCCCCAAAACACCTCAATTATCTGCATTATTGGTAAAAGAGAGAGCATAAGCACAAATGCTTAGTGAGGCATGCTTTAAAGAAAACCAACACAATAATGCACATTTGAAAACACTTTCATCAAAAGCTTTTAAACCACATGCTCATCTCTTTCTCATGCTTGGAAAACTTTGAAAGCAATACTCATTGAAACCACATGTACCTTCATTCTATCTCATGCATTTAAACCAATGCAAAACCCATGGCAAAGCCAAAATCATGCTTGTACTCTAAAGCATTTCATAAACAAACTACATATGCATTTCTCATAGCATAAATCATTATATCAAGGTACATGTGAATCAAAACCATAACATATTTTATATTGGCATTTCACATCTATTTATTACTCGGATAAGCAGACATCTCACTAGACACTTCCGGTGGCATCTCTCATCACCGTACTCACTCGTCTAGCAACATAGTTTCTGGTGGAATCTCTCATCATCGAACTCACATGGCGGAATCTCTCATCGCCACCAAGATTGGGTATTTCCCAAGTCCTACCCGATGGAATTCCCATCATCGAAATATCTCTCTTTGGCTTAACCAAAGAGCACGTACGGATTTATAGTTTATAGTGCACTCTCATCCTATTGATCCATCAATTATATCCGGTAAGTTTCTCAACATTTATGCCAATATATTATGTCAAAACAACATCTCACCTATTATGTCAAAATAACAGTAGGAATTTATCAATCTAAAATCATGAGCATGTAAAAGCATTTAAGGGGCAATCACCACATTCTAGAGAGCAATCTAGCCAATACTTACTTCCGAACTTAGGAAGGTGTTCCAAACCTTTCCAAACCTTCCAGACTTACTTCTAAAGCCATACGCACTCACCAATTTCGTTTCGCTTGCTTGCCGAAACACCAATTAAGCTTCCGGATCAACTCCAAAAGTGTCTGAAGATGTCTCCCCTGTTTTAGACACATAAAAGCAGAGGATTAATGCATCATCATGCATTGAAATCTTCATCCAACACTCCAAAACTCGTTGCTCTTCCTAAACACAACATTTCGGCTACCAAACACAACCGAAAACACCTCCAAACTCTTCCAAAACTTAGCACAGCCAAGATCCATCACTTCTAAACATTTCTAAACATCAATTAGCATAAAAACAACCCTAATCCCGTCCTTATACCTCCAGCTATAACAGAACACCAAAATCACCCCAAAAACCACCATTTTCACAAGCAAAAACTTAGGAAAAACAACATATTCGGGATTGGATTGATAAAACTTCATTTCTAACATCAGTTAACATCCAAAATACATTAGAAAACCATCTCAAAACAGAGCCCAATCAATTTCCACGAAAATCTTCAAGATCTCTTCAAAAATCTTGAGTTTTAAGCCAAAATCTTGTTTCTAACATTAAAACCATTCATAAATCTTTAATAAAGGACTGACAACTTGGGAATTTCAGTAAAGAACTGAGTATTTAGAGGAGAATAACAATCTTACCTCTAAAAGATGGTTTCTCCTTGATTTGGGCAAGTTTCCATGAAAATACAATGTAGAAATCAAGTGGATTTGTTGAAAGATTGATTATGAATCAATGAGTGATGGAAATCTCATCAATTGAAGTAAAAATCAAAGTGAATTTTGCTGGAGAAAAAGTGTTTGGTTGATAGGATTTTGAGAGAAAATCAAATGAGAGAAAATTAGAGAAAAATTGTTTTGAAAGTCAAAGGTAGTTTATCACCTTTCTTTTATTAAATTAAATCGTTAATTAAATCACTCAAATTAAGGAAAAATCTGATGAAAACATTTTTGGTAAATTAGCTCCTTAAAGATTCAAAGTTTCAATCCTTTACAAAATAGTCACTACTAAACTTTGCAAAAATCGCGATTTGGTCACTATACCGAAATGTAGTATTTCCAAACCCTGTTTTGTAAAATTGATTTCACCATTCACCTTTATATATTAAATAAGGATTTTTAGATATTTTTCTATATTTTTAAAGTATTTCGAACTAGGCTTTCCTTAAAACCCCATTTTATATTCGAACCGTTTCTCAGACCGGTCTAGTTCAGACCCTAAACTTCTAAGCCCAAAATTGGGGTGTTACACTCAACGTCAAATTTTCTTCCATCATGTTCTATTTTGACCTTAACAATACTTCTTAGAGAAGGTTGACTTCATAACTTGACATTTCACCGAAGACGGTCTTGACATTTCAACTGGTGGTACTCGTCGTCTCGTAGCAATGTTTGAACTTCCGAGGGTGCCCTCCGGGTACTAATGGCTTTACCTCGAGCCACGGTTAATCTGCTTGTTCATTCCCATGTTGGAGACATATGAAAGTGATAGGGTAAAAATAATTATGTATAAATATACATTTTAAAGAAGCACGAAAAGTGAAAATCATGTTTGGGTCTTTGAAGAAAAGGTCGACCCAAGTGACATTTTCCGAATGTTGCAGGGATGCACATATGAAATCTTTTTTGGGCTATTAGGCTTCCGAGAGGAGCGACTCTCATTCCTAGTTTCTACCCAATTTTAAAGGTGGCTCTCTTTAACTCACTAACTCACCATGCCCCATTCTTCCCTCTCTTCAGATCTCAATCAGGCATTAGAAGTGTGGCAATCCTTGAAGAAAGGTTAACCCCGATAGGCGGGACGCGATCTGAAGACAAATTCATCCTTGCATGTATGGTTCAAATGGTCTTTTATGGCTTGTAATGTAGGCTAAGGCTCACAGCTACGAAAGAAAGGGTAAATAGGCCCAAACAAGTGTTTAAGGGTGGTGAAACCAAGTATCAATTTTTTCCAACTGGAAGTCTCAATTATGCTCAAACGAAATATTATTTCCTTCTCTTATTTCTTTGGATCGCTCTAGACGGCCCCTTTTTTAGTTTTTTTTTTTTGGTTTTCACCCTAGAGTTCATTTCCTTTCATCAAGTATAGTTTCAAATCAAATTGCGTCTTTGAATTGTACTAATGCTTATCTCCATTTAAAGGTGATCAATCTTTCACGACCCTTCTAGATAGCGATTCTTTGGCTAGGGAATTCTCTTATCCCTTTTCTTTATTCGCTTCGCATTCTCTCTCCTTTTACAAAACTGCACTTTTCACTTTAGTGCTTTCACTTTTGATTCCTTCCACTTTTATGTCGGTAACTTTCGACTTGATTTGGGTAGCTCTTCGAGCACCAACTTTCCTTTTGTCATTTCCTTTTGATATTTTTGCTGCTCAAAATAAAAAAGTATTTACTGCCTCTATTCTTTTTTAATGCCCCTTGATTCACAAGGCATCATCGTCATAGCATAATAAGAATCCAATGTCAATTACTTCTCCATAGACTTCTATCTCCTTTGCCCCCAGTGTAAGGGTGATCCTTGGTTTGGATTCAATCAGAAGAAAAAAGTTTAATAGGCTCAAACGGGGACAACAACGAGTATTTTTTCATTTTCTTTCTATGTGAAGGGAATTGAAGGAATGCCAAATGTCCTCCCATACACGGATATCAAAATTGGTCTTCAGGTGCTAGAAGTTTTAGGGCTATCACTTCATTCAAGGACCTTAGACAACAATGCATGAGAGGAAAATTCACTCAATGGGAGTGGCCCATTATTCCTAAACACTCGTTGTCACCCCTCTCTTGGCCTAAGTAGAACAGATGGTGCTTCCATATGTATCATTCTCACAACATTCAGTTTTTTCAAAGTATTGAGGTTATTTTGTAATATATATATATATATATATATATATATATATATAGATATAGATATAGATATAGATATAGATATATACGTATGTTTTTAATAGAAAAAGAATAAGGTTGTAACCATAAAGAACAAATGAAATGTCTAAAATAAATTAAAGAATATAAAATGCTTGCAAAAGTCTCCTTCATTGAAAATAGAACAAACAGACGTCACAAAAAGCCCTTACAAGAGACGCTAGCTATCATGGGCCCACGATACAAAGTTAAACATGCACATTAAAGGGGAAAAGATCTAACAACAAAAGGTAGGATGCAACAGAAATTCCCCACCACCACGAAACCGAACATTCATATCGGATTTTCGAACTCGACCTTCCTACTTAAACTTAGGTTTTCCATTCTCGAAGGAGAGCACTCTATTCTTAACAAGTTCATAGATCATGAACTTTAGAAACACGCACTCTTCCGTTGTGTGGCTGAAATCTTCACAATGATATTCACACGGAACTCTGGCACCAAACACATTGGTATTAAAATAGGTATACCTTTTCGAGGGTGGTGGCCTCAGAGTTTGTTTTGAATCAGCAGAGGTAGCAGCTCCGAATTGGTCATTGGGAAACACGCCTTCGTCTTCTTGTTAACCTCTCCTAGAACGTGCTCTTTAGCTTTCCTTTTTCCCCTTTCCTTAGATAGGGCTTACTTTCTTCAATATTATCGGGGTCAGTCGCTTTTGTGGGCTCTTTTGGAACTTCTTCCGACCCCGTAAGTAGGTTCGACCCTTCCGTAGCACGATCAAGACAGCCACTGACATTCGTAAATTTCGCCGATGCCTACGACTCCGCCTTATCTACCTCTTTCACCATATCGACCTGATATCCTCCTAGCTTCACCTTATTATCCGTAGTTGGAAACTTGATTATCAGACCCAGACTTTTTATCTAAAATTCCAACACCCCAAGGTTTAGGAGAACTTGGATTTTGCTCTTAAAACTCGTACATTTCTCAATCGAATGCCCCTGGATTCCGACGTGGTAATCACAATGCTCTTCCTCACGGAACCAACTGGGATACAGAGGTGACGGGGTTTTAAGAAAGCAAGGTACCACCACTCGAGCATGCAGAAGCTTGGAGTACAACTCTTGGTAAGTGAAAGGGCTGGGGGTGAACTGGTCATTTCCTTTCTCAATCTCTTTCATCTTCTTTGAACCTCGAGGACTCCCAACCATAGTTCGGGGTTGCGAAGTCGTGACGCTCTTCGGGGTTTCCTGGTAGTCTTGTTGCTCTTGAATCGATTCTTCCTTCGTTGGAGAGGAGAAGCTTCTCCTTTGAGAATCTTTATCTAATGCCAACTCAACGGGGCATTATGAAACAGTGCGGTTCACCTCATACTGGCCGATGATGGCCTGGTCTTCTTCAGACAAAGCTTCTTCCGTCACAATGTCTTGGCCCACATTCTCACTTTTCTTGGCCTGGGGATTTCCCCTCATGCCGCTTCCTTCGGTCACCATAGCTATCATATCCATCAATTCACTGATTTTCCCCATCGTTTCATCTTTGAACGCCTTCACAAACGCGATCGTCTCCTCCTAATTTCTAACCAACTGTTTGTGAAGCTGTTCAAGCCTGTCCACCCCTGCTGCTAAGTCATTCACACTTCTAAAGCTATACTGGCTGGAAACCCTTCCTTTGTCCATTCTCTTTCTCTCTCTCTTTCTCTAACATGAATGTTTTCCCCAAATTAGCGATGATGCGATGAAAGGCCTTGAGCAAGTTTTAATGATAGATGTATTATGGACTCGAATCAATTTCTAGTGGGACGGTATGACAAATGCATGATCATGTGATGGGTGCATGGCTGACAATTTTAACGCTGCTTTGAAATGATAGATGAAACAAATGCTACAAATGTATGCAATTCAAAGGTATTGGCCACATAGGTGATTCCCCTCATGTAAACCTTCATTTGGACATAAAGGAGGTTCCTTGTCGTAGGATGGTCATAGCAAAAGTCCTACGGATGCTCTTCAGATCTTCGAACGATGTTCAAGGAAATGAAGGCTTCGGCCAAGGTAGCCGAGGCCAGATTTACTTTCTTCTCTAGCAATTCAAGGACACCTAACACTGTCGGTACCAAGTCTCGGAGGTATTCTAAAAACTAACTATCTCCTTGAAACTGAATCAATCTCTTGTCCTAATCCAAGCCCTTTCCAGCCGCCACGCTCTTTCTGGCCGCCTCTTTGCACTCGGTCGGGTAGTTTCGTGACTTTGGATGTTCGGAGTAGGTCCAAACTTCCTTAACTTCCTGGGATGGAGAAGGGTTGTGCTTTCTTCAATGGTGGGCATTAGATCTTCTATAAGTATGACCTGACACTATGCGTTCGCTCGGTAAGCTGCCCCCTTAACCTTTCAGATTCAACTATAACAGATGTCGGACTTTCTAATTGACATCATCCTTCCTAGCAACCTCCCGTCCATAATGATATCCCTTGAGTTGGGTAAAACCACCTTGACTCAAAACCTTTGTGTCATTAAATGTATGCAAGAATAAATGCAAGAAGATCATGAGAAAAATCGTTAATGTCGGATAAACATAGTTAACATGATAAGAGAAATAAGGCAAGCATGAAAGCAAGCAACCCTATTTATCCCGCCTAATAAACCTAGGTTGTCCGCATGGCTCTAAAAGGGGTGGGCTTTCTAGTTCTCTAAATGCAATTTTGGTTCTAAGAGGTACTCGAATTTTCCTCGCTGTCCCCTACTAAGGGTAGCAAGGCCCCTGGTCATCACCCATTATAGACTCCTCTCAACCGAGTTCAATTCGAGGGGACCCTTTAGCTATATTCGTACGGAGAAACGGTATTCCCACAAAGATATAGGGTATTCGAGCCCTGAAGTTACTTGCTAGGCCCATACAAAGGAACGGTATCCTCGCGAAAGCACTAGAGTTTTCCCTCCACTTAGACAAACAGGTTTAAATGCCAATTTTAAATGCGTTTAAAATAAACTCACACTTATAGACAAATAACGATCGATTCAATCACTTTAATTCGCAACTTCTAATATTACTTGAGCGGTAAAGTTTTTCTTTTTGGCTCGACTCTCTTTTTGTTTTTGAAAGCAAAAATTTATCCCCAGCGGAGTCGCCATCTGTAGCGACTAAAAAAATTCAATGATACCTCTCGGTGTTAATTGGAGGAATCAAGGTTTTGATCTGTTTTGAAAATTTAATCGAATTTTGAAAAAAGGGAGGAGTCGCCACCGGCCATTTAAAAATGGTAGACCGGACATCGAAGTTAAAACCATAGATTTTTCTTAAAAATGGGTTCAGGAGTCGGTTACTCGCGGGGAAGGATGAGCACCCCCGTCGTGCCCTAAAATCGATACCAAAACTAATACTGCTTAATTAATATTAAATTTTGCGAATTAAAGTGATGATTCATATCGAAATTTGGCTTTACGAGTGAGTAAATTTTAAAAGCCTTGATATTCGAGAAAGAACGTTCGAACCACCACCACTACGACTGGTACTGGCCTTGTTCATTCCCGAATAAAAAGACATTCACTTTACATTTTCATATGTTCCAAATGCAATTTAACATGACATACATCCAAAGACATATCAGGAGCGAATAAATAAAGCGTGGAAAATATGAACAAATCCACAAAAATTCATGGTAGGAGATAGAAATAAAAAACAATTGTATGAACACGGTATATAAATGTGTGAACAAGACATAATTAAAGTAGGGAACATACATGCACAAAGGGCAAAGTGAAATACACGAAATAATACAAAAAAAAGTTTCCAACATATAAAAAAAGGTGAGGAATATATATATATGCACTCCTATGTGATGAGTCTATATAATAATGATAATATACATATTACCACGTGAGGAAATATGAACTTAAGAATACACATATATTCATTACTACATGAAAATCAAATGATAAATATTTACATTTGGCTATGTGAATTTTATATATATGATGTATGCATGGATACATAAAATTAGGTGATGCATGTGTACATAAGTACATGATATATGAGCATACATACATGGAACACAAATTATACTAACTAACAACCATAACGTAAAAACGTGCTTTAAAAAAGAGTTTAATACTAAAAGCATGAGCAAAACATTTTCTAAATTCCATGTGCATAATATGTATACATATGTGTACGACTACATAAAATCTATAACGCATATTTAATCGTGTAAACCGTGCTATGCAACACATCCACATGAACATTACATACTAATACAAACGTATCACAAGCATGCCAAACATCAATATGGAGATATGAATAAAAACAATTGAAATTTAAACATGCATGAATTAATGAGGCTAATTTGAATATTTAAAATTTTCCACTGGTTTAAGGATGAAATCGCAATACTTTAAGGGACTTCGAGGACTGAAAGAGGGATTAAACCACAAAAAAAAAGCGATTCAACTCTAAAATGGGACTGAATTGAAAGACTAGAGAAAGTTATAGGGATGGAGGTTGCTATTTAAAAAGACGGAATGTCCTAAAAAATATCTCGAAAACACGGGAGGGTTTATGGATGATTAAACCAAAATTAAAACACTAAAACAAGCCCTGAGCCATTTTCAACCTCTTTTGGTCATTTCTTGCTTTGAAATCAGAATCCCCTTTTCCCTCTCACTCAACTGATTAGGGTTTACTCCCCCCAAAAAACCAAGCCGGAAAACGTGAAATCACTTCTCCGATCACCCTTCCGTTTTGTTTTTTTTTGTTGAAAGAAACTGAAAATGCTACACACCCGAGTTGAAAACAAACCTTTCCTCGTTCAAACCCCGAACGATTCACCCCGAACCACTCTAAAATGGAAGTCGAAGGGTTTATAACCGTCGGGATCTAGAGCGACGGGGGTCGGAGGGCCGCGGAAGGTATACCCCACCCCTAAACTCTTTTTTTGCGGTTTTTTGTTGTTGCATGCAATGGATTGCTATGTAAAAAAGGATACCTCCAATTTTCTTTCTATTGCTACTGTGAAAATCCGAATCGGGTTTCTCTTTTTTGTTTATAATCTCTCTCTGTGTTTTTTCTTCTAAAACCCCCTTACAAAAATGTTTCCCTCAGATTTTATACCCGAGATTAAATGTCTCTCCCCAAAATCTACAAAAATGGAATGCCCTCTCTGATCAAGTTTTTTTCACATCTTTGTCCTTTCGTTTGCTCTTTGCAATTTTGATCTCTGATATTTGTTCGATTGACTTTTCGTGGTCTTTTGTTTCTATTGCAATTTCGGGACACTGACTTGCTTTCTTTTTTGTGTCATTTGTTGGTCTTGGCCGAAACGGGGAGAGACACGACATCGCGGTGGCATTTGGCAGAATGACGTAGAGAGACTGGGCATCTGAAACGGCAGATGTGTCGGGCGTGAAGATGGCAAAGGAGGGGCCAGACGCGTGGGGTGACAGAACTGTCGCGCGTGGGTCACCGAAAGGTCGTGCGTGGGGAGCTGAGTGGACGACGCGTGAGGGCGTGCATCTCTCCAGAAGCTTCTGCGTGTTGATCAGGGTCGTTGGATGGACTCAGATCTAACGGCCTGGACATAGGCAGCGCGAGTGATAAAAATGGCCTGCTAGGGTTTCCTGGTTCTAAAGTGATCTGGACCGTTAGATCATCACCCGATCTGATGGTCCAAAATGGGCTACGCGGACATAAAAGAAGGGGAAATAGGGTTTTATATACTGGGCCTAATTGGGTCATGTATAAATTTTGCATAATATGTATCTCGGGCTTCAAAATTATTTCAGCTTCATTGAAGTGTAAAATGGACTTATCGTTATTGATTTGGGCTATTCATTTATTCGTTTTGACTATTTCGTATTAATAATAATAATAACAATAATAATAATAATAATATAATATAATACGTATAAAATAACATATAAATGATAATAAACAACAAAAATAATAATGACAATATAATAATAATATAATAAAAGATACCAATGGTAATAATAATACTAATAATTATAATAATACCAAAAAATAAGGATAATGATAGTAGTATTTACATATATGTGTATATATATATTTGTTCTTTTTCTCATTTTCATTTCTTAAAAAAATAATTACCTAACAAACCAATAAGCCCAAGATAAACACAAACTAAAAGAGGTTCGAGGTCCGGAAAAAATTAGTGATTACACCATCCACCTTCGTTGTCGAAGATTTAACTCTTTTTAGGTCAATGGGTACTTAAGGCTTTTATGATCAGTGAAAAGATAACATTTTTCTCCGTAGAGATAATATCTCCAGATTTTGAATGCAAAGACAACTGCAGCCAACTGAAGGTCATGAGTAGGGTAATTCATTTCGTGCGGCTTAAGTTTTCTCAATGCATAAGCGATGACTTTGCCTTCTTGCATCGATACACATCCTAACCCGAGATGTGATGCATCGTTGTAAATTGTTTAATCCTTTCTAGACTCAGGTTGGGTTAGGACTAGTGCGTGAGTCAAGACTTGTTTCAATTGATCGAAACTTCGTTGTTGATCCTCAGTCCAAATAAAGGAGATTCTTCCCTCAATAGCTTAGTCAAAGGAGCGGCTATCATAGAGAACCCTTTTATGAATCTTCTATAATAGCCAGCAAGCCCAAGGAAGCTTCTGACTTCACCAATATTCTTCGATGGATGTCAATCCATGATGGCTTGAATCTTCTTTGGGTCCACCTGAATACCCAAAGCCGACATAATATGTCCAAGGAACACAACTACGGTGAGCCAAAACTCACACTTAGAGAATTTTGCGTATAACTGCTTCTCCCGTAAGGTTAGAAGCACGATATGAAGATGATCTCAGTGTTCCACAACATTATTTGAATAGATTAATATGTCATCTATAAATACAACTACGAATTTATTCAGATATGGTCTAAAGAATCGATTCATTAAATCCATAAAAGATGTTGATGCATTGGTTAACCCAAAGGGCAACATCAAGAATTTGTAGTGTCCATATCTTGTACGAAAGGCAGTTTTAGGTACGTCACTTTCCTTCACTTTCATTTGATAATTGGCCGACCTTAAATCGATCTTGGAAAACACAGAAGCATCTTTTATTTGGTCGAACGGGTCGTCTATTCTAGGCAATGGATACTTGTTCTTGATGGTTACTTTGTTCAGCTGTCGGTAATCAATACACAATCGCACATAACCATCTTTCTTTTTTACAAAGAGAATTGGTGCTCCCCAAGGCAAAGAGTTCGCTTGAATAAAGCCTTTACTTAACACTTCTTGAATTTGAGATTTCAACTCCTTTAATTCAACAGCTGCCACACGATATGATGCAATGGAAACTGGAGCAGTCCCACGTTGCACATTAATGCCAAACTCCACTTCACGGGTTGGGGGTAATCTTGGAAGTTTATCAGGAAAGACATCAGAGAATTCACATACAATGTCAATGTCCCATAAATAAGATTGTTCTTTGGCATCTAACGTCAAAGCACACAATGAAGGATTCCTCGCATTCATAAAAAACAACGCTTTCCTTGTCGAGACCTCGAAGGTACAACTTCCTCTTACAATAATCCACCCGGGCTTGATGCTCTGTAAACCAATCTAAACCTAGGACAACATCAAACTTGTGGATCGGTAAAGCCAACAAATTGGCCGGGAAAGGAATCCATTGGATCAATAAGGGGAAATTCTTACATACTACTCATACGGTGACGTAATCTCCCAAAGGATTGGGTACGAAGATTCTCTATGCTATTGGCTCATAAGACATACTATACTTCTTGACAATTATGGTACTTATAAAGGAGTGAGTAGAACCAAGATCAATTAATGCATATAGAGGATGCGAATACAACTCAATGGTACCTGCAATAACATCAGGCCCGTCCTCCTCTTCCTTACTCCTCACATGATACATATGGGCAGAGGCTTTCGTGTCTTGCTTGTTGAATGATTTTCTCCGACCAATCGATAAGGTTCCCGATGATTCTTGCTTTGATCCCTTACCTCGAAATGATTGAGCAGGAGAGGCAGCAGTGGTCGGGGTGGCTGTGGACTTGGTTGCTTTCAGTGGACAATCACGAATGAAGTGACCTTGCTCACCACGGTAATAACAAGCTCCAGTTTGCTTATGGCATTGACCTGTTGGATGCATATTTTGGCAATAATTGCAAACTAGATATTGGTTTCTCCGATTTGAACCTCCGGTGCTATCAATAGATGCTGCTGTAGCAAAAGATTGAGTCACAGATTGAGGCATATTAATATTTCCAGAGCAGGAGGGCTGCAGATAAACATTATGCTTAGGGCCTTGATATTTTCCTTTTCTTGTTCCATTTAGGAGGTCGAGAATCATTCCTAAACCTCTTTTCCGATTTACCAGACCCACCGGCTCGTTGAGCTCTCTGTGCAGCTTCGGTGGCTTTAACTCGGTTCACCAGGTCTTGAAAATCAATGATGCTCAATGCAGTAAAAATAGGGCATAACTCATCATTAAACCCTGCAATGAACATTCAGCACTTCTCTTCCTCCTTCTCGATATATTTGACATCGTATCTACAGTACTTACAGAAGTCATAGATGTAATGCTCGATCGGTCGTCCACCTTGCTTGAGGTGGAGAAAGATATTTCGCCTTTCAGCGAGATAGAACTCACTGACGTACTTCTTACGAAATTCTTTAAGAAAGAACTTACAAGTTATAATATTCTCGGAGACTGTCAAAGTAGTAGTCTCCCACCAATGGAGAGCCTCGTCAGCCAGCAATGCAAGGGCACACTCGAGTCTATGCTCATCTGAGCACTGCAACTGCTTGTTCAGGATCCGAAGGAAGTTATCCAACAAATACTCGGCAATTTCAGGTTATTATCATCTTGATCGGTAAAGGTTTAAGCTCGATAATGAGATAGCTTATCGGTAGGAGCCTGAGTTTGTTGGACAACGAGAGCGATAGGTTGCACAATTTGCTCACCCTTCATAGCAGTCTTAAACTGCTTGAACATGTCGACCATGTTTTTGTAACATTGAGCCTGTGCAGTAGGTGCTACAGGCTCAACATTCTGAACATGAGGGTTTTAAGGGTTTGGAAGATTTGGAGGGTCTCCTCCTCTTATCTCCTCGCCATGAGTCGAGGAGCCGGTGGCAAACTCGTCAATATGAGTTTTGTTACTTTGAGACATATCTAAATTACAAGGAGATCGAATTAGTCGACAAGTCAAAATATACACAATATATAACTCCTAGGTGGAAAAGTAACACAACAACAATGCAATAAGCTTCGGTTTAGTCCTAGAATCGACTAAACTCTAGCTCTGATACCACAAATCTAACACCCTCTACACGGCCTTGTTGAGAACCGGGTCGGAGAGTGCCACCGGGAAACGATACAACGATCTGTGCAGTAAATTTCAATCAATAAACAACATAAAAACAATGTTACACTTCTAAAACCTTACCGAATAACAGTTTTAGTCCAATTTATCCATTATGAAACAATATTTAATCATTTAGGAACGATTCTTAACTATTACATGTTTTAGAGGCTAAACTGTAAATCCGATGATTTAGAGGTTCTTCAATACAATTGATTATAACACACTGAAATTCAATACAACAACAGCAAGTCTATAAATTTTCATATTATTAAGAGTTCATTTACCCATCAAATTGAGCAATCCTAAATTTAGTGACCAATATGAGAAGAAAGTAAACCTTTGATCTATGTCTTTTAACCAACTTAACTAACCATGTATCGAAACAATCTAATGTCATTTCGATACAAGTGTATGATGATTAGCCTAGGTTGACTTTTACCAAACCCTGTATCGATACAAGTAAGCCCTATTTCAGCATGGGTTGACTTACGTTGACTTTGACTATTTATCCGTTCCGATACAAGTTAGGCTCGTATCGAAATGAGTAATTACAGTGGAAAAACGTATCGACACAACTCTAAGTCCCATCGATTGCCCTGTTTCTTAAGTTCATGGACGCTTAACCGTATCGATACGCCATTACCCCGTATCGATACGGCTTAACCTGTAATGACAGAATTTTGCTGGTTTTGAATCAAATTGACCTATCGAACGGAGTTCAAATGTAATGAAACTTTACACACAACATTTCAACGATATAAACTATTGGCATGCCAATTTTCATGATCATTCGAATGTGTTTACTAGGTTTTCACCTATGTGAGCTATGTATGCCATTTTGCCAATTTTAATCATCACCAAAAGTCATTTTTAGGGCTTTAACAACATTTCAACCCTTACACATTATAAGCATACCAAAATGAGCATAAAATACTAGTTCAACTACTTTGTCACCTTCCTAGGAGTTCATAAGGACAAAATACATTACTCTTGGCTTGTAGTGACTTGTCATGCTACGACTTATCTGATCTTCCGCAATGATCGATTCCTTAATCTAAAATACATGAGATGAGACACATTAGGCATACTTTGCCTAGTGAGGTAGCCAAAATAAATATAATTTCAAAAGATAAAATATGTACATCAACTCATGCTCAATAATATCAATATTATGCTCCAATATGCAATGTTTAACATATCATAATCATTATTAACCCTTGGATTGAATCAAGATAGTGGATACACGAATTCGTACGCCTCGCCAAATCAATAAGTGGTCTAGTCCCTCCGCCTCGCCAATGACCAAGTACAATACACATCCCTCCGCCTCACCAAATCAATATAGGTCGTAACCTTAGGACCGTAGTCCACTCGTACACTGCGCTCATGAATTTTATGGCATGTCAATTGTATCCAAGGTCTGTTCAAATCCAAGGTTTCAATGACAATATCCATATTCAATATTGAATGATAATTTTGATGACCAATGTCTTCAAAGTTATTATTAGTAACAATGTTTCAATATCAATATTTCATGACTTCAATGTCTATGCCAATGTCTGATGATTCCTTTACAATGTTTTAGTAACAACGGGTATGTCGATAACAGTGCACGATGATGATGTCAATAACTATGTTCGGTGTTCATTACCAAACTTACCAATAGATCCGTTTGATAATCCGATGCAACTTCCTTAAAAGAAATGTTAGCTATATGATCAAAATCAACAATAATGGATTCAGGAAGGCTCATCGCCTAATCTCGAGACTCTGACTACACTCACCTTGATAATCTGATGCTTTTACGGCTCTCGGATAACAATTCATTTGTTCCTAGCTTTCGACGAGGTTGATAGATGCTCTTTCTCAATCTCTCGAGCTAGGAAATCAATATGATCATGTTAAGAATAATTCTATGATATCGTAATCAATATAAGTATATCGAAATTGATATCTAGACTCGACATAGCTATTAGTCAAGAATTTCTATGGATGGCCAAAACCTAACTTGTGATTACTCTCATAAACACCATGGATTTTTTATAATAGTTTGAGGGGAATACCTTACCCGGTCACTAGCAATGATTCTATAACAATAGAACAAAGGAAAAAAAAGCTTTAAGCTAGCTCCAATGGAGATGTATGATTAGGTATGAGATGATGAAGATGAAGAATTTGAGAGGTGCTTGCTTAGTTTAGTATCGGGTAAGTCTTTTTCTATGTCCTTGATATTCTTTTCTTTTATTACTAAAGCTTATGAGCTTTCCTTAGGATGAAGTAGTTTCAGCAAATCATCCCACGTATTGGAGATTTTAATTGAGGAGGGTCTAATCGCAAGGTTAGTCCCTCAACTCTCAATTTTTTATGATTTTGTTCCCCAAACTCCCGATTTCCACAATTTAGCCACTAAACGGTTTTGATACTATTCAATAAAGTTCATGTTCAATAAATTGACTCAATTAAAGCCAAATGTCGATATAATGGAATACTAGGTTAGAGTCGATACAATATTTGGATTTTTACGGTGTAGGGTTTCTTATCACTGAAACCCAATTACGACTAGACTAGATTTTAGGGTGTTACAAAGGCTCTAAAATATTTAATTAGTTAAACTAAGTATGTAAATCACCTAATATACATATATTTGCATTAATGAAATTGAGCAAATAGTAAAACAAAAAAATAAAGAATAATATTGAAAGAAAATGACTAAGTTGAAAAATTAAAATTGAATTTCTGATTTTCATTTCTAATAGAGACCAAATTGAAAAGAAAACAAAATAAAAAAACTCAAATGTAAGAGAATAGTGATCTAATTGAGTGAATTACAAAGAAAATGCCAAAACTATAAAAAAAACATGTGGGCCAGCTATGGGGTTCACGTGGGATCGTGGGGATTCGCGGGCCTTGAGGCCCGACTATACGGCCTACAAAAAGACCATCACATACTTTCGGATGAATATTCATCCATTTTTTTGTGTTTACGAAGAAAATTTCCCTCTCTCACGCCTCTCTCTTTATCTATCTCTAATCCTCTAACCACAAACATCCCCAAAACCAGAAACCTCTCAAAACATATTGCAACAAATGGTTTCGGATGAATATTCATCCATTTTTTTGTGTTTACGAAGAACACGATGAACTCCGACCTTGAACCACCACCAACGTTGTCGTTTGATCCATCTCGGCCAAAATTTGGTGTTAGGCGGCTGCCACTCATACTTCTCTGACAACCGTTCCCCTTCGAACGGCCGGCCGTGAGGCAATTTTCGGCTGCCGGCCAAAACCCTAAAAATTCATTTTTTCCATTTTTCAAACTAAACCTAGATCTAAATTTCGATTCATCAGAATCACCCCTCTTCCCCTCTAAAACATAATCTAATATGATCCCCTACCCTCTTCAACTCCACCGTTCAACATGAACTCCGACCACCAGATTAGATTCTCAGCCACCTTCTCTTTATTTCGATTTCACTTTTGATTTTTTATTAACCTCGATCTAACCTATTTTGTGTTTATTTTGTAGGTAATTAGAGGGTCAGTGGAAGATGTACCCTTCCTACGTCGTTTAGGTCTTCTTTCCGGTGACAATCAGACTTTAACGGTGGTGGCTCTTCAGCTTCCAGATGATTCGATAACCAAGGTAACTCTCTCTCTCTCCTATTTTTTAATAAGGTAATTATTATTATATTTATTAATTGTCATTATTTTAACTAATTTTTCTCTCTCTATTTATAGCCGAGTGGAATGTGATGTCACAGGTGACGTCACCACTAGTTGGCGCCAACTACGAAAGAAGAATGCACAATCCACGTGATGTTGGTTCGGACCAATGAGGAGCTTCCATGTGTCCCTATTTGAGCGGGAAAACTTAAAATTTGATTTTCTTGAGTACAAAATGGGCAGGAAAGGGTTATAATAGCTGTAAAAAGAAATTAAAATTCGACTATGTTGTAAATGGGCTCTCTTGATTAGAAATAGAAAACTAATATGTATACATACATATACCCGGATAAAATTTGGGTATTACAATGGTAAATAATGAACGAAATATACCTCGATTCAAGCTCATTCATTTTATTATCCATGTTCGGAGTTCGTAACTATCGCTCCCAACAATGTTGTAACCCCCTCGACCCAGACTAGACGGTAGACCGAACTAGACGGGTCACATGGGATATATTAAAGTAAACTGAGAAGTTTACTCCAATAAACAACCCTAATTTTTTTCCTTTTATCTTGTCTAGATGCCGATTAGTATCCTAAGTGTTTAACATCATAGCGAAACATTCATAACTCAATCAGACATCGATTAGGAACGATTACATTCATTTATGATATTAGGGACCATTTTGTAAACATGACAAATTATGAGGGATTCTTCCAATTTTAGATTACCATCTTTAAATTAATCATGTTACATGCATCTCTATCAAACCTCAGTTCAAAACAATCATCCATACTCAATTAATTGCATCTACAACATTTAGGGACCAAAACGCAATTCCAACAACTAACATAACTGCATGTTGTTTCGGTATAGGCTAGCCTTGCATCAAAACAGGCGTACCAAAATAGGTTCACCAAGCTCAGAACATAGGCATGTATCAAAACACCCTTTAAGGTGTTTCGGAATAGAGGTTTCTAGTGGAAAAACGTACTAGAACAGACCCTCTCTGTTTCGAAACCATTAGGCCATTTCAGTCTCACTATTTCGGTATAGACTCAACTGTACTGAAACACATGGGCCTATAATGACACTTTTTGCTGGTTTTTCACACTTTAATCCATACTAAAACATTCCAACATGCATACAACATATCTAAACTTAAATCTCAAATCGTTCATGGCATATTCAACATCAAATCATGGCAAATTGCATAAAAGGTAAACTATAGGCATGCAACCTAGCAAATAAGCCACTCAAGAGTCAAAACTCAAACCAATGCACAATCCATCCAATGAAGGCCTTTTACAAATTTAAAACCATAAAGCAAACATGCTCAAAAAGGATGTTCATACACATCACCCAAAACATACTATAGATTTCCCCATTGCCCTTATTATGTATAGTCTAAACCGAAATATGCATTCACAAAAGAAGTCTCTTGCAATCCCTTGCTCCACCCTGCCTCTGAAACCTAAATTATCTACATTTTTGGACAAATGAGAGCGTAAGCACACAAGGCTTAGTGAGGAGGCTCAAAAGCAAAACACCATCAATGCATAAAAACCATTTTCATGTTCACATTGAAATCTCATATCAACTTACTAAACATCCTTTGAAAAACCATCATGCCCTTTTTAAAACCATGCACTTTCCTTCATCAAAACAACATATTAAACATCATGCACCATGTGTTATAAACTCAACAACAAATCCATTTCTAACACTTAACTTAAGCCTTCTCATGCATAGCTACCATATGCAAAGCTTAAAGAGTAAAACAGGCATTTACATATTATGCATCGTTAACCATTTCATAATACATCATCAATTATATTGGCTCACAAGTGATCATCAACATGCTCATTTTTAAAAATCACCGGCATCTCAAGGTTCACACATGAGAGCTACCCTCCACCGTTGTGACACCCGAGGTGGAGTATTCAGTACACCGTATAAACCCCTCAACACCACTCATCAGTAGATGTATAACCTGACTAACGAGAGACGGGACACTATACACTTTCCTCAATCGTTCGGGTACTTGGATGGAGTATTCGGTACACCATATAAACCCCTCAACATCCAAGGTGACTTTTTTATAGTGCACTCAATCCTATAGCCGGCTAATTATATTCTATTTCATTTAAAAACCAATTTCACAATATCACTTGCCAATATAATTCACATTTAACATAAACCTCACAGTTTTCAAAGCATTACCAATAAACCAGATTTCCAAGCATCAAACCATGCTTCATAATACAAGTATAAGCATATACTTACAAGAATCACTTACCATGTGCATCCGCCACCAATATAGCATCAAAAACAATATATCACTTACTTCAAATCATGCTTTAAACAATAGGTAACATGTATTTAAAATCAAGTGCACCAACAACTCATAATAGCACAATCCGAGAGAGAAAATCCTTTTACTTACTTCCGAACTTAGTAAGTTGTTTCAAGCTTACACTAAGTCCCAAAAACAACATTTTAAGTGTTTCAAAGCTGGAAAACACGTTCTCACTCACCGACTCGCGAAACCAAGATACGACGACGCAAAATTAAGCGTCTGAAGCCCCGAAACTTCACTGATTGCTTCCGTTATATTCTCCCTTGATTATACCACACAAGAACAGAGGATTAATGCATCATAATGCATTAAAATCACCACCAACTTAAATAATCTCACTGCTCTACCCAAAACGCCCAAAAAAACCCATCCGAAAATAATCGAAATCAGCTTCCATCACTCTCTAAACTCAGCCAAGCCATAATCCAACACTTCCATCCAATTTTAATCGTCATCAAACATCCAAAATCAACTTAATTACATTCTTATACCTCTAGCAACTCAGATTTCACATTAACACCTCAAAAACCCAAATTCTAACAATCTAACAATTAGAGATCCAACTCATTTCGGGAATACATTCATAAAACCTTTATTTCCACCTCATTTAACATCCAAATTATGATTAAAATCAGCCTCAAATCAATCCAAACATTGTCATAACGAAAATCTTGAAAATCATTTGACAAAGCTTAATTTAGCAATTCATCAATTGAATTATAAAACCTTGTTATTAAACAAAACTAGAGACCCAAAGACTTGGGAACTTGAATAAAGAACCTTGATTAGAGGAGAGAAAAGAAAGATAACCTCTAACACAAGCTTTTTCCTCTTGATTTGCAATGATTTTGAAGAAATCCTTCAAGAAAACTTTAGCTAGTTGTTGTTGAAATCCATGGGCATCATTTAGGAATCAAAGGTAGATGAAACGAGATAATTCTATGAAGATTTTAGTGATGAAAAAGTAGTTTGGATGCTGGGAAAGTTGAGAGAAAAGTTTTGGAGAAAAGTAGTTACGTAAGAAAATGATTAGCCTTTTTAAAATCTCTTCTAATAAAACTCTTTTATTAAATCAATTTAATTAAATCATTTAAAACACAAATCAAGGGAATAGCTGATACCACCTTGGTGTAATAGCTCCCTAAAATTCTATGTTTTGGCACTCTTCGGTTTAGCCATTAAAACGAAACTTTCCATTTTTACATTTTAGTCACCAAACCGAAAAGTCGACTTTCCAAAAATCATTTTCCAAACTTGATTTCACTTTCCCTCAATATATATTTAAAGAGGACTTTAGAAATTTTTCGTATAATTTTATCACATTCAGAACCAAGTTTTTCCTGAACCGACTTCGAACTGGTCTAGATCTCTAATCTAGATTCATCAGACCATAAACTGCCTTTAAAACCTCTAGGCCCAAAATCGGGGCGTTGCAACTCTCCCCCACTTACTAAATTTCATCCTCAAAATTTTACCTAAAGGAAAAAGGTGCGAAAGCTGCTTCAACATGCTCGCCTTGTTTTCCCACGTGACCTCCTCAACTCCTCGATGTCGCCACAACACCATTACTAGTTCAATCGTCTTACCACGAAGAACTTTTCTACTAGAATCAAGAATCCCAACTGGTTCTTCATCAAAAGACAAATTCGAATTCAACTCAATCTCCTCAACAAGCATAACATGAGATGGATCTGATCTATACCTTCGCAAAATCGAAACATGAAACACATCATGAATTTTCACCAACTCGGGTGGCAACCTCAACCAATATGCAACAGGACCAACAAGCTCTACAACCTCATAAGTTCCAATAAACCTTGGACTAAGCTTACCCTTACGTCCAAACATCATCACCTTCTTCCAAGGCGATACCTTCAAGAACACGCGATCTCCAACCGCAAACTCAATCTCCTTACGATTTAAATTCGCGTAAGATTTTTTACGGTCTGATGTTGGCTTCAACCGATCTCAAATAAGCTTTACCTTCTCAGTCGTTCCCTTAAGCAAATCCAGCAAGGAAACCAACTTTTGCCCCGCCTCTGCCCAATAAAGAGGCGTTCTACACTTTCTTCCATACAAAGCTTCATACGGAGCCATTTGTATACTCGCTTGAAAACTATTATTATAGGCAAACTCCACCAAGTGCAACTATTTTTCCCAAGAACCTTGGAAATCTATAATACAACACCTCAACGCATCCTCAAGCACTTGGATAACTCGCTCATACTAACCATTTGTTTGAGGATGATACGAGGTACTGAAATTAAGCCTTGTGCCCAAAGCTCTATGCAAGCACAACCAAAACCTTGTTGTAAACCTTGAATCTCTATCTGACACTATATATTTAGGTACACCATGCAAACGAACTATCTCAGCAATGTACAACTATGCCAACTTATCCAACGTATACGTAGTATGCACAGCTATGAAATGTGCACACTTCGTAAGGCGATCTACAATTACCCAAATGGAGTTCTTCTTTGACGGGGTCAAAGGCAAATCAGACACAAAATCCATCATAATCCTCTCCCATTTCCATTATGGTATTCACAAAGGTTGCAACAAACTGGAAGGAAATTGTTGCGCAGCTTTCACACGCTGACAAACCATACACTTGCTCACAAATTCAGCAACATCCTTCTTCAACCCAACCCAATAGTACTCATCTTTCAATCCACAATACATATTTGTACTATCAGGATGCATAGCAAAAGGACTGTTATGTGCCTCAGCCAAAATAGTGCACCTCAACTCAACATCCTCTGGCATAACTATTCAACTTTTAAAGCATAAAACACCATCATCATTGAAACATAAATTCGTTGCATTACCATCCGTTATATCCATGAGGCACCAAAGAATTATCAAGCAACTGCTTCTCCTTAATCAACTGAATCAAGGAAGGTTTCACTTGCAACTCAGCTATCAATCCACCATCTCACGATATGCTAAACCGATCAAACATCACTCTCAATTCTACAGCCACCTTCCTAGTCAAGTCACCAGCCACAACATTGGCCTTTCAAGAGTGATACTCTATCACCAAGTCGTAATCTTTGAGTAACTCCAACCATCTTCGTTTCCTAAGATTCAACTCTTTCTTAGACATTAGATATTTCAAACTCTTATGATTCGTATAGACCACACACTTCTCACCGTAAAGGTAATGCCTCCAAATCTTTAAAGAAAGCACAACTACAACAAGCTCTAGATCATGAGTAGGATAGTTGCGCTCATGCACCTTCAATTTTCTAGATGCATATGCCACAACCTTCCCACCTTGAATCAACACACAACCTAATCCAACGTACAATGCATCATTATAAACTACAAACTCCTTACCCGATTAAGGTTGAATCAAGACAGGAACTTGTGTCAAAGCTTTCTTCAACCTCTCGAAAGCTTGTTGTCCAACATCCATCCACTCAAAACGAACATTCTTTTGCAACTACTTGGTTAACGAAGCAGCAATCTTAGAGAAACCCCCCACAAACCTTCGATAATATCCTGCCAAATCAAGGAAACTACGCACTTCAGTCACCGGTTTAGGCATTTTCCAATTTATCACCGCCTCAATCATATGTGGGTTAACTCGGATACCCACGGTCGACACCATATTTCCAAGGAAGACAATTTCCCCGAGTCAAAACTAGCACTTGCTCAACTTAGCATAAAGCTGATTCTCTAACAACACTTGCAACACAATCCGCAAATGCTTATCATGATCCTCCTCGGTACGAGAGTACACGAGAATATCATCAATAAACACTACCATGAACTGATCCAAAAACTCATGGAACACACGATTCATCATGTCCATGAATGCAGCCGGTGCATTCGTCAAACCAAACAAAATCACAAAGAACTCATAATGCTCATACCTTGTACGAAAACCTGTCTTAGGCACATCTACATCCTTTACCTTCAATTGATAATGTCCAGACCTCAAATCAATCTTAGAAAAACACTGAAGCACTTCGAAACTGGTCAAACAAATCATCAATCCTGGGCAAAGGATACTTGTTCTTAATCGTCAACTTGTTCAGTTGTCGATAATCTATACACATACGCATTGTTCCATCTTTCTTCTTCATAAACAAGACCGATGCACCCCATGGTGAAACACTTGGCCTAATGAACCCTCGATCTAGCAACTCCTGAAGTTGCATCTTCAGCTCCTTCAACTCCTTAGGTGCCATCCGATAGGGAGCAATAGACACTGGGGTCATATTTTCATACAAATTAATGCCAAACTCAACTTCTCTATTCGGTGGAAAACCAGGCAACTCTTCTGGAAATACACCCGAAAACTCATATACCGTTCGTATGTCTTGTACTCGCACCTTCTTTGTACCAGGATTCATCACATAAGCTAAGAAAGTTTCACACCAAACTCCATCATACGACTCATTTCATGAGCTGAAATTGTACTGGACAAGAATTTCACATTCTCGCCCACGATTATCACTTCGTAATCATTATCAAGTTTCAAGGTAACTCGCTTAACATCAAAATCGACCATAGCCTTATGCTCGGTCAACCAATCCATCCCAAGGATTATACCAAAACTATAGAAAGGCAACTCCATTAAATCAACTGCAAACACATGGCCTTGAATAGATAAACGACATCTCCTATACAACTTCGTCGTAACCACAGTTTCACCAAAGGAACTAGTTACTTGCATTCCCACGTCTAACATCTCAATAGGGATATCAGGCAAATGTGCATGCTCACTCACAATGTATGAATGCGTAGATCCACAATCAATCAAAGATAACATTGACAAGGATTGAAAAGTGAAAGTACCTGCAACCACATCGGTGTCATTACGTCCCTCGCGATGTGCATACATCCTTGTAGGACTACCACCCTCAGGTTGAACAGCCACAACATGTGCTACAGCTCTCTGACCATCCTCCCTACGCTAGAAGTACCACGATCGCGCCCACGGCCTCTCTGTGGTACAACAATAAGTGCCCGACCCTAACCACCTCCAGCTAACAAAGGACAATCACGCCTCAAATGATCAGCCGATCCATAAGTCCAACAAGAATTAGCAACCACAGCCGAAGGAGCCTGACCCTCACGAACCAAACGAGGACAGTCCCTCCTTAAAAGCTTGCGCAATCCACAAACCCAATAGGCATTTTGCTCAGACCTCACCCTATTAACTTGAACTAGCGCACCACGCCCAACATTACCTCGCCTCAGGTCGGTACCTACGATCATGATGCCTCTTATACTATCCACCACCATGACCAAAATCCGCAACTCTCTTACCTGAGCTAGAGCCACCCACACAAGAGGACAAGCCCAAACTTTGCTCGATATCCTTAGCTCGCGTCACCAACACATCAAAATCTGTATAATCAGAGGCCAATATGGAAGTCTTCACTTCCTGCACTAAGCCATAACGGAAGTGATCACAACGGTACCTATCACTGGGAACCAACTCAGGAGCATATTGGCTCAAACGAACAAAATGAACATCATACTTAGCCACTGTCATGTTACCTTGAACCAAAGACATAAACTCACGCTTCTTTTCATCCAAGTATCTAACTCTGAGATAGTTCTTCTTAAATGCAGCTTGGAAGAACTCTAAATCCACCTCATTGGGCTCCATAGCCGCAATCACAGTCGTCCACCAACTGTAAGTATCACCTTGCAGCAACAAAACAGCACATGCCAGCTTACGTACATCATTGCACCCCATTTGATCCAAAATTCGTATCATACTAGCCATCCAAGCCTCTGATGCTTAAGGAGACAAACCACGATACTCAACGCCTCCCAAACTTCGCAAGCGTTCCAACAGCAAACCCAATTGCCCAGCAAGGGGTGCTTGCACTTGCACTCCAGCAACAGCAGTCGGGAATGTCCTAGTCATCACCTGAACCAAAGGGATCAAATCACCCAACACAGGCCCAGCTTGCCCATGTTATCCTTGCTCCTCACCCCCAGGTGGAGGCGGTGGAGGAGGTAAATTCCCACCAGAAAGAACCTCGTTCTCTTGATTGCCTTTCTCACCAACAGGAGCAATCGTATTCGAATGTAGCACTCTCCTCATTCCCATTGTGCTATTATAATTAAGGCATGATAATAAAACAAAACAAGAATTTGGGCCAGCTTCGAGAAAGGATGCAAGACTACGAATTCAATTTAAAAACACTCTAATATAGTAATAAGGCAATGGACATCTCAATTACCCCAAGCATAGCATAAGACAAACAACATACGTATCACAAGCATCGTGCATAGTAATCTATCAAATTCAGCCCACAACATCTCATGTATATAACATCTCACACATATATCACAATCATCATGTTTGGCATCCATATCATTTTATCTTCATCAACATGATTATAACAATCACTGTGCAAAAGCAAACATCGCCAACCACATGGAATCACGTCACATCAACTTATCATTAACTTACCATCATCTCATTCTTTCGAAACCTGGCTCTAATACCACCAAATCTAACCCCCTTGACTCGGCCTAGACGGTAGACCGAACCGGACGGATCACACGGGGGATATTGAAGTAAACCGGGAAGTTTACTCCAATAAAAAACCCTAATTTTTTTCCTTTTTATCTTGTCTAGATGCCCATTAGTATCCAAAGTGTTTAACATCGTAGCGGAACATTCATAACTCAATCAGATATCGATTAGGATTCGATTGCATTCATTTACGATATTAGGGACCATTTTGCAAACATGACAAATTATGAGGGATTCTTCAAATTTTAGATTAACATCTTTAAATTAATCATGTTACATGAATCTCTATCAAACCTCAGTTCCAAACAACCATCCATACTCAATTAATTGTTTCCACAACATTTAGGGACCAAAATACAAAGAATCAGAACTTCAAAATATTCCAACAACTAACATAACTACTTGTTGTTTCGGTACAAGCTAGCCCTGTAATGATATAGGTTCACAAAGCTCGGAACAGGGGCCTGAATCGAAACACCCTTTAAGGTGTTTCGAAACATAGGTTTCTAGTGGCAAAACGTATCGGAACAGACCCTCCCTGTTTTGAAACCCTTAGGCCATTTTAGGCTCACTGTTTCAGTACAAACTCAAGTTTACCAAAACACATGGGCCTGTAATGATTCTTTTTGCTAGTTTTTCACACTTTAATCCTTACTAAACCATTCCAACATGCATACACCATATTTAAACTTAAATATCCAATCGTTCATGGCATATTCAACATCAAATCATGGCAAATTGCATCAAAGTTAAACTATAGGCATGCAACCTAGCAAATAAGCCACTCAAGAGTCAAAACTCAAACTAATGCACAATCCATCAAATAAAATCCTTTACAAGTTTAAAACTATAAAGAAAACATGCTCAAAAGGGTGTTCATACACATCACCCAAAACATACTTGGATTTCCCCATTGCCCTTATTATGTATAGTCTAAACCGAAACATACATTCTCAAAAGAAGTCTCTTGTGATCCCTTGCTCCATGCTGCCTTTGAAACCTCAATTATCTGCATTGATGGACAAATGAGAGCGTAAGCACACAAGGCTAAGTGAGGAGGCTCAAAAGCAAAACACCATCAATGCATGAAAACCATTTTCATGTTCACATTGAATCTCATATCAACTTACTAAACATCATTTAAAAAACCATCATGCTCTTTTTAAAACCATTAAATTTTCTTTAATTAAAACAACATATTAAACATCATGCATCATGTGTTATAAACTCAACATCAAATCTATTGCTAACACTCAACTTAAGCTTTCTCATGCATAGCTACCATATGCAAAGCTTAAATAGTAAAACATGCATTTACATATTATGTATCATTAACCATTTCATAATACATTATCAATTATATTGGCTCACAAGTGATCATCAACATGCTCATTTCTCAAAACCACATCGGATACACGAATTCTCAAGTGTTGTCCCGACACTTCATACATTCTCACCGACGTCTCAAGGTTCACAAATGGGAGCTACCCTTTACCGTTGTGACACTCGTGGTGGAGTATTCGGTACACAGTATAAATTCCTCAACACCACTCATCAGTAGATGTATAACCCCACTAACGAGAGACGTGATGCTATATACTTTCCTCAATCGTTAGGGTACTTCGATGGAGTATTCGATACACCGTATAAACCCCTCAACATCCAAGGAGACTTCTTTATAGTGCACTTGATGACTTGTCAAAATGCTTATATTTTACACCTTTTTGCTTAAGTATTTCTTTGTTCTCGAGGTCATCTCATAGCATGTAGGTGCTTTTAGAGCATATAGTTGCATGTATCTTTACTTGTTGGTGGTATGGCTTTATTTCATGAGACTTGATGATGCTTGAAAGGTGTTTGCTGGTATGGTGTTGTGCAGGTTGATGCTGAAGCAAAGCAAGGAAGGAAAAATGCTATAGCAAAATGGACAAAAATTTTGGGCACAAAAAAAGACAAAGTTAAGCGCACACGCTGATCGCCCACATGTGTGAACCCTTTTTTGTCTATTTGTGCCCCACATACATAGAGAATATTCCTAGGACTTCAAAGAATCATTAGGGCACAAAACACTAGGAGCCTCCACTATATAAAGGACACAAGACCCTCATTGAAGGGAGAGCGTGAAAAAGTGAAAAAATTGCTAGGGACAGAAAGCTAAAGGCGGCTATTTTCTTCTTCTTCTTCCACCACTTGGTGTCCTCCATCGTAGAAGCTCCAAGGGTCTGACCTTGCTGACCTTGAGAGAGGCGGCAAGCCTAGGGCGGTTCGTGGCGCTGCAAGTCCATCACGGATTGGGAGTTCTTCTCTTCCCTTTCTGTTGCTTTAGCATTTATTTTTATACCTGAAAAAAAACGGGTTGTATGAACGAAGGTACTTCAAATATTTTCCCAGCCATGAACTAATTTAGGTGGCTAGGGCTGTTGGATGAACTACGTTTTATTTTCTTTTATGAATGTTTATTTACCTCTTGCTCGTATCTTTGATTTGTCTATGTTGTTATATGCTTAGGGTTGTAAAAGCCCTCGAGAGTTGGCCTTTCCTTAGGTGTTAGTTGAGGTTAGTGGTCGAGAGAGCTTTCCTTAAACTGCATAGACAATGGAGTTGGATGCTGAGAGGCACAACTCTAATCCACCTTAGAGATAAGTATTGGGTTTCAACGGCTAAGAGGGATATACCTTTAAGGGTAAGGGGAGTGTTAGAGTTTACGCTGAGAGGTATGGTTGTAGCATTTTCTACTCCCAATTTCCTAGACAGAGATAGTCAAGGAGCACCTTGAGTAAATCCTACCGAGCATAGACTAAATGAGAGAGGTAAACCCTAGTAGAGAACTAAAACATAGGTAATCCTGACAGCCCAGCCAGTTATTCCCAAGAGAGTTTCACACTCGTAAGAGGACATGTTTGTCTATCTGATTTCAGCATGCTATCTTTTATCTTTATTTGCTATCACATTTATATATCTGCTCTGATTTGCTACAACATTCATCACATTTTCTTAATTTGCCACATCATTTTCCATTTACACTTCGTGACACTTGAGTGCTTAAACTTACCTCGAAACACCAATCCTTGTGGAGACGATACTCACTTACCACTTTATTACTTGTTCGACGTGTATACTTGCACTATTTGTGTATCATTTATAGTACATCACGCAACGCAACAATTTTTTGGCACCGTTGCTGGGGATTTGCAATTGGTTAATTTAGGTGTAGTTTTTGCACTAGTTTATTTTGTTTTTGTATATATTTTCTTTTCTTGTTTTTGTTTGTCTTTTTAGGTATTGTGCTATTACATGCGTCGAAGGAGACATCGTGAGCCTATATTACCTTATATTCTTGAAATTGAACATCTATTTCTTTAGTGGAGACGTATACAAGATGCTATTAGAATGATGAACGGAGCTTAGCATCAAGGGGAACCTTTTGAAGTAATTGGAGACCAAGGTCAAAATGCTCCAGCAAGACCCAGAGCTATTAGAGATCACCTAAATCCTGTCTTGGATAATCTTAATCCAGTAAATGTTGCTCCTGAAATTCAGGCAGCCCACTTTGAGCTTAAACTTGTCATGTTCAGCATGTTGAACTCAATTGGTCAGTTTGGAGGCTTGCCTCATGAAGATGCTAGACAACACATCAGTGCTTTCTTAGAAGTATGTGACTCTTTTCGTCAACAAGGGGTGCACGAGGATGTGTTGAAACTTAAACTCTTTCCTTATTCTTTGCGTGATCGAGCACGAGAATGGTTGAGTGGTGTGCTAGTCGGATCATTGGAAACATGGACAGATTTGTGCAAGAGCTTTTTGCTATAGTATAATCCACCAAATAGGAACACTTAGTTGAGGAATGATATTGCATCCTTTCGTCAGTCTGATGACGAATCAATGTATGAGTGTTGGGACAGATTTAAGGGATTATTGTGCAAGTGCACTAATCACAGTTTTCATGATTGGACACAAGTGGTTATGTTCTACAATGGTGTTAATGCTCCCACCAGAATGATGCTAGATGCCTCAGCAAGTGGGACATTGCTAGACAAGTCACCCGAGGAAGCCTTTGACATTCTTGATAGAATAGCCAACAACGATTATCAATTCACCTCATCAAGACTTGGAGTGGGGAGGAAAACTCAAGTATCACGTGATACGGATACAAATGCCTCAGTAGCAGCCCAATTGACCGCTATCACGACCATGTTAAAGAATCTCCAAAATACTAGTGAGGTGAAGGAAGTAAGAGTGGCATCAACTTGCCTTCGTTGCAATGGAAACCACCACTTGAGCAAGTGCCCGGACAACCGAGAATCTGCTAACTATATAGGGAATTCCAATCGGAACAACAATCCCTACTCGAACACCTATAATGCTGGATGGCGTCAGCATCCTAATCTCTCTTGGGGAAATTAAGGGAATAGCAGTTATGAGAACGCAAATCAGCAGAATCTGGGAGAATCACACAGACCACAACAGAATATGCCGTGGCAAAACAACACGGGTTTTGCATCTTCGTCAAATATCAATTCATTGGAAGCTACATTCAAGGATTTCATGACATCTGCGAAGGAATTTATGGCGTCTACTAATACATTGCTTCAAGATCACTCCATGACCATTAAAAATCAAGGAGCCTTGTTGCAAAGTCACAGTTCATCCTTGCGATCGTTGGAAACGCAAGTAGGTCAAATTGTTCAAGCATTAGATGTGCGACCTTAAGGAAATCTGCCTAGTGATACTGAAGTCACTAAGAAGCATGGCAAAGAGCAATGCAGTGCTATCACATTGAGGAGTGGTACCCAGCTTAACACTGAAGATAAGTTTGGGGGAAACAAGAAGGAAGACTCTGCTCCTAAAGAAGTGCAAGAGGAACCAGATTTGCAAGATGAAACATCCTGTGAAAAGGAGAAGGATGGGGATTTAGTGAATGAAGCTATTAATGAAAGGGAAAATGCTACAGCAAAAGAGAAACCTACATCGATAGAGGAAGAAGTTAGACCCCCACCTCCCTTTCATCAACGATTGAAGAAACAAAATGAGAATCTCCAATTTAGGAAATTTATAGATGTTCTAGACCAGCTGCATATTAAGGTCCCATTCTTAGAAGCCATTGATCAGATGCCCACTTACGCTAAGTTTCTCAAGGACATCGTCACCAAGAAAAGAAAGGTTGAGCGGTATGCGACAGTTGCTACAGAAAATGAATGTTATTCTGTGTGGAGCAAATTGCCTCCTAAGAGACATGATCCTGGAAGCTTTATTATACCGTGTTCAATAGGTGATAACTTTGCGGGAAAATCCTTGTGTGACCTTGGATCTAGTGTAAATCTCATGCCAAAGTCAGTCTTCAAGAAGCTCGGCATAGAAGATGTAAGGCCAACTATGGTTATCTTGCAATTGGCCGACCTATCTCATGTACGCCCGGAAGAAAGAGTAGAAGATGTAGTGGTGAAGGTGGACAAGGTCATATTTCTAGTTGACTTCCTTATTCTATATTGTGAGGCGGATGATAACGCACCCATTATTTTGGGGCAGCCATTTCTAGCAACCGGTAGAATTTTGATAGACTGTGAAAATGGTGAATTTACCATGAGGGTGGCTGATCAAGAGGTGACAATCAATGTCTTCAACACTCTCAAATACGTGGATGAATATGAAGAGTGTCAGTACATGGATGCTACAGCAAAAAGGGAGACTGCAGACTTTTGTTGCAGCAATCTTTTAGAAATAGATGAATATGATGAGATTCAAGAGGAAGACAATATGGAGGATTGTGAGATCGAGTATGAGGAATTCAAGGAATTATCTGAAGAGGTGGAGCAATCGAGCTTGCTCGAAGCCAAACCAGGTATGCACTTTGAACCTCTTGATTTTTCAAAATTTATTCCTCCTAAACCTTCACTTGAGCATGCTCCAACATTAGAGTTAAAGCCCTTGCCATCTCATCTTAAATATGCTTATTTGGGTAGTAATGAAACTTTTCCTGTGATAATTTCATCTAGTCTTACACCTAAGCAAAAAGCTAGTTTGATAAATATGCTATCGCAACATAAAAGAGCTTTAGGTTGGACTATGGCTGACTTAAAGGGGATTAGCCCTACTATTTGCATGCACAAAATTTTGCTTGATGATTGTCACAACAATTCCATTGAACCACAAAGAAGGCTCAAACCCATCATGAAGAAGGTGTTGATGAAGGAGATAATCAAGTGGTTTGACGTTGGTGTAGTCTACCCCATATCGAACAGCCCATGGGTTAGTCCAGTCCAATGTGTGCCGAAGAAGGGAGGCATCACCGTGGTGAGTAATGATGAGAATGAATTGTTACCAACAAGGAAGGTAACGGGATGGAGGATTTAAATGGCCTATAGGAAGCTCAACAAAGCGACCAAGAAGGACCATTTCCCTCTCCCATTCATCGATCAAATACTAGATAGATTGGCGGGCAAAGCATTCTATTGTTTCCTTGACAGATACTCATGGTACAATCAGATTGCTATAGCACCTGAAGATCAAGAAAAGATGACATTCACATGCCCGTATGGAACCTATGCTTTCAACGGAATGCCTTTTGGGCTTTGCAATGCCCCAGCAACTTTTTAGAGGTGTATGCTGGCTATTTTCTCAAATATGGTTGAGGAATTTTTGGAAGTCTTCATGGACAATTTTTCAGTCTCTGGGGAAGATTTCGGTTCATGCTTGGGAAATTTGGCCAAAGTGCTAAAGCGATGTGAAGAAGTTGATTTGGTGCTTAATTGGGGAAAATTTCATTTTATGGTGACTGGAGGAACGATTTTGGATCACAAGATATCGAAGAATGGCATTGAGGTGGATAGAGCAAAGATTAAGGTGATTGAGAAACTGCCTCCTCCCACCAATGTGAAGAGCATCAGGAGTTTCTTAGGCCATGTTGCTTCTATAGAAGGTTCATCAAGGACTTCTCCTAGATCTCCAAACCACTGTGTAATCTGCTACAGCAAAATCAACCCTTCATATTCGATGAAAAATGCCTCAGCGCTTTCGAAGAACTGAAGGAGAAACTTACCTCAGCACCTTTTGTTGTCCCACCTGATTGGAGCTCACCTTTTGAGTTCATGTGTGACGCAAGTGACTACGCAATAGGAGCAGCTCTTGGACAACGCCGAGGTAAACTCTTTCATGTTATTTATTATGCTAGTTGCACATTGAATGATGCACAAATTAATTACACCACGACTGAAAAAGAATTGTTGGTTGTTGTATTTGCCTTTGACAAGTTTAGGTCATATCTAATAGCCATTAAAGCCATTGTTCACACTGATCACTCGGCTATTAAATACTTAGTGACCAAAAAGGATGCTAAACCTAGACTTATTAGGAGGATATTACTTTTGCAAGAATTTGACTTGGAAGTTAGGGATAGAAAATGGTGTGAAAACCAAGTAGCCGACCATCTTTCTAGGCTAGAAAACAATAGTGAAAAGCATGATGAAATGGAAATTAAGGTGGAATTCCTTGATGAGAAAATACTATATGTTGCAGGAATTCCATGGTATGCTGATATTATTAACTTTCTCGTTAGTGGTGTTTTGCCTCTTGATTTGAATAGACAGGGACAAAGAAAATTCAGGCATGACGTGAGATCCTATTTTTGGGACGAGCCATATTTGTTCAAGCAAGGCACTAACCAGATCATTAGAAGGTGTGTCCCCGAACAAGAGCACAATGAGATACTTTTCCATTTTTATTCATCTCATTGTGGCGGACATTTTGGAGGAGCTAGGACTACTGCAAAGGTCCTACAGTTGGGATTCTATTGGCCCACTCTCTTCAAGGATGCACACGTATTTTGTCAATCATGTGGTAATTGCCAAAGGACGGGTAACATTTCTAGGAGGCATGAAATGCCTTTGTAAGGAATCTTGGAAGTTGAACTCTTTGATGTATGGGGAATAGATTTCATGGGACCATTTCCCTCATCTTGTGGAGATTTATACATCCTCTTGGCTGTGCATTACGTCTCTAAATGGGTTGAAGCAGTTGCCACCCCAAGGAATGATTTCAAGACCGTCATGAAGTTCCTACACAAGAATATCTTCACAAGGTTTGGAGCACCAAGAGAAATAATCAATGATGAAGGAACCCACTTTGACAACAAGATGATTGCTAAAGCATTACATAGGTATGGTGTAAGGCATAGGATTGCTACAGCATATCATCCTCAGACTAATGGTCAAGCTAAAGTCTCGAACAGAGAAATCAAGCAAATTCTTTAGAAAGTGGTCAACCCAAAAATGAAGGATTGGTCTCCTAAGCTTGATGAAGCTCTTTGGGCCTATCGTACTGCCTACAAAACACCGTTGGGAATGTCACCATTCAAGTTTGTTTATGGGAAAGCTTGTCACCTACCTGTGGAACGTGATCACAAAGCTTATTCGGCTATCAAGAAGCTTAACATGGATGCACAACTGGCTGGAGAAAGAAGGCTGTTAGAGCTGAATGAGATGGAAGAGTTCAGATCCCAAGCCTATGAGAATGCCCGCCTATACAAGGCGAAAACAAAGAAATGGCACGACAAACATCTTTTGCCGCGACACTTCTCAAAAGGGGAACAAGTGCTTATTTATAACTCCAGACTTAAGCTTTTCCCAGGCAAACTGAAGTCACGATGGACAGGACCTTTCCTAGTTCACAAGGTCTATGCTCATGGTGCGGTGGACATTAAAAAGCTTGATGATGATATGGTACTCAAGGTCAATGGACAACTTCTGAAGCTGTACAACGGAGCCCCAGTCCTGCGCGATAAGTCATCCTTCATCCTCCATGATTCTTAAGTGTTTGCACAACCTCTTTCTCTTTTCTATTTTGCTACAACATTTTTATGTTTTCATGTTCATAAATAACGTAGTTTAATCTTTACTTTTATTTTGTACTCTAGGTTTTTAATCCCATTTGTCTGTTTGTTCCATTATGCCTTTGTGTCAGGTTTGTTTGTTTGCATCTGAGCACCCCAAGGACACAGATGGCAGGTCAGGGTGCAACGGCGCATCAGTCCTTTGTTTTATAAGGGTATAAGGAATAAGCAATTAAGCTTTTCCAACATCAGAGGAGGCCAGATCAAAAAGGGCAAAAGGAGGGGGAATTAATTAACCTCTTCACCTTTTCATTTAAACAGAACCCTAGCAATTATTGCCTAGGTATTTTCTCTTTCCTACTTTTCACCTTTTCATTTAAAATCCCTTTTGTCCTTACCTCATACACGTCGCCCAAAAACCCCCAAGACTCTTTCTCTTTCAATTCATGTCAGTTACATCCCATCAACTCCTACTACTTTCCTCTCTCATCACATCGAAACAAAGCAAACCAAAAGACCCTCCTACTTCATCTTCTCCCACCCGCTCACAACCCAAAAACCCTAACCAAAACTTTTCTCCCATCTCACCATTCTTCACCCTCTTTTTGCTTAACAGTGGTGCATTGCAAGCGAGTAGAAAGTGCGTCAGGAAGTGGCCAACCTAAGCATGTGGTCATTAAGAAATTCTTGGACGACAAGGCCAATGAAATATTCCAAGGTCTGCAAGATCAAAAATTGCTACCAGAGCAGGGCTTCAAGTTCCCCGCTAAAGGAGAACAAGGGTTCGATAACTTTTGCATACCCATTATTCAAGATTTATATGCCCATCTGACCAGACCTACACAGTCCGGTGTCTACGTGTGTGGAGATCAAATCAAGTTCACGGCAGCCAAGATTAAAAAATTCTTTGGCTTGAAAAATTCAGAGGATCACCACACACCTTTCGCCGAGAACGCTGACCCACAAATCGTGAAGGAAGTGCCCGAAGACTTGTACTCTGAAGGCACCAACTTAGACGCATCAAGCAAAGGAGTGGAGCGTGTGCGACTCAAGCCAGAGGCAAAACTTTGGATCCACTTTGTCAAGAATAGGCTCATGCCAACTTCTCACACGACAACGGTGAACATTTCAAGGCTCCTACTCCTTCATTCTATTCTCAATGGACGGTCGATTGATGTGGGAAAAATTATTGTGGATGAGGTTTACGCATGCCTGAAAAGGAAGTCTAGCCCACTCATCTTTCCCAACCTCATTACGACCCTCTATCGAGAGAAAGAAGTGTTTGGAGATCCTATTGATGATGCGAAAAACTCAGGGAAATGTCCTATCACACCTGAAATGGTTCCCTCTATCAAGGGATACGATGGGGATGCTCCAGCAGAGACACTAGCTGGAGGTGCGAAAACATTTGCTACAGCAAGAATTGCTGCCCTAGTTGCCTCAACAAATCATCTCCGAGAGGATGTGGACAAGATGCATGAAGACCAGGCCATTTTCTATGGGTATCTTAAGGAGAGAGATGTTGTTATGAATGACTACTTCAAGGAGATCCTACCCCATATCAGCATCGACTTCCCAGCCTTTCCAGAATCTCTAAAGGCCTACGTGAAGGAACCTCCTCCCAACACCCAAAAGATGCCAGTCCCCAACAAGAGCCCCACTACGACTTAGCCTTCCTCACAAAACCAGGGCACTGATGCTACAGCAAGCCCGCTACCCAGGAAAAGAAAGAGAACAACAAAATCTACCAAAGTTGCCCCAGCAAAGGAACCATCCGTTGAGCCTGTCAACCCAGTGGCAGTTGGATCAGAGGATGATGAGCTTGCACATTCTATGCCAGCACAATCACCAGCCCAAACTTCGAGCGCTACCCCATCGACGAGAACAATAAGCAAACACACTGCCGGACGAGTTTGGAGTACACCAGTCGAGGGAAATGAATCCGACACAAGTTCTACCAACCAAGGAACACGAGCTGAACAAGAGCAGACCCTTCCACCGGAGAAAGACGAGGTTGAACCACCGATCGCCTCCTTTAAGTCTTCTGGAGTCAAGCACAAAGCCACAAAGACCACTGCCACCAAGAAGTGAGGTACTTCTTAACCTTGCACTGCATTTAGTTAGTTGCATATCATTTCATCTTGTTGCATTGAGGACACTACACTCTTTAAGTTTCGGGGTGTTAGTGCCCTTTAGTTAGGCATTTGCATTTGCATTTCATTAATAGGTAGAAACAAATATTTTGCTATGGCATTTTGTTTAGCTTCATGACGGTTGTATGAATAAGATAATTATACCCAATGATGAACATATTTTCATGGCTATGGATTGATGTATGACTATTGAGATTGATAGAATAAATTCTAGGGTTTGATGCTTAATCTTTGTTTTGATACTCAATTGTATGCTTTTTAAGTTTGAAAGTGTTAGAGAAATTTTTTAGAACTTATGCTTATCTTTGTGAAATTGAACTGAAATGAGCTTAAAAAAGAGAGAGCTTAGCTAATCTCCCTTGTGCCTAATAGAATATAGCGAACTGTGAATAAATGCTACGGCATATTTTAGGGGGACACTCCTCTTTGAGTTGCACTGCCTGGAAATCAAACCTAAATAAATGACAGCAACATCAAATGAGTGAATGGAAGTTGTCACGTGATGACTCTATCTACTAGCTCGGGGATGAGAGGTTTGCTCCCTGCTCATCTAGAGTGAGGGATGGTAGTTGTGATGGGCTGACACCCCTCTTAAAAAACAAAACGGTTCACTTATGGGAGTAAAACTTTAAGCTAAAATAGTTAAAACACTAGGATGAACTTGGGTTCTATTAAAAAAGTTTTCTAGCATTGTTAAGCCTAAATTGTATGCAATCACGCACACACTAACAAAGGATCTCACCCTAGGAAATCATTCTTAAAATATCAATTGTGTCATAAATGTTAAAAGCCTTACTTTTCTGATGGTTGAAATTTTGATATATCATCTTGAATAGTGTCCAGAAGTTCTATATTTTATGCACATTCCTACCCTTATTAATGTTGTTCTTAAGCTTAGTTAGGCATAATTAGCTGCATGTCATGCATTATAACAGTATTTCTTCTTTTACCATGCTTTTATTGTATATCTTATATTAGGTAGAGAAAAGGTATTGTTTTAGTTAGTTTTCTATTTCAGGTGCTGGTTGCTAATAAGAGGAAGAGAGGACATGAAAGTAGGGAGCTTTACTAAAGCAGTTCCAATTGCCGCCAAAGACGCTGCTACTGCAGAACGCCGCCGCTAAGGACACTACTGCCGCAGAATGTCGCCCAGACGGCAATCTTGCATTTTTCTAAGGCATAGTCAAGATGGGTCTCCTTTGATAGAGGACATTTTCCTGAGTCCATTGAGCCCAATCTTGCATTTTTCTAAGGCATGGAGCGGAGCATAGAGCTGATCAAGGATTGATAAGTAAAGTAACTTATCTTTACTTGTTGAACAAGGATTTCTACTCCAAGAAGGATTTCTGCTCCAAGAAGGATTTCTACTCCAAGAAGGACTTCTACTCCAAGAAGGACTTAGACTAGATCTTTACCCATATAAACCTCATGTATTAAGCAAATCAAGCACAGAGATAGAGAAACATAGAGAGAGGGAGTCGGCTATGTTCTAAATTCCTAAGGGTTTAGGATTTTACTTGTAAAGTAGTTGTGAGAAATGATTGTATTAGTTTAAGTTGTTTTGCAATAAATATTCCAAGTTTACTTAATCCATTGTTCTTCATTCTTTCAATCTTTCTACACCAGTCGTTTGAGAGAATCCATTTGTCGGGCACGAAAGTGCAAGGCTCACGAAATGGTTAAGTACGGTCACAATGGGAGGCGTGACTAACTTGGTTCCACAGTATTCCACAAGTTTTAGCGGCTAAAAGGTATCACTATCCGAGTTGACTAACTTGGTTCCACACTAGTCCTCAAGTTAGCAATCTCGAGCATCCTAACTTAGAAATAGATGGGATCATTGTCGACTATCCTGCCGAACTTGGAGTATCTGCCAGACTTGCCGCAAGGACGTTTTTCCATTCCACCTGTCGAGACAGTACACACCCCGGCAGTGGCAGTGACCTGCTGCGGCCGCGTGACGGGGTCGTAGTTTGCCGCCCGCCATACCTGCCGAGGCAGCATATCGTGGCAGCACAATCCAACCTTAACCTATGCAATGCAGTCTACACACTACTTAGCAGCAATTACCTGGCCCATTCTATCACTCTAATATCCCCTACTATAATTAACTGTGTTTTTAGTTTTATTCCTTTAACTAAACCTGAAATTAATTGTGCATTTAAATTTCTTGTGCAAATACACACTTGAAGAAACTATTCCAATCCTGGAGGGATTCGACATCTCATATACTATAACTTGATAGGAGTGTGCACTTGCGCTCTTACAAAAAGGGAACACCTACACGCCCTACAAGTTTTTGGCGCCGTTGTCGGGGATTGGCAATAGCGACTTCGTTTTGTTTTCTACACTCTTTATTTAATTGCATTTAAATTTCAGGTTTTTAACTTTTTTTGTATATAAAAAATTCAGGTACGCTACAAGTCCAAGGGCATCACAATGTTGAGGAAAATTATACGTGAGCTGATGTTAGAACATGAACAGCAGATGTTGTAGCAGCAGTTGCTGCCGTGGCAGCAAACAAGACAGCAAACGTCGTTGCCGCAACAGCAAATTTTTTCATGGTATGATCAAAATTGTCAAAAAAATTACCATAACAATTTTGCTACATAAACAAACATGCTAGGGCAAGGTGGTCGGCTTCAAGAGCAATCCAGAGAAACCACTCGAGGGATGATGTTTGACAATTCTTGCAATCTATGTGAAGGAAATCATGTGTTCGAAAATTGCCCCTTACTTTTCGAAGACATGGACGACCCAACATGGGACCAAGAGCAGATGTCGCATCCGCAGCAAAAAGGACTGCAGAATCTGATGCCGTAACAGAATTTCTCATGGTATGATCAACAACCTCAAAATTTTTTTACTATAATAATTTTGTCGTTGCAGCAGTACACAAGCCCTGGCAATGGAGTCCTCCTCAAGAGCAATCAAATTCCTTAGAAGACACGTTTCAAGCTTTCATCGCATTCACACAAGACGTGTCAACCTTTATGGAGGCAAAACTCGCCAGGATGGATGCACTTTTGAGCAACCATGTCCCAATAAATGTCATGGATGAACATAAAACCCATGTCGCGGAACCCATGGATCACCAGCAATTGAGACCTACGGATACTAATATCCTAAGGGAAGAGGATGCAAGGGACTACCCCACACATGATGAACCCATGCAAGAAATTGACCAAGCAAGAATTGCAGAACTTGAACAGAGCAAGGCTACGGAAATAGCTAGTGAGGCTGACATAGAAATTGATGATGTCACGACAATATCAGAAGCCTCAGCGTCTATGCCCGCCACAATAGCAGCTTCGGCAACAATGTCGACCTCAGCAGCAATCACATTAACCATGCCCGCCTCGACAGAAACCTTGGGAACCATGGACTACACATATTTAGAGGAGATGATCCTAGCAGATCTAAAGCCATCACAATCTCTACTGATGGAGATGTACGAGGGACCTGAAGAACATAATGTTATGGATGATGAAGCCCTTCGATGTGCAGAGTTTTTCCTTGACCTGAAGCACATTATGACAGACTACAGCCCTGACAGTTGGCCGCCTGAACAGCTGCCTTGGCAGCAAAAGCCATCCTCCACCATACATATTCAAAACAAAGATAAGGTAAGTACATGGTTTGATAGTGGTATAATTTTTACTAATCACATGTTCATGCCTCCAGGAAAAGAAACAGGTGGAGGATTCGCATGGATTACAAGGGAACAAGGGTGAAAGACTCCCTCGTGAGAATAGTCACTCGATGGAGGGTGCGGGTGGACTATAAGAAGTATAAGAAACGAACACGCTGGAACATAACTTTAGTTTTTCCACATCTTTACCGTTTTCTTTAGGAATAGATCTTAATAAGTTTAGGATTAGATTTATTTTTCAGTTAAGTTATTTTTATTTCCCGTCTCACAACTGCACATCTAGAATCAACCCTAACATACAGAATACAACAAGGAGCAGGACTAGCAAGCTTGCCGCCACCAAAGCAGCAAAAGGCGGCCCTCAGAACAAATCCTCTCTACACTCTGCAACTACTCAGCATAAGTTCTTCTTTCCATTTTTTTATTTCTTCTATTTTTTCTATTTTTCTTTGTTCTTATTTTTTGTCTAAGGCATTGAGAGCAATGCCCACCTTGAGTTTGGGGGGTTAGTCCCCATTTATTTAGTGTAAGCATGTAGTTGTATTGTAAATCCTGCCTAGTACTTAATGAAAATTAGAAATCTTAGTTAAATAACTTGTGCCTATGATAGTTAGTCGATTCTATTTTCGCACCACACTTAAAATTGAACTTAATCTTGGGAAGAAGCATGAAAAACACCTTAGAAATTTTTTTAGTTGCCCAACTTTTATTACACTTCTGTTAAGTGCTGAATGTTGTTTGAGTTCTAAGTGTACATTGCCTGCTTAAACTTAATGAAAATTCTTATATTGTATGCAGGTATGCCGCCACGGCAGCACAGGGCAGCAAAGTAAAAAAAGAGAAATGTCGCCACAACCGCAAAAACAAAGAAAAGGCTGAATGCCCTAGAGGTGCCCGAAACATGCTCTAGGAAGGATCGTGAGCAAGGACACTACGCTGCTATCAAAGTCCATGTATCTGAAATTCTTTGAAGTGACGGAAAAATTAGCATGAGTGAATGAATGCCTTCACGGGATGACTCTACTCAAAGGGTTCGGAGTTTTGTAGTATGCTCCTATCTTAGCTTCAGACCTAGAGAGTAGTTGTGATAAGCTAAATCCCTTAAAATCCATGATCAGAAAAAGGAAGAAAAGAAGTGCTTAAATGTGCTGCCAAAGCAGCAACTCTATATCCTTTTTCTTCAACTTTTACAGCATTCTTTGTTTACTTAGTATACTTAGCATATTCAGCATGTACACAGACCTGCACACACTGCACTGTCACTAGAATTAAAATTCTAAGTTATTTCATGTTATTCCCTCTAACTAAACTAATATAGGTGTCACGGCCTTGAGGTATGAAACCAAGTTAAAAACTAGGTTTTCTTTTTGATTTATGTACAAGGGCGGGTTTACTAGTTAGGTTGCATTGATTGAGGACAAGCAATAGTTCGAGTTTGGGGTGTGTAGAGTGTCCAAAAGTTTGATATTTTATGCACATTCCTACCCTTATTATTGTTGTTCTTAAGCTTATTTAGGCATAATTAGCTGCATGTCATGCATTATAACAGTATTTCTTCTTTTACCATGCTTTTATTGTATATCTTATATTTGGTAGAGAAAAGTTATTGTTTTAGTTAGTTTTCTATTTCAGGTGCTGGTTGCTGATCAGAGGAAGAGAGGACATGAAAGTAGGGAGCAGAAGGAGTTGTACTGAAGCAGTTCCAGTTGCCGCCAAAGACGCTGCCGCTGTAGAATGCCGCCGCCAAGGACGCTGCCACCGTAGAATGCTGCCCAAACGGTAATACACCGAACGAGTCAAGATGGGTCTCCTTTGATGGAGGACATTTTTCTAAGTCCATTGAGCCCAATCTTGCATTTTTCTGAGGCATGGAGCGGAGCATAGAGCTGATCAAGGATCGATAAGTAAAGTAACTTATCTTTACTTGTTAAACAAGGATTTCTACTCCAAGAAGGATTTCTGCTCCAAGAAGGATTTCTACTCCAAGAAGGACTTCTACTCCAAGAAGGACTTAGACTAGATCTTTGCCTATATAAACCTCATGTATTTAGCAAATCAAGCACTAAGATAGAGAAACGATTGTATTATGTTAAGTTGTTTTGCAATAAATATTCCAAGTTTACTTAATCCATTGTTCTTCATTCTTTCAATCTTTCTACACCAGTCGTTTGAGGGAATCCATTTGTCGGGCATGAAAGTGCAAGGCTCACGAAAGGGTTAAGTACGGTCACAACAAGAGGCGTGACTAACTTGGTTCCACACTAGTCCACAAGTTTTAGCGGCTAAAAGGGATCACTATCCGAGTTGACTGACTTGGTTCCACACTAGTCCTCAAGTTAGCAATCTCGAGCATCCTAACTTAGAAATAGAAGGGATCATTGTCGACTATCCTGCCGAACTTGGAGTATCTTCCAGACTTGCCGCAAGGACGTCTTTCCATTCCACCTGTCGAGACAGTACACACCCTTGCAGTGGCAGTGACCTACTGCGGCCGCGTGACAGGGTCGTGGTTTGCCGCCCGCCATACCTTCCGAGGCAGCATATCGTGGCAGCGCAATCCAACCTTAACCTATGCAATGCAGTCTACACACTACTGAGAAGCAATTACCTGGCCCATTCTATCACTCTTATCTCCCCTACTTTAATTAACTATGTTTTTAGTTTTATTCCTTTAACTAAACCTGAAATTAATTGTGAATTTAAATTTCTTGTGCAAATACACACTCGAAGAAACTATTTCAATCCTCGTGGCATTCGACATATTATATACTATAACTTGACAGGAGTGTGCACTTGCGCTCTTACAAAAAGGTAACACCTACACGCCCTACACATCTGTCTCGAGCTAATTTTTTTCCACATCATTTTCTTTGTTTCTTTCTATTCATTGCTTGAGGACAAGTAATAGCTTAAGTTTGGGGGTGTGATGACTTGTCAAAATTCTTATATTTTACACCGTTTTCCTTAAGTATTTGTTTGTTCTCGAGGTCATCTCATAGCATGCAGGTGCATTTAGAGCATATAGTTGCATGTATCTTTACTTGTTGCTGGTATGGCTTTATTTCTTGAGACTAGATGCTGCTTGAAGGGTGTTTGCTGGTATGGTGTTGTGCAGGCTAATGCTGAAGCAAAGCAAGGAAGGAAAAATGCTATAGCAAATTAGACAGCAATTTTGGGCGCGGAAAAAGACAAAGTAAAGCGCACACGCTGATCACCCACATGTGTGAACCCACTTTTGTGTTTTTGTGCCCCACATGCATAGGAAATATTCCCAGGACTTCAAAGAATCATTAGGGCACAAAACCCTAGAAGCATCCACTATATAAAGGACACAAGACTCTCATTAAAGGGAGAGTGTGAAAAGTGACAAAAAGGCTAGGGAGAGAAAGCTAAAGGCGGCTATTTTCTTCTTCTTCCTCCACCACTTCGTGTCCTTCATCGTAGAAGCTCCAAGGTTCTGACCTTGTTGACCTTGAGAGAGGCGGCAAGCCTAGGGCGGTTCGTGGCGCTGCAAGTCCATCGCGGATTGGGAGTTCTTCTCTTCCCTTTCTATTGCTTTAGCATTTATTTTTATATCTGGAAAAAATGGGTTGATTGAACGAAGATACTTCAAATATTTGCCCAGCCATGAACTGATTTAGGTGGCTAGGGCTGTTGGATGAACTATGTTTTATTTTCTTTTATGAATGTTTATTTATCTCTTGCTCGTATCTATACTTGTCAATGTTGTTATATGCTTAGGGTTGTAAGAGCCCTCGAGAGTTGGCCTTTCCTTAGGTGTTAGTTGAGGTTAGTGGTTGAGAGAGCTTCCCTTAACCTGCATAGACAATAGAGTTGGATGCTGAGAGTCACAGCTCTAATCCACCTTAGAGATAAGTGTTAGGTTTCAACGGCTAAGAGGGATAGACCTTTAAGGGTAGGGGAGTGTTAGAGTTTACGCTGAGAGGTATGGCTATAGCATTTCCTGTTCCCAGTTTCCTTGCTAGAGATAGTTGAAGAGCACCTTGAGTAAATCCTGCCGAGCATAGACTAGGTGAGAGAGGTAAACCCTAGTAGAGAACTAAAACATAGGTAAACCTGACAACCTAGCCAGTCATTCCCAAGAGAGTTTCAAACGCGTAAGAGGACTTGTTTGTCTATTTGATTTTAGCACGCTATCTTTTATCTTTATTTGCTTACACATTTATATCTCCGCTCTGATTTGCTACAACATTCATCGCTTTGTCTTAATTTGCCACAACATTCTCCATTTACATTTTGTGACACTTGAGTGCTTAAACGTACCTCAAAACACCTCCAATCCATGTGGAGACGATACTCACTTACCACTTTATTACTTGTTCGACGTGTATACTTGCACTATTTGCTTATCATTTATAGTACATCACGCAGCACAACAACACTCAATCCTATAGCCGGCTAATTATATCCGATATCATTTAAAAATCAATTTCACAACATCACTTGCCAATATAATTCGCATTTAACATAAACCATATTGTTTTCGAAGCATTACCAATAAACCACATTTCCAAGCATCAAAACATGCTTCATAATACAAGTATAAGCATATACTTACAAAGATCACTTATCATGTGCATCCTTCACCAATATAGCATCTAAAACAGTAAATCGCTTACTTCAAATCATGCTTTAAATAGTAGGTAACATGCATTTAAAGTCAAGTGCATCAACAACTCATAATAGCACAATCCGATATAGAAAATCCTTTTACTTACTTCTGAACTTAGTAAAGTATTTCAAGCTTACACTAAGTCCCCAAAACCACCTTTTAAGTGTTTCAAAGCTGGAAAACACGTTCTCACTCACCGACGCAAAATTAAGCGCCTGAAGCCCCCGGAACTTCAGTGATTGCTTCTGATGTATTCTCCCATGTTTATACCACACAATAACAGAGTATGAAAGCATCATAATGCATTAAAATCATCAGCAACTTAAATAATCGCGTTGCTCTGCCCAAAACACCCAAATAACCCATCCGAGAACAACCAAAATCACCTTTCATCACTCTCTAAACTCAGACCAGCCATAAACCAAAACTTCCATCCAATTTTAATCATCATTCAACATCCAAAATGAACCTAATTATATCCTTATACCTCCAGCAACTCGGATTTCACACTAACACGTCAAAAACCCAAATTCTAACAATCTAACAATTAGAGATCCAACTCATGTCGGGATTACATTCATAAAACCTTTATTTCCACCTCATTTAAAATTTAAATTATGATTAAAATCACCCTCAAATCAATCAAAACAGTGCCATAACGAAAATCTTGAAAAATCATCTCACCAAGCTTAATTTAGAAATTTTCATCAATTAAATTATAAAATCTTGTTATTAAACAAAACTTGAGAGCCAAAGACTTGGGAATTTCAATAAAGAACTTTGATTAGAGGAGAGAAAAGAAAGATCACCTCTAACACAAGCTTTCCCCTTGGTTTGCAATGATTTTGAAGAAATCCTTCAAGAAAATTTCAGCTAGTTGTTGTAGAAATCCATGGGCATCATTTAAGAAAAAAAGGTAGATGACAAGAGATAATTCTCTAGAGATTTTAGTGATGAAAAGGTAGTTTGGCTGCTGGGAAAGTTGAGAGAAAGGTTTAGGAGAAAAGTAGTTACGTAAGAAAATGATTATCCTTTTTAAAAACCTATTCTAATAAAACTCTTTTATTAAATCAATTTAATTAAATCACTTAAAACATAAAATCAAGGGAATAGTTGATACCACCTTGGTGTAATAGCTCCCTAAGGATTCTAAGTTTTGGCTCTCTTCGATTTAGCCATTCAAATGAAACTTTTCATTTTTACATTTTAGTCACCAGACCAAAAAGTCAACTTTCCAAAAATCATTTTCCAAAATTGACTTCACTTTCCCTCAATATATATATATATATATATATAAAGAGGATTTTAGAAATTTTTCATTTCATTTTGTCACATCCCGAACCAAGTTTTCCCTGAACTGACTCCGAACTAATCTGGATCTCTAATCTAGATTCATCGGATCCTAAACCGCCTTTAAAACCTCTAAGCCCAAAACCGGGGCGTTACAAATCTCCCCCACTAAGAAAATTTTGTCCTCAAAATCTTACCTGAAGGAAAAAGGTGCGGAAACTGCTTCAACATGTCTGCCTTGCTTTCCCACGTGGCCTCCTCAACTCCTCGATATCGCCACAACACCTTCACAAGTTCAATCGTCTTACCACGAAGAACTTTGCTACTAGAATCAAGAATCCCAACTGGTTCCTCAACAAAAGACAAATCCGGATTCAACTCAATCTCCTTAATAGGTGTAATGCCCCGGATTTGGGCCTAGATGATTTAAGCGTTGGATCGGGCCGGTTGGAAACGATTCGAATCCTTGAGGTCAGTTTCGGGAAAACCTAGTTCAAGATGTTTAAAAAATATGGGAAAATATCTAAAAATCATCATTTATTATATAAATGATTATGGTAAACACAATTTTACAAGATGAGCTTTAGAAATATTACATTTTGGTGTAGTGACCAAAATGCAGTTTTTGCAAAAGTTGGCTAGTGACTGTTTTGTAAAGGATTGAGACTTTAAATCTTTAAGGAGCTAATTTTATCATTTATTTTCATCATATTTCTCTTTAATTTGGGAGCTTTTAATAATGATTTTATTAAAGTAATAAAAGGGAATTCAAAAGGAAATCAAAAGTTGACTTTTCATAACCAACTTTACGATAGATTTTCTCTTCTCATTTGCTCTCAACTTCCATTCAGCCAAACACTTTTCTCTAATCAAAGAACCTTTGATTTTCACCTTGTTTGCTGAGATTTCATCTTCCAAAAGCTTTCTTATCTTTGCTTCTTGAAAACACATTGAAAAGAAATCTAGCATTAGAGGTAAGCTTCATTCTTCACCTTTAATGATCAGATCTTTACTGAAATTCCCAAGTTATCAATCCTTCGTTAATGGTTTTTGAGTTGTTTTAATGTTATAAATAAGAAATAGTTGTTAAATTCGGGATTCTTGATGAGATCTTGGTGATTTTCGTATTTCTATGTTACGCTCTGAGTTGAGGTTGATTTTCAACATATTTTGGATGGTATTTGATATTGAGAATAAGGTTTTAATAAATAAATCCCGAATAGGTTTGGCTTCCTAAGTTTAAGATGCTAGAATTGTGGTTTTTGAGGTGTTTTTGGTGATCTGCTATTGCTTGAGGTATAAGGTTGTGTTTATGTTGATTTTTTTATGTTAATTGAGTTTTAGAAAAGGTTATAATTGATAGATCTTGTATGGGCTTTGATTGGAGAAAGTTTGGAAGTTTTTTCGGTTATTTCGGATAGCCGAAATGCTAGTTTTGAGTAGAGCAACGAGTTTAATTGAGTTGCTGGTGATTTTAATGCATGATGATGCATTAATCCTCTGCTCTTATGTGTAGTGAACATGGGAGATTTCTTCAGACGCGTTTGGTGTTGATCCGGAAGCACCGGAAGCCTAGAAATCGTTTCGGCAATCAAGGGAAACGTTATCGGTGAGTGAAAGTGGTTTTGAAGTCCTTGAGGGACAAGGAAACAAGTTTTGGGGATTTAGGATTGGTTTGAAACACCATCCTAAGTCCGGAAGTAAGTGTGTTTAGATTTTCTCTCAAAATGTGGATGATTCCCTTAAATGCTTTTGACATGCTCTTGATTTCAGAGAGACAAATTCCTACTGTTTTATGCATGATTTATGACATGAGATGATGTTTTATATTGATCCCATGAGATAAAACAATATTGCAAAGAGTTTTGAGATTTTGAATAAATGCTATGCATGGATTTTGATTTTGAAATGGGATGAGATTGGTTTAGAAATGTTGCTACCACCTTTTATTAAATCAATTTAATTAAATCACTTAAAACATAAAATCAAGGGAATAGTTGATACCACCTTGGTGTAATAGCTCCCTAAGGATTCTAAGTTTTGGCTCTCTTCGATTTAGCCATTAAAATGAAACTTTCCATTTTTACATTTTAGTCACCAGACCAAAAAGTCAACTTTCCAAAAATCATTTTCCAAAATTGACTTCACTTTCCCTCAATATATATATATATATATATATATAAAGAGGATTTTAGAAATTTTTCGTTTAATTTTATCACATCCCGAACCAAGTTTTCCCTGAACCGACTCCGAACTAATTTGGATCTCTAATCTAGATTCATCAAACCCTAAACCACCTTTAAAACCTCTAGGCCCAAAACTGGGGCGTTACAACTCTCCCCCACTTAGGAAATTTCGTCCTCAAAATCTTACCTGAAGGAAAAAGGTGCGGAAACTACTTCAACATGTCTACCTTGCTTTCCCACGTGGCCTCCTCAACTCCCCGATATCGCCACAACACCTTCACAAGTTCAATCGTCTTACCACGAAGAACTTTGCTGCTAGAATCAAGAATCCCAACTAGTTCCTCATCAAAAGACAAATCCGGATTCAACTCAATCTCCTTAATAGGTTTAATGCCCTGGTTTTGGGCCTAGATATTTTAAGCGTTGGATCGAGCCGGTCGGGAACGATTCGAATCCTTAAGGCCGGTTTAGGGAAAACCTAGTTCAGGATGTTTTAAAAATATGGGAAAATATCTAAAAATCATCATTTATTATATAAATGTTTATGGTAAAAACAATTTTACAAGATGAGCTTTAGAAATATTACATTTTGGTGTAGTGACCAAAATGCAGTTTTTGCAAAAGTTGGCTAGTGATTGTTTTGTAAAGGATTGAGACTTTAAATCTTTAAGGAGCTAATTTTATCATTTATTTTCATCAAATTTCTCTTTAATTTGGGAGCTTTTAATAATGATTTTATTAAAGTAATAAAAGGGAATTCAAAAGGAAATCAAAAGTTGACTTTTCATAACCAACTTTACGATAGATTTTCTATTCTCATTTTCTCTCAACTTCCATTCAGCCAAACACTTTTCTCTCATCAAACAACCTTTGATTTTCACCTTGTTTGCTGAGATTTCATCTGCCAAAAGCTTTCTTATCTTTGCTTCTTCAAAACACATTGAAGAGAGATCCATCATTAGAACTAAGCTTCGTTCTTTACCTTTAATGATCAGTTCTTTACTGAAATTCCCAAGTTATCAATCCTTCGTTAATGGTTTTTGAGTTGTTTTAATGTTATAAACAAGAAATAGTTGTTAAATTCAGGATTCTTGATGAGATCTTGGTGATTTTCGTATTTCTATGTTACGCTCTGAGTTGAGGTTGATTTTCAACATATTTTGGATGGTATTTGATGTTGAGAATAAGGTTTTAATAAATAAATCCCGAATAGGTTTGGCTTCCTAAGTTTAAGATGCTAGAATTGTGGTTTTTGAGGTGTTTTTGGTGATCTGCTATTGCTTGAGGTATAAGGTTGTGTTTATGTTGATTTTTTTATGTTAATTGAGTTTTAGAAAAGGTTATAATTGATAGATCTTGTCTGGGCTTTGATTGGAGAAAGTTTGGAAGTTTTTTCGGTTATTTCGGATAGCCGAAATGCTAGTTTTGAGTAGAGCAACGGGTTGAATTGAGTTGCTGGTGATTTTAATGCATGATGATGCATTACTCCTCTGCTCTTATGTGTAGTGAACATGGGAGATTTCTTCGGACGCGTTTGGTGTTGATCCGGAAGCACCGGAAGCCTGGAAATTGTTTCGGCAATCAAGGGAAATGTTATCAGTGAGTGAAAGTGGTTTTAGAAGTCTTTGAGGGACAAGGAAACAAGTTTTGGGGATTTAGGATTGGTTTGAAACACCATCCTAAGTCCGGAAGTAAGTGTGTTTAGATTTTCTCTCAAAATGTGGATGATTCGCTTAAATGCTTTTGACATGCTCTTGATTTTAGAGAGACAAATTCCTACTGTTTTATGCATGATTTATGACATGAGATGATGTTTTATATTGATCCCATGAGATAAAACAATATTGCAAAGAGTTTTGAGATTTTGAATAAATGCTATGCATGTTTTTTGATTTTGAAATGGGATGAGATTGGTTTAGAAATGTTGCATCAAAAAGTAGGTGAGATGATGATTTTAATATAATATATTGGCATAATTGATGAGATGATTACCAGATATAATTTATCGACCAATAGGATGTAAAGTGCACTCTAAACTAAAATCCGTATGTGCTCTTTGGAGTCATGCAATATGGGTAGTGCCATCCCGATCCAAAGTGAGAGTCTGGTGATGAGAGATTCCATCGGGGTAGATCTTGGTGAAACACCCAAGCTTTGTGGCGATGATAGATACCGCCACGAGAGACCGGTGATGTGAGATTCCATCAGGGTAGGACTTAACTCTATGTCAAGCTAATCCGCATATCCGAGTAAAGATAGAAAATGAAATGCCAATATATGAGAATGAGCTTTGATTCACATGTACTAATGATTGAAATGATTTTATGCTATGAGAAATGCATATGAGATTTTGAGATTATGAAATGCTTTTGTATATCAAGCATGTGTGGCTTTGCCATGATATTTGCATTGGTTGAATGCATGAGATAGATAGATGGTACATGTGGTTTTCAAAAGATGTTTTCTTTGAAATGGATTTCAAGCATGAGATAGAAAGAGCATGGTTTTAGAAATGAATTTCAAGATAGAGTTTTAAAAACTTGCATTGTTCTGTTGGTGTTTCTAGAGCATACCTCACTAAGCTATTGTTCTTACGCTATCTTTTACCAACAATGCAGATAATTGAGGCATCTTGGGTAGTAAGGAGGTTAAAGGGAATCCATGGAATAGATAAGCTCAAGTATGATGTTTTATGTTTACTTTAATAATGATATATGGCAATGGGATTTAATTGTTTCTTTTGAGAGGTGTTTTGGACTCCCTTGTGATGTTGCAAGTTATGTGTGCCCTAGTTGGTTTGTAGAAGGCCTATACATTGGTTTTGATGCTTTATATTGCCTTTTGAGATGTTTATGGTTTTTGGCTTAAGCATGCTCTCCTTTATGCCATTAGATATTGTGATGTTATGACAAATGCTTGCCATGTGCTTAGAATTGCATGCTTATGTGGTAGAGTTGATGCTATAATCATATCCATATGATTTGGTGATGATTTGATGATGTTAGAGATGAATTTGGGGCTATTTTTGGGACACTTCTGGTATACGTATCGATACTCGGGCTTGCGTATCGATACGCATAAGCCAAATCTGTGCTATTTTGTACAGGGGTATTGGTACGGATGGGAAGTGTATCGAAACGGGTAGGCCAAGTTTGAAGGGTGTATCGATACGCGGGAGAGCGTATCGATACCTTTTCTACGAGTTTGGTCATTGCCTCCCCGCGTATCGATATGGCCCCTAGGCGTACCGATACGCGATCGTTAAATTCAGTTAAAGGCATCTTTTAAAGTTTTGAATATTTATATTTTAGTTCCTGATCATCATGTATGCAATTGGAAGGGTTTAGTAGGTCTATTGTGATGAAAATTTCAGAGAAGCATGAAACATGATTAATTGAATAATGGTAACCTTAAAATCAGAAAAGCCCTTGCAATTTGCATAAATTACATTTTGGTCCCTAAATGTTTAATTTGTGTAATTAAACCCTTAGACGAATTTCGATCGTTGTGTCGTTTCTTCCTATGCTCTTTGGTGATCACTTAGGATTTAATTTACATTTAGAAAAGATAAAAAGAGAAAAAAGGGTCGTAAATCAGAGTCGGCTTTAACGAGTTGGCTTCAGTTTTCCCCGTGTAATCACCTCGGTTCGGGTCAACCGTCTAGACTAGGCTAAGGGGGTTACAATAGGCATAACATGAGATGGATCCGATCTATACCTTCGCAAAATCGAAAAATGAAACACATCATGAATTTTCTCCAACTCGGGTGGCAACCTCAACCGATATGTAACAGGACCAACACGCTCTACAACCTCATAAGGTCAATTAAACCTTGGACTAAGCTTACCCTTACTTCCAAACCTCATCACCTTCTTCCAAGGGGATACCAAGTTTTCCCTAAACTAACTCTGAACTGACCCAGATCTCTAATCTAGATTCATCAAACCCTAAACCGCCTTTAAAACCTCTAGGCCCAAAATCGGGGCGTTACAACTATCGTCTCTAAAATTTGGTCCTATGTCTCTCATTAAATATATAATGTCTTATTGTTGCACACAACTAGTGGTGACAAATGGGAATTTCGGGTCTAGTTATTTTAGGCTGGTAATTTCGTGTCTGACTACATTCAATTTAGGTTCGGTTTTGTTCGGTCTATGGTAATTCAAGATGGATATCGGGTCGATTCGGGTTAATATCATGTCAAATATTTTTCAGGTCACTCAATATCGGTTTAGGTCAAGTCAATATCGGATAAATGGGAGATCGATAGGTCAACATTTGGGTCTTCGAATTGAGTTGAATATGAGTCTTATCGATGTATATATTGAATATTTGTTAATTCTTGTAAAAAACACATCTTTGTTTTTGTCAATTATGATTTAGGTTATTTTTGTTTAAAAATGAAGAGTTCAATTCTTAAATATGAATGATACAGTGCTGATGTAAAACTCATTTCAACTCGAAAAATCAATTTTTTTCTTGTAGGAATTTCATATATATTATTATGAATTAACCTTGTCGTAATTTCATATATATTATTATATATATCAGACAACAAACCAGTAAAACTTTGTTTGGTCAAATCATGTTTGAGTTAAATAAATTCGGGTTTGCTTTCGGTTCAGATTACCTTCAGTTTGGTTAAAATCATTTTGGGTTTCTTTTAATTCAGTTAAAAATTGGTTCAGATTCATATTAGTTCAACTAATATTTTGGTCGGTTTTGGTTTGGTTTGATTTGTTTTCTTTTGTATTTCAAATCAAGTTTGAATCATCATATTTAGATCGATGTCGGATCGGGTCAAATAAATTAAATCGGGTCTCGTTTCAAGCTTACCAGATCTACACCCAATACTTATTGATATCACGTCATGAATTATAATTTCAGATAATGATCATGTGAGGACAAATATGAAACCTAAGCATTTAATAACATGTGTTTGTTAGGCAAACGCTATAATTGCATATAGAGCCCTCGTCGAATAGCTTCAAAATATTATATCCTAACTAGGGTTGTTCAAATAGACGATTCAGTTAATAAACGAACTATTCAAAACTGAAATAACTGAACTCAAAAATAATTTAGTAGTTATCTAAACATGTATTTTTAAAAATTATTAACCAAATCAAACTAATTTTGATTAATTCGATCGGTTTTTAAATTAACCAAAAAGTTTTAATATTTTTTTAGTTTTGATTCAAAATAGCAATTTAAGTTGCAGTAAAAGAATATAGGTTTTTGTAAGATATTTTTTTTATTTGTAGACTTTATTTTTCTTCCATTTAGGTTGAACTTAAAATTAAGATTAGGGTAAACTACACCACATACCACTCAACTATTGCCCCTGACTCGAAAATACCACTGGAGTTTAATATGTGACTCGAAAATACCACTTCGCAGTTAACTCTTAACATTTCGTTAAGTCAAAATGACGTTGTTTTGGTGCGGCTATTTTGAAGTCTAATTTAAACCAAAACGACTTCATTTTGTTATAGGAAAAATATTAAAAATCCATGTGTTTAGTGGGGTTTTGAACCTAAGACCTTTATAAAAAAGAGCTAAATCTTAACCACTAAACCAACAAGATATTATAAAATGTTTTACCACAAATTTTATATGTCTCAAACTACTTGAGATTAATTCAAATTGTTTTATGAAATAAATAATACTATAAATAATATAAAACATATTGTTTGTATATATAATAATAGGTATAAATAAAAGTGTATTGCTTTTATTTTTTATATAATATTTATAATCTAAATATATTATTTGAAAACCTTAAAATATTCATAAAAATAATATATTTACATTATGAAAAATATATAAAAACTATAAAACTTAAACTACAAAACTCAAACCTTGCAGTTTGAGGTTTTGAGTTTATAGTTTTTTTATATGTTAATTATAATATAAATATATTAGTTTTATGAATATTTTTGGGTTTTTTTAAAAGTAATATGTTTTTATTGATACATGTGTAAATGATATATTTTATATTATTTATATATGAAAATATTTATAGTATTATTTTTTTACAAAATAATTTGTTTGAACTAAATTGTTGAGTTTTTGAGGTGCTCGATTCCTTCAACCGATTTGTTCGCCAAATTCGAAGAAGTTGGATATTTGGGTGTTTTGTGGGAATAGAAAGATAGGCAATTGACACAAGGATTTATAGTAGTTCAACCTTCTAACCAAGGTCTACATCCACAACCTTAGCTTCCCACTAAGGATTTCCAAACAAATTCACTAAGAATTTCGTCCCCTTTTCTCGGATTAGGAGGAAATCGTTACACCGATCAAGCTTTCTACCCAAAGCTTGATCAAACACTCTCTTACAAAAGAAAGACTTAGCAAACTAGAAATCCCTCTAGAAGGTATATGTTTGCACAATTAAAGCTCTCAACCAAAACCTAAACACTTGAGCAAATTTGACAACTAGGCTCACAAGTGTTTGCCTATACAATAAATTGAACAATAAGCCCTAAGACAAATTCTTGATCATGGTGTTGTTGACAATTGAAGCATTAGCCTTCTCTTGATGCTTGGAGGTCCCTTTTATACTCCTAAAAGAGTTTGTAGTCATTGAGGACCGTTGGGATTGTTTTGGAGCCATTGAGACTTTATTTCCCACATTAAATGCAGTTCTGGTGATGTCCGTTTCGGAACAGTCGAGCCTGTATCGAAACGCTCCTCATTAGAACTAGTCGTTGAAGTCTGATGCAACAATCCATTTCAAAACACCTCTGGTTGTTTCGAAACACCTTTATTCGTATTGAAACGATGCAACCCCATTTCGGAACGAGTGACAATTTAGCTGCAAATTGAAAAGTCGTTGGGAAAATAGCCGTTGGGGATTTTGACCGTTGAGGTTTTTGCCACATAGGCGTATCGAAACGGTGGGGCCATATCGAAACGCTAAGCAAAATTCTCACCAAGATTAAAGCCTGTTTGGAAACATGCAAAGTTGTTTTAGAACGTTTTGAATCTGTGAATGGTTGTTTCGAAACGCCTAAGGGTGTTTCGAAACACCTTGGTGGTTTTGTAAAGTTTGGCTTTAGAAAACACTTCAAAACCACTTAAAACAATCCTCAAACATATTTTTAAGTTGTTTGGACTTAAAGACACTTTTGAAATCTTTTCAATTTATTCCAAAACTACTTTTCAATTATTATATCAAAACATTAGTTCTTCAATCTCCCCCTTTTTGATATATTAAAACCACCTTGAAAAATTGTTTGGGATTCTCCTGCTTTGTATTAAAAATTTGAATAAGAGATTTCAAAAATTAGAAGAAGTTAAATTCCCCCCTTATTCTCTTGAAAATGCAATTTTTCAAACAATTTCTCCCCTTTTTTGTTATATCAAAAAGACTTTAAATAAGTTTAAGTTCAAAATAACTTAGGAGGTTTTTTAAAAAAATGACAAAAAAGAGTTTTGGTTTTAAAATTGGCTCCCCCTTACTCAAAGCATCATCAAAAGATGTTAGTCCAACACATGATAATCTAGTTGAATTAAAAGAATGTAAAATGAATTAAGCAAATAAAAACAACTAGATTTTTCCAACACTTGAACTCCAAGGGAGGATGTGAAGCCTTCCTTCTTCAAGTGTTCTTCCTTGTGTGCATGGAGCTCCCCCTCATTGATTGGACTTGTTGAACATCTCCATCACACCTAATCAAGACAATCATACAAATTTTGGTATCCAAATTGCTTTGGATCCATAAACGTTAGTTGCACAAAATTTAGTCCCCTTAGGAATCCATTTTTCAATTTCATCCTTTTTAGTTGAAGTGGTTAGTCCTTTTGGGACTCAAACACTTCTAAAATATTTTCCATTTATGAATCTAGGGGCACTAGATTTTCTTACATAAAAATTTGATTTTCCAACATTATTTTTCTTTTCAAGCTCTTTGGAAATCAAATCTTTTTCTTCTTGAACTTTATGAAGCAAATTTTGTATATCAAAACATTTTTGTTCAAACTCATTGAGTTTTGCTTCAAGTTCAATGTTGGTTTTAGAAATCAAGTAATATTGAATCTTCAAATTTGAAATCACTTTCTTATTTTTCAAAATACGATTTTTAAATTCTAAAACCAAATCGTCATAGGCATCTTGTAATTCATCAAATGAATATGAACATGAAGTAGATGAATTAGAAGTTACCCTTGAATATTCTTCGATGGCCATAAGGCAAAGGTTGGCTTATTCATCGTCGATGGAGTCTTCATCACTCCAAGTAGCCACATATGCTTTCTTATTATGGCTTGAAGTGCTTGCCCTCTTCTTCTTCATAGATTCTCATTCTAGTTCTTTCAAGGCTTTCTTCATGAAAGGGGCACACTTCTTGAAGAGATGAACTATATCTTCTTCATCATCATCCTCTTCACTCGAATCTACATGATGGCATGTGGAGGATTTAAGAGCAATGGCATTTGTGTTGATGCCAAGCCCTTTGAGCTTCTTCTCCCCCCATAGCTCTAATCTCTTCCTTCTTCTTCTCCTCTTCTTTTTTTTCTTCATTATTTGGTGAGTGAGAAGTGATCCCATGAGCTTATCAAGCTTCAAAGTCTTGAGATTCTTGGCTTCGATGATGACGATCCTTTTTGAGTGTCATGACTCAGGAAGGGAGTATATGAGCTTTCGGACAAGCTTCTCTTCCGAGATGGCTTCTCTATAACCTTTGAGTCCATTGGTGATGGTGGAGAACCTATCGAACATCTTTTCAATGTCCTCTTCCGGATCCATCTTGAAGTTTTCATACTCTAGGTTGAGAAGGTCGATCTTGGTCTCCTTTACTTCGTTTGCCCCCTTGTATGTAACTTCGAGCTTGTATCAAACTTCCTTGGCACTCTCGCAAGAAGACATATTTTCGTAGATATTGAGGCTAAGTGCACAAAAGATGAAGTGCAAAGCCTTGCAATTTAGCTTCATCTTCTTACGATTGTCGGCACTCCACTCTGTTTTGCTTTCTTGTGGTACAAACGGGCCATCTTCAATGATATCCCAATATTTGTAGTCTTTGGATTTGACAAAGAACATCATCCTTGCCTTTCAATAAGCATGTTTGGTCTCGTCGAAGAAAGGAGGCATGTCGATGGATTGCGCCATTGAGCCGGTTAATTGAGATGTTGATCGAGGTTGCCAGATCGCCTCAATAGAATGTTAATCCTCTTCAATTGAGCCAAGCTCTGATACCAATTGTTGGGTTTTTGAGGCGCTCGATTCCTTCAACCGATGTGTTTGCCAAATTTGGAGAAGTTGGATATTTGGGTGTTTTTGTGGGAATAGAAAGATAGGCAATTGACACAAGGATTTATAGTGGTTCAACCTTCCAACCAAGGTCTACATCCACTACCTTAGCTTCCCATTAAGGATTTCTAAACAAATTCACTAAGAATTTCGTCCCCTTTTCTCAGATTAGGAGGAAACCGTTACACCGATCAAGCTTTCTACCCAAAGCTTGATCAAACACTCTCTTACAAAAGAAAAACTTAGCAAACTAGAAATCCCTCTAGAAGGTATATGTTTGCACAATTAAAGCTCTCACCCAAATGCTAAACACTTGAGCAAATTTGACAATTAGACTCACAAGTGTTGTCTATACAATAAATTGAACAATAAAGCCCTAAGACAAATTCTTGATCAAAGTGTTGTTGACAATTGAAGCATTAGCCTTCTTTTGATGCTTGGAGGTCTCTTTTATACTCCTAAAAGAGTTTGTAGCCGTTGAGGACTGTTGGGATTGTTTTGGAGCCATTGGAGACTTTATTTCCCACATTAAATGCAGTTCTAGTGCTGTCTGTTTCGGAACAGTCGAGCCCGTATCGAAACACCCCTCTTTAGAACTAGTCGTTGAAGTCTGATGCAGCAATCTGTTTCGAAACACCTCTGGCTGTTTCAAAACACCTTTATTCGTATCGAAACGATGCAACCCTGTTTCAGAACGAGTGACAGTTCTGCTGTAAATTAAATAGCCGTTGGGGATTTTGACCGTTGAGGTTTTTGCCAAATAGACGCATCGAAACGGTGGGGCCGTATCAAAATGCTAAGAAAAATTCTCACCCAGATTAAGGCTCGTTACGAAACAGGCATAGTTGTTTCGGAACATTTTGAAACTGTGAATGGTTGTTTCGAAACGCCTAAGGGTGTTTTGAAACACCTGGGTGGTTTTGTAAAGTTTGGATTTAGAAAACACTTCAAAACCTCTTAAAACAATCCTCAAACATATTTTTAAGTTGCTTGGACTTAAAGGCACTTTTGAAATCTTTTCAATTTAGTCCAAAACTATTTTTCAATTATTATATCAAAGCATCAGTTCTTCATAAATGGATAAGTTTATATAATTTAAATAAAAAAATATTTTATTTTTATATAATATTTGTAATATAAATATATTATTTTAAAAAAACACAAAATATTCATAAAAGTAATACATAAAAACCCTTAAACCCTAAATCCTAAACTCTAGGGTTTAAGTTGAAAGATTGGGGTTTATAGTTTAGGGTTTCATATATATTATTAATAATATAAATATATTATTTTTATGAAAATTTTTGGATTTTTTTTAAAAAAATATATTTATATTATTAATAATATATAAAAATAATATATTTTTACTTATATATATTGATATATATATATGTGTGTGTGCAAATAATATATATTTTATTTTTATATAGTTATATTATTTATAGTATTTTTTATTTTATTAAATAATTTGAATTAATCTTAGCTAGTTTGAGATATACAATATTTGTGGTAAAATATTATATAATTTTATGTTGGTTTAGTGATTAAGACTTAGCTCTTGGATTTGGAGGTCCAGGGTTCAAAACCTTCTAAGCGCATGGTTTTAATATTTTTTCCTCCAGCAAAACGACGTCATTGTATGCTAAATAAGGCTTCAAAATAGCCGCACCGAAACGACGTCGTTTGACTTAGCGGGGGCGTTAAGAGTTAACGGCAGAGTGGAATTTTTGAGTCACAAATTAAAGTTCAGTGTTAATTTAATTTTTTTTAAGTTCGATGGTATTTTTGAGTCAGAGAATATGTGAACACATCTAACCCTAACTCAGAGAATATGTGAAGGATAGATGTAAAATAGCCTTTTTATCTTTCTTTAATAAATATCTTATTTGAAGTTCAAAAACTTTAATGGATTATTATATCCATTTATTAATAATTCGTCTACTCGACATAAAAAATTTAACGTTATATTAAATTAATGTTGTGCTTTCTGCATGCTCATTTAATTAAAGGTGAACCTGAACCTTCGGTAACAAGGATGGACTTAGGGATGGGCACGGGACTTGGATCCAATTGGTTTGAATTGATCCTATAGGGTTGAATTTAAAAAAAAAACAGGCTTCTATCGGGTTAGGTAAAAAACTTGGTAAATGTCAGATTGGGTTTATGGTGAAAAATATCTTACCCAATATATTTGTTTAAGGAAAATACTTTGATACACAAGCTTGTATAAATTTTAGTTGACATAAGTCTTTCACTTTTAGGGTTTAGGAATTTAGGTTAAGGTTAAGGGGTTTAGGTTGTAAGGTGTAGAATCTAAGATTTATGATTAGAATTTAGAGTTTAGGGTTTAAAGTTTAGGTTTTAGGGTGTTAGGGTTAGAAATTTAGGTTTTAGATTTTTTTTCTTTAATATATTTAGGGGTAGTTACTATAATTTTTATCTCTTTATATATTTTTTCAAGGCTTAATCTCAAAAAAATGCCTCTAACATTTGACTGGATAGTCACTTTAGCACTTATTCTTTTTTGAATCATTTTAACCCTCAACATTTTATTTTGGGTCAAAATGACCCTTCCATGGATTAATTTTATAAAATTATAATGACACGTCAGCAAAAAAAATAACTTTACATTTTATATAATTTTATAAAATTATTTTTTGATTGATGTGTCATTCTGTCAAGTTAGCATCTTTGTCTATATAACACCGCTATGCTAGTGTGCATTGTCATGTAGGTTTGCCACGACTAATAGTTTTATCCGCATAATAGTCATTTTGACCTAAAATGAAACGTTGGGCTTAAAAAATTCAAAAAATATGGGTCAAAATGACTATCCAATCAAACGTTAGGGACATTTTTTGGCATTATGTCTTTTTTTCAATTACATCCTAGATTTTATCAAATAAAAAATAGAGAATAGGGATAAATACTATAAATATCTCTCTTTATATTTTTTCCTATTCCCCTTTATTTTTAATAAAACTATGAAAAGAATATATATTTTTTATTTGTTTCGGGTCGAAGCCATGTTTAAGCCTAAAATTCAGGTCAAGTTCTATTGGGCTCGAATCGATCAACCGAAGACCGCCAATGGGTTGAAATTGCTTCTCGAATGAATTGGAAAAAACCGAAAATAATGGAAATTTTGCACAAAAATTTTATACTAGTTCGACTTCTAAACCAAGTCTACATCCACTACCTTCACACACCACTAAGGGTTTCTTAATTCACTACTTTGAATTCTTTCTTTTAGGATAAAGCGATAACCTTGCAACTCTCATCTTTTAATGGCTAAGATAGAACCACTCTAATTTTTCTAAGGCTAAATTAAAATCTCTCCCTTTTTACAAGGTAATTTGTGTAAACAATGAAAACCTCACAAGGTGGGTGTCTACAAGAATTGAGCTTGCAAGAAAGAGTACAAAAGATATATATATATACAAGAGAAATGAAGAATAAAGACTTAAAGAATATTTCTCTTGATCATTTTGTTTGGATGTTGTGTCTAATCATCTTCAACTGTCCCAAGCTTGTTTTTATAGTGTAAAATTATATTCTAGATGTTTATAGCCGTTGGAGATGTTTTGGAGCCATTGGGAAGTCATGAAATCGAGCTTTAAATTCTCACCTACACAGAGATTTCGAAAGGTTTGGGGGTTTTTAAAAATAGACTAGTTGTTACTAGCCGTTACGGTACATGGTTTCGAAACCATGCCTAGGGAGTTCTGAAACCTTATGAAGCCGAAGATAAATTATAAAATTATGAAAGTTTTTTTTTTGACAAATCATAAATATAATCTTAATCCTACCTAAAGGGGAGGGAATGGGGACTCATGGAAGAAAATGGAGTGTTCCTAGTGGGTTTAGAACTCATGACCTAAGGGAATACGAGGGAAAAAAAGATGAGCAGCTTGGTCGACCAACCAAATGTTCTTGTTCAAATTTTTAAGGCATAAAGCCAAAATAGTACCCCCAACGTTTGATTGAATATTCATTTTGGCCCTTATTCTTTTTTGGAGCAATTCAACCCTCGATGTTTTGTTTTGGGTCAAAATGGCCCCTCTACGGATGAAAACTGTCAGACATCTAACAGTAAATGGCTTCAAATGACATGACAAACCTATATGGCAATGCATGCGAACATGGCAGTATCATATAGACAAATATGTTGACTTGAAAAAAAAACGTTACATTAGTTAAAAATTATTTTTATAAAATACTTTTTCTTCTAACTTATAGACAAATGTGTTGACATAAAAAACTCTTCAAGAAGTTTGCAAGATTCATGAAGCATGAAAAAGAAGAATCAAGACATGAATCGAGAATGACGTGGGATCCCATCATTTTCTATGAATGCAAGAAGCCAGGACATGTCAAGTACGATTGTCCAAGGATGGTGAAGAATGGATCAAGCCATAAGAAGAAGGCATTTGTGGCTACATGAAGTGATGAAGAGGACTCCACCTATGATGAGGTAGCCAACCATTCTCTCATAGACATCGAAGAAGATTCAAGGGTAACTTCTAATTCATCTAGTTCAATTTCATATACATTTGATGAATTACAAGATGCTTGTGATGAATTGATTTTCGAATTTGAAAACCATATTTTGAAAAACAAGAAAATTGTTTCAAAACTGAAAGTTGAAAATGATTTGATTTCTAAAACCAACGATGAGCTTGAAGTAAAACTAAATGAGTTTGAGAAAAAGAATTTTGATTTACAAAATTTGATTCAAAAGGTTCAAGAAATTCATCAACGAGAAATCGATGATCTTAAAAGGGAAAAAGTTTTGATTTACAAAGATTTTGAAAAGAAAATTGGATAATACTCCAAATATAATTTTTTAAAATCAAATTTATATACCAAACAATCTAGTTCCACTAGATTTTTGAAAGGAAAATGGTTAAAAATATTTGAGTCCCAAAGGGACTTATTTCTTCAAAGAAAAAGGAAGACGTTGAAAAATTGATTCCAAAGGGAACTAAATTTTTTTAGACTAATGCCTAAAGATCCAAAGCAATTTGGATACCAAAACAATTGTCTTTTGTAGGTGTGTTTGAGCATTGATGATCAAAGTTGAAATTTTGGGAGCTCTTGACACACAAAGGAGAAGGACACTTGAAGAAGAAGAGGCTTAACATCCTAACTTTATTCAAGTGGTAAAAGTTGTTTCATGCAATTGCTTGATCATGTCTAAATTGTTTAATCTTGATTATGATTCAAGCATGTTTGTGTGACTCCATGAAGTGCTTAACTGCATATAGTAAGGGGGAGTCTTAATTGCATGAGTTACATGTTTTTGGCCTCTTATGCTCATATCTATGTTTTTGTCCTTAAACTTGTAATGTTTGGTTGAATTTTGGTGAAATCATGCTTTCCATGTTTTAAATATATTTTTTTGAGAAGCATGTTGTTATTTTGTAGAAATGTGATCAAAATGTGTATCTAGAACTTCCAAAAGCTTTTGTATGAACTTTGGACTAAGTTATAAGGCTTTTGAGTTGTTTTTGCTGCATATTTTTCACCAGTTCGTGTCTTCGGTACCGGTACCACCCATACCGTACTGATACGACATTCAATCATATACTGATACGGACGTCTTTGTACTGGTATGCACAGTCAAAAGGAACAATTTTGTCTCCTTTTTGTCATGCATTGTATGCTTGTAAATTATATTTTCATAAATGGCATGATAGTTGAATTTCTTTTGTTTAATTTGTTTATTTATTATATGAAATTCATTTTATTTCTCTTGATTGTTTGGACTAACATTCTTTTGATGCTTTATTAAGGGGGACATTTTTCTAAAAATATTTCATGTAAAATTTGTTTTACTCTTCATTGTTATCTTGAACGTAAATGTGATTTCAAATTTAGTTTTGAATTATTTTTTATATAAGAAAAAGGGGAGAGATAGATTTGAAAATTTTAATTTAAAAAATAAAAGGGGGAGTTTAAATATTCTCTTTTTCTAAAATTATTTTTCTAATGGGATAAATTTCAAAAACTATTTTTCAAGTGGTTTCCTTATATCAGAAGGAGGAGATTGTTGAGATATTGATTTTGATAAAACTTAAATGAAAAATGTTTTTGGACATAAACTAATTTTTAAAAATATTTCAAAATTCCATTAACTTGAAAAATACGTTTGAAAGGTTTTAATAGAGCTTTTGACAAGTTTAAATACTTTTAAAATAGCAAAGGTGTCACAAACAGTCTTTGAGTATCGATACGGTTTTCCTTGTACCGATACCCAACAACCCATGTCGGTACGGTTGCCCATGTACCGATACGCTATTTTGTTTCCCAAAACTTCATTTATCTAGTAAGAAAATGTCTTACCATTACGGCCTTGGCCATACAGGTACGCGTGGTCTCGTACTGATATTGAACTATCGCATACCGTACCCCTTGCAAAATGCTGCAATGGCTCTTTCTATTTTTAAGGCAAGTACTGATACCCGAAGACGTGTATCGATACCGACATGCTCAAAAGAGCATTTAATGCTGGAAATTAAGTCCTTGACAACTCTAATCAACCCCCAACAGCTAGTAACGGTCATGAAGCAATTAGAGGGTTTAAATGACCCCTTCAAGCAGCCATGGAACAATAAGAAACATCATTGCCAACATTCATGTATATAAAAAGTCTTGTGTGCTTGTAAATTCTATTTTTTTACTAGAACACACTTGTGAGCTTAATTGTTATATTTGCTCAAGTGTTAGGTTTTGGGTGAGAGCTTAAAATTGCAAACAAGGTCAGCTATAAGGGGGAGCACTCTGAGCGACCGCTCGGGGCCTCCAACCAGCCTAATTATCCATATTTTTCAATTCTTATTTTTTTAATTTATCAAATAAATAAATTAATTTAATGTTAAAATATTTTTTTCTGAATAAATCAATCTAACAATGAATATAATGTGTTTGAAATATTAAATTAATTGTTCAAAGTAATAAGATGAACAAAAATTATCTACCCCTTTTCGTTGCTCATTTCTATGTTCAACAATAAAAAATTAAATTCTAAACTCTAACCCTAACTTTTAAACACTAAATCCTAAACTCTACACCCAATACCTTAAACCTCAATCCTAAATCATAACCTTAAACTATAACCCTAAACTTTAAACCTATTTTTTTACTCTTGGGGTATAAATAGAGGCACTAAAAGGGAAAGGGGATCTCTATTTGTAATGAGATATGATTTCGTTATATAAGGGCCCATTTTTAGTTTTCGCTCAGCGCCCCGAAAATCTCCGAGCCGGCCTTGATTGCAAACACATTTGTCTTGTGAGGTTTTCCTTGTTTGCTAAATTTGTATTCTCTTGAGAAAGTGTCTCAAAGATTTGGGTATAAGCTTTGAGGGTTTGTTATGGTTATCTCCTTGAGCCTTGAAAAAGGAAAGACAAATTAATTAATTTATAGAAAATTCTTAGTGAGGAAGCTAAGGTAGTGGAGGTAGACTTGGTTGAGAAGTCGAACAACTATAAATCATTGTGCAAATTTTTTTGCCTGTTGATTCCACCATTTTCACTCAAAGGTTAATTCACCTTTCTCGGTGAATTCGGTTGATCATTCGAGCCTAAAAAAACAAATAGTAACATTTTTTAGATTACAGTAGCACTCTTTTGTCGATTGTTGCAAATCCAAATCAAGCTTTCATGTCCAAGAAGGTTAGCCATTTCTTCATATTCGCATAAAAGTTTTGGTCATTTCTTCATATAAGTCATTTCTTCGTATAAACCATTTCTTCATATTCACCTATTTGATGGCTTATACAAATTTATTGTGCTTTGAACACAAATCATGTAACGCCCCGGGTTCAGGGTCTGAGAGTTCGGACAAAGACCCGGGCAAAGTTTCTAAATCGAGTTTTGGGGTTCGGGTTGACTTTAAATGAGAATGGTTTCATAAAGGAGTTTTAAATTAAATTGGGTTTTAAAGGAATAAATACTAATATAATAAGACAATAATGGGTTTTGTTAAAAAGAAGTTTTTAAGATAAAGGAGGAATAAAAAATATATATTTCAAAAAAAAGAGGATATCCACATTCTTCTTCCCTTCCCTTTTTCCCTTTTCACGTTAAAAATTTTCTAAGTCTAGCCACCATTAATCTTCACCAATCTCCACCATTTTGAAGGATTCAAAGAGGTATATAACTTGGTTTTCACTCTCATCTTCATTTCAATCTTGCTTGTAACATTTTCTTTCCAAAAGCATGATGATTTCTCAAGTTCTCTCATTTTGGGTAAAATGGGTTTTTGAGGGGTTTAAGCAAATTTTGTTAAAACAGTGATTTGGGTGAGTTTTAAAGCATATTTTACGTATAAAATAATGTTAAGATGTTGGGTTTATCAAGAAATCCCGAAATGGAATAAATGAGTAAAATTTGAGTTAGGGAAATATTGGTTTTTGGGTTGTTTATGGTTGGAAATGGTTCCTAAAGGGTTTGTGGATATGTGTTGATGATTTTGAAGCATTCAGATATGTTTTGGATTATGATTTAATTTAGTAATAGCTGGGTTTTCGTTTGAAGATGGGTTTTGTCTACTTCTGGGCTTGAATCAAAAAGTAGGTGTTGTGGGATATTTTCTATATTGATAACAGTGGGTTTTGTAATTGGAAAGTGTGTTAATCTTCTTCTTTGGTCTGGCTTGAATCAGCAGAATCGAGATTGGGGATTTTAGACGTGTTATCGGAAGTTACGGAAGCTTAATAGGGAGTTCGACTAGTGTGGCGTGTTACCGGTGAGTGGAAATGTTTTGAGAGTTTAGGTTGAGCTTGAAAGGCCAACTTAAGCTCGAGAGTAAGTATTAAATGTTTACGTTTTACTTTTTCCGAATTTCTATGCTTCAATCTTGCTATGTATTATTATATGAGTAGATGATGTTTAAACCTATGATGTTCGTGACATGCTGTGGTTGATATGAGATGAGATGAATGTATGTAGTTGGTTAACGGATGTTGTAATTTATGTTGGATTACATGATGTTGTGTATTGGCAAATATGAGGGTCTTACCGGGTATAATTGGTCGACCATAGGGTTAGAGTGCACAAGTAAAATTCGCGCGTGGCCCTAGTGATGTAAGATGCCATTAGGGAGGAGTACGGTGAAGTAAGATGCCACCGGAAAATGTATACATATATTGACTATGATGATGTAAGATGCCATCGAATCCAATCCGCGTGTCCGAGTAAAGTTACCTTAGTTGCCAATATGCTTTAAAGTGTTGAAATGTCGAGTTATCATGTTGATGATGATATGTGAAATATTTCTATGTGATGAGATTGTTGTGCATTGTAGTAGATTATGATGTTATATGTCATGCTTGATGTAAGATGCCAAGCATGTGTTCATGTTGTTTATTCATACTTGATGTGAGATCCTAAATCCATTGGTTTTGTTTTCAAAATATGGTCAAAGGGTTTAAAAACTGCATTAATGTTGTTGTGGTTTGAGCACCACTCACTAAGCTCTTATGCTTTGTAACCCCCTTAACCCGGCCTAGACGGTTGACCCGAATTAAGAAAGTCACACGGGGAAAACCAAAGTCAACCCGAAAGTCAACCTTGATTAACGACCCTTTTTTTTCTTTTTAATCTTATCTAGATGCACATTAGCCCTAATTGTGATCACACAAACATCATACTCAAAGATCACAAACATCAGAGATCAAACAGGGACCCAATTGAACAAATTACAACTTTAGGGACCAAATTGTAATTTCTGTTAATTAAAAGGACTTAACCCAAATTAATCTTACCAACTTGAAATTAGTCAGGTTTCATGCTTCTCTGTGAAATTTCAGCTCAAAAGGACTTCCCAAACTCATACAATTGCACAAACAAGTTTCAGGACCAAAACGCAAACAATTCAAAACATTTAACTGCCAATGTCAGCCCCCAACGGTCGACCGTTCCGAAACAGGTAGACCCCGTTTCGAAACACGGGCCCTTCCGCAACGGGTTCCTTCTTTGAGCTTTGCTTCCACTTGAATACTTGCCTTCCTTGCTGCCCTCAAGGTTCACTAATGTTCTGCATTATTGAATTAAGAAAACAAAGAGAGCGTAAGCAAAAGCTTAGTGAGGAATGCTCTTAAAACCATTCAATAATGCATTTAAAAACATTTACAAATCATGCTTTAAATCAACCTTTGCACATGCTCAAAAGCATACTTAAAACAAGCATCTCATGCTTCAACATAATATAACATGTCATATTGGCTCAAGTGATAGATTCCATTTCATTAAAACGAGTTCATCAACTTCCCAAGGACTTTTAAACACCTTGGCCCCAAGGACTTTTAAACACCTTGGCCATGGACTTTTAAACACCATGAATGAGGACCACACAAGGACTTTTAACCACCTTTGTGTCCATAGCTTGAATCACCCCAAGGACTTTTAAACACCTTGGCCCCAAGGACTTTTAAACACCTTGGCCCCATGGACTTTTAAACACCATGGAAAGGATCACCTAAGGACTTTTAACCACCTTAGTGTCCGCAACAAGAATCATCCAAGGACTTTTAACCACCTTGATGTTCTTAAGAATACAAGGCTCACTCAAGGACTTTTAACCACCTTAGTGACCTTAACCTTTTCTAAACATCACTTGCCAATATACATCTTTTTCATCATTTATTCCACTGTTTTAAAGCATTAAACCAAGCCATATTCAACATGCATTTAAAAGCATCAAACCACATCTTATCAATGTACAAAAACAAGGAACTCTTACCTTGAGTTTCCTTCAACATATGGCTTACAACAACAGCAAAAACCATGCTAAATCATGCTTTCAAAACAGTAATTAAAACATGCAAATAACCATTTCGCATCACAACAAAATCATGGCCACCACTAGAGAGTAATTCCGAAAACTTACACTTGAGCTTAGCAAAGTTGTTTAGACTTAAGCTAAGCTCCCAAGACATTGGTTTCAAAGCCGAAAACCCAATTTTCACAAACGCACTCACCGATTTCCACTTTGCTTCAAGCCAAAGCACCAAAACAAGCTTCCGGATCAACAACTCTTGGATCCAAAGATGCCTCCCCTGTTTTCAACACATCAAAGCAGAGGATTAATGCATCATCATGCATTAATTGCTTCAATGAAAGCACCTAAACTCGCTGCTCTCATCCACACACCATTTTCGGCCACCAAACACAACCGAAAATGCATCCAAACCACTTCTAAACAAAGCCCAGCCATAAACCAGCAAAACCACACATCCTTAAACATCATATAACATCTAAAAACAACCTATCAACATCCTTAAACCTCCAGCAACATCAGATCCACAAGATCACCCCAAAAACAACCTTGAATCACAAGCTAAACTTAGGAAACTCAACCTATCCGGGATTGCATTAATCAAAACTCAATTCCTTATCAATTTAGAGTTCATTTAACATCAAAAACACACCTCAAATCACAGATTAATCAGATCTAACGAAAATCATCAAAAATCATCAAATCTTGCATTATAAGCCAAGATCCATTTCACCACTTAAAAACCTTTAATTAAACATCAATTAAGGATTGAAAACTTAGGAATTTCAGTAAAGAACTGATAGTTTAGAGGAGAAGGACGTTCTTACCTCCAAACTTGAGTTTCTCCTCTTTTTGGAATCAAAAATCTTGTTGAATCAAGTAGCAATTAAAGAGGTTTTGAAGATATGTTGATTAGGAATCAAATGAGAGTTGAAAGGAGGGAATTATGTGAGAAAATCAGATCCAATTCTCTGGAGAGAAAGTGTTTGGGTTGAGAGAAAATGAGAGAAAGAAAATTGAGAAAAGTTGGTTACAAAATCCAAAATAGCCAAATGGCTTTCCCTCCACTTTTAATATCATTTAAAATCAGAATTTAGTCTTAAAATATCTTAGAAAAATCTGGAGAAACTCTCTTTGGGTAAATAGCTCCTTAAAGATTCAAAGTTTCAACCCTTTATAAAACAGCCACAAAACTTTCGAAAATTACATTTTGGTCACTAGCCAAAATGTCACCCTTCCGAAACTCATTTTCCAAAATTGATTTCACAGTTCACTTAATTATATTAAAAGATGATTTTAGAACATTTTTCCATATTTTTAATGCAACCCGAACTAGGCTTTCCTAATTTCACCTCTTTAGATTCGAACAGCACTTTGACCAAACCGGTCAACGCTCAAACTTCTAAGCCCAAAACCGGGGCGTTACATGCTTACGCGCTCATTTCCAACAATGTAGATCGTTAGCGATCCAAGAAGAAAAGGAAGGCGAGGGAAAGGCTCCGATAATCGTAGCTTAAGCTCAAGTATGGTTTTTAAGTTGTAATAATATATTAGCAATGGGAATACTTGCACCTATGATTAGGGAGGTTGATGTGAACTCCCATGTGTTTGATCATGTTGCTACATGTCTTAAATGTTGAAACCATGCTATGTTGAGACTTGTTTTGGCTTTTGGTTAAATGCCTTGTGTTTTGGCTTGTTAGTGCTTTGAGTTAAAGTTTTCTTTTGGGCTTTTAAGTTTGAGATTCATGTTTGTGTGCATGTATGACCGGGACGTGCTTTTAGGGTGTTTTGCCTCTAGAATGGTTGCCTTAAGTTGTATGGATGATTAGAAGTTAATTGGATGCTTGTTTAGTGAGTTGTGTTGTTTCCCTTTATGCTTAAAACTGTAGAAATTAGACTTTCTGGGCAGGGCGTATCGGTATGCTCGAGGGTTGTATCAATACGGTCCCCTATTTTAAGTCTATCATATCGATATGTGGGGGTGTACCGATACCGGTTTGAATCTCTGGAAAACTGAGATTTTGGCGAGAAATTAGGGTATCGGTACGAGCCTTAGGAGTATCGGTACAGTCCTTGAAGTCGACTTTGGGAGTTTGACCATTAAGGGTGTATCGATACCAGCCTTGAAGGGTATCGATACGGTCTCTTTAAGTTGACTTTGGGGAGTTTGACCGTTGAAGGCATATCGATACAGACATTAGGTGTATCGATACGGCCTGTAAAAAATTCACAAAAATTTTATCTCCAATGTCCGTCTTACTTGGTTTATGTTCGTGTTTGCTTTTCTACTGCATGTTACCTCACAAAGGTTAAAGATGGCATTTAGACAAGATTAATTTAAAAGGGAAAAAATAGGGTTGCTAATCGAAGTGAAGCCTTAATGGGTTTTGCTTCGGTTTTCCCCATGTAACCCGTTCGATTTGGTCTGGTGGCTAGGCTAGGTCGAGAGGGCTACATTTTGTGGTATTAGAGCCTCAGTTACGAGGTTCCCCGGGTTGGTAAGTCAGGTAAGTTGATTCTTTGTTTGTTTGATTGTTTCACACGGTGTTTGTGAGCATGACTTTACGTTTCTGTCGATGTTTGAAGGTTGGTTAAGCATTCCCTTTGCTAGGTATTATTATGGTAAAGTGGTTTTGATTAAAAGAGCTTGAACACACGGATCCCTGCCTTTGCTGACCCAATGTTTTCTCGTGTTTTGTGGTTGTTGTTTTAGATTGTTTTATTGTTATGGTGAGACCGAGAAGAAAGCCTAGAGCAGGTGACCAGGCACCCGATGATGCGCCTCTTCCTCCTTTTGCTCCCGATGGTAATGAGGCGAATATCGAAGGTAATGCACCTCAGGCTGGTGCGAATGTTAGAGGTGATGGTAATGGGCCTCAGGATGGCCAGGGTCAGGCCGGTACGGACATGGCTTAGATACTTCAGACTATAGCCGGATCTTTTCAGACGGTTATTGTTGGTCTTCATGCTGCAGCACCACCTCAGTGTGCGGGGACAGGTTTGCCCCTTGAGCAACTTCGTAGCTTAGGCGGAGTCGAGTTTCGTGGTATGTCTCCTAAGGGTTCGGAGGCATGGCTTGAGAGCACTACACGTATCTTGGGTCAGATGGAGTGCTCGAGCACTCGTACGTTGGGTTGTATTGTTTCGTTCTTTCAGGGAGATGCGTATGCTTGGTGGACCACAGTTATCTCAAGTATGCCCGAGGCCGAGGTTACTTGGGAGTTCTTCCGTAGTGCGTTTCGCAAGAAGTACCTTAGTGCTCGCTATCAAGATGAGAAGAAGAGAGAATTCATGGCTTTAGTGCAAGGCAGTATGTCTGTATCCGAGTATGAGGTACAGTTTGTGCGCTTGAGTCTGTATGCTTCAGAGTTGGTTCCCACTGAGAGGGAAATGTGTGAACGGTTCCGTTACGGGTTGGTTACGAAGGTGAAGACCTACATGCTTGATTTTGATTACACCGAGTTCGATGTCTTGGTCTCTAGGGCCAAGGACATTGAGTAAAGTCTAGGTTCGGTTACTCGTTCAAGTGGATCCAGTTCAGGGAAAAGGTCTTCCGAGTGGGAGCGAGACCGTAACAAGAGGAACAAGAATAGAAGGTACCAACCAAACTTTAGGCGTGGAGGTGGTAACTTGGGATGAGGCCATCAGGGTCGAGGTTTTGTTGCTCGCACACTCGAGTGTGCTAGATATGGGAGGAACCATTCCGGAAAGTGTTGGGCTACCTTTCGTGCTTGTTGGAACTGTGGGCCCCATGCGCATTTGAGGCATGAGTGTCTTCATTCGGCTAGGGATGGTCAGGCACCAGCTAGAGCTGTTGAGCATCAGAGAGGTCGTGGGCGCGATCGAGGTAACTTCTAGCCTAGGAATGATGGTCAGAGAAATGTGGCCCATGCTGTCACGGTACAGACCGAGGGAGGTGGACCGGCTAGGGTATATGCACAGCGTGAGGCTGGGAATGACACAGATGTGATCGCAGGTAATTTTGTGTTACAACCTTTATCTTTGCTTTCGTTGATTGATTCTGGCTCGACACATTCGTATATTTTGGGTGAGCATGCAAGATCATTAGGTTTTCCTTTTGAGTTGTTAGATACATGTATGTATGTTACGAGTTCTTTTGGTGAGACAGTTGTAGTTAGGAAAGTGTTCAAGAGATGTCCTTTGATGATTCAGGGTCACATGTTTCCCGTTGACATGATAGAGTTGCCCTTTTATGGTTTCTATGTAATTTTGGGTTTGGATTGGCTTGTGGAGCATAGAGCTAGGACAGATTTTGAGACTAAAAGATTTTCTTTGAGGCTTTCTGATGATTACGAGATAGAAGTAGTTGGTGAGAACGTTAAGTTCTTGTCTAATGTTGTTTCAGCTTTAGAGGCTCAGAGGATGATGGATTTGGGTTGTCAATCTTACTTAGCCTATGTGATAAATCCGAATATGAGTGAAGTTAGACCGCAAGACATCAAAATAGTTTGTGACTTTCCGAGTGTTTTTCTAGAAGAATTGTCTGGTTTGCCTTCTGATAGAGATGTGGAGTTTGCTATTGAGACGTATTCAGATTCTGCTCTCGTATCGATTGCTCCGTATAGAATGACACCTAAGGAGTTGAAGAAGTTGAAGACACGGCTTCAAGAACTGTCAGATAGAGGTTTTATTATGTAACCCCCTTAACCCGGCCTAGACGGTTGACCCGAATTAAGAAGATCACACGGGGAGAACCAAAGTCAACCTGAAAGTCAACCTTGATTCACGACCTTTTTTTTCTTTTTATTCTTGTCTAGATGCACGTTAACCCTAGATATGTTCATAAGATAATCATACTCAAACATCATAACAATCAGAGAACATTCAGGGACTCAATTGCACAAATTACAACTTTAGGGACCAAATTGTAAATTCTGAAAATTATAAGGACTTAATCCAAATTAAAGTTACCAATATGAAATTAATCATCTTTCATGCTTCTCTGCCAAATTTCAGCTCAAAAAGACATCTCAAACTCATTCAATTGCATAAACATGTTTCGGGACCAAAACGCAAGCATTCCAAAACATATAACCATCAATTTCAGTGCCCAACGGTCGAGTGTTTCGGAACAGGAAAGACCCGTTCCGAAATGCAGGACCGTTCCGAAACTGGTACCGAAACATGGCCTGGCAGTGGCCAAACCGTTCCGGAACAGTGCCTCCCGTTTCGGAACGCCCAAGCCATTTCAGGCCCCCGTTCCGATAAGGTAGCACCTGTTCCGAAACAGGCTGCCCAGATTGCAGAGAATTTGCTGGATTATCATGCAATTGACTTATCAAACATGCTCCAACTGCCACCAAACTTTACCAGCAAGTCATTCAACATACAAGGAATATAATTGCATCAACCAAACATCAACATGGCATCAATTATGGAAATCCCCAAATCTATAGGCATGCTTCCTACTTAGCAAACCATTCAAGCATCAAATCTCCAAACAAACCACATAAAGGCCAATTACTTGTACCAACATTATCAATAACATAAATCCAACTTAAGGAGTCCAAAACATCTCCCAAATCAACAACATAGGTTCCCATTGCCAAATGTCAAAAGCTAATAGTGTTTAAGAAACCTTCACCATACTTGAGCTTAGTTCACCACTTGGATTCTTCACCACCTTGCTGCCCTCAATGCACTTTAATGCTCTGCATTATTGGTTTAAGAAAAGAGAGAGAGCGTAAGCAAAAGCTTAGTGAGGAATGCTCATTTAAAACCACACAACAATGCATTTACGAAACACATTTATAAACCTTAAATCCAATCATCATTTGCACATGCTCATAAGCATTTTAAAACAAGCAATTCATGCTTCAAGTTCATAACATGTCATATTGGCAACAAGTGATACATTCAACATAAGATCCACACATGGACTTTTAAACACCATTGTGATCTTACACTTTCCAAGGACCACACATGGACTTTTAAACACCATTGTGTCCTTAACCCCATGGACTTTTAAACACCATGGCAAGGACCACACAAGGACTTTTAAACACCTATGTGTCCTTAACAAGAATCTCCCAAGGACTTTTAAACACCTTGGAGTTCTTAAATAACAAGGCTTACACAAGGAATTTTAACCACCTTTGTAACCTTAACCAAGGACCAACCATGGACTTTTAAACACCATGTTGTCCTTAAATACACAAGACTCACCCAAGGAATTTTAACCACCTTGGTGATCTTAACCAAGAACCAACCATGGACTTTTAACCACCATGTTGTTCTTAAATAAACAAGGCTCACACAAGGACTTTTAACCACCTTTGTGACCTTAACCATCACTTGCCAATATGCATCATTAACAACAATAATCCACTGTTTTAAAGCATTTAACCAAGCCATAAATGTCATGCATCTTTAAGCATCAAACCACATTAAAACAATATTCAAAAACAAGGATCTCTTACCTTGAGCATCCTTCAACACATGGCTTATAATCTCAGCAAATAAACATGCTAAATATGCTTTCAAAACAGGATTTAAAACATGCAACAAACCACATTGCATACAACCAATCCATGGTTCACCATCAAGAGAGTTTTTCCGAAAACTTACTCTTGAGCTTAGCTAAGTTGCTTAGACTTAAACTAAGCTCCCAAACCTTCAAATCAATGGTTTCAAAGCTGAAAACCAAAATCCACTCACCGATTCTGTTTCGCCACTTGCCGAAACACCAATCAAGCTTCCGGATCACCACCACTTGGATCCAAAGATGACTCCCCTGTTTTAAACACATCAAAGCAGAGGATTAATGCATCATCATGCATTAATATCTTCAATGAAAGCACCTAAACTCGCTGCTCTCATCCACACTTCATTTTCGGCTACCAAACACAACCGAAAATGCATCCAAACAACTCCACAACACTACCCAGCCATGATCCATCAAATCTAATCATCCTTAAACATCAATTAACATCCAAAAAGGATCTAACCACATCCTTATACCTCCAGCTATAACAAATCAACAAGATCACTCCAAAAACCATCAAATACTCAAGCAAAACTTAGGAAATTCAACCTATTCGGGATTGCATTGATTAAACCTCAATTCCTTATCAATTTAACATTCATTTAACATCAAAAAGACACCTCAAATCACTGCTCAAACAGATCATACGAATTTTAACCAAAATCAATCAAATCTTGCATTTAAAAGCCAAGATCAAGATCACATCTATAAAACCCTTTATAAAACACAATTTAAGGATTGAGAACTTAGGAATTTCAGTAAAGAACTGAGAGTTTAGAGGAGAAGGACGTTCTTACCTCCAAACTTGAGTTTTCTCCCTTTTTGGAACCAAAATCTTGAAAATCCAATTAGCAAATAGTGAGGTTTTGTTGAAGAGATGATTGAAGATCAAAAGGGAATTGAAATGAGTTATTTAGGTGACAAAATCAGAGAGAAAAGCTCTGGAGAAAAGGTGTTTGGTTTGAGAGAAAATGAGAGAAAATGAAAATGGAAGATTTGAGAGAAAAGTTAGTTATGGCCAAAATATCTTCCCTCCACTTTTGTTTTATTTAAAAACCATTAATTAATCATTTAATATCTTAGAAAAAATCTGGAGAAACTCCCATTGGGTAAAAAAGCTCCTTAAAGATTCAAAGTTTCAATCCTTTTTAAAACAGTCTCACAGTTTTCAAAAATTACATTTTGGTCACTAGCCAAAATGTCACCCTTCCAAACCTTATTTTGTAAAATTGATTTCACCACACTCTTATATATATTAAAAGAGGATTTTAAGACATTTTTCCATATTTTTAATGCAACCCGAACTAGGCTTTCCTAATTTCACCTTTATATATTAGAACCGCACTCCGACCGAACCGGTCCGAAACACAAAACTCCTAAGCCCAAAATTGGGGCGTTACAACTCTCCCCCCTTAAGAAATTTCGTCCTCGAAATTTACCTGAAGGAAAGAGATACGGAAACTGCTTCAGCATGTCATCCTTTCGTTCCCACGTGGCTTCCTCAACACCACGGTGCTTCCACAACACCTTCACCAACTCAATGGTCTTGCCACGAAGAACCTTGCTGTCCGAATCCAGAATCTTCACCGGTTCCTCATCATAGGTCAAATCCGGATCCAATTCCACTTCCTCCACAGGCATCACATGCGAAGGATCTGATCTATACTTCCGGAGCATAGAAACATGAAACACATCATGAATCTTCTCCAACTCTTGAGGTAGCCTCAACTTGTACGCAAGAGGACCCACACGCTCGATCACCTCATATGGTCCAATGTACCTAGGGCTCAACTTACCCTTACGGCCAAACCTCATCACCTTTTTCCAAGGCGAAACCTTCAAAAACACACGGTCACCCACCGCATACTCGATCTCCTTACGCTTCAAATCCGCGTAAGACTTTTGCCGATCATAAGCTGCCTTCAAACGCTCACAAATGAGCTTCACCTTCTCGGTGGTTCCTTACAACAAAGCCGGCATCGAAACCAACTTCTGACCCGTTTCAGCCCAACAAAGAGGAGTCCTACACTTCCTCCCGTACAAAGCCTCATAAGGTGCCATTTGAATACTTGCTTGATAACTATTGTTATAAGCAAACTCCACCAAAGGCAAATGTTTCTCCCAAGAGCCTTGGAACTCAATCACACAGCACCTCAACATATCCTCCAAAATCTGGATAACACGCTCGGACTGACCATCCGACTGAGGATGATAAGATGTACTGAAATTCAACCTTGTACCCAAAGCTTGATGCAAACACTGCCAGAAACGCGATGTAAACCTCGGATCCCTATCCGACACAATCGACTTAGGCACACCATGCAGCCGCACAATCTCAGCAATGTACAGCTCCGCAACCTTATCCAAAGAAAACGTAGTATGCGCAGGCAAGAAATGCGCACACTTCGTCAGGCGATCCACAATCACCCACACCGAATTCTTCTTCGATGGCGACAAGGGCAAACCAGAGACAAAATCCATGGTAATCCTTTCCCACTTCCATTTAGGGATTCTCAACGGTTGCAACAACCCTGAAGGAACCTGATGCTCAACCTAAACTCGCTGACACACCATGCACTTGCTCACAAACTCCGCAACATCTTTCTTTAAACCCACCCAATAGTACTCATCACGAAGATCACGATACATCTTAGTACTACCAGGGTGCATAGCAAAAGGACTACTATGACCTTCAGTCAGAATAGCACGCCTCAACTCAGCATCATTGGGCACCACTATCCGACTCCCAAAACACAACACTCCATCATCATTAAAGCAGAAATCCGAAGGCCTACCCTCCGCGATATCCTAAACATGCGGTACCAAGGAATCATCCAGCAACTGCTTTTCCTTAATGAGCTGAACCAAAGATGGTTTCACTTGCAACTCAGCCACAAGACCACCATCACGTGAAATACTCAAACTGGCAAACATAGCCCTCGGCTCAACAGCCACCTTCCTGCTCAAGGCATCCGCTACAACATTAGCTTTTCCAGGGTGATACTCGATCGTCAAATCATAATCCTTGAGCAACTCCACCCAACGTCGCTGCCTAAGATTCAACTCCTTCTGAGACATCAGATACTTCAAACTCTTGTGATCCGTGTACACAGTACACTTCTCACCATACAGATAATGTCTCCAGATCTTCAGCGCAAAAACCACTGCAGCCAACTCAATGTCATGCGTAGGATAATTGCGCTCATGCACTTTCAACTGCCGCAATGCATAGGCCACCACCTTACCCTCTTGCATCAACACACATCCCAAACCAACATAGGACGCATCATTATACACCACAAACTCTTTCCCTGATTCAGGTTGAACCAAGATAGGAGCTTGCGTCAAAGCTGCCTTAAGCTTCTCAAAAGCCTGCTGTCTCGCTTCCGTCCACTCATACTTAACATCTTTCTGCAACAACTTCGTCAATGGTGCAGCAATTTTTGAAAACCCATCCACAAACCTCCGGTAGTATCCCGCCAAACCAAGGAAACTACGAACCTCATGAACAGACTTAGGAACCTTCCAATTCATCACCGCCTCAATCTTCTGAGGATCTACACGAATCCCCTCGGCAGAAACCACATGCCCAAGAAACACCACTTCACTTAACCAGAACTCACACTTGCTCAGCTTGGCATAAAGCTGATTCTCCAACAAAGCTTGCAGCACAATCCTCAAATGCTCTTCATGCTCCTCCTCAGTACGTGAGTACACGAGGATATCATCAATGAACACCACAACGAACTTGTCCAGGTATTCATGAAACACATGATTCATCATGTCCATGAAAGCAACAGGAGCATTTGTTAAACCAAACGGCATCACAAGGAACTCATAATGCCCATACCTTGTCCTGAAAGTTGTCTTAGGCACATCCACATCCTTCACCTTCAACTGGTAATACCCTGACCTCAAGTCAATCTTAGAGAACACAGCTGCTCCCCGAAATTGATCAAAGAGATCATCAATTCTCGGCAAGGGATACTTATTCTTGATAGTCAACTTGTTCAGCTGACGGTAATCAATGCACATTCTCATAGTGCCATCCTTCTTCTTCACAAACAAGACCGGTGCGCCCCAAGGTGACACACTTGGCCAAATGAAACCACGATCAAGCAATTCTTGCAATTGCGTCTTCAGCTCCTTCAACTCTTTAGGTGCCATTCTATAAGGGGTAATGGACACAGGAGTTGTATTCTCATACAGCTCAATCCCAAACTCCACCTCGCGATTAGGAGGCAATCCATGCAACTCCTCAGGAAACACACCAGGGAACTCTCGCACAATCCTGATATCTTGCACACGCAACTCTTTAGAGCTAGGATTCATCACAAAAGCTAGATAAGCTTCACAACCTTGCCTCAGCATCCGGCTCGCCTCCAATGTAGATACCACATTGGCAAGAAACTTCACATTCTCACCAACCACAACTACCTCATAATCATCCGCAAGCTTCAACGAAACTCGCTTATTCTCACAATCCACTACAGCACGATGCTCAGCAAGCCAATCCATACCAAGGATTACATCAAAACCATAGAAAGGCAACTCCATAAGGTCAACATGAAAAACATGATCTTGAACAACCAAAGGACATCTTCTATAAAGCTTTCGAGTCACAACAGTCTCACCAAAAGAACTAGTGACACGCACACCAACATCCAAAAACTCAACAGGCAAACCAAGCAATTCAGCATGCTCACGCAATATGTATGAGTGCGTAGATCCAGAATCAATCAAGGAAAGTAATGACAAGGATTGCAAAGTGAAAGTACCTGCGATCACATCCGCGTCATTCCTTCCCTCCCGCTGAGCATACACCCTGGCTTGGCCGCCACCCTCAGGCTGAATATCCACAACATGAGCCACACCCCTACCACCTTCCTCTCTCCGCTGAAAGTTACCACGGCCGCGCCCACGACCTCTCTGTGGTGCAGCAACAACAGGAGCACGCACTTGGCCACCAGCCAACATAGGACACTCTCGCCTCATGTGATCCGTAGATCCACAGTTCCAGCACCCATTACCAGCTGCCGCAACAGGAGCTTGCACTTCCCTCACAGCTCGAGGACAATCACGCTTCATGTGACCACGTGAACCACATGTCCAACATGCACTCAGATCAACTCTAGCGTTGCCTCCCCGAGTAGGCGCACCACCACCTCGCTTAACTGAGGACTGATACTTCTGATCACGTCCCCTCTTGTTCCGTCCACCACCGGAACTATATTCAGCTGCTCGCTTACCAGCACTTGATCCAGCACCTCTAGCAGATAAACCCAAGTTCATCTCAATATCCTTTGCTCGGCCCACCAGCACATCAAAATCATCATACTCGGTAGCCAGCACATACATCTTTACATCCGTTACCAACCCATATCAGAACCTTTCACACCTTTCCCGCTCATCCGGAACAAGCTTAGGTGCGTATTGACTGAGTCGAACAAACTGGACCTCATACTCAGACACAGACATGCTCCCTTGAGTAAGAGACATGAACTCCCTCTTCTTTTCATCTAGGTACCTCACACCTAGATACCTTCTCTTGAACGCATTCTGAAAGAATGTCCAAGTTACATCAGCTTCTGCCATCCCAGAGATTGTGGTCGTCCACCACGTGTATGCATCATCCTGTAGCAAGGATACTACACAGCCCAACTTTTGCACATCAGTGCAACTCATCTGACCCAAGATTCTCTTGGTACCCTCTAACCAAGATTCCGAACCTTCAGCAGACAACCCTCTGAACTCAGTCCCTCCCAGACTATGCAGATGTTCCAAGGGTAGTCTAACTTCAGCATCTCCCTGATGCCCAGCTCCTTGAGCTCCAGCTACTGCTGCTCGAAAAGCACGAGCAATAGCTTGCACTAACACCGTCATGTCAGGAATAGCTTGCCCCTGACCAGCTTCAGGTCCAGCGACCCCAGCATCAGCTGCAGCTCCAGCTCCTTCACCCCCAGCACCACCACCACCAGGTGGAGGAGGTAAAACCGCACTTTCAACATTCTCTTCATTCTCATTCTCATTTTGAGCCGCAGCTCGCACATTACTCCTTAACTCTCTACGAGGTGCCATACTCTAACAATACAATCACAATACAAATAAACAAAGTCAGGCCCAGCAAGGTAAGTAATTCAAGTACTCAAGCTCATTTTCACTTAAAAACAACATCATTTCATTAGCTTTGATTTGGCAATGGGTACCCACAACATGCTTCACCACAGCATACATCTCAATTGCATCACATTTACAATTCACTCAACATGCTTTCACTCAACAAGCATACAAAGCATACATGCTTAAATCATTCACATAAACCATTCCCAAATACTCGGAACTCAGCTCTGATACCACCAAATGTAACCCCCTTAACCCGGCCTAGACGGTTGACCCGAATTAAGAAGATCACACGGGGAGAACCAAAGTCAACCCGAAAGTCAACCTTGATTCACGACCCTTTTTTTCTTTTTATTCTTGTCTAGATGCACGTTAACCCTAGATATGTTCATAAGATAATCATACTCAAACATCATAACAATCAGAGAACATTCAGGGACTCAATTGCACAAATTACAACTTTAGGGACCAAATTGTAAATTCTGAAAATTATAAGGACTTAATCCAAATTAAAGTTACCAATATGAAATTAATCATCTTTCATGCTTCTCTGCCAAATTTCAGCTCAAAAGGACATCTCAAACTCATTCAATTGCATAAACATGTTTCGGGACCAAAACGCAAGCATTCCAAAACATATAACCATCAATTTCAGTGCCCAACGGTCGAGTGTTTCGGAACAGGAAAGACCCGTTCCGAAACGCGGTACCGTTCCGAAACTGGTACCGAAAGCTAATAGTGTTTAAGAAACCTTCACCATACTTGAGCTTAGTTCACCACTTGGATTCTTCACCACCTTGCTGCCCTCAATGCACTTTAATTCTCTGCATTATTGGTTTAAGAAAAGAGAGAGAGCGTAAGCAAAAGCTTAGTGAGGAATGCTCATTTAAAACCACACAACAATGCATTTACGAAACACATTTATAAACCTTAAATCCAATCATCATTTGCACATGCTCATAAGCATTTTAAAACAAGCAATTCATGCTTCAAGTTCATAACATGTCATATTGGCAACAAGTGATACATTCAACATAAGATCCACACATGGACTTTTAAACACCATTGTGATCTTACACTTTCCAAGGACCACACTTGGACTTTTAAACACCATTGTGTCCTTAACCCCATGGACTTTTAAACACCATGGCAAGGACCACACAAGGACTTTTAAACACCTTTGTGTCCTTAACAAGAATCTCCCAAGGACTTTTAAACACCTTGGAGTTCTTAAATAACAAGGCTTACACAAGGAATTTTAACCACCTTTGTAACCTTAACCAAGGACCAACCATGGATTTTGAAACACCATGTTGTCCTTAAATACACAAGACTCACCCAAGGAATTTTAACCACCTTGGTGATCTTAACCAAGAACCAACCATGGACTTTTAACCACCATGTTGTTCTTAAATAAACAAGGCTCACACAAGGACTTTTAACCACCTTTGTGACCTTAACCATCACTTGCCAATATGCATCATTAACAACAATAATCCACTGTTTTAAAGCATTTAACCAAGCCATAAATGTCATGCATCTTTAAGCATCAAACCACATTAAAACAATATTCAAAAACAAGGATCTCTTACCTTGAGCATCCTTCAACACATGGCTTATAATCTCAGCAAATAAACATGCTAAATATGCTTTCAAAACAGGATTTAAAACATGCAACAAACCACATTGCATACAACCAATCCATGGTTCACCATCAAGAGAGTTTTTCCGAAAACTTACTCTTGAGCTTAGCTAAGTTGCTTAGACTTAAACTAAGCTCCCAAACCTTCAAATCAATGGTTTCAAAGCTGAAAACCAAAATCCACTCACCGATTCTGTTTCGCCACTTGCCGAAACACCAATCAAGCTTCCGGATCACCACCACTTGGATCCAAAGATGACTCCCCTGTTTTAAACACATCAAAGCAGAGGATTAATGCATCATCATGCATTAATATCTTCAATGAAAGCACCTAAACTCGCTGCTCTCATCCACACTTCATTTTCGGCTACCAAACACAACCGAAAATGCATCCAAACAACTCCACAACACTACCCAGCCATGATCCATCAAATCTAATCATCCTTAAACATCAATTAACATCCAAAAAGGATCTAACCACATCCTTATACCTCCAGCTATAACAAATCAACAAGATCACTCCAAAAACCATCAAATACTCAAGCAAAACTTAGGAAATTCAACCTATTCGGGATTGCATTGATTAAACCTCAATTCCTTATCAATTTAACATTCATTTAACATCAAAAAGACACCTCAAATCACTGCTCAAACAGATCATACGAATTTTAACCAAAATCAATCAAATCTTGCATTTAAAAGCCAAGATCAAGATCACATCTATAAAACCCTTTATAAAACACAATTTAAGGATTGAGAACTTAGGAATTTCAGTAAAGAACTGAGAGTTTAGAGGAGAAGGACGTTCTTACCTCCAAACTTGAGTTTTCTCCCTTTTTGGAACCAAAATCTTGAAAATCCAATTAGCAAATAGTGAGGTTTTGTTGAAGAGATGATTGAAGATCAAAAGGGAATTGAAATGAGTTATTTAGGTGACAAAATCAGAGAGAAAAGCTCTGGAGAAAAGGTGTTTGGTTTGAGAGAAAATGAGAGAAAATGAAAATGGAGGATTTGAGAGAAAAGTTAGCCAAAATATCTTCCCTCCACTTTTGTTTTATTTAAAAACCATTAATTAATCATTTAATATCTTAGAAAAAATCTGGAGAAACTCCCATTGGGTAAATAGCACCTTAAAGATTCAAAGTTTCAATCCTTTTTAAAACAGTCTCACGGTTTTCAAAAATTACATTTTGGTCACTAGCCAAAATGTCACCCTTCCAAACCTTATTTTGTAAAATTGATTTCACCACACTCTTATATATATTTAAAAGAGGATTTTAAGACATTTTTCCATATTTTTAATGCAACCCGAACTAGGCTTTCCTAATTTCACCTTTATATATTCGAACCGCACTCCGACCGAACCGGTCCGAAACCCAAAACTCCTAAGCCCAAAATTGGGGCGTTATATATTAGGCCTAGTATTTCACCTTGGGGTGCTCCGGTCTTGTTTGTGAAGAAGAAGGATGGCAGTATAAGGATGTGCATAGATTATAGGCAGTTGAACAAGGTAACAGTGAAGAACAAGTATCATTTTCCACGGATTGATGATTTGCTCGATCAGTTGAGAGGTGCTTCAGTGTTTTTGAAGATTGATTTGAGATCAGGTTACTATTAGTTGAAGGTAAAGGATGTGGATATACCGAAGATCGCTTTCCGTACACGATACGGGCACTACGAGTTCTTGGTAATGCCTTTCGGTTTGACTAATGCCCCAGCTGCATTTATGGACATGATTAACAGAGTGTTTCATGAGTTTTTGGACAAGTTTGTAGTAGTGTTCATAGATGACATTCTAGTGTACTCTAGGACCGAGGAAGAACATTATGAGCATTTGCGATTAGTACTTCAGACCTTGCTTGAGAATCAGTTGTATGCCAAGTTGAGTAAATGTGAGTTTTGGATTAGGGAAGTAGTCTTTCTAGGTCATGTAATCTCACCTGATGGGATTAGTGTGGATCCCAAGAAGATAGAAGCAATAGTGAGTTCGAAACAACCGAAGTCAGTGACCGAAATTCGTAGTTTTCTAGGTTTGGCCGAGTATTATGGAAGGTTTGTTGAGGGATTCTCGAAGATTACTGCACCTTTGACAAACTGTTACAAAATAATGTAACGTACGAGTGGACAGATGCAAGACAATAAAAAGTTAAAGAAAGCATTGATAGAAGCTCCTATTTTGATTCAGCCTGAACCAGGGAAATGTTTTGTACGGGTGGACAGATGCAAGACAATGAAAAGTTGAAGAAAGCATTGACAGAAGCTCCGATTTTAATTCAGCCCGAACCAGGGAACGAATAATGTTCCCTACGAGTGGACAGATGCAAGACAATGAAAAGTTGTAGCTCATGCTTCGGACAGTTGAAGGTTCACGAGAAGAATTACCCCACTCATGACATTTAGTTAGCGGTTGTGGTCTTTGCCTTGAAGATTTGGAGACACCACCTTTATGGCGAGAAATGCACAGTCTACATCGACCACAAGAGTTTGAAATATTTGATGACTCAGAAAGAGTTGAATCTTAGACAACGTAGGTGGTTAGAGCTTCTTAAAGACTATGACCTCACAGTAGAGTACCATCCGGGTAAAGCAAATGTCGTGGCCGATACTTTGAGTAGGAAGGTAGCAATTGAGTTACGAGCTATGTTTGCGAGATTAAGTGTGTCACAAAATGGTGGTTTGATAGTCGAGCTACAGGTTAAACCATCGTTAGTTTAGTTGATTCGAGAGAAACAGTTGCAAGACAGATCTTTGGTACCTCACGTGCAAGATATAGTCGAGGGTAAACCCACAAATTCCTGCTTTAGTGAGAATGGGATCTTATGTTTTAAGAATAGAGTAGTTGTTCTAGAAGATGCCGAGTTGAGACGTACTATTTTGAATGAAGCTCATAACAGTCCTTTTGCTATGCATACGGGTAGTACGAAGATGTACTGTGGGTTGAAAGATGAGTACTTCTAGATTGGGTTAAAGAAAAATGTGGCCGAGTATGTGAGTAGATGTATGGTTTGCCAGCGTGTTAAGGTCGAGCATCAGTTTCCTTTGGGTTTGTTACAGCCGTTGAAGATTTCGAAATGGAAGTGAGAACGGATTACTATGGATTTTGTGTCAGGTTTTCCGTTGACTCCTTTGAAGAAGAATTCAGTATGGGTAATAGTTGACAGGTTCACTAAGTGTGTCCATTTCATACTTGTTCATACTACTTACACCTTAGCCAGGATGGCTGAGTTGTATATCAGTGAGATTGTGAGGTTGCATGGTGTACCGAAGTCTATTGTGTCAGACAAAGATCCGAGATTTACAGCCAGATTTTGGGAGTGTTTGCATCATGCCTTGGGGACTTGGTTGAACTTCAGTACTTCGTATCACCCACATTCAGATGGGCAATCAGAAAGAGTTATTCAAATGTTAGAGGACATGTTGAGGTGTTGCATCATCGACTTTCAGGGTTCATGGGAGAAACATCTACCGCTTGTAGAGTTTGCGTACAATAACAGTTATCAGGCTAGTATTCAGATGGCACCATATGAAGCTTTGTATGGTAGGAAGTGTAGAACATCTGTTTGTTGGGCCGAAGCCGGACAGAAGCTCTTACCTATTCCAGACTTGCTTAAGGGCACCACCGAGAAGGTAAAACTGATTTGTGATCGCTTGAAGGCAGCTTCAGACAGACAGAAATCATATGCAAATTTGAAGAGGAAAGAGGTTGAGTATGCTATCGGTGATAAAGTGTTCTTGAAGGTTTCCCCATGGAAGAAGGTGATGAGGTTTGGTAAAAAGAGGAAGTTGAGTCTGCGATTCATTGGTCCTTACGAGGTAGTTGAGAGGATTGGTCATGTTGCATAGAGGTTGAGATTGCCATCCGAGCTTGAGAAGATTCATGATGTGTTCCATGTTTCGATGCTCTGAACGTATAGATCAGATTCGTCTCATGTGATGTCAGTGGAAGAGATTGAGTTGAATCCGGATTTTTAATATGATGAAGAACCAGTTGATATTCTTGCTACGGATAGTAAAGTTTGCGTGGGAGGACCATTGAGTTAGTAAATTTTGAGGATGAAATTCCTTAAGTGGCGGGGGAGTTGTAACACCCCGGGTTCAAGGTTTGGGAGTTCAGACCAAGACCTGAGCAAGGTTTGTAAATTGAGTTTTGGGGTTCGGGTTGACTTTAAATGAGAATGGTTTCATAAAGGAGTTTTAAATTAAATTTGGTTTTAAAGGAATAAATACTAATATAATAAGGCAATAATAGGTTTTGTTAAAAATGAGTTTTTAAGATAAAGGAGGAATAAAAAAATATATTTCAAAAAAAAGAAGAGGATATCCACTTTCTTCTTCCCTTCCCTTTTCCTTTTTCACGTTAAAAATTTCCTAAGTAGACTCCTTTAAAAACAATATTAAACCTTTTAATCTTGATCTAATCATCAACACATACAGAAATTTGATTGCAAAGGATCAAGAACTTGAGAATTTTAGTAAAGAACCTTTGATTAGAGGAGAGAAAAGAAAATCACCTCTAATTGTAGACTCCTTCCTTAATTGGCTTGATTTTGATGAAATCTCCAAGGTAGAAGTAGAAGATCAATTGTTGAAACGAAAAACAAGATTAAAAAGATGAATCCATAGGATTCTTGGAGAGGAAAGAGTAGTTTGGTTGCTGAAAATTTGAGAGAAAAAGTTTGGAGAAAAGTAGTTATTGGGTTTTTCGGTGCTCGATTCCTTCAACCGTTCTTGCTCTCCAAGTGTGGAGAAGTTGGATAAATGGGTGTTTTGTGGGAATAGAAAAATAGGCAATTGACACAAGGATTTATAGTGGTTTAACCTTCTAACCAAGGTCTACATCCACTACCTTAGCTTCCCACTAAGGATTTCCAAACAAATTCACTAAGAATTTCGTCCCCTTTTCTCGGCTTAGGAGGAAACTGTTACAACGATCAAGCTTTCTACCCAAAGCTTGATCAAACACTCTCTTACACAAGAAAGACTTGGCAAACTAGAAATCCCTCTAGAAGGTATATGTTTGCACAATTAAAGCTCTCACCCAAAACCTAAACACTTTAGCAAATTTGACAATTAGGCTCACAAGTGTTTTCTATACAATAAATTGAACAATAAAGCCCTAAGACAAATTCTTGATCATTATGTTGTTGACAATTGAAGCATTAGCCTTCTCTTGATGCTAGAAGGTCCCTTTTATACTCCTAATTGAGTTTGTAGCCGTTGAGGACCGTTTGGGTTAGATTAGAGCCGTTTGAGCCTTTATTTCCCACCATAAATGCAGTTCTGCAGCTTGACGTATCGATACCCTTCAAATCGTATCGATACGATCCCGATAAGGAAGTAGCTGTTGTGCACTTCAGCTGATGCGTATCGATAAGCTTACCTAGCGTATCGGTACGATCCTGCAGTTTAAAAGACCGTTGGGAAATATGACCATTGGGGTAGTTAGGCGTATCGGTACGCGATACAACCATATCGATACGTGACTAGCCGTTGGGTTGTTTTAAAATACACCGTATCGATACGGCTAAGCGTATCGGTACGAGTTTTGGCTACTGGAAAAATCATGTAGTTGAAACCCTAAGGCGTATTGCTACGGTACCAGACCGTATCGGTATGGGCACTTGAAAGCTTGGTTTTGACTACTTTGAATGTACTTTAAATCATTCCAAAGCCTTTTAAAGGCCTTAAACATATTTTCAAGTTGTTTTTAACTAAAAACATATTTTAAATTCTTTTCAATTTAGTCCAAAACATTTTTCAAATATTATATCAAAACACTTAGTTCTACAGTAGTTACGTAAGAAAATATTTTCACTAATTAAAACAAAGCCAATTAAAAACATTTTATTCCATTTAAAAATTATTTTAAAATAGCCAAAGTTAAGGAAAAAGTCTGATAGAACAAAGTGGTTTAATAGCTCCTTAAAGATTCTAAGTTTTGACCCTTTTACGATTTAGTCACCAAAACAATTTTGAAACCTTTACATTTTGATCACCAAACCAAAATGTCATTGAATTCAAATTTATTTTATCAAAAGATACCTCAAATATGATTAATACATTAATTAAACATTTTAGGATATTTTGTCCATATTTTATTTAAGCCAAAAACCATTTATTTGAATTTATTTCCCGAAACTAATTCGAACCATCTAACATGGTTCACCCGAACCGTCTAATCTATCTAGCTAACTCCTAGGCCCAAATTCGGGGCGTTACACCTCTTCACTGGGATGAAAACTTCGACGACATCACCGTAATGTGCAAAGGAAGCCCACAAACCTTGCCAGTGCATCCTTCAAGTGATGTTAGATACAAACAAAATGAAGATATTTCTATTTGAAGAACCCACTAGACAAGTTTTTGCCTTACTCTCCATGGTTTTTTACAAAGGTTACTTTAGCAAGATAAGTCTTCGTGTTCGTTTATTTATTTTTGAAGGAGTTCGCATTCGTTCATTTAGTGTTCGCGAAGATGTTCGTTGAAGAAAGTGATGAAATAATGCCACTAGTCCTAAGCTCCTCAAGCTTTAGAGTTTGAACTTCAAAAGTCATTATGTGTTCAATTTAGTCTCTAACTTCACTTCTATTTAAAATGTAAAAAATAAAATAAAAATAGGAAGCGAGTAAATGAGCTTATAAACGAACCAATAAACGAGCTTGCTTGCGAACATAAACGGACCGAACACACCATTATCCGTGTTCGTTCGTTTATTAAATGAGCATAAATTTTTTGTTCATGTTCGTTTATTTACCTTAATGAACGAAAATAAACAAACGGTTCATGAATAGTTCGTCGAACGATCAGATCATTTACACCCCTAATCCTAACTCACATAAGATCTAAAGGTTAAGTGTAAATTAGGCATTTAGCTTTGTTTATTAAATATCTTATTTAAACTTCAAAATATTTTATGGGTTCTTATATCTATTTATTTAAAATATGTCTACGTAAAAAAGTTAACATAATAAATTAATGCAATACTTTCTGCATACTCATTTAATTAAAGGTGAACATGAACCTATGGCAGTGACATGGCGTTCACTTCAAGTTTATTATTCACAATAGTCAAAAGAAAAACATTTTTTGGAAAAGAAAAACATTAAAAATTGATAATTAAATTTAAGTTTTAGATTATAGGAAATAATTACAATAGTGGTTGGGATTCAAATCTGACCCATATGATATGCAAGGTGAAATTAAAATTTTATTTTAGAGAATCGAAAGAAATTATAAAATTTTGAAACTTTTAACTTCATAAGTGTTTTAGTTTAAAATAATAGAAATTTGAATAAGGAATAGATAAAATCTAGAATTTTTTGGGACTGGAATGTAATTTTACAATGATTTTAATTGTACCATTAAGGAGGCCATGGTTATTGAACAAAAATTTCCAGCACTTTTTGTGTCTATATGTGTGTCTCAGTACTAAAAAAACTAAATCATAAGCTCTAAGCTCTAAATCTTAAATTCTAGTCCTAAAAACCAAACTCAAAATTCTAACCGTAAATTTTAATACTAAACCTTAAACATAATTTTTAGTATTAAAGTACACATAAAAACAACAAAAAAAAGCGACATTAGATTTATGTTCATGGCCACTCCAGCCTTCTTGTTTTCTCCTCTAATTATATAAAATGAATTAACATGTAAAAATTTATATATAAAATAATAATCATAATCATATCAGAAAAAGTAACACAAATATGCATTAAAACATGAACACGATACGGATAATTAAAAAGTAAAAATGTAATATATATATATATTGTGCTTTGAACACAAATCATATAAACACTTATTTATTTTCTTTAAAAAATGCGTAAAAAATTAAAAGGAAAAAAATAGCAACTAAAGATGAAAAAAGAGAAAGGGGGATTGAAGAACTTTTAATAAATAGCACAAACATAGTTGAAAAAATTAAAAGGGGCTATGGACAACAAAATTAATTATCAAATGGCAATTACCCACGCCTATTGACCTATTTGATGGCTTATTGAATTCTTCTCTAATCCTTACAAATTTGTAGGTTCCATTGGGTATAAATAGGCATGAACATAAGCCCAAGCATCTACCATAAGTTGCAATGGCTTCTAATCTTTTTCATCAGCTTCCTAGAGCATTCTTTCTATTCCTTGTGCTGCAACCTTTTGCAGTTAAGTCTTTACAACTCGAATTCCTTGGGAATCTAGAGGGAGTCCAAAAGGGGGAAATTGCCAATGGGATTAATCAAGTGAAGCAATACCTCAAGATGTATGGCTACTATTATCCCCATGAGTACGACACCATGCGTGCAATACTTGATGATCATTTTGATGAGAAATTAGAGAATGCATTGAAAGCATACCAACAATATTATTCTCTCAATGTCACGGGTACGATCGACTCCGATACGATGAAATCTATGGCGACCCCGAGATATGGTGTCCCTGATATAATCCCTAATCCGACTTCTAAAACAACTCAGGTATCTAACTACACTTTCACAGGGGGGAAGTGGAAGAAGTATGACCTTACCTATATTATTCAAAATGCTACAAAAGGTTTTACTGTACAGGAGATGAGTCTCGTGATTGCTGATGCATTCCAAAAATGGGCAGATGTATCTCCCTTCAAATTCACCCAAGCACAGGGTGGCAAAGCCAATATCAACCTCGGGTTTTTCCCAAAAAATCATGGGGATGCGCCTTTCAAAGATATTACATTGGCTCATGCTTTTCCTCCAGAAGATGGAAGGCTTCACTTTAATGAGAAATGGAATTGGGCCTTGAATAAACCTGCTCCTGACCAAATTCACCTTGAATCGGTAACTGTGCATGAATTAGGGCATATCATCGGCCTTGGCCATAGTAAAGTAAACGATGCCGTAATGTTTTCACAGTATTCTCCTGGAACCATCAAGACTGGCCTGGACCAAGATGACATTGATGGTTTAAAGGATCTGTACGGCTACTAGAAGACCTGAATTCTATGATAATAATAACTATATTGGAGATGAAATAAATCAGAATGGTTGAAAGACTAGAGTATGAGTGAGCAAATATGGAAGCTTTACTTTCTATGTATGGTATCTGTCAAATAATTCAAGTGGTTATGCGATGCATTTGAAACAAATACTTGCGGAACTCCATTGCATTCACTTGTGTATTTCTGATAACCAATCAAAGAGAAAGCCACCTAACGTTTGATCTTCTGGTCATTTTAGCCCTTATTTTTTTGTGCAAACAGCCACCCAACGTTTCATTTTCGTTCAAATTTCACTCTCATTGGATGGAAACCGTTAGTCAACTAACGTTCAACGCCTGGGGCTGACGTGGCATGTCTGCATGACATTGGGGAGATGACATGGCGATACCACGTGGCACTTTGCTGACGTGGCATCACATTTTTTAAATTAAATTAAAAATAATTACTTTTTATATATTTTTAAAATATTATTTATTAAAAAATAGCCCTAATTTTTTTCAATTTCACAAAACAACCTAAAATTTCAAAATTCCTAACTCTTCCAAACTCAAATTATGATTTGAGCCCATTCTACCGTCGACTGCCACGTCGCCACCCACCACATCAGTCGTCGGACCATCACGATCTTTTACCCTACTATCTCGACGCCGTGCGAAACGCTAGACGAAGGCAAAATCGTCGAGTAGTTTATTTCAATGATCCGCGATGAACAACGGTAGAACAGGCGACAAACGGCGTGTGGGTCGTTCGGCGAGAAGAGGATGCTTCATTCCGTCGCCGGCAACGCAGCCAACGCCGGCGAGAGTGGTTGAATTTGGAGGTTTAAGGATTTGGGGACTATTTTGAAAATATATGAAAATTTCATAATATTTTATTTTTCGAAAAAGAATATATAAAATAATTATTTTAAAAATATATTTTTTAATATTTTTAACCAATTGGATGATGCCACATCAGCAAAGTGCCACGTGGCATCATCTATTAGATAAAATATTTAAATTTTTTAAGAAAATAAATAAATAATTATTTAATTTTTAAAATACCACGTCAGCAAAGTGTCACGTGACATCACCACATCATCTCTCCGGTAAAATTAGGGGAATAAGGTGGTTTTAGTTTTTATGTAGGGGTATAGGGTGGTTTAAGAAAAATTTTGAGAAATGGGCCAAAAGGAACAGTTAATGAAAGGACTTCGCCACCTGCTCCTGGCGCTTTTCGACAACGCCACCTCCACATGGCGAGGTGGTGTGAAATCAACCTGAATGAGCTAGGCCTGGCTTGGCATCCCTGGTGCGCTGTAACCCCCTTAACCCGGCCTAGACGGTTGACCCGAATTAAGAAAGTCACACGGGGAAAACCAAAGTCAACCCGAAAGTCAACCTTGATTAACGACCCTTTTTTTTAGTCTTGTCTAGATGCATTTTAACCTTTAGATGTGATCATACAACATCAAACTCAATGATCATAAACATCAGAGATCAAACAGGGACCCAATTGAACAATTTACAACTTTAGGGACCAAATTGTAATTTCTGATAAACATGAGGGCTTAACCCAAATTAAAGTTACCAACTTGTAATTAGTCAGGTTTCATGCTTCACTGCCAAATTTCAGCTCAAAAGGACTTCCCAAACTCATACGATTGCACAAACATGATTCAAGACCAAAATGCAAACAATACAAAACATTTAACTGCCAAGGTCAGCCCCCAACGGTCACCCATTCCGAAACAGGCAGAGCCCGTTTCGAAACGCGGGGCCGTTCCGCAACGCGTACCGAAACACGGGCTGGCAGTGGCCCTTCCGTTTCGGAACGGTGCCTACCGTTTCGGACGCCTGGGTTCATTTAAGGCACCCGTTCCAGAACGGTAGTCTCTGTTCCGAAACGCCCTGCACAGATTGCAGCAAATGGCTTCTTAAAACATGCAATTGATCAACCATACATGCTCCAAATGCCACCAAACTTTACCAACATGCAATTCAGCATATATGAGACATACTTGCATCAACAACTCATCAAAATAACAACATACATGAAAAGCCCCAAATCTATAGGCATGCTTCCTACACAAGCAAACCATTCAAGCATAAGCTTCCAATTCAAGCATGTAATGGCCAAACACAAAACCAGCATTCTCAACATCATTCAACATACTTAGGGAGTTCACAACATCTCCCAAAACATACACATAGGTCCCCCATTGCCAAATTACCAAAAGCTAAAGTGTACTTAAGAAAACCTTCCATACTTTGACCTTTACTTCCACTTGATTACTTGCCCTCCTTGCTGCCCTCAAAGTACTCTAATGTTCTGCATTATTGATTTAAGAAAACGAAAGAGAGCGTAAGCAAAAGCTTAGTGAGGAATGCTCTTAAAAACCATTCAATAATGCATTTATAAACCACTTTATAAATCATACTTCAAAGCATCATATATACATGCTCACTAGCATCCTTAAACAAGCAATACATGCTTCCATATCAATTCATGTCATATTGGCCACAAGTGATAAGTTTCATCTTTTAAAAACAAGATCAACATAAGACTCACACATGGACTTTTAAACACCATTGTGATCTTATAATCTTCAAGAACCACATAAGGACTTTCAACCACCTTAGTGTTCTTCCCAAGGACTTTTAAACACCTTGGCCCCAAGGACTTTTAAACACCTTGGCCCATGGACTTTTAAACACCATGGCAAGGACCACACAAGGAATTTTAACCACCTTTGTGTCCTTAACAAGAATCATCCAAGGACTTTTAACCACCTTGATGTTCTTAAGTAACAAGGCTCACTCAAGGACTTTTAACCACCTTAGTGACCTTAACAAGAATCATCATGGACTTTTAACCACCATGAAGTTCTTAGAAACCACAAGGCTCACTCAAGGACTTTTAACCACCTTAGTGACCTTAACCTTTTCAAAACATCACTTGCCAATATACATCATTATCATCAAATAATCCACTGTTATAAAGCATTAAACCAAGCCATAAACATCATGCATTTATAAGCATCAATCCACATTTTAATAATGCTCAAAAACAAGGAACTCTTACCTTGAGCTTCCTTCAACATATGGCTTACAAAATCAGCAATAACCATGCTAAATCATGCTTTCAAAACAGAATTTAAAACATGCAATAAACCACATTGCATAACAATCAATCCATGGCCACCACTAGAGAGTTCTTTTGAAAACTTACACTTGAGCTTAGCAAAGTTGTTTAGACTTAAACTAAGCTCCCAAGACATTGGTTTCAAAGCCGAAAACCCAATTTCACTCACCGATTCCACTTCACCTCTTGCCAAAGCACCAATTCAAGCTTCCGGATCAACAACTCTTGGATCCAAAGATGCCTCCCCTGTTTTAACACATCAAAGCAGAGGATTAATGCATCATCATGCTTTAGTAGCTTCAATGAAAGCACCTAAACTCGCTGCTCTCATCCACACTCCATTTCCGGCCACCAAACACAACCGAAAATGCATCCAAACCACTTCTCAACAAAGCCCAGCCATAAACCATCAAAACCTAACATCCTTTAACATCATTTAACATCTAAAAAGAACCTATTAACATCCTTATACCTCCAGCAACACCAGATCCTCAAGATCACCTCAAAAACAATCAAGAATCACAAGCTAAACTTAGGAAACTCAACCTATCCGGGATTGCATTAATCAAAACTCAATTCCTTATCAATTTAGAGTCCAAATAACATCAAAAACACATCTCAAATCACAGATTTAACAGATCAAACGAAAATCATCAAAAATCACCAAATCTTGCATTATAAGCCAAGATCCAATTCACAACTCAAAAGCCTTTAATAAAACATCAATTAAGGATTGAAAACTTAGGAATTTCAGTAAAGAACTGATAGTTTAGAGGAGAAGGACGTTCTTACCTCCAAACTTGAGTTTCTCCTCTTTTTGGAATCAAAAACCTTGATGAATCAAGTAGCAAATGATGAGGTTTTGTAGATATGATGATTAGGAATCAAAAGAGAGTTGAAAGGATAGATTTAGGTGAGAAAATCAGAAACAATTCTCTGGAAAGAAAGTGTTTGGGTTGAGAGAAAATGAGAGAAAAGAAAATGGGAAGTTAGTTATCAAAATGGCCTAAATGGCTTTCCCTCCTCTTTTGATATGTTTAAAAATCAGAATAAATCCTTAAAATATCTTAGAAAAAATCTGGAGAAACTACTTTTGGAATAATAGCTCCTTAAAGATTCAAAGTTTCAACCCTTTCTAAAACAGTCACAAAACTTTCAAAATTTACATTTTGGTCACTAGCCAAAATGTCACCCTTCCAAAACTCATTTTCCAAAATTGATTTCACAGTTCACTTAATTATATTAAAAGATGATTTTAGAACATTTTTCCACATTTTTAATGCAACCCGAACTAGGCTTTCCTAATTTCACCTTTTTAGATTCGACCAACACTTTGACCGAACCGGTCAACGCCCAAAACTCCTAAGCCCAAAACCGGGGCGTTACATGCGCTGCATGCATGGCTTACTGAGCGGGTAGCTTTGGGAGGTCAAAGCTCTCCACCTCTATATGGCGAGGTACTGTGTATGTATGCCAAAACCAACTTTCACGTGAAAGATGGTTGTTGAGTGTGTAAAAGTTCTATTATTTACACCCTTTTTAACCCATATTTCTGCTGCATTCGAGCATCATTTCATTGCATTTAGTTTAGTTTACAGCAAAACATCACAAATATATAAAAGGCGCAGATTCTACTAAAAATGGCTGTTTTTGGCAGGTTGCCGCCGCCGTAGACGGAGAAGGCAGGCGCAGGGCAGATAAGCAGAAGAGCTGAACTGGAAAAGCAAACAAAGAGGACGATGCTGCCATGGTGCTGCCGTGACAGGAGGACGACAGCCAGTTAGTGGAGAAAAAGCAAAGTGGACCTCGATAGATAGAGAAAATTATGCTCGTCTGTCGTGTGAAAACCATATATTTTTCCAAGCCCCGGATCAAAAGATATGTCAAGCCAAAGCTCAAGGAGAGGAAATCCCAAGAAACAAGGAGGACGGCTGGAAAGTAGATTCCTTGAAGATTAAGTCTTTATTAGAATCATACTTTTAAATTAAGTTGTAATCCTTGTTAACTTAGAATACTTGAGCCCAAAGCTTATATAAGGGCATGTATTTTAACCTAGGGCAGATATCTCATAACCCATAGCCGATATATCCCATAACCGATAACCTAAATCCCCCTGTCGTTTACCCACCGTCGTTATGTTCTAAAAACCCCCTAGGGCCACGGGTTGTTTTGTAAAGTAGTCGCAAGGGTTGTTTTGTTTTAGGATTTTCCAAGTTCAATAAAATAAACTTCAAGTTCTCTTATTTTGGTTTTAATATCTTGCAAGAGCATCGGGAGAGCATTGTGAGGTTATCTATTTACTTAGCATCGGGAGAGTTAAGTATACGAAAGAGATAAGAGCAAGTTCTCTAGTTTATAGTTGAACTATCTTGTGCCTAGGGATAGGGCAAGGTTAAGTGGCTAAAGAAGAATTCATACACATCGGTGTTCATCCTTCGATTCACGCCGGGAGGTATCATCAAAGACGTGATCATCGACAGACTTGGACCTAGGGATAGGCCAAGGCAGATCTGGAATTCTTGCCAAACTTGAAGTACGGAGTTGGTGTGTTCGCTGCCGCGACAGCTAACGGACAGCCGCCGCGACAGGTGCTGTCAGCGACGGGCGCGACAACAGAACTGGATTTCCTAAGCATTGCAATACCTGCACTACTGAGCAATTCAATACCAGCCCATTCTCTCTATCTTGATTTCTCTACTTTTATTTTACAGTATTCTTTATTATTTTCGTGACAATATCTTAATCTATTCTTTTCCCCTTGTGTAGATAGCGAAGGAAAGGGTTAGCCCAGTCCCTGTGGAGACGATATCCGATACTCCAGTATCACTTTATTACTTGCGACGTGTACACTTGCACTCAATTGCGATAGACTCTTTCCCACGCAACAAGTTTTTGGCGCCGTTGCCGGGGACTGGCAACACAATCTTGCCCTATTTTCTGCACTTTTCTTTTTTTTCTTTTTTTTATTATTTTTTAACAAAAAACTCAGGTGAAAATACAGGTTCAAGGGCATCAACATGCTAGGAAAAACCATTCGAGAGTTGATGTGGGAAAGTTCTTGCAATTACCGTAAAGATATGCTGCCACGACAGCAACAAGGGCAGCAAATGCCGATGCTGCAGCAACAAAATTTTTTATGGTACGATCAAAACCAACAAAATTTTTTTATACCATAACAGTTTTGCTGCAGAACCCGACCTGCCCTGGCAATGTCATCATCCTCAAGAGGAGTCAAAATCCTTAGAAGACACACTGCAAGCCTTCTTGGCACTCACCCAAAAAGTGTCAGCTTCTACGAACGCAAGTATCGCCAAGATGGATGAACTCTTGAGCAGACCAGTCCTCATTCATGCCACAGATGAACCTGAAATCCTGAGGCAAGATGACGAGGATGCCCATGTGAAGGAATACCCAACATATGATGAGTCTGAGCAACAACTTGCCATGGCAATGATCGAGGAGCCGGAATGGAGCAACACCGCGACAACGCTGAGTGAAATTCAAGAGAATGTCACGGCAGCAACCACTTCTGAGGCAGAAACCCCAGTCAAAGCGGAAACTGCCGCCTCGGCAGAAACTGCCGCCTCAGCAGCAACTGCCGCCTCGACAGCAACTGATGATGAAGCATCAACCACATCAGAGGCAAATTCTCAACCCACTACCTCGATTATGCCTGACCAAGATTGCACACATCCTTCCCTGTCATGGCACTCGCACGACCACCTAGAAGAGCTACCCAATGACAATGCATCACCAATGGAATATGAGCAGGTAATAAACGAACCTTTTGAATTATATGAAAACTCACCAATTCCATTGCAGGTATTTGAGGAACCAAAGCCGGTGGACACAGAATCATCAAAGTCTCTACTGATGGAGATCTACGAGTGGTCAACAGAATTTGATATAGAGAGTGATGGAACTTACCAATGTCCCATTGACCTGCAAAGTAACTTGATAAAGAACTGTCAAAATAACTGCATGCCGCAGCAGCATGCACGACAGCAAGGGATACATTCAACCACAACAACATTCAACGAAAACAAGGTAAGTTTGTGGCCAAATGTCAATTTGATTATTTCTAATCATATATTCATGCCCTCAGAAACATTACCAAGAAGGGAGGACTTCATGGACTACAAAGGGAAGAGAAAGAAAGGAGCCCCCAACATGAGAATAATCACCAGATGGAGGGTACGGATGGACTTCAAGAAGTACCGGAAACGACGCCTCAAGCATTATCAGGGGACTGAAGCCCCAGGAATGCAGGAAGTGGTTACCTTAGAAGATGCCCCACCTGGCATCCCTAATTTAACTTAAATTTTATTTTTATTTTTATCATTTATTATTTATTAGGAAATAAGGTTTATTTTATTCGAATAATGTTTACTATTTTTAGGAAATAAAGGAGCCAAGAAGAACAGGAGAAGTGAACTCAACCCACCACCCATCCATCAGCCCAACAAAGCCCAATATTGAAGCCTGTCGTTACGGCTGCCATGACAGACGCGGAAAAGACAGGCTGTCACCATGCTGTCACGACAGACGCGAAAACGTGTGACAGACGCGTAACAGACGCGGAAACGTGTGTCAGATGCATCAGACAAGCTAAAGCTCGACAGCCGCCCCGTTATTCGCGCCTGTCGTTACAGCTTCAACGGGCAGCAATTCCTTTTCTATAAAACCCCGTTTCATTTTCATTTTCACTCACTTCTGCTTTTCTTACTTGCTCTCCATCTTTAGTTCTCATTTGCTTTCATTTACTTTTCACAACCCTTGCACTAACATGTCTTCCAGAAAAACCCGCCGCAATGCTGCCTCTACTTCTTCGCCGGCAGCAACTCCTCCACAGTCCTTTGCAACCAGAGATCTGTGGGAAGAACGAGGCTTCATTTATACTCCAAAGGCGAAGAATTTGGGCCTCAAGCCTTTCATCACCTGCCGCCTCCATACCATCACCTGCCCCGACGGCAGCCGGCAGCACCCATGCCGAAACATCTTCTCGAGGAACAAAGCGATCAGTGCCCTCGGATGACCTTGCTTCCTTTGTCGCTGGATACTCTTTCTCCTCCGTCTGGGCAGACAACGATGATGAACCCTCTATTTAGAGGAACCTGTCGAAGGACTTTACACCGGTAAAGAGGCAGAGAAGAATGGCAGATAAGAAAACTCTGCCAAGGGCCAGCAGCAGCAGTGACAGCAGCGGCAACAGCTCTGTTATTCAGGTTGTACAGCAACCACCCCAGCCCGCCCCGCGAACCAGAACCAGCCGCCAGATCCGCCTCAGCAGCAGCAGTGAAGACAGTGATTAAAATTTAAGTTTCTTATCCTCTTATTGCTGCCTGCCATATATATATTGTGATGTACTGCCTTCATATGTTTTCATTTTTATTTTGTCATTTGCATTGAGGGCAATGCAACCCTCGAGTTTTGGGGTGGCAACCCTCCACTTTAATGGAGTCTAAATACATCTTAGTTAACTGTTGGTGTCTTTTACTTAGTTATTTTCATAAAAAAAACTGAAAAAACTGAAAATTTTGGCCTAAAACTGTGAATTGAACTTGCCTGTCATGACAGCCCTGTCGTGGCAGCATTTTTAGGATAGTTTAAGGAGAAGTTTAGAGCCTTTCTATAGTTCTGAAAACTTAAACACCATTGTGACTGTTTTACTGCTTAGACTTCTTTTAGCCAAACTAGAATAGGAAGCTTAGCACTTGAATAGCCCCTAGAGGTGCCTAACACTGGCTCTAGGAAAGAAGTTTAGAAAAAGAGACTCAAAAATCCTAGAGGTGCCCGAAACTGGCTCTAGGAAGTCAACTAGAGGTGCCCGAAACTGGCTCTAGGAAGTTAACTAGAGGTGCCTAAAACTGGCTCTAGTAAAACTTTAGCTTGAAAAATAGAGAAATCGAGTCAAAACAAAAGAAGCATGATAATGTGCCTTCAAAAAGATAAACTTTGGCATAAAAATTCAAGTTAAGAGTTGAATATTCTAGTGAAACTAAGAGAGTCTTAGCATATAACTGTTCACAAGCATGCACACACTGCACGAGAACTACAGTGAGAGTCCGGACAGATCCTAAATTATCCGACAGGTTGCTGCCGCCACAGGGAACGAACGACGGGTAAGGGAAAGTTCACTGTTTGAAAGCCAAAACAAAAATATTTCATTTTTCTTTTAGGTCTTAATTGCTTGAGGGCAAGCAAAAACTTGAGTTTGGGGGTGTGTTGAGTGTGTAAAAGTTCTATTATTTACACCCTTTTTAACCCATATTTCTGCTGCATTCGAGCATCATTTCATTGCATTTAGGTTAGTTTACAGCAAAACATCACAAATATATAAAAGGCGCAGATTCTACTAAAAATGGTTGTTTTTGGCAGGTTGCCGCCGCCGTAGACGGAGAAGGCAGGCGCAGGGCAGATAAGCAGAAGAGCTGAACTGGAAAAGCAGACAAAGAGGACGATGCTGCCATGGTGCTGCCGTGACAGGAGGACGACAGCCAGTTAGTGGAGAAAAAGCAAAGTGGACCTCGATAGATAGAGAAAATTATGCTTGTTTGTCGTGTGAAAACCATATATTTTTCCAAGCCCCGGATCAAAAGATACGTCAAGCCAAAGCTCAAGGAGAGGAAATCCCAAGAAACAAGGAGGACGACTGGAAAGTAGATTCCTTGAAGATTAAGTCTTTATTAGAATCATACTTTTAATTAAAGTTGTAATCCTTGTTAACTTAGAATACTTGAGCCCAAAGCTTATATAAGGGCATGTATTTTAACCTAGGGCAGATATCTCATAACCCATAGCCGATATATCCCATAACCGATAACCTAAATCCCCCTGCCGTTTACCCGCCGTCGTTATGTTCTAAAAAACCCCTAGGGCCACGGGTTGTTTTGTAAAGTAGTCGCAAGGGTTGTTTTGTTTTAGGATTTTCCAAGTTCAATAAAATAAACTTCAAGTTCTCTTATTTTGGTTTTAATATCTTGCAAGAGCATCGGGAGAGCATTGTGAGGTTATCTATTTACTTAGCATCAGGAGAGTTAAGTATACGAAAGAGATAAGAGCAAGTTCTCTAGTTTATAGTTGAACTATCTTGTGCCTAGGGATAGGGCAAGGTTAAGTGGCTAAAGAAGAATTCATACACATCGGTGTTCATCCTTCGATTCACGCCGGGAGGTATCATCAAAGACGTGATCATCGACAGACTTGGACCTAGGGATAGGCCAAGGCAGATCTGGGATTCTTGCCAAACTTGAAGTACGGAGTTGGTGTGTTCGCTGCCGCGACAGCTAACGGACAGCCGCCGCGACAGGTGCTGTCGGCGACGGGCGCAACGACAGAACTGGATTTCCTAAGCATTGTAATACCTGCACTACTGAGCAATTCAATACCAGCCCATTCTCTCTATCTTGATTTCTCTACTTTTATTTTACAGTATTCTTTATTATTTTCGTGACAATATCTTAATCTATTCTTTTCCCCTTGTGCAGATAGCGAAGGAAAGGGTTAGCCCAGTCCCTGTGGAGACGATATCCGATACTCCAGTATCACTTTATTACTTGCGACGTGTACACTTGCACTCAATTGCGATAGACTCTTTCACACGCAACAATGGTATCTCAATTTTTTTAATATTTGTATAGGTTATATATATATACATATGATTGTATAGAGAAGAAATTGGTACGAGTGTGTGAGAAGAAATTTTTTTTGAAAGAGTTAGAATTGCAGTGTATTTGAAAGAGGTTGAGACATTAATTTGAGTGGTAGTTTTGAAGATATATTCGAAGACGGTGAAGATTTTTGAAGTGTATTTTTTTGTAGTTCTTCTTAGTTTCTTAGCAGTAAGTAAATGATTAACTTTTTAATTAATCTTGTGTTTTTTAAATTATAGAGGGTTTGTACTTTTTGTGTGATTGAAGATATATTCATTCGAATGATAATTACTTTTTTTAAAATTATACAACACATTTATACGGTTTCTCGTCGAATCCGGTAAGTTTTATATTTTTAGAATTCTAATCCGTTTGTCGTTTATTATTTTTAAAATTTTAATAAGAAAACCAGATTTTAATCTTTGGTTATGTTTTTTTTTAATATTTATAAAGAATGAGTTCATCAATATATTGTGACACCGAACTTACAGTTGGTCATTAGGGTGAATCGCTTGAAGATTTCAATGAGGATGAAGAAAACATTGTGCCTATTACGGAAGATGATGATGTGCACTTACTTGATGCTGATGATGTTGAGGCTGTTATGAAAGATGTGTTTCAGGGTAATAGTATCGATGTTGAAGATGATGTTTGGGACACGGCTATTGCTAAACTTGGGTTGAAAAAAGTGCAGCCAGTTTGGGGTTATGTAGCCCCAGCAACCGGAACTCATTTATCCAACCTATGAACCTTCAGCAGCCCGCATGTAAAAAGTGAACTATACTGCAATGCAAGATCCGGAATATCAAGCTCGCGTATTTGGTTCTTTCATCAAGCTAGCAATTCGAGAGCAGTATATCAAATATCATACGTCATTTTCTGTTGTTGAGTCCAATAAAATTACCTATTATGTAAGGTGCTTTCATTAGAAGAAGGAATATCCTTAGTAGGTAAGATTTTATACAGGAAGAAGACTCAAATGTGAGAGATGTCACGGTTCATTGAGCAACACACGTGTACTAATATGGCTTTATCACATAACCACATTAATTTAAACTCTAATCTTACATCATGATATTAGTTAAACAGTAATAATAATAAATTAGATCAGGAGGAAATAGTTGATCATGATAGTCTTGAGCTTTTTCAATTAAATTCATGCTGTTTCCTAATGCTCAAAACTGGACGTATTTACATCTAAAGATAAAGGTTTAGATAAAACATCTACAAATTTTGAAATGATGATTCTAAGTTTTGGCAGAACCCTAAGGCCAACCGTTTCATCCTTGTTAATCTACGCATTAGTTTAATCGGTGCTTGGTGATGGAATCTTTGTTTCTCCAGAGTCTATTTCCATACCGGTGACAATCTTAGGCTGCTCAGAAGCTTTAGCATCATCTTCCAATTCAGGTGAAGGATCTTTTTTTTCTTTGGGGTCTATTTCCATATCAAACACGTCAGCAGTTTCGATCTTAGACAGCTGAGAAGCCTCAGCAAGATCTTCAGATCGGAACTCAGTTCTGACTTCATTTTGTTTAAGCTCTGTATTGGTGGATTCTTTAGAAATGACTTGGAATGAGGATGGTTCTCCTTTGGGATTCGATTCTACATTGCAGGCCCCAACATCAACCTCAGATCCCTGTGTAAGCTCTGGTTTATTATCACCAGGATGGTTAGATTCATCAGAGATGGTTTGTGCTGAGGATGATCCTTCTGTGGGGTCTAATTTCTCATTGCAGGCCTCAACATCAGCCTCAGACCTCTGAACAAGCGCTTTATTATCAGTACCGCCAGATTCCGGTGAAGATGCCTGAGCATCAGAGGAGTTTGGTTCAATAGTAGAAGCCTCAGCATGGTCAGCCTGTGTCTTTTCTGGTACTAGGAGCTCATGAGACTGACCATTAAGATCATGTTCTTCCATGGGGGAGTCCCCAGCCATAACCTCCGAAGAAGTTGCATGCATTTCTGAGGGCTTCACCTCACCATGGTTCCCAGGTGCAAAATCCTTCAGAGAAGATGCTGGTTGCACAGTGGGGTCTACTTCCTCATTGATAACATTAACAGAATTATCTACCCTTTCGACAGCTAATGGCTGTTGCAACTCGCCATCTTTAGGCATGAGTTCTACATTAGTAGAATCAGAAGCGAACAAGTAGACAGGTTCTGATTCCGAGTTCCTCATGGCTTCACTCCCACTAGATGGTTCTATTTCCTTCCCCAGTTCATTCTCAGTAACGGCAGGAAGTTCTACCATGCCTGAACAAACGGGACTTCGTGAAATATTTGAAGTCACAAGAGGAGCATCATCAACATCAGGTTTTGTGGACATTGCAGCACTTTGAAAGTTCCCAACATCAGGGACAGAGGCTTCTGGATGTGATTTCAAAGAAGGCTCTGCTTCAGGTTCAGAATTATTCTCAACCATAGCAGGTGCCTCCACTGTGCCTGTATTATCCGGAGAAGGCTCTAATTTGCATTCAGAATTGTTCTCAACCATAGCAGTTATATCCACAGTACCTGACTTGTCTGGACACACAGTAATAGGTAAAGACTCTTCTGGGTGGTCAACACTTCCAACGTTGAAAGAAGATTCCAACGACTTTCTAGCAGAAGGGTCTGCGTTGTCTTCAGATGGAATTGCGATCGGATCAGGAAGACATCTAGGGACAGAATGGTCAGAACTCAAGGGAACTACTGCAGTCACTCCAGAATAATCACAAGCAACATCATCCCCTGAAGAACTTATATCGAGCATAGCTGAATTTGAAGATTCCAAGGGAACTACTGCGTTGTCTTCAGTTTTTCCTTGACCTGAACCACATTATGACAGACTACAGCCCTGACTGTTGGCCGCCTGAACAGCTGCCTTGGCAGCAAAAGCCATCCTCCACCATAACAATTCAGGACAAAGATAAGGTAAGTACATGGTTTGATGGTGGTATAATTTTTACTAATCACATGTTCATGCCTTCAAGAAAAGAATCAGGTGGAGGATTCGCATGGATTACAAGGGAACAAGGATGAAAGACTCCCCCGTGAGAATAGTCACTCGAAGGAGGGTGCGGGTGGACTATAAGAAGTATCAGAAATGAACCCGCTGGAACACAATTTTAGTTTTTCCACATCTTTACCGTTTTCTTTAGGAATAGATCTTAATAAGTTTAGGATTAGATTTATTTTTCAGTTAAGTTATTTTTATTTCCCGACTCACAACTGCACATCTAGAATCAACCCTAACATACAGAATACAACAAGAAGCAGCACGAGCACACTTGTCGCCACCAAAGCAGGAAAAGGCGGCCCTCAGAACAAATCCTCTCTACACTCTGCAGCTACTCAGCATAAGTTCTTCTTTCCGTTTTTTTTTATTTCTTCTGTTTTTTTTCTGTTTTTCTTTGTTCTTATTTTTTGTCTAAGGCATTAAGGGCAATGCCCACCTTGAGTTTGGGGGGTTAGTCCCCATTTATTTAGTGTAAGCATGTAGTTGTATTGTAAATCCTGCCTAGTACTTAATGAAAATTAGAAATCTTAGTTAAATAACTTGTGCCTATGATAGTTAGCCGATTCTATTTTCGCACCACACTTAAAATTGAACTTAATCTTGGGAAGAAGCATGAAAAACACCTTAGAAATTTTTTTTAGTTGCCCAACTTTTATTACACTTCTGTTAAGTGTTGAATATTGTTTGAGTTTTAAGTGTACATTGTCTGCTTAAACTTAATAAGAATTCTTATATTGGATGCAGGTATGTCGCCACGGCAGCACAGGGAAGCAAAGTAAAAAAAAGAGAAATGTCGCCACAACCGCAAAAACAAAGAAAAGGTTGTATGCCCTAGAGGTGCCCGAAACATGCTCTAAGAAGGATCATGAGCAAGGACACTCGGCTTCTATCAAATTCCATGTATCTGAAATTCTTTGAAGTGAAGGAAAAATTAGCATGAGTGAATGAAAGCCTTCACGGGATGACTCTACTCAAAGGGTTCGGAGTTTTGTAGTATGCTTCTATCTTAGCTTCAGACCTAGAGAGTAGTTGTGATGAGCTAAAGCCCTTAAAATCCATGATCAAAAAAAGGAAGAAAAGAAGTGCTTAATTGTGCTGCCAAAGCAGCAACTCTATATCCTTTTTCTTCAACTTTTACAACATTCTTTGTTTACTTAGTATACTTAGCATATTCAGCATGTACACAGACCTACACATACTACACTGTCACTAGAATTAAAATTCTGAGTTATTTCATGTTATTCCCTCTCACTAAACTAATCTAGGTGCCACGGCCTTGAGGTATGAAACCAAGTTAAACACTAGGTTTTCTTTTTGATTTATGTACAAGGGCGGGTTTACTAGTTAGGTTGCATTGATTGAGGACAAGCAATAGTTCGATTTTGAAGGTGTGTAGAGTGTCCAGAAGTTTGATATTTTATGCACATTCCTACCCTTATTATTGTTGTTCTTAAGCTTAGTTAGGCATAATTAGCTGCATGTCATGCATTATAACATTATTTCTTCTTTTACCATGCTTTTATTGTATATCTTATATTTGGTAGAGAAAAGTTATTGTTTTAGTTAGTTTTCTATTTTAGGTGTTGGTTGCTGATCAGAGGAAGAGAGAACATTAAAGTAGGGAGCAGAAGAAGCTGTACTAAAGCAGTTCTAGTTGCCACAAAAGACGCCGCTGCTGCAGAATACCGCCGCCAAGGACGCTACCACCGCAAAATGCCGCCCAAACAGCAATACACCCACTTTTGTTTTTTTTTGTGCCCCACATACATAGGGAATATTCCCAGGACTTCAAAGAATCATTAGGGCACAAAACCCTAGAAGAATCCACTATATAAAGGACACAAGACCCTCATTAAAGGGAGAGCGTGAAAAGTGACAAAAAGGCTAGGGAGAGAAAGTTCAAGGCGCTTATTTTCTTATTCTTCCTCCACCACTTGGTGTCCTTCATCGTAGAAGCTCCAAGGTTATGACCTTGTTGACCTTGAGAGAGGCAGCAAGCCTAGGGCGGTTCGTGGCGCTGCAAGTCCATCGCAGATTGGGAGTTCTTCTCTTCCATTTCTGTTGCTTTAGCATTTATTTTTATATCTGGAAAAAATGGGTTGTTTGAACGAAGATACTTCAAATATTTGCCCATCCATGAACTGATTTAGGTGGCTAGGGCTATTGGATGAACTATGTTTTATTTTCTTTTATGAATGTTTATTTATCTCTTGCTCGTATCTATGCTTTGTCTATGTTGTTATATGCTTAGGGTTGTAAGAGCCCTCGAGAGTTGGCCTTTCCTTAGGTGTTAGTTGAGGTAAGTGGTTGTGAGAGCTTCCCTTAACCTGCATAGACAGTAGAGTTGGTTGCTGAGAGGCACAGCTCTAATCCACCTTAGAGATAAGTGTTGGGTTTCAACGGCTAAGAGGGATAGACCTTTAAGGGTAGGGGGAGTGTTAGAGTTTACAATGAGAAGTATGGCTGTAGCAATTCCTGCTCCCAGTTTCCTGGCTAGAGATAGTTAAAGAGCACCTTGAGTAAATCCTGCCGAGCATAGACTAAGTGAGAGAGGTAAACCCTAGTAGAGAACTAAAACATAGGTAAACCTGACAGCCTAGCTAATCATTCCCAAGAGAGTTCCAAACGCGTAAGAGGACCTGTTTGTCTATTTGATTTTAGCACGCTATCTTTTATCTTTATTTTGCTATCACATTTATATCTCCGCTCTGATTTGCTACAACATTCATCGCTTTGTCTTAATTTGCCACAACATTCTCCATTTACATTTTGTGACACTTGAGTGCTTAAACGTACCTCAAAACACCTCCAATCCATGTGAAGACGATACTCACTTACCACTTTATTACTTGTTCGACGTGTATACTTGCACTATTTGCGTATCAATTATAGTACGTCACGCAGCACAACAACACTCAATCCTATAGCCGGCTAATTATACCTGATATCATTTAAAAACCAATTTCACAACATCACTTGCCAATATAATTCGCATTTAACATAAACCTCATTGTTTTCAAAGCATTACCAATAAACCACATTTCCAAGCATCAAAACATGCTTTATAATACAAGTATAAGCATATACTTACAAAGATCACTTATCATGTGCATCCTTCACCAATATAGCATCTAAAACAGTAAATCGCTTACTTCAAATCATGCTTTAAATAGTAGGTAACATGCATTTAAAATCAAGTGCATCAACAACTCATAATAGCACAATCCGATATAGAAAATCCTTTTACTTACTTCTGAACTTAGTAAAGTGTTTCAAGCTTACACTAAGTCCCCAAAACCACCTTTTAAGTGTTTCAAAGCTGGAAAACACGATCTCACTCACCGACGCAAAATTAAGCGCCTGAAGCCCCCGGAACTTCACTGATTGCTTCTGATGTATTCTCCCATGTTTATACCACACAATAACAGAGTATTAATGCATCATAATGCATTAAAATCATCAAGAACTTAAATAATCGCGCTGCTCTGCCCAAAACACCCAAATAACCCATCCGAGAACAACCAAAATCACCTTTCATCACTCTCTAAACTCAACCCAGCCATAATCCAACACTTCCATCCAATTTTAATCATCATTCAAAATCCATAATGAACCTAATTATATCCTTATACCTCCAGCAACTCGGATTTCACACTAACACGTCAAAAACCCAAATTCTAACAATCTAACAATTAGAGATCCAACTCATTTCAGGATTACATTCATAAAACCTTTATTTCCACCACATTTAAAATCCAAATTATGATAAAATCACCCTCAAATCAATCAAAACAGTGCCATAACGAAAATCTTGAAAAATCATCTCACCAAGCTTAATTTAGAAACTTTTATCAATTGAATTATAAAATCTTGTTATTAAACAAAACTTGAGAGCCAAAGACTTGGGAATTTCAATAAAGAACCTTGATTAGAGGAGAGAAAAGAAAGATCAACTCTAACACAAGCTTTCCCCTTGATTTTCAATGATTTTGAAGAAATCCTTCAAGAAAATTTCAGCTAGTTGTTGTAGAAATCCATGGGCATCATTTAGGAATAAAAGGTAGATGACACGAGATAATTCTCTGGAGATTTTAGTGATGAAAAGGTAGTTTGGCTGCTGGGAAAGTTGAGAGAAAGGTTTAGGAGAAAATTAGTTACGTAAGAAAATGATTAGCCTTTTTAAAAATATATTCTAATAAAACTCTTTTATTAAATCAATTTAATTAAATCACTTAAAACATAAAATCAAGGGAATAGTTGATACCACCTTGGTGTAATAGCTCCCTAAGGATTCTAAGTTTTGGCTCTCTTCGATTTAGCCATTCAAATGAAACTTTTCATTTTTACATTTTAGTCACCAGACCAAAAAGTCAACTTTCCAAAAATCATTTTCCAAAATTGACTTCACTTTCCCTCAATATATATATATATATATAAAGAGGATTTTAGAAATTTTTCATTTCATTTTGTCACATCCTGAACCAAGTTTTCCCTGAACCGACTCCGAACTAATCTGGATCTCTAATCTAGATTCATCGGACCCTAAACCGCCTTTAAAACCTCTAAGCCCAAAACCGGGGCGTTACAAATCTCCCCCACTAAGGAAATTTCATCCTCAAAATCTTACCTGAAGGAAAAAGGTGCGGAAACTGCTTCAACATGTCTGCCTTGCTTTCCCACGTGGCCTCCTCAACTCCTCGATATCGCCACAACACCTTCACAAGTTCAATCGTCTTACCACGAAGAACTTTGCTACTAGAATCAAGAATCCCAACTGGTTCCTCATCAAAAGAAAAATCCGGATTCAACTCAATCTCCTTAATAGGTGTAATGCCCCGGATTTGGGCCTAGATGATTTAAGCGTTGGATCGGGCCGGTTGGAAACGATTCGAATCCTTGAGGTCGGTTTCGGGAAAACCTAGTTCAAGATGTTTAAAAAATATGGGAAAATATCTAAAAATCATCATTTATTATATAAATGATTATGGTAAAAACAATTTTACAAGATGAGCTTTAGAAATATTACATTTTGGTGTAGTGACCAAAATGCAGTTTTTGCAAAAGTTGGCTAGTGACTGTTTTGTAAAGGATTGAGACTTTAAATCTTTAAGGAGCTAATTTTATCATTTATTTTCATCAGATTTCTCTTTAATTTGGGAGCTTTTAATAATGATTTTATTAAAGTAATAAAAGGGAATTCAAAAGGAAATCAAAAGTTGACTTTTCATAACCAACTTTACGATAGATTTTCTCTTCTCATTTGCTCTCAACTTCCATTCAGCCAAACACTTTTCTCTCATCAAAGAACCTTTGATTTTCACCTTGTTTGCTGAGATTTCATCTTCCAAAAGCTTTATTATCTTTGCTTCTTAAAAACACATTGAAAAGAAATCCATCATTAGAGCTAAGCTTCATTCTTCACCTTTAATGATCAGATCTTTACTGAAATTCCCAAGTTATCAATCCTTCGTTAATGGTTTTTGAGTTGTTTTAATGTTATAAATAAGAAATAGTTGTTAAATTCAGGATTCTTGATGAGATCTTGGTGATTTTCGTATTTCTATGTTACGCTCTGAGTTGTGGTTGATTTTCAACATATTTTGGATGGTATTTGATGTTGAGAATAAGGTTTTAATAAATAAATCCCGAATAGGTTTGGCTTCCTAAGTTTAAGATGCTAGAATTGTGGTTTTTGAGGTGTTTTTGGTGATCTGCTATTGCTTGAGGTATAAGGTTGTGTTTATGTTGATTTTTTTATGTTAATTGAGTTTTAGAAAAGGTTATAATTGATAGATCTTGTCTGGGCTTTGATTGGAGAAAGTTTGGAAGTTTTTTCGGTTATTTCGGATAGCTGAAATGCTAGTTTTGAGTAGAGCAATGGGTTGAATTGAGTTGCTGGTGATTTTAATGCATGATGATGCATTAATCCTCTGCTCTTATGTGTAGTGAACATGGGAGATTTCTTCAGACGCGTTTGGTGTTGATCCGGAAGCACCGAAAGCCTAGAAATCGTTTCGACAATCAAGGGAAACGTTATCGGTGAGTGAAAGTGGTTTTGAAGTCCTTGAGGGACAAGGAAACAAGTTTTGGGGATTTAGGATTGGTTTGAAACACCATCCTAAGTCCGGAAGTAAGTGTGTTTAGATTTTCTCTCAAAATGTGGATGATTCCCTTAAATGCTTTTGACATGCTCTTGATTTGAGAAAGACAAATTCCTATTGTTTTATGCATGATTTATGACATGAGATGATGTTTTATATTGATCACATGAGATAAAACAATATTGCAAAGAGTTTTGAGATTTTGAATAAATGCTATGCATGGATTTTGGTTTTGAAATGGGATGAGATTGGTTTAGAAATGTTGCATCAAAAAGTATGTGAGATGATGATTTTAATATAATATATTGGCATAAATGATGAGATGATTACCAGATATAATTTATCGACCAATAGGATGTAAAGTTCACTCTAAACTAAAATTCGTACGTGCTCTCTGGAGTCGGGCAATGTGGGTAGTGCCATTCTGATCCAAAGTGAGTGTCTGGTGATGAGAGATTCCATCGGGGTAGATCTTGGTGAAACACCCAAGCTTTGTGGCGATGATAGATGCCGCCACGAGAGACCGGTGATGTGAGATTCCATCGGGGTAGGACTTAACTCTATGTCAAGCTAATCCGCATATCCGAGTAAAGATAGAAAATGAAATGCCAATATATGAGAATGAGCTTTGATTCATATGTACTAATGATTGAAATGATTTTATGCTATGAGAAATGCATATGAGATTTTGAGATTATGAAATGCTTTTGTATATCAAGCATGTGTGGCTTTGCCATGAGATTTGCATTGGTTGAATGCATGAGATAGATAGATGGTACATGTGGTTTTCAAAAGATGTTTTGCTTTGAAATGGATTTCAAGCATGAGATAGAAAGAGCATGGTTTTAGAAATGAATTTCAAGATAGAGTTTTAAAAGCTTGCATTGTTATGTTGGTGTTTCTAGAGCATACCTCACTAAGCTATTGTGCTTACACTATCTTTTACCAACAATGCAGATAATTGAGGCATCTTGGGCAGCAAGGAGGTTAAAGGGAATCCAAGGAATAGATAAGCTCAAGTATGATGTTTTATGTTTACTTTAATAATGATATATGGCAATGGGATTTAATTGTTTGTTTTGAGAGGTGTTTTGGACTCCCTTGTGATGTTGCAAGTTATGTATGCCCTAGTTGGTTTGTAGAAGGCCTATATATTGGTTTTGATACTTTATATTGCCTTTTGAGATGTTTATGGTTTTTAGCTTAAGCATGCTCTCCTTTATGCCATTAGATATTGTGATGCTATGACAAATGCTTGCCATGTGCTTAGAATTGCATGCTTATGTGGTAGAGTTGATGCTATAATCATATCCATATGATTTGGTGATGATTTGATGATGTTAGACATGAATTTGGGGCTATTTTTGGGACACTTCTGGTATGCGAATCGATACTCGGGCTTGCGTATCGATACGCATAAGCCAAATCTGTGCTATTTTGTACAGGGGTATCGGTACGGATGGGAAGTGTATCGAAACGGGTAGGCCAAGTTTGAAGGGCGTATCGATACGTAGGAGAGCGTATCGATACCTTTTCTACGAGTTTGGTCACTGCCTCCCTGCATATCGATTCGGCCCCTAGGCGTACCGATATGCGATCGTTAAATTCAGTTAAAGGCATCTTTTAAAGTTTTAAATATTTATATTTTAGTCCCTGATCATCATGTATGCAATTGGAAGGGTTTAGTAGGTCTATTGTGATGAAAATTTCAGAGAAGCATGAAACATGATTAATTGAATAATGGTAACCTTAAAATCTGAAAAGCCCTTGAAATTTGCATAAATTACATTTTGGTCCCTAAATGTTTAATTTGTGTAATTAAACCCTTAGACGAATTTCGATCGTTGTGTCGTTTCTTCCTATGCTCTTTGGTGATCACTTAGGATTTAATTTACATTTAGAAAGGATAAAAAGAGAAAAAAGGGTCGTAAATCGGAGTCAGCTTTAACGAGTTGGCTTCGGTTTTCCCCGTGTAATCACCTCGGTTCGGGTCAACCATCTAGACTAGGCTAAGGGGGTTACAATTGGCATAACATGAGATGGATCCGATCTATACCTTCGCAAAATCGACAATGAAACACATCATGAATTTTCTCCAACTCGGGTGGCAAACTCAACCGATATGTAACAGGACCAACACGCTCTACAACCTCATAAGGTCAATTAAACCTTGGACTAAGCTTACCCTTACTTCCAAACCTCATAACCTTCTTCCTAGGCGATACCAAGTTTTCCCTAAACTAACTTGGAACTGACCCAGATCTCTAATCCAGATTCATCGAACCCTAAATCGCCTTTAAAACTTCTAGGCCCAAAACCGGGGCGTTACAAATATCGTCTCCAAAATTCGGTCCTATGTCTATCATTAAATATATAATGTCTTATTGTTGCACACAACTAGTGGTGACAAATGGGAATTTCGGGTCTAGTTATTTTAGGCGGGTAATTTCGTGTCTGACTACATTCAATTTAGGTTCGGTTCTGTTCGGTCTATGGTAATTCGAGATGGATATCGGGTCGATTCGGGTTAATATCAGGTCAAATATTTTTCGGGTCACTCAATATCGGTTCAGGTCAAGTCAATATCGGATAAATGGGAGATCGATAGGTCAACATTTGGGTCTTCGAGTTGAGTTGAATATGAGTCTAATCGATGTATATATTGAATATTTGTTAATTCTTGTAAAAAACACATCTTTGTTTTTGTCAATTATGATTTAGGTTATTTTTGTTTAAAAATGAAGAGTTCAATTCTTAAATATGAATGATACAGTGCTGATGTAAAACTCATATCAGCTCGAAAAATCATTTTCTTCTTGTAGCAATTTCATATATATTATTATGAATTATCCTTGTCGTAATTTCATATATATTATTATATATATCAGACAACAAACCAGTAAAACTTTGTTTGGTCAAATCATGTCTGAGTTAAATAAATTCGGGTTTGCTTTCGGTTCAGATTACCTTCAGTTTGGTTAAAATCATTTTGGGTTTCTTTTAATTCGGTTAAAAATTGGTTCGGATTCATATCAGTTCAACTAATATTTTGGTCGGTTTGGTTCGGTTTGATTTGTTTTCTTTCGTATTTCAAATCAAGTTTGAATTATCATATTCAGGTCGATGTCGGATCGGGTCAAATAAATTAAATCGGGTCTCGTTTCAAGCTTACCAGGTTTACACCCAATACTTATTGATATCACGTCATGAATTATAATTTCAGATAATGATCATGTGAGGACAAATATGAAACCTAAACATTTAATGACATGTGTTTGTTAGGCAAACGCTATAAGTGCATATAGAGCCCTCATCGAATAGCTTCAAAATATTCTATCCTAACTAGGGTTGTTCAAATAGACGATTCAGTTAATAAACGAACTATTCAAAACCGAAATAACTGAACACAAAAATAATTTAATAGTTATCTAAACATGATTTTTTAAAAATTATTAACCAAATCAAACTAATTTTGATTAATTCGATCGGTTTTTAAATTAACCAAAAAGTTTTAATATTTTTTAGTTTTGATTCAAAATAGCAATTTAAGTTGCAGTAAAAGAAAATAGGTTTTTGTTAGATATTTTTTTATTTGTAGACTTTATTTTTCTTCCTTTTAGGTTGAACTTAAAATTAATATTAGGGTAAACTACACCACATACAACTCAACTATTGCCCCTGACTCGAAAATGTCACTAAACTTTAATATGTGACTCGAAAATACCATTTCGCAGTTAACTCTTAACATTTCGTTAAGTCAAAATGATGTCGTTTTGGTGCGGCTATTTTGAAGTCTAATTTAAACCAAACGACTTTATTTTGCTATAAGAAAAATATTAAAAAACTATGTGCTTAGTGGAGTTTTGAACCTAAGACCTTTATAAAAAAGAGCTAAATCTTAACCACTAAACCAACATGATATTATAAAATGTTTTACCACAAATTTTATATATCTCAAACTACTTGAGATTAATTCAAATTGTTTTATGAAATAAATAATACTATAAATAATATAAAACATATTGTTTGTATATATAATAATAGGTATAAATAAAAGTGTATTGCTTTTATTTTTTATATAATATTTATAATCTAAATATATTATTTGAAAACCTTAAAATATTCATAAAAATAATATATTTACATTATGAAAAATATTTGGAAACTATAAAACTTAAACTACAAAACTCAAACCTTGCAGTTTGAGGTTTTGAGTTATAGTTTTTTATATGTTATTTATAATATAAATATATTAGTTTTATGAATATTTTTGGGTTTTTTTAAATAATATGTTTTTATTGATACATGTGTAAATAATATATTTTACATTATTTATAAATGAAAAATATTGATAGTATTATTTTTTTATAAAATAATTTGTTTGAACTAAATTGTTGGGTTTTTTAGGTGCTCGATTCCTTCAGCCGATGTGTTCGCCAAATTCGAAGAAGTTGGATATTTGGGTGTTTTGTGGGAATAGAAAGATAGGCAATTGACACAAGGATTTATAGTGGTTCAACCTTCTAACCAAGGTCTACATCCACTACCTTAGCTTCTCACTAAGTATTTCCAAACAAATTCACTAAGAATTCCGTCCCCTTTTCTCGGATTAGGAGGAAATCGTTACACCGATCAAGCTTTCTACCCAAAGCTTGATCAAGCACTCTCTTACAAAAGAAAGACTTAGCAAACTAGAAATCCCTCTAGAAGGTATATGTTTGCACAATTATAGCTCTCGCCCAAAACCTAAACACTTGAGCAAATTTGAAAACTAGGCTCACAAGTGTTGCCTATCCAATAAATTGAACAATAAAGCCCTAAGACAAATTCTTGATCATGGTGTTGTTGACAATTGAAGCATTAGCCTTCTCTTGATGCTTGGAGGTCCCTTTTATACTCCTAAAAGAGTTTGTAGCCGTTGAGGACCGTTGGAATTGTTTTGGAGCCGTTGGAGACTTTATTTCACACATTAAATGCAGTTCTGGTGTTGTCCGTTTCGGAACAATCGAGCCCATATCGGAACGCTCCTCTTTAGAACTAGTCGTTGAAGTCTGATGCAACAATCCATTTCGAAACACCTCTGGTTGTTTCGAAACACCTTTATTCATATCGAAACGATGCAACCCCATTTCGGAACGACTAACAGTTCAGCTGCAAATTAAAAAGTCATTGGGAAAATAGCCGTTGGGGATTTTTACCATTGAGGTTTTTGCCACATAGGCGTATCGAAACGGTGGGGCCATATCGAAACGCTAAGCAAAATTCTCACCTAGATTAAATCCCGTTTGGAAACAGGCAAAGCTGTTTCAGAACGTTTTGAAACTGTGAATGGTTGTTTCGAAACGCCTAAGGGTGTTTTGAAACACCTTGGTGGTTTTGTAAAGTTTGGCTTTAGAAAACACTTCAAAACCACTTAAAACAATCCTCAAACATATTTTTAAGTTGTTTGGACTTAAAGAGACTTTTGAAATCTTTTCAATTTAGTCCAAAACTATTTTTCAATTATTATATCAAAACATTAGTTCTTCAATCTCCCCCTTTTTGATATAATAAAACCACCTTGAAAAATTGTTTGGGATTCTCCCGCTTTGTATTTAAAAATTTGAATAAGAGATTTCAAAAATTAGAAGAAGTTAAATTTCCCCCTTATTCTCTTGAAAATGCAATTTTTCAAACCATTTCTCCCCCCCCTTTGTTATATCAAAAAGACTTTAAATAAGTTTAAGTTCAAAATAACTTAGGAGGTTTTTTAAAAAAATGACAAAAATAAGAGTTTTGGTTTTAAAATTGGCTCCCCCTTACTCAAAGCATCATCAAAAGATGTTAGTCCAACACATGATAATCTAGTTGAATTAAAAGAATGTAAAATGAATTAAGCAAATAAAAACAACTAGATTTTTCCAACACTTGAACTCCAAGGGAGGATGTGAAGCCTTCCTTCTTCAAGTGTTCTTCCTTGTGTGCATGGAGCTCCCCCTCATTGATTGGACTTGTTGAACATCTCCATCACACCTAATCAAGACAATCATACAAAATTTGGTATCCAAATTGCTTTGGATCCATAAACGTTAGTTGCACAAAATTTAGTCCCCTTAGGAATCCATTTTTCAATTTCATCCTTTTTAGTTGAAGTGGTTAGTTCTTTTGGGACCCAAACACTTCTAAAATATTTTCCATTTATGAATCTAGGGGCACTAGATTTTCTTACATAAAAAATTGATTTTCCAACATTATTTTTCTTTTCATGCTCTTTGGAAATCAAATATTTTCTTCTTGAACTTTATGAAGCAAATTTTGTATATCAAAACATTTTTGTTCAAACTCATTGAGTTTTGCTTCAAGTTCAATTTTGGTTCTAGAAATCAAGTAATTTTGAAACTTCAAATTTGGAATCACTTTCTTGTTTTTCAAAATGTGATTTTTAAATTCTAAAACCAAATCGTCATAGGCATCTTGTAATTCATCAAATGAATATGAACATGAAGTAGATGAATTATAAGTTACCCTTGAATCTTCTTCGATGGCCATAAGGAAAAGGTTGACTTATTCATCGTCGGTGGAGTCTTCATCACTCCAAGTAGCCACATATGCTTTCTTCTTATGGCTTGAAGTGCTTGCCCTCTTCTTCTTCATAGATTCTATTTCTAGTTCTTTCAAGGCTTTCTTCATGAAAGGGGCACACTTCTTGAAGAGATGAACTATATCTTCTTCATCATCCTCCTCTTCACTTGAATCTACATGATGGCATGTGGAGGATTTATGAGCAATGGCATTTGTGTTGATGCCAAGCCCTTTGAGCTTCTTCTCCCCCTATAGCTCTAATCTTTTCCTTCTTCTTCTCCTCTTCTTTGTTTTTCTTCCTTATTTGGTGAGTGAGAAATGACCCCATGAGCTTATCAAGCTTCAAAGTCTTGAGATTCTTGGCTTCGATGATGACGATCCTTTTTGAGTCCCATGACTCAGGAAGGGAGTAGATGAGCTTTCAGACAAGCTTCTCTTCCAGGATGGCTTCTCCATAACCTTTGAGTCCATTGGTGGTGGTGGAGAACCTATCGAACATCTTTTCAATGTCCTATTTCAGATCCATCTTGAAGTTTTCATACTCTAGATTGAGGAGGTCGATCTTGGTCTCCTTTACTTCGTTTGTCCCCTTGTATGTAACTTCGAGCTTGTATCAAACTTCCTTGGCACTCTCGCAAGAAGACATATTTTCGTAGATATTGAGCCTAAGTGCACAAAAGATGAAGTGCAAAGCCTTGCAATTTAGCTCCATCTTCTTACGATTGTCGGCACTCCACTCCGTTTTGCTTTCTTGTGGTACAAACAAGCTATCTTCAATGATATCCCAATATTTTTAGTCTTTGGATTTGACAAAGAACATCATCCTTGTCTTTCAATAAGCATAATTGGTCCCATCGAAGAAAGGAGGCATGTTGATGGATTGTGCCATTGAGCCGGTTGATTGAGATGTTGATCGAGGTTGCCAGATCGCCTCAATAGAATGTTAATTCTCTTCAATTGAGCCAAGCTCTGATACCAATTGTTGGGTTTTGAGGTGCTTGATTCCTACAACCGATGTGTTTGCCAAATTTGGAGAAGTTAGATATTTGGGTGTTTTTGTGGGAATAGAAAGATAGGCAATTGACACAAGGATTTATAGTGGTTCAACCTTCTAACCAAGGTCTACATCCACTACCTTAGCTTCCCACTAAGGATTTTCAAACAAATTCACTAATAATTTCGTCCCCTTTTCTCGGATTAGGAGGAAACCGTTACACCGATCAAGCTTTCTACCCAAAGATTGATCAAACACTCTCTTACAAAAGAAAGACTTAGCAAACTAGAAATCCCTCTAGAAGGTATATGTTTGCACAATTAAAGCTCTCACCCAAATGCTAAACACTTGAGCAAATTTGACAATTAGACTCACAAGTGTTGTATATACAATAAATTGAACAATAAAGCCCTAAGACAAATTCTTGATCATAGTGTTGTTGACAATTGAAGCATTAGCCTTCTCTTGATGCTTGGAGGTCTCTTTTATACTCCTAAAAGAGTTTGTAGCCGTTGAGGACTGTTGGGATTGTTTTGGAGACATTTGAGACTTTATTTCCCACATTAAATGCAGTTCTTGTGCTGTCCGTTTCGGAACAGTCGAGCGCGTATCGAAACACACCTCTTTAGAACTAGTAGTTGAAGTCTGATGCAGTAATCCGTTTCGAAACACCTCTGGCTGTTTCAAAACACCTTTATTCGTATCGAAACGATGCAACCTTGTTTCAGAACGAGTGACAGTTCAGCTACAAAATAAAAAGTCGTTGGGAAAATAGTCGTTGGTGATTTTGACCGTTGAGGTTTTTGCCAAATAGGCGTATCGAAATGGTGGGGCCGTATCAAAACGCTAAGAAAAATTCTCACCCAGATTAAAGCCCGTTGCGAAACAGGCAAAGCTGTTTCAGAATATTTTGAAACTGTGAATGGTTGTTTCGAAACGCTTAAGGGTGTTTTGAAACACTTGGGTGGTTTTGTAAAGTTTGGATTTAGAAAACACTTCAAAACCTCTTAAAACAATCATCAAACGTATTTTTAAGTTGTTTGGACTTAAAGGCACTTTTGAAATCTTTTCAATTTAGTCCAAAACTACTTTTCAATTATTATATCAAAGCATCAGTTCGTCATAAACGGATAAGTTTATATAATTTAAATAAAAAAATATTTTATTTTTATATATTATTTGTAATATAAATATATTATTTTAAAAAACAAAAAATATTCATAAAATTAATATATATAAAAATCTTAAACCCTAAATCCTAAACTCTAAGGTTTAAGTTCAAAGGTTGGGGTTTGTGGATTAACAATTTAGGGTTTAGGGTTTCATATATATTATTAATAATATAAATATATTATTTTTAAGAAAATTTTTGGATTTTAAAAAAATATATATTTATATTATTAATATATAAAAATAATATATTTTTACTTATATATATTGATATATATATATATGTGTGTGTGCAAATAATATATATTTTTATTTTTATATGGTTAATTTTTTATAGTATTATTTATTTTATAAAATAATTTGAATTAATCTTAGCTAGTTTGAGATATACAATATTTGGGGTAAAATATTATATAATGTTATGTTGGTTTAGTGATTAAGACTTGGCTCTTGGATTTGGAGGTCCAGGGTTCACAACCTTCTAAGCGCATGGTTTTAAAATTTTTCCTCCAGCAAAACGACGTCATTGTAGGCTAAATAAGGCTTCAAAATAGTCGCACCGAAACGACGTCGTTTGACTTAGCGGGGGCGTTAAGAGTTAACGGCTTTTTGAGTCACAAATTAAAATTCAGTGTTGATTTAAATTTTTTTTTTAGTTCGATGGTATTTTTGAGTCAGAGAATATGTGAACACATCTAACCCTAACTCAAAGAATATGTGAAGGATAGGTGTAAAATAGCCTTTTAGCTTTCTTTAATAAATATCTTATTTAAACTTCAAAAACTTTAATGGATTATTATATCCATTTATTAATAATTCGTCTTCTCAGCATAAAAAATTTAACGTTATATTAAATTATTGTTTTACTTTCTGTATGCTCATTTAATTAAAGGTGAACCTGAACCTTCGTAACAAGGATGGACTTAGGGATGGGTACGGGACTTGGATCCAATTGGTTTGAATTGATCCTATAGGATTGAATTTCTAAAAAAATCAGGCTTCTATCGGGTTAGGTAAAAAACTTGGTAAATGTCAGATTGGGTTTATGGTGAAAAATACCTTACCCAATATATTTGTTTAAGGAAAATACTTTGATACACAAGCTTGTGTAAATTTTAGTTGACATAAGTCTTTCACTTTTAGGGTTTAGGAATTTAGGTTAGGGTTAAGGGTTTAGGTTGTAAGGTGTAGAATCTAAGATTTACGATTAGAATTTAGAGTTTAGGGTTTAAAGTTTAGGTTTTAGGGTGTTAGTGTTAGGAATTTAGGTTTTAGATTTTTTTTAATTTCTTTAATATATTTAGGGGTAATTACTATAATTTTTATCTCTTTATATATTTTTTTCAAGGCATAATCTCAAAAAAATGCCTCTAACATTTGACTGGATAGTCACTTTAACACTTATTCTTTTTTGAATCATTTTAACCATCAACATTTTATTTTGGGTCAAAATGGCCCTTCTGTGGATTAATTTTATAAAATTATAATGACACGTCAGTAGAAAAAAATAACTTTATATTTTATATAATTTTATAAAATTATTTTTTGATTGATGTGTCATTCTGTCAAGATAGCATCTTTGTCTATATAACACTGCTATGCTGGCGTGCACTGTCATGTAGGCTTGCCACATCATCTCAAGTCATTTATCGTTAGTTGATTAATAGTTTTATCCGCATAATAGTCATTTTGACCTAAAATGAAACGTTAAGCTTAAAAAGATTCAAAAAAATATGGGCCAAAATGACTATCCAATCAAACGTTAGGGACATTTTTTGGCATTATGTCTTTTTTTCAATTACATCCTAGATTTTATCAAATAAAAAATAGAGAATAGGGATAAATACTATAAATATCTCTCTTAATATTTTTTCCTATTCCCCTTTATTTTTAATAAAACTATGAAAAAAATATATTTTTTATTTGTTCCGGGTCGAAGTCATGTTTAAGCCTAAAATTCAGGTCAAGTTCTATTGGGCTCGAATCGATCAACTGAAGACCGCCAATGGGTTGAAATTGCTTCTCGAATGAATTGGAAAAAACCGAAAATAATGGAAATTTTTCACAAAAATTTTAGAGTAGTTCGACTTCTAAATCAAGTCTACATCCACTACCTTCACACACCACTAAGGGTTTCTCAACTCACTACTTTGAATTCTTTCTTTTAGGACAAAGCGATAACCTTACAACTCTCATCTTTTAATGGCTAAGATAAAACCACTCTAATATTTCTAAGGCTAAATTAAAATCTCTCCCTTTTTACAAGCTAATTTGTGTAACCAATGAAAACCTCACAAGGTGGGTGTCTACAAGAATTGAGCTTACAAGAAAGAGTACAAAAGATATATATATATATATATATATATATAAATATAATTAAATCACTCTCTACATTATGTACAAGAGAAATGAAGAATAAAGACTTAAAGAATATTTCTCTTGATCGTTATTTTTGGATGTTGTGTCTAATCATCTTCAACTGTCACAAGCTTGCTTTTATAGTGTAAAATTATATTCTAGCTGTTTATAGCCGTTGGAGATGTTTTGGAGCCATTGGGAAATCATGAAGTCGAGCTTTAAATTCTCACCTACACAGAGATTTCGAAACCTTTTGTAGCGGTTTCGAAACCTTTACGGGTTTTTAAAAATAGACTAGTTGTTACTAGCCGTTACAGTACATGGTTTCGAAACCATGCATAGGGAGTTCTAAAACCTTATGAAACGAAGATAAATTATAAAATTATGAAAGTTTTTTTGACAAATCATAAATATAATCTTAATCCTACCTAAAGGGGAGGGAATGGGGACTCATTGAAGAAAATGGAGTGTTCCTAGTGGGTTTAGAACTCATGACCTAAGGGAATACGAGGGAAAAAAGATGAGCAGCTTGGTCGACCAACCAAATGTTCTTGTTCAAATTTTTAAGGCATAAAGCCAAAAAATACCCCCAACGTTTGACTGAATAGTCATTTTGTCCCTTATTCTTTTTTGGAGCAATTCAACCCTCAAGGTTTTGTTTTGGGTCAAAATGGCCCCTCGACGGATGAAAACTGCCAGACATCTAACAGTAAAAGGCTTCAAATGACATGACAAACCTATATGGCAGTGCATGCGAACATGGCAGTATCATATAGACAAATATGTTGACTTGAAAAAAAAATGTTACATTAGTTAAAAATTATTTTTATAAAATATTTTTTCTTCTAACTTATAGACAAATGTGTTGACATGAAAAACTCTTCAAGAAGTCTGCAAGATTCATGAAGCGTGAAAAAGAAGAATCAAGACATGAATCGAGAATGAAGTGGGATCCCATCATTTTCTACGAATGCAAGAAGCCAGGACATGTCAAGTACGATTGTCCAAGGATGGTGAAGAATGGATCAAGCTATAAGAAGAAGGCATTTGTGGCTACATGAAGTGATGAAGAGGACTCCACCTATGATGAGGTAGCCAACCTTTCTCTCATAGACATTGAAGAAGATTCAAGGGTAACTTCTAATTCATCTAGTTCAGTTTTATATACATTTGATGAATTACAAGATTCTTGTGATGAATTGATTTTCGATTTTGAAAAACAAGAAAATTGTTTCAAAATTGAAAGTTGAAAATGATTTGATTTCTAAAACCAACGATGAACTTGAAGCAAAACTAAATGAGTTTGAGAAAAGGAATTTTGAAAAATGGATTCCAAAGGGAACTAAATTTTTTTAGACTAACGCCTAAAGATCCAAAGCAATTTTGATACCAGAACAATTGTCTTTTGTAGGTGTGTTTGATCATTGATGATCAAAGTTGAAATTTTGGGAGATCTTGACACACAAAGGAGAAGGACACTTGAAGAATGAGAGGCTTAACATCCTAACTTGATTCAAGTGGTAAAAATTGTTTCATGCAATTGCTTGATCATGTCTAAATTGTTTAATCTTGCTTATGATTCAAGCATGTTTGTGTGACTCCATGAAGTGCTTAACTGCATATAGTAAGGGGGAGTCTCAATTGCATGAGTTACATCTTTTTGGCCTTTTATGCTCATATCTATGTTTTTGTCCTCAAACTTGTAATGTTTGGTTGAATTTTGGTGAAATCATGATTTCCATGTTTTAAATATGTTTTTTTGAGAAGCATGTTGTTATTTTGTAGAAATATGATCAAAATGTGTATCTAGAACTTCCAAAAGCCTTTGTATGAACTTTGGACTAAGTTATAAGGCTTTTAAGTTGTTTTTGCTGCATATTTTCACCAGTTCGTGTCTTCGGTACCGGTACCACCCATACCGTACTGATACGACATTCAATCATATACCGATACGGACGTCTCTGTACTGTATGCACAGTCAAAAGGAACAGTTTTGTCTTCTTTTTGTCATGCCTTGTATGCTTCTAAATTATATTTTCATAAATGGCATGATAGTTGAATTTCTTTTGTTTAATTTGTTTATTTATTATATGAAATTCAATTTATTTCTCTTGATTGTTTGGACTAACATTCTTTTGATGCTTGATTAAGGGGGACATTTTTCTAAAAATCTTTCATGTAAAATTTGTTTTACTCTTCATTGTTATCTTGAACATAAATGTGATTTCAAATTTAGTTTGAATTATTTTTTATATAAGAAAAAGGAGAGATAGGTTTGAAATTTTTAATTTCAAAAATAAAAGGTGGAGTTTAAATATTCTCTTTTTTTCTAAAATTATTTTTCTAATGGGATAAATTTCAAAAACAATTTTTCAAGTGGTTTCCTTATATCAGAAGGAGGAGATTGTTGAGATGTTGATTTTGATAAAACTTAAATGAAAAATGTTTTTGGACATAAACTAATTTTTAAAAATATTTCAAAATTCCATTAACTTGAAAATATGTTTGAAAAGTTTTAAAAGATTTTTTGACAAGTTTAAATACTTTTAAAATAGCAAAGGTGTCACAAACAGTCTTTGAGTATCGATACGGTTTTCCTTGTACCGATACCCAACAACCCATATCGATACGGTTGCCCATGTACCGATACGCTATTTTGTTTCCCAAAACTTCATTTATCTAGTAAGAAAATGTCTTACCATTACGACCTTGGTCATACAGGTATGTGAGGTCTCGTACCGATACCAAACTATCGCATACCGGTACCCCTTGCAAAATGCTGCAATGGCTCTTTCTATTTTTAAGGCAAGTACTGATACCCGAAGACGTGTATCGATACCGACATGCTCAAAAGAGCATTTAATGCTAGAAATTAAGTCCTTAACAACTCTAATCAACCCCAATAGCTAGTAACGGTCATGAAGCGATTAGAGGGTTTAAATGACCTCTCCAAGCAACCATGGAACAATAACAAACATCATTGCCAACATTCATGTATATAAAAAGTCTTGTGTGCTTGTAAATTCTATTTTTTTACTAGAACACACTTGTGAGCTTAATTGTTATATTTGCCCAAGTGTTAGGTTTTGGGTGAGAGCTTAAAGTTGCAAACAAGGTCGGCTATAAGGGGGAGCACTCTGAGCGACCGCTCGGGGCCTCCAATCAGCCTAATTATCCATATTTTTCAAATCTTATTTTTTTAATTTATCAAATAAATTAATTAATTTAATGTTAAAAATATTTTTTCTAAATAAATCAATCTAACAATGAATATAATGTGTTTGAAATATTAAATTAATTGTTCAAAGTAATGAGATGAACAAAAATTATCTACCCCTTTTCGTTGCTCATTTCTATGTTCAACAATAAAAAATTAAATTTTAAACTCTAACCCTAACTTTTAAACACTAAATCTTAAACTCTACACCCAATACCTTAAACCCTATCCTAAATCATAAACTTAAACTATAACCCTAAACTTTAAACCTATTTTTTTACTCTTGGGGCATAAATAGGGGCACCAAAAAGGGACAGGGGATCTCTATTTGTAATGAGATATGCTTTCGTTATATAAGGGCCCATTTTTAGTTTTTGCTCAGCGCCCTGAAAAACTCCGAGACGACCTTGATTGCAAACAGATTTATCTTGTGAGGTTTTCCTTGATTGCTAAATTTGTATTCTCCTGAGAAAGTGTCTCAAAGATTTGGGTATAAGCTTTGAGGGTTTGTAAAGGTTATCTCCTTGAGCCTTGAAAAAGGAAAGACAAATTAATGAATTTATAGAAAATTCTTAGTGGGGAAGCTAAGGTAGTGGAGGTAGACTTGGTTGAGAAGTCGAACAACTATAAATCATTATGCAAATTTTGTTTTCCTGTTGATTCCAACATTTTCACTCAAAGGTCAATTCACCTTTCTCGGTGAATTCGGTTAATCATTCGAGCCTAAGAAAAACAAATAGTAACATTTTTTAGATTACAGTAGCACTCTTTTGTCGATTGTTGCAAATCCAAATCAATCTTTCATGTCCAAGAAGGTTAGCCATTTCTTCATATTCGCATAAAAATTTTGGTCATTTCTTCATTTAAGTCATTTCTTCGTATAAACCATTTCTTCATATACACATATTTGATGGCTTATACAAATTTATTGTGCTTTAAACACAAATCATGTAACGCCTCGGGTTCAGGGTCTGAGAGTTCGGCCAGAGACCCGGGTAAAGTTTGTAAATTGAGTTTTGGGGTTCGGGTTGACTTTAAATGAGAATGGTTTCATAAAAGAGTTTTAAATTAAATTGGGTTTTAAAGGAATAAATACTAATATAATAACACAATAATGGGTTTTGTTAAAAAGAAGTTTTTAAGATAAAGGAGGAATAAAAAAATATATTTCAAAAAAAAAAGAGGATATCCACTTTCTTCTTCCCTTCCCTTTTTCCCTTTTCACGTTAAAAATTTCCTAAGTCTAGCCACCACTAATCTTCACCAATCTCCACCATTTTGAAGGATTCAAAGAGGTATATAACTTGGTTTTCACTCTCCTCTTCATTTCAATCTTGCTTGTAACATTTTCTTTCCAAAAGCTTGATGATTTCTCAAGTTCTATCATTTTGGGTAAAATGGGTTTTAGAGGGGTTTAAGCAAATTTTGTTAAAACAGTTATTTGGGTGAGTTTTAAACCATATTTTACGTATAAAATAATGTTAAGATGATGGGTTTATCAAGAAATCTTGAAATGGAATAAATGGGTAAAATTTGAGTTAGGGAAATATTGGTTTTTGGGTTGTTTATGGTTAGAAATGGTTCCTAAAGGGTTTGTGGATGTGTGTTGATGATTTTGAAGCATTCAGATATGTTTTGGATGATGATTTGATTTAGTAATAGCTGGGTTTTCATTTGAAGATGGGTTTTGTCTACTTCTGGGCTTAAATCAAAAAGTAAGTGTTGTGGGATATTTTCTATATTGATAATAGTGGGATTTGTAATTGGAAAGTGTGTTAATCTTCTCCTTTGGTCTGGCTTGAGTCAGCGGAATTGAGTTTGGGGATTTTGGGCGTGTTATCGGAAGTTACGGAAGCTTAAGAGGGAGTTCGACTAGTATGTCGTGTTACCGGTGAGTGGAAATGTTTTGAGAGTTTAGGTTGAGCTTGAAAGGCCAACTTAAGCTCGAGAGTAAGTATTAAATGATTACGTTTTACTTTTTCCGAATTTCTATGCTTCAACCTTGCTATGTATTATTATATGAGTAGATGATGTTTAAACCTATGATGTTCGTGACATGCTGTGGTTGATATGAGATGAGATGAATGTGTGTAGTTGGTTAACGGATGTAGTAATTTATGTTGAACATGATGTTGTGTATTGGCAAATTTGAGAGTCTTACCGGGTATAATTGGTCGACTATAGGGTTAGAGTGCACAAGTAAAATTCGCGCGTGACCCTAGTGATGTAAGATGCCATTAGGGAGGAGTATGGTGAAGTAAGATGCCACCGGAAAATGTATACATATATTGACTATGGTGATGTAAGATGCCATCGAATCCAATCCGTGTGTCCGAGTAAAGGTACCTTAGTTGCCAATATGCTTTAAAGTGTTGAAAATGTCGAGTTATCATGTTGATGATGATATGTGGAATATTTCTATGTGATGAGATTGTTGTGCATTGTAGTAGATTATGGTGTTATATGTCATGCTTGATGTAAGATGCCAAGCATGTGTTCATGTTGTTTATTCATACTTGATGTGAGATCCCAAGTCCATTGGTTTTGTTTTCAAAATATGATCAAAAGGTTTAAAAACTGCATTGTTGTTGTTGTGGTTTGAGCACCACTCACTAAGCTCTTATGCTTACGCGCTCATTTCCAACAATGTAGATCGTTAGCGATCCAGGAAGAAAAGGAAGGCGATGGAAAGGCTCCGGTAATCGTAGCTTAAGCTCAAGTATGGTTTTTAAGTTGTAATAATATATTAGCAATGGGAATACTTGCACCTGTGATTAGGGAGGTTGATGTGAACTCCCATGTGTTTGATCATGTTGCTACATGTCTTAAATGTTGAAACCATGCTATGTTGAGACTTGTTTTGGCTTTTGGTTAAATGCCTTGTGTTTTGGCTTGTTAGTGCTTTGAGTTAAAGTGTTCTTTTGGGCTTTTAAGTTTGAGATTCATGTTTGTGTGTATGTATGATCGGGACGTGTTTTTAGGGTGTTTTACCTCTAGAATGGTTGCCTTAAGTTGTATGGATGATTAGAAGTTAATTGGATGCTTGTTTAGTGAGTTGTGTTGTTTCCCTTTATGCTTAAAACTGCAGAAATTAGTCTTTCTGGGCAGGGCGTATCGGTACGCTCAAGGGTTGTATCAATACGGTCCCTTGTTTTAAGCCTATCGTATCGATATGTGGGGGCGAACCGATATCGGTTTGGATCTTTGGAAAACTAAGACTTTGGCGAGAAATTAGGGTATCGGTACGGGCCTTAGGCGTATCGGTACGGTCCTTGAAGTTGACTTTGGGAGTTTGACCATTAAGGGCATATCGATACCAGCCTTGAAGGGTATCGATATGGTCTCTTGAAGTTGACTTTGGGGAGTTTGACCGTTGAAGGTGTATCTATACAGGCATTAGGTGTATCGATACGGCCTGTAGAAAATTCACAAAAATTTTATTTCCAATTTCCGTCTTACATGGTTTATGTTCGTGTTTGCTTTTTTGCTGCATGTCACCTCACATAGGTTAAAGATGACATTTAGACAAGATTAATTTAAAAGGGAAAAATAGGTTTGCTAATCGAAGTGAAGCCTTAATGGGTTTTGCTTCGGTTTTCCCCATGTAACCCGTTCGATTCGGTATGGTGGCTAGGCTAGGTCGAGGAGGCTACATTTTATGGTATCAGAGCCTCAATTACGAGGTTCCCCAGGATGGTAAGTCAGGTTAGTTGATTCTTTGTTTGTTTGATTGTTTCGCACGGTGTTTGTGAGCATGACTTTACGTTTCTGCTGATGTTTGAAGGTTGGTTAAGCATTCCCTTTGCTAGGTATTATTATGGTAAAGTGGTTTTGATTAAAAGAGCTTGAACACACAGATCCATGCCTTTGCTGACCCAATGTTTTCTCGTGTTTTGTGGTTGTTGTTTTAGATTGTTTCATTATTATGGTGAGACCGAGAGGAAGGCCTAGAGCGGGTGACCAGGCACCCGGCGATGCGCCTCTTCCTCCTTCTGCTCCCGATGGTAATGAGGCGAATATCGAAGGTAATGCACCTCAGGCTGGTGCGAATGTTAGAGGTGATGGTAATGGGCCTCAGGATGGCTAGGGTCAGGCCGGTACGGGCATGGCTCAGATACTTCAGACTATAGCCGGATCTTTTCAGACGGCTATTGCTGGTCTTCATGCTGCAGCAGCACCTCAGGGTGCGGGGACAGGTTTTCCCCTTGAGCAACTTCGTAGCTTAGGCAGAGTCAAGTTTCGTGGTATGTCTCCTGAGGGTTTGGAGGCATGGCTTGAGAGTACTACACGTATCTTGGGTCAGATGGAGTGCTCGGAAACTCGTAAGTTGGGTTGTATTATTTCGTTCTTTAGGGAGATGCGTATGCTTGGTGGACCACAATTATCTCAAGTATGCCCGAGGCTGAGGTTACTTGGGAGTTCTTCTGTAGTGCGTTTCGCAAGAAGTACCTTAGTGCTCGCTATCAAGATGAGAAGAAGAGAGAATTCATGGCTTTAGTGCAAGGCAGTATGTCCGTATCCGAGTATGAGGTACAGTTTGTGCGCTTGAGTCTGTATGCTTCAGAGTTGGTTCCCACTGAGAGGGAAATGTGTGAACGGTTCCGTTACGGGTTGGTTACGAAGGTGAAGACCTACATGCTTGCTTCTGATTACACCGAGTGCGATGTCTTTGTCTCTAGGGCCAAGGACATTGAGCAAAGTCTAGGTTCGGTTACTCATTCAAGTGGATCCAGTTCAGGGAAAAGGTCTTCCGAGTGGGAGTGAGACCGTAACAAGAGGAACAAGGATAGAAGGCACCAACTAAATTTAGGCGTGGAGGTGGTAACTTGGGACAAGGCCATCAGGGTCGAGGTTTTGTTGCTCGCACACTCGAGTGTGCTAGAAGTGGGAGGAACCATTCTGGAAAGTGTTGGGGTACCTTTCGTGCTTGTTGGAACTATAGACCCCAGGCGCATTTGAGGTGTGAGTGTCCTCATTCGGCTGGGGATGGTCATGCACCAGCTAGAGCTGTTGGGCATCACAGAGGCCGTGGCCGCGATCGAGGTAACTTCCAGCCTTGGAATGATGGCCAGAGAAATGTGGCCCATGTTGTCACGATACAGACCGAGGGAGGTGGACCGGCTAGCGTATATGTACAGCGTGAGGCTGGGAATGACACGGATGTGATCGCAGGTAATTTTGTGTTACAGTCCTTATTTTTGCTTTCATTGATTGATTCTGGCTCGACACATTCGTATATTTTGGGTGAGCATGCAAGATCATTAGGTTTGCCTTTTGAGTTGTTAGATATAGGTATGTATGTTACAAGTTCTTTTGGTGAGACAGTTGTAGTTAGGAAAGTGTTCAAGAGATGTCCCTTGATGATTCAGGGTCACGTGTTTCCCGTTGACATGATGGAGTTGCCCTTTTATGGTTTCGATGTAATTTTAGGTATGGATTGGCTTGTGGAGCATAGAGCTAGGACAGATTTTGAGACTAAAAGATTTTCTTTGAGGCTTTTTGATGATTACGAGATAGTAGTAGTTGGCGAGAACGTTAAGTTCTTGTCTAATGTTGTTTCATCTTTAGAGGCTCAGAGGATGATGGATTTGGGTTGTTAATCTTACTTAGCCTATGTGATGAATCCGAATATGAGTGAAGTTAGACCGCAAGACATCAGAATAGTTTGTGATTTTCCGAATATTTTTCTAGAAGAATTGTCTGGTTTGCCTCCTGATAGAGATGTGGAGTTTGCTATTGAGACGTATTCAGATTATGCTCTTGTATCGATTGCTCCGTATAGAATGACACCTAAGGAGTTGAAGACACGACTTCAAGAACTTTCAGATAGAGGTTTTATTAGGCCTAGTATTTCACCTTGGGGTGCTCCAGTCTTGTTTGTGAAGAAGAAGGATGACAGTATAAGGATGTGCATAGATTATAGGCAGTTGAACAAGGTAACAGTGAAGAACAAGTATCATTTGCCACGGATTGATGATTTGCTCGATCAGTTGAGAGGTGCTTCGGTGTTTTCGAAGATTGATTTGAGATCAGGTTACTATCAGTTGAAGGTAAAGGATGTGGGTATACCGAAGATCGCTTTCCGTACACGATACGGGCACTACGAGTTCTTGGTAATGCCTTTTGGTTTGACTAATGCCCCAGCTGCATTTATGGACATGATTAACAGAGTGTTTCATGAGTTTTTGGACAGGTTTGCAGTAGTGTTCATAGGTGACATTCTAGTGTACTACAGGACCAAGGAAGAACATGATGAGCATTTGCGATTAGTACTTCAGACCTTGCTTGAGAATCAGTTGTATGCTAAGTTGAGTAAATGTGAGTTTTGGATTAGGGAAGTAGTCTTTTTAGGTCATGTGATCTCAGCCGATGGGATTAGTGTGGATCTCAAGAAGATAGAAGCAATAGTGAGTTCGAAACAACCGAAGTCAATGACCGAAATTCATAGTTTTCTAGGTTTGGGCGGGTATTATTGAAGGTTTGTTGAGGGATTCTCGAAGATTGTTGCACCTTTGACTAAATTGTTACAAAATAATGTTTCGCACGAGTGGACAGATGCAAGGCAATAAAAAGTTGAAGAAAGCATTGATAGAAGCTCCTATTTTGATTTAGCCTGAACCAGGGAAATATTCTGTACAAGTGGACAGATGTAAGATAATGAAAAGTTGAAGAAAGCATTGATAAAAGCTCCGATTTTAATTCATCCTGAACCAGGGAACGAATAATGTTCCCTACGAGTGGACAGATGCAAGACAATGAAAAGTTGTAGCTTATGCTTCGGACAGTTGAAGGTTCACGAGAAGAATTACCCCACCCATGACATAGAGTTAGCGGTTGTGGTCTTTGCCTTGAAGATTTGGAAACACCACCTTTATGGTGAGAAATGCACAGTCTACATCAACCACAAGAGTTTGAAATATTTGATGACTCAGAAAGAGTTGAATCTTAGACAACGTAGGTGGTTAGAGCTTCTTAAAGACTATGACCTCACAATAGAGTACCATCCGGGTAAAGCAAATGTAGTGGCTGATACTTTGATTAGGAAGGTAGCAGTTGAGTTGCGAGCTATGTTTGCGAGATTAAGTGTGTCACAATGGTGGTTTGATAGCCGAGCTACAGGTTAAACCATCGTTAGTTCAATTGATTCGAGAGAAACAGTTGCAAGACAGATCTTTGGTACCTCACGTGCAAGATATAGTCGAGGGTAAACCCACAGATTCTTGCTTTAGTGAGAATGGGATCTTATGTTTTAAGAATAGAGTAGTTGTTCTAAAAGATGCCGAGTTGAGGCGTACTATTTTGAATGAAGCTCATAACAGTTCTTTTTCTATGCATCCTGGTAGTATAAAGATGTATTGTGGGTTGAAAGATGAGTACTTCTGGATTGGGTTAAAGAAAAATGTAGCCGAGTATGTGAGTAGATGTATGGTTTGCCAGCGTGTTAAGGACGAGCATCAGTTTCCATTGGGTTTTTACAACCGTTGAAGATTTCGAAATGGAAGTGGGAACAGATTACTATGGATTTTGTTCAGGTTTTCCGTTGACTCCTTTGAAGAAGAATTCAGTATGGGTAATAGTTGACAGGTTCACTAAGTGTGCCCATTTCATACTTGTTCATACTACTTACACCTTAGACAGGCTGGCCGAGTTGTATATCAGTGAGATTGTGAGGTTGCATGGTGTATTGAAGTCTATTGTGTCAGACAGAGATCCGAGATTTACAGCCAGATTTTGGGAGCGTTTGCATCATGCCTTGGGGACTTGGTTGAACTTCAGTATTTCGTATCACCCACAATCAGATGGGCAATCAAAGAGAGTTATTTAAGTGTTGCATCATCGATTTTCAGGGTTCATGGGAGAAACATCTACCGCTAGTAGAGTTTGCGTACAATAACAGTTATCAGGCTAGTATTCAGATGGCACCATATGAAGCTCTGTATGGTAGGAAATGTAGAACATATGTTTGATGGGCCGAAGCCGGACAGAAGCTTGTACCTATGCCAGACTTGCTTAAAGGCACTACCGAGAAGGTAAAACTGATTTGTGATCGCTTGAAGGCAGCTTCAGACAGATATAAATCGTATGCAGATTTGAAGAGGAAAGAGGTTGAGTATGCTATCAGTGATAAAGTGTTCTTGAAGGTTTCCCTGTGGAAGAAGGTGATGAGGTTTGGTAAAAAGAGGAAGTTGAGTCCGCGATTCATTGGTCCTTACGAGGTAGTTGAGAGGATTGGTCATGTTGCATATAGGTTGAGATTGCCATCCGAGCTTGAGAAGATTCATGATGTGTTCCATGTTTCGATGCTCTGAAAGTATAGATCAGATTTGTCTCATGTGATGCCAGTGGAAGAGATTGAGTTGAATCTGGATTTTTAATATGATGAAGAACCAGTTGATATTCTTGCTACGGATAGTAAATTTTGCGTGGGAGGACCATTGAGTTAGTCAATGTTTTGTGGAGACATCGGGGTGTGGATGAAGCCACTTGGGAGAGAAAAACGGATATGGAAGAGCAATTTCCGTACCTCTTTCCATCAGGTAAATTTCGAGGATGAAATTCCTTAAGTGGCGGGGGAGTTGTAACACCTCGGGTTTAGGGTCTGGGAGTTCAGACCGAGACTTGAGCAAGGTTTGTAAATCGAGTTTTGGGGTTCGGGTTGACTTTAAATGAGAATGGTTTCATAAAGGAGTTTTAAATTAAATTTGATTTTAAATGAATAAATACTAATATAATAAGGCAATAATAGGTTTTGTTAAAAGGAGTTTTTAAGATAAAGGAGGAATAAAAAAATATATTTTAAAAAAAGAGAAGAAGATATCCACTTTCTTCTTCCCTTCCCTTTTCCTTTTTCATGTTAAAAATTTCTTAAGTAGACTATTTAAAAACAATATTAAACCTTTTAATCTTGATCTAATCATCAACACATACAAAAAATTGATTGTAAAGGATCAAGAACTTGAGAATTTCAGTAAAGAACCTTTGATTAGAGGAGAGAAAAGAAAAATCACCTCTAATTGTAGACTCCTTCCTTAATTGGCTTGATTTTGATGAAATCTCCAAGGTAGAAGTAGAAGATCAATTGTTGAAATGAAAAACAAGATTAAAAAGATGAATCCATAGGATTCTTAGAGAGGAAAGAGTAGTTTGGTTGCTGAAAATTTGAGAGAAAAAGTTTGGAGAAAAGTAGTTGTTGGGTTTTTCGGTGCTCGATTCCTTCAACCGTTCTTGCTCGCCAAGTGTGGAGAAGTTGGATAAATGGGTGTTTTTGCGGGAATAGAAAAATAGGCAATTGACACAAGGATTTATAGTGGTTCAACCTTCTAACCAAGGTCTACATCCACTACCTTAGCTTCCCACTAAGGATTTCCAAACAAATTCACTAAGAATTTCGTCCCCTTTTCTCGGCTTAGAAGGAAACCGTTACAACGATCAAGATTTCTACCCAAAGCTTGATCAAACACTCTCTTACACAAGAAAGACTTAGAAAACTAGAAATCCCTCTAGAAGGTATATGTTTGCACAATTAAAGCTCTCACCCAAAACCTAAACACTTGAGCAAATTTGACAATTAGGCTCGCAAGTGTTTTCTATACAATAAATTGAACAATAAAGCCCTAAGACAAATTCTTGATCATTATGTTGTTGAAAATTGAAGCATTAGCCTTCTCTTGATGCTAGAAGGTCCCTTTTATACTCCTAATTGAGTTTGTAGCCGTTGAGGACCGTTTGAATTGGATTAGAGCCATTTGAGCCTTTATTTCCCACAATAAATGCAGTTCTGCAGCTTGCCTTATCGATACCCTTCAAACCGTATCGATACGGTCCCGATAAGGAAGTAGTTGTTGTGCACTTCAGCTGATGCGTATCGATGCGCTTACCTAGCGTATCGGTACGATCCTGCAGTTTAAAAGACCGTTGGGAAATATGACCGTTGGGGTAGTAAGGCGTATTGGTACGCGATACAACCGTATCGGTACGCGACTAGCTGTTGGGTTGTTTCAAAATACACTGTATTGATACGGCTAAGCGTATCGGTACGGGTTTTGGCTACTGAAAAAATCATGTACTTGAAACCCTAAGGCGTATCGGTACGGTACCAGACCGTATCGGTATGGGCACTTCAAAAACTTGATTTTGACTACTTTGAATGTACTTTAAATCATTCCAAAGCCTTTTAAAACCCTTAAACATATTTTCAAGTTGTTTTTAACTAAAAACAAATTTTAAATTCTTTTCAATTTAGTTCAAAACATTTTTCAAATATTATATCAAAACACTTAGTTCTACAGTAGTTACGTAAGAAAATATTTTCACTAATTAAAACAAAGCTAATTAAAAACATTTTATTCCATTTAAAAATTATTTTAAAATAACCAAAATTAAGGAAAATCTGATAGAACAAAGTGGTTTAATAGCTCCTTAAAGATTCTAAGTTTTGACCCTTTTACGATTTAGTCACCAAAACAATTTTGAAACCTTTACATTTTGATCACCAAACCAAAATGTCATTGAATTCGAAATTATTTTATCAAAAGATACCTCAAATATGATCAATACATTAATTAAACATTTTAGGATATTTTGTCCACATTTTATTTAAGCCAAAAATCATTTATTTGAATTTATTTCCCGAAACTAATTCGAACCATCTAAACTGGTTCACCCGAACCGTCTAATCTATCTAGCTAACTCCTAGGCCCAAATTCGGGGCGTTACACCTCTTCAATGGGATGAAAACTTCGACGACATCACCGTAATGTGCAAAGGAAGCCCACAAACCTTGCCAGTGCATCCTTGAAGTGATGTTAGATACAAACAAAATGAAGATATTTCTATTTGAAGAACCGACTAGACATGTTTTTGCCTTACTCTCCATGTTTTTTACAAAGGTTACTTTAGCAAGATAAGTCTTCGTGTTCGTCTATTTATTTCTGAAGGAGTTCGCATTCGTTCATTTAGTGTTCGCGAAGATGTTCGTTGAAGAAGTGATGAAATAATGCCACTAGTCTTAAGCTCCTCAAGCTTTGGAGTTTGAACTTCAAAAGTCATTACGTGTTCAGTTTAGTCTCTAACTTCACTTCTATTTGAAATGTAAAAAATAAAATAAAAATAGGAAGCGAGTAAATGAGCTTATAAATGAACCAATAAACGAGCTTGCTTGCGAACATAAACGAACCGAACACACCATTATCCGTGTTCGTTCGTTTATTAAATGAGCATAAATTTTTTGTTCATGTTCGTTTATTTACCTTAATGAACGAAAATAAACAAACGGTTCACGAATAGTTCGTCGAACGATCAGATCATTTACACCCCTAATCCTAACTCACATAAGATCTAAAGGTTAAGTGTAAATTAGGCATTTAGCTTTCTTTATTAAATATCTTATTTAAACTTCAAAATATTTTATGGGTTCTTATATCTATTTATTTAAAATATGTCTACGTAAAAAAGTTAACATAATAAATTAATGCAATACTTTCTGCATACTCATTTAATTAAAGATGAACATGAACCTATGGCAGTGACATGGCGTTCACTTCAAGTTTATTATTAACAATAGTCAAAAGAAAAACATTTTTTTGGAAAAGAAAAACATTAAAAATTGATAATTAAATTTAAGTTTTAGATTATAGGAAATAATTACAACAGTGGTTGGGATTCAAATCTGACCCATATGATATGCAAGGTGAAATTAAAATTTTATTTTAGAGAATCGAAAGAAATTATAAAATTTTGAAACTTTTAACTTCATAAGTGTTTTAGTTTAAAATAATAGAAATTTGAATAAGGAATAGATAAAATCTAGAATTTTTTGGGACTGGAATGTAATTCTACAATGATTTTAATTGTACCATTAAGGAGGCCATGGTTATTGAACAAAAATTTCCAGCACTTTTTGTGTCTATATGTGTGTCTCAGTACTAAAAAAACTAAATCATAAGCTCTAAGCTCTAAATCTTAAATTATAGTCCTAAAAACTAAACTCAAAATTCTAACCGTAAATTTTAATACTAAACCTTAAACATAATTTTTAGTATTAAAGTATACATAAAAACAACAAAAAAAGCGACATTAGATTTATGTTCATGGCCACTCCAGCCTTCTTGTTTTCTCCTCTAATTATATAAAAATAATATGAATTAACATGTAAAAATTTATATATAAAATAATAATCATAATCATATCAGAAAAAGTAACACAAATATGCATTAAAACATGAACACGATACGGATAATTAAAAAGTAAAAATGTAATATATATATATATATATATATATATATATATATATATAGTGCTTTGAACACAAATCATATAAACACTTATTTATTTTCTTTAAAAAATGCGTAAAAAATTAAAAGGAAAAAAATAGCAACTAAAGATGAAAAAAGAGAAAGGGGGATTGAAGAACTTTTAATAAATAGCACAAACATAGTTGTAAAAATTAAAAGGGGCTATGGACAACAAAATTAATTATCAAATGGCAATTACCCACGCCTATTGACCTATTTGATGGCTTATTGAATTCTTCTCTAATCCTTACAAATTTGTAGGTTCCATTGGGTATAAATAGGCATGAACATAAGCCCAAGCATCTACCATAAGTTGCAATGGCTTCTAATCTTTTTCATCAGCTTCCTAGAGCATTCTTTCTATTCCTTGTGCTGCAACCTTTTGCAGTTAAGTCTTTACAACTCGAATTCCTTGGGAATCTAGAGGGAGTCCAAAAGGGGGAAATTGCCAATGGGATTAATCAAGTGAAGCAATACCTCAAGATGTATGGCTACTATTATCCCCATGAGTACGACACCATGCGTGCAATACTTGATGATCATTTTGATGAGAAATTAGAGAATGCATTGAAAGCATACCAACAATATTATTCTCTCAATGTCACGGGCACGATCGACTCCGATACGATGAAATCTATGGCGACCCCGAGATGTGGTGTCCCTGATATAATCCCTAATCCGACTTCTAAAACAACTCAGGTATCTAACTACACTTTCACAGGGGGGAAGTGGAAGAAGTATGACCTTACCTATATTATTCAAAATGCTACAAAAGGTTTTACTGTACAGGAGATGAGTCCCGTGATTGCTGATGCATTCCAAAAATGGGCAGATGTATCTCCCTTCAAATTCACCCAAGCACAGAGTGGCAAAGCCAATATCAACCTCGGGTTTTTCCCAAAAAATCATGGGGATGCGCCTTTCAAAGATATTACATTGGCTCATGCTTTTCCTCCGGAAGATGGAAGGCTTCACTTTAATGAGAAATGGAATTGGGCCTTGAATAAACCTGCTCCTGACCAAATTCACCTTGAATCGGTAACTGTGCATGAATTAGGGCATATCATCGGCCTTGGCCATAGTAAAGTAAACGATGCCGTAATGTTTTCACAGTATTCTCCTGGAACCATCAAGACTGGCCTGGACCAAGATGACATTGATGGTTTAAAGGATCTGTACGGCTACTAGAAGACCTGAATTCTATGATAATAATAACTATATTGGAGATGAAATAAATCAGAATGGTTGAAAGACTAGAGTATGAGTGAGCAAATATGGAAGCTTTACTTTCTATGTATGGTATCTGTCAAATAATTCAAGTGGTTATGCGATGCATTTGAAACAAATACTTGCGGAACTCCATTGCATTCACTTGTGTATTTCTGATAACCAACCAAAGAGAAAGCCACCTAACGTTTGATCTTCTGGTCATTTTAGCCCTTATTTTTTTGTGCAAACAGCCACCCAACGTTTCATTTTCGTTCAAATTTCACTCTCATTGGATGGAAACCGTTAGTCAACTAACGTTCAACGCCTGGGGCTGACGTGGCATGTCTGCATGACATTGGGGAGATGACATGGCGATACCACGTGGCACTTTGCTGACGTGGCATCACATTTTTTAAATTAAATTAAAAATAATTACTTTTTATATATTTTTTAAAATATTATTTATTAAAAAATAGCCCTAATTTTTTTCAATTTCACAAAACAACCCAAAATTTCAAAATTCCTAACTCTTCCAAACTCAAATTATGATTTGAGCCCATTCTACCGTCGACTGCCACGTCGCCACCCACCACATCAGTCGTCGGACCATCACGATCTTTTACCCTACTATCTCGACGCCGTGCGAAACGCTAGACGAAGGCAAAATCGTCGAGTAGTTTATTTCAATGATTCGCGATGAACAACGGTAGAACAGGCGACGAACGGCGTGTGGGTCGTTCGGCGAGAAGAGGATGCTTCATTCCATCGCCGGCAACGCAGCCAACGCCGGCGAGAGTGGTTGAATTTGGAGGTTTAAGGATTTGGGGACTATTTTAAAAATATTTGAAAATTTCATAATATTTTATTTTTCGAAAAAGAATATATAAAATAATTATTTTAAAAATATATTTTTTAATATTTTTAACCAATTGGATGATGCCACATCAGCAAAGTGCCACGTGGCATCATCTATTAGTTAAAATATTTAAATTTTTTAAGAAAATAAATAAATAATTATTTAATTTTTAAAATACCGCGTCAGCAAAGTGTCACGTGACATCACCACATCATCTCTCCGGTAAAATTAGGGGAATAAGGTGGTTTTAGTTTTTATGTAGGGGTATAGGGTGGTTTAAGAAAAATTTTGAGAAATGGGCCAAAAGGAACAGTTAATGAAAGGACTTCGCCACCTGCTCCTGGCGCTTTCCGACAATGCCACCTCCACATGGCGAGGTGGTGTGAAATCAACCTGAATGAGCTAGGCTTGGCTTGGCATCCCTGGTGCGCTGCATGCATGGCTTACTGAGCGGGTAGCTTTGGGAGGTCAAAGCTCTCCACCTCTATATGGCAAGGTATTGTGTATGTATGCCAAAACCAACTTTCACGTGAAAGATGGTATCTCAATTTTTTTAATATTTGTATAGGTTATATATATATATATACATATGATTGTATAGAGAAGAAATTGGTACGAGTGTGTGAGAAGAAATTTTTTTAAAAGAGTTAGAATTGCAGTGTATTTGAAAGAGGTTGAGACATTAATTTGAGTGGTAGTTTTTGAAGATATATTTGAAGACGGTGAAGATTTTTGAAGTTTATTTTTTTGTAGTTCTTCTTAGTTTCTTAGCAGTAAGTAAATGATTAACTTTTTAATTAATCTTGTGTTTTTTAAATTATAGAGGGTTTGTACTTTTTGTGTGATTGAAGATATATTCATTCGAATGATAATTACTTTTTTAAAATTATACAACACATTTATACGGTTTCTCGTCGAATCCGGTAAGTTTTATATTTTTAGAATTCTAATCCGTTTGTCGTTTATTATTTTTAAAATTTTAATAAGAAAACCAGATTTTAATCTTTGGTTATGTTTTTTTTAATATTTATAAAGAATGAGTTCATCAATATATTATGACACCGAACTTACAGTTGGTCGTTAGGGTGAATCGCTTGAAGATTTCAGTGAGGATGAAGAAAACATTGTGCCTATTACGAAAGATGATGATGTGCACTTACTTGATGCTGATGATGTTGAGGTTGTTATGAAAGATGCGTTTCAAGGTAATAGTATCGATGTTGAAGATGATGTTTGAGACACGGCTGTTGCTAAACATGAGTTGAAAAATATGCAGCCAGTTTGGGGTTATGTAGCCCCAGCAACCGGAACTCATTTATCCAACTTATGAACCTTCAGCAGCCCGCATGTAAAAAGTGAACTATACTACAATGCAAGATCCGCAATATCAAGTTCGCGTATTTGATTCTTTCATCAAGCTAGCAATTCAAGAGCAATATATCAAATATCATACGTCATTTTCTGTTGTTGAGTCCAATAAAATTACCTATTAGCTTTCATTAGAAGAAGGGATATCCTTAGTAGGTAAGATTTTATACAGGAAGAAGACTCAAATGTAAGAGATGTCACGGTTCATTGAGCAACACACCTGTACTAATATGGCTTTATCACATAACCACATTAATTTAAACTCTAATCTTACATCATGACATTAGTTAAACAGTAATAATAATAAATTAGATCAGGAGGAAATAGTTGATCATGATTGTCTTGAGCTTTTTCAATTAAATTCATGCTGTTTCCTAATGCTCAAAACTGGACGTATTTACATCTAAAGATAAAGGTTTAGATAAAACATCTACAAATTTTGAAATGATGATTCTAAGTTTTGGCAGAACCCTAAGGCCAACCGTTTCATCCTTGTTAATCTACGCATTAGTTTAATCGGTGCTTGGTGATGGAATCTTTGTTTCTCCAGAGTCTATTTCCATACCGGTGACAATCTTAGGCTGCTCAGAAGCTTTAGCATCATCTTCCAATTCAGGTGAAGGATCTTTTTTTTCTTTGGGGTCTATTTCCATATCAAACACGTCAGCAGTTTCGATCTTAGACAGCTGAGAAGCCTCAGCAAGATCTTCAGATCGGAACTCAGTTCTGACTTCATTTTGTTTAAGCTCTGTATTGGTGGATTCTTTAGAAATGACTTGGAATGAGGATGGTTCTCCTTTGGGATTCGATTCTACATTGCAGGCCCCAACATCAACCTCAGATCCCTGTGTAAGCTCTGGTTTATTATCACCAGGATGGTTAGATTCATCAGAGATGGTTTGTGCTGAGGATGATCCTTCTGTGGGGTCTAATTTCTCATTGCAGGCCTCAACATCAGCCTCAGACCTCTGAACAAGCGCTTTATTATCAGTACCGCCAGATTCCGGTGAAGATGCCTGAGCATCAGAGGAGTTTGGTTCAATAGTAGAAGCCTCAGCATGGTCAGCCTGTGTCTTTTCTGGTACTAGGAGCTCATGAGACTGACCATTAAGATCATGTTCTTCCATGGGGGAGTCCCCAGCCATAACCTCCGAAGAAGTTGCATGCATTTCTGAGGGCTTCACCTCACCATGGTTCCCAGGTGCAAAATCCTTCAGAGAAGATGCTGGTTGCACAGTGGGGTCTACTTCCTCATTGATAACATTAACAGAATTATCTACCCTTTCGACAGCTAATGGCTGTTGCAACTCGCCATCTTTAGGCATGAGTTCTACATTAGTAGAATCAGAAGCGAACAAGTAGACAGGTTCTGATTCCGAGTTCCTCATGGCTTCACTCCCACTAGATGGTTCTATTTCCTTCCCCAGTTCATTCTCAGTAACGGCAGGAAGTTCTACCATGCCTGAACAAACGGGACTTCGTGAAATATTTGAAGTCACAAGAGGAGCATCATCAACATCAGGTTTTGTGGACATTGCAGCACTTTGAAAGTTCCCAACATCAGGGACAGAGGCTTCTGGATGTGATTTCAAAGAAGGCTCTGCTTCAGGTTCAGAATTATTCTCAACCATAGCAGGTGCCTCCACTGTGCCTGTATTATCCGGAGAAGGCTCTAATTTGCATTCAGAATTGTTCTCAACCATAGCAGTTATATCCACAGTACCTGACTTGTCTGGACACACAGTAATAGGTAAAGACTCTTCTGGGTGGTCAACACTTCCAACGTTGAAAGAAGATTCCAACGACTTTCTAGCAGAAGGGTCTGCGTTGTCTTCAGATGGAATTGCGATCGGATCAGGAAGACATCTAGGGACAGAATGGTCAGAACTCAAGGGAACTACTGCAGTCACTCCAGAATAATCACAAGCAACATCATCCCCTGAAGAACTTATATCGAGCGCAGTTGAATTTGAAGATTCCAAGGGAACTTTTTCTCTGTCTTCAGAACCAGCCACTTTAGGCTCCATCATAACAGTAGTAGGCGGGACCAAAACAGAAACATTACAAGCATCAGCGGCTTTTGTAGAGTCAATGGTAGATTCACTATCTTTACTGTCACAATGAGTCAAATCTGGAGAATTTTCTAAAGAGATCTCTGTTTTGTTTTTGTTTTCATTTTCATTCAACTGGTGATCTACCTGACAAGGAGATTGCACAGATAATTCTAGTTGATTGCTGCTAGAGGACACAACGGCAAGATCATTTTCTCCATTAGGACTTTTTGTTCCCTTGGTATCAGAATCTTCTTTCTCATTAGCACTATGATGATCTTTACAATCAACCTCCATGGCACTCTCAGTTTTTGATCTTTCAGAGGAAAGCTGTTTGGAGTCTGAAATGTTCTCAGGCCCAGTAGCATCCTGGCACTGAGTTACTGGACAAACACTTTCTATTGTAGAGGTGATAACCACAATAGGAGGTTTCTCCTCGGATGCTTTTACATCAGCAGCATCTGTCCTGAAGTGTTCAACATTCTTGTCCCCTAAAATATCCGAATCAGGAGCTGTTATTTCCAAAGGTAGAATGGCTGGCTCAGTTAATTGTGTTTCTGAGGGTTCAACTTCTGGATTACAAACTTCAACACTATCACCCTTCATATTTTCAACTCTGACAGACAGCTGCTTCGCATCATCAACCTCCTTTGGAGCAGGATCCCTGAAGACTGATTCAGCAGTAAAGTCTTTCAAAGAAGAAAATTCTGTCTCACAAGGGTCTACTTCCATATTGTGAATCTCAATACCATCACCTTCATCCTTATCTCTAACCACCAGGGATTGTTGCACGGCTCCAACATCACCTGGAACAAGCTCTGTATCCATAGATTCAGTATCCCCCTTAGCTTCATTGCCACCAGATTGACCCTCCACATCTCGGTTGTCAACAGGTGAATCATCTGGTTCAGGTATAGTATCCCCCTTAGCTTCGTTGCAACCAGATTGACCCTCCACATCTCGGTTGTCAACAGGAGAATCATCCAAAGTAGCAGCCTCATGGGTTGGAGCTATATCTTTAACAGCAGAACTAACTCCATGATTGATTGAGTTTTCTAAAGTTTCTGGACCTTCAACAACAATGGATTCCACCATACCAGGACTTTCTTTTTTGGCTTCAGAAACATTAATAGTAGGCACCACAACACCTGAAAGAGACGGATCCATTGTGGAATCATCACCGTCAGCTTTGGTAGATTCTTTAAAAGAAGGCTCTCTGTTAGTTTTATCACTCTCAGCAGCTTGAAACAGGCCCAATGGACTGGGTGAGCCCAGTTGAACCCTAGAACCAGTTTGACCACCACCGGGAGTTCCTTCAGCCGCATCTTTCATGTCACCAGGACGGAGAGGAGGCATACTATCAACCACTGCATCTGTAATTGAATTGTCGTTTGGGATCAGTGCTGGATTTGCATTGTTATCTGGGTCACTATGGGTCTTGCATTCAGGCTTCAACGAATCAGCTCTCTCAAGAACAGGGACCTTAATCGCAAGAGATGCATTGTCCTCCAGTTCCTTTGTATCAGCTTCATTTTCGGTCTGCGTTTTACCTTTTTCGTTTGGAACATCACTAGCTAGAGCAGTTTTTACAAGAGCTGATGTGCTGACATCAGACTTACCATCTAAACTTTGGTTCTTGACTACCTCCTCAAGTGTCTTGCTTGATAATGAAGCAGTGGTTGTATTTTTTCCTTCGCTCCCAGCAGGTTCGCCAATTTTATTCTTTGATGAGCAGGTTTCAGAGAAAATCTCCTTCATCACTCGGGCAACATCATTCACATCAGCAGTCGCAATTCGACTAAATGCTGGGACTGCACCAGTCGCTTTTCTCTTTGAATCATGACCAACTGAAGCACTTGGAGAATGAACTTCAGATGCATGTATCTGGGTGAAATTGACCAGCTCAAGAGGGCCAGAATCTAGATTGCTCTTCCCTGCAGTAGCTTTATTGACCATTAAATCCTTTGATGTATTCTGGGGCTGAGAATTTACTTTCAAGACCTGGCCAGATGAAGCATCAGGAGTTGCAGGCTTCCTTCCTCTACGCCTAGGTGCTTCGGCCCTGTTTGTGGTCTTACGACCTGACCTACTTTGAACAGATTCAGCGGGAAACGCAGGGACCGATTGATGTTCAGAAGCAGCTGGTCCAAAAGTTGGATATGGCTCAGAGCTGGGAGCAATCCTTTCACCAGGACTAGGGATGGTTTTGTTAGCATATGCTAAAGGAATTGATGTAGGCAAGGAATCTGTTGTTGTAATAGAAACTGAAGGTGCAGTTTTCCCAATTGAAATAGTTGGGTGCACTTCAATTTCTGAAACTTGATTCTTTACCACTTCAACTGAGGTCCCAGGAACAACAGGCACAGTACCATCTTGGTTACCACATACCTCACTAGACTTGTCTTTCTGAGAGCTGCATTCAGATGAAACCACTGAAATCATAGAAGCCTTCTCATTCAGATCAGCTTGTTGAAGTTTTCCCACAGCAGGTCCTGCAAAAGTCACTCATATTTAGTTTACCATATAATATCCAACAAACTAATTGTTAAAGGACACATTGGTTTCATCCATACTAAAATTTGCAACGTTCATACCAAGGATTACGGCAGCACTATTGTGCACATCCTGTGAGCTTTCTGGTTGCTTGCTTTGAGGTAAATTATCATGTATAGTAGCATGTTTGTCCTGACCAGTTACGATAGCAGGTGCATTAGTCCCCTTTCCATGCTCTTGAATAACCTTTGCTGGATCACAATCATCATTTTTTTTATCGTCTTCCGTCACAATGACTTTACTAGGTGATGCCTCTGTAGATTTAGCCTGTGCTTGCAGATTCAATTTTGAATCCTGACCAACTGAAACATCCAGAGGAGCAGCTGATATTTGTGCCTGTTTCTTTCCCCTACGCCGAGGTGTTCCTACCCCACTCTGAGCCTTGCGACCTTGGCCTTTAACTTGGACAGGTACAGTAGTACAAGGAAGAGTTGATTGAGTAATTGGAGCAGCCAAGGAAGAATGAAGTGTCTGAGAGCTCAAACTAAACCCTGCATCAGATGGATGATTGGTTCCAGCAGTACAAAGCGGACCAGCAGATATAGGTACAGGATTGGTCCCAATGCCCATGGGAGCAGTTGAAACACCAGGAACAGTTCCACTTACAGCAACAGCTTGACCATCTGGTGGATTAACTGAAATAATCTGAGATTGCTCATTTGTTTCTGGAGCAGGACCAGCTAAACCTTCAACAGCAGGGCTGAATGCTGGCTCTTGTTTCTTTCCCCTTCGACGAGGTGCCTGTCCTCCATTTTGAGCCCTTCGACCTTGCCCTTTTGATTCTACTGGTGGAGAGAATCCAGGTGGGGTAGATTCATCAGGAATGGCAGAAACAGAGAGCGTACTCGGTGGCAACTTCAGAGAAACTCCTGTACTATTGTGAGGATCAGGAGCAGGAAATGCTGATGAGCTAGTATCTGTTGATTTCTGTAACCCAACATCCAATTTACTGGTTCCACAAGGTGCTGGAAACAATGGTGTAGTGGGAGATTTCTCTGCAGTTGCTCTTCTTGGCCTACCACGGCCCCGTTTAGATGGTGGTGTTGCATCTTTGTTCTGCTGCTGTGGCTGATGTGCAAGCTCCACCGGACCTGGTTGCAGTAGTGGAGAAAGTGGAGAGGGAGCGGGAGCTGGGGCATTAGGTTCTATGCAATTAACAGTCCCCATCAGAGCATTTTTTGGCAGTTTCCTTTCAACAGCTTCTTCCTTCAATTCTGCGGATCCAGGTGAGTCAGCTTGACACATTTTTTCAAACTCCTCTTCCGTCCATTGCTCTTCATATGAGCGCACCTAACATAGAAAATTCGTACTGGAATAAAGGCAGGCAGCTGCAACACCAAGCAAAGCTATAAAAGAAGAGTAAAAAAGAGGTAAAGATAACAAACCTCTCTTGCTCGTTTTCCCCTGCCATAGTGTCGAGTATCAAGAGCACCAACTGACTCACCCTTCCGTTTAACCCCAACATTAGGCTGCACCCCAGCCTTGGGTACATCATACAATTTCATTGCTTTGTAAAAAGCTTTCAAATCATCATCTGTAACAAGGCGAGATGGTAAAGGGGGTAACGGCTTGGAGCCGTCCATCCCTGATCCAAATACCAACTTTTTCCACTTTGCCTGCATGTTTGAATATACAGAAAAATGGCATCAAAGCAGAACTATATCAAGACGAGCATGTTTATGCTGCACATGAGACAAAACAGCCAGTCTAAGAGACTTGGATGCATACCGTCTCTTCTTCCCGCCTTTGTTTATCAATTGATTCAAATACATCAATCTCAGACTCACTGTATCACAGAGACGATATCAATTACAAAATCATGCCAGTAACTAAAGGCTCAGAAATAATAATAGAAAGTAATTTTCATGTTGAATTAGGGCACAGAAATAATAAAATTGGATCAGTACAAAAACTAAAAAATAGAAAGAAAAACACCGTAATTTCCAGATATAGCCTAGAGCAGGGGAAGTAAAATAAATAATGTAATCAATACCTGCGGGCCAACAGGTCATTTAGAGCATCATCATCTAACACTGGGGCAGCTTCCTCTTTCTTACACTCCCGCAGGAGGGACTCTAAGTATTCCCTACGGTCTTCAGCACTGTCAATAAAAACACACAAAATTCCTTAAGAGCATGAGTCATGACCATCTTGAATCTGTTTGTGCTCTATGCAGTAAACTATAGCTCAACAAACAACCCCGAGTTACCTTGTATTATTGTCAAAGAAACCGGCAGTGATACTCTGATTAGCAACTCCCAATTTGTGTTCAGCAGCAGCTCTAACTTGTTCTTCAACTGTTTGAACCTTATCAAAGTAAAATAATTGAATTTGATTAAAAAGTCAGCACCACCACCAATGAAATAGGCAAAGACAAATCTGACTGTCATCACAGAATATGTTCAAAGGAAAAATATAAAATAGACTAAAAACTAGATGGCATGAAAAACTCGTATAATAATTTTAGAAAACAAAAAGGTACTTGACCCCAAACATTAATTAAGTGAAGAGGAACATACTGTTTCAAATCGTAAAACAAGTACATCCTTCTTCTGGCCAATCCTATGAGCTCTTGCTTGTGCTTGCAAGTCAACCTGAACCAACCAAAAATTATAAATAAAAAAAAATAAAACCAATATCAGAAGAAATCTAATCAAGTAAATGTAACTTTCCATACAACCTGAGGGTTCCAGTCGGTGTCGAATATTATCACAGTATCAGCAGCTTGAAGATTTACTCCAACACCACCAGCCCGGATACTGACAAAACGATCAAATGAACAAGACCATACTAGGTAGTAAATCAACACACAACCAAACATAAATGTTTGGGTAAGGGAGTCCCAGTTTCATATAAACCCTCTACCAGTAGATTTAAGTTTTTTTCAGCCCCAAAAATTAAGAAAATCTTTGCTCAAAGTGAAATCTCCAACAGAGGGGTTGGCCGGAATAACTTCTAAAAAAGAATGTTGAACAGTTACCTTCCAAGTCCAAAAAGATGCCTAGTACATATTTGCCATCAAAAAATTAAAGCCATGAATCCCTTTACTGTCTTAAACCCAACCGTATATTACCCCCAGCACATAACTAGAACAAAAGATATTACATAGCATTCCAGAGTTCCCTCGTCCCAATCCCTAAAGATGTCATTTAAAAAGTAGTACAGCTCAGAAACACTACAAGCATAGATGAGCGCTCTTTCTTTCTTTTTTCCACCCTCTGTGGGGGTTGGGCATACTTTATTATATAATTTTGTAAGCCGGGTCTTAAGAGACAGAGTTACCTGAGCAAAAATATGAAAAAGTTAGAACCTTGTTGATTAAACTTTTCAATAAGCGCACCACGATCATTGCCAGATGTATGCCCATCTAACCGAAGGTAGCGGTACTGTTTAAAGGTGAGATAGTCTTCCATAACATCTAGTAGCCTAGTCATGGTAGAAAAGAAAAGAACCTACAAATTTCAAATTAAAGGAGTGAATCCTAAATGTATTATCATGTTAGCAAAACTAATATATTTACAAACATACACTAAAGGAGGAGGTTCATGGAAAATCAAAGACAGTCATGCTAAAGCTGCTTCTTATGCATTTCAGTATTTCACCGAGATTAAAAAGAACAAAGACAACTTGATCTAGAAATGTCAAATACAATCAATAGCACCACGATCTTGAACTAAGAACAAAACAAACAGAAACTGAAAGCACAAAAAAAACACCACAAGATTTCCAGTATATACAAAGTACAAACGATATTAATCAACATAAAATATGAAGGAAAAAAGGCCAATTCAGCATCAGGAATTTTCATACAAACAGACTACTATATTACAAAATGCAACAAAAGAAAGCTTCTATAAATTATAGATCTTAGCAATAACGGCATAAGAAGATTTGCTTACCCGATGATCAGTTGCCTTCAACTTGGGGAGTATTCGATCTAACATCTCAAGCTTGCCACAAAGCCTAATAATTGGTGGCAAATAATGCTGCGGTATTAAAGTGTCAACCTACAAAAATTTCCAAAAGTTAGGTTTGCATCTATAGAGCTTTTATACCATCCATGATGCAGCTACTGATATCCCTAGTTTATTACACGAGAGTAACAAAGTGAACTATGTTATCCCTAGTTTTCAAACTTATAAAGTTATCAAAGACAAAAGGTTAAATAAATAACCACTGATTTGAACAGACCATCCAATGCTTTCTCATATTTTATCTTCCAGAGTTCAATATCAAAAGCAAACTAAGCATTAGTAAAAAGGAAAAGGACGTGCCTCCTCCACATGAAGCTGGCTGAGATATGGATGATTGCATATATTACGAAGCTCCATAACAGAGTTATGCACCGATCGAGCCTGCAAAAGAAGATTGCAATTAACAATAGTAGATGTCTAAAATTGTTAGGTGGTTAGAATTTAACTTTGCACGGGAATAAATGACAATCACACGTCCTAAAAAACCTTTGAATTTCCAATTGCACCAAGATTTTCTTCAACCCTCTTCATCAAAAGCTTTTGATAAGCAGAAGCTTCACATCTTACAAGCCTCTCAATCTTCTCAGGAAGTTCATTTTCAACCTACCAAAAAAAAATTACGATGCAAATCAATTATCATACCAGAATTTCAGAGGATCTTAATATCATCCAAAATAATGAATTCAATAAATCGCGCCACTTAAATATCAATAGAAAGGATGACCTCTGACATAACATCCCTGTAAATACAAACCTTATGCTTCAGCCTTCGAAGTACAAAAGGTCGAAGAACTTGGTGGAGACGGTTAATGATCAACAAATTTTCCTCCTCTGATAGTAGAGCCTAGTCAAAAATAACCAGCATAAGCACATAATTTTGATTATGGTGGAGTAAAGAATTTTCATGGCTAGATTGCAGAAATTAACTACTTACTTCCTCAGCAGAATTATCCCCATTACTCTCAAATGGTTTGTTGAACCACTGAGAAAAATCCTCTGATGAATTAAATATATTAGGCAATAAGAAATTGAGCAATGCCCACAACTCCTCAAGATTGTTCTACACAAAAAGATCGGTTAAAACTTAGTCATTAATTCAAATAAGCACCAAAAACTAACAAAAAGGAAGCAGGAAATACAGCGGAGGTACCTACAAGGATGTGACTGCAAGCATCCAATACAAATGTAAAATGAAAAAATATATATTAAAGAACGTTCAGGGAAAATTATCTGTAACCTGTAGTGGTGTTCCAGTCAACAGCAATCTATGAGAGCTTTGATAGTGCTTTAAGTCTGCATTCAACTTGCAAGAGGCATTCTTTATTCGATGACCTTCATCAATTATAATATAGTGCCAATGAATTTTGCTCAACTTTGGTCTATCATGCTTGTTCATTAGATACTCATATGTTGTCAAGAGAATGTTAAATTTCTGATGTACAATCCTCTCCCTGCACCAAAAATGGATAATGAGGCTTATACATTCTAAAGTAACAGAATTTATTGGATGAGAAGGTTTTCATTCATGTTGGCATGTCATTACTTGAATAATCTACGCCTCTCTTCTGGAGGTCCAGCATAAACAATTCTGCGTATCTCTGGAGCCCAGAAATTGATTTCCGACTCCCATCCAGGCAGAACTGAAGACGGTACAACCACTAAAAATGGGCCTCTATCATTTTTGGTTTCCATTAGATAACAGATAAGAGAAATAACCTACAAAAACACAAAATTTACAAATGAAAAAAAAAATCGACAACAAATTGTACAATACACTGCAATCAAGAGAAGATTCAGAACCACTGATACCTGAACAGTTTTGCCAAGGCCCATTTCATCAGCAAGAATGCCATTCAGATGATTGTTGTAGAGTGAAACCAGCCACCTAAGGCCATTCATCTGATACCTGAACATCAAAGGTATAATTTTAAGAAATTTCAAGCAAGATAATAGACACAGCACTCCCTATGCCAGCCATTCCAAAATATATATTGTTGTTGGTGAAGTGCATATTTTACTTACTCTCTTAATTTTCCACCCTTAAGAAATGTTGGTTGCTCACTGATGTTTTCTTTTATGCTGCAAAAACATTTCTAATTGTGAACCTTCCAGCAGTTAAAAATAATTTGATATTATTTAATAGAAGACTTTTCAACTAAATGACCTCAAAAGACCTCCAAAGTTACATTCATTAGGAAACTGAAGCGGGAAAAAAGAAAGAAACAAATGATGTACCTATGAGCCATCAGGTAGTACTTTTCATTGCTTTCCATGTAATGCTGAAGAGCAGATTAACGGTAAGAGAAATTCAACATAAGGAGGTGAGCAAAAACTTGGGGAAAGAGAGGAAGCAACACAGAAGATGCACAAGAAAAAAACTTGCCTTTGCATCATCTTCATTCTCGATGGCAGTGTCATTCTCAACAACACTGAAAGTTCGCACCTCATCCATATTATTCTCAAAACGGCTTGCAATAACCTTTGCATCCTGTAACTTGGAACCAAGTTTCTGAAGATATTTCTCAGTTTCTTTTAATAGTTGCTTAACACGATCCGATTTAGCATCCTGTAAAACATCACATATGATACTCGGTAAGAATAAGTAAGACGAAACACGTTGGACTACCAAAGGCTAGTAAGCTTAAACTAACCTGAACCATTCGCAAATAACCCTCTACATCATTGATTTTGAGTAAGTTAATCTTCTCGCGCTGAATTCTGTCTATCTTCTCACGATGTGTACGTTCCTTTCTCTTATGGAATTCCCTCACATATCTATTGAAACCTTTCCAACGTTCTCTCCTAACTTTGAACACATCATCCAGCTTCTCCCTGTGACCAAGCAAGTTAGAAAGGATGTGGTTTTATTTAAAGGAACCAGATAAGGGAGAGGCATTTAATTGTAACAGAGAGCGAAAGGGTAGATACTTGTGAACTTCTATTTCACTGAAAAACTCCTTCTGCCTCTCACGTATTCTCTTTTGTCGCTCTTCTTTCATTTTCTGCTCATATTTTTCAAGTTGTTTTATCCTTCTACCATGTCTGTATTTCTTGTATGATTTCAGGCGTTCCATATCATTTGCAATCGGTTTAAAGAAGTCATTCAGAAAATCACTGCCAAATTTAAGAAGAAAATGTCAAATGAAAAATCATAGTAAAATTACAGAAATTGCCAAACCAACTCCTCTATGACCTTGACACAATAACATAAGAAATATAATAAAATTTAAGGGAAAACCTATATAGGACTTACCTCCGTAGGCGACGTTGAAGATCTAATAATTGAAGTTTCTTCAATTCTATAACACTTTTGGTTTTTGCAGATATATCTTCAGATGAGCTCACATTTCCCTACATGTGAATGCATTAGTTGCAAAACAATTTGTCCATGCAATGCTAGAATCATAGTGAAACAGTGCATTTCTTTGAACTCCCTATTTATGATAGAAGATACACAAAAGACATTGAAAAAAAGAAAAAGAAAAAAAAAGAAGCACCTTCTTAAAAAGGGATAAGTTGCTACACACATGTTGACATTAGAAAATAGAGAAAATTTGGCAACATCATAAGATGCACAAACAATGACTTCCCAACAACACAATGTTGATAGAGGCAAAAAAACATAAAAGGGGGAAATAACAAACAAGCAACTATGCAACGTCAAAAAAATCATCTCTAAAGCTGTCTGAATTCCTCATTTGTTTGATTTACCTACACTCGAAGTCCTTATACCGTACCTGTGATTCTTTAATCAATTATTTCCTTGCAACAAGAGACCAATTTCACCCAAGTTTGCAAAATAAAATCACCAATTTCTTTCCAATAAGATGCTTGACCCAAATGTCAAGGATGAATTCCTTTTTTTATCTAGACCATTGACTATGATGCAGTGCCATAAGCTCTAAAGCTCTATGATGCAGTGCCGTAAGTTATCCGAGAAGTGTTAGAGCTTGAGGGGAGTGTAAGTTGACGAGGAGTGTTAGAGTTTTTATTTAATGTGTAATTAGAGTTTATTCCTAATCAGTAGTTTAGATTTAATAGAAGTCTTATTTAAATTAGGAATAAGTACTACTTAAATTAAAGATAAAAGTATAGTTTTAGTCATATTAGAACTCTATATCAGCCTATTTAAAGGCTTACTCTGTATACATTTGAATAATTAAGAGTAATAAGAAAATATAGAGAAACACATTGTTCTCTCTAGAAAATATCTTGTTCATCTTCTTCAAACAACAAATCCCTAACCACCGATCAAACACAAACCACCATTATTTATTGGATCTCCGGCCACCATGGCCCCTTTCTCACATGGTATCATGAGCCAACAATGGTCTTGATGTCGTCACCACTGCTGCCATCTCTAATCTGAAACAGATTGACCATGATCTGATTTTTCAGATGCACATTGTTTTTTCTTTTCCGCTGCTGTCATTAGGCCACACTCGTTCATTGGCTTCTCCCTCGTTGGAATCTTACATCTCTAGTGAAATTTTTACTCGTTTAATTTTGCTGTTTTCTTCTCTATTTAATGGTTCTATCTTAGCCAATCAAAAAGATAGATGAAAAAGTTATAGTTTAGCCTTAAAAACTATTTGGTTCTATCTTAACCATCCATCCTAAAAGATAGAAGAAGAGGTTCTAGTTTAACCTTAAAAACTAGATAATATTTTTTCAAGGGATTCTACATCAAAGATCCAAGCTGGAACTCTAGTCTGTGTAACTACCAGCTTGAGGGGAGTGTAGATTCATGTGATCACTTTTTACATCGTTCGCATTAGACCTTTCAGTTAGGAACTGCATGCCATCAACAATTGTTGCGCAAGAACATCATGGTTCTGTCCTCACTCTTCAAATCAAAGACTCTCGAAAATAGGGAGCATTTTTTTTCAGCAGAAGAAATATGAGTAGGGCATCCCATCCAAGATCCAAGCTGGTGCTCTATTACGTTTGCTCACCAGCTTGAGGGGGAGTGTAAGTTATCCGAGAAGTGTTAGAGCTTGAGGGGAGTGTAAGTTGACGAGGAGTGTTAGAGTTTTTATTTAATGTGTAGTTAGAGTTTATTCCTAATCAATAGTTTAGATTTAATAGAAGTCTTATTTAAATTAGGAATAAGTACTACTTAAATTAAAGATAAAAGTATAGTTTTAGTCATATTAGAACTCTATATCAGCCTATTTAAAGGCTTACTCTGTATACATTTGAATAATTAAGAGTAATAAGAAAATATAGAGAAACACATTGTTCTCTCTAGAAAATATCATGTTCATCTTCTTCAAACAACAAATCCCTAACCACCGATCAAACACAAACCACCATTATTTATTGCATCTCCGGCCACCATGGCCCCTTTCTCACATAGACCATTGACTATGATGCAGTGCTATAAGCTCTAAAGCAAATATAAAATCGTTCCATGTTCTATCACAAGAAGTAGACTTTTTTATTGAAATGAAGTCCATGCAAAGTAAGAAATAGAAAATTGTTTTATTAGCAGAATAGAAAATATATGGTCATTTTTCTTCTTAAGGTTTAACTTTCTAATCCAAGCCTCACTCATTTTAAAGAGATATTTTTGGCTGATTTTATAATATCTACTTTTCGATTCATACAGAATATGCAGATAAGAGGAGATACTTTTTATTTTACTTTCTATAGAAGTGCACAAATATTAGAGCAAATAATAATCATAACCTTAAAGCATGTATTAAGAACTATAAGAAAGCTTGTGACAGACCTTTAATTTCGTGAAACAAGTAACAATTCTTTGCCTTGTTTTTTGCTGTTTCGCAACCCACTTCTGCTCAGCCAAGAACCTCCGTTTCTGCTGATCCATAATCCATTTCTCGGACATAGTATGCTTTGGAGATGGAAATGAATCAGTTGATACAGATTTATCCTGCTCATCTTCCTCTGTGGTAAAACAGACACCACTTCTTAGCTTTCCATTAATAGGAATAATTTAGACCCAACTCAGATTAATCTTGTTTAAAATTCAGAGAACTTTCGGATCCCTGACACCATACTCACCAGATCACAAACACGTTAAAACTAAAAGGATTAGAGATTACCATTTCCATTCAAACTACACTAATAGATAAGAAGACAAGTGATCATTAGCAAAAGCATATTAATTGAGAAAAATTACCTGGACTTTGAAAGTGTGAAGCAGTTACGTTTCTTTCTAGCATCAAATCATGCTGTACCGCAGCTGCCGGCAAAGATGCCCTGGAAACCTCATTATGAAATCCAATTCCAGACCAGCCCATCATTTCAGGATTCACTTGTTTACTAGCGCCCATTATAGAAGAGGCTAGATCAGCCTTTGCAACTTGCAAATGGCCATTCTCCATGCCATCCATATGAACAGTAAAACCACCCTTTGTAGTAGCAGAGTCAAGCTGTCTTGACATTGTAGGTAGGAATGCTTGTGGTTCCACTGTCTCTTGGCTCTGAATATCAGCCTCAGCCTTCCTTGCAGCTAGAATATGTTTCCTTTCCTCCACGAGTGCTGAAAGATCAGAAGTTGGGCCACTATTACCCACTTTTAAATTTTCTGCTTCTTTTGATAAGGAATCAGCCTCTGGATATCTTCCGATAGATGTTGAAGCTGGAGGTACATTATTCATCCTTCCAGATGACATTGCAACTTCAGATATGCTACTTGGCTCATTGGAAGTCTGTGCCCTGCCTCTATGGTCATTCAAATCTTTGTGAGGACCATCTGTATTGTCAACTGATATTACCAAGTGAATGGATTTAGACTACTGAAAATGAAATTCGCAAAGCAAATAAATAACCAAAACCTACCTTCTCTCGGAAATATGTTTCCAAGAGCAATTTCAAGATGCAGCTTCTTTGGCATCAAGCCATTTCTGCACGTGGACAACCACAAGTTATACAGAAATAAATAAAAACAACAGACCGCAATAAAGTTTCTTATCGCATAAACTATTGCAATACCTGAAAGCTAGAAAAACAAGGCACTGGGCTCTAAGCTGTTTCAATTGTTGTTCCTTGAACGGCAAACCAGAACCAGATGTGGCAGATTGAGAGGCAGGAGACTTTCCCATATCTCTTGGAGCCATGGCCCTAAGCATATTCATTTCTGAGGCACTATTTTGCCTGCCAGCCTACCCAGGGAAAAAAATAAGAAGAAGAAGCAGCAAACCCATTATACACATCAGTAACATTTAGAAGCAGTACTAAACTAATCATTTCCTTCCTCTCAAAAAGGCCATAATACAGCCCCAAAAATGGCACTGTTATTATCATTACCGAAGCCATAGTGACTTAACAAAAATGTGCTTGGAAAGAAGGGGGGGAATTATAACGAGCACCTGCGCTATCTTATTTACATCTGCTAACATATTTGAACTTCCCCCATCGTGTTCCAAAACTTTTCCAGCAGAAAGTGTTGATGACGACCCATCAGGACTTGCTACAGAACTTTTGGACAATCCATGCTTCTGACCCTCAGAGGCGCTAAATTGGCCTGAACCTGAATATGCTAGTTCTCCTGCATTATATGAGTTAGATGGGACAGGCAGTCCTTGAACCTTCCCGAAAGAACCTGAAAGTTGAACAATATCAACAATGTGACTGAGGAGATGTTTGGAATCATTCACAAATACCATCAAACAATGAGAAGGGCGGGGAGGGGGGGGGGGGGGATGTTGCAAATTTGAGTGGACCAGGCCAAAAAAGTAGAAACATGATTCAAGATTGAAGATAACATGGTCCACAAAAGACCTAATATGCGTCCCAAATAAATTTGAACTTCAACAAAAAGGTCCACACACACTAAAGCTACAGAATATCTAGGCCAGACAATCATGCAGAGACGGAATATTATACAGATCTCATCAAAAACAGAATATCTAACTCAGACAATCTAAAACTGCAGCTCCTTCATCCTTTTTGGCTAGAAACTGGAATGGGAAAAGAATCAACCTACTAAGCCCATGTCTATTAAAGTATCTAACAAACACAGAAATCTATCTTTTCAAATCTGGAGTCCATCCTCACCTGGTATAAGAGATGCATGCATCAACTGCTGTGATGCAATTTCTGTTGTCATGTTGCCAGAAACATTTGGAGAAAACCTGTTAAGTTGAGATCTATCAAACTCAAAGGGTAACCCGGGCTTGCCCCTAGAGGAAAGAATTTCATGTGCCCCAGGTAGTCCCCCTTGCTGCTGTCTATGTACATTTTGAGCAGACGAAACTTCCACCTCTTCAGGATACTTTGAACTAGGAGCACGTGAAATCAAATTGCAAATATTTGTCGAATCCATTAGGTTTTCTGCTACATTCGGACCATCTTGTCTACCTCTATGCATTGATCTCATATTTCCAGGTGAGGATGGAAAATGCTCCATTTGGCCACTACTTGGGACCGTGTTATAGTTAGCAGGGGTAGATGTTTCAGCCTTATTCATCTTCCCTTTCCTAGGATCAATAACAGCATTAAGAGATTCATCAAAATTTGGTTCCAATGGTGCGGATGAATCAGCCCTCTTTCGTTTAGTTGCAGTTGCACCCTTCTTACTATCATTTTGATTCATTTGTTTGTCTTGTGATTGTGAGTTAGCGGACCGGGTGTCCAAACTTGATGGGCTTCCATGATCAAAAGACTGACTACCCCTGTGTGTTCCAAGTCCTTGATAATACTCATGTCCAACAATGTTTGGGCCAACGGGCGGCCTGCTGGATGAAAATGGATCAAATTTAGGTATCTCGTTTTGGGCCAAAACTGCTTTAGAGTCTTTTGGAACTGCAACACCCTGAGAAGATCCTGGAGAAAAGAATCTCATTTATAAATGGTTTGTTCATTATGCCATGCAACAATGAGGACACATCTCTAGTAATTTTCCATGAGAAGCTAAAGGAAGTTTGATTAACAGCAATTTACCAACATATTGTCTGGTTGTAGAATCCACTGCTTGAGACCCAGCAGTAGGAAGACGTGATGATTTCAAAGCCTCCAGATCAAGACCATGTTGATTGATAACAGTCTCCATTGCCCTTGAATAAAGAAAACTATGTCAGGTAAAATAGCAGACATTTCCAAAGAAAGGGTTAAGAACCTCAATGAAAATTTGACTTGAACAAAGATCTATATCTTCGGATATTAAGTTCTAAACATCAACATCATTGCGACCACGGAGATACTGAAAAGGCAAAATAGAAGTTAAACATAACAGTCAGAAAAGCCAAAAAGTCAAATGCAAAAGGTAAATATATCCAAGTACATAGAGTTAAAGAGGGGGGAAACTGGAGAATAAGGACATGTTAGTTGCAATTTGAATTTTAGGTGAGTACACTTCAATTTAAGCTAGAAAAGTTAACCATATAATCCTGCAGTCAAACATATATATTTAAACCGCAACAGCCACATATAAGAACAAGCTAAAGCAAAAATTTTAACTTTAATTCAACCGTGTGTTGCTTAGTACAATGCTAAGCATAGCTCCACCCAGAACGAAAAAGGAAAGAACAGCTTGTTTGGGGAAAAGAGGATAGGCCAATGTAAAGCACCATGTAATTGAGAACTATTTATCATGTCCAACCATATTCATGGTGGGGCAATTAAAGCTCTGATAGCAGAAGGGAACACTTAGTCAAAGGTATTTCAACAATTGCAAGACAACCTGAATACAGACCAAAATAGTTCCACCTGTCATTTCATTATCTATAAAAAGAAAATTAAGGCTTTTGCATCCATTTAAAAGCAATAAAAACAAAGAATTCAAGTGTCAATTTATAATCAAAGCAAACAGTGCGCAATCAACCAAATTTAATTTAGATCCACCATTATCTCAATTAACTCCATTTGCTAAATCACTATGTCCATCTAGATGAAATAACATCAGCACTCCTCTCACTAGTTTACATAATCCAGTGGTCATTTATAAGAAGATTTAAAGAACCTCAAACATATTTCACCTTGATATCACTTGAAACGGCATAGAATGTTCCTTCCCGCTAGATTTCATGTGTTGCAATATCTAAAACATTCACGGATAATAAAAATCAGCTGCTGTATAAATAGTATTAAAAATAAGAGCTAACTCTGTAACTTGTGCACAATAAAGACCACTTAATTAACCAAAAAAAGCACACATACCACAAAAAGTTTTGTTGCCAGCTTTGAAGGCTCATCTTTAGAGTCTTGTATGAGTTTATGCAGAAACTTAGCTGCCTCTAACTCCACATTATGTGAAGAAGACGCCATCTCCTCCTATGAGCTACAAAATTAACAGACAATAATCAAGTAAAAATTATCAGCTCCAAACTATACCATATTTAATCTCTACTTTTTCAAACCAATTTTGCCCGAACGAGAGTAATTTCCAACAGTAATCTAACTCCTCGTACTAATCAAATTTCCAGTCCCGATGTATTCATAAACAAGCTGAAAATCAATATATTAAAACAAAAAAAAACACTGCTAAAAAGGAGTGTTAAGATTTCACAGTTCAGTGACACATATTTCTTATGGAAGAATGTCTAAAGCTCGGAAATAGCAAATTAAGCTCCCAAACTATCTTACCAGACACAGTAATGCAAATTACAAAAAAAAAACTGATTGTTTCTCGAGAAAATGTTCGTTTTTTCACGAAAAATTACAGAAAAAAAAAGAAACCCTAAAGGAAGGGAAATGGTCAAATAAAAAGAAAAGTAATTACCTGATCCAAGACCGAAGAGCTTAGAGGTCAGCTACATGTAAAGAGTGACTCGTACAGGAAACTCCTGTAATAAAGAAGAAAAAAGTAACGAAAAAATACAGATTTTTCGGTTCCGCAGGAATGAGGAAAAACAAAGCGCAAAATTGAGGCTCTTACCTTTTAAGTCGCTGGTGCGGATTTTCTTTTATCACAATTACATATTTACCCCCTTCTGTCTCTTCTTGTATATGGATCTTGGGCCGGAAGCCCATGTATTTACTGAGCCATGCTGGTTATCAGATTGTTTTATTCATTTCCGGGTTATTCTACCAAATGTCCTTTAATTATAAATAATTTTAAATTGACCCATGAACTTTAATTTGTTTTTTTCTTAACAATTTCTACCTGGGGAGAAAATGGGAAATTGCTTCTAATGGGTTTCAAACCTACAACCTAAGGGAGAGAGGAGAATGTCAACAGAAAACTTTAACTACTTGCCCTAGAGATTGATGACCAAAACATCCTAATTGAATCTCCAAATTAAATTATCATTTTACACGTGCAATTCGATAATGTTCAGACTATCTGACTATTACTTGATGACTCCGGTATCGACTGTCTGATCCAACTAGTGAGGACATCTTCCCAATTTCCATATCTTCTCCCAAACCCCCTCTATTTGAACCATTGTTGTTGTTTTGTTTACCATATTTTCACTGATCGTTCTGTTTTCTATCAACGTAATTTACTTGATTTCCTCTATTTGATTTTTTTTCTTTAAAAGCATAAACGAAATTACGATTCACTCATAAATGTCATCTCACATTAAATATATATTCATCCCTGCTTGAAAGGTCATCACCGTTCTGACCTTCGCTGGCGAAGAGAGAGAATAAATTAACCTCTTGACTTTTTCCTTTAATTCGAGTACCATCTTTTTCCTTTAAAATTATATTATTTACTATTTAGTCCTTCATATTTTGAAAGAAAAAAAATTCAATTTTCTCCTTTAAAATTTTAAAATATTTTTATTATGTTTCAAATGTTTTTGAATATTTTTAGTTAAGTACTTTCCTTAAAAATTTAAAAGTTCTCCTAAAGTTTTTTAAAAATAAATTAGTTAGACCCCAAACTTTTTTAAAAAATAAATTAAATCTTTCATAATCTTTGAAAACTTTAATTCAAATGTCTAGATATTTTGAAAAAAAAATTAAGTAGGACCCGTCAAACTCAGTGGAGTCTTACGTACAGCAGGTCTAAGGTGCGGCTAAAACCGATAAGTTTCGAAATTTGTCTAAGAATTCAAATTGTTGTAAAAAAACAAGTATCGATACTTGTTTTGTAAGTATCGATACTTGTCAAAAATCACGAAAAAATCAACCTAAAATGTTATCTAAAAATCTATCATTTTAAGTTCGTAAACAAATTTTAAAACTTGTTATTTTTTAACCGCACCCTAAACTTGTTGTACCGCAGACTCAATCCTCAAATTTCAACCCAAGATTTGCCCATGTTCAGTAAGGCAACTTTTGGCTTTCCCTCGCTCGTATTTTCCCTATTTCTTCTTTTTTTGTTCCATTTTAAGTCGTGGGAACGTTAACGTGCAATGCATGCAGCATGCACCACCTAATATCTGTCCAACGTACACATCCCTGTCGATGAAGCCCCTAAACTCTAACATTTTTTTCTAAAAAAAGGATGAAACCCTAATCGCTGGCTCGTTAGCACAAGCTCAAACTCCTGGCACATTGCTAGATCCAAACCCTTTGTCTTGGTGCACTTACCATTTAGCCCAACTATCTTCTTAGTACAAGACCAAGCATGTGTTCAAACGATTTATTTGACCACATATTGAATTGAAATACCTAAAAATTGAATTAACTATTATGAATATTTATCTATGTGGATGTCTATAATGATAAGAACTTTATCTAGGAGATTTGATTTACTTTATCATTAGGAATATCATCTCCATTAATTAGAGTTTAATGTATTATGTACTTCTTATGCCTATAAATAGATGAAGGCATTGTACACAAGTCTAGTTTTGAATAATAATACGAAACTCCTTTTCTCTCATCTCTTTTTTATTTTATTCTTATTTGTTGTTCTTCGTTATTTTATTCACAACATGTTATCAGCACGAGACTCTAATCAACTGAGATCTTCATCGTTTGAATCCAAAAGAAGTTACCGAAAAGAATGAATTCGGTTATAGAATCAAACTAAAGATAAGTTTTTTTCTCTCATTTTTTAGCTATTGATTCTCTTTCTCTTTATATTTTAATTTTTTTTATTTTTTTGAAAAGAATGGAAGCACGCTCAGTCGCATCGAATCCAATCTCTCTCAAAAAATTGATCTCTTAAGTGACCCAAATCCATATCAAAGGGGATCGTGGGAGAGAAGATAATTATCAATCTTCACATTATCTACATGGTAACAAGGAATACAAAACCAAGAAAAATTCCCCAAGTCCTTGGAGAATGGCTGCCAAAAATCAACATTATGAGATAGATATGCGTAGCATGCCTAAGAGTCCAAGGCATATCAATTCTAATCGTTTAAGATTTTATTCACGATTCTTGAGTATATTTACAGATAAGTATATTTTTTTATGAATTCATGATATATAATATGGTGAATGTTTTTTTATTTAACCATATTTTAAGTTTTAAATGATATGCTTAAATGGCTTGGAAAGAGACGTGACGTAAAGAAATTATGAGAAGTTGTTTCGGTCATTTGTTATGTCTCCATTGTCCTCGAGAGGAAAATTATTATCGGTAAACTTTATTTTTCTTCTTCTTTAAATTATGATTTTAATGTGCGATAAATCATGGTGAATTTTAATCAATAAAAATATTGTTATAAAGTCTATATTTTCTCGAAAGTAATATTTCTTCTTCGTCGAAAAACTCGACCATAGACTTCTCCCAATTTCAAGTTACGAAAATTCGTCTTGGTCCAAAAAGTTTTATGGGAGGCATTCCCTGAAGCGAATGCAAAGCATGATGTTTATTCCATGTGATTATCAATGATGGGGCATTCCCTAAAGTGAATGCAAGCATGATGTTTATTCCATGCGATTATTGGATCTATTTCATTCCCTAAAGTGAATGCAAACATGGTAAATCATTATTCAATTAGAGACATAATTCTGATATAATCCAAGTATATTGGCTGGACATCCTGTTCTGCGAGGCTACTGGTCTCAAAGGAGGTTTTTAAAGGACCTTATGAACTGGTTTAACAATGTCGCGTACAAGGATTAAATCTTTATTCTCTGTGATGAGGATATGTTAATAAAAACATACTCCACTTTTCATGACAAATAATGTTGTCCTCAGACACAATATCGTGAAAAAGATTTTAAAGGCCCACTGGCTCTACTCCATTCCCTAAAGTGAATGTGAGATTTTGTAATAAAAAGAATAAATACCACATTAGTAGTTGTGGTCATGGTCGAGGCCATGGACATAGACATTATAGTCATTTTAAGAATATTTCTATCCACGTGTAGTGAAGTTATAAGGATGATAAGAGTGATAAAAAAACATTCTAAGGAAGTAAAATCCTTTTTATTACCAATGCGATGTAATAACTCACTGGTCTCGTACTTGTCGTACGTTGAAAAATCAACCATCATTGAATGATAAAAGAAAGAAGATAGAAACAAATTTTGTTTGCGAAAAATGATGAAGATGATATTGGTCCAACTTATTTGGACATTGCTGGTCCAACTCATTTGAACGTTGTTGATTTCCTTATAACCCTCGAAGGGAAGAAATCATCTTCTAATTATTTTCATAACTTTGAAAGATAATTATTTATCTTTTTATTTATTTTGATGTTTATTTACTTTACATATTAATTATTTACGTTTTATATTTATATATTATGATATTTATTTATTTTGTTTAACGTGATTACTTATTAAATGTAATTTATGGTGATGATTTATGCTTAGCAGAAGCATAAGATATATATTTTCCATTTAATGCAAGGGAAATGTGAGTATTATATCTCGAAGTACTGAAAATATTGATGCTCCAGAAGAGCAATAAGTTCTTGTGAGAAAGAACATTATCAAAGGTGCAGAACTGCGAATATTGTAAAAATTATCGTTGATGATAATAATATCGTCACCACTAGAAGTGAAAAGTTTAAGAAAGCAATACGAGTTCGCAAAATAATCCTTCGAGAATTATAGATAACATATGTTATCAATTGACATTTGAAATAAGTCAATGTGGATATAAGTTTTGGTAGCTAAAAGTCAGTGGGAAGCTCTAGAAGAGCTATGTATTGCTACCAAAAGATAATTTCTATTGAAAACTCCGAAAGAGCTAAATATATTCCTATTCAAAGGAATAATTTTGATGGTTGTACTAGACATGTACGTGTAAAATTGGATCTCATGTTATGGTAAACCAAAAGTTTACCAAATTCAGAAATATATATACACACATGTATATAGTTGGCATGATCGGTTAGACCATCTTGATCAATAATGATGCGAAAATTATTGAGATTTACATGCACATGTATTAAAAGAACCTGGAGTTCTTGTGGTGCTTATTCTTAAAGGAATTAATTAAATTTTGCTTATTAAAGAACATGAAGTTCTTGTGTTACTTAAAGGAATTGATTAAATTCTACTTACTAAAAGAACATGAAATTCTTGTGTTGTTTGTTCTTAGAGGATTTTGTTGATCTCACTTACCAAAAGAACTAGAACTTGAAGCTCTTGTACTAAAGTTGAGACTACATGTCTTACATATCTGAATAAAATATATGCCCATATATCCACAATTGTGGAAAATTTTATATGATTTTAGTAGATGCATCTACATTGTTTATCAACTTACAACCATAAGTTTGTGAGATTGATTCTAAAAGGATTCAGATTATGCAATTAAACTATTCGTCTTGCAAAAGCTAGTGAATTTATATTTTAGGCTATATCAGTTGTTACAAAGCCTATTGATTATGAAAAATACAATTTAATAAAATTTCAATTGGATGCCTCCTCTTTAATAGCTAAACTATGAGAACAAAAGAGTTATTATTTATATGGTGTTTCCATATAGCAACACTTATACGCATCAAGCCAACGAGTTATAATAAACTTCCCGTTATGATTGGTTTTTGGTCAGAAGCCATACATTTCTCATTTTATAATTTTTTAATGTGGGATATATTGTTGAATTGCTCCACCACAACACACAAAATAGATAAATAAAAATGGTTGAGAATATATATTGGGTATGAGTCTCCTTTTATGTTTTAATTCTTAAACATTAATTGGAGAATCATTTATGACATGATTTTTGTCACATTAGGGGAGATAATAATCAGCTGAATAAAGGAAAATGAATTATCATTATCTAGATCCTCGTATATGAACTAGAAGTTCAAAAGATAATTCATGTTGTTACATGTCAACTGCCATACATATTTACTGACCTAATGAGAGTAATTAAGTCTCATATACCAGCTGAAATGCTCTAAGTTTAAATTACATGTTAGAGCGAGATGATGTAAATAATGCCTGAAGCATGATAGTTGAAATAGTTCCAATTATCAAAATTCTCGTAAATGGAAAGTAGCATGAGATGGTCATATATTGGAAGCGGGTGCTCCTGAAGAGACCCAAGACATAACTAATAATAAAACTCTAGAAGAGTTTTCAGGTACCTGAAAAGATTGAAATCTTGAAGAGATCTCGATGAGTTATGTCACTACGAGAATGGAATCAAAATAGAAAAGTTGTCAACAACGATTTTGCAAATAATTTTACATAGAATACTTCTATAGAAATAAAGAATGAAAACGAGGATCTTGTATAAAAATCTATAGAAGTTAAAATGATTGACCAATATAGAAAGACGCTTTGAACTTCCAAAAGTGAAGTATTTGGACTAGTAGTCCAAACACCTAAAGGTGTAATGCAAGTGAAGCACAAATAAGTAGTCGTAAATACGACTTGACTTATGATTTATGAAGAGTTTTAATTACTTCATGGTGGATGCAATTGATTTGGTAGTTATGAAATATATTACATGCGTCTAATTAATTATGGATCCTTATTTATCCTTAAAGGATTTAAAATGCTAGAAGTATTTGGAAAATTTTGACGAAATTTATTTAGATATGTCTCATTGAATATTTTGACGCATTTGGTATAATCGCCTTAGTGAGTACTAATTGAGGAAATATTGCAAGAATGATTAGATTTCCTTATGTATTTTATAAAGGAGTTTTGGATCAAGATTCATTATGATAATTTGAATTTTATTAAAACTCCTTAAGAGATTCAAATTGGAAACTCATGAAGAACTTTCAAAGCATTTGATGAAAGTATTTGAGAAAAAGAATCTTGAGATGTGGTTTTGTCTCGACCTAAAGATCAAGCACTTAAATATGCGTTTTTGTCTATGAATGGACATAAGCTGAAATAATCTTAAAGAAGATTCAATGTGGATAAAACATATCTATTGAGTATCCCAATAATTGTAAGGTTGTTGGATGTGAATAATGATAATAATATATTTTCATGGTCTTGAAGCACCATATATTAGTTGGTCAAGAAATATCTATGGATATACAAAGATCATTACCTTTAGATCTTCAAATATTCATCGGTGCCTCCTCAAATCTTGAAGAAATAATTATTATGCACGAGGCAAACCAAAAATGTGTTTGGCTAAGGCATTGCCTTTGTCCCACTTGAACTCAAGTTTGATTCCTCCACAATATATTATATCATTTTCAATTTAAATTCAAAACCGTCTCATGTAATTTTACCTATGATTTGGTTGTATTTATAGTTGTGGAGTCTGCTTTTTTACTTAGCAGGCTCAACGTGGGGATAAATGCAGCCAATTGTTTAATAAAAAAATAAAGTGCTGGTTTTTAATGGCAAGATATAATCTTTTTCCCTTCTCCACTATAAATATTTACATATTCTTAGCATCAAATTTGAATTAAGAAAACCCACTAAAGCATTCATCTTTTCTCGTTTTTTCAGAAAAACTAAAGCATGGGAAACAAATGGCCCAATCTTTGATAATTACTTGTTAGAACAGGAAATCTATCAGGCTCTTGAATTGGTTTGCCTTTCAATTCTGATTAATTTAGTCAATTTATTGGTGGGGCTTTGCATCATACAGCAATCAGTAAAGGAAATCTGCAATCTTTTCCTTGTAATTACTCACCAGCATCTGCCCTGGAGATCAGTGCACTGTCAGGAAAAGCACTCTAAAGTTTGTGTTTCTACAACAAATTCACAAACCAGAATTGAACTGCAGAGAGGGAAAATGAAATGTGTATCATCCTAAAGCAGAATTCTAAGCTATGTTACACCACCTCTTATTTTTCTTGAAATACGAATGTCCAACACAAATATGGTCATAGGTATGGGGAACTTTCAAACATTAAAAAAAATTGAACATGGATTCTAAGTGGTAATAGCACCACACCGTACGAGTACAAGTCTTAGTGCTGTTAGGTTGTAAAGAAGCATTTGTATTCCCTGTTAAACGTTAGTCTACTTGTTCGTAAAAGTTCCCGAATGAAGTAAATACAAACTCTTATAAAAAATGGTTTCTCTTAGCCTTGATATGAGGATACTTGACGCGACTGTGAATTGTTGTTTTTTTAACGCGACTGGATTATGTGGAGTGATGAGGAAGAAGATGAATTTGAATGATAACAAACAATAAGACATATAATATAATTGGTGATTTTTAGCACAAACACATGCTTGGTGTAGTGGTTAAGGTGTTGCTTTTCTTCTTGTTGAACCCAAGTTTGATTCCCATCAAAAGCAATTTATTTTATTAGTTTAAAATTAAGACTAAATTGAAAGAATGTGTAAATAATAAGGACCAAATGTGTGATTATACCTTTAATTTTTTAACTGCCACGTCACCTTCCGTTAGCCATTAACGGCTGGTGGTCACATTGATCCATTTCCAATAGTTTGGGTGGCCAGTTGAGTCGATTTTTTTAATGTGGTCATTTTAATACATTTACCATAATATGGTGGTTATTGGGTTAGTTTACCTTTTTTAAAATCATAAGTTTAAACTTTTAAAAGACCTCTCAACAAATAATTTTGAATTTGTGAAACCAATATTTTAATTTTGATATAACTAAAAACTTAAGGACTAAATTGAAAATGTCAAAACGAATTTTTAAGTCCTCAAAACATCCCCATATGATTTTAAGATTATGCCAAAGTTAAAAACAAAGTTTTCAAATATTTTTCTAAGTGTTTAAAGCCGAAACAGTGATTTTCAAGTCACTGTTTCGAAACGACCTAAGGCATTTCGAAATGTTTTCATCACTACCAACCCCTGTTCCGAAACGCGTATCGAAATGTCTTTAGAACACTTGAACCCGTATCGAAACAGCTTCATGCGTTTCGAAACTGTTCTTCATTTTTTATTTGAAAACTATAACGGTTGTAATATTATTTAACTAATTTTTCAAAGATTAATAGGGTGTTTCGAAACGACCCTTTACAGTAGCAAAACTGTTTCGAAACGAGTCCACGTGTTTCGAAACGGTTCTTTATTCTGATTTGAAAATATGACCGTTGTAAAGGTTTTTAACTGATTTTTTGAAACCGTTAGGGTGTTTCAAAACGAGCTCAGGCTGTTTTGAAACGACCCTTGACAGTGGCAAAAGTGTTTCGAAACGGCTTCAACACGTTTCGAAACGGGCTCTTAAATGCACCCAACGGCTCTTTCTATTTTAGTCTGTTCCGAAACAGGTACCCCGCGTTTCGAAACGAGTTGTTGCAGACTGTATTTATGGAGGTGAGATAACATCCCCAACGGCTCTATTGATGAGTGCAACAACCACAACGGCTAGAAATCAATGAGAAGGTATAAAAGGGACCTCTAAAAGCTCCAGCAACAACTATTGATCCAAAAGCAAATATCCATACATCAAATCCAAGCATTTGTGCAAAAATCCCATATTGTCTAGAAACCCCAATTGTAATTTTCATTCTTATCTTGTTCAATTGGGTTGAGTGCTTGTAATTGGGCTACAATTTGTATTGAGAGATACTCTATTAGCCATCAAATTCTTTGTTACCTTTTTGTGAGGATTGGGTTAAATTTTGGATAGAAAATTTAACCAAAATTGTAAGGGTTGCCTCCTTAGCTTAGAAAAGGGGAAGAGCAATTAGTGGAATTGTTGCAAATCCTTAGTGAAGCTAAGGTAGTGGATGTAGAGTTCATTTGGAACTTGAACCACTCTAAAATCCCTTGTCGATCTTTTTAATTTGCAATTTCCACCACACAAACTTTAAAAATCCAATTCACCCCCCTCTTGGTTCATATCGATCTTTCGATCCACTCAACAATTAGTATCAGAGCCTATCTCTTTGAGGATTAACAACCACAAGAGGAGTTCCTTGGAAGAGTGTGATCATCAAATATCAAGAGATGGCTTCAACCTCCGGTTCGGGCATGTATGAGTCTCAATCCACTACAAAGCCTCCCTTCTTTAATGGTGATAACTATTCTTTTTGGAAGAATAGAACGCGTCTCTTCATCAAGTCAAATGACTACTTAGTGTGGGATGTCATTGAAGATGGCCCTTATATTCCATTGAAGCAAGATGGTGAAGGCAAGATGGTCTTGAAGAAAAAGATGGAGATGAGTGAAGAGGAAAGGAAAAAGATTCAAGTAAATGACAAAGCTCTCCACATGCTCTTTTGTTCATTCGATCCGGACATCTATTCTAAGGTTTCATCCATCGAGAGTGCCAAAGAAGTGTGGGACACTCTTGAGACTACCTACGAGGGGACCAACGATGTTAAAGAAACTAAGATTGGAATTCTCAATCTTTGTTATGAGAATTTCAAGATGGAGCCCGATGAGACGGTGTCCAAAATGTTTGATCGGTTCTCCACTATTGTCAATGGGCTCAAGGGTTTTGGAGAAATCATACCGTAAGACAAGCTTGTCCGGAAGCTACTCTATTCACTTCCCGAATCTTGGGATGGGAAGAGAACCGCTATCATTGAAGCTAAGAATTTGAAAACTTTAAAGCTTGATGAGCTTGTGGGTTCTCTCCTTACTCATGAGATCATGAAGCAAGGAAGGGAAGAAGAGAAGAAGAAAGAAGAGAAAAGAGTAGAGAAGCTTGAGGTTGAGAAGAAGAAGAAGATGGGAATAGCTCTCAAAGCTTCACTACATGAAGAAAGCTCTTCTAGTGAGGAGGATGAACTAGAAGAATTGGCTATGATAGCCAAACGATTCTCACGTTTTATGAGGTCCAACCGGGGAAGAAAAATCCAAAGAAAGATGGACTTCAAAAGCAAGAACAAAGAAGAAGCAAGGGATCCAATCATTTGCTTTGAGTTCAAACAACCCGGCCACATACGTTCGGAGTGCCCTCAACTCAAGAAGAAGGGCTTTGAGAAGAAGAAGAAGCTCAAAGCCAAGCTTGCTACTTGGAGTGATGAGGAGTCATCGGAGGATGACGAACAAGAAGTGGCTAACCTTTTCCTCATGGCACTTGAGGAAGATTCCTCCATGGTAACCTCTAACTCATCTACTTTAGATTTTACATATGATGAATTGAATGATGCATATGATGAGTTACAAGAGGTCTATGATGAATTAGTTGAGAAGTATAAAGAGTCGGTCATTAGGAACAAAAAGATTATTTTGGAACTAAATGAGAAAAATGACTCACTCACTCAAGCTAATTAAAAATTTGAGAAAAAGATATTAGGGTTAAAAGATGAATTAAAATTCTTTCAAGATGAAAATGTTGACCTTAATAATCTTTTGTCTCAATGTAATAGTGAACACCAAAAGGTGTTGGATGAGCTAAATGAGCTCAAAAAGTCCTTTAAAAACGTTGGTAGTGTCAAGCATGAAATAGGTGAATCCTCAAGAACAAACCAACCTAAGAAAAGGACTAACTACTACAAACAAGGTAGCCTTCCTAGACATAGTAGAGCTAAAAGAATTAGAAGTGTATGGGTTCCTAAGGAACTTGTAAAATCTAATAATATTATTGCTATGTCATCTTGGATTCCTAAGGGAACCAAGGTTTTGGGAGCTAACACTCATGGACCCAAAATGATTTGGGTACCAAAAACAAAAGCTTAATATCTTTGTTTGTAGGGGGAGCATTGCTACAAGGCAAAAGCACAAAGTCAAAACTCATGGTACCTTGATAGTGGATGCTCAAGGCATATGACCGGAGACAAGAGTAGATTCATGGATCTAAAGCCAAAAAGTGGAGGAGTAGTGACATTTGGTGACAACTCCAAAGGCCACATTAAAGGTATTGGCTCCATAGGTAATCACTCTACTATTCTCATTGAAAATGTCTTGTATGTCGATGGTCTTAAACACAATTTATTGAGCATAAGTCAATTGTGTGATAAAGGATTTAATGTTTTATTTGATAAAAATGGATGCAAAATTGTAGACATTAAATCTAATAATATTATGCTCATAGGTCATCGCATAGGGAACATATACATGGTGCATCTAGATGACATTCATACATCTCATGCATGTTTAGTTGCACAAAATGAAAATGATGCATGGTTGTGGCATAGGAAACTAGGACATGCTAGCATAAGTGTTTTAGAAAAACTAGTCTCCCTTAATCTAGTTAGAGGTTTACCAAGATAAAATTTTCAAATGATAAAATTTGTGATGCATGCTCAAAGGGTAAACAACATAGGTCTTCCTTTAAATCCATTAATGATGTTTCTACTAGTAGATGTTTACAACTTATGCATATGGATTTATTTGGGCCAATTAGGACTATGAGCTTGGGTGGTAAGTCTTATGCTTTTGTACTTGTTGATGATTTTTCTAGATTTACTTGGGTTCTATTTTTAAGTACTAAAGATGAGGCTTTGGAAAAATTCATCACATTTTCAAAACTAACCCAAAATGATCTTGAACTTAAAATTTCACATATTAGAAGTGATCATGGAACCGAGTTTCAAAATTTAGGGTTTGAAGATTTTTTAAATGAAAATGATATTAGCCATAATTTTTCGGCTCCTCGAACTCCTCAACAAAATGGGGTAGTTGAGAGGAAAACTAGAACTTTGCAAGAAATGGCTAGAACTATGCTGTTGGGTTGTGTGGGGCTCGATTCGATCAACCAATTTAGCTCACCAAGTGGTGGAGAGGTGGATATTTGGGTGGAAGGGTTGTGGAAGCTAGAAAGATTAAAGACACAATGATTTATAGTGGTTCGGCCTTCTAACAAGCACCTACATCCACTACCTTAGCTTCCCACTAAGGATTTTACAATCAATCCACTAATTGATTCGTCCCCTTTTCTAGGATTAGGAGGAAACCCTTACAACCGATCAAGCTTCTACCCAAAGCCTTGATCAAAACCCTCTTTTACAAAGAGATAAATAAAGCAAACTTAAACCCTCTAATAGGTGTTTGTTTGCACAATTAAGCACTCACCCAAAACCTAAAACACTTGAGCAAATTTGACAATTTTGGCTCACTAGTGTTTGTCTATACAAGAAATGACACTTTAAGCACTAAGACAATTTCTTGATCATTTGTTGATTGACAATTGAAGCATTAGTCTTCTCTTGATGCTTGGAGGTCCCTTTTATACTCCCAATTGAGTTTATAGCCGTTTAGGACCGTTGGGGTTGAAATAGAGTCGTTGGAGCCTTTAATTCCCTCCATAAATGCAGTTCTGCAGCTTCCCGTTTCGAAACGCTCGAAGCCGTTTCGAAACACCCTCAATATAGAAAGAGCCGTTGCAGTCTGTCAGGGTACCCGTTTCGGAACACCCCTTGCCGTTTCGGAACGCGTATCGGAACGCTATAAGCCCGTATCGAAACGACCTGCATTTAAAAGTTAGTTAGGAAAGAGCCGTTGGGGTTTATGACCGTTGTGGTCAGTGCCACGTGGGCGTATCGAAACGGCCTAGCCTGTTTCGAAACGCTGGCCCCGTTTCGATACGAGTATCGAAACGTTTTGGCCACTAGAGGCACCTGTTTCGAAACGCCCTAAGGTGTTTCGAAACACTTGGTCAGTTTTGTGAAAATTGGCCTTTGAAAACATGAAAAACCTTTATGAAAAATTCCTTAAATATTATTTCAAGTTGTTTGGACTTTGGAAATGTTTTAAATACTTTTTAAATCAGTCCAAAACATTTTTCAATTATTATATCAAAATATTAGTTCTACAATCTCACCCTTTTTGATATAATAAAACCACTTGAAAAATTGTTTGGAATTCTCCCCCTTTAACTTTAAAAATGTGAATAAGAGATTAGAATTTTTAATTCAAATAAAGCTCCCCCTTATTCATTTGAAAAATGAATTTTTCAAACTATTTCTCCCCCTTTTTGTTATATCAAAAAGATTTAAAACATTAAGTTCAAAAATAACAATAGAGGTAAAATTTGACAAAAATATGAATTTTGGTTTTAAAAATGGCTCCCCCTTACTCAAAGCATCATTGAAATGTTAGTCCAACATATATGATCATCTAGTTGAATAAACTTAAAAATAAGACGAATAAAATCAAAAACAACTAGAAATTTTACCAACACTTGAACCCAAGGGAGGATGTCAAGCCTTCCTTCTTCAAGTGTTCTTCCTTGTGTGTATGGAGCTCCCCCTCAATGTTTGACTTGTTGAACATCTCCATCACACCTACAATAGACAGTCAAGTAACTTTTGGTATCCAAATTGCTTTGGATCCGTAAACGTTAGTTGCACAAAATTTAGTCCCCTTAGGAATCCATTTTTCAATTTCATCCTTTTTAGTTGAAGTGGTTAGTCCTTTTGGGACCCAAACACTTCTAAAACATTTTCCTTTCACAAATCTAGGGGCACTAGATTGTCTAACATAAAAGTTTGATTTTCCAAAATTGTTTTTCTTTTCAAGCACTTTGGAAATCAAATCTTTTTCTTCTTGAACTTTTTGAAGCAATTTTTGTAAATCAAGACATTTTAACTCAAACTCTTCAAGTTTTACTTCAAGTTCAAGTTTGGTTTTAGAAAGCAAATCATTTTGAATTTTTAACTTTGAAATCAATTTATTGTTTTTCAAAATGTGGCTTTTAAAATCTAAAACCAAATCATCATAGGCATCTTGTAATTCATCAAAAGTGTAAGAGCATGAAGTAGATGAATTAGAAGTTACCCTTGAATCTTCTTCGATGGCTATAAGGCAAAGGTTGGCCTGTTCATCGTCGGTGGAGTCCTCATCACTCCAAGTAGCCAATTGTGCCTTCTTCTTATGGCTTGAAGTGCTTGCCCTCTCCTTTCTTTTAGGTTCTCGTTCAAGCTCTCTCAAGGCTTTCTTCATGAATGGGGCACACTTCTTGAAGAGATGAACTATCTCTTCATCTTCATCCTCCTCCTCACTTGTGTAGACATGATGGCAAGTGGAGGATTTGAGAGCCATGGCACTAGCATTGATGCCAAGCCCTTTGATTTTCTTCTCTCCCATAGCTCTAATTTCTTCCCTCTTCTTCTCATCCTCTTTGTTCTTCTTCATGATTTGATGAGTAAGGAGTGACCCCATGAGTTCATCAAGCTTCAAGGTCTTCAAATTTTTGGCTTCGATGATGGCGGTCCTCTTTGAGTCCCAAGACTCGGGAAGTGAGTAGTTGAGCTTTCGAACAAGCTTTTCTTCCGGGATGGCTTCTCCAAAACCTTTAAGACCGTTGGTGATGGTGGAGAATCTATCAAACATCTTCTCGATGTTCTCTTCCGGATCCATTTTGAAGTTCTCATACTCCAAGGTTAGGAGCCCAATCTTGGTCTCCTTGACTTCGTTTGTCCCCTCATATGTGACTTCAAGCTTGTCCCATACCTCCTTGGCACTCTTACAAGAAGACATCTTCTCATAGATGGATGGACCAAATGCACAAAATAGAATGTGCAAGGCTTTGCAATTTAGCTCCATCTTCTTGCGATCGTCGGCACTCCACTCCGCTTTGCTTCTTTGAGGCACGAACGGACCATCTTCAACTATATCCCATAGCTTGTAATCTCTTGATTTGATGAATAACTTCATCTTTGTCTTCCAATGGGCATAGTGAGCTCCGTCGAAGAAAGGCGGTTTGTCTATGGATTGTGCCATTGAGCCGGTTGATGAAAAAGTGATCGAGCTTGCCGGATCTTCTCAATAGGATGTTAATCCTCACCGATTGAGCCAGGCTCTGATACCAATTGTTGGGTTGTGTGGGGCTCGATTCGATCAACCAATTTAGCTCACCAAGTGGTGGAGAGGTGGATATTTGGGTGGAAGGGTTGTGGAAGCTAGAAAGATTAAAGACACAATGATTTATAGTGGTTCGGCCTTCTAACAAGCACCTACATCCACTACCTTAGCTTCCCACTAAGGATTTCACAATCAATCCACTAATTGATTCGTCCCCTTTTCTAGGATTAGGAGGAAACCCTTACAACCGATCAAGCTTCTACCCAAAGCCTTGATCAAAACCCTCTTTTACAAAGAGATAAATAAAGCAAACTTAAACCCTCTAATAGGTGTTTGTTTGCACAATTAAGCACTCACCCAAAACCTAAAACACTTGAGCAAATTTGACAATTTTGGCTCACTAGTGTTTGTCTATACAAGAAATGACACTTTAAGCACTAAGACAATTTCTTGATCATTTGTTGATTGACAATTGAAGCATTAGTCTTCTCTTGATGCTTGGAGGTCCCTTTTATACTCCCAATTGAGTTTATAGCCGTTTAGGACCGTTGGGGTTGAAATAGAGTCGTTGGAGCCTTTAATTCCCTCCATAAATGCAGTTCTGCAGCTCCCCGTTTCGAAACGCTCGAAGCCGTTTCGAAACACCCTCAATATAGAAAGAGCCGTTGCAGTCTGTCAGGGTACCCGTTTCGGAACACCCCTTGCCGTTTCGGAACGCGTATCGGAACGCTATAAGCCCGTATCGAAACGACCTGCATTTAAAAGTTAGTTAGGAAAGAGCCGTTGGGGTTTATGACCGTTGTGGTCAGTGCCACGTGGGCGTATCGAAACGGCCTAGCCTGTTTCGAAACGCTGGCCCCGTTTCGATACGAGTATCGAAACATTTTGGCCACTGGAGGCACCTGTTTCGAAACGCCCTAAGGTGTTTCGAAACACTTGGTCAGTTTTGTGAAAATTGGCCTTTGAAAACATGAAAAACCTTTATGAAAAATTCCTTAAATATTATTTCAAGTTGTTTGGACTTTGGAAATGTTTTAAATACTTTTTAAATCAGTCCAAAACATTTTTCAATTATTATATCAAAACATTAGTTCTACATATGCTTTGTGAGAACAATTTACCTAAATATTTTTGGGCGGAAGCCACAAACACCGCTTGCTATATTGTAAATTGAGTAATGATTAGGCCAATTTTAAAGAAAACACCTTATGAGATTTTAAAATCTAAAAAGCCTAACATTAGCTATTTTCACCCTTTTGGTTGCAAGTGTTTTGTTTTAAATAATGGAAAAGACAAGTTAGGTAAATTTGATGCAAAAAGTGATGAAGCTATTTTCATAGGTTACTCTTTAACCTCTAAAGCCTATCGAGTATTTAACAAAAGAACTTTAGTAGTAGAAGAATCTATTCATGTTGTATTCGATGATAACCTCCTTCCTAGGAAGGATTCTTGTGATGATGATGATGTAGGAATCATAAATGCCTTTGATGGAGGACAAACTTCAAAGGAGGATGAGATTCCAACAAAAGAAGAGGACACACAAGATCCACCTCTTGAAGCCTTGAAGGACTTGGCTCTTGAGGAAAAGGAAGTGAGCTACCCAAGGGAGTTGAACTATGTCAAAGATGGTGAAATATTGGGTGATCCATCCAAGGGGGTAACCACTCGATCTTCTCTTAGATTAATGAATCATGTTGCATTTATCTCATGCATAGAGCCTAAGAATATTAAAGAATCATTGAAAGACGACTTTTGGATTATGGCTATGCAAGAAGAGTTAAATCAATTTGAGAGAAGTAACGTTTGGACATTAGTTGATAGGCCTAGTAATCAATCTACAATAGGAACTAAATGGGTCTTTAGGAACAAGCTAGATGGGAGTGGTAACATTGTAAGAAATAAAGCTAGACTAGTAGCACAAGGTTACACTCAAGAAGATGGAATAGATTTTGATGAAACCTATGCACCCGTAGCTAGAATGGAAGCCATTAGGATGTTGCTTGCATATGCATGTTATCATAATTTCAAGCTTTTTCAAATGGATGTTAAAAGCGCATTTTTAAATGGTTTTATAAATGAAGAAGTGTATGTGGAACAACCACCGGGTTTTGAAGACTCAAAATTTCCAAATCATGTTTTCAAACTCACCAAAGCTCTTTATGGTTTAAAACAAGCTCCTAGAGCTTGGTATGAAAGACTTTCAAACTTTTTAATTGAAAAAGGATTTGAAAAAGGTAAGGTGGACACTACACTTTTTATAAAAATGTATAAAAATGACATCTTAGTAGTTCAAATTTATGTTGATGATATTATTTTTGGTTCTACTAATGAATGTCATTGTCAAGAGTTTGCTAAGTTAATGCAAGGTGAATTTGAGATGAGCATGATGGGGGAGCTCTCATTCTTTTTGGGACTCCAAATCAAGCAAAAGAAGGATGTCACCTTCATCAATCAAGCAAAGTACATAAAGGATATGCTCAAGAAGTTTGGCTTGGAGAATGAAAAGCCTCAAGCCACACCTATGAGCTCATCTACAAAGCTTGACAAAGATGAAGGAGGTAAGTGTGTTGACTCTAAGCTTTACCGTTCTATGATTGGATCATTGCTTTACCTTACCGCAAGTAGACCGGATATCTTGTTTGGTGTTTGCTTGTGTGCTAGGTTTCAAGCTAGTCCTAAAGAGTCTCACCTTATAGTCGTTAAGAGAATCTTTAGGTACCTTAGAGATACTCATTGTTTAGGTCTTTGGTACCCTAGAGACTCTACCTTCAACCTTCATGCTTATTCGGATGCGGATTATGGGGGTTGCAAAATCGATAGGAAAAATACTTCGGGAACTTGTCAATTCCTAGGTAGTATGCTCATATCTTGGTTCTCTAAGAAACAAAATAGTGTAGCCTTATCTACCACCGAAGCCGAGTACATATCCTTAGGGAGTTGTTGTGCTCAAGTCCTTTGGATGAAGCAACAACTCTTAGATTATGGAATTAAAGTTGAAACCATACCCCTAAAATGTGACTACACTAGTGCAATATGTTTAACAAAAAATCCCATCCAACACTCTAGAACCAAACACATAGAAATAAGGCATCATTTCATTAGAGATCATGTCCTTAAAGAAGATGTGGTTATAGAGTATGTAGACACCTTAAATCAATTAGCGGACATATTTACAAAACCTTTAGACAAAGAGCGTTTTTGGTCCCTTAGGAGAGAGTTAGGTCTAGCTAGCCTATCTTGACCTTTTAGGACCTCTTTTGTGCTTAAATTTGCTTGATCTTGTGAAATGCCATGTTTATGTGTTTAGACTCCTAATTTCATCCATGCTTATAGCTAGAAGGAGTATGTTTATGTTTGCATATGTTTTGCCTGCTCATTCTTGTAATTTATGCATGTTAGTCCTAAGAAAAAAAAATCATTTTTCTGCACTTTTAGAGCCTCATCTGCACTTCCAGGCCCAGGTGTATCGAAACGGGTGAACCTGTTTCGATACGGATACCTTAAATTCATGTCTGAGAGAAGGGCGTTTCGAAACGCCTCCAAAGTGTTTTGAAACGTTTTGGCTACTGCCAAGGGGTGTATCGAAACGTGTTTCGATACAGGTCAAACGGGGCTTCGATACGGTCAACACCGTATCGAAACGGTCAGCTGAAGGTCTCAAAACGGTATCGCGGATAGCTTTATTTAAGGCTTTTAATGTTAAAATCCTCTTTTACATCAAACTCTTAAAAACCCTAAAAACCATAAACCGACTTTCTCTCTATAAATACCCTCTAAACTTCTTTGTTTTTCACCAAATCTTGAGGGGGTTTACTCTAAAACTCAAGTCTAAGCAAGTTTCATCAACATTGTGCAAGGGTTTTCATCAAATCATCCAAAATCCCAAACTAAGGTATTTTTCCCCTTTTTCTTTCAATTTATGTTCGAATCTTAGGTTAGAAAATTTTATTTTTGTATAAATTATATGTTTTCATGTTTGAGTTTTTCATATCTTGTAAAATTTTTTCAAAATCTCAAATTTTTTGATTCGAATATAAATTTTTTCAGTCGTATTTTCTTTTACTGTTTTTTTAAAATTTTTTCTTTGTTTTAATTTTTTGTAAAAACCTAAGTGGGATTTATTATTGGATTGATTTTAGAAATCAATGCATACACTTAATTTTAAAATATGCTTGCTTAATGTTTTTAGATGTCGGATCAAGCTAACAAAAAGCGTAAGGCCGTTCAAACTGGTGATTCGAGCATTCGTCCGAATCTAGCTCTGCTTTTTCAGAAATCCATTCGAACTACCGAGATGCGAGCTCGCTTCACTTATGTCAAGGATTTCGAAGTTCATCGTGAACGTGTCATTGATCTTGATTTCCTCAACTTCGAGCGATTCCTATTCCGTTACCTCGAGCGTTTAAGTGAATGGAATCTTCTTCCTTTGTTGAGCATCCCTGATATTCGCTACAAACATATGGTACTCATCTTTTACTCTAATGCTCGTCTTATTCATGATGAAACCAAAACCGAGGTTGTAGGAATTGAATCTTTCATATTAGGGAAAAAGTTTACTGTTAATATTGCACTCTTGGAGTCCACCTTTTCCCTTAAGAATATAGGTCTTGAGGATGAACGTCACTTCGGCACTTTCACCGGTCCGACACTTACTTTGGATGTGCACGACCGTTTTCTTCACTTGATGGTATCATGGTTCTTTCGCCCTTCCGGAGGTAAATACTCTCATATCCGTCAAGTTGATCACTTTTGGCTTGAATGTTTCCGTAGAGGTGAGCGCCCTAATGTTGCCAAGATTATTTTTGCCGAGATGGTCAATAATGTTAAGCTTATTGACACCAATGAGTTGAAGTCTTTTACTTATGGCACAATCTTGAGCTACATCTTTAGCCACCTTGGTATCGATTGTACCTACGACTCCCCGGAACCTCGCAAGTGCAAGATTGGTGAGTCCTCCTTTCGCAAATCCGGGTTTCGATATGTGAATGATGTTTGGGAACGAGTTGATAGAGAAGCTCCTCTTCCTCCCGTTGCTCCTCCACCGCAAGTTCAAGTTGGAAACAATGAAGCCCTTACGGCTCTAATTACCGAGCGGTTCAATGCCTTGGATACTCGCATTGCTTCGGGTTTTGATGCCATGGACACTCGCTTGAAAAATGTCGAGGATCGCCTCCTAACTCTTGAGACTTCCCATTCAAACTTGGATTTGTCCTTCTCTACTCTCTATGGGCAATGGACGAAGTTTTACCGTTCTCAAGTCAAGAGCGACGATGAGACTTCCGATGATGATGATGACGAGGCCTAGGACTTTCATATCATATTATTTATGCACTTTAGGTTTAAGATTGCATCTTTATGTTTTCTTATGTTTTAGGAACCTATGCTTTTGATCTTTTGTTTGGGATTCTATTTTGAACTTAATGATGTTTTATGTTTTGGATATTTTAATTTTATGAAGTTATATTATTGTTGCTTATTGGTTAATGCTTATTGGTACTAATCCTTTGTGATGTGAGCACGTTTATGCCACCCAACGATGCAACTTCAAACTTTCAGGGAAGTTTGCTTTTTTCATTTGTTACATACTGATGTGTAACATTTGTATACTTATATTATTTATATTAGTGTGTTTACTATGTATTTAGTATGTTTGGTGTGTTTTGACTCAGTTTGATATAACTTATGGTGTGTTTATATTTGTTTGTGAGCTAATGAATAAGGTTGCAAGTGTTTACGACTTGTATTAGTGTTTCCATTAAGTTTACAATACTTTGATGGAAGTTTATTACCTTTTGACGTAGGTACGTAGGAGGACACTAGCTCAAGTGAGTATATGCAGCTCAACTCTAGCTCAAGTGAGTGTATGCAACTCATCTCCAGCTCACCAGAGTGTATGCAGCTCGGTTCCAGCTCAGGAGAGTGTAACCAGCTCACTTTCAGCTCATCACAATTTCAGCTAGTTTGTTTCAGCTCAACTCATTTCCAGTCAGCTCAACTTTAGCTCCACTAGCTCAACTTCAGCTGACAAGTCCAGAAGTAGCTGAAAAGCGTCTTGCATATCGGGGAGTGTGCTAGTGCACATGTGGCAGCCTAGGTGGCGTCCAGTCATCTCCAGCACCCACGTGGCAGCTTGACACATGTGTGTGAATGTGCAGCCGAATCAGCCCGTTTTCTCCTTCATTATGTGCCATTTGCAAGAAAGGATAAGCCCAAGTGGTTATGTTTGAATTTCAAACATAAAAATCACATGTTAAATGTGATTTTCATGTGTTTTGGGCGCCTAAACTTGTGGCTGCCAATTGAGTCCGCCCAAAAGGAGTTATTTTCACTCAAATTCAATTTTTAAACTCCTTTTAATATCAGCCACACAACTTAAACGAATTTGGCAGCCCTTGTACCTATATATATGTGTTTAAACAATGTAATTTGGTTAGATATTTTTGGAAATAAAATTTTTGAGAGAGTTTCTCTTGTCCGGTTCTTTTTAGAACTATCTTTTGACATTTCAGACTTTGTTTTGAATTGTCAAATTTACTTGATACTTCGGGTTCCTAGATCGCTATCTAGTGGGTCCAAGACCTCCGACGTGAAGCATATTCGATTCGGGTTTGCTCAGTAGATTGTGTAGAACTTATGTTTTGATATAATAATTGAAAAATGTTTTGGACTAATTTGAAAAGAATTTAAAACTTGGTTTTAAGTCCAAACAACTTGAATTTATGTTTGAGGTATTTTAAGAGGTTTTTGGCAAAGATTTTTCATGTTTTAAACAGCCAAACTTGTATTTTCAACGTCCCAGTATCGATACGGTTGTACCCGTACCGATACCATTTTGCCTCAATTTGGCTACTGTCAAAACCCGTATCGATACAAGGGTTTAGTGTATCGATACGGAGAGGGGTCGTTTCGATACACCACGCCAGCGTACCGATCCCATTTCAACTACCCCAACGGCTATTCAAATATGGACCCGTACCGATACGACCTCAAGCGTATCGATACGCCTATGCTGGCAAGAGCCCAACGGCTATTTCCTCAAGAAGGCTGTATCGATACCGTTCCACGAGTATCGATACTGGTAGCTGCAGAACAGCATTTATGAAGGGAAATAAAGTCCTCAACGGCTCCAATTCATCCCCAACGGCTAGTAACGACTACAAACTCATTTGGGAGTATTAAAGGGACCTCCAAGCATCAAGAGAAGACTAATGCTTCATTTGTCAATCAACAAATGATCAAGAAATTGTCTTAGTGCTTTATTTGTCATTTCTTGTATAGACAAACACTAGTGAGCCAAAATTGTCAAATTTGCTCAAGTGTTTTAGGTTTTGGGTGAGTGCTTCATTGTGCAAACAAACACCTATTAGAGGGTTTAAGTTTGCTTTTTATTATCTCTTTGTAAAGAGGGTTTTGATCAAGGCTTTGGGTAGAAGCTTGATCGGTTGTAAGGGTTTCCTCCTAATCCTAGAAAAGGGGACGAATCAATTAGTGGATTGATTGTGAAATCCTTAGTGGGGAGCTAAGGTAGTGGATGTAGGTGCTTGTTAGAAGGCCGAACCACTATAAATCATTGTGTCTATTTTTCTTTCTAGCTTCCACATCCCTTCCACCCAAAAATCCACCTCTCCACCACTTGGTGAGCTAGTTTGGTTGATCGAATCGAGCCTCTAAAATCCCAACAATTGGTATCAGAGCCAATTTTTAATGATGCTTTGAGTAAGGGGGAGCCAATTTTTAAACCAAATTCTAATTTGTGTCAAAGTTTTTATCCCTATTGTTATTTTAAAACTTAATGTTTTAAATTCTTTTTAACATAACAAAAAGGGGGAGGAATGGTTTGAAAATTTGAATTTTCAAATGAAAAAGGGGGAGCTTTACTTAATTTCATATCTTTATCTCTTATTCACATTTTTAAAGTTAAAGGGGGAGAAACCCAAACAATTTTTCAAGTTAGTTTTATTATATCAAAAAGGGGGAGATTGTAGAACTTATGTTTTGATATAATAATTGAAAAATGTTTTGGACTAATTTGAAAAGAATTTAAAACTTGGTTTTAAGTCCAAACAACTTGAATTTATGTTTGAGGTATTTTAAGAGGTTTTTGGCAAAGATTTTTCATGTTTTAAACAACCAAACTTGTTTTTTCAACGTCCCAGTATCGGTACGGTTGTACCCGTACCGATACCATTTTGCCTCAGTTTGGCTACTGTCAAAACCCGTATCGATACAAGGGTTTAGTGTATCGATACGGGGAGGGGTCGTTTCGATACGCCACGTCAGCGTACCGATCCCATTTCAACTACCCCAACGGCTATTCAAATATGGACCCGTACCGATACGACCTCAAGCGTATCGATACGCCTATGCTGGCAAGAGCCCAACGGCTATTTCCTCAAGAAGGCCGTATCGATACCGTTCCACGAGTATCAATACTGGTAGCTGCAGAACAGCATTTATGAAGGGAAATAAAGTCCTCAACGGCTCCATTTCATCCCCAACGGCTAGTAACGGCTACAAACTCATTTGGGAGTATTAAAGGGACCTCCAAGCATCAAGAGAAGACTAATGCTTCATTTGTCAATCAACAAATGATCAAGAAATTGTCTTAGTGCTTTATTTGTCATTTCTTGTATAGACAAACACTAGTGAGCCAAAATTGTCAAATTTGCTCAAGTGTTTTAGGTTTTGGGTGAGTGCTTCATTGTGCAAACAAACACCTATTAGAGGGTTTAAGTTTGCTTTTTATTATCTCTTTGTAAAGAGGGTTTTGATCAAGGCTTTGGGTAGAAGCTTGATCGGTTGTAAGGGTTTCCTCCTAATCCTAGAAAAGGGGACGAATCAATTAGTGGACTGATTGTGAAATCCTTAGTGGGGAGCTAAGGTAGTGGATGTAGGTGCTTGTTAGAAGGTCGAACCACTATAAATCATTGTGTCTATTTTTCTTTCTAGCTTCCACATCCCTTCCACCCAAAAATCCACCTCTCCACCACTTGGTGAGCTAGTTTGTTGATCGAATCGAGCCCCTAAAATCCCAACAGATTGTGCAGGTTCTTTCGAGCTTTCCGTCTTTGACGTTAGACAGATTCGATTCGGGTTCGTTCAGCAGATTGTTCGAGTTCTTTCGAGTTTAACGTTGCCAAACTTTCGCTGATTTTTCCAGCAACGTTTCTGCCATTTTAGGACACCGAAACAGCCATGAACGCTACTTGAAGCATTCGTCCTTTTTCGTCGTCCAAATCTGCCCAGAAATTCCTACACCCATTTTCTTTGTTTCTTTTTATTTCTTTATATTTTTCTTGTTATTTTAACTATCTAAAAACGTCCATTCTTGTGTTTTATTACAGAGAAATGTTTGCTACGATCCTAGATCCGTTTACGAACAAGGAGCGTTTGTTTCTGAAGCAACCACCCCTGTATCATATGGTATCAGAGCTTTGGTCGGATTATAGCACTTTCTGCACTACAAGAAATAAAAAAACACAAAAGTAAAAAAAAGTTTCGAAATTCTGGAAAACAAAGTCAAAGTTTGACCAAAAAGTCAAAGTCAACAAAAAATTCAAAAAAAATTCAGAAAAATCAGATTCGAATATTTGGTGCATTTTTACGTTCATATGTGCTGTTGGTTCGTGAAAATGATGAAGGATGATCAAATTTTCCATGGAATGCTTCGAAATCACCCGAAACAACTTCTTCTTGTTTGTTCGGTGATAGGGTCGCTGCAAGCATTCCTATTGCAGTAAGTTCTTTGTTTTCGTTCCTTCATTTCATTTTTTCAGCCTTGTTCTTCGTTTCATCACCAAATTTCCAGCCACCTTTCTTTTATTCTCTAACCTTTTATTTTTATTTTAACAGCCCCTAAATTATTCCTAACCTTTGTTTTCTTCACCTCTTTAAGTTTTCTTAAAAGTTGACACAGTTAACAAGTCTGAAGGATCGAGTTAGTTCCTTAAAGAACTGGTTACAAGAGATCGAGTGGAAAAGGCATTTGAGCGTGTGAGAACAGAAGGGGAGACAAAAAGAGCCATTCAAGCACTCTCCCGAGTGAAACACGAGCGTTGAGCGCAATTGTTGAGCGATCTTTCCTTGGAATGATCCGTGAGAAAATTTGTTGGGTGTGTTGCTGTGAGGTCCTTTTTTTTATTTTATTTCACTAACATATATATATATATATATATATATATATATATTGTGTGTGTTTTTTTGTTGTTTTTGTTTTTCAACATGGCAGGTTCTGATGATAATTCGGGTGAACAACAACCACCGAATCTTCAGATGCAAGCCTTAGAGCGTATGATGCAACGAGTGATTGCAAATGCATTGAAACATATACATTCTCAATTGGATAGATTAGATGGGGGTGGTTCCCATTCTGTCCATGAAGAGATAAATGATGACAATGTGCAGATATTTGCTACCGGTGAAGCACTTGTTGACAAGAGAAGTCTGAATGATCAGCCAGCGCAGGATAAATCGCAACGAAACAACCTCTTCCATACGAGATGCAACGTGAACGACAAGGTATGTATTGTGATTATTGATAGTGGTAGTTGTGCTAACGTTGCTAGTACTCTCATGGTTGACAAGTTAGGACTGAAGACGACCACGCATCCCAATCCGTACAAGTTACAATGGTTGAATGATGGTGTTGAAATCAAAGTTACCGAACAAGTTGTTATACCATTTTTCATTGGAAAATACAAGGATGGGGTAACTTGTGATGTTTGTTCTATGGATACTTGTCATTTGTTGTTAGGAAGACCGTGGCAGTATGATAAGAGAGTTTTGCACGATTGTTACACCAATCGATACTCTTTTACTCATGAAGGCAAAAAGGTAACTTTGGCACCTATGACTCCAAGTGAAGTATATGAAGACGAAGTTCGTTTGAAAGCAAGTACTGCAGCTTGGAAAGCCAGCAAAGAGATGAATGATTGTGACAAAGAAGAAGTGAACTCAAAGGTTTTATTTGATCCTACGTTTTCTTCTATTTCTTCTTCTAACTTGCAGGTTAATAAGGTGATGCCATGTGAAGTTCCCAAGGTTGCTACTGTTGGTATGTCTAGTGCATCTATGTCCTTTCTAGAAATTCGGCAACCATCTATACCACGGTTTGACATTCCTTTCCATTGTGCTATTGATTTTTCCTTTTTATATACTGATTTCTTTGGTTGTACATTGGATTGTGAACAACCTTGTGTTGTGATTCTGGATGATCATCGTGAAATTTGTTGTTCTTTGGATTTGCCTTTGTATGTCATTGTTTACAGGATTTCGAATGTGGAAAGAGCATTGTCTGACTTTATGTTGTGCATTATTCGGAAAGGTACAAGAAAGAAGGCATTTCCATTTGTGTTCTTTTTAAGAGAACTTGATTCGAGAGGATGGCATATGTGCCGAGCAAGAAGGATGAAGAAGTTCCCTGCCAAGCGAAAGTCGAAATTGTTCCCTTTTGTAATGAGGGTCGATTTGGGGACAAATCGCATTAAAGAAGGAGGGGATGATGTGAGCACGTTTATGCCACCCAACGATGCAACTTCAAACTTTCAGGGAAGTTTGCTTTTTTCATTTGTTACATACTGATGTGTAACATTTGTATACTTATATTATTTATATTAGTGTGTTTACTATGTATTTAGTATGTTTGGTGTGTTTTGACTCAGTTTGATATAACTTATGGTGTGTTTATTTTTGTTTGTGAGCTAATGAATAAGGTTGCAAGTGTTTACGACTTGTATTAGTGTTTCCATTAAGTTTACAATACTTTGATGGAAGTTTATTACCTTTTGACGTAGGTACGTAGGAGGACACTAGCTCAAGTGAGTATATGCAGCTCAACTCCAGCTCAAGTGAGTGTATGCAGCTCATCTCCAGCTCACCATAGTGTATGCAGCTCGGTCCCAGCTCAGGAGAGTGTAACCAGCTCACTTTCATCTCATCACAATTTCAGCTAGTTTGTTTCAACACAACTCATTTCCAGTCAGCTCAACTTTAGCTCCACTAGCTCAACTTCAGCTGACAAGTCCAGAAGTAGCTGAAAAGCGTCTTGCATATCGGGGAGTGTGCTAGTGCACATGTGGCAGCCTAGGTGGCATCTAGTCATCTCCAGCACCCACGTGGCAGCTTGACACATGTGTGTGAATGTGCAGCCGAATCAGCCCGTTTTCTCCTTCATTATGTGCCATTTGCAAGAAAGGATAAGCCCGAGTGGTTATGTTTGAATTTCAAACATAAAAATCACATGTTAAATGTGATTTTCATGTGTTTTGGGCGCCTAAACTTGTGGCTGCCAATTGAGTCCGCCCAAAAGGAGTTATTTTCACTCAAATTCAATTTTTAAACTCCTTTTAATATCAGCCACACAACTTAAACGAGTACAAGGGCTGCCAAATTCGTTTAAGTTGTGTGGCTGATATTAAAAGGAGTTTAAAAATTGAATTTGAGTGAAAATAACTCCTTTTGGGCGGACTCAATTGGCAGCCACAAGTTTAGGCGCCCAAAACACATGAAAATCACATTTAACATGTGATTTTTATGTTTGAAATTCAAACATAACCACTTGGGCTTATCCTTTCTTGCAAATGGCACATAATGAAGGAGAAAACGGGCTGATTCGGCTGCACATTCACACACATGTGTCAAGCTGCCACGTGGGTGCTGGAGATGACTGGACGCCACCTAGGCTGCCACATGTGCACTAGCACACTCCCCGATATGCAAGACGCTTTTCAGCTACTTCTGGACTTGTCAGCTGAAGTTGAGCTAGTGGAGCTAAAGTTGAGCTAACTGGAAATGAGCTGAGCTGAAACGAACTAGCTGAAAGTGTGATGAGCTGAAAATGAGCTAGTTGCACTCTCCTGAGCTGGATTTGAGCTGCATATGCTCACTTGAGCTGGAGTGGAGCTGCATATACTCACTTGAGCTAGTGTCCTCATACGTACCTATGTCAAAAGGCAACAAAGTTCCATCAAAGCATTGTAAACTTAATGGAAACAATAATACAAATCGTAAACAAGTGCACAATTATTTATTAACACACAAGCAAATATAAACACACCATAAGTTATATCAAACTTATTCAAAACACACCAAACATACTATGTACATAGTAAACACACTGATATAAATAATATAAGTATAAGAAATGTTACACATCAGTATGTAACAAATGAAAAAGCAAACTTCCCTGAAAGTTTGAAGTTGCATCGTTGGGTGGCATAACGTGCTCACATCACGTTATTTATGCACTTCCCATTAAAACTTGGATTTGTCATTCTCTACTCTCTATGGGCAATGGACGAAGTTTCACCGTTCTCAAGTCAAGAGCGACGATGAGACTTCCGATGATGATGGTGACGAGGCCTAGGACTTTCGTATCATATCATATCATATTATTTATGCACTTTAGGTTTAAGATTGCATCTTTATGTTTTCTTATGTTTTAGGAACCTATGCTTTTGATCTTTTGTTTGGGATTCTATTTTGAACTTAATGATGTTTTATGTTTTGGATATTTTAATTTTATGAAGTTATATTATTGTTGCTTATTGGTTAATGCTTATTGGTACTAATCCTTTGTCTTCTCTATGAGCCTTATTTATTCTTTTTGATCTAACAAAAAGGGGGAGGAGAAATTTAAGAGCCACAAATTAAAATTCGTTTTAAATGTTTAAAAGGTTTTTTAAGTTTTAAAACTTGGATTTCAAAGTTAAACAATTTTAAAACTTTAAAAACCTATCTTAAATTAAGGGGGAGTTAGAATATTTTCAAAATTTTCAAAACTCTTAAAAATTCTAACTTTGGTTTTGTTATATCAAAAATGGGGAGATTGTGAAACCAATATTTTAATTTTGATATAACTAAAAACCTAAGGACTAAATTGAAAATGTCAAAACGAATTTTTAAGTCCTCAAAACATCCCCATATGATTTTAAGATTATGCCAAAGTTAAAAACAAAGTTTTCAAATATTTTTCTAAGTGTTTAAAGCCGAAACAGTGATTTTCAAGTCCCTGTTTCGAAACGGCCTAAGGCGTTTCGAAACATTTTCATCACTGCCAACCCCTGTTCCGAAACGCGTATCGAAACGGCTTTAGAACACTTGAACCCGTATCGAAATGGCTTCATGCGTTTCGAAACTGTTATTCATTTTTGATTTGAAAACTATAACGTTTGTAATATTATTTAACTAATTTTCAAAGATTAATAGGGTGTTTCGAAACGGGATCAATCAGTTTCAAAAACGACCCTTTATAGTAGCAAAATTGTTTCGAAACGAGTCCACGTGTTTCGAAACGGTTCTTCATTCTGATTTGAAAATATGACCGTTGTAAAGGTTTTTAACTGATTTTTTGAAACTGTTAGGGTGTTTCGAAACGGGCTCAGGCTGTTTCGAAACGACCCTTGACAGTGGCAAAAGTGTTTCGAAACGGCTTCAACACGTTTCGAAACGGGCTCTTAAATGCACCCAACGGCTCTTTCTATTTTAGTTCGTTCCGAAACAGGTACCCCGCGTTTCGAAACAGGTTGTTGCAGACTGCATTTATGGAGGTGAGATAACATCCCCAACGGCTCTATTGATGAGTGCAACAACCACAACGGCTAGAAATCAATGAGAAGGTATAAAAGGGACCTCTAAAAGCTCCAACAACAACTATTGATCCAAAAGCAAATATCCATACATCAAATCCAATCATTTGTGCAAGAATCCCATATTGTCTAGAAACCCCAATTGTAATTTTCATTCTTATCTTGTTCAATTGGGTTGAGTGCTTGTAATTGAGCTACAATTTGTATTGAGAGATACTCTATTAGCCATCAAATTCTTTGTTACCTTTTTGTGAGGATTGGGTTAAATTTTGGATAGAAAATTTAACCGAAATTGTAAGGGTTGCCTCCTTAGCCTAGAAAAGGGGAAGAGCAATTAGTGGAATTGTTGCAAATCCTTAGTGAAGCTAAGGTAGTGGATGTAGAGTTCATTTGGAACTTGAACCACTCTAAAATCCCTTGTCAATCTTTTTAATTTGCAATTTCCACCACACAAACTTTAAAAATCCAATTCACCCCCTCTTGGTTCATATCGATCTTTCGATCCACTCAACAGAATTCGACCATTATTTGTATGGCGTGTGCTTGAAAAATATTTTATTTTAATATGATTCATGTTTATTTTACATTCTATGTTACAGAATTCGTAGCTTCTATTCTCAACATTGTTGTTTTCTATATATATATATATATATATATATATATATATATAGGAACAAAACTATATAGGGGCGGGAGGAAAAATTGCCTCCTACCCCCAATTTTTTTCACTTTTGTCCTCATATATAATTTTTTTTTAAAAATAGTTTATTAATGAATTTGCCCCCCATTTTCAAACATTTATGTTTTGCCCTCTAACCGCAAATCATAGCTCCTTCCCTCTATATATATGGGATAAGATCATGTTACACAATGTAAAACTTTTGAGTTTTACACCTTTTTAGGAGCGTTGGATGAGTGAAATTGATGACTGAAATTAATAGTATGGAATGTGAAGATTATCACTTGGAAAAAATATAAGGAGTTAATCTCGGCCATTCATTTTTCCTCGTGCAACGCTCCTAAAAAAATATAAAATATTTTAAGTTTTACACAGTATATTTGTATCTAAATATATATATATCAATGACAGATCTATGAATTTAAAAATGGGTATCCAGAATATATTTTTTCAAATGAGTAGGTAAATTTTCAATTTTTTTTTCTCTCTATGCACTGATATATATCTCCTTTATATAACATAGGCGCGTAACCATATTATTTGACTACAAATTGAATTTAACAACTTTCTTAGGAATTTTAAAGAAACTCCGTACAATACAATTCCCTAATATTGTAGTTGAAAAATTAAATATACTTGTTTAGAATCCATAATTTGCTCCAGCTGTGTAAAACCTACTTCCGTCTCTGCAATTATTGAAAGCAAAACGCAAAAACTTTATTATGCTGTTAAAGCTTTTTTGCAGCTGAAAATTTTGAATGATACAAAACAATTTATTATTCCCATATATAGGTTTTGATTATTCTTTATATGGTCTTTAGAAGGAAGATCAGTTCCTCTCTCTCAATTAAATTGTCTGATTTTAAACAGTTTTTAATATTTTGTATATTTATTATTTTTTATATCAAATATATCAGACACCGAATAAAGTGGTGGAGACGGTGATCAACGATAAAATTGGTGGTGGTTCAACAATTTTAGAATGAGTGAAGAGCCAAAGATGATGATGATGATGAGGAGAGGGTTGATGGATGATGAGGTGGTGTAATCACTAATTTTGTTCGGGGTGTTAAACTCGTCCTCTTTTTTCTAGTAATGGGCTTTGATATTTTGTTAATGATAAAATTAAAAAAACAAAAAAAAATAGTATATATACATTAGAATTATTGATATTACTATTACTATATTACTCATATTATTATATTATTTATCACCTTTTATTACCATTATTATTATTATTCGAATAGTATTATCTCATTATACTATTACCGTATATTGGTATTATTTAACCGCATTATAGCTATTATCTTATTATCCACTATCATATATATTATTATAATTCTTATTATTTATTATTATTACTATTATTATTATTATTATCATTATTATTATTATTATTATTATTATTATTATTATTATTATTATTATTATTATTATTATTATTATTATTAAATCTAGAAAAAACAAAAACATTAAATAAGCAAAGCCCGATATTTAATAAAAGCCCATAGTTTATATTAAAGCCCATTGGCCAAAAAAAATATTATACATATATTACATGGCTCACTCGGCCCAAATAATTAAAATAAGCCCAAACCCTAACAGAAAAACCCTAATCTGATAAGCTCCCCCTCTTTGTTTTGCAGCCGCCACCCCCATTCCAACCGTTAGATCTGGGACAGATCTAACGGTCCAGATGACGCGAGACAAGAAACCATAGAGGCCCTCTGCTGTAGCCCTTGCGCCGCACCCCTCAAGACCATTGGATCGGGAGAGCATCGGATGGCTGAGGTTGAGCCGGAGAAGGTTCCAGAGCCCCACTCGCCGCACGCGCGGCTCCCTAGCTTCTTCACGCGCGTCGTTTGAACTCTCCACGCGCGCGTGCGGTAAACCGATGACCTCTTCGAGTTCCCCGAGCCCGTCCAGATCCCATCAGCGGCATGCAACGGGCCACGTCCCGTGCCTCTCTGGCCCCCCCTCTCCAGCAGTGCATGCAAACAACAAAATACAAATGCCAGAGCCAAAACGCACAAGGCAACAGAATCTCAGAGGCAGCAAACAAACATCTCCGCGGACATGAATACAAACAAGAATTACCAGCAACAAACAGCATTTTCCAGCAATTTCATATTTTAGAAAATGCAAAAATGGTGTAATATTCCGGCTATAAAAGCCGAAGCAAAATGCAATGTAAAGGGAGGATTTTTCAGAGAGGATTTCGGGATTCCATGCGAAAATTTTAGAGAAAAAATTGTAATCGGAGAGCAGAGAGGCTTTTTTAGAGAGAGTTTTAGAGACACCATTGAGTATATTGAGAGAGATTGTATCCAAAAATTCAATCAATACAAGCGAGCAACCGAGTTTCAGAGGTATTTCATTAAGCATTAAAAAAAAACACAGATTAAGGTTTCATCTTTTTACTTTCGCCGTTTCGGTTTCTCCATCTCTTTTCTCTCCGGCGACAATCCCTTCGACCTCTTTGAGGTCGTGCGTGGTGAGTCGGAGAAAGATAACATCAAAAGGGTTTTCAGCTCTCTGTTTTCGATTTTCAAAAGATAAAAAAGGAGAGGTTTTGGTTTTGATTTTGCGAAAACAAAGGGGTTTTTTGGTTCGGAAGAGGTTGAAAAGGAGTTTTTTTTAGCGTTCCGGCGCCGGCAACGGCGACTGGAACCGTGACGGCGCCGGAAAGAAAAACAGAAATGGGGGGGGGGCTAGGTTATTTGATTAGGGTTTGGAAAGAAAAAAGGTGGTAAAACGTTTTAAAGCTGGTTTATATATAGAGTTTTAGTTTTTTTTAAAACGGGTTAACCACATTTAAGTCCCTCCGCGTCGACGTATTCGCGCGAGAGGGGCTTCCGCATTACAAAACCACGCCTGTGGTCCTCCAATGTTTTCAAACGTTTTCAATTTCATCCCTGATTTGGTTTCAATCTGCTTTCTAGTAGGGAAATCACTACCTTGGTCCCTACAGCTTTTCGCGTCTTTTCAATTTAGTCTTGTTTTGCACTTTTGATTAATGTTTTGTTAAATGGTTTATTTACATTTTCGGTCCCTGCCAGTTTGCATGTTAGTTGTTTACTCAGCATTTTTGTTTTGTTATATTATTCATGCATTTTACCTATTTAGATATATGTTTGCATCGGATGTTTATTTTTGCCATATTGTTTATATTAGTATGTGCATATTTTGTCTTCTCTTTTCGAATATATATATGTTTTTGTGACATGCATTTTAATGTCATTTCATGTGATTTTTAATGCTAAGTTCGCATGTTAATGAATTTTAATTATAAAACGGAGATACCTATTAATTTGCGTATTCGGGTCGACTAGCCTAACTTATTGGATGTCCCGCGAATATTCGGATTAATTCGAATCGTCTAAAGGTAAATTCGCAATTAAAACGGACAAGACCATAGCATCATATTTATCTGCTCGCATCATGCATAAAGGTGACGTACGGAATCTGAACCCTAAACTAACACGACATTCAGTCTTATATGATGTCAGTTTAGTCTTTGGTTCGGTGTACCGTCACCCTTTTTAATTAAATGATGAACTAATTTGAAACTACCAATTCGGATAAAGCTCGTATAATTAAAGTCCGGTTTTCAATGAAGAACCCCTAATTAAAGTCTTTTTAAATTTTAGATAATTTCCATCAATTAAAGGCAACAATTGTTTTGGTACCGATTTACGGGCGTGATGGGGGTGCTAACCCTTCCCCACACGTAACCAACTCCCGAACCCTTTCAAAAGAATCTTTGGTTTTGTTTTTTTTACGGTGTCTGGCCTACCATAGTGGCCGGTGGCGACTCCAAACCGAGAAAAAGATTTTTTAAAAGGGATTTTTCCAAACCCGAATTAATTTTTTAAAATTCCCCTTTTTTAAATCAAATTGAATATTTTTTCAAAAGTAGCGGGAACTTGATTTGCGAAAAAAAAAACCCGTTACAGTATGGCGACTCCGCTGGGGAGAAATTTTGTTTTTCAAAACAAAAAGAGAGTTAGGCCAAAGAAATAATTGTTGCCTTTAATGATGGAAATTTTTGAAATTTGATTTAACTTTAGCGAGTTGGTTCTTCCTTAAAAATTGAACTTTAATTACACGAGCTTTGATTATTGGTGGTCTTGAATTAATTCTTCATTTAATTTCAAAGGAATCACCGACATGTGTTGCATCACGAGCATTAAGCTCTATACCCGAGCTTCGACCCTTAAGTGGGAGTGAAATGCCCATACCCATGTGAGTCTCCCTCCACGGGTCGGTAATTCACTTCCGGAATCCACGCCTTTGACAAGTGAGCAGCCCTCCACGTCATTAGGTCGTGCTTTCTGTTGGGTTTTTAGGGGCTCGATTCGATCAACCAAATTAGCTCACCAAGTGGTGGAGAGGTGGATTTTTGGGTGGAAGGGTTAAGGAAGCTAAAAAGAAAATAGACACAATGATTTATAGTGGTTCGACCTTCTAACAAGCACCTACATCCACTACCTTAGCTCCCCACTAAGGATTTCACAATCAATCCACTAATTGATTCGTCCCCTTTTCTAGGATTAGGAGGAAACCCTTACAACCGATCAAGCTTCTACCCAAAGCCTTGATCAAAACCCTCTTTACAAAGAGACAAAGAAAGCAAACTTAAAACCCTCTAATAGGTGTTTGTTTGCACAATTAAGCACTCACCCAAAACCTAAAACACTTGAGCAAATTTGACAATTTTGGCTCACTAGTGTTTGTCTATACAATAAATGACAATTTAAGCTCTAAGACAATCTTTGATCATTTGATGTTTGACAATATGAGCATTAGCCTTCTCTTGATGCTTGGAGGTCCCTTTTATACTCCCAAATGAGTTTGTAGCCGTTACTAGCCGTTGGGGATGAATTGGAGCCGTTGAGGACTTTATTTCCCTTCATAAATGCTATTCTGCAGCTACCAGTATCGATACACGTGGAACGGTATCGATACGGCCTTCTTGAGGAAATAGCCGTTGGGCTCTTGCCAGCATAGTGGTATCGATACACGTGGAACGATATCGATACGGCTTGATATTTAAATGGCCGTTGGGAAATAGCCGTTGAGGTAGTTGAAATGGGATCGGTACGCTGACGTGGCGTATCGAAACGACCCCTCTCCGTATCGATACACTAAACCCTTGTATCGATACGGGTTTTGACAGTGGCCAAACTGAGGCAAAATGGTATCGGTACGGGTACACCCGTATCGATACTGGTCACGTGAAAATACCAGTTTGGCTGTTTAAAACATGAAAAATCTTTGTCAAAAACCTTTTAAAATATCTCAAACATAATTTCAAGTTGTTTGGACTTAACACAAGTTTTAAATTCTTTTCAAATTAGTCCAAAACATTTTTCAATTATTATATCAAAACATTAGTTCTACAATCTCCCCCTTTTTGATATAATAAAACTAACTTGAAAAATTGTTTGGGATTCTCCCCCTTAAACTTTAAAAAAGTGAATAAGAGAATTAGGAATGTAAATCAAATAAAGCTCCCCCTTATTCATTTGAAAATTCAATTTTTCAAACCATTTCTCCCCCTTTTTGTTATATCAAAAAGAATTTAAGACATTAAGTTCAAAAATAACAATAGAGGTAAAAAGTTTTGACACAAATAAGAATTTGGTTTAAAAATGGCCCCCCTTACTCAAAGCATCATCAAAAATATTAGTCCAACATATATGATCAACTAGTTGAATTTAAACTAAAATAAACAAATGAAATCAAAAACAACTAGAATTTTTACCAACACTTGAATTCAAGGGAGGATGTGAAGCCTTCCTTCTCCAAGTGTTCTTCCTTGTGTGCATGGAGCTCCCCCTCAATGTTTGACTTGTTGAACATCTCCATCACACCTAGCAATAGACAATCAAGTAATTTTTGGTATCCAAATTGCTTTGGATCCATAAACGTTAGTTGCACAAATTTTAGTCCCCTTAGGAATCCATTTTTCAATGTCATCCCTTTTAATTGAAGTGGTTAGTCCTTTTGGGACCCAAACACTTCTAAAACATTTACCTTTTATAAATCTAGGGGCACTAGATTGTCTAACATAAAAATTCGATTTTCCAAAATTGTTTTTCTTTTCAAGCTCTTTGGAAATCAAATCTTTTTCTTCTTGAACTTTTTGAAGCAATTTTTGTAAATCAAAACTTTTTAATTCAAACTCTTCAAGTTTTGCTTCAAGTTCAAGTTTGGTTTTAGAAAGCAAATCATTTTGAATTTTTAACTTTGAAATCAATTTATTGTTTTTCAAAATGTGGCTTTTAAAATCTAAAACCAAATCATCATAGGCATCTTGTAATTCATCAAAAGAATAAGAACATGAAGTAGATGGATTAGAAGTTACCCTTGAATCTTCTTCGATGGCCATAAGGCAAAGGTTGGCTTGTTCATCGTCGGTGGAGTCTTCATCACTCCAAGTAGCCAATTGTGCCTTCTTCTTATGGCTTGAAGTGCTTGCCCTCTCCTTTCTTTTAGGTTCTCGTTCAAGCTCTCTCAAGGCTTTCTTCATGAACGGGGCACACTTCTTGAAGAGATGAACTATCTCTTCATCTTCCTCCTCCTCTTCACTTGAGTAGACATGATGGCAAGTGGAGGATTTGAGAGCCATGGCACTTGCATTTATGCCAAGCCCTTTGATTTTCTTCTCTCCCATAGCTCTAATTTCTTCCCTCTTCTTCTCATCCTCTTTGTTCTTCTTCATGATTTGATGAGTAAGGAGAGACCCCATGAGTTCATCAAGCTTCAAAGTCTTCAAATTTTTGGCTTCGATGATGGCGGTCCTCTTTGAGTCCCAAGACTCGGGAAGTGAGTAGATGAGCTTTCGAACAAGCTTCTCCTCTGGGATGGCTTCTCCATAGCCTTTGAGACCATTGGTGATGATGGAGAACCTATCAAACATCTTTTCGATGTTCTCTTCCGGATCCATTTTGAAGTTCTCATACTCCAAGGTTAGGAGCCCAATCTTGGTCTCCTTGACTTCATTTGTCCCCTCGTATGTGACTTCAAGCTTGTTCCATACCTCCTTGGCACTCTCACAAGAAGACATCTTCTCATAGATGGATGGACCAAATGCACAAAATAGAATGTGCAAGGCTTTGCAATTTAGCTCCATCTTCTTGCGACCGTCGGCACTCCACTCCGCTTTACTTCTTTGAGGCACGAACGGACCATCTTCAACTATGTCCCATAGCTTGTAATCTCTTGACTTCAAGAAGAATTTCATCTTTGTCTTCCAATGGGCATAGTGGTCTCCGTCGAAGAAGGGCGGTTTGTCGATTGATTGTGCCATTGAGCCGGTTGATGAAATAATGATCGAGCTTGCCGGATCTTCTCAATAGGATGTGAATCCCCTTCGATTGAGCCAAGCTCTGATACCAATTGTTGGGTTTTTAGGGGCTCGATTCGATCAACCAAATTAGCTCACCAAGTGGTGGAGAGGTGGATTTTTGGGTGGAAGGGTTAAGGAAGCTAAAAAGAAAATAGACACAATGATTTATAGTGGTTCGGCCTTCTAACAAGCACCTACATCCACTACCTTAGCTCCCCACTAAGGATTTCACAATCAATCCACTAATTGATTCGTCCCCTTTTCTAGGATTAGGAGGAAACCCTTACAACCGATCAAGCTTCTACCCAAAGCCTTGATCAAAACCCTCTTTACAAAGAGACAAAGAAAGAAAACTTAAAACCCTCTAATAGGTGTTTGTTTGCACAATTAAGCACTCACCCAAAACCTAAAACACTTGAGCAAATTTGACAATTTTGGCTCACTAGTGTTTGTCTATACAATAAATGACAATTTAAGCTCTAAGACAATCTTTGATCATTTGATGTTTGACAATATGAGCATTAGCCTTCTCTTGATGCTTGGAGGTCCCTTTTATACTCCCAAATGAGTTTGTAGCCGTTACTAGCCGTTGGGGATGAATTGGAGCCGTTGAGGACTTTATTTCCCTTCATAAATGCTGTTCTGCAGCTACCAGTATCGATACACGTGGAACGGTATCGATACGACCTTCTTGAGGAAATAGCCGTTGGGCTCTTGCCAGCATAGTGGTATCGATACACGTGGAACGGTATCGATACGGCTTGATATTTAAATGGCCGTTGGGAAATAGCCGTTGGGGTAGTTGAAATGGGATCGGTACGCTGACGTGGCGTATCGAAACGACCCCTCTCCGTATCGATACACTAAACCCTTGTATCGATACGGGTTTTGACAGTGGCCAAATTGAGGCAAATGGTATCGTTACGGGTACACCCGTATCGATACTGGTCACGTGAAAATACCAGTTTGGCTGTTTAAAACATGAAAAATCTTTGTCAAAAACCTTTTAAAATATCTCAAACATAATTTCAAGTTGTTTGGACTTAACACAAGTTTTAAATTCTTTTCAAATTAGTCCAATACATTTTTCAATTATTATATCAAAACATTAGTTCTACACTTTCCCTCGAACCGAAACCAATTCGCAAGCTTGTAATGGGCCAGAATTGAGGTTCTTGTTACCTTAGTAGGTGATAAGATAGGTTCGGGTACCCTTGTTAGAACCGAACCACATGAGTGAGAATTTAAGAAGCCTACCCCGGTTAGAGCCATGCGGATAACCGTAGAATTAGAATTCATGCTATTAGGTCTTGCATCGTTAATTTGCTTTGATGTGTTTCCTTTCGCTTATTGTATTCAAGCATTCATTATTGTTGATACTAACCCAGTTGCCTTCTTGTCTTGTTTTGCTTATTTTTGCATACTCATCGCATTCTCATACGAAGTGTTGATTTGAGAACAGTCTAAAGTTGAAAACTTTCACAATGGGAGAAAGAGTCCATAGCAACGGAGTTTTCGAGACCCTAATTTGAGGGAAAGGGACGAGAAAAAAAGAAAAATCGTACCCTATGTATCTATTTTCTTACCTCGTTGTAACGAGATTTGATCTCCATTATGGAAAGTTGTTTAATGAGGATGTTCGTCGAATCAACATTTCTTTGCATTCGATTTTGTGTTTTTTAATTTGTTGCCTTCAATCATTTGTTTCAGTTATGCATACACATTTCATGCATTACATCATTAAATCATGAGATTAATTGTTCGGGGTCATGGCAGCATTCGTGACTACGGAAGATTGCGCACCCACACTTTACTCGCCATTAGAGGAGGCAAATGGAGAAAAGTTTTGCTAAGTTAGAAGCCGATTTGAGAATGGTCTGAAGGGGGCATATGACGACCATGAGTTATTTTGTGAGTACCATCAGACTGCGGGGCACGAGATTCAGAGTTGTCCGGAATTTAAGCAGTTGGTCTAGGAATTGATGGACAATCGGGAGGTTGAGTCCCTCGAAGAAGTTTGAAGGGTGGAATGGATGGTCAGCTCAACAATATTTAAGAGTTTTAGTGTATCCAAGACCACTTGTCTTCATTTCATTGAATTTTAATCTTTTCCTTGAAGTGATGTGTGGAATCCAGTTTGCTACCCTTTGCCCGAAGGTAGCAAAGATTTTTTGTAAGGGCCTCAAACTGCATGTTTCTAAATTTCAATGAAAGGATGCATTATGTTTCAATTGCCTTTTCATTTTGTGTGTATATATTTGCCTATTGAGTCCCCGTATATCGATTTCACAAGGGACATTGGCCTTGACCCCAAAGGTTGACTTCGAGCCGCCTTTGTCTAGTGGAAATCGAAAGCTTTGAAGATGATGAATATGTGGCTTACACTCCAAGTTAATTTGGTCACCTAATCAAACACACATAGAATTATGACCTTTAGAAGAATAACCGGAAAAATTTCCGTGCTAAAAAAAATCGAGAATACTAAGCCTAACAATGTTCGAAGCCTGGTAATAGGCATTTTCGGATACAAATGTGGAATTTTTGGGGCACTCCGCTGTAGCAAAAGACCAATAAGGTTGCTATGCACCATCCACTTTAGCTACATGAGTGATGGTAAAATCGTGACAATGCCGAGTAACTCGGGGTATCGTTGTATGCTCCATTTTTATCCTCGAGCCAAAGGAATGTGATGAGTTGACTTCCCCACAATCATAAAGAATTGATAAAGGCGAAGCCTATTGAAGATAAATCTAATTTTTGGGCACTCCGCTGTAGCAAAAGACCAATAAGGTTGCTATGCACCATCCACTTTAGCTACATGAGTGATGGTAAAATCGTGACAATGCCGAGTAACTCGTGGTATCGTTGTATGCTCCATCTTTATTCTCGAGCCAAAGGAATGTGATGAGTTGACTTCCCCACAATTATAAAGAATTGATAAAGGCGAAGCCTATTGAAGATAAATCTAATTGATTAAAAAGCCGAAATAACTTAGAGAGTATGTCATATTTTCAGACATCAGCTCAACTTTCGAGGTCTCCTAGAAACATGATGCTTGAGGCAATCATTGGTAAGCCATAACAGTGTCATTCGTGCACTTAATATTCAAGGTATTTAATCTGGCTTGATGTACCCATGATTTGAAGAGAAAATCTAGTTTTCGAAAACGCATCTTATTTTGAAATTAGAAGATGCAGTCTAAATCTTTTTGTGAACACAAATTAATTTCCCTTTGCTTCAGGGATAAAGTTTAGAATGCAATGTCATGAATACAATTGGCAGTTTGTCAGTTACTACAGTTCAAGGACTTGGAGAAATTTTTTGTCGAAATAATTCGATTGCTTCAGAGGATGAAAATGGACCTTGAGAAACTTAAGAGAAAAGTTCAGGGACTTGGGGGCATGTGATTCCCCCGTTGTTGAGAGAAGAGAAAAATCGTCGCATTAAGTAAAGACGATGGAAATGGTTGAGCACTCGGCTTGAGTAAGGGGCAATGTTTTGAGAATGAGCACTACGAGAAGTGTTACGTCTATCCTGACCAGTGAAAGTCAGTAGTCATCTTTCGAGGAGAGACCGAAAGATTAAGATTTGGCAGAGATGAGAATGCCAAGAGAGATTAAGAAGAAGAAGAAGAAGGTCGAGATGGACCAACCCAAAGAATGAAAGTGTCCGAGCAATTTTGATGTCATAATTCATACATCATTTGTAGTTAGGCATCCCTAGGATTAGGGGCATGCTAACTCACATCATCATATCATTTTTACCTATTTTCGACAGGTATTTTAAAGCTTTCCCCGTAAAAGGGAACCTGCCTATCTGTTCGGGCTTTCGGAGAATAGAATCTGCCTATCCATTCGGGCTTTCGGAGAATGCAACCTGCCTATCTGTTCGGGCTTTCGGAGAATAGAACCCGCCTATTCGTTCGGGCTCTTGGAGAATGGAACCTGCCTATCTGTTCGGGCTTTCAGAGAATGGAACCTGCCTATCTGTTCGGGCTTTCGGAGAATAGAATCTGCCTATCCGTTCGGGCTTTCGGAGAATGGAACCTGCCTATCTGTACGGGCTTTCGGAGAATAGAACCCGCCTATCCGTTCAGGCTCTTGGAGAATGGAACCTACCTATCTGTTCGGGCTTTCGGAGAATAGAACATGCCTATCTGTTCGGGCTTTCAGAGAATAGAATCTGCCTATCCGTTCGGGCTTTCAGAGAATGGAATCCGCCTATCTGTTCGGGCTTTCGGAGAATAGAATCTGCCTATCTATTCGGGCTTTCGAAGAATGGAATCCGCCTATCCGTTCGGGCTTTCGGAGAATAGAATCTACCTATTTGTTCGGGCTTTCAGAGAATAGAATCCGCCTATCCGTTCGGGCTTTCAGAGAATGGAATCCGCCTATCTGTTCGGGCTTTCAGAGAATAGAAACTGCCTATCCGTTCGGGCTTTCAGAGAATGGAATCCGCCTATCTGTTCGGGCTTTCGGAGAATAGAATCTGCCTATCTGTTCGGGCTTTCAGAGAATAGAATCTGCCTATCCATTCGGGCTTTTAGAGAATGGAATCCGCCTATCTGTTCGGGCTTTCGGAGAATGGAATCCGCCTATCTGTTCGGGCTTTCGGAGAACAGAACTCGCCTATCTGTTCGAGCTTTTGGAGAATGGAACTCGCCTATCTGTTCGGGCTTTCGGAGAATAGAACCCGCCTATCCGTTCGGGCATTTGGTGAATGAAGCTTCTACTAATTATCTATTTGATCGGACCTCGAAAGGTTGAAGAATGTTGAAATGAGAAAGACAACTTCAGGCCTCCGCGACCGTTGTGTTTTCCCGTACTGACTTCCGGACCGCCAGTAGTTCAAGTGCATGGTGACTCGGAATCCAAACAGGCAAGTCGGACAAAATTTGTGCTTATGGTCTTTGCTTTATCCTTGTGCTACAAGTATAAGCAAAGGGGGGCAACTGTAATCACTAATTTTGTCCGGGGTGTTAAACTCGTCCTCTTTTTTCTAGTAATGGGCTTTGATATTTTGTTAATGATAAAATTAAAAAAACAAAAAAAATAGTATATATACATTAGAATTATTGATATTACTAATACTATATTACTCATATTATTAGATTATTTACCACCTTTTATTACCATTATTATTATTATTCGAATAGTATTATCTCATTATACTATTACCGTATATTGGTATTATTTAACCGCATTATAGCTATTATCTTATTATCCACTATCATATATATTATTATAATTCTTATTATTTATTATTATTATTACTATTATTATTATTATTATTATTATTATTATTATTATTATTAAATCTGGAAAAAACAAAAACATTAAATAAGCAAAGCCCGATATTTAATAAAAGCCCATAGTTTATATTAAAGTCCATCGGCCAAAAAAAATATTATACATATATTACATGGCCCAACCGGCCCAAATAATTAAAATAAGCCCCAAACCCTAACAGAAAAACCCTAATCTGATAAGCTCCCCCTCTTTGTTTTGCAGCCGCCACCCCCATTCCAACCGTTAGATCTGTCCCAGATATAACAGTCCAGATGACGCGAGACAAGAAACCATAGAGGCCCTCTGTTGTAGCCCTTGCGCCGCACCCCTCAAGACCATTGGATCGGGAGAGCATCGGATGGCTGAGATTGAGCCGGAGAAGGTTCCAGAGCCCCACTCGCCGCACGCGCGGCTCCCTAGCTTCTTCACGCGCGTCGTTTGAACTCTCCACGCGCGCATGCAGTAAACCGACGGCCTCTTCGAGTTCCCCAAGCCCGTCCAGATCCCATCAGCGGCATGCAACGGGCCACGTCCCGTGCCTCTCTGGTCCCCCCTCTCCAGCAGTGCATGCAAACAACAAAATACAAATGTCAGAGCCAAAACGCACAAGGCAACAGAATCTCAGAGGCAGCAAACAAACATCTCCGCGGACATGAATACAAACAAGAATTACCAGCAACAAACAACATTTTCCAGCAATTTCATATTTTAGAAAATGCAAAAATGGTGTAATATTCCGGCTATAAAAGCCGAAGCAAAATGCAATGTAAAGGGAGGATTTTTTCAGAGAGGATTTTCGGGATTCCAATCGAAAATTTCAGAGAAAAAATTGTAATCGGAGAGCATAGAGGCTTTTTTAGAGAGAGTTTTAGAGAGACCATTGAGTATATTCAGAGAGATTGTATCCAAAAATTCAATCAATACAAGCGAGCAACCGAGTTTCAGAGGTATTTCGTTAAGCATTTAAAAAAACACAGATTAAGGTTTCATCTTTTTACCTTCGCCGTTTCGGTTTCTCCATCTCTTTTCTCTCCAGCGACAACCCCTTCGACCTCTTTGAGGTCGTGCGTGGTGAGTCGGAGAAAGCTAACATCAAAAGGGTTTTCAGCTCTCTATTTTCGATTTTCAAAAGATAAAAAAGGGGAGGTTTTGGTTTTGATTTTGTGAAAACAAAGGGGTTTTCTGGTTCGGAAAAGGTCGAAAAGGAGTTTTTTTAGCGTTCCGGCGCCGGCAACGGCGACCGGAAAGAAAAACAGAAAAGGGGAGCTAGGTTATTTGATTAGGGTTTGGAAAGAAAAAAGGTGGTAAAACGTTTTAAACCTGGTTTATATAGAGTTTTAGTTTTTTTAAAATGGGTTAACCACATTTAAGTCCCTCCGCGTCGACGTCTTCGCGCGAGAGGGGCTTCCGCATTACAAAACCACGCCCGTGGTCCTCCAATGTTTTCAAACGTTTTCAATTTCATCCCTGATTTGGTTTCAATCTGCTTTCTAGTAGGGAAATCACTACCTTGGTCCCTACAGCTTTTCGCGTCTTTTCAATTTAGTCCTGTTTTGCACTTTTGATTAATGTTTTGTTAAATGGTTTATTTACATTTTCGGTCCCTACCAGTTTGCATGTTAGTTGTTTACTCAGCATTTTTGTTTTGTTATATTGTTCATGCATTTTACCTATTTAGATATATGTTTGCATCGGATGTTTATTTTTGCCATATTGTTTATATTAATATGTGCATATTTTGTCTTCTCTTTTCGAATATATATATGTTTTTGTGACATGCATTTTAATGTCATTTCATGTGATTTTTAATGCTAAGTTCGCATGTTAATGAATTTTAATTATAAAATGGAGATACCTATTAATTTGTGTATTCGGGTTGACTAGCCTAACTTATTGGATGTCCCCCGAATATTCGGATTAATTCGAATCGTCTAAAGGTAAATCCGCAATTAAAACGGACAAGACCATAGCACCATATTTATATGCTCGCATCATGCATAAAGGTGACGTACAGAATCCGAACCCTAAACTAACACGACAGTCAGTCTTATATGGTGTCGGTTTAGTCTTTGGTTCGGTGTACCGTCACCCTTTTTAATTAAATGACAAACTAATTTGAAACTACCAATTCGGATAAAGCTCGTATAATTAAAGTCCGGTTTTCAATGAAGAACCCCTAATTAAAGTCTTTTTAAATTTCAGATAATTTCCATCAATTAAAGGCAACAATTGTTTTGGTACCGATTTACGGGCGTGATGGGGGTGCTAACCCTTCCCCACACGTAACCAACTCCCGAACCCTTTCAAAAGAATCTCTGGTTTTGTTTTTTTACGGTGTCTGGCCTACAATAGTGGCCGGTGGCGACTCCAAACCGAGAAAAAGATTTTTTAAAAGGGATTTTTCCAAACCCGAATTAATTTTTTAAAATTCCCCTTTTTTAAATCAAATTGAATATTTTTTCAGAAGTAGCAGGAACTTGATTTGCGAAAAAAAAACCCGTTACAGGTGAAAAGAGTCAGCTAGCCTCGTTATCTTTAGTTTAATATGTACGAATGGTATGAAGTACAATTTCTCAACAATATAAGGACAACATATTAGCATGCAAAGATGAACCGTTGTGAAGTAATCTCCGAAGGGTTTCCGGCGGCTCAAGGTGCGTAGACGGCTTTAGGGGAGAAGAGTGTTATTTCGAAAGGTGGCTCGACTATACAGGGTGGTACTAGTTCCTTTCGAGAACAAAGGGTGTATTTGGAAGACATTGATTCGGGTTCGAAGGGTTGGACTATTTTCATAGATAACCTGAGTAAGAGAGTCACAAGAATGGCGTTGAAGGAGCTCATCAGCTTTCATGAGAAGGTGGCCAGAGTGTTCATTCCTATAGTTAACCAGAGGGTCAAGTATAAGGAATCAAATTTCGCTTTTGTTACGGTGGAGAATAGGTTGGTTATGGAAAAGGTGATTCAGACACTAGACAAAACTTTGATTGATGGGAGAGTTATCAGGGTCTCAAAGGAAAGATATCCCAAAACTAAAGTCAATATGGCCATAGATCCGAAGGAAAAGCTTGATAGTTCCAACCCTAGTAGTATGCTTGGATCTAAAGGGACGAAGATTTTTTGTAAGGATAGTAGTTCAACGAAGTTGTCTTACAATGAGGCTTTACTGAGCAATTTAAATTCGGGTTAGGGTAATGTAGAGGTCATTAACCTTCCTTCAACGATTGTACAAGAAGACAAAGGCGATTTACAGTCTGATATAGGCATTTCTGCAACAGATTCAGAATGGATGCAACGTTGTCTGGTGGGCATTTTCAAGAGTTCCTTCGATGATAGGTTGGTTCAGCAAGGTATATCCTATGATAGGATTAAAATGAGTGTTATTAAATGGGATTGTGAGCAGAGAATATATATTATTAGGTTTGATTCTGTTACAGAAATGAGAAATTCATGGGAAAATAAGATGGAGGAAATGAGTTTCTGGTTTGAATAGTTGGATTTCCTCCTTATCAATGGTATCCCCATGGTTTCTATTGTATTATGTTGTGCGGGGTTCCCTTAACCTGCTGGCATGAAGATTTTTTCAGATGTCTTGGGAATCGATGGGGTTTTCACGTTTGCACTGAGGAGAGTACAGTCAATAAGTCCCCGGTTAGATATGGCCAGATTCATAGTCATAATGGTTAGTCCTTGCGATTTGCCTGATTATATTATGGTGAAATCCATGGGGCATTCTTTCAAAATTTCGATCAAATTTGGTCGTTTGGATGATCAAGAGAGTGATTCATGTTTAGATGACGGTGTGGACAACTTTGTTGATGTTTGGCCACATGATCCGTTGGTGTCGAAGGAAGCCATGGAAGGCTCAAATGAGTTGAAGCTAGACCAGAATCCGGACGATCTTGGTCGGCCGGTCGAGGCTAATGAGACTTTGGATCGGAACTATGGTGGTTCGAATAGGCCGATGAAAGTGGCGGTGTGTGTTTCGATCCTCCCTAATGCCGCATCGGTTTCGTCCAAGGGGGGCTTTAATGTTGTTCCATCCCTAGACGATACTCGCTTTCCCATTCATAAATCGAATTTTGGAGTGGTTCTATCGGTCCTGGATGGTTTGGTGGGTGATACCTTTTTAGTCCGGCCGGAGATTTTGGGCCTCAGTAATGGGCTTTCTAAGTCTGCTAATTATTTCATGGATCCATCTTATAGCAATCCGTTTGATAAGGAAACAAGAGTGGGGGGTAATGTGGATAATGGGGGTCTAACACCAAATTTACTGGCTTTGAGGGAAGAGGGAATCGATCTCAACAATAAAGTATCTGATTAAGTGGATCCTGGAACCTCCCATGTGTCTTCCAAAGGCAACAAGGTTTCATATGTTGATATGGTTCTGGACAGCTTCGAAGGGATGGGAATTTCAAGCAATTACAATAGAATGGTGGGCAAACATGTCGAGGTTTCTCAAAATTCTTCGAAGCCCTTAAACAGTGGTGTTTATAGAGCAAAATTCTGGTGGGTATCGAGACAAAAGGTGAGGGATTATTTGGAAGACATTTCAAGATCTGAAGGGGTATCTGTTCGCTCGTCTAATTTAGAGGATGATGATTCGTTTGGCATATCAGAAGCAGAGGCAGTGTGGGAAACTAGTAATATGCTTGAATTCTTCTTCAAAGGTGGTAAGGAAGCAGTAATCGTGAAGGTTTGTGAACGTGAAAAGGAACTCCGAAATAGCCACTGAGGTAATCCTGGTTATTTCAATTATTGCGATATGATGAAGCTATCAGTACTTACGTGGAACAATAGAGGGATTAGGAGAAAGGAAAAGTTACGGGTGATAAAGGGAGTCATTCATAAATTCAAACTGAATCTAGTGTTTATCCAGGAAACTAAGTTGGAAAATATTAGCAGCAAACTTATTGGCAAAATGTGGTCTGGTTCTAACATAAATCATGTTTTCTCTGCTTCGAATGGTTCTTTGGGGGGGGGGGGTCTGTTGTGCATGTGAAATTATGAATATTTCCAAGTGTCTAATTAGGTGATATCTACCAATTTTGTAGCGTTGGTTGGCTGTATCGAATCTTCTGATCTACGTTGTGGGATGATGAATGTGTACGGTCTTTCAGTGGATTCAGAGGAAATGGGGTTTTTAGAAAATGTGATGGGATTTCTTGAAGAGTTGGCCTATTACGTGGTGTATTGGAAAGGATTTTAATCTTTTCCTTTACTCAGAAGAAAAGCTAGGCTTGTCGTTGAATAGGTATATGATGGACCAGTTCCAGAATTTTTTTTCGAAGCCGGATTGAAAGATTTTCCTCTACAAGGAGGAAAGTATACTTGGAGTAATCATAGAGAACATCCGACTTTCGTCCTTCTAGATCGGTTCTTATTATAGGATGATTTTGAATTAGCTTTCCCGAAAATTATTCAAAAGGTGGTGGATAAGTCTTGATCCGATCATAATGATGTTTTCTTATCAGAATCACAGGTTAATTGGGGCCCAAAGCCGTTTAAATGTTTCAACTTTTGGTATTATGAGGAGGGATTCGAAGAAGCTGTTTTCTCTACCATTGCAAAGGTGAAAAGTAATAATTCGCAGATGGGTATTGGAGGGATTCTCAAGGCTGTTAAGAACTCTTTGAGAGGCTGGCCGAGTGGGCTATCGGGTGGTCCGGCTAATCGTATAGCTCATCTCAAAAAGGAAATTACTTCAATTGAAAGCAATCTGCAAGTTGGACACTTCAACCCATCCTTTATCAATAGATTGAGATCACTCAAGGCTGATTTATGGAATGAATTTTGTAAAGAAGAAAGTGTGTGGTTGCAAAGGTCAAGACTGAGGTGGTTTCGGGAGGGGGATAGGAATACCTGATTCTTTCATCTAGCTGCTTCGGCAAGGAAAAGGGTGAACGCGTTTAATGAGCTCAAATGTGATAATGCAATTTTATCAGATCCGACTGCGATAAAAGAAATGGTGTCTGTCTTCTTCAAGAAAGCTTACAACAATACTACTGCCTTGGAATTATTAGATTTCAAACTCTATTTTAAAAGGCTCAATGAGGATCAAGTGTTGCTGTTGGATCGGAAAATTTCAGAAAGTGAAGTTTGGAATGTCATATCTTCGGCTGATGGGAATCGTGCCCCTGGTCTGGATGGTTTTAATCTAAACTTCTATAAAAAGTTCTGGCCACATCTAAAGGATGACCAGATGTATTTCTTTGATGATTTTGAAGCTGGTCGAGATTGGGAAGCATGTTTTAATCATTCTTTTATTACGCAAATTCCTAAGTTGGTTAATCCTGAGTCTTTGGATGATTATCGCCCTATCAGTCTAGTTGAGGGAGTCTATAAAATCTTATCTAAAGTGTTGTCTAATAGACTTCGGACGGTGTTGGGTCAGCTTATAGGAGAATCTCAATTTGCCTTCATATCTAGTAAGCAGATTTTGGATTGTTCGTTAATTGCCAACGAGACAATTGACTATGTGTCTAAATCTAGAAATAGTGGCATCGCGTTCAAGATCGACTTTAGAAAAGCCTATGATACAATGTGATGCGGTTTTCTAATTCAGGTTATGAAAAAATGCGGGTTCAGTGAAAAATGGTGTGATTGGAAATATAAGTGTATTTCTTCGGCAAACATCTTTGTTATGGTAAATGAGGCTCCCACGAATGCTTTTCCTATCTCAAGAGGACTAAGACATGGTTGTTCTTTATCTTCTTTACTCTTCAATCTTGTTGGAGAGGCCTTGAACCTGAATATAAAGAAGGTTGTTACTCTCGGGCTATTTGATGGCATTTCGGTAGAAAGAAGGTTGGAGTGCATTGTAGTGTCTAATATTCAATTCACTGATGACTTGCTGATCTTCTGTGGGGGCTTCAGAGATCCATATTTGCATTGTCAAGCATGTGATTAGAGTCTTTGAATTGGCTTCTGGCCTTACGTTGAATTTAAAAAAGAGCAAGGTGCTGGGTATTAACGTTGAAGAGTCACTGATCCAGAATTGGACGGATTCTGTGGGCTGTTTAGAAGACAAATTTCCTACAACTTATTTGGGTCTGCCTTTGGGGGCCAACCGGAACTCGATTGCAATTGGGGAACCATTAATCACTAAGTTCACCAATCATTTGGAAGGATGGCAGCCTAAATTCCTTTCTTACGTGGGAAGACTCATTTTGATCAAGTTTGTTCTTTCGAGTCTGACCATGTATTTCCTCTCCCTCTTCCGTATGCCGGTCTCGGTCTTAAATCGATTGAATAAAATTATGGCAAATTTCTTGTAACACCCGGGTTTAGGGGCCGGGTGTTAGGAGAGTTAAATCAGGTTCGAGTCGTGGGCTCGTTTTAATTTAATTTGGGCTTGGTTTCAATTAAAAGGGCTTGAGACTATCATTAAGGGCAAAAAGGTACTTTTAAAATAAAGGAAAAAGATGAGTAAAAAGGGGACTTTTATTTTAAAGTGTCTTCATCTTCTTCCTTAAACTTTTTCCACGACAAAAACCTCCCCCAAACCCCCAAGTTACTATTCCATCAAGTTCCTTCACCATTTCAAGTGTTTTCAACGAGGTAATCACGTTTTTGATTTCTCCTTTTTATTCCGAACGTTTCCATGGTTTTAGTTTCTCATAAACACCATTTTTATAGTTCTTCAAGTTTTCAAAATTCAAGAAAAAGGAAGAAGCTTTGTTAGGTTTTTATGTGGGTTTTGATTTGCAAAGTTATTATATGTTTTAATCTTTCCCTTAAGTATATTATATCTCAAAATGGTGGGGTTTTGATGAAAATCCCGAAATGGGTTTTTGTGGGTATTTTAAAAGGTTGAAAATTTGGGTTTTTGAGGTAGTTTGGTGTAGGAGAGTTGGGCTGATGATATAGTGTTGCTTGAGGGTTGATTTGAAGGTGTTTAATGATGATTTGGATGTTGGGTTCGATAGTTTTCTGCTGGGTTGTGTGTGAGCTCGAAAATGGGGATTTGTGTGTTAGTTTTGACTTGGAATGTAGAGAAATGGTCTTGTGTTTGAAATCTGATTTGTGACAGTGTTTTGTGGATGATTTGTGTAGTAATGTGTTGTTTTTGGTTGATTAGAATCAAGGGAAATCGTTGGAGAAGCTTCGGGCTCGATTCCGGAAAGTTTGGAGGCTTGATCGGCTTTCTCGGTTTGCTTAAGGGAGTTTAGTGAGTGGTTTGTTTTAAACGATTTTAAATTGGTTCAAGTGTGTAGTTGAGGTGTTGGATTGTGCTTGGTAGGCCAATCCAAGGTGGAGATTAAGTTGGTAGCTTAATCTCTTGTTTGCTTTATGAATTCTTGCTTATTGTGCATAAATGTGGACTTGTGTAGTATGTGTTCGTTTATGCATGTTGATATATATATATATATATATATATATATATATATTGATGATGTATATGGTGATGATATGTTATGTGCATGATTGTTAAATCATGGTGAGATTTGCTTAGTATAATTGGCACTAGTTAATTACTGGATATAAATGATCGATCATTAGGATAAATGTGCACACAGTAAGAGTCAAATTTGCGCGTGGCCTTGGTGACGTGTAGTCATCAAGGAGGAGTACAGTGAGGTAATATTCCACCGAAAAATGTTAGCATGTGATGATGAGTGTAATCCCATCCATGAGTGAAAACGGTGATGAGTGTAATCGCACCAGAAGGTAATTGTTGTTGAGTATGTTGGGGGTGAAAATCCCAACGGAAGTTATCCGCATATCGGAGTAAGCTAATGGTTGCAAATATACTTGTTCATGTGTGGTTGTTGTGTAAGATATTTGTTATATCTTGTTTAGCATAACATGAGGTAAGATGCCATGTTCATGCATTTTCTTAACGTTTGGCCATGTTGCTAAGTTTGCGTAAATGTATGCCTTGTGAATGTCTTAAAGATGTCATGCTTGAACCCTGCATTGTCGATGTTTTGCTTTAGAGCTCCCTCACTAAGCTTCTAGCTTACGCTCTCGTTTTCGACAATGCAGATCATTAGTGTGGAGTTAGCAAGGAACAAGGAAAGTGCATCCAAGCGCGTTTGTGGTTGCTCAAGTATGATTTTAGTAAATAATGTAGTAGTTTAGCAATGGGGATGCTACGTGTTGTAGGAGCATGTGTAGACTCATATTTTGTTAATGCTTTTATGTTGTGGATTTGTAAACCATGTTTATGAGATGTTTATGTGTTGTTTTGAAAGCATGTAAACCTTGCTTCATGAATGCTTATGTGTTGCTATGAAGGCATGTAACCATGTTTTATGTTATGTGATATGGATGTATGTTTCTTTGAATGAATGGCCTTGATTGTGTATGCTTTATGGTTGATCATGTTTGTAGTAGGATGGAATGCCTATAGATTGTATGCTTGTTTGTTGTTTCATGATTCTTGTGGTTTTGGGGTAAGTTTGGGAACACTTGGAGATGCAGAAAATTGTTTTTAGGGTCACACAGAGTACATGTGTTTCGAAACGCTCGTGGTTGTTTCGGAACGTGTGTAGCTCTAGGGATACTCGTATCGGAACAAAGGTGGTGCCGTTTTGATACAATTTGACACTGTGAGCTCCTATTTCGGTACGCGTTTCGGTACAGTTTGCCTCTGTGAGTGTCCGTTTCAGAACCTGTTCCAGAACGTTGTGTTACTGGAGACCCCCGTACCGGAACGGAGTGGACCGTATCGATACGGCCTAGTCTGGCTTTTGAACTAGAGCCCGCGTATCGAAACGAGCAAGCCTGTTTCGAAACGCATGCTTGTATTTGGGCCTTTTAGCATCTTCAAAGGTTCTCGGATGTCGGTTTTAGTCCCGTTGGTTGTAGGCTTCCTTGTTAAGTTTATATGCATTGTTTATGTGTGGTTTTGGTTACGAATGCAAGCAATCAGACTAATATGTCACTTGGTAAATTTATATTACCTTACACCTCGTTTGTATCTTTTCCTTTATCTTTTCCGCTGTTGTTTCTCACATAGGACGAAATGATACGTTTAGGCATGATAACCAATGAAAAAAATAGGGTTGCTAATCGAAGTGGAGCCTTAACGAGTTTTACTTTGGTTTTCCTCGTGTAACCTGCTCGGACCGGTCTGTCATCTAGCCCGGGACTAGGGGGTTACATTTCTTGTGGGGCAGTACGCCTGAGAGATCTAGGATTCATTGGGTTAGTTGGAACCAATGTTGCAAACCAATTCAACTTGGTGGCCTAGGCATTTCCGACGTATCAATTACAAATCGTGTATTGCAAGTGGGGTGTTAGATATGGCAATGAGCGAAATTCTTAATGGCGTCGGGTGTTGTCCTGTAAATCTTCGAGGGCTTCAGCTGGTTTACTTCCGCCTAAGGTTGTACACCGCAGTTATTCTTGGATATAGAACGATATTTTAAAAACTTGTCACCGGGAAGATTTCCTTGGATGTTGTGTTAGGGCTAATTTATCATTACAAGTTGGTGAAGTAAAGAACATCTCATTTTAGGATGACGTTTGGATTGGGGAAAGTTCTCTTAAAACCTGATTCCCTCATATCTTTGCTCTTGCGGTGAACAGAACTGGAAACATATCAAATTTTAGAGTAAAGACGACTCATGGGTGGTTTTGGAATATTTTCTTGCACAAGAACTTACTGGATCATGAGTTTCCTATCTGGGAGGATTTTTTGGCGTGTCTTAATAGCCTTAAGCCAAATGAGGCAGACATGGACTGGGTGAGGTGGTCGGGTTCAAGCGATGGTTCGTTCACTGTTAAATCACTGAAACAAATCTTCATTGGTCATATCCTGGATAATAGCTTCTGGAAATAGTTTGTTTGGATTGGCCTTGCTCCTCCTAAGGTTGAGCTTTTTATGTGCTTAGTCATGAGAAATAGAGCGTCTGTGAAGGTTGCTTTAGATAAGAGAGTGTGTTCAATTGATAATGTGGTCTGCCCGTTGTGCAATGATCTGCCGGAATCTTCGATGCACTTGTTTTTCACTCGCCAAATCAGTTGAAGAGTTTGGTCTTTATTCTGCTCGATGTTGGGAAAGGCTTCAGTTTTTCCGTGTGAACCAGAGATGTTTTTGGTAGCCTGGAGAGCCTTGGGTAAGCCTACGATAAGTGTGGTATGGTCTCTTATCCCATTCGCTATCATTTGGCCCATATGGTTGCTTAGGAACGAAATGGTGTTCAACAATTCAAAGGGCGATATTATTCAATTACTCTTCCTGATCAAATTAAGATTAGTGTTTTGGATCAAAGATAGGTTCAGTGATGTTTCCATCCCCTTCGATCAAATTTTGGCGGATCCGTTGGTGGTTGAAAATAGCATTCTCCATGTTAAGCAAACCGCTACTCCTGTTTCATGGCATCCTCCTCCTTTCGGATGGGTTAAGATGAATGTGGATGGAGCTTTGGCTGTTCTTGGCGACAAGTGTGGTGTTTGGGGCATTTTGAGGGATTTTAAAGGGGATTTCCTTTTACAGTTCTCGGAGTCTTACCCTGTAACACTTAAAAAAAGGATGAACTGCGATGTGGGGGACTTGAACCCATGTCGTTGGCAAGGAAGTGGAGGACCTAACCATTTGAGCCAAGTGCTCTCTTTTGCCAAGTATTACCAAGAATAATATTTGATTTTAATCAAGGAGTTAATTTTAAGTCAGCTTTAATTTAACTCTGACTCCTCACATACCGGCTTTAATGCCGTATCAAACACACCACTTTTGTCTCTCTCTCTCTTCTCGTTCCTTAGCCATCCTCGTCGATCTTCGTCCATCTTCGGTACCTCCGCTCTGTGTGAGACACCGCCACCATCGGCGAGTTCGTCGTCTCTCCCCGAGCCTTCAGCCGCCAAGCACACGCAACTTCATGCTGTCGTCCACCGCATATTAACGTCTAAAGTTTTGACGTTTGTGGCGCAACCTTTCTCCTCTGTGTCCGGCCGGTAGAGAGATCCGTTCGGGGCGTGGCCGTTCAATTCCTCACGTTGTGCCATGCAAACCCCCCTAAAGTTGCGTGTCCAACCGACGCCGGCGAAGCCTCTATCGAAGCTACCTAAGTTCTGGCGACCTTTTATTTTTTCGCAAGGATTTCCAGTTGATTTCTGGCTTGTTTCGTGTTGTTAATGTATGGGTTAAAACTAGGGTTGTAAACGAGTCGAGTCGAGCTCGAGTAGTGCTGAGCTCGACTTGAGCTCGAAAAGCTCAAAGTTGAGCTCAACTCGACTCGAAAGCTCGCGAGCTCAAAATTATTGAGCTCAAGCTCGAACTCGAAATCAAAAATGAAACTCGAACTCGAACTCGAAATATTCTCAAACTTATGTAGGAGCTCGATTCAAGATTAAACACGAACATGAACCTTAAGTGCATAAAGACTTAATACTATATTTTTAAAAACACAACATATAAATGTTTTTTCACTCTAATAAACCAACGTCACATTGTAATACAAATATTGTGATAAAAATGTCTCGAGTCATATAAAAGTTCTACAAGAAAATAAAAGTAACATTACAAGAAATTTAGCATAATTAAACCGATAACATATTCATAAGCCAAAATTCAACCAATAACACCTATCGAAAAGAGTAAAGGATAATAGTTAATGATAAATTATTCTATAAAAATTATGAAATAATTATAAACATAAAGTAAAAAATATATAAATTTAATCTCTTAAGTTTAAATATTAAACCTCTTAATTTGTCAAGCTGTTGATTCCTTCGACGGTATTGGTATAATAATTTCCTTCGGTTGCTTGTCATCATTCTGCAATAATTTAAAAACCTAAATAAGTTCACATATATATTTTTAAAAAAGAACAGACTTTATCATAAAAGTATATATTTACCTTGTTCTTCCTTTTCAGTCCATGAAAGGATCTACACCAATCACCTGTGCACATCAACATTTGCACTATTTTGAGAGCAAGAGAAGCCATATAAGGATCAATTACACGACCCCCAGCACTAAACGTGACCTCAGAGGCCACAGTAGTAATAGGAACGACCAATATAGTTACCGCCATCCTAGACAAAATGTGAAACTTGTTCGACTTTTCTCTCCACCAAGCTATGGCATCAAAACTAGCATCTCGACTAAAGACGCACCCCTCATCCAAATATGATTTAAGTTCAGATTTTACACGAGGCACAGAAGTTTTCCCGCTAAAAACATCTTGCAAAAGTTCAGACAAACCACTTGAAGTAACATCTCCATGAACATTTGTAGGAAATGCACATTCTCCACTTTCTTCCACATTACATGATGAAGAATGCATCCTCACACACTCATCAAAAAGTTGACACATGATATCTTTAACTTTACTAATGTTCTATTTAACTAAATGTGACAGAAACATTTTAGGAAATGTAAATTCTACCGCCCTCATTTTCAATCTAGAATCCATCACTGAACCTATTGCCATTAGCAAACTACATTCACCCCAATACTTGTTAAATCTCTCTTTCATGCTTTCTACCATACTTCTAACAAAATCATCAAGAGATTCATATTTTGCATCCAACAACACTTTAATTCTTTGCACCTCTCTAAGAAACAAGTTAGCAGTTGGATATTCAGAACCTGATATAATATTAGTAGTGGCTTTAAACACTTTCAAAATTTTAAGTAATTTTTCAATTTTTTTCCACTCATCATCATCAAGACAACATTTGTAAGAAGGCTCATCCAAAGCATACCTAGAAAATACCTTTTTGAACTTGATAGCACAATCCATCATGTCATATGTTGAATTCCAACGTGTCTTGCACTCCAGGATCAATTTTCGCTCTTGCAAATTGTATTGACTAACAAGCTCACCAAATCGTTTGAGCCGCGCCTCACTTGCATTCAAGAAGTCCACCGTGTCATGGACCTTCTCAATGATATGTTGCACTTGTTGAAGACCATGTTGCACCATTATGTTAAGAATACGCGCACAACAACGAACATGAAATAGTTTTCTATTGCAAAGAAGTCTTCTATTTGTTGTGAAATTCTCCTTCAATATCTTAATACAAGAATCATTTGCAGATGTATTATCCACTGAAATTGTAAAGACCTACAAAAGAATCAAATAAAAATATTTAAATATTCTATATTTATAAAAAAAAAGATAAATACTAATAATTAATAAGTATATCAAAAGAAAAAAAATTAAAAACACACTTACTTCGTCTTCAATTTCCCATTCCTTTAAACATGATAAAATAGAATCAGCAATATTAGCACCTCTTCTTAGAGGTGGTAAATGAACAAAGTTGAGCACCCGCTTTTGAAGCTTCCAATAAAGATCCACAAAATGGGCTGTAAGAACCATGTATTCAATTTTTTATGGTTTAGATTTCCACAAATCTGTAGTCAAACTAATTCTATCCATTTTTTTCAACAAAGCTTTCAACTTCTTCTTCTCAAACTCATAAACTTTGAAGGAGTCATTTCTTATAGTAACTCGAGAAACACTTGTCCATTGTGCCATTCCTCGTTTCATCATCAAATTAAATCCTTCTTCTTCCACAATGCTAAAAGGATGTTCATGCATCGTAATCCAATGAGCCATAGCCTCTCTCATCTTCAACATGTCAAATTTACCATCATGTAAAGCACTAACAAATCCAAATTGACCAGTACCAATGCTCGACTCAGATGGTAAGAAGTTAATTAATTTTTGTTGCTTATAAAATTTTGATTTCTGGATGTAACCTTCTAAGTGTCGTTTCAAATGAGAAGTACTCTTAGATTTTAAAACAGAGAGAGGATGCTTGCAATACTTGCACCTTACTTTCCATTGCTTGTTTATGAGTTCAGGTTCTAAGAAATCATCCCACACCTTTGATTTTCTTGGTTTCTTAAAGGCTTGAAAAGGATTTTCAACTTCAGCTTCTTTTGTGTTGGTGTCAAGTAGAGGATTAGAAGCTTCTAGATTACATTCTTCTTCTTCGATAATAACGTCATCATCATTCACAAGTAATTTCTCAACTCTTGAAACACCAATGGGCGTCGAAGAACTTTGCTGTCCAGTAGACATCTGCTAAACAATTAAAATAATACCACTATCAAGTCAAAATTAATTCATCACTTTAAAACAATGTATAGATATAATCGACCAGAATTATCGTGTCCTTTTCTCAAACTACAACACAACATTAGAAAACAAATATATTAAGCAGATTTAGAAATGTCCATTTGTCACAAGTAAAAATATTTGTTATCGAAAAGATATAAGATATAATCGACCAGAGTTCAAGTTTTAAAAGTTCAGAAAATGAAAACTATAGAACCATGTGAAGGACAATGATTTCTGCAAAAGAAACATGCATCTATATCAAAAAGAAAGAAAATTCTTGCTTACTTTTCAAGTGCTATCAACTTCAGGAAACAAGGATCAGAATAAAGAACAATACATATGAATTAACTATCAAGTATCATCACATGAATATACCCCCAGATTCATGACAAATTTTCATAGAGAAATGAGGTGCCACTTAATTAGAATAAAAAAACTTACAGCAATAAATACCTACTGCACTTTCTATTAACCTATAAAGGTTGCCATAGAAAAACTAGCATTTCAGCTCAATCTCTAACTCAAAATATCTGACCAATCGCCCACTAAATAAAACAATGTTCCAATTTAAACCAACTAGAACGAATGTTTTTGTTTGATTTTAGCGATTTGTTTCTTATCCTCTATATTCATCTCCTGTTTAGGAAGAGCTACTACTGCATACAAGTCCAAGGATAAAGTTGCATCCTAATTTGGCTAAGTTGATTTCTTACTGTCGTGAAGGTCAACTTGGTGTTGTATATGATCTAAACCCACTTGACACTTTACGTACATTCATACTTAAAGGTTGGTACAGATACAACACTCCACTTGGTGTTGTATATGATCTAAACCCACTTGTCAGTACATGCTCCTCTTTTCACCGCATGGATTACGCAGTCTTGGCCTTTACCCAAATGCAAAACTTCAATGTTTTTTTACAATGTATTAATCAAAGGTCTTGTTCATTGTCATGAATTCTCAACTTAATACAAATTGTTCACACTAAAACCACTAGAGAAGTGATTAAAAAATAAAATATTTAAATTAAACTGCAACACTAATATAAAGATTTCAGAAGCAAAAAAAGAGGGTATGCTTCTAGGAGAATTGTACACAAATTTTTCTGACATTTTCCCAAAAACCAAACAAGAATTAAAAAAATAAAAAATCTAACATTGTGAAAAGGACGACGCGTTGTTCACCCACTTGAAATTTCTACTCTTGTTAAAAATCACGAGACAGTAAGAGGTTGAAGCGACAAAAAAATAAAAAAACATGGAGTTTAGGGTTTAAAGAAAAGTGAGAAATGGGGGGGGGGAATACGATCAGATATATATGGAGAATGAGTGGGTTAGATTTAATTTTTTGGTTTAAATTTTAAATCAACGGTAGAGATTGTCTTTTAAATCTCACCCATTTAATTTGTTAGTTATTTTTTATTAGAAATATCATCTTATTGAAGTAAAATTTTAAAGAGAGTGGAGATTATTATATATATTTAATTTTAGTTATTGAAAATCTCAAATATTATGTCTATTATTACTAGAATATTTTTTAAAAAAATTTTAAATAACTTAAAACTAAATTTTATTAATCAATTATTTTTAAAAATAAAAAATATATATTTAAATACTATTTTTCGAGTAGCTCATGAGCTTTTCGAGTCGAGTATCGAGTAGCTCGACTCGGCTCGTTAAGAACTCGAGTCGAGTTCGAGTTTGAGTCGAGTCCAATCGAGTCGAGCTTTGATCGAGCTTTGACCGAGTCGATCTCGAGTAGCTTGCGATCTGTCTCGTATCATTTACAACCCTAGTTGAAACCGTGGTTGATTGATCTACATTGTTCCGGTAGGATCGCGGCTATTGGCGTCTCCGGCGACCATTTCCGACGACCAAAAAATTCGGGTAGGTGAACCGATCTGAATCGGCCAGAACTGGCTAGACCGGTTAAATTGGTCGGCCCATGACCCAGACCGAATCGGTCCAACCTGACTCGCCTCTAACCTACATCCGACCCGACTGAGTTAACTCACCGAGTCAACTCAGTTGACCTTATTTGATGACGTCAGTGTTGACTTTGACCAAAAAGTCAAAATATTCGAAAAGGCTCTATTTTATGTTTTTTGATGTCCTGAGTCCAATTTTGAAGCCCTTTTTGCGAAATTCCAACCCAACGACCCCCGAATTTGACCTTAAACCCAAATCATGCATATGTACTTAATTATTTAATTCAGATAATAGTAAAACGAATAAATGACTAAAATAGTGTATTAATTGTGTAAAGGTACTCGAGACGCGTGCGACCACTCTTTAGCTCAGCCTAGCTTCTCTCGATCCGCTCACCCTCACGCTCAAGTGAATATCAGTATGAATTTGAACTCTGTGTATAAGAACAAGTTTAACTCTTATTTCACATTATGACCGTTACTCTTTCATGATCTAGGATCCGACCCTGTATCCGAGCATACTGAGGCAGGTGTCTGTTAGACCCTTCTCCGACCAACTTTTGAGGTGTGTTCCATGTGTGATACATTTAGTTGTATGCGTTGTATGATTATTACACATTAATAAACAATCTAATATTTAATTATGAACGATAATATGTATGATGAAATGATGAACTAGATAGATGATATCATACTCTGCCTACTCGTTGTATGTGCGCTCGATCTATATACATGATATGTAATTATGCTATGTGGTTGCTTGATCTTTGATAATATTGTCTATTTGTCTGATATATTCGGTAGTGTAATCTATTAGCTTGATCTATGATGGTACACTATATTTGTATGATAAATGATGATATTGTCTGCTCTGCTCAATGATATGCCTATTTATTTGTCAAAAGCATGAATCTTCTGTTTCTAATACTCTGAGTAGAGTATGTCTGTCATTTGTATTCTGTTACTCATGTATGGAATCTGAATATCGGTTTTTATCTGGGGTATACTATTGGGTTATATTATGAAGTCTCCGTCGGTACAGCCCTGATCCAATTGGTAAATTCTTATGAACTCAAGGTGGCACCTGTAACCCCATCGACCCAGCCTAGCTTCCAGACCGCATCGAATGGGTTACACGGGGAAAACCAAAGCGAAACCCGTTAAGGCTCCTCTTCGATTAAAAATCCTAGAAAATTTCTTTTAAAGATTATCTTGTCTAGATGTTTAATTATATCCTATGTGAAAGGACACGCAGCGGAAACACACACGGATACAAAACACGCGAAACACACAATTAAACAAACCCTTTTTAACTTTTACAATACGCCATATCGGTACGCTAGAGGACCGTATCAATACGCCTGGACTTGGTCAACACCCTAAGGTCAACCTAGGGAGACCGTATCGATATGCTAGAAGACCGTATCAATACGCTAGAAGACCGTATCGATACGCTCTCAACGGTAATCTTTCCCAAGGTCAAACTACAAAGCCCGTACCGATACTCTCAGGACCCGTACCGATACGCCAAAATCTCGTCAATTTCTCATATTTCCAAAGAGCATTTGGCGTATCGATACACCCCCGCGTACTGGTACGCCTTGCCTAAAACAAGGTCCAAAGCAAAAAACCGTATCGATACGCCCTTGAGCGTATCGATACGCCTTGCACTGCAGAACTTGTTTTATCTGCTAAAAACACAAGGACTCGACACTAAAGGCATATAACGACCATTCAAGCAACATACAATCAAGCATATTATCGGAGCAACATAACGAAGCAATTTAAACACTCAACGAAGCAACATCCAACAAGATAAGATTCATAGAGGAGACATGCATTCAAAGCATTCACCCACATAGCCAAAAGCCAAACAAAAGCATACTTCAACATGGTAAAAGGCATTACAAGCCCAAAACAACTAAACAAACTTGTCTAAGCAAAATAACATGCCATCAACATCACAAACACAAAGGTCATATCCCATTGCTTAAATAATAATTATCGGAGTCTAAACCATACTCGAGCAAACAAAATTCCCTTGGATCCTCCCTTGTTCCCCGAGCTGCTCGAAAGGCCTAAGGGCATGTATTGTTGGAAAAGAGAGCGTAAGCGTTTAATCTTAGTGAGCGGTGCTCAAAGAGTAACTACAACAATGTAACACCCGGGTTTGGGGGCCGGGAGAAAATAATATTTAATTAATGGTTCAGGTTTCGGTTTTATAATTAGAATAATAAAACATTTTCATGGGCTTCGTGATTTCAAAAAAAATGTTAAAGTTGTGTTGGGCCTATCTCCTAAGCTCAAAATCCATGGACTTTAGGGGATGATAGCTTTAGCCACTCATTAATGGCATTTGTGTAAATATTTGGTCTTTACAAATAAAACCCATTTGTATTACCTTATAATTCAAATAAACCCAAAACTTCATCATCTTCTTCTTCAAAACAAAACCAACGACAAGAAGAGAGAGCTTCTCTCTTGTTACTATTTCATCATCTTTCTTCTTCATCCTTAGAGCTTTTTGAAAGGTAAATATAGTTTTGACTTGGTCTTGCTATCCCCTACATTTTGGTATTTTTAGATTTCATTAAAACTATGTATTTTACATTTGGGTTTTTCAAAGTTCTAGGCTAAAGGTTAAAGCTTTATGGGTTTTTACTAAAGATTTAGGTTTATTATGGTTAGATATGATGTTTATGAACCAAATGGTCCAACATATATAATTTTTAAGGTGTTTTATAAGAATTCCCGAATTTAGGTTTTGGTGGGGTTTTAGCAGGGTTTTTAGTTGAGTTTTGGGTATGGTTTGTGTTGGAATTTGAGGGTTGATGTTAGGGTAATAGTTGGGGGCTGTTTTGGAAGCATTTGAGTGTGCTAATAAGGTTGAAATCATGAGTTTTGGTTGGGGTTTGAGGGCTGCCCGAGTTTGGTGTTTTTGAGGGTTGTTCTTGGCTTGGAGTCTTGGGTTTGTTGCTTGAATGGTGTTTCAGGTTTGCTACATTAATTGGTGAATTGATTTGAAGTTGCTTTGCTTGTGTTAAAATGATTAGAGGCAAGAAATTGTGTTGGTGAAGCATCAGGAGTGAATCCGGAAAATTGAAGACCATGGTTGCTTGGTAGTGGAGCTTGGAGGTGAAGGTGAGTGGTTAAAATGTTTTAAATGATTTTGAGTAATTGGTTCAAGCATGTGGGCTAGGTTGGGATTGGTAAACCCACCTAGAGTTGGGATTAGAGTGGTAGCCTAATCCCAAACTTTGATTAGAGACTTTGGTTGCACTATTTAATGGTTGTTTATGCCTCTTGACTAATTGTGATTGTGGTGTTATGTATAATGTGTTATACATGTATATTGAGGCTTGGATTGATGCATTGATATATGTCGTGGAATGTGCATGATAGTGGTCATGGTGAGTACGTGCTAAGCACGAAAGTTGTTTGATATGATGTTGTGAAAGGTTATGGTTTTTGTTTAATATTGGCACTAGTATGCTTGGGGTACAATGATCGATCATTAGGATGAGTGTACACACGAGAGTCAAAGTCGCGCGTGGCCTTGGTAGCATTAAGGCACCAAGGAGGAGTACGGGTTCACCCAGAAATCTTTATATTAGTCAGTGATGAGTGGAATCCTATCAACGGGGCGTGAGGATGAGTGGAATCCCCTCCGCGAGAACCGGTGATGAGTGTAATCCCACCGAAGGTAATGGTTATGTTGGAAATGCGTTCCAACATGTTATCCGCGTATTCGAGTCATAGCTAGGTGCCAATATGAAATTATATGTGCCTTTATGATTTGAGATGTGTTGCCAATATTATAGGAAATGTGATTCCAAAATGCATTGAGATATGTTGTTAATAATACCTTGATATATGTATTATTGTAAGTTGAGCTTATGAGTTGTTGAGCATGGCATAATGTTGATTATATGTTCATGCATCATGTTTAATTTGGCTCTCGTGGATCGGAGGTAAGATCATGCATTTCATTATGGTAGTTGCTCGTGCTTGGACCCCGCATTGTCGAAGGTTTGTTTTATGAGCTTACCATCACTAAGCTTTTATGCTTACGCTCCTTTTTGTTCAACAATGCAGATCAGTAGCTTATGGGTGGCAAGGGCAAGGAAAGGTCTCCAAGTGTTGCTTTTGGTTAGCTCAAGTATGAATTTTAAATAGTAGAATGTAATAGTCAAGCAATGGGATAGGTGTTGTTAATTTGAGCTTGGATGTTTATGGTGTTGGTTTGGCCTTTAGATGTTTTGATTTGAATTGTAAATCTTGCTTATGATGCATGTCTTGTATGCCTATATGTTTTGGTTACTAAGGCATGAACCTTAAAGTGCTTTGTATGTCATCTTTTGGTAAATGCATGAATCTCTTGGATGAATGATGATAGTTCGTGTCGGTTGCCTCGCATGCTTAGATTTTAGTTGTTAAAGGTTGTATGTATGTTGTTCGTGGCTAGGGAAGTCCTAAAATGCATTTAGAGTTGGGTTTGGTGTTGTCTTGCTGAAATTTGGAGACTTGCAGTGCAGGGCGTATCGATACGCCTGAGAGCCGTATCGATACGGTCTTGCCTGCAGGACTCAGTTTTGGCTGGGCGTACTGATAGACGGGGGTGTATCGATACACTCTTTGCTCACTGGAATTCTGAGAATTTGGTGAGTGATTGGCGTATCGGTACGGTGTCTTAGCGTATTTGTATGGGTGTATCTCGTTGACCACGAGATGTTGACCGAGAAGGGCGTATCGATACGCTCAAGGGCTATATTGATACGGTCTTCTTGTGTTGACCATAAGGTGTTAGCCTTGGTCAAGGCGTATCGATACCCTTGATTGGTGTATCGATACGACCTGCTTAAAAAGGCAAAATGGACTGTTTTAATGTGATGCTTTGGTGGGTCGTTGATATGTTGTTCGTGTTTCCGCTGTCGTGTTTCACATAGGACTTAAATATGCCTTTAGACAAGATTAAATTAAAAGAAATTTTCTAGGGTTGCTAATCGAGGGGGAACTTTTACGGGTTTCGCTTCGGTTTTCCCCGTGTAGCCTACTCGGACCGGTCATCCGGCCAGACCGGGACGAGGGGGTTACAAACAATGCAGTTTTAAAACATGGGTTTGCTTGAAAACCAAAACCTTTTCCAAATCATTTCCATATGTTTGAACACACAATGTCATGCATTTACCTTCGCGTGCATTCACCGAATGCAACCACAAGCCATAGGCTTACCATATGCTCATCCTCATAACACAAGCAAAGTAAACCACAATACATAAATATAAGCTTAAAAGAGATCAACAACATGCTTAACATGAGAATTAGGGCATTCATGATTATATTGACATTTAACGTTTTATTCGGATATGCGGATAACTTTCTCAAACCCACTAGACACTTTCGATGGAATCTCACATCATCGTACTTACTCGTCTAGTAAAAACATAATTTCCGGTGGAATCTCACATCACCGTACTCCTCCTTAGTGGAATCTAACATCACTAAGGCCACGCGCGAATTTCACCTCGAGTGCACTCTAATCCTATTGATCGATCAATTATATTCGGTAACAACCAAACACATGTCAATATACTCAATTATAACCACAAGCATTATCGATACTTGAACCACTTACCAAGTCCAAACTTCCATGCAAAGCATGTACTCACAATGCAAGTATAAACACAAGTCCCACATCTCAACATGCATAACAATGCAAATCAACACATAATAACATAGCATGTTCAACTCGCATTCAAAAATCGTAAAACACAATTTAATTGCATAAACCTTTAAAACTTACTCTCGAGCTTGGATTGGCCTTTCAAGCTCAATCCAAACTCCCAAAACATTCCCTTAACCACGTTAAGGCTTTTAAAATCGATCCACTCACCAGCCAACACACAACCGATGTCCAAGATGCCGAATCAAGCCTCCGAACTACCCGAATTTTTGTCTACAAAGCCCGAATCCAATTCCTCTGTTTTGAGAAACCTAAAAACGAGCAATAGAACACAAATACACTCAAAAACACATAAAAAACCCGGAATTCAACATCCTTGCATCAATACACATCAATTTAAACCCAAACTTCACTCGAAACATAACAATTTCAGTCTCAAACTACTAGCAGCCACAACCAACGATTTTACCATAAAAAATCTACCTTTTTACATCCCTAAACATCAATCCAATGCTACCAAACCTCTAGCTTCCATTTGAACTCAAAACCCATCCAAAAACTCAAAATTTCTTACTCTTAAAATCACCCATAATACCCATTCGGGTTTCCATTAAAAACCCACCATTTTTATGTTATGTTAGTGTTAAAACAAAGTTAAAAACATCCTCAACACAGCCCTAATCAACTCAAACGAAAACCCAAAGATTTCCCTTTCATTTCAACCCAAACTTTAAAAATCAAAATAAGATAAATCCATGAGTTTTGTAAAAATCACAACATTTAGGACTTAAGGATGATGAAACTAAGTTAGGGAACCATTTACCTTGAAGAATCACTTGGTTTGGGAGCTTGAAATCAATGGAAAAGTGACTAGGTTTTGGGGAGGGTTTTAGAACGTGAAATTTCAAATAGAGAAGAAGATGGCTTTTGTTAAAAACCCATTTTTCATTCTTCTTTATGAAAATTTCCCTTTTTGCCCTTTTAGTCTTTTAAAACCCTTTTTGGTGTATTAAAAATAGTTTTTCTCCAATTTAATTTTAATCCGACTCGGTTGACAAATCTGATAACTCCCGGCCCTAAACTCGGGGCGTTACAACTCTCCCCCACTTTAGGAATTTCGTCCTCGAAATTACCTGGCGGAAAGAGAAGCGAAAATTGCTTTCTCATGTCATCCTTCCTCTCCCAAGTGGCTTCTTCCACCCCTCGGTGTCGCCACTTGACCTTAACCAATTAAATGGTCCTTCCTCGCAACACTTTGTTGTCCGAAGCCAAAATCTCAACTGGTTCTTCATCGTAGGTCAAATCTGGGTTCAATTCTATTTCTTCAACTGGCATGACATGTGACGGATCTGATCTATACCTCCTAAGCATCGTGACATGAAACACATCATGAATCTTCTCTTGCTCGGCTGGCAGTCTCAATCTATAGGTAACGAGACCAACTCTTTCAACTATCTCACACGGACCAATGAATCTCGGGCTCAATTTAACTTTCCTACCAAACCTCATCACCTTCTTCCAATGTGAGACTTTCAAGAACACTTTGTCGCCCACGACATACTCTATTTCTCTTCTTTTCAAATCTGCATAAGATTTTTCCCTATCCGAAGTTGCCTTCAAACGGTCACAAATCAACTGTACTTTCTCGGTAGTACCCTTAAGCATATCTGGAAAATGTATCAATTTCTGTCCCGCTTCGGCCCAACAAACAGGTGTTCTACATTTTCTACCATACAGAGCTTCATAAGGTGCCATCTGAATGCTCGCATGATAACTGTTATTATAAGCAAACTCTACTGACAATAGATGTTTCTCCCACGAACCCTGAAATTCTATAATGCAACATCTCAACATATCTTCCAACACTTGTATGACTCTCTCTGACTGACCGTTGGTCCGAGGATGATATGAAGTACTGAAATTCAGACGAGTACCCAAAGCACTATGCAAACTTTCCCAAAATCTAGCCGTGAACCTCGGATCTCTATCTAACACTATAGATTTCGGTACACCATGCAGTCTCACTTACTCGCCGATGTACAAATCGACCAATTTATCTAAAGTATAAGTGGTGTGAACGGCCAAAAAGTGTGCACACTTCGTAAGATGATCAACAATTACCCAAACCGAATTCTTCTTAAAAGGTGTCAACGGCAAACCCGATACGAAATCCATGGATATTCTCTCCCACTTCCACTCGGGAATTCTCAACGGTTGTAACAAACCTGAAGGAAACTGGTGCTCAGCTTTAACTCGCTGACAAACCATGCAGTTACTCACAAACTCGGCAACATCTTTCTTCAAACCAACCCAAAAATACTCGTTTTTCAAATCTCGATACATTTCCGTACTTCCCGGATGCATAGAAAACGGACTACTGTGAGCTTCAGTTAGGATGGAGCATCTCAAGTGTACATCTTCCGGAACAACTACTCTACTCTTGAAACACAAGACTCCATCACTACTAAAACAGAAATATGTCGGTTTACCCTCCGCTATGTCTTGTATATGAGATGCTAAAGATCTATCTTGCAACTGTTTCTCTCTAATCAACTGAAGCAAAAAAGGCTTAACTTGTAACTCGGCCACTAAACCACCATCTTGAGACAAACTCAATCTAGCAAACATAGCTCGTAACTCTACCGCTACCTTTCTACTCAAAGCATCGACCACTACATTGGCTTTACCCGGATGGTACTCAATCGTAAGATCGTAGTCCTTAAGCAACTCTAGCCACCTACGTTGTCTAAGATTCAACTCTCTTTGTGTCATTATATACTTCAGACTCTTGTGATCCGTATACACGGTGCATTTCTCACCATAAAAGTAATGTAGGGGTGTTCAAATCCGGGTACCCAAAAAACCGGGTACCCGGACCTTCGAGTATTAAGTTTTTCGGCCCGTGTCCTGACCCGTAAATACCGGGTACCCGATAATCGGGTACTGGGTACCCGATTCTCATTTTTTATTTTAAAATAAAAAAACCTTAAAAGTTTATAACACGTGATCCAAACAAAAAATAATAATGATTTGAAGTTTATAACCATAAGAAAGAGATTAAAAATATTAATCTCGATCGTAATTTTTTTCGAATCTTATATTTTTTAAAGAAACTTACTAATGCATAGTTGCAATAGAGAAACCTTGTTGTTTGTTTCATATCGAATCTTACATATTCACAAATTAATATTCTTTTTGAAAAATTTAAAACATGAAAGCATATAATACAAATATAGAATGAATTTAGGGATTTAAATATAGTTCTAAAGTAAAAATATTAAGTAATCTAATAAAATAAAAAATAAAAAAATAGGAACTGGGTACCCGAAAAAATCATATTTTTTTGACTCGGGCAAAAAAAATTCCGGGTAAATACCTAGTTATTTATTTTCGGGTAGTCGGGTTGGGTAGTTCGGGTCGGGTGATTTTTAACACCCCTAAAGTAATGTCTCCAAACCTTCAAAGCGAAAACCACTGCAGCCAATTCTATATCATGCGTAGGGTAATTACACTCATGAGTCTTCAACTGTCTAGATGCATAGGCCACTACTATTCCCTCTTGCATAAGCACACAACTCAAGCCAACATACGACGCATCACTGAAGATCGCAAACTCTTTCTCTGACACGGGTTGAACTAAAACAAGAGCTTCGGTTAAGGCTTCTTTCACTTTCTCAAATGCTTGTTATCTTGCATCAGTCCACTCAAACTGAACATCCTTATGTAGCAATTTAGTCAAAGAAGCTGCAACCTTTAAGAAACACTCAACAAAACGTCTATAGTAATCGGCCAAACCTAAGAAACTACAAACTTCGGTCACTGTCTTCAGTGGTTTCCAATTCACAACTGACTCAACTTTCTTAGGATCCACTCGGATTCCCTCGACTGATACAATATGTCCTAAGAAGACTACTTCCCTAATCCAAAATTCACATTCACTCAACTTGGCATACAACTAATTGTCTAACAATTTCTACAACACCAAACGCAAATACCGATCATGATCTTCCTCGGTACGAGAGTACACTAAAATATCATCGATGAACACTACCACAAACTGATCTAAGTACTCATGAAACACTCTATTCATCATGTCCATAAAAGCTGTCGGTGCATTAGTCAAACAAAAGGGCATCACTAAGAATTCAGAGTGCCCATAACGAGTGCGGAAAGCTGTCTTTGGTACATCTTGATCTCTTACTTTCAACTGATAATAACCGGATCTCAAATCTATCTTTGAGAACACTGAAGCACCCCTCAACTAATCAAACAAGTTATCAATCCTCGGCAACGGATACTTCTTCTTCATCGTCAACTTATTCAACTGTCGGTAATCGATACACATTCTCAAACTACAATCTTTCTTTTTCACAAACAACACAAGTGCACCCCAAGGTGAAGTACTCGGACGAATAAACCCTCGGTCTATCAACTCCTGAAGCTGTGTCTTCAACTCTTTCATTTCTTTAGGAGCCATTCGGTATGGTGCAATCGATACTGGAGCTGAATCTAAGTAATTCTCAATAACAAACTCTACATCTCTATCTGGAGGCAAACCAGGAAATTCTTCTGGGAACACACTCGGAAAGTCACAAACTGTTCTACTGTCTCGCGGTCGTGCCTCATCCATATTCGGATTCATAACATAGGCTAGGTATGCATGAAAACCCACATCCAACAACTTCTGATCCTCTAAAGCTGAAACTACATTGGACAAGAAATTAACGTTCTCGCCCACTATCACTACCTCGCGATCCTCTGAAAGTCTTAAGGACACCCGCTTTGTCTCAAAATCTACTCTAGCCTTATGCTCTACAAGCCAGTCCATGCCTAATATTACATCAAAACCATAAAACGACAATTCCATCATATCCACGTGAAAAACATGACCTTGAACCATCAAAGGACATCTTCAGTATATCTTTCTGACCACAACTGTCTCACCAAAGAAACTAGTGACATTCATACCCACATCTAATATCTCAACCGGAATATCTAACAATCTTGCATGCTCACTCAATATATACGAATGCGTAGAACCGGAATCAATCAAGGAAAGTAAAGTCAAAGACTGTAACGAGAAATTACCTGCAATCACATTTGTGTCATTCCTGTCCTCACGGTGTGCATACACCCTAGCTGGCCCACCTCCCTTGGGCTGAACTGCTACAACATGAGATACATTCCTCTGACCGTCATTCCTAGGCTGAAAGTTACCTTTACCGCGCCCACGGCCTCTCTGATGGTCGACAGCTCGTGCAGAGCTTGTCCATCCCTAGAAGGATGTGAACAATCGCGCTTCAAATGCGCCCTAGACCCGTAGTTCCAACAAGAACCATAAGTGCCCCAACACTCACCGAAATGACGTCTACCACACTTTTTGCACTCGGGAGTACGATTCTCAGTCCCTTGGTCGTGATGGCCTCGCCCTGGATTACCACCTCCGCGTCTATGATCATGATGAGGTTTCCTATCCTTGTGCCTCTTGGCACGATCTCTGTCCCAATCAGCATTCCTCTTTCTGGAACTATATCCACCCTTGCGATCCGCAAGTCCCAAAGACTGTTCGATGTCTTTGGCCCTAGCGACCAACACATCAAAATCTGTATAGTCAGAAGCCAACATGTAGGTCTTCACATCCTGAACCAACCCATAATGGAAACGCACAACGTTCCGCCTTAGTGGAAACTAACTCAGAGGCATATTGACTCAGACATACAAATTGCACCTCATAGTCAGATACAGTCAAACTACCCTGAACTAGAGCTATGAACTCTCTCTTCTTCTCATCTAGGTATCGAGGACCTAAGAACTTCTTACAAAAAGCATTCCTGAAGAACTCTCAAGTAACCTCGGCCTCTGGCATACCCGTAGTGATAGTAGTCCACCAAGTGTAGGCATCTCCCTAAAGCAAAGAGACAATGTAACCCAACTTATGTGTTTCAGAGCACTCCATCTGACTCAAAATACGAACTGTGCTCTCAAACCATGCCTCTGAACCCTCAGGTGACAACCCACAGAACTCAACCTCGCCCAAGCTACGGAGTCGCTCTAACGATAAACCAGAACCTGCACCCTGAGGCGGTGCTGAAACCCGAACACCCGCTAATGATGTCTGTATAGCCCCGGCTATAGCCTGAATCAACGGATTCACATCAATACTTGCTTGTCCCTGACCAGCCTGGGGTCCAACACCTTCCGCATTCGCTCCACCACCCGGAGGAGGAGGAGGTGGCAAGTTCTCTCCTCGCACATCCTCAACATTCTCAATCCGTTCAACCCTTGGCCTTCCCCTCGGTCTCACCATGCTAACAGATACAAAGCTAAACAAAAAAAACAACAGTGAAATGATTCGGTGTCAGCAAGGAACAAGGTCCAAGGTGCTCAAGTCCTTAAACTTAAAATCACTTACAATAATAGTATATTAGCAATGGGTGCCTTTAACTATTTCTCAACCAACACAAAGATAGCCACAAGCATGCTTACAATCACCGTGCAATCACAATAAACAAGCTTACACCATAAAACTTACCTCACTTACCTTTCGGCTTGCGGAAACTCAACGAACCTAGGCAGAACCTAGGCTTTGATACCAACAAATGTAACCCCCTCGACCCGGCCTAGCCGCCATACCGCATCGAATGGGTTACACGGGGAAAACCAAAGCGAAACCCGTTAAGGCTCCACTTCGATTAACAAACCTAGAAAATTTCTTTTAAAGACTATCTTGTCTAGATGTTTAATTATATCCTATGTGAGAGGACACGCAGCAGAAACACACACGGATACAAAACACGTGAAACAGACAATTAAACAAACCCTTTTTAACTTTTACAACAAGTCGTATCGGTACGCTAGAGGACCGTATCGATACGTCTGGACTTGGTCAACACCCTAAGGTCAACCTAGGGAGACCGTATCGATACGCTAGAAGACCGTATCGATACGCTCTCAACAGTCAACTTTATCAAGGTCAAACTACAAAGCTTATACCGATACTCTCAGAACCCGTACCGATACGCCAAAATCTTGTCAATTTCTCAGATTTCCAGAGAGCATTTGGCGTATCGATACACCCTCGCGTACCAGTACACCTTGCCTAAAACAAGGTCCAAAGCAAAGAACCGTATCGATACACTCTTGAGCGTATCGATACGCCCTGCACTACAGAACTTGTTTTAGCTGCTAAAAACACAAGGACTCGACACTAAAGGAATATAACGACCATTCAAGTAACATACAATCAAGTATATATCCCAAAACAACCATGGATAAACATACGAAGCAATTTACACACTCAACGAAGCAACATCCAACAAGTTAAGATTCATAGAGGAGACATGCATACAAAGCATTCACCCACATAGCCAAAAGCCAAACAAAAGCATACTTCAACATGGCAAAAGGCATTACAAGCCCAAAACAACTAAACAAACTTGTCTAAGCAAAAGAACATGCCATCAACATCACAAACACAAAGGTCCTATCCCATTGCTTAAATACTATTTATCGAAGTCTAAACCATACTTGAGCAAACCAAATTCCCTTGGATCCTCCCTTGTTCCCTGAGCTGCTCCAAAGGTCTAAGGGCCTGCATTGTTGGAAAAGAGAGCGTAAGCATTTAAGCTTAGTGAGTGGTGCTCAAAGAGTGACTACAAAAATGCAGTTTTAAAACATGGTTTGCTTGAAAACCAAAACCTTTTCCAAATGATTTCCACATGTTTGAACACACAATGTCATGCATTTACCTTCGCGTGCATTCATCGAATGCAACCACAAGCCATAGGCTTACCATATGCTCATCCTCATAACACAAGCAAAGTAAACCACAATGCATAAATATAAGCTTAAAAGAGGGAAATCAGCAACATGCTTAACACGAGAATTAGGGCATTCATGGGTATATTGACATTCAACGTTTTACTCGGATATACAGATAACTTTCTCAAACCCACTAGACACTTCCGGTGGAATCTCACATCACTGTACTTACTCGCCTAGTAAAAACATAATTTCCGGTGGAATCTCACTTCACCGTACTCCTCTTTAGTGGAATCTGACATCACTAAGGCCACACACGAATTTCACCTCGAGTGCACTCTAATCCTATTGATCGATCAATTATATCCGGTAAGAACCAAACACATGTCAATATACTCAATTACAACCAAAAGCATTACCGATGCTTGAACCACTTACCAAGTCCAAACTTCCATGCAAAGCATGTACTCACAATGCAAGTATAAACACAAGTCCCATATCTCAACATGCATAACAATGTAAATCAACACATAATAATATAGCATGTTCAACTCGCATTCAAGAATCGTAAAACACAATTTAATTGCATCAACCTTTAAAACTTACTCTCGAGCTTGGATTGGCCTTTCGAGCTCATCCCAAACTCCCAAAACATTCCCTTAACCACGTTAAGGCTTTTAAAATCGATCCACTCACCAACTAACACACAATCGATGTCCAAGATGCCGAATCAATCCTTCAAACTACCCAGAATTCCGTCCACAAAGCCCGAATCCAATTCCTCTATTTTGAGCAACCCAAAATCGAGCATTAGAACTCAAATACACTCACAAACACATCAAAAACTCGGAATTCAACATCCTTGCATCAATACACATCAATTCAAACCCAAACTTCACCCGAAACATAACAATTTAAATCTCAAACTACTATCAGTCACAACTAACGAATTTACCACTAAAAATCTACCTTTTTACATCTCTAAACATCAATCCAATGCTATCAAACCTCCAACTGCCATTTGAACTCAAAACCCATCCAAAAACTCAAGATTTCTAACTTTTAAAATCACCCAAAATACCCATTTCGGGTTTCCATTAAAAACCCACCATTTTTATGTTATTTTAGTGTTAAAACAAAGTTAAAAACACCCTCAACTCAGCCCTAATCAACTCAAACAAAAACCCAAAGATTTCCCTTTCATTTCAACCCAAACTTTAAAAATCAAAATAAGATAAATCTATGAGTTTTGTAAAAGATCACAACATTTAGGACTTAAGGATGATGAAACTAAGTTAGGGAACCATTTACCTTGAAAAATCACTTGGTTTGGGAGCTTGAAATAAATGGAATAGTGACTAGGGTTTGGGGAGGGTTTTAGAATGTGAAATTTCAAATAGAGAAGATGATGGCTTTTCTTAAAAACCCATTTTTATTCCTTTTTATGAAAAAATCCCCTTTTTGCCCTTTTAGTCTTTTAAAACCCTTTTTGGTGTATTAAAAATAGTTTTTCTCCAATTTAATTTTAATCTGACTCGGTTGACAAATCCGATAACTCCCAGCCCTAAACTCGGGGCGTTACAGCACCTATGCCCATCGGGCCTAGGGTAAGTCCCTATGGATGCAGTTCTGGGGGATTGTATATTGGTGTATGGTTGGAGGGTAGTTACTAGTAAATCCTTGTATGCACTCGAGCATTTGTATTGAATTGTTATGTGTTCTTATGATATGATTGATATGTATTTATGCTTGTTTGATCTGCACTTTTTGGAACACACTGAGCTCCCTAGCTCATGCCCTTCTCTTCTCCCTTTTTAGATACTTGTGATAGGCTACCCCTTTTGGACCCGGTAACTGGAGGATCAACACATTTAGCATTTAGTTTGTTGTAATATTCTTATTTTTCGAACTGTCTGTATTTGGGTGACTTATGCCTATATTTCGATACGATATATCTTATGGTTTTTGCTGGATGTTGGCTTCAGCTTATAACTAAACATTTTATTCTTCCATATCACCTATTTTGTAACCATATGTTACTAAACTATTACTTACTATTTTGGGATGGATTTGAAAGCAATACTGATAGATTTTATAATCGTTCTGAGAATTGTATTTGATATATCTTCGTTAATGGGTTTTCAATGTATGGATCGTAAATCTCCCGTAGGGGGAATTATATTGGTTTTGATAATTTGACTGAGATATATCACATGAAGTTTGATTATAGGTTGTGACCGCCCGGAGTCAGGTGAAACGCATAAGCGGGTCCGGGTGGTTACATGCCATGTGGGCCCCCTTTAATGATCAAAATTCTCGCGATTAAAGTGGGACTTGATAGGTTCTTGGAATCTGAGTGGAGTAAGAAGGCTAGACTGGTCATAGAATCAGATTGCAAGTCTGCGGTAGAGATGATCATGCACGTTTCGGAAACTCCAGTTCATATGCTGAGTCTAGTCGAGGACTTGAAGGTGTCTATTAGGAGATTAGGGTGTTTTTTAAGGTGGATTCCTCGATATTTTAATACCATAGCCGATTCATTAACAAAGGCTGGTATAGGATAAATGGGCCTGCATGATTTTTTATTTTGGGTGGCGTACTACCTTTCTGTTTCATTTTTGGTTGTGGCAAGATTTTTGTATTGTCGGTTTGTCACTATGGTCATGTAAATTTTATCCATGTTAATAAATATGGGTACTCTTTTCCCCTATTTAGGCTTAGTGGGGGATTTTTAATGAGGCCCTTTTATCTTTTAAAAATATATACGAATGGTATTGTTTGATAAGATAGAATCTTGCCTAGTGACGACTATTGATGGGGCGGCAGAATTAGGTATGACTCTCGGCCGATAAGCTTTTTAGCTTGGTTACGTAGGTGGACAGAGTAGACTCGTCTGACAGGTAATAGGCTCAGCTGACGGGTCAAACAGACCTAATGAGTGTTATGTCGAAAGTGACCCAAAGGCATGAGTTACAAAGGCCATGATGCTTCACATGCTGAGGCATGGCGTGGAGACTAAAAGTTTCAGACGCGCGAAGAATAAAAGTTCCAGAGACATAAACATAGATATGGCACGTGTAGGCGAAGGTATAACAATTTTAAATATTTTGATTAAATATTTTTTATTAATACCAAAGGTTTCTAAATTATACTTTTTATATTTTCCCCAAAATCAAATATAAAAAACCAAGAGATCGAAATTGAAAGTTCTATTATAAATTAAATTTGTAACAAGCTTTTTGAGATAGATAAATTATTGTTCTTGCGTCATTTATTTGGTTCTAGAAAATATATTTTATTGAGCAAGCATATTTGGCCGGTTGGCCAAGCTGTTTATTTTTGTCACTCATATTTTCTCAGGTCATGAGTTCTAGACCCACTAGGAGCACCCTCTTCCTTCCCCTAGAGTTCCCCTTCCCCTCCCCTCTAGGTAGGATTAGGATTAGAATTAAATTTTTTTAAAAAAAGAAAACATATTTTATTTTTATTTTCTATTTTTGTTTTCAGAAAATAATTTTCAGTTTTCAAGAAATAGAAAATTCATTTAGTTAATAGAAATAAAAATTTATTTTAAAATATGAAAATAGTGAAAATGTGGTTGGTATCTAATTTTCGAAATATAAATAAACAAATAGTATTACACAATTAAATTAAAATATTATTATTAGAAAAATATTATTACAATAAATAAAATATAATTAAATAAATCAAATTTTTAAAATTTTCACTAGAATAATTCCAACCCGAGTTAAATAAAATTCAAATTTTAAAACCCTTATTTTCTTCTTGTCCACTTTTCTAAAACATTTTAAGTGAAAATAGTGAAAACATTTGTTTATGTTTTCAAAATTTCACTATTTTTGTTTTATTTTAAAAATTATTTTTCAAATTTTACAACCAAACATGTTTTCTTCAGCGTTTTCTATTTTCCAAGAAAATGAAAAATGAAAACAAATTATATTCTCTAGAACCAAAGACACTCTTAATTTTATGTGTTATGTTTTTAATACGGAGGGATGACATTATGTTTAGGGGAGGTTTGTTTCGTGGAAAAAATCATACTAAGGGGAATAATCTTTTCCGAAATCACATACCCACATTTGGTTTAGGAGAGTTCCGTACATGGGGTAATACTACATTTCCAATAATAGCTTCTTTTCCCCAAAATGGTGGGAATATCATTCCCACCCTATTATTAGGTATTAGACAATTCTTACCACTTTGCACTAAAATATTCTTGAATTAATGTTTTGTCAAATAAATCATTATTTTCTATTTTTCCAACAATATATTTTTGTTTTGTTTTGATATGTTAAAACAATTCCTTATCAAACCGAAATTGTTACATAATAAAATATATAAACCACACTCATCAATAAAAATAATAACAAATATTAGAAATAATTTTTAATATTATTTTTTTTCTCTAAAGAATAATGTTTTTCTATTTATATGGTAAAAATAATGTAAATTGACTAATAAAACATATAATTATAATATTTATATTTAGTTATTAGTATATTTGATTTAGTAGCAAATGTGATGATTATTATAGAAGTTTATTAATTTTTTTCTTTATTTTTCAAATATATAATTATAATAAATTAAAAATATTCAAATATATGATATTTATTATAACATTAAAAATATATTCAATTATTTGTATAAGAACTTTATAAAAGAAAAATATATAAGTTAAAAATAATAGAAAAATATATTTCCTATGATCATTTTGTAACTTCTGCAAATTTAGTGGTCAAAAATACCATTTTAATATAGTTTAGTGACTATTTTTATAATTTACTCAAACTTTAAACATTTATTTCATTAGCTGTTGGCATTTAATCAGGGTATTTAAAATGGCCGACCACCGTGTTTGAAAACTTTGAACAAGTTCCATTGAGAATTGATGGCTTTTCATTATTATTATTATTATAAAAAATGTAAATAAAAAAAAAAACTTAGTTTTAACATTAAACTCGATAAAAGAAGGTAATATTTGTTATATTTGTTATTGCAATTGATGAGTTTGAACTCTTAAACTTCAGTCTAACAATAATGATTATGGATTCATTCATTTTTATCTTGCTAGTGAAGCTTTTAGACTAGAAAGATGGTTACGAATCAATAGAACGTAGGATTAGTCATTTTGAAAAATAAAAATTTTATTATACTTTTTTATTAATAGGAAGTTAATTATATTTTCAATGTTAATGAAACATTCGAACATATATAAGATGAGACAATGTAAATATTTTTAATCGGAAGGTCAATTAATAGATCTCAAATTTTGCTAATTTTTTGTTTCTTCTATTTAGTTTAAATTAAAATTCTTTTTGGAGTTTAAAGTTTTATTTTGAAATAAAAGATTTTTTTTTAATTTCAAAAAATAACTTTTTGGTATAACCACATATATCTCTTCTATTGACCGACTAATTCAATTTGAGTATTACATAGGTCCATTATGGATTATAGAGAATAACCTTTTTACTCTAATTTGTTGTATTTATAACGTTAAAATTTGAATTCTAAATGTTGTTTAAAAGATCTAACAACTCAATCATATATTATATATCATTATACTAAATAAATGTATTTTTAATAATTTAAATAGATTTATTACAACGTTTAAATTGTTATAAGTTAAATGGATTAGATTTTACCACTCTCTCTATATATTATTAATTCTTGTTGGGAGGGATGTTTATTGTTTAGAAGAAATAAAAGAGTGTCTTTGATTAGTTTGGTGAGTATATGAGAGTTGGTTGCTATTAATCATACAAAAATTACTTACCTACCTATATTAAAAGTGCAAAATTTTGTTAAAAATGCAAAATTTAATTAATTAAATTTTGGTTTAGTTGTTCAAATAAAAAAAATAGTTTAGTTGATACGTGATGGAAACAAAGATATTTTGCCTTTTTTTTTTTATTTTTTATGTTTTAGTACTGAAAAATTAAATCATAAGTTTTGATTTTAAATTTTAAATAATAAACCCTTAAAATACACTATACACCCATTACTTTAAATCCTAAACCCTCTCTAATATTTAATCTTAAACCTTAAAAATATTTTTAGTGTTGATACATAAATAAAGACACCAAAAGGAACAAAAAGATTTCTATTTTGTTGCTAGTACAATATACAAAAAGATGTAAAATCGATCACGTTTAAAATATTCGCTAAGAGACTTACCCACAAAAAATCGGTGTTGTCCAAATGGTAAACAACTTGGTATTGCTTAATGTCACGAGGCCATTACCTTCTTCCCAAAAACATGTCTGATAGGATGTGCAACGCCACTGCTTATATATCCCAAGATTTCTCTTTTCCTTTTTGATGTGAGATTAATATTCCCGCCTCTTTCCAGGCATAACATTCTCCCCCACTGAACCTCGTGATTGACCAATTGCCACGGTTGTCCACCCTGCCTACCCCACTCATAGGCACTCGGCGTGAAATCGGACAGTCAAAGGGTTGCTTCGATACAACTTGTCACGGGGTCATTACCCTCTTCCCAAAAGACATGTCTGATAGGATGTGCAACGCCACCGCTTATATATCCCATGACCTCCCTTTTCCTTTTCGATGCGGGATTAATGTTCATGCCTCTTTTCAGGCATGATATTAAGCATGTTTCGAGTTTGAAGCCTTGTGTATGCAAAAAATCTACGCTGAGAGACTCACCCTTTATTAATTGTGCAATACGGGTTGATCTGGATTAATTAGAATAAAACCCTAAAAATTTGGAAGAGTAAAAAACAAATTTAATATTATTAAATTTATTAATAGAAAGAAGTTTAAACATATAAATATTATATCAAGTTGTATGTTATAAATGCAAAAACCTAAAAATCTTAGAAGTGGCAATCGGGTCATTCGTTTCGGGTTCAGTTCAGGTCACTTCGGTTTGAGTCACTTTGGGTTTGTTTGTAATTAGTTTAGAATCAATTTGGATCGGTTCAGGTTTAGTTCGAGTCTAGTTCGGGTAACAAATCGTGTCAAAATCGGATCAACTGTTTTCGGTTTGAGTCAATATCGGATCGGGCGCTTTCGATTCAAGTCAAAATCAAGTCGGGTCAAAATCGGGTCAGTTTCAGGTCGGGTTAAACTTTGAATTTTTGGGTCGATTCAGTTTGAGTTGGGTTATGATTCACAGAGACTTTGTTGAAGTAGAAGATTGTATGTCAGTGGAGGATAGATAAGATTGTGTCAATTCGATTTGAGTTGGGTATTTCTATTATCTAATATTTATATTTGAGTTGGTTTATGAGATTATTTATGATTTTTTAAGATTTATAATTTATGGTTTAATATTAATAATTTAGGGTTAAGTTTAGTGTTATTGATTTATGATATTAATTTTGATTCCTTAAGGTTTATGGTTTAGTTTAGGGTTATTGGTTTATGACATTAGTTTCGATTCCTTAAGGTGTATGGTTTAATTTGGGGTTATTAGTTTATGAGATTAATTATGATTCCTTAAGGTTTATGGTTTTTAGTTTATTATTAATGGTTTATGGTTTAGTTTAGTGTTGTTGGTTTATGAGATTAATTATGATTTAACTTTCTAATTTATGTATTTGAACTTAATTAAATATTTAAATCACAAACATAATTAAAAGAATTCTAAAATAAAATATGAAATTTCAATTAAATTAATCTAAATTGAAACTCAATTGAATTAAACTAAAATTTAAAAGTGAAATTCGGAACTTAAATAAAAAAATATGTAAAATATGGAGACTAAACAATTGATTGCCTTTAACATAAAACTAAAAGATAACATATTATTTTAATTAAAAAAAATGAAATTTGTAAAAAGAAAAAGAGAGGAAAACGCATAATGTTGGCGGGAAACCGCCCATTTTTTAGGTTAGAGGTTAATTCATCTTTAAGTCCTGCTACGTCTAAAATGTTACATTTTAGTCCTAATATTCACTTTTAAGTTTTATTTTAATTTAATTTAGTTATAAGTATGAAGTATCCTCACAGTTTAGACTTCGAATATAGCAATCCCCTCCCCATAATGATATTTAGCCCCTAAAAATTTACTTTTAGTTGAAATTGACACCTATTTTATTTTTATTTTTTATAATTTAGTCTAATAATTTTAATATATTGATATTTTTGTTCATTTAAGTTCTTAAGATTTAATTTTTAGCCGAATTTAACCTCTATTTATTTCTATGGTAAAATTGGATATTGGACTCTCAAATTTCTCCACTTTAAAAATTTTAAATTGGTCCATAATTTTGATTTTAGGCTATATTTTATGGTAAATTGTGAAAATGGACCCTACTTTTGATTTATGGTATTGGGTTTAGCCTTAGTGCTAATGATTTAGGGATTATGTTGTAGTTTAGGGTTATTTCTTTATGAGATTAATTTCTATAGCTTAAGACTTATGGTTTGGGATTTTTAAGTCTTAGTTTTAATGGTTTAAGGTTCATGGTGTAGTTTAGAATGAAGTTAAGACAAATATTGAGAGGAAAAAGAGTTTATTAAACTTCTAAATTTAAAAATTAGCAGGAAAAAACCTTATTTAATTAATATTTAAACTTTGAATGACATAAAATGTTACTATACTGCAATTTTGAGAAAAACATCGGTCATATACTACAAAAAGATAATAAAAACATACACTATTATACTATTTATTATATTTTTAAAAATAAATAATATTAAAAATAAATTATTCATTTATTTGCCTTAATTTCTGGTTTTAAATTGGGTCGATATTCGGTTTAGCTTTCGGTTCGGGTGAAATCGGTTCGGGTGAAATCGGTTCAGGTCCATTTCGGTTCAACAAAAAATTCAGGTTAATTTCAGTTCGGTTTATTTCAAATTTTGAGTCAACTTCAGATCATCATATTCGAGTCAAAATTGAGTCTCGGGTCAAGTTTGACAATTCTATTCCCACCGTCCTCTCTTCCGCAATGCCCTGTAATTCACGCCAACTTCACTTTTTTCTGCAAATAGTTAGTTTTAAAGAAATCTATAGAATTTTATATTAATTATGTAAATATAAATATCATATAAGTGGTTCAACTTATTAAAATTTTAAATACATACAAATGACGACGCAACAATGCTGAAATTTCAAAGGAGACAAACATAAATAATAATAAAATGAGATCAATATCTAATTATTAAGCTATCAATATGGTACTTTAAAACTAGAGGCTTATGATTTTTTTTCTTCCTAATTTTAAAGTTGGCAATGATCTAATTAGTATTTAAACGAAAAAAAATAAGGGTCATATTTAATTTATATAATTTCAAAATAAATAAAGAACTAAAAAGTATTTAAACCGAAAAACATGGGCTAAAACTTAATTTTTCTAGTTTCAAAACTAAAAAAAAGAGCCTTAAGAAACATTGTATAAAAATCAAGGGAGCGAGAAGAGGAAACTAATTTTTTTAGTTGCAAAAACACGAAAGGTATAAAAATAAGTTGACCCCCCCCAAAATTAAAAGGAATGACTTGTCTAGGTTGAATTTTGAACATAATTTTGTAATTTAAATTGGTATGATTTGACTTGAATTGTTGTTTAATAATTATAAATGTTAATATATTCTTTTTGTATGAATTATAGGTGTACTCTATTTATTCGTTCAATGATTTATGCTGAGATTAATTCTATAGAGTCTGGACAAAATGTAAAAACAATAAAACACCTCCATCAAATTTTTAACATTGCTGCATTTTCAAGTAATCAACTTTAATATATTTTTTTGTTTAATAATTATGCTGAGATTAATTCTATAGAGTTTGGACAGGATGTAAAAAAAATACCTCCATCAAATATTTAATATTACTGCATTTTCAAGTAATCAAATCTAATATTTTTTTATGGGGTTGTTTTGGTGCGGTTGTTCTGAAGCCTAATTTAGCCCAAAACGACGTTGTTTTACTGGAGAAAAAATATTAAAACCATGCGTTTGGAGGAATTTGAACACATGATCTTCAAATATAAGGGTCAAGCTTTAGCCATTAAACCAACATAATATTATATAATATTTTACCAAAAATATTATTATCTCAAACTACTTAAGATTAATTTAAATTATTTTATGAAATAAATAATACTATACATATATTAATATATAAAAATATAAAATATATTATTTTTATATTTTTATATATGTTATTAATAATATAAATATATTATTTTAAAAACCCTACAAAATATTCATAAAAACAATATATTTATATTATTAATAATATATAAAAACCCTAAACCCTAAACTATTTAACCCACAAACCCCAACCCACAAACTTAAACCCTAAACCATATAATTTAGAATTTAGAGTTTAAAGGTTTTTTTATATATTAATGTTATGAATATTTTAGGTTTTTTAAAATAATATATTTATAGTATAAATTATATATATAATATAAAAATAATATATTTTATTTAAATTATATAAGCTTATCAATTTGGTTTAACCAAATTATTTTATGAAAAAATAATACTATAAATAATATTAATATACAAATAATATAAAATATATTATTTACATATATCAATAAAATAGATTATTTTTATGGTTTTTATATATTATTTATAATATAAATATATTATTTTTTAAATATATTTTTAAAAATATATATTTATATTATAAATAATATATAAAAAACCTCAAAACCTAAACTTCAAACCATATGGTTTGAGCTTTGTACTTTAAGGTTTAAGATTTAGGGTTCAGAGTTTTTATATATTATTTATAATATAAATATATTATTTTATAAATATTTTGAAGTTTGTTTAAACATAATATATTTATATTATAAATATTATATAAAAAACAAAAAACAATACACTATTATATATATATTGTTGTGCATAAAATAATGAAGAACAACGAACAAGTATAAAAGAACAAAGAGATAAGAGAAAGATTGAGATTTGTATTATTCTCAAATATAGACTTGTGTGTACATTGCCTTCAATAAATCATCTATTTATAGGCATAAGAAGTACATAATACATTAAACTCTAATTAATGTAGATAATATTCCTAATGATAAAGTAAGTCAAATATCCTTGATAAAGTTCTTATCATGATAGACATCCACATAGATAAATATTCATAACACTCCCCCTTGGATGTCTATGAAGATAATGTGCCTCGTTAAAACCTTACTAAGATAAAAATTCAGTGGGAAAAAATCTTTAGTGAAGGAAAACGATTACACACATCTTTGATACGCATAACATGTTGCCTCATTAAAAATCTTACCAGGAAAATCCATTGGGAGAAAACCACGGTTAAGGGAAAAAGAGTGCAACGCGTATTTACTCCCCCTCATGAAAACACCACAAAAGATCTTTGAATCTTCATAATTCAATCTTGAATACTTTTTCTAAAGATCACGAGGGATGAAACTTCGGAGTAATATTTTCCATGATGTATCCACCTTTCATTATCCCTACACAAGGTAGCATTTGTATCATATCTGTAGAACTAATGTTTTGATATAATAATTGAAAAATGTTTTGGACTGATTTAAAAAGTATTTAAAACATTTCCAAAGTCCAAACAACTTGAAATTATGTTTAGGGAAGTTTTTAAAAGGGGTTTTCATGTTTTTCAAAGCCAAACTTTACAAAACTGTCCAGGTGTTTCGAAACACCTTAGGGCGTTTCGAAACAGGGGATTACAGTAGCAAAAACGTTTCGAAACTTGTTTCGAAACGGGCTTTCCCTGGATAGGATTTTTGCCCAGCGTTTTGAAACGGGCTATGTCGTTTCGATACGCCTACGTGGCATTGACCACAACGGTCATAAACCCCAACGGCTATTTTCCCAACTAACTTTTAAATGCAGGCGTTTCGATACGGGCCTATAGCGTTTCGATACGGGTTTCGAAACGGCAAGGGGGTGTTTCGATACGGATGCCCTGACAGACTACAACGTCTCTTTCTACTTAAAGAGCGTTTCGAAACGGCTTCGAGCGTTTCGAAACGGGGAGCTGCAGAACTGCATTTATGGTGGGAATTAAAGTCCTCAACGGCTCCAATATGATCCCAACGGCTAGTAACGACTACAAACTCATTTGGGAGCATAAAAGGGACCTCCAAGCATCAAGAGAAGGCTAATGCTCATATTGTCAAACATCAAATGATCAAAGATTGTCTTAGAGCTTAAATTGTCATTTATTGTATAGACAAACACTAGTGAGCCAAAATTGTCAAATTTGCTCAAGTGTTTTAGGGTTTGGGTGAGTGCTTAATTGTGCAAACAAACACCTATTAGAGGGTTTTAAGTTTGCTTATTTGTGTCTCTTTGTAAAGAGGGTTTCAATCAAGGCTTTGGGTAGAAAGCTTGATTGGTTGTAAGGGTTTCCTCCTAAACCTAGAAAAGGGGACGAATCAATAGTGGATTGATTGAGAAATCCTTAGTGGGGAGCTAAGGTAGTGGATGTAGACCTTGGTTAAAAGGTTGAACCACTATAATTCATTGTGTCAATTTTCTTTTTAGCTTCCACAACCCTTCCACCCAAAAATCCACCTCTCCACCACTTGGTGAGTCTTATCGGTTGAACGAATCGAGCCTCACTCAACTCAACAATTGGTATCAGAGCTTGGCTCAATCGAAGGGGATTCACATCCTATTGAGAAGATCCAGCAAGCTCGATCACTTTTTCATCAACCGGCTCAATGGCACATTCAATCGACAAACCGCCTTTCTTTGACGGAACTCGCTATGCCCATTGGAAGACAAAGATGAAGTTCTTCAACAAATCAAGAGATTACAAGCTTTGGGATGTAGTTGAAGATGGTCCGTTCGTGCGTCAAAGAGGTAAATTGCAAAGCCTTGCACATTCTATTTTGTGCATTTGGTCCATCCATCTATGAGAAGATTTCTTCTTGTGAGAGTGCCAAGGAGGTATGGGACAAGCTTGAAGTCACATACGAGGGAATCGATGAAGTCAAGGAGACCAAGATTGGGCTCCTAACTCTAGAGTATGAGAACTTCAAAATGGATCCGGAAGAGAACATTGAGAAGATGTTTGATAGGTTCTCCACTATCACCAATGGTCTCAAAGGCTATGGAGAAGCCATCCCGGAAGAAAAGCTTGTTCGAAAGCTCATCTACTCACTTCCCGAGTCATGGGACTCAAAGAGGACCGCCATCATCGAAGCCAAAAATTTAAAGACCTTGAAGCTTGATGAACTCATGGGGTCATTCCTTACTCATCAAATCATGAAGAAGAACAAAGAGGATGAGAAGAAGAGGGAAGAAATTAGAGCTATGGAAGAGAAGAAAATCAAAGGGCTTGGCATAAATGCAAGTGCCATGGCTCTCAAATCCTCCACTTGTCATCATGTCTACTTAAGTGAAGAGGAGGATGAAGATGAAGAGATAGTTCATCTCTTCAAGAAGTGTACCCCGTTCATGAAGAAAGCCTTGAGAGAGCTTTAATGAGAACCTAAAAGAAAGGAGAGGGCAAGCACTTCAAGCCATAAGAAGAAGGCACATGTGGCTACTTGGAGTGATGAGGACTCCATCGATGATGAACAAGCCAACCTTTGCCTTATGGCCATCGAAGAAGATTCAAGGGTAACTTCTAATTCATCTACTTCATGTTCTTATTCTTTTGATGAATTACAAGATGCCTATGATGATTTGGTTTTAGATTTTAAAAGCCACATTTTGAAAAACAATAAATTGATTTCAAAGTTAAAAATTCAAAATGAGTTGCTTTCTAAAACCAAACTTGAACTTGAAGCAAAACTTGAAGAGTTTGAATTAAAATGTTTTGATTTACAAAAATTGCTTCAAAAAGTTCAAGAAGAAAAGGATTTTATTTCCAAAGAGCTAGAAAAGAAAAATAATTTTGGAAAATCAAATTTCTATGTTAGACAATCTAGTGCCCCTAGATTTATTAAAAGAAAATATTTTAGAAGTGTTTGGGTCCCAAAAGGACTTAATACTTCAATTAAAAAGGATGACATTGAAAAATGGATTCCAAAGGGGACTAAAATTTGTGATACTAACGTTCATGGATCCAAAGCAATTTGGATACCAAAAATCACTTGATTGTCTATTGCTAGGTGTGATGGAGATGTTCAACAAGTCAAACATTGAGGGGGAGCTCCATACACACAAGAAAGAGCACTTGAAGAAGGAAGGCTTCACATCCTACCTTGAGTTCAAGTGTTGGTAAAAATCTAGTTGTTTTAGCATTTATTTGTTTTATTTTTAGTTTATTCAACTAGATGATCATAAATGTTGGACTAACATTTTTAATGATGCTTTGAGTAAGGGGGAGCCTTTTTAAAACCAAATTCATATTTTTGTCAACTTTTACCTCTATTTTTATTTTGAACTTAATGTTTTAAATTCTTTTTGATATAACAAAAAGGGGGAGAAATGGTTTGAAAAAATTGAATTTTCAAATGAATAAGGGGGAGCTTTATTTGAATTAAAATCCTTAATCTCTTATTCACATTTTTAAAGTTAAAGGGGGAGAATCCCAAACAATTTTTCAAGTGAGTTTTATTATATCAAAAAGGGGGAGATTGTAGAATTAATGTTTTGATATAATAATTGAAAAATGTTTTGGACTGATTTAAAAAGTATTTAAAACATTTCCAAAGTCCAAACAACTTGAAATTATGTTTAGGGAAGTTTTTAAAAGGGTTTTTCATGTTTTTCAAAGCCAAACTTTACAAAACTGTCCAGGTGTTTCGAAACACCTTAGGGCGTTTCGAAACAGGGGATTACAGTAGCAAAAATGTTTCGAAACTTGTTTCGAAACGGGCTTTCCCTGGATAGGATTTTTGCCCAGCATTTCGAAACAGGCTATGCTGTTTCGATACGCCTACGTGGCATTGACCACAACGGTCATAAACCCCAACGGCTATTTTCCCAACTAACTTTTAAATGCATGCATTTCGATACAGGCCTATAGCGTTTCGATACGGGTTTCGAAACGGCAAGGGGGTGTTTCGATACGGATGCCCTGACAGGCTGCAACGACTCTTTCTACTTAAAGAGCGTTTCGAAACGGCTTCGAGCGTTTCGAAACGGGGAGCTGCAGAACTGCATTTATGGTGGGAGTTAAAGTCCTCAACGGCTCCAATATGATCCCAACGGCTAGTAACGGCTACAAACTCATTTGGTGCAAGGGACCTCCAAGCATCAAGAGAAGGCTAATGCTCATATTGTCAAACATCAAATGATCAAAGATTGTCTCAGAGCTTAAATTGTCATTTATTGTATAGACAAACACTAGTGAGCCAAAATTGTCAAATTTGTTCAAGTGTTTTAGGTTTTGGGTGAGTGCTTAATTGTGCAAACAAACACCTATTAGAGGGTTTTAAGTTTGCTTATTTGTGTCTCTTTGTAAAGAGGGTTTCAATCAAGGCTTTGGGTAGAAAGCTTGATCGGTTGTAAGGGTTTCCTCTTAAACCTAGAAAAGGGGACGAATCAATAGTGGATTGATTGAGAAATCCTTAGTGGGGAGCTAAGGTAGTGGATGTAGACCTTGGTTAGAAGGTTGAACCACTATAATTCATTGTGTCAATTTTCTTTTTAGCTTCCACAACCCTTCCACCCAAAAATCCACCTCTCCATCACTTGGTGAGTCTTATCGGTTGAACGAATCGAGCCCCACTCAACTCAACAATATCTTGTGAAAGTAAATCACATATCTTCTGGATATGTTGGGTCAATGGTCTTAGCCAAACACATTTCTGGCTTGCCTTGTGCATAACAATTATTTCTACAAGCTTTGAGGAGGCATCGACGAATGTTTGAAGATCTAAAGTTAATGATTTTTGCATATCCATGAATATTTCTTGACCAACTAATATGTGGTGCTTCAAGACCAAGAAAATATATAATTATCTTTATTCACATCTAACAATCTTACAATTATTGAGATACTCAATATATATGCTCTATTCATATTGAATATTCTTTAAGATTCTTTCAGCTTATGTCCATTCATAGACAAAAACGCATATTTAAGTGCTTGATCTTTAGGTCGAGACAAAACCACATCTCAAGATTTTTTTCTCAAATACTTTCATTAAATGCATTGAAAGCACTTCTATAACGCCCGAGTTTAGGACCCGGGAGATAATCGGGTTTGGTTAAACTGATTCAGGTTAAACTAATTTTTGGAGAAACATTTTTAATAAACAAATTTTAAGGTTTTAAAGAAAGAGGGGTAAAAAGGGAATTTTGAAATTAGAAATGATTTTGAAAATAGCCATCATCTTCCAAACAACTCATTTCACGTTATCTTCTTCAAAACCCCATTTTCACTATTCCATTGATTCAAGCATTTCATCCAAGCAAGCTTTCAAGGTAACTTCTCCTTTACTTTGGTTTTTACTTATTTGACTTGTCATCAATGAAATCTTTCTTCTAAATCCATTATATTTCATTTTGGTTTTGGGTTGGAAAATGGGTATATTCACTTGATTTTCGTGGGTTTGATTATCCATGGTTTTCATGTGCTTTAAGCTAAGTTTTGAGTGGTTAGACATGTTGGAAATATTGGCTTAATGTTGGGAAACTCGAAATTGGTCAAAAATGAGATTTTTGAGTTGAAAATATGGAATTTTTGTCTTGGCTTTGGGTTGATTTCGTGGCTATTGGTTCCTTAGTTGTTGGGGGATGTTTTTAGATGATATTTGATGCGTTTGATCTTTGAAATTGATGGGTTCAGTTTGGGGTTTTGTTAGAACGAATTTGGTGAGCTTTTGGGTGAAGTTTTAGGTTTGAATCAATGTGTTTTTGTTGCAAGAAGTTGGATACCGGGTTGTTGTTGGTCTACATGTATAATAGCATCCTAATGTTCTGTTTTGGGTGCCTAAAAGTAGAGGAAATTGGATTGGGCACTTCGGACGCGAGACCGGGTAGTTCAGAGGCTTGAATCAGTGTTTCTGCTAGCGTTGGTGTGTTGGCTAGTGAGTGGAATTGTTTTCCAAGCCTTAACTTGGCTAAGGATGTGTTTTGGGAGTTTAGATTGAGCTTGATAGCCAATCTAAGCTCAAGAGTAAGTTTTAATGTGTTTTAGTCTTTATTTTCGACAAATTCTAATATGCGTTTTTAATGATTTTTAGAGTGTTTGTCGCCATGACTATCGTTGTGTTATGCATATGATTGCTTAAATTTACCCCATGTTGGTTATGGATGTGACCATGAGAACACAAGGTAAGTGTTGGTTTGGTGGGTATTAACATGTGAAATCTTATTACCGGATATAGTTGGTCGACCAATAGGATGTGAGTGCACTCAGGGTAAAAGTCGTGTGTGGCCTTAGTGATGCTAGATTCCACTAAAGAGGAGTACGGTGATGTGAGATTCCACTGGATGTTATGTTTTACTAGACGAGTGAGTACGGTGATGTGAGATTCCACCAGAAGTGTCTAGTGGGTTTGAGAACTATCCGCATATCCGAGTAAAAGTGCTAAATGTCAATATACCCATGGTGCTCTAATTTCTCATGTTAAGCATGTTTTATTGCTCATTACCATTTATGCTTATGCATGTAGTTGGTTACCTTGCTTGTTGATGAGAATGAGCACGAGGTAAGCTTATGGCTTGTGAATGCATTCGATAAATACACGAGATGTTAAATGCATGTTTGCTATGTGTTCAAGCATGAGGGAAATGATTTGGAAATGGTTTTGGTTTCAAGCAAACTATGGTTTTAAAACTGCATTTTTGTAGTTATTGTTTTGAGCACCGCTCACTAAGCTTAAATGCTTACGCTCCCTTTTCCAACAATGCAGGTCCTTAGACTTTCAGAGCAGCTCGGGAAACAAGGGGAAATCCAAGGGGTTGATTTGCTCAAGTATGGTTTTAAAACTTCAATAATTAATATTAATCAATGGGATATGACCTTTTGGTTTAAGGGGGTTGTTGATATGTCACCTTGCTTTAGACAAGTTTGTTTGGTTGTGTTTGGCTTGTAATGCCTCTTATCATGTTGAAACATGTCTTGGTTTAGCTTTTGACCTTTTTGGTGAATGTTAAGCATGTATGTTTTCCTTTAAGAACCTCACCATGTTATCTTGTTTTAAATGAGTATCCATAGTTGTCTTATGTTGCATGTGTCCTTATAAGTTGAATGAATGCTTGCTTAGGGTAGTTTGTGCTGGCTTCATTGTGTTAAATTTGCTGAAACCTATTTTTCTGGGCATAGGGTATCGATACGCTCAAGGGCAATATCGATACGAACCCCTGTTATAAGCCTATCGTATCGATACGCAGGTGCGTACCGATACCGGTTTGGGTCTGGAAATTTGAGATTTTGGCGAGAAATTGGAGTATCGGTACGAGCATTAGGTGTATCGATACGGTCCCTAGTGTTGACTTTGGGAGTTTGACCATTAAAAGCGTATCGATACCGGCCTTGAAGGGTATCGATACGGCCTCTTAAAGTTAACCTTGGGGAGTTTGACCGTTGAAGGCGTATCGATACGGGCCTTGTAACACCCCCTTCCCGGCCGGGTCGAGAACCGGGTCGGAGCATGTTAACGATGGACGATGCGGTGATCGGTGCGAGAAAATTTCAACTTATTATCAACACTGAATCAATATTAGACAAACAAAACGTTAGCAATATACATATTAGTCGAATTCAATCATAAGAAGACGACAAATAACCATTTAGGACCATTTTATAACTTTTACAAGTTTTAGGGACCATTTTGTGAAACTGACAAATTAAAGGTCCTTCGATGCATTAGAAAATACTAAAATGAAATTCAATACAACATTGATTAACCTGCAAAAATTCATGCATAACGGAGATCATTTACCCATTCGATTTACTCATGCTAAACTTAGTGACCAAAATGTAAACAATGCAGACTTTCAGATTAGGCTTTAACCACTTTAACTAACCCTATATCAAAACGCTTAGAGCCATTTTGATACGGGTGGACGATGGTCAACCTTGTTGACCTTCCCATTTTAACCGTATAGATATGAGCAAGCCTTGTATCAGTATGGGTTGACTTCCTTTGACTTTGACTTTGATCTGTTTCGATACGCTATTAACTCATATCGAAACGAAGGTTTCCAGAGACAAAATGTTCCAAAACGCCCCTAACCTGTTCCGGTACACCCCAGGTTCAATTATGCTTACCCGTATCGAAATGGTATCACACGTTTCGATACGGCCTGACCTGTAATGACGGATTCTTGCTGGTTTTATCCATTTTAGCATATCAAACAATGTCCAAATGCAGTGAAACTTTACACACAACATTATAAACATAAATTCTACTAACATGTCAAATTTTAGAACTATATGAATCCATTTACCCAGTTTTACCTTTTTGTTCCCAAACATGCATTTTAAGGCCATTTCATACCACATAGAAGACTCATCTTAACATATTATACTTTTAGCCCTTAACCACAACATTGACACATAAAAAGAGACTTAATAGACTTATACATAAACCTTGCCACCATCTAGGAGTTCAAAGGGTCAATATAAATTACTTAGAGCTTGGTTGTAACTTGTGCAACGCTTCAACTTCTCCGATCTCGACTCCAAAACTTGTCTAACCTGAAATGGATGTAGTGAAATGCATTAGGCATACTTTGCCTAGTGAAGTAGTCATAAACAATGAATGACATGGATGTCATAAATCATGCTTAAATGATAGTCATAATATTCAATATACTATAACATAACAAGTTCCATATTCATAAATAATACATAGCATCATGTCATCAATAGCAATATCGTGATTTCATAGCAACATTATCAATAATCAATAGTTCCCTTGGATCGATTCATGGTATATGGATACGCGAATTCCACCTCCTCTCCAAATCAATAAATGGTCATCCCACCGACATCGCCAAAGGCCAATACACAATACATTCCTGCGCCTCGCCAAATCAATATAGGCCATAGCCCTAGGACCATAGTCCACCCGTACCAATGAGCTCATGAATTCCATGACATGCCAATTGTATCCAATACTTCGAATCCAAGGTACAATAACCCATATTTCAATATCCATGATTCATTAACAATATTCCCACATCAATATCAATAACAATAATTCAATGGCAATTGTATCATATCAATAACTCAACAATCACGATTTCCATTCCAATAAGCAATAACAATAATTCATGTCAATGATTCTTACATTTCAATGCATCAATGAATTCCATGACAATGATAGCAATACCATGGATAATGAATCGATGCAATACTTACCAAAACTTACCACATGGCTTTCAATAATGCTTTGTGCAAAACTCTTTTAAAATCAATGATTAGTAATTCAATAAACAATGATTCAAGATGGCACCTAGCCATTCTCGAGACTCCGACTACACTCACCTTGACAATACAAAGCTCGTAAGGCTCTCGGATGACGATACCCGTATCCCTAGCTTTCGATGGAGGCGATGGATTAATCTTTTCCACTTCTTGAGCTAGGAAGAGCAATAAGTAGTCATTAGGATAAATATAACAATATCGATACTTGAATAGCCATTAGCTATAGACAAAGCTTATCTTTAAGCTTGAAATTGATTATCTAATAATCAAGAGAATCAATGGTTAACTTAGGGCTATCACTTACCCGATCGATAGCTGCGACTTGGTGTTCTTAAATCAAAGAAAGCCTAAGCTTAAGGTTCACCAATGAAGAGGTGTATGCTTGAGCTTGGTGAAGAAGACAACAATGGAGGTTTTTGCTTATTATCAAGAACAAAAGATGGATGTTTGTCTCGGTGAAACTCTAAAAAGATGAGAGCTTTCTTTTGATCAATTCATTTTAAGGGAAATAGCATTTTAATCATTACCCACCTCCCATGTAACCAATAGAAAGCTTTTTTTCAACCTAAGGTAAGTTATTTAATAATATATTTAGCTATCCCCTATCCTTACCAAAAATAGACATATAGATGACTATAAGTCATCTCTTCTGATCAAAATTCACGTGGAGGATGACATGAAACTAGGTGAGTCATCGCTTAATCTTTTCTTTTCAATTTAAACCTTCAAACACATTCGAAATAGGGAACCCATTTCAAAACTGGTGGAACCGTATCGAAACAGTCAAGCAAAAGTCCAAAAGTTAGTTATTACCGTTGGATTCGTATCGGAACGCCTAAAAACGTTTCGAAACATCTTGTATAGGTCGTTTCGATACGGGTCTAATTGTATCAAAAAGCCTAGCTTTAAAACACTGATTTGAGCCTTCATAAAGCAATCTTGACTAAAGACTTGACTTAATTAAGATCCTATAACAATATAAGAAAGATTTAATATTTTAACAACATTACACTGATCACCGGAATCCAGTTCCGACTAGACCGGTTTTCGGGGTGTTAAAATTCTCTCCCCTTTAAAGAAAAATCCATCCTCGAATTTTTACCTAGAAAGATGTTATGATCATCCACTTGTTCATTGCCTCTTATGTGGTACATCTGTGCAGAGGCCTTAGATTCGATTCGGTATGATGCCTTAGATGAACTTCCAGACTTTCCGAAGGATCTATGTCTTGTTCCCTTGCCTCAAAAAGATTGAGCAGGGGATGAATTAGTCGATACAGAAATAGGCTTGTTATGGTTCTACGGACATTCTCGAATGAGGTGACCCAATTTTCTGCAAAAGAAACAAGCACCAGATTTTTTGCGGCATTCCCCTTCGTGTCGATGTTGACGAAAATTACACTTGGAAATTCTTGTCTCTTGTCTAGAGCCAACATCACTCTCAATGGTATTGACACCCTAAGGGGATCGAGATACTACTTGAGATTTAGCAAAATACTCGAATTGAGAAGGTTGTGAATACACATTTTGCTCCGAGATATGATGCTTCTCTTTCTTGAAAGATCCAGAGAAATGATACTCATCTCGATTTCTCTTTTCAGACTTGTTAGATCCACTAGTTCTTTGAGTTCTTTGTGCTTCTTCCGTAGCTTTAACTCTGTTTATAAGATTTTGGAAATCAGTGATGCACAATGCTGAGAACATAGGACGTTACTCGCCGTTAAGTCCAACAATGAACATTCGACATTTTTCTTCCTCTTTCTTGACAAACTTAGCGCCATATTTACAGTACTTGCAAAATTCGTGGATGTACTGTTCGATTGGCCGTCCACCTTGTTTAAGATAAAGGAAGATGCTTCGCCTCTCGGCAAGATAGAATTCACTAATATACTTCTTACGGAACTCTTTAAGGAAGAATTCCCAATTCACTGTATCTTCAGAGACGGTAAGGATGGTAGTCTCCCACTACAGTAAAGCTTCATCAGCAAGCAATGCAAGGGCGCATTCAAGCTTATGTTCATCCGAACACCGTAATTGCTTATTCAAGATTCTTAAGGTATTGTCTAACCAATACTCAGCAATTTCAGGATTGTCATCATCTTGTCCGGTGAACGTGTAGGCTCGGTATTGAGATAACTTGTCAGTAGGGGGCTCGAGGAGGTTGAGAAACATGTGGCATAGGTTGCACAACTTGATTAGTTCTTATCACATTCATGAATTGCTGGAACATATTAGCCATGTTCCGATAACATTCTGCCTGAGCCGTAGGTGTTTCAGGCTCCACACCCTAAACAAGAGGGTTCTATGCATTCAGAGGATTTCCTCCTCGTACCTCCTCTCCATGAGTCGAGGAGTCAGAAGCAAACTCATTATCACAAGCTTCGTAGTTTGAGACATATCTATATAAAAAGAGCTCAGATTAGTTGACAAGTCACAATACTCAATAGAACAACTCTTAGGTGGCAAAGTAACATAACAAACAATACAAACATGCATAGGTTTAGTCTAGAACCGACTAAACTCTAGCTTTGATACCACTAATGTAACACCCCCTTCCCAGCCTGGTCGAGAACCGGGTCGGAGCGTGTTACCGATGGACGATGCGGTGATCGATGCGATAAAATTTCAACTTATTTTCAACACTAAATCAATATTAGACAAACAAAACATTACCAATATATATATTAGTCCAATTCAATCATAAGAAGACTACAAATAACCATTCTATGAAACTGACAAATTAAAGGTCCTTCGATGCATTAGACAATACTAAAATGAAATTCAATACAACATTGATTAACCTGCAAAATTTCATGCATAACAAAGATCATTTACCCAATCGATTTACTCATGCTAAACTCAGTGACCAAAATGTAAATAATGCAGACTTTCAGATTAGGCTTTAACCACTTTAACTAACCATGTATCGAAACGCTTAGAGCCGTTTCGATACCGGTGGATGATGGTCAACCTTGTTGACTTTTCCCTTTTAACCGTATCGATACGAGCAAGCCTTGTATCAGTACGAGTTGACTTCCTTTGACTTTGACTTTGTTCCGTTTCGATACATTATTAACTCGTATCGAAACGAAGGTGTTCAGAGACAAAATGTTCCGAAACGATGCTAACCCATTTCGGTACACCCTGCTTCCCAGGTTCAATTATGCTTACCCGTATCGAAACATCATCACTTTTTTCGATACGGCCTGACCTGTAATGACATATTCTTGCTGGTTTTTTTATCCATTTAGCATATCAAACAATGTCCAAATGAAGTGAAACTTTACACACAACATTATAAACATAAATTCTACTAACATGTCAAATTTTAGAACTATATGAATCCATTTACCTAGTTTTTACCTTTTTGTGCCCAAACATGCATTTTAAGGCCATTTCATACCACATAGAGGACTTATCTTAATATATTATAATTTAGCCCTTAACCAGAACATAGACACATCAAAAGAGACTTAATAGACTTATACATAGACCTTGCCACCATCTAGGAGTTCAAAGGGTCAATATACATTACTTAGACCTTGGTTGTGACTTGTGCAACGCTTCAACTTCTCCGATCTCGACTCCAAAACTTGTCTAACCTAAAATGGATGCAATGAAATGCATTAGGCATACTTTGCCTAGTGAGGTAGTCGTAAACAATGAATGACATGGATGCCATATATCATGCTTAAATGATAGTCATAATATTCAATATGCATTAACATAACATGTTCCATATTCATAAATAATACATAGCATCATGTCATCAATAGCAATATCATGATTTCATAGCAACATTATCAATAATCAATAGTTCCCTTGGATCGATTCATGGTATATGGATACATGAATTCCACCTGCTCGCCAAATCAAGAAATTATTATCCCGCCAACATCGCCAAAGACCAATACACAATACATCTCCCCGCCTCGCCAAATCAATATAGGCCGTAGCCCTAGGACCGTAGTCCACCCGTACCAATGAGCTCATGAATTCTATGGCATGCCAATTGTATCCAATACTTCGAATCCAAGGTACAATAATCCATATTTCAATATCCATGATTCATTAACAATATTCCCACATGAATATCAATAACAATAATTCAATGGCAATTGTATCATATCAATAACACAACAATCATGATTTCCATGTCAATAAGCAATAAAAATAATTCATGTCAATGATTCTTACATGTCAGTGCTTCAATGATTTCCATGACAATGATAGCAATATCATGGATAATGAATCGATGCAATACTTACCAAAACTTACCACATGGCTTTCGATAATGCTTTATGCAAAACCCCTTTAAAATCAATGATTAGTAATTCAATAAACAATAATTCGAGATGGCACCTAGCCACTATCGATACTTCGACTACACTCACCTTGACAATCCGAAGCTTCTAAGGCTCTCGGATGACGATACCCTTATCCATAGCTTTCGATGGAGGCGATGGATTAATCTTTTCCACTTCTTGAGCTAGGAAGAACAATAAGGAGTCATTAGAATCAATATAACAATATCGATACTTGGATAGCCATTAGCTATAGACAAAGGTTCTCTTTAAGCTTGAAATTGATTATTTAATAATCAAGAGAATCAATGATTAACTTAGGGCTTTCACTTACCCGATCGATAGCTACGACTTTGTGTTCTTAAATCAAAGAAAGCCTAAGCTTAAGGTTCACCAATGGAGAGGTGTATGTTTTAGCTTGGTGAGGAAGACAACAATGGATGTGTTTGCTTATTATCAAGAACAAAAGATGGATGTTTGTCTCGGTGAAACTCTAAAAAGATGAGAGCTTTCTTTTAATCAATTCATTTTAAGGGAAATAGCATTTTAATCATTACCCACCTCCCATGTAACCAATAGAAAGTTTTCCTTCAACCTAAGGTAAGCTATTTAGTAATATATTTAGCTATCCCTCATCCTTACCAAAAATAGACATATAGATGACTATAAGTCATCTCTTCTTATCAAAATTCACGTGGAGGATGGCAGAAAACTAGGTGAGTCATGACTTAATCTTTTCTTTTCAATTTAAACCTTCAAACACATTCGAAACAGGGGAACCGTTTCGAAACTAGAGGAACCGTATTGAAACGGTCAGGAAAAAGTCCAAAAGTTAGTTATTACCGTTGGATTCGTATCGAAACTCCTAAAAGCATTTCGAAACATCTTGCATTGGCCGTTTCGATACGGGTCTAATCGTATCGAAACACCTAGCTTTAAAACACTTATTTGAGCCTTCATAAAGCAATCTTGACTAAAGACTTGACTTAATTAAGATCCTATAACAATATAACAAAGATTCAATATTTTAACAACATTACTCCGATCATCAGAATCTAATTCCGACTAGACTAGTTTTCGGGGTGTTACAGGCCTTATGTGTATCGATACGGTCTGTAGTCAAATTGTTAAAAGTTGACCTCTAATGTCCGCCTTGCTTGTTTTGTAACACCCATGTTTAGGGGGTCGGGTGTTAAGTGAGTAAATTGGGTTGAAGTCTTTGAGCTTAGTTTACATTAAATGGGCTTGGTTTTGAATTTAAAAAACCATGTGTTTTAATTAAGGGTAAAATGGGGTTTTCTAATAAGAGAAATAAAACAAGTAAAATACTGTTTTGAACCTACCATCTTCTTCTTCTTGAAACAAAACTCACGACACTAAAACCCCTCCCTAACCCAAACACTATTCCATCACCTCCCTCAGCAATTTCAAGAGTTTTTATTAAGGTAATAATGTTTTCAACTTCTCCTCTTCATCCTTAACATTTTCATGGTTTTAGATTTCCATAAACTCCATTTTTGAGTTGCTTCAAGTGTTCAAATTTTAAATCAAAGGTGGAAACTTTGTTGGTTTTTCGTTGAGTTTTTGATTTGTAAAGTTTATATATGTTATAGTCTTGCTTTTAAGTTTAACATATGTTAAAATGGCATGGTTTTAATGAAATCGCGAAATGGGTATTTGTGGGTGAGTTTAGAGGTGGAAATCTTGAGTTTTTGAGGTAGTTATGTGAGGGAAAGTTGGGCTGATGGTATGGTTATACTTGAGGGCTGTTTTGAACATGTTTAGTGATGATTTGGATGATGAAATTGATGGGTAATGGCTGAGTTGTGTTCAAGTCCGAAAATGAAGAGTATGGGTTAGTTCTTGGCTTGGAAATGTAGTGAAATTGTCTTGAGTTGTAATCTGATTTGTGGCATTGATTTTGTGGATGTTTTGACGTGTAATACACTATTTTTGGTTGATTAGAAGCAAGGGAAAACGTTGGAGAAGTTTCAGGCTCAATTCTGGGGAACTTGGAGGCTTGATTGACATTCTCGGCTTGTATTGAGGGTGTTTGGTGAGTGGACTGTTTTCAATGGTTTTAAATTGGTTCAAAGTATGCTATTGGGATACTAGATTGTGCTTGGTAGGCCAATCTAATGTGGGGTTAAGTTGGTAGCTTAATCTCTTGTTCAACTTTATGTATTTCTTGCTAAATGTGCATAAATGTGGTCTTGTGTGATAAGTGTCCGATTATGCGTGTTACAATATATTTATGTTGCATGATGGTGATTTGTATGTTGTACTGCATGATTTGTGAAATCATGGTGAGTACTCGCTTAGTATGTTGGCACTAGTTATGTTACCGGATATAAATGATCGATCATTAGGATGAGTGTGCACACGGTAAGAGTCAAATTTGCGCGTGGCCTTGGTGATGTGAGGTCACCAAGGTGGAGTACGGTGAAGTAACATTCCACCGAAAAGTATATATATGTGATGATGAGTGGAATCCCGTCCGTAAAAGAAAACGGTGATGAGTGAAATCCCACCGGAAGGTAATATTGTTGTTATTGAGTACGTTGGGCGAAAATCCCAACAGAAGCTATCCGTATATCCGAGTAAGCAATATAGTTGCCAAGATACCTTGTTTATGTGTGGTTGATGTGGTAAGATGTTCGGTTACATCTATGCTAAGCATAACTTGAGGTAAGATGCCATGTTCATGCATCCTTGTAGCAGTTGGCTATGTTGTTATTTTGGTGTTAATGCATGCCTTGTTGATAATTTATGGATACCATGCTTTGGACCCTGTGTTGTCGATATTTGTTTTTGAGCTCCCTCACTAAGCTTTCAAGCTTACGCTCTCATTTCCGACAATGCAGATCATTAGTGTGGAAGTTAGCAAGGAGCAAGGAAGGGCACCCAAGAGCGTGTGTTGCTGCTCAAGTATGATTTTTCTTGAATAATGTAATAGTTGGCAATGGGGATGCTAAGTGTTGTAGAAGCGTATGTTAGACTCCTATGTTGGCTTTCTTGTTGTTGAATGTTCATGCTTTTGTGTTGAAGAGATGTAAACCTTGTTTTATGTGATGCTCAAGTTGCTACATGTTTCTTATAGCTAAATTGACTCGTTATGCATGCTTGTATGTTTAATCATGCTTAGTTGTAGGATGTGTTGCCTCTAGATTTTTTGTATGATTGTTGCTTTTTGATCTTTGATGTTTCGGGGCAAGTTTGGGGACGTTTGAGGATGCTAAAACCTATTTTTGGGCCACTCTATGTGCAGGCGTTTCAAAACGCTCGAAGTGGTTTTGAAACGGTCGTAGCTCTAGAGGTACTCGTATTGGAATGGGGGTGGTGCCGTTTCAATACGATTTGACACTGTGAGCCCCCATTTCGAAACCCGTTTCGATACGGTTTGCCACTGTGAGCCCCTGTTTCGAAACCAGTTCCGATACGTTTTGTCACTGTAGACACCCGTTTTGGAACAAGGTGGGCCGTTTCGAAACGACTTGGTCTTGCTTTTAAACTGGAGTCCGTGTTTCGGAACAGGCAAGCCTATTTCGAAACGCATGCAGGTAAATTGGCTAATTAGCATCTTCAAAGGTTCTTGAACGTTACGTTTTAGTCCCAAATGCTTGTTGCTTCCTTGTTGAGTTCATATGTATCTTTTATGAATGGTTTTGCATTGTACGCATGAAATTGGACGAACAAGTTACTTGGTAAATTTAAGTTGCAATATGTTCTGCTTGGATTGTTTTGTTATCGTCTTCCGCTTCCGCCTTCGCACATAGGATTAAATGTGATATTTAGACAAGATAATTAAATGAAAAAAATTAGGGTTGCTAATCGGAGTGAGGCCTTAGCGGGTTTCACCCCAATTTTCCCCGTGTAACCCGTTCGGACCGGTATGTCGGCTAGACCGGGACGAGGGGGTTACATGGTTCATGTTCGTGTTTGCTTTTCCGCTGCATGTCTCCTCACATAGGTTAAAAATGGTGTTTAGACAAGATTAATTTAAAAGAAAATTTTTAGGGTTGCTAATCGAAGTGAGGCCTTAACGGGTTTCCCTTCGGTTTTCCCCGTGTAACCCGTTCGATGCGGTCTGGTGGCTAGGCCGGGTCGATGGGGTTACAATTTCATGAGTTTCCAATTTGAAACTCTTTAGGAGTTCTAATGAAATTCAAATTATCATAATGAATCTTGATCCAAAACTCCTTTATAAAAATACATAAGGAAATCTGACCATTCTTACAATATTTCCTTAATTAGTACCCACTAAGACGATTATACCAATTGCAGAAATTTCAAAATGCTTCTAGCATTTTAATCCTTCAAGGATAAATAGGGATCCATAAAATAATTAGACATATATAAAATATCTCATAACTGCCAAAGTAATTGCATCCACCATGAAGTAATTAAACTCTTCATAAATCATAATTCAAGTCGTATTTACGACTACTTATTTGTGCCTCACATGTATTACACCTTTAGGTGTTTTGACAGCTGGTCCAAATACTTCTCTTTTGGAAGTTCAAAATGTCTTTCTATATTGACCAATCATTTCAACATCTATATATTCTTATACAAGATTCTCGTTTTCTTTATTTACTTCTACAAAAGTATTCTATGTTTGTAAAATCGTTGTTGACAACTTTTCAATTTTTTCTGGTTCCATTCTCGTAGTGACAAAACTCATCGAGATCTCTTCAAGATTTTAATCTTTATTTCAGGTATCCGAAACTCTTAAAGAGTTTTATTATTAATTATGTCTTGGGTCTCTTTAGGAGCACCCGCCTCCAATATATGACCATCTCATACTATTTTTCATTTATGCGAATTTTGATCATTGGAACCAATTTTCATGCTCATGCATGATTTACATCCGTTTGATCTAACATGTAATTCAAATTTAGAGCATTTCAGCTGGTATATGAGACTTAGTTACTCTTATTAGGTCAGTAAATATGTCTGGCAGTTGACATGTAATAACATGAATTATCTTATGAACTTCTAGTACATATACAATGGTCTAGATAACGATAATTCATTTTCCTTTATCCAAATGATTATTATCTCCCCATGATGTCGAGAAGAATCATGTAATAAATGATTCTCCAATTAATGTTTAAGAATTTAAACATAAAAGGAGACTCACACTCAATATATATTCTCAACCCTTTTTATTTACCCATTTTGTGCATTGTGGTGGAGCAATTCAGCAATATATCGCACATTCAAATTCATAAAATGAGAAATATATGGCTTCTGACTAAAAACCAATTATAACGAGGAGTTTATTATAACTCGTTGGCTTGATGCATATAAGTGCTGCTATATGGAAATACCATATAAATAATAAGGGTAAACTACACCGAATACCACTTAACTTTACCCTTTGAATCGAACATACCACTAAACTATAAATTGATACTATTATACCACTAAACTTTGTTTTTTCTTCAATCCAAGCACTTGACCGTTAATCTTTAACAGACCGTTAAATGTAAAACGATGTCGTTTTGGTATAGCTGTTTGGATTGCCTAGGATAGGCCAAAACAACATCGTTTTGTTAGGAAAAATTAAGGAAACATTGCATTTGGGGAGGCTCGAACCAAAGACCTCTAAGATGAAAGATTTACACCAAACCACCAAGCCAACTTAAATACTTGATACAATCATAACAAAAATAGTATGTAAATGATATTGCAATTGAACTTAAAATTTATTTTTATTTTAAAAATCCCAAAATTTACAAAAATGTTCAAATCAGTCCCTAAATCCCTAAAAATCCCTAAATCATAAATCCTCAATTCCTCACCGATGTCACCACCGGCCGCCGTCTCTGACCCCACCTGTTCGGTCGCTGGAACCAGCACGTCATTTCCCCCAACTTGCCGTCGTTAGAAACCGACGAACGGTGAGCCAATCGAATGGTTATTTCACGTTCGACGTTCAATTTTTGGCTGACACACAGTTCGTTGATTTTCGGTGACGGCGAATGGGGGAAATGGTCGGCTGGGTCCGACGATCGAAAGGGTGGGGCTGTCGACGATGGCTGGCGGCGGTAACTGTGAGGATTTGGGGATTTATGATTTAGAGATTCAAGAACTGATTTGAATATTTTATAAATGTTGAGATTTTTTAAAAATAATTAAATTTTATGTCCAACTGCAGTATCATTTACATACTATTTTTGTTAGAGTTGAATCAAGTATTTAAGTTGGTTTGGTGGTTTGGTGTAAACCTTTTATCTTAGAGGTCATTGTTTCGAGCCTCCTCAAATGTAATGTCTCCTTAATTTTTTTCCTAACAAAACGACATCGTTTTACATTTAACGGCTCCGTTAGGATTTAACGTCGAGTGCTTGGGTTGAAGAAAAAAATAAAGTTTAGTGGTATTCCGTGTAACAATTTATAGTTTAGTGGTATGTTCGATTCAAAGGGTAAAGTTAAGTGGTATTTGGTGTTGTTTACCCAAATAATAATTGTCTTGTTCTCATAGTTTAGTTATCAAAGAGGAGGCATCCAATTAAATTTTTTTCTAAATCGTATTTTTCATAACCAATAGGTTTTGTAACAACTAATATAGCCTAAAATATAAATCCACTAGCTTTTGCAAGGCGAATAGTCTAACTGCATAATCTGAATCCTTTTTATAATCAATCTCACAAACTTCTGGTTGTAAGTTGATAAAACAATATAGTTGCATCTACTAAAATCATATAAAACTTTTCACATTTTTTGATATATGGGCCCATATTTTATTCAGATATGCAAGACATGTAGTCTCAACTTTGGTAAGTGAGATCTTAATCATTTCCTTTGAGAACAAGCACCATAAGAAATTCAGGTTCTTTTAATAAATGTGCATATAAATCTCAATAGCTTTCGCATCATTATTGATCAGGATGGTCTAACCGATCATGCCAACTATATACAAGTGTGTATATACATTTCTGAATTTGGTAAACTTCTAGTTTACCATAACACATGATTCAATCTCTGTAACACCCGAGTTTTGGGGTCGGGTGAAATTAAAATATTATTTTGGGCTTCGTGTTTTCAAAATAATTAAAATCTATGTTGGACCTATCTTCTAAATCCAATCCCACGGGTTTTAGGAGATGAGAATTTAAGCCATCTCATTAATGGCAATATGGTAAATATGATTTTGGTGGAATAAAACAAATAAAATAAAAATACCCAAAAGCCTTTCTTCTTCCTCATCTTTATTTTTGAACGACACCCAAACCTCCCCTCCTCCATTTCACTGTTCCATCACCATCTACTCTCATCCTTGAAGGTTTTTACAAGGTAATTAGATTTTCATTTTGTCCTCACCTTCGTCTTCCTCCCCATGTTTTTAGTTCTCAATAAAACACGTTACAATGTAATTTGAGTTTTTAAGTTTTAAAGATAAAAACCCAAACTTTGATAACCTTTAGATGAGTTTTTGATTTAATGATGTTAGATAAGTTAAAAGCATCTTATAAGGTCCAACATATCTAATTTTTACAGAGTTTTATAACAAATTTTGGATTTGGGTTTTTGAGAGGTTTTAGAGGGGTTTTAGGTTGGCTTTTGGGGCTGTTTTGAGTGAAGTCAGGAGAGCTGATGTTAGTGTGATGGTTAAGGGTGTTTTGGAAGCTTTTAGGTGAGTTAAAAGTGTTGAAATAAATGGTTTTAGGCCGTGCTTGTGGGCTGCTCGAAAATAGCATTTTGGGGGTTGTCTTTAGCTTGAATTCATGCGTTTTGTGCTTGGTTTGTTGCTACTTTGATTTGTGGACTGAATTGTGGTTATTTTGATTGTGTTAGGATGATTAGAAGCAAGGAATTGTGTTGGTGAAGCCTCGGGATCGAATCCGGAACTGTTGGGAGCTTGATCGGCTAGAGTGGTTGAGCTTGGAATAGTCGGTGAGTGGTTCTATGTTTTTAACTTGGTTTTCAAACGTTGGTTCAAGCATGTGGACCTAGGTTGGGCTTGGTAAACCCACCTAGAGTTGGGATTATATTGGTAGCCTAATCCCAAGCTTTAGTTAGAGACTTTGATTGAACTTTAAATGTTGAGTATGCCTCTTGTTTCATATTAACTGTGATTAATGTGGTTATGTATATTGTGTTATACATGTGTGTCGAGGCATGATATTTGATGCATTGTTAAATGCATGTGGTTATGGAACATGGTTGTGCATGATGGTAAATCATGGTGAGTACGTGCTAAGCACGGAAGTTGGTAAGAAATTGTGTTGTGAAAGGTTGTGAAATGTGTTAGTATTGGCACTAGTATATGCTTGGGTAAAATGATCGATCATTAGGATGTTTAGTGTGCACACGAGAGTCGAAATGCGCGCGTGGTCTTGGTTATGGTAGTCATTAAGATGGAGTACGGGTTTGCCCGAAAATCTTCTCATTTATGTTAGTCGGTGATGAGTGGAATCCCATCGACGGGGCGTGAGGATGAGTGAAATCCCTTCCGCGTGAAACGGTGATGAGTGTAATCCTACCGTAAGGTAATGGTTGTGTTGTTGGATGTGAGTTCCAACGTTTATCCGTATATTCGGGTCATAGCTAGGTACCAATACGTATTGTGGAATGTGTTTGCTATTACATTGACATGTGTGTTCCATACGTTGTGTTTATGGACTTGTTGAGTATGGCATGATATTGATATTGTGTTCATGCATCATTCACATTTGACTCTTGTGGTTTCAAAGGTAAGAACTCATTCATTCTACCTTGGTTGTGTGCTCGTGCTTGGACCCTACATTGTCGAGGTTTGTTTTATGAGCTTACCCTCACTAAGCTTTATGCCTACGCTCTCTTTTGTTCGACAATGCAGATCCGTAGTTCGTGGGTTGCTTGTGCAAGAGGAGGGCCTCCAAGTGTGCTAGTTGCGCTTTTGATCATCAAGTATGGATTTTAAGTTATGAGATGTAATAGACAAGCAATGGGATTTGAGCTTTTGAATTATATTGTTGTTATGTGTTAGGAGCATGTTTAGACTCCTATGCCTTGTAAATGTTTTGCTTAAGGCTTGCTTATGCCTAGTATGTTGGCCTTGTGCCCTTTTATGAATGTTGTGAATGTTTGTCTAAGGAATGAATCTTGAATGTTATGTATGTTCTTTTGTTGAGTTGATGATTCCTTTCAATGTATGGCTTTTATACGTATGTTGTGTGTTAAGCATGCTTGATATAGGGTGCCTTGTATCTAGAGTTAATGCATGTGTGTTGTGGGAGGTTTTAGTTGGTGTTTGAGGCAGCCTTGTGCCATAAACCAGCTAAAACCTGTCTGTTCGCAGCAGGTGATCGAAACGGTTAGTCCCGTTTCGATACGGTCCTCTTGTTTCAGGCCAAGCGTTTCGATACGTGGGAGGGGCGTTTCGATACCATTTTGCTACTGGAAATCTGAGATTTTGACGAGAAATTGAGAGTATCGAAACAGGCCTAAGCGTTTCGAAACGGTCTTCGCAGCGTTGACCACGAGAAGTTGACTGCTAAAGGCGTATCGATACGGTCAACCAGCGTATCGATACGGTCTCCTTGAGTTGACTTTGGCCAGTTGACCTAGTCAAGGCGTATCGATACACCCTCTGGGCGTTTCGATACGCCCTGCAGTTTAAATTAAAATGGGCTGTTTTTGATCTGCTTCTTGGTTGTTCGCCTCGCTTGTTGCTTCCGCTGTTGTTGTTTCACATAGGATATACTAATGCATCTAGATAAGATAATAATAAATGAAAAAGTTTTCTCGGGTTGTTAACCGAAGTGGAGCCTTAACGGGTTTCGCCTCGGTTATCCCCGTGTAGCCCGCTCAGACCGGTCAGTCGCCCGGACCGGGACGAGGGGGTTACAATCTCACTTTTACATGTCCAGTATGACTATCAAAATTGTTCATTTGAATAGGAATATATTTAGTTCTTTTGGAGCTTTCAATGAAAATTATCTTTTAGTAGCAATATATAGCTCTTCTAGAGCTTTCAACTGACTTTTTTGCTACCAGCACTTATATCCACATTGGCTTATTTCAAATGCCAATTGATAACATATGTTATCTATAATTCCCAAAGGAATATTTTGCGAACTCATATTGCTCTCTTAAAATGTTCACTTCTAGTGGTGATGATATTATTACCATTAGCGGTAATTATTGTAATATTTACAATTCTACACTTTTCATAATGTGCTTTTTCTCAAGAACTTATTGCTCTTCTGGAGCATCAATATTTTCAGTACTTTAAGTTATAGTACTGACATTATCCCTTGCATTTAAATGAGAACATATATCGTATGCTTCTACTAAGCATAAATTGTCACCATAGATTGTATTTGATAAGTAATCATGTGAAATAAAATAAATAAATATCATAATATATAAATATAAATATAAAACATAAATAATTAATGTTTAAAGTAAATAAACATAAAACAAAAGAAATAAAAAGATAAATAATTGTTTTCAAAGCTATGAGAATAATTAGAAGATGATTTATTCCATTCGAGGGTTATAAAAAAATCAACAACGTCCAAATGAGTTGGATCAACAATGTTCAAATAAATTGGACCAATACCATCTTCGTTATTTTTTCGCAAACAAAATTTACTTATATTTTCTTTTCTTTATCATTCAATGGTTGTTAAGTTTTCAACGCACGACAAGTACAAAACCAATGGTTTATAACATCGCATTGATAATAAAAAAGATTTTTCTTCCTTAGAAAGATCTTTATCACTCTTGTCATCCTTATAACCCCACTACTGATGGGTATAAACATTCTTAAAATGATCATATTTTCTATGTTTATATTCATGGTCTCGACCACCACCACAACTTCTAATGTGACTTTTATTCTTTTTATAATATAATCTCACATTGACTTCAAGGAATAAAGTAGAGCCAGTGAGCCTTTGAAACCTTTTTCACAATATTGTGTTAGAGGACAACATTATTTGTCGTGAAAAGTGGAGTACGTTTTTATTAACATATCCTCATCACATAGAACAAAGATTTAATCCTCATACGTGACATTGTTAAACCAGTTCACAAGGTCATTTAAAAACCTCATTTGAGACCAGTAGCCTCGTAGAATGGGATGTCCAACCAATATATTTGGATTATATCGAAGTTATGTCACTAATTGAATAGCGATTTACCATGTTTGCATTCACTTCAGGGAATGAAATAGATCCAATAATTGCATGAAATTAACATCATGCTTGCATTCACTTCAGAGCATGCCTCCCATAAAACTTTTTAGATCAAGACAAATTTTTGTAACTTGAACTTGGGAGAAGTCAATAGTCAAGTTCGACACATGAGAATTATTGCTTTCAAGCAAAAGCACCATAATTGATCACACTTTAAAATCGTAATTTAAAGAATGAAAATAAGAGTAGAGTTTATTAATTTGAGTTTCCTCTCGAGGATAATGGAGACAAGCCATTAAAACACATATAAAACTCAAAACACGGTTAAAAATGTCAACTGTCATCAAATAAAATAAACAAATATTAATCTTTAGTTATAAACTAAAAACATTAAAATGGAAGAGGAACAAACATGATATATCTCATTTTCTTAAATTTTCATACCCACATGGGTAAGCATACAAGCATTTTCAAGTTTCATTCATTGAAGGTTTTTTTTAATATATATATATATTTATACAGTTTAAATAAATAAATAACCCAATAATACCTCGGCAAGAAATGGATTTGTTGTCCATTCTTTCTTCAATTTTTAGTCTTAAAATTATACAAACAATATCAAATTGTATTTGTTCGTCTTAAAAATTTTCTCAACATTATTTTTTATATTCCACTTAAAATTAAACAAGAAAAAACAAAAATCAACCACTTTTTTTTTTATCGAAACAATATAAAACATTAAAAAATAAACAAGTATTCAATTGATACCAAAATTAAATTTAAACATACCTTGTAAGTAATTATAAAATTAAAACAAAAAAAAGAATTGCTAACCTTCGCTTTTCACTTACAATTCTTGATATCTTATATTTTTAAAAGACTAAGTTGAGTAATTGATGTGTAATAGATGAATCTAATCTTCGATGTATATAAATTGTGGCTTCGGAGCAAGTCGTGCTGATAATATGTTGTGAATAAAATAATGAAGAACAACGAAAAAGTATAAAAGAACAAAGAGATGAGAGAAAGAGGAAGATTTGTATTATTCTCAAATATAGACTTGTGTGTACAATGCCTTCAATGAATCATCTATTTATAGGCACGAGAAGTACATAATTCATTAAACTCTAATTAATGTAGATAATATTCCTAATGATAAAGTAAGTCAAATGTCAAATATCCTTGATAAAGTTCTTATAATGGTAGACATCCACAAAGATAAATATTCATAACATATATGGATATATAAACAAATAATATATTTTATATTATTTATATTATTTATAGTGTTATCTTTTTCATAAAATAATTTGAATTAATCTCAAGTAGTTTGAGATATATAATTTTTGTGATAAAATATTACATAATTTCAAGTTAGTTTAGTGGTTAAGGTTTAGCCTTTTTATTTGAAGGTCTTGGTTTAAACTCTTTTAAAGTTCGTGACATTTTCTAGTCAGCGGCCATAGTGAAGTGGTATGTAGTGTAGTTTACCTAAATCTTTATATAAAATCATAAAACTCCCTAAACATATTTTTTTTACCAGTCCCTAAACATAAATTAAGCACAGTAGATTGAGTTGAAATTGGTTAATCAAAACATAAGGATTTTGCCAAATTGACGGGCAGTAAAGGAAGAATCCATCCATCAGACACATGTGCTTCAAAGATATAGGGGATCAATTTGTTAAAAGGAGGACTTCGAGTTAAAAAACTTAAATGTTTGTTAATTTATTGTGTATGATAGATTAATTTTTAAATAAAAAATAAGTACAATATCACTCAAAATTTATGAAGTACAACAACATTATATTTTTTTATATACTTTAGCATAGTCTATGATTAATCTTTTAATTATCCCGTGTAAGCATTTAACGTAATTTTTTTTAGCGGTCTCACCTATTGCACATGCTTAAAACCATCCCTACCATTAAATAAGATAACAAACATGTCACAACAAAAAGCTCAGCCATCTTTCCATTTCCTTTTTTCTTCATTTGCCATTGCCGACCTGTAATTTCTCACAACTGACCCATCATGATTTGCCACGTAGCATTCGGGTCCCACTTGAGATACCCTTAGTCTTCTCTTTATAAAGGACTCCATCATCACTCCCCAAGGCTCACTCCCTTTCTCCCTCCTTTCCCTTTGCCTTTTTCTTTTCACTAGAAATAACCCCATTGATTTGGTCATTACCATATATTATATTACATAAAATATTCCAACACTCTCCAAATAAGTTTCACATTGATTTCTTCATCATTAGCAAAATGGCCTCCTTTTGGTTCCCCATCATCATGTATTTCATTGTCTCATCACCTTTGCCATCTTCAGCCTCTTATTCTTCCGACTCTCAGCTGAGTTCAAATACCCCTACGATCTCGGCTTCACCGGTGTCCATGTCAGATCCCCCATTGTCCCCTTTCCAAGCATTGTCACCTGATATTGCTCCCTTATTTCCATCTCCTGGTGGATTGGTGCCAACAACCGGCTCATCCATGCCCACCATCCCTTCCACCCCGAGTCCCCCGAACCCCGACGACTTCTTCGGTCTCCGCCCCGACTTCGCTTTTCCGCCCTTGGGATCATTGCCAGCTTCCTCCTCGTCTCCGAGACTTTCTTCCCTGTCTTTACTCTTGGCAGCAACTTTTTCGGTTCTGGTAGTTGTACCCTATTGCTTAATGCAGCTTGTTACGGCATTGTAAATTTAATTTGTTGGTTATCAAACTTTAGTCCTTAACTTTGCTCATTTTCTTCATTTTTTTTTCTTTTGGTTCAACTACATGATTGTACCTAGCTAGCCATTGTAATAAAATCCGAGATAAACATGACATTTAGTGTTTCGAGTCCGGATAAGAGATCGAATTATATAAATTAGAACTAAATAGATATGGGTTCGGGTTTGGATCGAATTATGGCGTTGACCACATGGGTTTTGTGCCTTCAACTCTGTGTGGCATGTGAGACACACACCAAATGACCAAAATCTTGGTGTCTTTTGTTTTGAATGCAGAATCCATCCCACCATGTGGTTGATCATGCTTGATATATAATTCTGGTGTTTGGGTGAACCTGTTTTGTCTGTTTTGGGACAGCCCTTTAAACTAATCCCTAAATTGGATCTCTTTATTTATTTATTTTTCGCCTTTTCCACTTTTAGTCCCATACTCCACTTGAGAGACCACCTTTCTTTATGTTCGAATTCGATGATCCTAAACACAATACAAATTTACAATTAAACACCACATTAAACTTTACCACGGGGTTAATCCAGCTTTGGGATCTAAATTCAAATTTTAAAAATGTAAAATTATTGTTGTTTTGTAATCTTCAGCCTTTTTTTCAAAAATTTTCAAAATTAAATTTCTAATATAAATTCTTTTTAATATACTTTCGCATAATCAGTACAAAATTGACAAGTAATGGGACTCATTTAGTTGACAGGGTGTTCTTAGGAATCAAACATTACAGTTGGTATGATCTACTTTAATAAGACTCATAATTATCTTCATCTCACGTTACTAAATTAACCATCATTATTTTCATTTACATTTAAAGCCACCAAAAATTAAACCTGATAACTCATTCAGGTTAGCTAACTATTTTTTAATAGTCTAAAAGTGATTATAAAGTAACATCTATTCATAAATATACTTAGCCTTTTGACAATGCACACACAATTTATAGACAAAGCGATTGAATCCGGGCCTCCTAGAATGAACATCATTCGCTTTTTCACTGGGACCACTTGTTGGGTTCACGTTACCTAAGTTTTCTCTCCTCCATACAAAGCGTTTTTTTCTTTATCTTTTTGCTTGGCCGACAGTGTCGTGACCATTTTTGAACCGGGTGTAAAAATAGCTCGACGATTATATTTAAAAATTAGTGTTTTATCTTTTAATTCATTTAATCTTGAAAAATTAGATTTTTCCTTTTAAAATGGCATTTTAATTAAAAAGATCAAATTTATCCCTTTTATTTAATTTTGAAAAAACATTTGGAGTCGCTACCGATAATTTTCGTAGACCAGGCAACATAAAAACAACCAAAGATTCTTTATTTTAAAATTTGGGTTCGGGAGTCGATTACGTGTGGAGAAGGGTTGGCATCCCACAAACGCCCCTTATCGGTACCTTTTAATTTTACGTGGCTTTTTGGCATTTAAGAATGATACTTTGAATTTAATTTAATCATTAATAATTAATTGGATTTAAATTCTAAATGGGGATATCCTTTTATAAGGAAATTTATTTTTATTCGAATACATGATTAAAGCGCCCAAATACATTAGGACACTCCTATTCGTATTCAAAAATATATTTCTAATATAAACAATTTTTATGCATGACTAATTATTGTCTTGTTAATTTTAAGTTATAACTTATAAAAGCCTTAATTAATTTAATTATTTATGATTGAGGAATATTATTAAGTTTAAAGATTTCCATGAGATAACACCCAATAGTTTGAGCACCATTCATATTAAAACTCCTAAGCTTTGGATAATACTAGATAACCAATTTGTTGTTCTAATTGTTTAGAGTAATAATCCTAATTAAGGCTCTAATCAACTAACTAAATTATTTACCAAATTATATGTTATAGGAAATATTAAATGTTCAACTTCAAAACCATGTTGGAATAACATCCCATTACATTGGGATACTACCTAAATTTGCACCTCAAAGCTTTCCATATAATGTTTATTAATTTGCTAATATTATCTCTCCTAATTAAATTATTAAATCCTAAGTAGGGAGCCTAAATACTAAAGGCTCTAAACAATTAATATTAAATCTAGGTGATTAGTTTGTCTAACAAATAAAACTATATGCTAAATTTAAAATATGCAACATACAAATAAATTAAAGAATTAAAATTAAATTAATTACTGAATTTAGGAAGAAATTGAAAGGAATTAAAACTTAAAACAAAGGAAAGAGACCAAATTGAAATGTTATTAAAATTTTGTGCTTGAATTACAATAGGGAAAACATAGGATGCACAGATCTTCCTTGCTGACCTGTTTAGCCTTGCGCGGACCCTCCCAACCCGACACAAAAATGGTATCGTTTGGGATAGAGTATTTAAACCCCTAACTGAAACCATACTCGGCTTCTTCCCCTTATTTTTTTTAAATCACTCTCTCACTTCCCTTTAAAACTCTCTCTCTCTCTCTCTCTAACACATATAAACTTAGAAAAACAACTTCCAATGGATCAAAAACATGAGTTTTGTGATGAATTTCATCCAAGTTCATCTTAAATCGGATGAACTTCAATAGCTCCGATCAAGCTCCGCCACTAAATCTTGTTCCGCCTCTCGCCGGTGACCTTCGACTGTTCGTCGGCTGCCACCCTAATCGTCCAACCTTCGCTCCTCTCAAACCGGCCGCCGTGAGGCGATTTTTGGCTGCAAGTCGAAACCTTCAAATTTTTTGATTTCTCCAATTTTTAACCTTAAAACCTTAGATCTAATCTCGGCTCATCAAAGCTACCCAACTCTGACCAACCTAGATCTAACTACCCGTCCTGACCTCTTGTTTTCAACTCTTACAATCGCTAAAATCTACTCCGACCACCATAGATAAGGACTCCAACCTCAATTTCTTTACAAACTTTTATTTCTTTTTTTAAAACATATTGATATCTCTCTCTTTTTACTATTTTTGCAGGGAAATGAAAGAGGGGAAAGATATACCTTCCGACGTTGTCTACGGTGTCTTTTGCGACGTCCAACTGTCTTTTGTGGCGGCTCCCATGCTTCTCGACGTCCACTTAGTTGCTCAAGTGGTTCAGCTATCGTGCCAATTCAGCTACCCAGGTGGTAAGCTTCTCTCTCCATTATTATCGTATTTATTATTATTATTAGTTTAATAATGAGTTTTATTATTATGATTAGTAGTTAATTTTGACAAAACTCTCTCTCTCTCTCACTCTCCTATTTATAGTAAGTGGAAGGTGATGCAAGAATGACGCCACAGAGCTGGTGTCATCAAACCAGTTGTAGCCAGCTAAGAGAAAGAAAACCAAGATCCGGGTGAACTCCTTTGGACCAATAAAGGGCTGCCTCATGGCGATTTTAAGCGGGAAAACTGAAAATTTAGTTTTGTTGATCATAATGAGCGGGAATTGACTGTAACTTGGGCTTTGTAAATCTGAGTTGAGATTTTTGAATTGTAAAATGGATTTATATATGTAATTGGATATTAATAATGGATATGTAGGACTATTATTATTATTATTATTATTTGGGTTTTATTATTTTTTTTATTTACTAAGAAAATTTATATAGATGGGGTTACCCGGGTAAAATTCGGGTCTTGCAGTTGCCCCTCTTTGCTCATTGCTGTGGAACAAGAATTGAGCAAAAACTAAAAGACACGAATTTGTCTGAACCATCTAACCGTCGCTCTGAGCTACAAGTTCTTCTCATTATGAATTTTCACTCCCTTTCCTCCTTTAGAAATCTCGAACAAGTTCTTCTCATTATGAACTTTCCAATCATTCTTCTAAACCTGAACCGAAGTCTGAACCAGTTCTTCTCATTATGAACTACTCATTCATCTGAAAAATGTTAATTTAAGGGCTCTTCTCGTTATGCACTCTTGACCATTTCTTCTTCTAGAAAACACGAACAATGGAGATTCTAGGGAACGATCCCTAATTGAAGGCTAATTGACGGCTAACCAGTTAACCGGGTAAAAATTTGTACACAATTCCTTACGATGCTTGTACACAATTCCTTACATAAACTGTAAGAAAAATAGTACATACATAAAATGTTACACCGTAAGGATTTGGGTACATACATAATTCCTTACCAAAACTATAAGAAAATGATATATACATAAAAATGTTATAACGTAAGAATTTGTGTACATACACAATTTCCTACGAGAAAGCATAATTTGGTATAGGACATGTTTGTGTATGTACACAATTTCTTATAGAGTATACACAAAACCTTACATAAATGTAAGAAAAACGGTATGTACCGAATTTCTTACAGAGTTTCACTAAGAGCCAAAGGGGCTCAACACAGGGTAAGGATTTGTGTACATACACAATTTCCTACGAGAAAACATAATTTGTTACAAGATATGTAAGGATTTGTGTATGTACACAATTTTCTACAGAGTATACACAAATCCTTACAAATGTTGTAAGAAAAAAGATATGTACCGAATTTCTTACAAAGTTTGACCAAGGGCCAAAGGGGGTCAACTTAGGGTAAGAATTTGTGTACATACACAATTTACTACGAGAAAACATAATTTGTTACAAGATATATAAGGATTTTTGTATGTACACAATTTCCTACAAAGTATACACAAATCCTTACATAAAATGTAAGAAAAATGGTATGTACTGAATTGCTTACAAAGTTTCACCATGGGCCAAAGGGCATCAACTTAGGGTAAGGATTTGTGTACATACAGAATTTCCTACGAGAAAACATAATTTTTTACAAGATATGTAAGGATTTGTGTATGTACACAATTTCTTATAGAGTATACACAAATCCTTACAAATGTTGTAAGAAAAACAATATGTACTAAATTTCTTACAAAGTTTCACCAACGACCAAAGGGGCTCAACTTAGGGTAAGGATTTGTGTACATACACAATATCCTGCGAGAAAACATAATTTGTTACAAGATATGTAAGGATTTGTGTATGTACACAATTTCTTACAGAGTATACATAAATCCTTACAAATGTTGTAAGGAAAACGATATGTATCGAATTTCTTACAAAGTTTCACCAAGGGCCAAAGGGGCTCAACTTATGGTAAGGATTTGTGTACATACACAATTTCCTACGAGAAAACATAATTTGTTACAAGATATGTAAGGATTTGTGTATGTACACAATTTCTTACAGAGTATACACGAATCCTTACAAATGTTGTAAGAAAAACGATATGTACCGAATTTCTTACAAAGTTTCACCAATGGCCAGAGGGGCTCAACTTAGGGTAAGGATTTGTGTACATACACAATTTCCTACGAGAAAACATAATTTGTTACAAGATATGTAAAAATTTGTGTATTTACACAATTTCTTACAGAGTATACACAAACCCTTACAAATGTTGTAAGAAAAACGGTTTGTACCGAATTTCTTACAAAGTTTCACAAGGGCCAAAGGGGCTCAACTTAGGGTAAGGATTTATGTACATACACAATTTCCTATGAGAAAACATAATTTATTACAAGATATGTAAGGATTTGTGTATGTACACAATTTCTTACAGAGTATACACAAATCCTTACAAATGTTGTAAGAAAAACGCTATGTACCGAATTTCTTACAAAGTTTCACCATGGGCCAAATGGGCTCAACTTAGGGTAAGGATTTGTGTACATACACAATTTCCTACGAGAAAACATAATTTGTTACAATATATGTAAGGATTTGTGTATGTACACAATTTCTTACAGAGTATACACAAATCCTTACATAAAATATAAGAAAAACGACATGTACCGAATTTCTTACAAAGTTTCACCAAGGGCCAAAGGGGCTCAACTTAGGGTAAGGACTTGTGTACATACACAAATTTCTATGAGAAAACATATTTTCTTACAAGAAATGTAAGGATTTGTGTATGTACACAAATTACTACAAATTATACACAAATCCTTACAGAAGTTGTAAGAAAAATGGTATGTACCGAATTTCTTACATGAGATCACCAAAGGTAAAAGAGGCTCAACATAGGGTAAGGATTTGTTTACATACATAATTTCCTACACGAAAACATATTTTAGTACAAGAAGTGTAAGAATTTCAATAGCTACACAAATTACTACAAATTATACACAAATCCTTACAAATATTGTTAGAAAAACGTTAGGTATCGAATTTCATACACGAGATCACCAATGCCAAAAAAGGCTCAACTTAGGGTAAGGATTTGTGTACATATATAATTTCCTACGCAAAAACATATTTTAGTACAAAAAATATAAGGATTTTAGTAGGTATAGAAATTACTACAAAGTATAGATAAATCCTTACAAAAGTTGTAAGAAAAACGATAGGTACTAAAATCCTTACACGAGATCACCAAAACGAAAATGAGCTCAACTTAGGGTAAGCATTTTTTTTCATACATGATTTTATTTTGCCTAATGGAGGGAAAAGAGTGTAACCTGTCATTATGAGGAACATCAAACTCAGAATATTACGAGAGATTATTGTTGTTTCATAATTACTTATTTAAAGTTACAATTCTTATTGAGTTGTTTTTCAAACTTGTCTCATAAATAAATTAATACTTTCAATAATCAAACTTAGAATATTATGAGCAAACTTTTTTTTGAAAGACAAACATTTTCAGTGTTGAATTTGATGATAAACTATTGTTAAGATCTTTAACAATAAAACATCACCAACAAAATTTAAATTATTAAAAGCTGGACAATGAGCTAACAATAGCCACTTAAGGATGTACGGAATACATTGCCAAAAACATTAGATTTTAGTTCCATGTCACTATTGTCTGTAGATTTCTCTAGCTATGTAAAATGATTGAATTTAGTAAGGTATGGATTATTACTAATTAGACCAAAGGTTGTAGCAGTTGCAGAACCAACACCAACAACATTGAATACATCATGGACACCTTGTTTCTCAGCCAAAAAATTTTGTAAACCATAGAATCCAGCAGTGAACATTTCAAGTCGAATTCCACCTACAATTGAGCCATGAGTGACTCGGATAAACCTTTTTTTCATTGCATCTCGCATCAAGTACTGCTCTCGTTTATCTGGAGTGTTGTCAAGCTTCAACATTACTTATGGATCTTTGCTCTAACAAAGAATTCCCAAGTTTCAATAAAAACATTGTAGAATAAGAACAAAAACATGAATAAACTATTGACATGGACATGATTGATCTCAAAAGAAACCCAAAAACATAAACATAAGCAGTTTTGAAGGAAGAAAGTGCAGTCACTTGATTGCAACTAAAGAAAACAGTTGCCATGATTGTAAACACACCCACAACATACAAATTATTTCACATTCAAACATTTTTGCAACTTCTTGTGAACCAAATTAAAGATCTTTCTATGCAAAAAAAGAACAACCACATAATTGCAACAACAAAAAACAAATGCAAGACAATAAACATCTCCATTGTATTACAAATTATATCATACAACATAGGTACAAACACATACATCTACACAAATTATATCACATTCATACATTCTTACAACTACCTATGCCTCAAATTTTTTATACAACTAAAAAACTTACAACTGAAGCAACAACTTCCTTAATACCTCCATATAACATACCCGCAAACACTCCAATGACATTGGTTGTGCCCCAGTTTATAGTTCCAGCTAATCTTTCTGTTCTCTGATTTCAAAACCCAGAAATTAGTTTATAACATTTTTAGCCATAATATCAACTATAACTTCTTCAAAACAAGAATCGATCAAATATCAAACAAATTCATGCTAGTAAAGATAATCATAGCACCGAGAAAAAAATTGAACCTAGTAGAAATCAAGAGAACGTATAATTGCAAATTGAGCAGCTCGAAATATAATATCATAAGCACCTTGTAGAAACGGGAAAATGGGTTTTCATATTCTTTTAAAAAATAAAGCAGTCAGTTCATTGAATTGTATTGAAACTAACTTGATTGGATCAAAGTATTAGTTATAAATAAAGAGTATATCATATTTACAATACAAAAGAAGAATACCAATCAAATGAAAAGAAAGAAAAAAACCTTACATTTGAGTGGGTTTCTTCGTGTTTTTAGAGGCTTCCATTAATCAAGCTTGGGTTTCACAACTGCTGATGATGGAATTGATTTTGTTACGGTTCAATTTCTTTAAAGCGGCGGTGCCACCCAATAGATGACAAGTTGTTTGCTCAAATTACCTAAAATTTATATTATTAGAACAGGTTCTAAAACTGAATATTGCAGAGATCTACAAACCGTAAGCCAAAACGAAAGGAATAGACAGAAAGAAGATATAAACCTTGAAGATGGTGAGAGCAAAGAACTGCTCAAGCTTCAGAGTGAGTCAATGTCAAACCTTCTTTTAATAGCGACGCCTTCACACTTCCTATGCCTTGTCAGATTAGAGAAATATTTCAAGGACCACGGCATCATTCTCAACCAATCTACGTCATCCATGTCAGCAGTTTTGACTCAAAAATCATGAGGATTCATCATCATTTCATGTGGGTTTGTCGAATGGATCACATGAACAAAAGATAAATTCAATTAGAAAATTTTCCATAAAAACGAGGCCATTAGCTCATAAAATGGGGGGATTCCATTGTATTCAAAATTGAGAATTTTTCTCCATCCAAAACAATTCTTTATCACTGTCATCCACCAATTTTTCCTCCTCTATTCTTCACCCTCAAAGATCTCCCTTTTCATTTTTCCTAAAATCAGGAACTCTCTAACACCAAATCTCCTCTATCATTGCATTATTCAGTCACTACCGCCCTTCACCATTTTCACCACTCACTGAACAATCAGTCACAATTTAGCTCAATCTCCTTTCAACACCAACACCAAACCATTATTCGTATCCACAATCAACATATCCCTTGAACTAATACCTAGTTACCTACAATCCCATTCGAATCAAAAAGAATCAAGACCCCTAATTTTTCCATCATTCTATCCAATTAGCACTCAATTTCAGAAACCAAAATCCAAATAACAACAAAAAAGGACGAGAATCAAGAGAAGAAATAGAGGATAGCTTACCCATCTCGGTCATAGATATTTCGGGTAGAAGGATTATATCTGGCTAGATCCGAACGGTTGAAAGCTTCGTCGGAGAGAGGGGAGTGATATATCTCAGAACCATGTCAATTCGACGACTGGTTGCTCAGATCGGTGACCAGAAAGCTTGAAGAATTTAGAGTTACTTCATGACGTTTGAGGCTGTTACAGCGAATTCAGTCTGTGGAGAAGATCGAGAGTGACAAAGGGATTCATTTTGTGATCCTCGTTGCTGGGACCGACACCGGAGTGGCGACGAGCGGCATATTAAGCTTCAGTGGATTTTAGGGCTTGGAGAGTTCTTTCTTTGTTGGGAAGTTTTTCGGTGAACTAATCGGTTAGGTCTTGATTTTGAAGAGACTCCAATTTTTTATTTTTATTTTTACCCTATGGTAACTTGTTCACCCATTCCCCTTTTATTTTTATTTTTCCATTCAAGGGCTATAAAAAATCATCTTCATCCCACGATAATAAAAGTTGAGTCTTCCTTTATCCTTTTTTAAGCTGCCACCTTTTAGAATTTTCTGAACAAGTTCTTCTCATTATGAACTCCTTCATCTTTCCCATGAGCACTAGTGCTATCCTCTTTTGAAATCTTGAACAAGTTATTCTCATTTTGAACTCTTCAATCTTTCTACAAAGGATAATTGCAAAATTTGAACCAATTCTTCTTATTATGAATTCATCTATTCCTCTTGGCAACACTGATCCACCTCTTTGCAAAGGTATTGAGCAAGCAATCTCTTCTCACTAGAAACTCCCCGTTCTTCTTGCACACACTGATTTGCCTCTCTGTAAAGGCATTGAATAAGAAAGCTCTTCTCATTAGGAACTTCTCATTCTTCAAAGGACGAACTCTCCTCATCATGTGTTATTCATTCTTCTTGCAGATGCAAATCCACCTCTCTGCAAAGGTGTTGAACAAGTGATCTATTCTAATTAGGAACTCCTCATCCACCGTTGGAAATGCTGGTCCACCTCTCTGTAAAGATGTCAAACAAGCGATCTCTTCTCATTAGGAACTCCTCATCCACCGTTGGAAATGTTGATCCTCCAACAAGCGACGCTGAAAGTTTTGCCTCCTTAGAATTCTTGAACAAGCTCTTCTTATTATGAACTTCTCAATCTTTCTGCACAGGCTATCCACGAAGTCTGACTAGTTCTTCTTGTTATGAACTCATTCATTCTTCTTGGAAATGTTGGACCACCTCTTTGCAAAGGCGTTGAACAAGCGAGCTCCTCTCATTAGGAACTTTAATTCACCTCTCTGTAAAGGTGTCAAACAAGTAGGTTCTTCTTATTAGGAACTTCACATTCTTCGAAGGATGAACTCTTCTCATCAGGAGTTCTTCATTCTTTGTTGGGAGAACTCTTCTCATTAGGTGCTCTGAGCGAGTTCTTCTCATTAGGAACTCTTTATTCTTTGTTGGGCGAGTTCTTCTCATTAGGAACTCTGTATTATTTGCTAGGCGAACTCTTCTCATTCGGAGCTTTGGGTTATTTGCTTGGTGAGCTCTTCTCATTAGGAGCTCTGTAATCTTTTCTGGATGAACTCTTCTCATTAGGAGTTCTGTATTCTTTGCTGAACGAAATCTTATCATTAGAAGCTCACCATTCTTCGCTAATTCATCTCTTCTTCTAGGGAAAAATTAAACATGCATAAAGAAATATCTCAAGTTAATGAAAATTCAACCTGAAATAGTATGAAATCTCCTTAATTTCAGCTTGAAGCCTTGAGATCTTTAGAGCCACTGCTTTTTCTGCGTAAGGTGTCTTGATCTTTCAATCTGAAGCTCATATCAATTCTTTGGTTTCTCTTCCTCTGTTTCTCAATCTACTTCTATGCTTGGAATGTACATATGATTGTGAATCTTCCTCATTTGAACCATGATTGATCTATCTGACCTTCCAAATGGGCAATATGGACTTCTTATTTTTTCTCCTCTCTTTTTATGCTTTGATCTTTTTTGAAAAGATGACCTATAAGGTCAAAAATGTTGCTGATACCATTCCCCCACCGTCTTGTTGTGACGACATTTGAAAAGTTATCATCATTTCCGAAGATGCTGGCCCGAAGAACTTAACATCATGCCCAAAGGACTTACTGGTGACCCAAAGGCTTTAGGATTGTAATGCATTTTCTTTTTTATGCAAACAATCACATCACTCCTAAAGGTGATGGATCAAAGGACTTAATATCATGCCCAAAGGACATACTGATGACCCAAAGGCTTTAGGATTGTGCTGCACTTTTTGTCTTGTGAAGACAATTAGGAAATCTTTACTGAAATCGACCTCTTTAAACGGGTTGAAATATCTGCTAAGATCCATCTCTTTAAATGGGTTAAATCTTCGTTGAGATCCATCTCTTGAAACAAGTTGTAATCTTTGCTGAAATTCACCTCTTCAAATGGGTTTAAATTTTTGCTGAGACCCGGCTCTTCAAACGAATTGAAATCTTTGCTGAAATCTAAATCTTCAAACAAGTTGATATCATTGCTATTGTCAAAAAGTCTTTGCTGAGATCCTCCTCTTCAAACAGATTAATATCTTTGCTCCACAAAAATGCGATTGAAATCTTTGCTGGTATTTGCTAGATCTATTTCTCCAATTTCGAAGTCGTAGATTGAAATATTTGTCTGTTCTTTTTCGATTCTTATAAATTCATGCAAAAATGTACAAAAATGCTTTGAATGCATGAGTTAGCATGCTCCTATCTTACGGATGCCTAACTATATGGTGCATGAGTGATGTCAACTAAGGACCACTTAGGTGAAATTTCGTCTTTAGGGTAGCTCAAAATTTCATTCCTTCATTTTTTCAAAAACTCCTTTTGCTGTCAAAGTAACCCATCTCACACCCAGGTTCAATATTTAGGATCTCTGCATCTTTTGCTTTAAAGTGCTTTTTTAGGTTTTCACTTTAGATTGCTTTTCTCAAAGGCCCTTTCGGGTTTTCACTTTGGTTTTTCTTTTCTCTTTTTCTCAAGGCGCCCTTTCGGGTTTCCACCTCAATTTTTCTTTTTCCTTTTCTTCTTTGTTTTTTCTTTTTTATATTTTCTTTTTCTTTCTTTCTCATGAAGTGTCGTTGTGGGTTTTTAGCTCGTTTCTTTCTTTTCTTCTTTCTCTGCAATGACGTTCTCATTTGTTCCAAATAAAGCTGGTTTCAATTCTGATGAAACTCGTATTTTTGTTTTCATGGATTCATCACATAAACCCTTCTCTTGTCTTTTCTCATCATGCCCTTCACAAAACTCGTGTACTGGTGATAACTAATTTCTTAGAAAGACACTTTTGATGTGTCTTCATTCAACTTCTTTGACAACATTCTTTCTCATTGTTTCCAAAAGGGTCATCACTTCTGTTGCTCCAGCTTGCAGACTCTATTCACCGGAATAAAACATATTCTTCTATAATGTTCTTTGCAGAATTGCCCCACTATTGAGTTCCACTATCATCTTCGCTCACTTTTCACAAGGCTTTCTTGTCTTGCAATGTCTCATAAGTAATAATCTATGCTTTTGAATCTGATGAATATTTAGCAAATTGATCTGATCGTTGCTCTTGCCTCAATAGATAGTTCTTTCTTTTCCCCAAGGTTGTCTATGTCACTTTCTTGTAGCTTTTGCTTAAATATTTCTGCCACTCAAAGTTGTGTCTTTCCCTCGACACACCTTTCATCATTAAACAAGTATTGAGGCCACCTTCTGTTCCGCCTGCACTTAAAGGATTAGTACATCATAATAATACTCATGAAATCCTTTGCTTTTCTTGTATCTAATCGATTTATCTTCAAGATGCTTGTTGAAGTGATAAGCGAAAGGCTCGAAATATTATTTTAATAAATTTGAGAAAATGGAACAATTTGAAAAGTCATGGAAAACATGAGAAAATAAAATCAAAATTAGGCCTTTAAAAATCAAGTGGTACTCTTTGAACCAAATTGGAAAAGATCAACTCAAATGTGACCCCTTCCAATTTATTAGACTTCCAAGAGAAACATTTCCCATATGCCTAATTCTATCCCATTTAAGTGGCACTCTTTACTTCACTTACTCACTAGCCCAATCCTCCCATCTTTTCCGATCTCAATCAGGCATTAAAAGTTTGGAAATCTTTGAAGAAAGGTTAACCCTGATAAGCGAGATGTATTCTGAAGACAAACTCTTCTTACTCCAATGCCCGTATATGATCAAAATGGTCTTTTGAGGCTTGTAATGTAGGCTATGGCTCACAGCTATGAAAGAAAGGATATATAGGCTCAAATAAGTGTTTAAGGTTGATCAAACCAAAGATCATTTCCAAGTGAAATCTTACTTCTGCACTCATTGATCTGAATATGCTTGGATGAAATACTCTTTTCTCTGTTTTTTCTTTTCTTTGTGGATCGCTCTAGACTTCCCATTTCTAGGTTTTCACCCTAGAGTTCGTTTCCTTTCCTTGAATTGAAAAGTTATCAATCCTCCACTACTCCTTTAGATAGAGATTCATTTGAACGGAAGGTCTCACATTTGTCACTTGCTTTTTCTTGCACTTTTTCAACTTTGTTCTTTCTCTATCAACTACTTCAACTTTTATGTCATCAATTTTCAACTTGATTCAGTTGACTCTTTGAACGCAAACTTTCCATTGTTTCCTTTTTTTCTTCTTTCTCTTTCTCTTTTTGACTTGTTTTTCAATATTTGTCTTCATTCAACTTGCCTTTCTTCCTCTTGTACTCAAAACATCCACTTTTTGTTTCTTTCCCCTAATTCACAAGGTATTTCTATCATAGCATGATCAAAACCAAACATCTTTCACTTGTACTCAAAACTTTCATCCTCTTTGCCCCAAGTGTAGGGGTGATCCTTGGTTTGAGTTGAATCAAAAGAAAATTCTCAGGCGCAAAAGGGACAACAAACGATATTTTTCTTATTTTCTTTCTTTGTGAAGGGAAATGAAGGAATGCCAAATGTCCTCCCATATACAGATATCTTCGAAGAAAAGCAATCTTCAGGTGATAGATGTTTTGGGTTATCACTTCATTCAAGGACTTTAATCAACAATGCCTATGTAAGAAACAAACATCAAATACACATAAACCGAAATAGCTTCCCTTACAAAGGACCCCTAATGCTCGTGGGAAAAAACGATTGGGATGGTTCAAGGTACTACTCTATAACGGTCCTAAAACTACAAACAAATCTCTTGTGGTCTAAATATCAATCTTTATTCAAGGAAAACTTGAGTGAATTTTAGCCACTCCTGTTCTATCAACAATTCTTCATTTTCCTTTACCAGCACAAAAACATACCCCTTCTAGCTTATGTTTTCATCAAAATTTTAAGTAAGATCATTCTACTTATGATTTCCCTTGTTTCTTCAATCAATTGCTTGCTCTTTTCCATATAATGTTCATTCATTTGCATGTGGAAATTGACAACTTCTTATGGTCGGCATCTAGATGAACTCTAAATTTCAAGATGTTGACTGGACGTGTTGGTGTTTTTGATGGGCATGTCTATTCGAGGTTTCTTCCTTGAAGGCATCTGATTCTCAATTAGTTTCACCTTACCCTTTATTCTCTTTCTTTTCCTGACGTCTTCTAGCACTTGATTTCCGGGTAATTCAATTGCATTGGTTCCAACCAGGTGAGTACCATTAGGGTTGTTGTAGAGCGTTTGGGTATTCTCTATTTATGAGCGCAAGTGCACACTCTTGTCAAGTTATAGTATATAAGATATCGTCTCCCACAGGGATTGGACAGCTTGATTCGAATTGTTATTCCTGCACAAGAAAACTAATTGCACAAGTAAGATTGTTGTTGAGAAGAAAAGTAAAATAAAAGCTCAAGTAATAATATAAGAAGTAATCAGATTGATAGATAGGGCAGGATTATGCTGCTGCTTAGTGTGAAACTGCATTGAATAGGTCATATTGATATATAGCAATCTCAGCGTAAACCTAACACAGACAGTCAACGTTTGGTTGCTCATTTTAGCCGCTGAAATTCTAACTTATGTCTAAGCCGAATTAGTCAACACCTCTTCATGATGAGACCGTGCTTAATTCATTCGTGAGTTTGACACTGTCGTGCCCAAAAAATGGATTCTTCAACTGGACTTTTGGAACTAATTGAAGGAAGTGAAGCACATGAATTAAGCAAAGTATGAGTATTTTATTGCAAAAACAAACTTGAAAACCTAAACAACCGTTCTCACAACTAATTACAACATAGCCCAAACCCAAAGAAAGAATTAGAACATGTCGGCGGCAAGAAAACCTAAGCTATGCCTAAGGAAAACCTCTCCTCTATTGAATTAGAATTACAATGGGTATATATAGGCATTAGCTAGGTGTAGTCCTTCTTGAAGTAGAAGTCTTCAAAGTAGCTTTTCTCATTAAATGTGACTTTAAACTCTTACTTCTTTGAGTTGAATGTGGACTTTATCACGTTGCCTTGTTCCACAAGCAATCTCGAGACTTAACTTTGGCGGCTCTGCCCGCTGCTACAGACATCGGGAAATTGAGTGGAAATCATCGATAGAATTAGGATTTTCTGCTCTACAAATCGCACTCCGGTTGCCCAACTCCGTAGTCTGCTGTCTTGGGCAGCAAGGTGGGCGGAGACTGCTACTATCTCTGTCTGGAACTGCATTAGTACAACTCCCTGGTTCACTACCTCAGCATTACATCCTCAGCTCCTCTTTCCCTCTATCAGCCTCTAGTACCCAAAACCAAAAGTACACTAAAACAACACATTTTTTTAACCAAATAAAGGATAATCTAGACAAACATGGCAAAGTAAAGAAATACTGTAAAATGCAATGCATGGTCCTAATTATGCCTAAGATTTACTCAAAAACAATAATAATATGAGATGGAATATGTATGAAATATATAACTTGTGGACACTTTACACACCCCCAAACTCGAACTATTGCTTGTCCTCATGCAAAGCAACCTAACATACTTGCCCTTATATTAATCAGAAAGAAAAATCTGTTTTTAACTTGCTTTCATACCTCAAGGTCGTGGCACCTATATTAGATTAGTGAAGGGAACTTATCAAGAAAATAACTCGGAATTAATTTCTAATGCCAGTGCAATGTGTGCAGGACTGTATACAAGCTGAATATGCAGAATAACTAAATAAACAAAGATGATGTTACGTTGTATAAGGTTGCTTCTGAGGGTTACTCTAATCTCCTTATTGAGCTCGTTTGCTCTTCTTTCGATATCGTCGTAGAAGTGGATTTCTCTTTTTGGATTTTCCCTGGTCATACACTAGCAAAAAAACTGTAAAATTCTTTTTTTTCGATTAAAAATAAAAATAAAATAAAAAGTAAAGAAATAAAAGTGCAGAAATTAAATACGAATTTCGCTGTTATCAATCCCCGGCAGCGTCGCCAAAACTTATAGAGCGTTTGGGTGTTCTCTATTTATGAGAGCAAGTGCACACTCCTGTCAAGTTATAGTATATAAGATATCGTCTCCCACAGGGATTGGACAGCTTGATTCGAATTGTTATTCATGTACAAGAAAAGTAAATGCACAAGTAAGGTGGTTGTTGAGAAGAAAAGTTAAATAAAAACACAAGTAATAAAATAGGAAGTAATCCGAATGATAGAGAGGGTAGGGTTATGCTGCTGCTTAGTGTGAAACTACGTTGAATAGGTCAAGTTGCTTTGCACTGCCAGACTCTGCTACCTCGACGGTATATGGCGGATTGAGGCGGCGGAAACTTTCGCTGCTATAGAGGCACTCTGCTCTTGCAACTTTCGTTGTCTCGGCAAGTGAGATGGAGAGAAGTCCCGACGGCAAATCTGGCAGATACTCTAAGTTCGGCGAACTAGTTCTGAAGTGATCCTACCTATGTCTAGGCTAGGATTTTGTTGCTGCGTGATGTAAGCAATACCTAGCAATCTCAACGTAAACCTAACATAGACAGTCAACGTTTGATTGCTCCTTTTAGCCGCTGAAATTCTAACTTATGTCTAAGCCGAATTAGTCAACACCTCTTCATGATGAGACCGTGATTAATTCTTTCGTGAGTTTGACACTGTCGTGCCCGACAAATGAATTCTTCAACTGGACTTTTGAACTAATTGAAGGAAGTGAAGCACATGAATTAAGCAAACTAAGAGTATTTTATTGCAAAAATAAACTTGAAAACCTAAACAATCGTTCTCACAAGTAATTACAACATAAACCAAACCCAAAGAAAGAATTAGAACATGTCAGCGGCAAGAAACCCAAGGTATGCCTAAGGAAAACCTCTCTTCTATTGAATTAGAATTACAATGGGTATATATAGGCATTAGCTAGGTGTAGTCCTTCTTGAAGTAGAAGTCTTCAAAGTAGCTTTTCTCATTAAATGTGACTTTAAACTCTAACTTCTTTGAGTTGAATGTGGACTATATCACGTTGCCTTATTTCACAAGCAATCTTGAGATTTAACTTTGGTGGCTCTGCCCGCTGCTACAGACGTCGGGAAATTGAGTGGACATCATCGATAGAATCAGGATTTTCTGCTCTACAAATCGCACTCTGGTTCTCTAACCCCATAGTCTGCTGTCTTGGACAACAAGGTGGGCGACGACAACTACTCAACAACTGATGTCTTTGTCTGGAACTGCATTAGTACAGCTCCCTGGTTCACTGCCTCAGCATCACATCCTCAGCTCCTCTTTCCTTCTATCAGCCTCTAGTACCTAAAACCAAAAGTACACTAAAACAATACCTTTTCTTTACAAACAAAGGATAATCTAGAAAAACATGGCAAAGTAAAGAAATACTATAAAATGCAATGCATGGTCCTAATTATGCCTAAGATGTAATCATAAACAGCAATAATATGAGATGGAATGTGCATGAAATATAGAACTTGTGGACACTTTACAGTTGCGAATCTTAATAGACTGACCTTCAATGTTGACTTCCAAAACCCCCTGATCATTAGTGGTACATTTGTGCTAGGATGCAGAATTTGATGATGGCATGGTTGACAACATAGTTGAAGTATGCGTATCTAGGTGAGCACTCAACTCTGCCAGTGATTATTGCCACTGATCTCACTAATGATCAGGAGGCAAGATTGCTGACAATATTAAGGGATTATTAGCAAGCGTTGGGTTGGACCTTGGCAGACATCCAAGGTATTAGCCCAACCATTTGCATGTACAAGATCATTCTAGAGGAATACAATGGGAGGACTATTGAAGGTCAGAGACGGCTAAACCCGAGCATGAAAGAGGTTTTCAAGAAAGAGATAATAAAATGGCTTGATGCTGGAATTATTTATCCCATTTCCGATAGCTCTTAGGTGAGCCCGGTACAGTATGTGCCAAAGAAAGGTGGCATGACTATGGTACAAAACAGTGAAGCTGAATTGGTTCCCTCTAGAACCATCACTGAATGGAGAGTGTGCATGGATTACAGATGGTTAATAAGGCTACAAGGAAGGACCACTTCCCATTGCTTTTCATTGACTAGATGTTAGACAGGCTGGCAGGTAAAGCTTTTTATTGTTTTTTGGATGGTTATTCAGGTTATAATCAAATTGACATTGCCCCTGATGATCAAGAGAAGATAAATTTCACATTTCCATATGGGACATTTGCCTTTATAAGGATTCCATTTGGTCTATGTAATGCGCCATCAACATTCCAACGTTGCATGATGGCCATTTTTTCTGATATGATCAAACACTTCATAAACATTTCTCAGTGTTTGGTACAACATTTGAGGAATGCATCCACAGCTTGGAGCAAGTCTTGAAGAGATGCACTGAGACAAACCTAGTATTGAACTAGGAGAAATGTCACTTCATGTTGAAGGAGGACATTGTTCTCGGTCACAAGGTAATCAAGAGAGGACTAGAAGTTGATCAAGCCAAAGCGGAGGTAATCAAGCAATTGCCACCTCCAACGAGTGTTAAAGGTATAAGGAGTATTCTAGGTCATGCTGGTTTTTATCGGAAGTTTATAAAGGATTTTTCAAAAATTGCTAAACCTTTATGCTCATTGTTGAAACATAATGCAACCTTTGCTTTTGACGATTCTTGTTTGAGAGCATTTCAGGAATTTAAAGAGAGACTGATCAATGCCTCTATAGTCGTAGCACCAGATTGGAATAAGCCCTTCGAGATCATGTGTGATGCCAGCGACTATACCGTTGGAGTAGTTTTGGGACAATGACATGGCAAGGTTTTCCATGACATCTACTATGCTAGCAGAACCTTGAATGATGTACAACTGAATTACTCTACAACCGAGAAAGAGTTTCTTGCAGTTGTATTTTCTTTTGATAAATTTGGACTTATCTAATTGGTAACAAGGTCGTGGTTTATACATATCACTCGGTATTGAAGTATCTCTTGGTAAAGAAAGATGCCAAGCCCAGACTGATCCGATGGGAACTCTTACTTCAAGAATTTAACTTAGAGATCAGAGACAAGAAAGGCAACGAAAAATTAGTAGCTGGCCACCTCTCTCGATTGGAGAATCACATTGAGGATGGTAAGATCACTACTATTAGAGATGGGTTTCCTGACGAGTGTTTGCTTGCAGTTAATGCCACACCATAGTATGCTGACATAGTCAACTACATGGTAAATAATATTCTACCACCAGATTTGGCATACAATGCCAAGAAAAGATTTCTACGAGAGGTAAGGCAATACTATTGGGATGAGCGGATATTGTTCAAGCAGTGTGTCGACCAAGTGATATGCCGGTGTGTGCTAGAGGATAAGCAACAAAACATATTGCATCTATGCCACACCGCACCGTATGGAGGTCACTTTTCTGGGATGAAGATTGCTGCCAAGGTGTTGTAGTCAGGATTCTTTTGGCCCACGCTATACAATGATGCCCATGAGTATGCCAAGTCCTGCGATCGATGCCAACGAACAGGGAACATCTCTGGCAGACACCAACTGTCGTTCTAGAACATTATGCTTGTGGATTTTTTTGATGTATGAGGGATAGACTTTATTGGTCTTTTCCCCCATCATTTGGTAATGTGTATATTCTTGTGGTGGTTGACTATTTATCAAAGTGGGTAGAGGTTGTTGCCTTGGCAACAAATGATGCCAAAGTTGTTGTCAAATTTTTGCACAAGCACATTTTTACTCGATTTGGTTCCCCTAGAATGATCATTCATGATGAGGGTACTCTTTTTAAATGCAATTTAATATCTAAAGCTTTGTGCATGTATGGAATTCAGAAGCGAATTGCTACAACTTGCCATCCATAGACAAACGAGCAAGTTGGGATATCAAACAAGAAGATTAAGAACATTCTAGAGAAGACTTTAAATACAACAAGGAAAGACTGGTCTTTGAGGCTAGATGAGTCTTTTTGGGCCTACATAACTGTATTTAAAATTGCTTTGGGTACTTCCCCGTTTAGACTTGTATTTGGCAAACCATGCCATCTGCCAGTAGAACTTGAACATAAGGCCTATTAGGCCATCCGAAAACTTGACATGGCATGGAGAATTGCTGGAGAAAAGAGGTTGCACAACCTAAATGAGTTGGAGGAATTCATAATGCAGGTTTATGAAAATGCTAGGATATACAAGGAGAAGGCAAAACATTGGCATGATTGTTGGATCATGCCAAGAAAGTTTGAAATAGGTCAGCTTGTTCTATTTTTTAACTCACGGCTTAAAATTTTTCCAGGTAAGCTCAAGTCAAGGTGGACGAGTCCTTACGAAGTTTTGAAGCCATATGTTCATGGGGCCGTGGACATTAAGAACTTAAGAACGAGAGAAAATTTTAAAGTGAGCGACAACGTCTAAAGCATTACTTGGACGGTAAGCAAAACAATGCCAAGAAGGCTATCATGTTGGCAGAGTTGGAGTGAAATGACCACATGTTTGAAAACTCTTTGTAAATATTAGGATACTTGTTTTTATTTTCTTTTAGAAATTAGATTTCAGTTTTCCTCTTTTTGTTGTATTTCAATTTTTATTCCTTTCTTGCGTTACACGATTTTTCATTGAGTGTGTGCAGGAATTTTGACAGGGATTGATGTCAGGAATATTGCCAAACGAACTGGGAGCCAGCGTGCTTGCCAGAGACTATGACATGTCCCATGCCAAGGACATGCGCGGGTTTTGTGTGTAAAGGAAGAAAGAGAAACCCTAGCTTGATTAAGATAAGAAAATATTTTTGGGAGAATCATTTTTTGTTGCCCCTTTTTAATGATAATTAATTTTATCATGATCACCCTATCACTTCAAATCTTTTCCATATCCTTATCACTTATCATTTTTCATTTAAATTTAAACTCTTCCCAATTAAAACTCTCTAAATCTCATCATTATCTACCCCTCTTTTTCGGCTACCCTCATTAAAACCTTACTAAACACTCAACTTTTTTCTCTCCCCTACATTAAAACTGATTTCATCAAGATTTTTCTCACTTTTCATCTTTCTTCAAGCAAGATTCCAGAACTCTTCATCTTTCTTTTTCTTCTATTCCAAATCGACTTTTCATCTCCATGGCTTCATCATCTACTCCTTTCAAGAAATTCTTCAATGAGGAAATCCATAAGAAGTTCGAAACAAACTTCTCTTCAAGATCATTTCTTTATGAGAAGCACTTTGGTTTTCAACTGGACGCAACTATTGGATTCCTGCCGGAGTTTATGGCCATTGTCGACATGCCTAAGTGGAGTGCTTTTTGCCAACTGAAGGGAGAAGTTTACGCCACCATTGTTCAAGAGTTTTACATACACCTTGTGACCAAAGACTCTTCATTTTTTATGATTTGAGGTAAGTGTGTCCGATTTAATGAGGGTTATGTTAACTCACTCTTTTCTTTACCTAGTGAAAGAGATGAATATTTCGAAGATGTTGAGACCATGAACGTTTTCAAACGCAAGAAGATACTGGTAGACTTGTGCGAACTTGGCACAACTTGGACTGTCTCGTCCACCGACCACTGGACTGTAAAGACGCTGGCATTGAAGCCTCATATTCAGGGTTGAAACCATTTTATCAAACACAATCTCATTTTCACATCTCACAATGACACAGTTTTAAAGGACCCGTTGATCCTTTTGCACTACATTGTCAAGGGGCATAAGATAAATGTTGGCATGATCATTATCGAGGAAACCTACAAATGCGCCGCCAAGAGTAAGGGAAGTCTAATTTTCCTTTCATAATTTCTAACAATTATTTGCGCCATGAAGTGCTAAGGATGGATGAGGATCGTGACCAAGTCATCAAAGGGACCACCATCACTGTCCTTATTTGGAAGAATCTCACGGCTAGAGAGCCAAAGAAGAAGGGGAAGGGAAAAGCCAAGACTACCATGCCAAAGCCAAAGGTAGAGCCCAACAGTGTGCTAGAAACTCTGCCAACAAGCTCGTTGGCAGTGCTGTCTCAAGTTTACGCTCGTCAGAAGATTATTCTCCGGAAGTTGGAGGCAGCTGAGGAGCTAAACGCCAAACTGAGGCACTATACCAAGGAGAGGTATGTCATTGTTCGAGAGATCATTGTTAAACTTTCTCCCAACGAGGTCCCCTTGTTTCCACTTTTCCCTACCGAGCTTTCTATTAGTGATGTCGTGCCAGCCAGTCCAGCTAGTCATGCAAGTCCAGTCAGCTAGTCCAGTCAAATGAGCCAGTCCAGACAAGTCAGCTAGTCTAGTCAGTTCTGCCAATTCCGAGTCCAATGTTATAGTTCTTATGTCCCCAGTGCATTTTGAACCTGCCAGTACCGATTCCTCCTCTGAGTCGGAGGACATTCCTACCAAGAAACCAAAGCCTACACCAGTTACACTGCCAGCAAACCCTGCCAAGAAGAAGGAGGATGTTGGAGCATCCACTGCCGCCTCAAAGCATGGTCGGAAAGGGAAGAAAAGAATGGCCCCTGAACGTGGGAACCTAACCATGAGAAAGACTCGTGCCAGAAAAAAAGAAGAAGCCCGTGCCAAACGGGAGGAAGAGGTCTCCGAAGGGGAGTCTTCTTCTACCTAACTTCTTTTCATTTTTGCATCTTCATGATCATGCATTTTTTTTTGTGTTTCTTATATATATGTGTTGTTTCATGCATTGAGAGCAATGCACATATTAAGTTTGGGGTGTGCATTTTCTCACATTATTCCATGTCATGCATTTCACGTTTAATTTTTTTGTTTGCCATGTAGTTCATGTAAAGTAGTTGCATACCGAACCATAAAAGAAAATTTTGTCTCGGCCAAAATTTGAAGTTTGTTAACAATTGGTTAAGCAAGTTTATTTTGATCCTAGTTGTCAGCCCAATGATGAATTTTAATCTTCAGTTTTCCATGCCAGTAGATAGTATGCCAAGTTTGCTTGTCAATTGATCACTAGTTTAGGAAATTGATTTACACTTAGCACGTGGTATGTATCTAGTTCCCCGGCAAAATTAGACTATTTGAAACCATGCTCAGATTTAAAAAAAGAGAAATAATGCTAGGGTAAAAGAAAATAAGGTAGCAATGTTCTGCCGTGGCAATAAAAAGAATGAACTCTCCTATACTTTAGGGATAATAAGTTACTTGGGGCTTCGTGGTATGCTCCCTCTTAGATCTCAAGTCCAAAACCCTAGAGTGTGAGTTGAAGAGAATGCCTAGTGATGTCTGGATTAAAGTGGGGATTCATGGTATGCTCCCTCTTATCACTCACGCTAAACATTGTCACGAAGCAAGCTTAAGATAATTCTAGAGACCCTCGGCAAAAAGAAAAAAATGGAAATAAGAATCTGAGTTTAGGGAGTAGAATTTGGCTAAGGGAGTGAAAGGATAATTAGATGCATACTGCCCACACATTTCGCAAAAATCATGCACTTAGACTAGACTTATATTGTTGCACTTGAATTATTTTCTGCTTGGCATTGTCCATTGTGATTCCTGAGGGCAGCATTAGCATCAAACTCTGCATGCCAGCATTTTTTGGCATTCCACCCAAACTTTTCTGAGGTATTATTTTCACCATTTTTGTTTTTCTTTCTTTTGCATTACTTGAGGACAAGTAATGAGCTGGGTTTGGGGGTGTGTTACCTCCTCAAAAGTATTGTTTTTCATGCTTATTTCGATATGCTTTGCTTGTTTTCGGATACATTTTGTTGCATTAATTTGTTAGGATCATACATTTTCATCAAGGAGTTAGTAGGTTACATATGACAGAGTGAAGGGTTGTTTTGTGGCTATTTTGCAGGTTTGGCATTGGATTTGGAAGAGAAATGGACACAGGAAAGCAACACAGTTAGGAACGCAGTTAAGCATGCCAAGAGGAATGCTAAGAGTTATGGGTACAGAAGGACCAGACAGTGCCAAGTACTTGTTGGCAGAGAAATGCATTTGATGCCATGCCAAGAGATGATGAACCCTCGAAAAAATAGGAAAGGATCAGACTCCTAAAAGGTCACAATTGGATCAACTTTCAAAAAAATAGCAGATAAGGTGCTGCCAAGTGAAGTTCGCAATTTTGTGCCAAGCTTGGATGCCAAGGCAACATCGACATGATGACGTCAGCCCTAGCCTAATAAGCTATCACACTGAGCTGATAAGATGTCAAAATGATCGGATAGAACTTTATCTCTTATCCCTTGATCATTTCAAATTCAAATGCAAAGGCTTATCTCATCTTTTCCCACACTCGCTTATATAAAGACCAACCAATCAAGCATTAAAGAGGGAGAAAAAGTGAGGAATAAAGAGTGACCGAGTGAAGACCTAGAGTGATCGAAGTACGACGTTTGAGTGACCGGTGAGTGACGGCCGGCTGCACCAAGGAAGGGTGGTTCAACCTCTTGGCTGAGAGCTTGGCGTGGAGGGCTGCATCGAGAGACCCCTCTGCCTATTCCCTTGGAATAAGTTGTTTATCTTTAGTTTTTTTTATGATAATGTTTTTGAAAATGATTTTGGTTGTGTTGGTTAATCCTCTCACCATGAACTGATTTTCATAGTTGGTGGGGGATGTATGTATTGAATATTGGCTTTATGCCTTAGTTCATTTATAATATTTGTGATTTTAGCAAAGTTTTTCTATTTGGCATACTCTAATTTTTCCTTAACACTCTTCCAAGCGAGAGCTGGTACAGTACGCCTATTGCCTCCCAATATCTTAACAGACTTGGGGTAGCAACGATTAAGTTGTTGAATAATTAGGAGGGAAGTCGTTCAAGTAGATGAACTTACTTCGGAAGTGAAATCTAACCCCTCGGAGTATAGATTGGTTTTAATCAAATTGGTTTAAGAAAAACATACACTACAGAGATATAGAGGTTTTTACTTGGCCAATTTAGGGAAATGATCATCGAGAGAGGCTTTGCTAATGTTGAATCTGCTCGGAAAACAATGCCAAGACATTTTTGCCAATAAAGGCTGGCGCGAGCCATGTTGAATCCAGACATTCCCTGCCAAAAGTCATCACTAATTTAGAAACACTTTCCTTGCCAACAATTTACTTCATTTTATTTGTCTTTTCTTTAGTTTCAAAACAACCTTCAAAGCAAATATCTTTTCTTTCAAAGAAAGTAGCAATTAAGATATCGAATTCAAGTCAATCTTTTTGGGATCGATAACTCAGCTTATCAAGCTGTATTACTTACAGACCGTGTATACTTGCATGCAAAAGACTCTTGGCATAACTTTCCTAATACATATCATTTACACCTTTTGCCATCATTAATTTTACAGATCTTCTACAGAATCTACACTTAGTTCAATATTGATGTCAGGGTGTTGTTGCAGGTTCATGGCTTGATTGCATAAGGTTTGCATAAACTGGACGGTTCCCCACATTTGATTTCTAAAGTTGGTCATTTTATGATTCTGCCATTGGATAGTCTGGGTGGCCACCTCAAGCTTGTGTTTCATTGCCTCGTCTTCCATTTATAGTGCCCCTTCGAAACTTACAAGTTGTTCTTTCAAGTTATATATGACACTTTCGATTTTGTACCTTTCTTTTTCAACTCTTCATTTCCTTGCAGGAGATTAGCTTTTCCCTCATTATAGTACCTTTTCGAGAATTTTCTTCATTTGTGAAACTTGACATGACAAGCTTGGTCTCTAATTTGGTTTTATCCAGTTGTTTGAATCCATTAATCCCTAAATCTTGTTCCTTGCTGCTCTCTCAGTGTCTTCATACATCTTCTTATAACACAATTCAATTCCCCTAGATATCGTTCTCCTTGTACAGGATTTTCTCTGACCAGGTCCACATCGACATATTACCTTCTTCTTGTCTATCAAACCCATTGGCCATTATGAACATTGCCTAACTTGACTAACCCTCGCATCGATACCTCTAATGAATGCAAAATGATGCCAGATGTATAAAAAGAAGAAAACAAAACAAAACAACCAGTGTCAGTATGGTAAAATAATATTGAAGGTAAGATTTTAAATTGATACAATGAAGCAGATTATCGAGCATAGAGAATAACTAGAGAAATATATTTAAATCGGCAGTACCTTGTCCTAGGTCCCTCCTTGTCTGGCTCTAGTGGGGTAGGATTCTAAATTATAGTATGTGGTTTTTGTTCTAGACTCTAGGTACCCAAACTATCGTTATTGTCTACTGCGACAACAATACATCGATTTAGGAGTATATGACCCCTTATAGTGGAGGCGTGTACCTCATAGAATATAAGTTTTGTATACCTGTAGAAAGGCAAAATCCGATCATGGTGGTGAATAACTCAACGTAGAATAGTGTCTCGCTCCCACTTAAGGGTGAAGCCCGGGCATAAGGCTTATGTAGGAATGACAATTTAGATCACACAAATAAAAAGCTATCTCCATTCTTTCTAAAAATTTTATCTAATAATTATTGGAAAAATTAAATTTAAATTACAACCCTTAAATAAAAAAATGCCACGTAAAATTAATTAGGCTTGACTTTGAGTTTTTTCCCAGCGGAGTCACCAAGCTGTCGTGACCATTTTTGAGCCAGGTGTAAAAATAGCTCGACGATTATATTTGAAAATTAAGGTTTTATCTTTTAATTCATTTAATCTTGAAATTTTATTTTTTTTCCTTTTAAAATGGTGTTTTAATTAAAAAGATCAAATTTACCCCTTTAATTTAATTTTGAAAAAAAATATTTGGAGTCGCCACCGATCATTTTGGTAGACCGGACACCATAAAAACAACCAGAAATTCTTTATTTTTAAAATTTGGGTTCGGGAGTCGGTTACGTGTGGGGAAGGGTTAGCACCCCACAAACGCCCATTATCGGTACCTTTTGATTTTACAATGCATTTTGGCATTTAAGAATTATAATTTGAATTTAATTTAATCATTAATTATTAATCGGATTTAAATTGCAAATGGGGATATCCTTTTATAAGGAAATGTATTTTTATCCGAATACAAGATTAAAGCGTCAAAATACGTTATGACTCTCTTATTCGTATTCAAAAATATATTTCCAATATAAAAGGTTTTTTTATATGACTAATTATTGTCTTGTTAATTTTAAGTTCTAACTTATAAAGGCCCTAATTAATTTAATTATTTATGAAAGAGGAATATTATTAAGTTTAAAGGTTTCCCTGAGATAACGCCCAATAGTTTGAGCACCATCCATATTAAAACCCCTAAAGTTTAGATAATACTCGATAATCAATTTGTTGTTCTAATTGTTTAGAGTAATAATCCTAATTAAGGCTCTAATCAACTAACTAAATTATTTACCAAATTATATGTTATAGTAAGTATTAAATGTTCCACTTCAAAGCCATGTTGGAATGACATCTCAATTATATTGGGATACTATCCAAATTTACACCTTAAAGCTTTCCATTTAATGTTTACTAATTTGCTACTATTATCTCTCCTAATTAAATTATTAAATCCTAATTAGGGAACCTAAATGCTAAAGGCTCTAAACAATTAATATTAAATCTAGGTGATTAATTTGTCTAACAAATAAAACTATATGCTAATTTAAAAATATGCAACATACATATAAATTAAAGAATTAAAATTAAATTAATTACTGAATTTAGGACGAAACTGAAAGAAATTAAAACTTAAAACAAAGAAAAGGGACCAAATTAAAATGTCATTAAAATTTTGTTCTTGAATTACAATAGGAAAAACATAGGATCCGCGGATCCTCCTTGCCGACCCGTTTAGCCTTGCGCGGACCCTCACAACCCGGCACCAAAACGATGTCGTTTGAGATATAGCATTTAAACCCCTAACTGAAACCATACCCGAATTCTTCCCCTCATATTTTGAAACCACTCTCTCACTTCCCTTTAAAACTTTCTCGCTCTCTCTTATTAACACATATAAACCCAGAAAGACAACTCTTAATGGATCAAAAACATGAGTTTTGGGATGAACTTCATCAAAGTTCATCTTAAATCGGATGAACTTCAATAGCTCCGGTCAAGCTCCATCGCAAGCGTTGCCGTTATTTTTTTTTCGCCTCTCGTCGGTGACCTTAGACCGTTCATCGGTCGCCACTCTAATCCTCCGACCTCTGCTCCTCTCTGGCCGCCAGCCGGAATCCTAAAATTTTCTGATTTTTCCGATTTTTAGCCATAAAACCTTAGATCTAATCTCGGTTCATCATATCCACCCAACTCCGACCAACCTAGACCTAACTACCCATCCTGACCTCTCGTTTTCAACTTCGACATTCTCTAAAATCTACTCGAAACACCGTAGATAAGGACTCTGATCTCCATTTCTTTTCAGGCTTTTATTTCTTTTTTTAAAACATACTGATATCTCTCTCTTTTTACTGTTTTTGTAGGGAAATAAAAGAAGGGAAATATATACCTTCTGGAGTTGTCTGTGGTGTTTATGGCGACGTTCGGCCGTCCGATCATTTTTTCTGGCGACTCCCCTGCTTCTCGACGTCCGCTCAGCTGCCCCGACGGTTCAGCTATTGTGGCTCAACTAATGAAGGGTAAGCTTCTCTCTCTGCATTATTACCATATTTATTATTATTATTAGTTTAATAATTAGTTCTATTATTATCATTAGTAGTTAATTCTGACAAAACTCTCTCTCTCTCCTATTTATAGTAAGTGAAAGCTGATGTAAAGATGTCGTCACGGAGTTGGTGTCATCAAACCATCTTTAGCCAGCTAAGAGAATAAAAATCAAGATTCGGGTGAACTCTTTTGGACCAACCAAGGGCATTTGTTGATCAGAATGGGCGAGAATTGCTTGTAACTTGGGCCTTATAAATCTGAGTTGAGCTTTCGAATTTAAGAGAGATTTATATATGTAAATGGACATTTATAATGGATTATTATTATTATTATTATTATTATTATTATTATTATTATTATTTGTGTTTTATTATTTATTTTATTTTTATTTGCTAAGAGAAATTTATATATATTAGGGTAATCGGGTAAAATTCAGGTCTTACAGACAATAACATCTATATTAGTTTCAGTTGTCAACCGTCAGTATTTATTATTTTCCTTATCTTTTCTTATTTTATTTTTTTTCTTGAATTTTCTTTACTTTTAATAAGGATCTCTCTTCTTGGGACACGATTTTCCTATGCCTTTGTGGCACGTTTTCTCATGGGTACCAAGGCTGTCCATGCACAAGTGTAGCATGTGACATATCATAGAGCCCCAAAATTTGAGGCCCCACATTTAAAAAAAATATATGTTAATCTAAAAAATGTTTTATTAAAAAGATCTTCTAATTTTCTCCCTTATTACATCAAGAATTTAATTATATTCATTTTTTCTTAAAAAAACTCACCAAACTTATGGTGCTTAACGGGCAAAAAAATTCTTATTTATATCTTAATTTTAATCTTCTTCAATTACTTCTTATTTATATCCTAATTTCAATCATTTAGAGTTAATTATTTCTTATATAGTGTTGATCAAGCTATTGTTTCTCTTAATAGGATATTTGAACAATACTAATACTATGAAAAAAAATTGGGGTTTTGTTTTCTTCTCGTAAGTTGCAGTTACTAGATGATACGAGTCTAGAGTCTCTTTGTGCTTATTTTGAGTCTATTCTTAAGAATACATGATAATCTTATATTGATGGAAATGAATTGTATGTGGAGTTGAGGTTACTAAGAGAGTTATTGTCTGTCGAAAAAATGGGGCCACCGAAGATTTTTGAAATTTTTGAAAGGTAATATTTTTTTCTAATGCTATTATTGCATATAGAATTTTATTGACTATTCTTGTTTCATATGCGCTCTACAATATCACAAGAAAGGCTTAATAAATTAGACTCATAGCGATTGAGAATGATATTTTTGGAGAAAGTTGACTGTGAAGATTTGATTGACGACTTTGCTTCTAAGAGCATCCGGAGAATGAGACTTTTTAAATAAAATATCGCGATTATAAAGTTTCTTTGCGACATTGTCTTAGTGTCATATGTTTGAGATTTTTTTATTTTGTAAGAAACAATTGTAATATGATAAATTTTAATATTTTACAATTTCAGCTTATTATAAAATATTTTAGGGGTATCATTTTAAAAGTATCACAAGGCCACACATCTTTTGGGACGGGCTTGATGGGTACGTAAAGCTAATATAGAAATTGGGGGTGCAATTGGCTCCACTTGATTTGTTGGGTATGGAGTTTTCAAGGAGCTAATATAGAATTTTTCTTAGGAAATATTAGATTTAGCATCACTTAATTTGTTGGGTATGTTGTTGCGGTATGAGAATCCTCTATATCACATACTCCACTCTGATCTCACTATATGAAAATTTTGGCATCGTCACTACGTTTTTTACTTTTGTGGTACGTTTTCTCTACTGTTTGACACAGTTTCACATACCTTAGCAGTCATTCGTTTGGTGCTTGTATAGAGATCCTCACGTTGCTGGTTTTCTGATTTGAGTTTGTCGGTGGTCATAGAAAAATTGATCCCCTTTGATAGTCGTTTGCCGATGTAATAAGAACTGTGTAGCGGAACAATATGCCTGATAGTTTGGTTCACTCACCACTCGTTTTTCTGTTGTATTTGTGATTTCTTCCATGGCTAAATAAACAAAACAAAACATGAAAACAAAAAGGATAAGGTAAATCAATCGATTTAAATCAAGTTCAATTCAAATAGAATGATTTTAGATTTTAGATATCCAAAACATATAGCTTAAAGATCTAAGTGACTAAAATGTAACATTATGTTTGCTTTTTTTGCGGTTTGATTTCTTGCGGATGGACATTCATTATGTTAGATTCACTTACACAACGTAGAATTAAAAAAAATTACCCTCAATCCTTGGCTTAATGCTTTTGAATCTCCCTTTCTTTCCCTATTGATTTTAAGGTTTGAGGGTTTACTCAACTTTGCTTGGCATCATAAATTCTCAACACGAAATGATAGATTGAAGCTCAAGCTCTCTATATATGACCTTAGATTTCTCAAATGCTAGTTAGTTTTCTTCAAATTCAAGCTTTCTCTCACTAGAGTTTAAATCTTTAGAAATGGTGAAAAACAAGAGAGAAGAATATGAAGTAAATAAAAGATATGGTTCTTCAATCTTTTACTGTAAGAGTAAACTACATAAATGGTCGTCGAATTCTAGGGCGCTTTCATTTTGACCACCGAACTTTTAAATTTTTTATTCGTTTTCATTTTGGTCCCTCCCGTTACCTTCAGTTAAAAAAAGCTGTCATGAGAGGTTAGTTTTCCTTTTCCTCAATAATATAATGGGTAAACTACATAAATGGTCACTGAACTTTTAAGGTTCTTTTTTTATCATCGAACTGTTAAAACTTTTATTGGGGTCACCCAACTTTTATTTCGCTTTAACCTTATGATTTTCAGCATTAACCTTCGTCTAAAGAATTTCTCCCAGTTTTGTGTTTATATAACTCAGCTAACTTGAAAATTTTATACACCTACAATTTTCAAAATAATACAAGATTTTACCACTTGTGAAAACACTAAATAGACTGAAACTAAAAAAATGAAATTTAAGGTTTAAAAATGTACTTTGTTCCTGCATCTACCACTCACTATAGCTGTAGGGAAGCATTTGGATACATTTTCCACTATCGTTCTTATCTTGTCAACACAAAACATGGAAAATTAATCTCAAAATTACATATGAAAAAAACCCAGAAATTTTATGCGAATATGAACAAATGGCTTCTTGAACATGAATGCTCAATTTGGATCCACAACAATCAGCGAACGAGTTGTCATTGTAATCTATAAACATTACTAGTTCTTTCCCTTTCAAAGCTTCTAGAATATGCTCAAACATCTCTGGTGCTGATGGATGGTGCAGCTAAACAATGTAATCAACCATATAAAGTCACAATCTTTATTGCCTTAAAAAATGAAAACCCATTTTTGCAAGTCTTGAAACAACTTTGAAAAGTTCATCGGGTGAAGGTTAATATGCAAACCAGAAGGTTAAAAGCGAAATAAAAGTTGGGTGACCCCAATAAAAGTTTTAAAAGTTCGGTGATAAAAATGAAAGTGTCCTGAAATTTTGGTAACCATTTATGTAGTTTACCTATTATTTTGTTGAAGAAATGGAAAACTAATAGGCCACTTCAGCATTTTTTTAACGGAAGGTAATAGGAGGGACCAAAATGAAAGCGAAATAAAAGTTAGATGACTCCAATGAAAGTTTTAAAAGTTCGGTGACCAAAATAAAGCACCCTAAAAGTTAGGTCACCAATTATTTAGTTTACCCTTATTATAATTAATGTTTGCAAATTAATATTAGTGGAAAATTTCATCACGTTTAATTTTGGGGTTAAACTGTTCGTCTAGGACTCAGGCTTCAAATTTTATTTTTCTCCTCTTTTCCAACACATAAGGGTAGGGATAATTTCCAACCAAGGTCTTCCTTAAATGAAAACATTTCATTTTGGTCCCTCAACTCTTCAAACACTTCGAACTTGAATCGAACCAAAATTGAATTAATTAAATTTAATTAAATATATTTTATTCTTCAAGCACATTAATCAATATTTTTAATTCTCACAGTTAACTTTCCTACCATTGGTTTCGAAAAATTTACCGATTCAGAGCTCGGAGTGTTGCACTTTTAGCTAAAGAAAAATCTAGTAGGTCATCAACCCATTTGACAAGTACAACTTCACTTGTTTGAATAAAAATCCTCTGTCTCATTTTGATGTCCCTTTTCATGGCCTAAAATTTAAAAATTAAATTCTATGCCATAATCTTAAATTTAATTCTTAAACCTTAACTCTTAACCCTAAAAAATACACCTTACACTAATTCTCTAAACCATAAAAAATATACCCTACTCTAGTTTCTTAAATCTAAACCCTAAAACTAAAATTTTAAAGTGGGGACATAATAAAGGACATACGAAGGGCATGCAATTTCGATCCCACTTGTTTTACTCTCTTATCGGATTATTGATTCAGATGCTTCTAACCATTTGTGTACATATTTTTCTCTCTCTTTTTTTCATATTTTTCCGCTCATAAGAATATATCAGTTCAATTACATGATGGTTCTCATGCTCCTGTGACATAGGCACGATTCATTGTTAATATTTGGGGTTCTTTCTCTATACCCTCTAAAAATGATTCACATTTTTAACTATTGTCGATGATTATTCACGGTCTACTTTGGATTTATTTATTGAAAAATTAGTATGAAACTTTCATCATGTTAATTCATTTTTAACCAAACCAATCATCAATTCCACACAAAAATTTCAGTTTTGCTAAAAATATGAATATTCAACATAAGTTTGATGAACAAGGAAAACCTGTTTTTTGTTGTTGTTGTTGATTATCCATGTCGTCAAAGGGATATCACATATATGATTTTAAAACTCGTCAAATCTATGTTTCTTGTGATGTTATATGTAATGCCCCAAAGTTGGCCTAGTAGAATGTTACCATTCGAATGCATCCTTTTTACTGATTCTTCTTTGTAAATCAAGATTTATACAAGGATATTAGGACCAATTTGAAGAGATTAAAGAAGTGGATAGCCTAATTTAAATGGACAAAACCGAGAACTTGTTTTTGTTAGGGGGTTGCATGCAAAATTTGGAAAAGGTGGGGACTTGTACAAGTGTCACCTTTTGGGGAGAGCAGTTGTTCGGGAAGGGGGGAGTCTCGGCTTCTTGGGCCCAAAACAAATTTGTTCATCTCCTTCCTCTACATTTGACCGAGAAGTTGCATTACTTGGTTCATTTTGCTCTTGATCGAGTGAGCTTGGAAGGAAGGTAATCACACTTTCCTTTTCTTCTTATTCTAAACCTTAAGCTGAATATTTAGATGTTGATTTTCATGAATCAAGTTGATGATATGAAGATTAGAGAATTCAGATTTATGTTATGAAATTCTTATTTCTTTGAATATTCATATATATGGTTGTAATGTTTGAGAAAGATCATGGTTATGTCATAGGGTTATTCGAATGATGTATTGAAGAAATGATTATGCACTTTTAAATCTTGCAAAATGACTAAGATGGTGCTTTGAGAGACATTGAGTTCTTAGTGATCGAATTTAATTAAGCATTTGAACGGACCCTTGTTAGTTGTGCAATTGATGTTTGAACTTGAATTAGGTAATATTGCTTGCTAGAATTGTAAGTAGGGATGACAATTTGACCCGAATCTGATTCGATCCGAAGGAATTTATTCGATTCATATTCGATTGAAAAAAATCTGAATTCGAATTCGAAAAAAATGTCCGATTTCTAATAGGAGATGAGTTGAATATGGATCATGCCAAGATCTGATCCGAATCCGACGCATCCAATCCATATCCAAGTCCGAATCAAAACATTTAGGACTTTTAATTCCTTAAAACAAAATATCATGTATAATATTTACATTAAAACAAGAAGACAACATAAAAAAAGTAAAAGGTTAAACTAAATACATTAAAAGAAACATAACTACATATATTTTTTAAACGAGAACATAAATGTATATATTAGGTAATTTAGAATAATGGTAAAAACAAAATTAACTTTTTATATATATATATATATATATATATATATATATATATATATTAAAAGTGATAATAAAAATATAAATGTCTTAAGAATGTATGTTAAATGATAATAATATTTATTATAATATATATATATATATATATATATATTAATTAACCTTAATATAGTGTAATATATCTATTTATACCATATGTATGTATAAATAAATATGAAAAAAATAAATGCAAGATCAAGTCATAGATAAACAAACAATAAAATAAATACAATGGAGAAACAAATAAATGTAAATATCAATGAATTACTAAAAATTAAGGAAGTTAGTGAATGAAATAGTAAGTAATGTGCAATCGATAGATAAAGTTGTGATATATTATGCTAAAATTATGAATTAAAATAGAAAGCAAATTAAAAGCATAAACAATAAACTCAAAAAATTAAATGCAGTCAACAAATAAGTGATAAAAATGAAGAAGTGTAGAATTAAATAGCATAAATTAAATGCGCAAGAAATTAAATATACAAAATTATGGACTAATTTGCACTAAAATAAAATTATTATAGGGACAAAACACAATATACCCTAAACACGCTAAAATTCACGAATCTACCCGTCAAACTTGTGTCAAGACTAGGGATGACAATTTAATCTGAATCCAAAAACTCTTATCTAAATGCGGTTGAAACAAATCCGAATCCGATCTGAAAAAATCCAATCCAAATCCGTTTGAAAAAAATCTAAATCCAAATCCGAAAAAAATATTCGAGTCCGATTGTAACGGATTCGGACTTGAATTTTATACAATCTAATCCAAATCTAATCCATTGTCATCCCTAATTGTAAGAATAGACTGTTTTGATATATGTGTGTGCATATTTTGTAATGAAATTAGGTTGTTTTAAGGCTGCTTGGTAAAGCTTAAAAACATGGGATTGTTAGGTAAAATAAAAGGGACTGTTTTTAATGAAATTAGGCTGTTTTAAGATCTGATTCGCAAAGGTGAGGAGCTGATTTTGAATTAATAAAATTGTTTTTGGGCTGTTTTAATAAATCTGGAAACATGGCTCAGTTTTTGCAAAATTGAGGGATTGATTTGAATTTATAGACTGTTTGGGACTGTTCTTGTACTAAAAAATAAATGGACTGTTTTGCACAAATCAAAGGGGCTGAATTGCATTAGAATAAGGACTGTTCTGGGCTGTTTTGAAATGTAATTGAGTGTATATGAAATAGAAACTGTTTTGGATGCATAGGTGGGAACAGTTGACTGTTTTGTGTGCAATGTGTATAAGAATATAGTTGCTATGTTTTGTGTATACATGAATATATAGTACATTGTTTTGGACATGTAAATGTGTGTGTATATAGGGATTGGACTGTTTTGAATGCACATGAACATATCAAGGACTGTTTTGGCATATATAAGCATGAATACAAAGTGCATGGACTGTTTTGAGTGCATATAAACATATTAAGGACTGTTTTTGAATGATTAAAGATGCTATGGACTGTTTAGTGAATACATGGTTATGTGTTTATGTGTTACGGACTGTTTTTGGATGTTTAAAAAATGGTATGAACTGTTTTGAGTAAAAGTATATGTACATGTGAGAAATTGAAGTGTTATTAAGAGTTGTTCTAATGTATGAATATACTTTGTGATATTAGACCGAGGAGGTGTTGAAGGGCTAAATACGCAAGTGGATCAAATAGTGGAAAAACAAAAGGAGAATCGCGATTCGTGATCAAAATTATCTCGGAATAAATTGTGAGTGTAGTTTAAGTTTCGGGATAGGCTAGAAGCCTTCCTTAGCATCTTTTGATGTTTTATTATAATGTCTTATACTTGTGTTAGGCCATGCTTAAATGCGCTTGAATGAGGATTGAGGTAAGTGTCCAAATGAAAAGGTTCATATGATGTGCTATACTTAATTGATTATATGCTTTTGATGAAAACAATTCTTACTTGCATAAGCTTGATAGAAACCCTTGCTATGCTTTGTTATCATTCGAATATGATAAGACAATGAATGCATGATATGATACATATGATAATACATGATTGATATGAAAAGTTATATGATTTACTTATGTAAGTATATGAAATTGAAACTATATTCACCTCTGATAAGAATCAAGATATGTTCATTTGATTATATGATCTTAGAGCTAAGCTCAAATTTGATTTTGATAAGATATGATCTGATCGAAAAGCCTTGGTTTCGAGTCAGTCTTAGGTATAGTTGGTATGTCATAGAGTCCATAGAGCTCGTGTTTGGGGTGGACTATGGTCCTTATTTTGCGACAGTAGGATGGAAGTGTTGTGATCACTTGGCGACAATATGAGGGATTGACCAGTACTATGAGTACCTTTTTTTTGGCGACAATTGGCTGAGGATTCGTGTACCTAGGTTGTTGCTTGATTCCCAAGGCAATGTTAATGCAAAATAATGAAAATTGCAAATCCAACTAATGAATAAACTTGATAACTTATAAGACAAGCAATTCATACTCTTGATATGATATGTTGGATAGCTTCCATGATAAGTAACTCATGAAATGATATGACATGCTTATAATATGTTATGCTTTGTATCCTTGGTGACAAGTATTTCTTGTCTATGAAATGCTATGCTTGCTATCTTATATGACAAGTAACACAAACTTACGATATGTTATGATTTGTATCTTTGGTGACAAGTAATACATGTATATCATATGCTTGTATCTTTGGTGACAAGTAATTCATGTATATGTTATGCTTGTATCTTATATGACAAGTGTCTATGTTATGAGGTGCCATGTTCGATAATGTAAGTGATAAATATTCACGATCAAAAGATACTATGCTTAATAACCAACATGACAAGAAATAATTGCTCATATGATATTGTAGTTTCTTTTAGCCAAAGAAGTGATGTTATTTGAATGATATGTGTAAGACAACTAATCACTTGATTGAATACGTTTGAGGTAATGTTTTGATATAATAATTGAAAAATGTTTTGGACAAATTTGAAAATAATTTAAAACTTGTCCTTAAGTCCAAACAACTTGAAAATACATTTGAGGTATTTAAAAAGGTTTTTGGCAAAGATTTTAATGATGTAAATTAGCCAAACTTGAGTTTTCACCAAGCCCGTACCGATACGGTGTACCCCGTATCGATACACTTTTGCCCGGGTTTTGTTTCTACCAAAACCCGTATCGATACAAGCTTTGTCGTATCGATACAAATAGAGATCGTTTCGATACGCCCCTTAAGCGTATTGATCCCTATTTTAACGTCCCCAACGGCTATTTTCCAACAGTCTTTTAAATGACATATCGTACCGATACGCCCTCAAGCGTATCGATACACTTAAGGTGACAAGAGCCCAACGGCTAGTTTCTGAAGAAGAGCGTACCGATACGGGTCCTCGCGTATCGATATGGAAGGCTCCAGAAAAATATTAAATATGGGAAATAAAGTCTCCAACGGCTCCAATTCAACTCCAACGGCTAGTAACGGCTACAAACTCATTCAGAAGTATAAAATGGACCTCCAAGCATCTAGTAATGGTTAATGCTTCAATTGTAATACAACATATGATCAAAATGTGTCTTAGTGCTTAAGTGTCAAATCTTTTTATAGACAAACACTAGTGAGCCAAAATTGTTAGATTTGCTCAAGTGTTTTAGGATTGGGTGAGAGCTTAATTGTGTAAACAAATACCTATTAGAGGGATTTGAGTTTTCTTATCTTATCTCTTTGTAAAGAAGGTTTGATCAAGGCTTTTGGTAGAAAGCTTGATCGGTTTGTAAGGGTTTCCTCCTAAGCCTAGCAAAGGGGACGAATCAATAGTGAATTGATTGGAAATCCTTAGTAGGAAGCTAAGGTAGTGGATGTAGACCTTGGTTAGAAGGTTGAACCACTATAAAATCATCTTGTCTTTATCATTTCTAGCTTCCACGCCTCTTTCACCCAAAATTCCACTTCTCCACCACTTGGCGAGCAAGAACGGTTGAAGGAATCGAGCACCGAAAAATCCAACAATTGGTATCAGAGCTTGGCTCAATTGAAGAGGATTAACATCCTATTGAGAAGATCCGACAAACTCGATCGTCATTTCACTCAACCGGCTCAATGGCGCAATCCATTGGCAAACCACCCTTCTTCCACGAAACACACTATGCCCATTGGAAGACAAGGATGAAGTTCTTCATAAAGTCAAAGGACTACAAGCTTTGGAACATAGTAGAAGATGGCTCGTTTGTGCCTCAACAAAGCAAGGCGGATAGGAGTGCCGAAGATCGCAAGAAGATGAAGCTTAATTGCAAAGCCTTGCACATCATATTTTATGCATTTGGCCCCAACATTTATGAGAATATGCCTTCTTGTGAGAGTGCCAAGGAAGTTTGGGACAAGCTCGAAGTTACATACGTGGGGACAAACGAAGTAAAGGAGACCAAGATCGGGCTCCTCAACCTAGCGTATGAAAACTTCAAGATGGATCCGGAAGAGAACATTGAGAAGATGTTCGATAGGTTCTCCACCATCACCAATGGACTTAAGGTTATGGATAAGCCATCCCGGAAGAGAAACTTGTCCGAAAGCTCATCTACTCCCTTCCCGAGTCGTGAGACTAAAAAAGAACCGCCATCATCGAAGCCAAGAATCTAAAGACTTTGAAGCTGGATGAGCTCATGAGATCTCTTCTCACTCACCAAATTATGAAGAAGAACAAAGAAGAGGAGAAGAAAAAGGAAGAGATTAGAGCTATAGGGGATAAGAAGCTCAAATGGCTTTGCATCAACACAAATGCCATTGCTCTCAAATCCTCCACATGCCATCATGTAGATTCAAGTGAAGAGGAGGATGATGAAGAAGAGATAGCTCATCTCTACAAGAAGTGTGCCCCTTACATGAAGAAAGCCTTGAAAGAGCTTGAACGAGAATCCATGAAAAAGAATAGGACATGCACTTCAAGCCATAAGAAGATGGCATATGTGGCTACTTGGAGCGATGAAGACTCCACCGATGATGAACAAGCAACCTTTGCCTTATGGCCATCGAAGAAGATTCAAGGGTAACTTCTAATTCATCTACTTCATGTTCATATTCTTTTGATGAATTATAAGATGCTTATGATGATTTAGTTTTAGAGTTTAAAAATCACATTTTGAAAAACAATAAAATGATTTCAAAGTTGAAAATTCAAAATGATTTGATTTCTAAAACCAAACTTGAACTTGAAGCAAAACTCGAAGAGTTTGAACAAAAATGTTTTGATTTATAAAATTTGCTACATAAAGTTCAAGAAGAAAAAGATTTGATTTCCAAAGAGCTTGACAAAGAAACATATTTTGGAAAATCACACTTTTATGTAAGACAATCTAGTGCCCCTAGATTTGTAAATGGTAAATGTTTTAGAAGTGTTTGGGTCCCAAAAGGACTAACCACTTCAACTAAAAAGGATGAAATTGAAAAATGGATTCCCGAGGGGACTAAATTTTGCGCTACTAACGTCTATGGATCCAAAGCAATTTGGATACCAAAAATTACTTGATTGTCTTTTGCTAGGTGTGATGGAGATTGATCAACAAGTCAAACATTGAGGGGGGCTCCATACACAAAAAGAAAGACACTTGAAGAAGGAAGGCTTCACATCCTCCCTTGTGTTCAAGTGTGGTAAAAATCTAGTTGCTTTATTTGTGTAATTTGATTTATTCTTTATTTCAACTAGATTATGAAATATGTTGGAATAACATTGTGATGATGCTTTGAGTAAGGGGGAGCCAATTTAAAACCAAAATTATAAATTTTTGTCATCTTTTCAAACCTCTTAAGTTATTTTGAACTTAATATCTTTTGAATTCTTTTTGATAAAACAAAAAAGGGGGGAGTTTGGTTTGAAAATTGAATTTTCAAATGAATAAGGGGGATCTTTAATTGATTTCAAATCTTAATTCTCTTATTCCAAATTTATTTCACAAAGGGGGAGAAATTGCAAAAAAAAAAATTCAAGTTAGTTTTATTATATCAAAAGGGGGAAGATTGTAGAACTAATGTTTTGATATAATAATTGAAAAATGTTTTGGACAAATTTGAAAATAATTTAAAAATTGTCCTTAAGTCCAAACAACTTGAAAATACGTTTGAGGCATTTAAAAAGGTTTTTGGCAAAGTTTTTAATGATGTAAATTAGCCAAACTTGAGTTTTCAGCAAGCCCGTACCGACACGGTGTACCCCGTATCGATACACTTTTGCCCAGGTTTTGATTCTGCCAAAACCCATATCGATACAGGCTTTTCCGTATCGGTACGGATAGAGACCGTTTTGATACGCCCCTTAAGCGTACATATCCCTGTTTTAACGTCCCAAACGGCTATTTCCCAACAGTCTTTTAAATGACATACCGTACTGATACACCCTCAAGCGTATCAATACACTTAAGTTGGCAAGAGCCCAACGGCTAGTTTCTGAAGAAGAGTGTACCGATACGGGTCCTCGCGTATCGATACGGAAGGCTCCAGAACAGCATTAAAGATGGGAAATAAAGTCTCCAACGGCTTCAATTGAACCCCAACGGCTAGTAACGGCTACAAGCTCATTAAGGAGTATAAAAGGGACCTCCAAGCATCTAGTAATGGTTAATGCTTCAATTTTTATACAACATATGATCAAAATGTGCCTTAGTGCTTAAGTGTCAATTCTTTGTATAGACAAACACTAGTGAGCCAAAATTGTTAGATTTGCTCAAGTGTTTTAGGATTTGGTGAGAGCTTAATTGTGCAAACAAATACCTATTAGAGGGATTTGAGTTTGCTTATCTTTATCTCTTTGTATAGAGGGTTTGATCAAGGCTTTGGGTAGAAAGCTTGACTGGTTTGTAAGGGTTTCCTCCTAAGCCTAGAAAAGGGGACGAATCAATAGTGGATTGATTGGAAATCCTTAGTGGGAAGCTAAGGTAGTGGATGTAGACCTTGGTTAGAAGGTTGAACCACTATAAAATCATCTTGTCTTAATCATTTCTAGCTTCCACACCTCTTTCACCCAAAATTCCACTTCTCCACCACTTGGCGAGCAAGAACAGTTGAAGGAATCGAGCACCGAAAAACCCAACACATTGATATATATATATATGCGGATATGGTTCCCTTGGCTACTAAAGATAGAATAATGTTTTCTTCTGTTTAGTCATTAAACAAGTTATAAGAATTTGGTTGCTTATACGTCAACTAAGAATAACTATATCATATCTCAATACATATGACTTGTAATTCAAATTGGTTGCATAATGGATATGTCAATGTGTTATAATACTTAAACAAGTGCTTATTAAAATTAAGTACTTGATTTACCATTATACTTGAGTGAAATTGGATATTTAAGAGAATTTGACTTGATTCTAATTGTATGTGGTTGCAATATTTAGTTAATGATCTATTTGTACTTTATTACTTGTGCTCTCACTACCTCACTAAGTAATTACTTACTTATTCGTTCTTGGTAATATTTCAGGTTAAGATTTGTGATCCTTTTTGCTTAGGAGCTCGGTCAAGATCTCAAGTACATAAATGTTTGCTTTGTAAGCATTGCATTAAAACTCCTAGTAGGGTGGCAACATGTTTGTATTTATGTATAGATGTTTTTTAAGTTTTGAGATGATGCTTGCGAGTATCCGAAATTGGTTTGAAAATATGTATAAATGGCCTCTAATGCTTGGTGTTTATCGGTTAGGTAAAGTTTGGATTTGAATGTTTGATTGTGAAAGTGTTAAGGTCTTGAATAAGTGAACAGGACACATGTATGATTCGTACAAGACTAAAATATGTGTTAAATGATGTTATGTGATAAGATGACTGTTTAGTTAGTTAAAGACTATAGGGAAATGATTTATGCTTGTTAATTGGATGGATCTTTTGTTAAGTTAGTAGCTATTACAATGGTTAGATATTGTTATAGTACCTTCTTTTATTCAAATGTAACTTAATAAATTGATCCATAGACCTTTCGTGATTCTTAAGTTCTTGTTAAAATAAGATGGAAAGTGGTGGAATAAAAAAAGGTGTAATGGTTAAGCTAAAGACACTACGATATACTACTTTTGAATGTCTTGAGTTAAATTAAGATTGTCTATTTTGTTATGAGCTTTTGATATCTAGACTCTAATTTTATAATTACCCTTGAGATAAAAAAAGTTTAGTCTCTAAAATGTCAAAGAATGGTCTTTTATCAACACCAAAATGCCTTGAATGTTTAACTTGTTCGTCAGTGTTTTTTTAGTAACATTTCCTAAGCGATTTATTTCTTAAACCGTGTAGGGGGTGTTACATTATATTTCATGAATCAATTTTTCTATAGCATCATCTTCCATCTTCATCCTTTAAAAATTCAATTACCATTACTCCAATCTTGTGACAAAGGCTAAAATTTTTAAACTTTTTAAAGGTTTAACTATTTTTTTAATAATTTTAAACTATGTATATTTTAAATGTCAAATTAGTAATATAATGAACACAAAGAGTATTTTCATCTAATTAAAAAGTCTTTGAACTCATGCTTTTATATATATATATATATATATATATATATATATATATATATATATATATATATATATATATATATATATATATATATATATATATATATATATATATATAAACAATAATGAGTTATTTTTTTGAACCTTCAATAATGAGTTATTATACCATTTATAAATGATAAAATATTTGATACAACTAATAGTGAAAGTTTCCCCCCACAAATATATATTTAAGTTTTAAAATCTAAAATGGTATGTTAACAACTTCTCCAATTTGATTCCACTTGTATCCTAATCACTCTTTTTCTCTTGATCCAGAGCTTCACTGGGTATTCAAGAATACCTAAAACCCCTTGGATTAAACACAAAATCTTAGTCAATTAAGAATCATTTAACCAACTAAATTCATCCATGTAGAACCCCTCCAAATCTTAAACAGGTGGTGGGCTCTCACTCCTGGCTCTTGGGTGGGGATTTCAACATTATTGCTCGAGCAGAAGAAAGTTCAGACTTTGAGGTACATGGGCAATATCATTCTACGGAAATGGAAAACTTTCAGGATTGTATCACAGATCTACAACTCTTTGACCATCCTTACACTGGCCCAGTTTTCACCTGGTCAAATAAGCAGGGGGTGGATATCTTGCTAGCAAATTGGATAGAGTCCTTATTAACCACTCTTGGGTCCGGACCTTTCTTGACTCTTATACAGAATTTCAGGCTCCAGGAGTGTCAGACCATTGTCCTTCTTTTGTATGGTTCCGAAAGGATAACCCTGTTGATCGAGCAAAACCCTTCAAAATTTTCAACTGTTGGACCTTGCTCCCCCAATTTAAGCAGATTGTTCATGATTCATGGCAGGACGAGGCCTAGAGTGATGTTATGAAAATCCTATTCTCTAATATGAAGAGACTCAAACCGCGATTGAAAGAATTTAATGCGAATTATTTTGGGAATATCTCAGCAAGGGTTGCAACCAAGAGGGCTCATCTGGAGCATGCTTAGCTTTTGAACCTCACACATCCTAATTTGAGCAACATTGAGCATGAAAAGATGCTACTGGCTGAGTTTCTGCAATTGGGAGAGGCTGAGAAATCCTTTTACAGGTAGAAGGAAAAAGTACAATGGATTCAGGAGGGTGACCTGGGCATTAAGTTCTTCCACTCCACTGTGATGAGGAAGAAAAAACAGAACACTATGTGAATGCTTCAGGATGCAACTGGTACTAAATAGTATGATTATGATTCCATGGTAGCAAAGATGATACGATTCTCTTATGATCTTATCGGCACCAAGATGATCAGGTCCAAGGATGTTTTTTGGAGGAGCTTAAAGCCCTACTGGATTATTCTATTCCTGCCGAGGCACAAACTCTCCTATGTGAGGGGGTCACTGACTCTAAAATCAAGATGCACTATTTAAACATGGGAATGATAAGAGTCTGGGGCCTAATGGATATACGACATGGTTCTTCAAATATACATGGGATATTGTGAATGTCGATTTCTGTGCAGCCATTCGACTATTCTTCTCTACTTCTTCGCTACTCTCTGCTTTTAACTCTACCGCTCTTGTGCTTATTCCTAAGGTGCCGAATGTTACACTGGCAAAAGAGTTCCGCCCGATTTCTCGTTGTTCAGTCATTTACAAGACCATCACCAAGAGCTGGTTAAGGGGCGTAGTATAGTTGATAATACGTTGCTTTCTCAAGAGCTGGTTAAAGGGTACTTCAGGCAGTCCATGTCGCCTCGTTGTGCTATTAAATTTGACTTGCAGAAAGTATTTGACTCGAACAACTGGGACTTTCTCATGGTTGTGCTTGAAGCAGTAGGGTTGCAGGGGGTCTTTAGGGGATGGATTCGTAGTTGTGTCACTACCTCCAGATTTTCGATATCTCTTAATGGCAACCTGGTTGGATACTTTAAAGGTGTGAGAGGGGTCTGTCACGGAGACCCTCTATCCCCCTACTTATTTGTTCTGGTAATGAACGCCCTCTCTAGGCTCTTGAACAACGCTGCTACGGAAAGGAACTTTAAAGACCACCCCAAATGCAGCAAAATATCCCTCACTCACTTATGTTTGCAGACGATCTCCTCATCTTCAGTCATGGTTCTCTTGATTCTGTGCTCGGGATACTAAGCACGTTGGAATGCTTTTACGCCTTTTCTGGCCTACGTCTTAATGCTACAAAAATAGAATTTTATGCGGGTGGTTTGTCTGACTCACTGATAGGTGATATCTTTGTAGCCACGGGCTTCAAAGTTTGGCAACTGCCTGTTAGATATCTGGGAGTGTCATTGGTGACTCAGAAACTTACGGTAAAGGACTGCATGCCTCTCTTGGATGCAATCAAATCCAAACTCGGCCAGTGGTCCGCTAAAAAGCTGAGTTATGGTGGTCACCTCCAACTCATAAGAGCAGTTCTTTTCAGTATTTTTAATTATTGGAGTCGACAACTGATATTGCCAATCACAGTGTTCAAGAGCATAGAGCAAATGTGCATGTGATTCTTATGGAAAGGTGATAATATACCCGTAGCAGGAGCTCGGGTAAGCTGAAAGCAAATTTGCAGAACTAAATTTGAAGGTGGACTTGGGTTGAAAGACCTTCACTGTTGGAACAAAACATGTAGCCTGCACCTCTTGAAACAAATTTTGGCAGCCGAGGGCTCGCTCTGGGTCGCTTGGATTCATGTATACATCTTTCAGGGGGTCAACTTTTGGGATACGAAAATTAAGTCTCTTTATAGCTTGAACCTAAAACGTATTCTCAAACTACGACTTATGGCTGCGGGGTTGTTCTCTACTGGATTGACTAATAAAATGAACAACCGGTGGATTTGGGAGAACACCCGATAGTCCCATGAAAAGGTTCAATGACAGAAACTGGTATAGTTCCCTAAACACATTCCTAAGTTCTCTATCATTTCTTGGATGGCCATTTTGGACAAGCTTCCCACTAAAGATCACCTTATGCGGTGGGGAGTGGTCACAAATGACAATTGTGTATTGTGTGAAGCTGTCATGGAAAGTCGAGACCACATTTTCTCGGATTGTCACTTCTCGAGTTTGCTATGGAAGCAAATCCTCCAAGCATGTGAACTATATTATTGTGCGCGCTCTTGGGGTGAGACCATGCAATGGGTGATTGATAATTGGAAGGGTAAATCTCTTCTTACTTTAATCTTGAAGCTAGCTTGGACTGGATTCATTTACTGCATATGGGAGGAACACAATGCCAAAATATTCTGTGGTGCCCGATGTTCTAGTGATATTCTTTTTGATAGATTGAAAAATATTATTGGTCTACGTTTGTATAGATACCATATAGATAGTAATGACATGGTTAATAGACAACTTTGTATAGATTGGGGGATCAACTACGGGGGTTGATCTTTTGTTTGGACTACACACGTCTGAACTTTTTTACAGCAGTTTGTTGCTTTCGGATAAATACAAACTAACAATTTATCCAAAAAAATAATTTTTTAAAGTTTTTGAAAAACTCAAAATATTTAAAGAGCCATCACCCCTAATCACTTAAAGCTTCCGCCACCTAGTGCCACCTTTATCAAAACATTACCATAGCGTAATAGCCTACTACACTCAACCCAACCAAACATAACATTATACGATTTAGCTTTATTTCATAAATAACCTATCTAAACTTCGCAAAGGAATTGAAATATGTTAGTTTTATTGAACGATGATATACCCCAAATTACAATGAAAGTTTACATTATAACAAACAAAAATATCTAATTCGGACATATTCCTATAACCATTGAAACAAGAAACTAGCATCTCGAGATCATAAGAGGACCATACAAGGAAAATGTAAAAACTTAACTCAAAGATTCGAAACAAAAAAAAAAATAGATACAAATATCACCAAAGATCAACGATGAAAGGTAAAACCATCAACAAACAACATAAACATTCATATTACAATAAGACATGTTGACAACACATTTATTACCACAACTTAGTCGCGAACAAGAAACGATAATTGTGAGCGCGTATTCAACTCCACTTTGAGGGTCCAAACCAGGGAGATCAACGGGATAACCATAAGAGCGTCATCTTGATCAGTCATGGTGACGTTGTTGAGTGTGCAAAAGTTCTACATTTTACCCCTTATTTAACCCATATTCCTGCTGCATTCAAGCATAAATCATTGCATTTAGGATAGATTTCATATATACATCACAATTATATAAAATGGTACAGTTGCTACTGATTTCGGTTACTTTTGCATGTAGCTGCTGTAGCAGACTCAGGGCGGTGGAGAAGCATAAATGGAACACAGGACTGCAGTCGAGAAGAATGACGTTGCCGAGGCCGCTGTCGTGGCAGTCAATGACGACAACAATATTGGAGGGAAAAAGTGAAGTAGAGCTCAACAGAAAGAGGAAATTAACCCGGTCTGTCGTGGGCCACTCTTATATTTTTCTGAGCCCTAGATCAGAATGAAGGCCAGACCCAAAGTTCAAGGAAGAAACTCCAAGCAAGAAAGAGGACGAATTAAAGACATCTACTTAGAAGATTTAGTCTTTAATAGAGTTGTACTTTAATTTAAACTTGTATTCTTTCCATATTAGAAAACTTGAACCCAAGGCCTATATAAAGGCATGTAATTCGACCTAGGGAAGGATATCTTCTTCTCTAGCCGTCTTCCCTTAAACCCTAGTTGTTTCCCCCCTTCTCATCATGTTCTAAACTTCCCCTAGGGCTAAGGGTTGATTATGTAAAGTAGTTGCAAGGAAGAAACTCCAAGCAACAAAAGAGGACGAATTAAAGACATCTACTCAGAAGATTTAGTCTTTAATAGAGTTGTACTTTAATTTAAACTTGTATTCTTGCCATATTAGAAAACTTGAACCCAAGGCCTATATAAAGGCATGTAATTCGACCTAGGGAAGGATATCTTCTTCTCTAGCCGTCTTCCCCTAAACCCTACTCGTTTCCCCCTTCTCATCATGTTCTAAACTTCCCCTAGGGCTAAGGGTTGATTATGTAAAGTAGTTGCAAGGATTGTACTGTTTTAGGATTTTTTCTGTTCAGTAAAATAGACTTCAAGTTTGCTTATTCTGGTTTTCAACATCTTGCAAGAGTATCAGGAGAGCATTGTGAGATTATACATTTACTTAATATCAGGAGAGTTAAGTATACGAAAGGAATAAGTACGAGTTCTACAGTTTATGATTGAACTATCTCGGACCTAGGGATAGGACGAGGTTAAGTGGCTAAGGAAGAATTCAACGTCGGTGTTCATCCTTCGATTCACGCCGGGAGGTATCATCTAAGACGTGTTCATCGACAGACTTGGACCTAGGGATAGGACGAGTCACAACAAGGATTCTTGCCAAGCTTCAAGTACAGAGTTGTGTGATCGCTGCCACGACAACAACAGACCGCTGTCGTCGCAGGTGCTGCCGCGACAGAAGCGACGATAGAACAGGAAGACCTAGACAGTGAAACACCTGCACTACTAAGCAAATCAATACCGGCCTATTTCTTTACCCTGAATCCTTTAATCCTTTATCTTCAGTATTCTTTATTATTCCCCTACAAATAATTAAATTATCTCATCTCTTTCTTGTGCAGCAATTCAAGGTTAAGGCTATTTCCTGTCCCTGTGGATTCGACATCCGATACTTCGTGTATCACTTTACTACTTGTGTCGTGTACACTTCCACTCTATTGTAATAGACTCTTTTACACGCAACAAGTTTTTGGCACCGTTTCCGGGGAATGGTAACATATCTTTACCTTACTTTTACTGCACATTCTTTTTAATTTTTCTGTTTTTATTTGGATTGTTCACCCTGTGCTTTTCACAAGGTTTTTCGTTTGCTTATGCGCAGATCGAGATGAGGCAAAGAACCTGAGTATCAGCTAGATCCTGAAATCGAACGCTCGTGTAATCTCAAGAACCGAGTTTGTCTTTTGATAGCCAGAAACGATTATCTCGAGGAACAATTAGAAGCCATGTATAACGGGAGGAACAACCAAGGGAATCCCCAAGATCCTGAAGATCTTATCGGAGACGAAGGAAACCGACCGCCTGCCGCTGCCGTGGCCACATGTCGGTCATGTCGTGATTACATGATCAATGATCATGTGGAACTGGAGACCACCCTACCAGACGTGGAAGCTGAAAATTTTGAGCTGAAACCTGTGATGTTTAGCATGATCCATTCCGCTGGCCAATTTAGTGGTGCTACTACAGAGGATGCTAGGGAACATCTAAAAACGTTCCAAGAAATCTGTGGATCGTTTAGACTACCAGGAGTAAATCCGGAGATACTGAGGCTTCTGTTATTTCCTCATTCATTGAGAGACAGAGCGAAAACCTGGTGGAATAAACTGACGCCGGGTTCAATACGAACTTGGGCAGATTTAACTCGTGAATTTTTATCTCATTTTAATCCTTCCCATTTATCCGAGCGATTACGTGACAAAATTGCTACTTTTCAACAGGAAGATAACGAGCCAATACACGAGGCATGGGACAAGTTTACTACTCTTCCGAGGAATTGCCCGATGCACGGATTCCCTGTTTGGAATCAAGTCATCAAATTACGTGACAAAACGGATTCCCCGTTTAGACTACTCTTCCGAGGAATTGCTGTTGGATAAAGATCCAGATAAAGCCATGGTAGTGTTAAAGAATTTGGCGAAGAGTGAAGAGCAATTTCCCACGTTGAGGAGAGGTAAAAGAGTGCTAGATGTAAAGGATTATGAGGCCGATAACTCCCTAAAGACACAGGTTGCGTACCTCACAAAGGCAGTAGAGAATTTGCTAAAGAAAGATTCAAAACCTGTCTACTCTGCAGAAGAGGTATGTGAAACTTGCAATGGGAATCACAGGTCGGAAGACTGGCCGCTACAGCTAGAGGAAGGAATGTACGTTGGAAACTTTAGCAAGCAAAGGAACTATGACTCAAACAATTACAATCCCAACTGGAGGAAAGACCCCAAGTTCTCTTGGAGCAACCCAAACAACACCCTGAATCCTCAAGTCTAGAACACTCAAAATCAGGGGGCACCTAGAATTCTGACTCGGCAGCAACCGTAACAGCAGCCGCAACAGCCGCCGGCTGCCACACCTAGTATACTGGAGCAGACCTTGGCCACATTTATGTCACAGACAGGAACTCACATAGCAAACATGGATCACTTCGTCAAGAAGACTGAGTCGTTCATGGATAAAACAGAGATGCGAATGACTAACCATGAAGCTACTCTGAAATCACAGGAGACATAGATGGGTCAGGTTTCCCAGCATATTAAGCCAAGGCAGAACAGAGGATTCCCTAGCGATACTGAGGTCGCTAGACAACCCACACATGAACAGTGCAAAGCCATTACAACAAGGAGTGGGAAGCAATTACTAGGGCCGAAGAAGAAAGCTGAACCAATTAAGGAACCAGCCCTAGAATCGACTGTCGCGGACACTGCCCCAGTAGACGATAAACAGCCTGCTGCCGCCACACCTGTCACGTCAGTAGAAGGAACATAGGAGAAGGATGAAGAACCTAAGCCTCCTCAGATCCGAATACCATGGGAAGGACAAATTGAAGATTATCGTCCTCCACCTTCTTTTCCACAGCGGCTACAGAAACAGTAATAGGAGTTCCAGCTTAAAAAGATCTATGATATTTTTAAGCAGGTTCACATCAATATACCACTGTTAAATGCCATCAAAGAGATGCCCGGTTATGCCAAATTTCTCAAGGATGCTATGTCGAAGAAATCCAAACTTAGGGAATTTGAGACGGTTAAATGACAGAAGGATGCATGACCATTCTACACAGGCATCCACCCCAGAAAAAGAAGGATCCTGGGAGTTTTAAAATACCGTGCATAATTGGTGATAAATTCATGGGTAAGGCACTTTGTGATCTAGGAGCCTGTATTAATTTAATGCCAAAATATGTATTTCAGAAATTAGGTATTGGACGAGCACGACCCACAACAGTTATGTTGCAGCTGGCAGACCGCTCTTACGTGCAACCAGAAGGGAAGATCGGAGATATTCTGGTAAGAGTGGATAAGTTTATTTTCCTTGCTGACTTTCTTGTTTTAGATTGTGAAGCAGATGAGAATGCACCAATCATCCTGGGGCGACCCTTCTTAGCCACAGGAAGATCACTGATTGATGTAGAAAAGGGAGAACTTAAAATGAGAGTGAATGATCAAGAGATCAAGTTAAATGTTCTCCAGGCAATTAAGCATCCTGATGCAGAAGAAAAATGCAATGTTATCACTGAAGTAATCCTTGACCAACCCTGCATCAGGTCGAGCTGCCATGACATCAAGTTTGGTCACTACCACAACAACCATCTGGAAAACTGTCACAGCAGCAACGACGACAGCAACTCCTTAGATTCTGACATATCTGACACTAAAGGTCATGAGGAGGTAAACTGGATAGGTAATCGTCCAGGTAAGTTATTCGAGCCCTTAAACTATACCTCGAATGAACACATCATCGAAAAGCCCTCAACTATAGAACCACCTGTTCTAGACCTTAAGCCCCTGCCAGGGCAGCTCAAATATGTTTTTCTTGGATTAAATGATACGTTGCCCGTAATCATCTCTTCCAAGTTGATGCAGGAACAGGAACAACAGCTGATAGGGATGCTGCAGCAGCATAAAAAGGCTATTGGATTGACGATAGCTGATATCCAAGGCATCAATCCGACACTTTGCATGCACAAAATTCTCCTAGAGGATGATCATAAGCCGACCATTGATGCCCAGAGATGCTTAAACGACGCTATGCAAGAAGTGGTTCGAAAAGAAATTATCAAATGGCTAGACGTTGGGATAATTTATGCCATCTCGGATAGTAAGTGGGTGAGCCCGGTGCAATGTGTTCCTAAGAAGGGAGGCATAACCTGGTGACCAATAAAGAGAATGAATTAATACCAACCAGGACTGTGACCGGTTGGAGGGTTTGTATGGACTACCGGAAGCTTAACAAAGCTACCCGGAAGGACCACTTTCCGCTGCCTTTTATTGATCAAAATCTTGATAGATTAGCGGGAAAGACTTATTATTGTTTTCTTGATGGTTACTCAGGTTATAACCAAATAGTCATCGCACCGGAGGATCAAGAGAAAACGACTTTCACTTGCCCATACGATACTTACGCTTTTTGGAAAATGCCATTTGGACTCTACAATGCAGCATTAACCTTCCAGAGGTGTATGATGGTGATATTCTCCGACATGGTAGAGGATTTCCTGGAGATATTTATGGACGATTTTTTCGTTTTTGGAGACAGTTTTGAAAGCTGCTTAGGCAACCTATAGAAGGTGCTCGAAAGATGCGAAAAAGCGAACTTGGTATTAAACTGGGAAAAAATGTCACCTCATGGTGGATGAAGGGATAGCCCTAGGCCACAAGGTAAGCTGTCGCGGCATAGAAGTCGATAGAGCAAAGATAGAGGTGATTGAAAAGCTGCCGCCACCCACCACAGTCAAGGGAATTCAGAGTTTTTTAGGGCATGTTGGGTTTTATCGAAGGTTTATAGCAAATTTTTCGAAGATCACCAAGCCTTTGTGCCACCTACTAGAGCAGAATCATCCCTTTGACTTCAATACTAAATGTACTGAGGCATTCAGAATCCTGAAAGAGAAGCTAGTAACAGCCCCAATTGTACAACCACCCGACTGGAGTTTGCCATTTGAAATTATGTGTGATGCCAGGGATTACGCTGTAGGGGCAGCACTTGGACAGAGGAATGACAAGTTGTTCCATGTAATTTATTACGCCAACAAAATACTAAACGACGCCCAAGTAAATTACACCACAACAGAAAAGGAACTGTTAGCAGTGGTGTTTTCAATTGACAAGTACCGTTCATACATACTTGGAACGAAAGTGGTGGTCCACACAGACCACTCTGCACTGAAGTATATGTTTTCTAAAAAAGACTCAAAGCCCAGACTGATACGTTGGATTCTACTGCTGCAAGAGTTCGACATTGAAATCAAGGATAAAAAGGGGACAGAGAATCAAGTTGTAGATCACTTTTCAAGACTAGAGAGAGGAAAGAGTCTTCTAACAGACAAGACACACATACTGGAGACCTTCCCTGACGAGCAGCTGTTTGCTGCCACGAGCACTGCCGCGACAACCATGACGACAGGAAAGTTTTCTGAACTCCCCTGTATGCTGATTTCGTTAATTATATAGTTAGCGGAATATTTCCTCCTGAACTTAATTATCAAGCCAGGAAGAGGTTCCAAATGATGTTAAACATTATTATTGGGACGGACATCTTCTCTTCAAACATTGTGCAGATCAGATCATTAGGAGGTGTGTATCACAGGATGAGTAGGAAGCTGTGCTACATCACTGCCATGCATCACCATATGGAGGACACTTAGGTGGTAACAAAACTGCTGCTAAGGTTTTGCAGTCTGGCTTTTATTGGCCCTCATTGTTTAAGGATGCCCAACAATTCTACAAAAGCTGTAACAAGTGTCAACGGACTGGAAACATCTCAAGGAGACATGAGATGCCGCTACAAAACATCCTAGAAGTTGAGATCTTCGATGTATGGGGGATCGATTTCATGGGACCATTCCTAACATCATTTGGGAATCTTTATATCCTCATGGCAGTGGACTATGTGTCCAAATGGGTTGAAGTGATCGCCACACAGAAAAATGATGCCAAGATTGTTCAGAGATTTCTGCACAAAAACATTTTCTCCAGATTTGGCATACCTAAGGCAATCATCAGTGATGAAGGGAGACATTTCGACAATAGAGTCATAGGTCCTGCCTTAAGAAAATATAGCGTTAAGCATCGGATCGCAACAACTTATCACCCTCAGACTAATGGGCATGCCGAAATATCGAACAAAGAGGTAAAGAACAACCAAGGGAATCCCCAAGATCCTGAAGATCCTATTGGAGATGAAGGAAACGGACCGCCTGTCGCTGCCGTGGCCACACGACGGTTATGTCGTGATTACATGGTCAATGATCATGTGGAACTGGAGACCACCCTACCAGACGTAGAAGCATAAAATTTCGAGCTAAAACCTGTGATGTTCAACATGATCAATTCCGCTGGACAATTTAGTGGTGCTGTTACAGAGGATGCTAGGGAACATCTAAAAACGGCCCAAGAAATATGTGGATGGTTTAGACTACCATGAGTAAAACCGGAGATACTGAGGCTTTGGTTATTTCCTAATTCACTAAGAGACAGAGCGAAAACCTGGTGGAATAAACTAACGTCGGGTTCAATACGAACTTGGGCAGATTTAACTCGTGAAGTTTTTATCTCATTTTAATCCTTCCCATTTATCCGAGCGATTACGTGACAAAATTGCTACTTTTCAACAGGAAGACGACGAGCCAATGCACGAGGCATGGGACAGGTTTACTAATCTTCTGAGGAATTGCTCGATGCACGGATTCCCTGTTTGGAATCAAGTCGTCAAATTCTACAATGTTGTCAACCTACAGACTCGCATGAGAATCGATTCAGCAGCCAAATGGGTTGTTGTTGGATAAAGATCCAGATGAAGCCATGGTAGTGTTAAAGAATTTGGCGAAGAATAAAGAGAAATTTCCCACGTTGAGGAGAGGTAAAAGAGTGCTAGCTGTAAAGGATTATGAGGCTGATAACTCCCTAAAGACACAGGTTGCGTACCTCACAAAGGCAGTAGAGAATTTGCTAAAGAAAGATTCAAAACCTGTCTACTCTGCAAAAGAGGTATGTGAAACTTGCAGTGGGAATCACAGTTCGGAAGACTGGCCGCTACAGCTAGAGGAAGGAATGTACGTTGGAAACTTTAGAAAGCAAAGGAACTATGACTCAAACAATTACAATCCCAACTAGAGGAAAGACCCCAAGTTCTCCTGGAGCAACCCAAACAACGCCCTGAATCCTCAAGTACAGAACACTCAAAATCAGGGGGCACCTAGAATTCTGACTCGGCAACAACCACAACAGCCGTCGGCAGCCACACCTAGTATACTAGAGCAGACCTTGGCCACATTTATGTCATAGACAAGAACTTACATAGCAAACAAGGATCACTTCGTCAAGAAGACTGAGTCGTTCATGGATAAAACAAAGATGCGAATGACTAACCATGAAGCTACTCTGAAATCACTGGAGACATAGATGGGTCAGGTTTCCCAGCATATTAAGCAAAGGCAAAACAGAGGATTCCCTAGTGATACTGAGGTCGCTAGACAACCCACACATGAACAGTGCAAAGCCATTGCAACAAGGAGTGAGAAGCAATTACCAGGGTCGAAGAAGAAAGCTGAACCAGTTAAGGAACCAGCCCTAGAATCGACTGCCGCGGACGCTGCCCCGGCAGACGATAAACAGCCTGCTGCCGCCATACCTGTCACGAAAATAGAAGGAACATAGGAGAAGGATGAAGAACCTAAGCCTCCTCAGATTCGAATACCATGGGAAGCACAAATTGAAGATTATCGTCCTCCACCTCCTTTTCCACATTGGCTATAGAAGCAGAAACATGAGTTCCAGCTTAAAAAGATCTATGATATTTTTAAGCAGATTCACATCAATATACCATTGTTAGATGCCATCAAGGAGATGCCCGGTTATGCCAAATTTCTCAAGGATGCTATGTCGAAGAAATCCAGACTTAGGGAATTTGAGACGGTTAAAATGACAGAAGGATGCATGACCATTCTAAACAGGCATCCACCCCAGAAAAAGAAGGATCCTGGGAGTTTCATAATACCGTGCATAATTGGTGATAAATTCATGGGTAAGGCACTTTGTGATCTAGGAGCCAGTATTAATTTAATGCCAAAATATGTATTTCAAAAATTAGGTATTGGACGAGCACGACCCACAACAGTTATGCTACAGCTAGCAGACCGCTCTTACGTGCAACCAGAAGGGAAGATCGAAGATATTCTGGTAAGAGTGGATAAGTTTATTTTCCCTGATGACTTTCTTGTTTTAGATTGTGAAGTAGATGAGAATACACCAATCATCCTGGGGCGACCCTTCTTAGCCACAGGCAGATCACTGATTGATGTAGAAAAGGGAGAACTTACAATGAGAGTGAATGATCAAGAGATCAAGTTAAATGTTCTCCAGGCAATTAAGCATGCTGATGCAGAAGGAGAATGCAATGTTATCACTGAAGTAATCCTTGACCAACCCTGCATCAGGTCGAGCTGCCATGACATCAAGTTTGGTCACTGCCACAACAGCCATATGGAAAATTGTCACCCCAGCGAAGACAACAGCAACTCCTCAGATTCTGACATATCTGACACTGAAGGTCATGAGGAGGTAAACTGGATAGGCAATCGTCCAGGTAAGTTATTCGAGCCCTTAAGCTATACCTCGAATGAACACATCATCCAAAAGCCCTCAACTGTAGAACCACCTGTTCTTGACCTTAAGCCCCTGCAAGGGTAGCTCAAATATGTTTTTCTTGGATTAAATCCTTGGTTGCCCGTAATCATATCTTCCAAGTTGATGCAGGAACAGGAACAACAGCTGATAGGGATGCTGCAGCAGCATAAAAAGGCTATTGGATGGACGATAACTGATATCTAAGGCATCAATCCGGAACTATGCATGCACAAAATTCTCCTAGAGGATGACCATAAGCCGACTATTGATGCCCAGAGACGCTTAAACGACGCTATGCGAGAAGTGGTTCGAAAAGAAATTATCAAATGGCTAGACGTTGGGATAATTTATGCCATCTCGGATAGTAAGTGGGTCAGCCCGGTGCAATGTGTTCCTAAGAAGGGAGGAATAACCGTGGTGACCAATGAAGAGAACGAATTAATCCCAACCAGGACTGTGACCGGCTGGAGGGTTTGTATGAACTACCGGAAGCTTAAAAAAGCTACTCGGAACGACCACTTTCCCATGCCTTTTATTGATCAAAATCTTGATAGAATAGCGGGAAAGCCTTATTATTGTTTTCTTGATGGATACTCAGGTTATAACCAAATAGCCATCACACCGGAGGATCAAGAGAAAACGACTTTCACTTACCCATATGATACTTACGCTTTTCGGAGAATGCCATTTGGACTCTGCAATGCACCAGCAACCTTCCAGAGGTGTATGATGGCGATATTCTCCGACATGGTGGAGGATATCCTGGAGATATTTATGGACAATTTTTCCGTTTTTGGAGACAGTTTTGAAAGCTGCTTAGGCAACCTACAGAAGGTGCTCGAAAGATGCGAAAAAGCGAACTTGGTATTAAACTGGGAAAAATGTCACTTCATGGTGGATGAAGGGATAGTCCTAGGCCACAAGGTAAGCTGTCGCGGCATAGAAGTCGATAGAGCAAAGATAGAGGTGATTGAAAAGCTGCCGCCACCCACCACAGTTAGGGGAATTCAGAGTTTTTTAGGGCATGCTGGGTTTTATCGAAGGTTTATAGCAAATTTTTCGAAGATCACTAAGCCTTTGTGCCACCTACTAGAGCAGAATCGTCCCTTTGACTTCAGTACTGAATGTACTAAGGCATTCAGAATCCTGAAAGAGAAGCTAGTAACAGCCCCAATTGTACAGCCACACGATTGGAGTTTGCCATTTGAAATTATGTGTGATGCCAGTGATTACACTGTAGGGACAGTACTTGGGCAGAGGAAGGACAAGTTGTTCCATATAATTTATTACGCCGGCAAAACACTAAACGATGCCCAAGTAAATTACACCACAACAGAAAAGGAACTGTTAGCAGTGGTGTTTTCAATTGATAAGTTCCGTTCATACATACTTGGAACGAAGGTGGTGGTCCACACAGACCACTCTGCACTGAAGTATCTGTTTTCTAAAAAAGACGCAAAGCCCAGAATGATACGTTGGATTCTGCTACTGCAAGAGTTCGACATTGAAATCAAGGATAAAAAGGGGACAGAGAACCAAGTTGCAGATCACTTTTCAAGACTAGAGAGGGGAAAGAGTCTTCCAACAGACAATACACACATACTGGAGACCTTCCCTGACGAGCAGTTGTTTGCTGCCACGAGCACTGTCGCGACAGCCATGACGACAGGAAAGTTTCCTAAACTCCCCTGGTATGCTGATTTCGTTAATTATATAGTTAGCGGAATATTTCCCCCTGAACTTAATTATCAAGCTAGAAAGAGGTTCCAAAATGATGTTAAGCATTATTATTGGGACGAACATCTTCTCTTCAAACATTGTGCAGATCAGATCATTAGGAGGTGTGTACCACAGAATGAGTAGGAAGCTGTGCTACATCACTGCCATGCTTCACCATATGGAGGACACTTAGGTGGTAACAAAACTGCTGCTAAGGTTTTGCAGTCTGGCTTTTATTGGCCCTCATTGTTTAAGGATGCCCAACAATTCTACAAAAGCTGTAACAAGTGTCAACGGACTGGAAACATCTCAAGGAGACATGAGATGCCGCTACAAAACATCCTAGAAGTTGAGATCTTCGATGTATGGGGGATCGATTTCATGGGACCATTCCTAACATCATGTGGGAATCTTTATATCCTCATGGCAGTGGACTATGTGTCCAAATGGGTTGAAGCGATCGCCACACAGAAAAATGATGCCAAGACTCTTCAGAGATTTCTGCACAAAAACATTTTCTCCAGATTTGGCATACCTAAGGCGATCATCAGCGATGAAGGGAGACATTTCGACAATAGGGTCATAGCTGCTGCCTTAAGAAAATATGGCGTTAAGCATCGGATCGCAACAACTTATCACCCTCAGACCAATGGGCATGCCGAAATATCCAACAAAGAGGTAAAGAACATCCTTGAGAAGATGGTTAAACCGACTTGAAATGACTGGTCCTTACACCTAAATGATGCACTCTGGGCCTACAGAACAACATTTCAGACTCCATTGAGAATGTCACCCTACCGGCTGATATACGGAAAAACATGCCATTTACCTGTTGAGATAGAGCACAGAGCTTACTGGGCTATCAAGGCAGTGAACATGGACTTAGATAAGGCAGGACATAAAAGGTTACTTGACTTGAATGAAATTGAAGAAATTCGAGCAATGGCCTATGACAACGCAAGGATTTACAAAGACAAGACAAAGAGGTGGCTTGACAAGAAGTTGCTGCCACGACAGTTCTGCCCAGGGCAGCTTGTGTTATTCAACTTTCGGTTGAAACTCTTCCCAGGGAAGCTGAAATCTAGATGGTCCGGCCCATTCCAGGTTGTGCAAGTTTTTCCTCATGGTGCAATCATGATCAAATCCTTAAAAGACGGGCACCAATTTAAAGTCAACGGACAGAGACTGAAGCATTATCAGGGGATTGAAGCCCCAAGAATGCAGGAAGTGGTTACTTTAGGAGCTGCCCCTCAAGGCATCTCTAATTTAACTTAATTTTATTTTTTATTATATATATATATATATATATATATTAGGAAATTATAATTATTTTATTTTTAAAGATTAAGTTTTTATTTTAATTATTTTTAGGAAATAAAGGAAACAAGGAGAGGAGCAGAAGTGAACCAGCCTACCATCCTACCAGCAGCCTAAAAAGCCCAAAGGAGGAGTTTGTCGTCACAACTTGTCAACAACTGTCGCGACAGACGCGGAGAAGACAGCATGTCAACACGTTGTCGCGGCAGACACGCAAACGCCTAACAAACGCGCAGTAGACACGGAAACACGTGACAGACGCGTCAGAAACCGCGTAACAGTTGGCTCCGTTATTCGCGCATGTCGTTACAGCTCCAACGGGCAGCAACCCATTCATCTATATAAACCCCATTTTACTATTCATTTTTTACCTCACTTTTACTCTCTCAACTTGCTTCCTCTCTAGATCTCAGATTTTTCTTTCATTTTCTACAGTCTTGCAACTATGAGTACCAGAAACATAAGAAGAAGTGCTGCCTCCAGCTCTGCCGCAACAGCAGGCACACCCAGCCACGACAGAATCCCCAACCGTTTTGCCACCTCCTACTCGAATGACCACTACTACACCTCCTTCCAAAAAAGGGAGATGTGGGAAGAGAGAGGGTTCATCTACACCAAACGCACGGAGGACCTCGGGCTCGAACCATTCATCGCTCGCAAGATCAGAGCCCTCAAATGGCAGATGTTTGCTGCCCAGCCAGAGGAGATGAATGTCACTTTGGTCAGAGAATTCTACGCTGCCGTCGACAGCAAGCACACGACGACCGTGACAGTGCGTGGTAAGGAAGTCCCTCTTGAGCCGGAATACATCAATACCCTCTACGGAATCTAGTCAGCAAACGGGAGAACGGACATAAGAGGTTCGTGGAAAGCCCGTTGTCAGATGATTACGATGCTGTCATGGCAGAATTGATAGAGGAGGGGACACAGTGGAATACAGACCTAAAACACCCACGGACGGTGAAACACACTCAACTCACTCCCGAGGCAAAACTGTGGAACCACTTCGTGAAGAAGAGGATAATGCCTTCTTCCCACAACAGCACAGTTGATCAACCCATGTTAGCTCTCGTTCATTCCATTTTAAACGAGAGACCCGTTAATGTCGGTCGTTATATTCGGGAAGGGATTTTGGACTGTGCCCTTCGGCCATCGGGACCCTTTGTCTTCCCCTACCTTATCACCGAGATCTGTCGCGGCCACAACGTCACCGAAATCCCTGAAGATTACAAGGTTCGAGGTAAGGGATGGACGGAGTGAAACATCTTCAGTCTGATGGAACTGAAAGCTGCCACACCCTTTTCCTTCTTCAACCCCTATGTTGCAGCAGAAGAACCGGCAGAACCCACTCAGCCAAACCCTGCCGCCGTAGAACAACAGCAGCCAACAACAACAGCTCCTCCAGCAGACTCCTCCACTCAAATCCTAGCCACTCTACAGAAGATGGAGGAACGGCAGCTGGGTCTGATGAGTTTTGTCAGAGACTCCACAACAGCAACGGTACATTTTATTCAAAGTAATTTAAATTTTGCAAATGTAAAGTTTCCTGTTTTCCCCGAGCATTATTTTGCTGTCCCTACACCTACCCATACCCCTACCCCTGTTGACACACCAAAAACACCTTCTGCGGCGTCTACTCCAACCCCGGCCGCGACAGCTGAAGGTTGCAGCCACACCGCCACTATCTCTGCCAAAGGAGAGAAACGAAAGGATCCACCGTCCGACCTTGATGAATTTATTGTCGGGTTCTCTTCATCCTCAATATGGGAGGAATCTGATGTGAGCCCTTTGTCAAGAGGAACCTTTCAAAGGAGTTCACTCCGATGAAACGGTAGAAGCCCAACACCGGTGAAGGACCATCCGGCCAGGGCAAGATTGGCAGTAGTAGTGGCAGCAGCAGCAGTAGCAGCTCTTCCGAAGAGGTACAAGTGCTGGAAAGACCACCCTAGATCTCACCTACTCGTGTCCCGCCCCCAAGAGAAGCTAAGAAGAAGACTGCCTCCACCTCTCCAATCATTTTTCCGGTACCCACAACGAAAGTCACTGCCCGCCGGCAGCTAGAGATCAGTAGCAGCAGCAGCGACGACAACACCTAAATTTAAGTTCCTATCTTATTTTTGTTGTTCTGCTGTTTTATTATAATTGTGATGTATTTTGTTTTTTATTTTCTGTTTTTTCTTTCATCATGCATTGAGGGCAATGCAACCCTTGAGTTTGGGGGTGGCATCCATCCAGTAATATGAAATGTTTTTAGGTTCAAAATTGTGTCTAAGTGTTAATTATTATTTAAGTTTATTTTTGTCAAAAAAAATATTTGGCTTAAGTCTTTGAACTAAACTTACATGTCGTAACAGCCTCTGTCGTGGCAGTGCCTTTAGGATATTTTTAGGAACAGTTTAGAGCCTTACTATAGTTCTGATCCTTAAACACCCTTTGTGACTTTTATACTGTCTAGAACTCTACTGGTAAACTAGAATAGGAAAAAGTTTAACACTTGAGTTGCCCCTAGAGGTGCCTAACACTGGCTCTAGGAAAAGAAGTTAAGAAAAAATAGACTCAATACACCTAGAGGTGCCCGAAACCGGCTCTAGGAAGTTAGCTAGAGGTGCCCGAAACAGGCTCTAGTCAAACTTAAATTAAGAAAAGAAAATCGAGTCTAAGAAAAAACTAAAGGAGCCTAAGAATTGCCTCCAAGAAAATGAAACTTGGCATAAAAATTCAAGTTAGAGGCTTAGCTATTCTAGTAAACTAAGAGAGTCTAGGCATATAATTGTTCACAAAACATACACACACTACACGAGAATTATAGCAAGGTTCCGAATGAATCTTGAATTATCCAACAAGGTGTTGTTTGCAATAGGGCATGAAGGGTAGGTAAGGAAAAGTTCATTGTTTTTTAAGCCAACCAAAAAGTTTTATTTCTTTTTATTGTTATTTTTAGGTCTTAATTGCTTGAGGACAAGCAAGAACTTGAGTTTGGGGGTGTGTTGAGTGTGCAAAAGTTCTACTTTTTACCCCTTATTTAACCCATATTCCTGCTGCATTCAAGCATAAATCATTGCATTTAAGATAGATTTCATATATACATCACAATTATATAAAATGGTACAGTTGCTACTGATTTCGATTACTTTTGCAGGTAGCTGTTGTAGCAGACTCAGTGCAGTGGAGAAGCAGAGCTGGAACACAGGACTACAGTCGAGAAGAATGACGATGCCGAGGCCGCTGTCGCGGCAGTCAATGACGACAACAATATTGGAGGGAAAAAGTGAAGTGGAGCTCGACGGAAAGAGAAAATTAAGCTGATCTATCGTGGGCCACTCTTATATTTTTCTGAGCCCTAGATCAGAATGAAGGCCAAACCCAAAGTTCAAGGAAGAAACTCCAAGCAAGAAAAGAAGACGAATTAAAGACATCTACTCAGAAGATTTATTCTTTAATAGAGTTGTACGTTAATTTAAACTTGTATTCTTGCCATATTAGAAAACTTGAACTCAAGGCCTATATAAAGGCATGTAATTCGACCTAGGGAAGGATATCTTCTTCTCTAGCCGTCTTCCCCTAAACCCTAGTCGTTTTCCCCCTTCTCATCATGTTCTAAACTTCCCTAGGGCTAAGGGTTGATTCTGTAAAGTAGTTGCAAGGATTGTACTGTTTTAAGATTTTTTCTGTTCAATAAAATAGACTTCAAGTTTGCTTATTCTGGTTTTCAACATCTTGCAAGAGTATCGGGAGAGCATTGTGAGATTATACATTTACTTAATATCGGGGGAGTGAAGTATACGAAAGGAATAAGTACGGGTTCTCCAGTTTATGGTTGAACTATCTCGGACCTAGGGATAGGACGAGGTTAAGTGGCTAAGGAAGAATTCAACAACGTCGGTGTTCATCATTCGATTCACGTTGGGAGGTATCATCTAAGACGTGTTCATTGACAGACTAGGACCTAGGGATAGGACGAGTCACATCATGGATTCTTGCTAAGCTTGAAGTACAGAGTTGTGTGATCGCTGTCTCGACAACAACAGACCGCTGCCGCCGCAGGTGCTGCCGCGACAGAAGCGACGACAGAACAAGAAGACCTAGACAGTGCAACACCTGCACTACTGAGCAAATCAATACCGACCTATTTCTTTATCTTGAATCCTTTAATCCTTTATCTTCAGTATTCATTATTATTCCCCTACAAACAATTAAATTATCTCCTTTCTTTCTTGTGCAGCAATTCAAGGTTAAGGCTATTTCCAGTCCCTGTGGATTCGACATCCGATACTTCGTGTATTACTTTACTACTTGCGTCGTGTACACTTGCACTCTATTGCGATAGACTCTTTTACACGCAACAGACGTCAAATCCAACATTGATAGAAAACCAACTGAAAGAACAACCAAACGACCGATAAAACAAGAAAAATGTGTCAAAAGACATATAAAAACGTACCAAAAGGTAGAGCAAAGTGTGCCACAAGGACAGAGTTGTTTATTCAAAACTAAAAAACACAAAGAAAACAGTGAAAATATAAGAGTAAAGAAAATGATAAATTCCGACAATCAACAACCAGCATTAAGACTGGTGTCATCACCGGTAAGCAAAAATACAATTAAAACCAAAGGAAGAATAAATCGAGAGAATAATATACTATGCAACTAGATAGATAAAGGAAATAATGAGCACATATTTGAGTGTGCTTTATTTTGGTTTACGGTTGATGCTTTTGTATTCTGAAATTTTTTATTATTATGTGTATTCTTTTTCTTCAACTAGGTGTACATAGCATAAATACGTGTTCATAGCGTAAATAATTTAATGTAGTAGTACATTAATGCAGTAGTTTTGCATGTTCATTTTATTAAAGATAAACCTGACCTAATATGTATCTATACTACCTATACAAGTTGTCCCCGAAAATTATGAATGTTGATTTGAAATAGGGGCTGGTGAGAAATTTATTTAATGGATATTAGTTTTTAATGGTAATTAAGGGGATTTATTATTTATAAGGAGTGTTATTTTATTTATAAAAAGGATGTCACTTATATATTTTTATTTTTAAATATAATTTATATAAAAAAATTCAAAAATAAATTAGGATTCCACGGACACCCCTTTCTTACATGGCTCCGCATATGAATTGAAATTACCTTTCACAGACAAGTAATCCCTGTCATTTATCTTGATTTAAGGGTGACAACGCATAATGATATAATAAAGATTGTTTTTTATTTTGTAATAAATAATAAATTTTAGGATTGTTGTTTGATATATTGATAGTGAAGTTTTATTTTTATAAGTACTTTTAATATAATGTCTTTTGTCGCTTGTTTAAATATTAATTAATGGTGCGATGGAAACCCAACGAATGGTCCTAATGAAAAGAAGGATAATTTTTATCTTAGGAGACTCAGATTCAAGCAGCTTTGTATGCAAGGTGTGTCTAATTGAAAGGTTAAAAAATATGAACATATACTACCTTATAATTGATACGTGTGTGGATGTATGCGCAATTAAGAGCAAGTATATTTGTCGTTCAAGTAATATAATGATAAGTAGAGTATTGAACCCACAAGAATTGAAGTGACAAATTCAAAGCAAGCACAGTTAAGAATTAGTGAAATAGTATTGGTGTGGTGATTAATAAACTAATGAATAATATGCAAGAAAAGTAAATGATAGCAATGATCAGAGAACAAACAGATGTAGTAGATATTCATATGAATATGGATGTCGGGTTTATTGCCTAGGAACTATGCTAATTACCATTCAAATGTTTTAGTGGTTGTCAAAACATGTCTACATAAACCAATAGATTCAATTATCTATTCGACAGGGTTTTCTAATTAACTCCTAGACTCTCTCAATACCTAGAAGTTGATAACAAGATGTTATGGCAATACATGTCTGCGTAAAATCCTAACTTATTTTCTATTCAATTTTCTCTTATTAGTCATTGAAATCTTAAACTTGTGTCTAAGCCGGATTATAACATAAGTTAACAGCTTTAGTTCCATTGTTCATATTTATCTAACTTAACTATCTCGATATTAAGTCACATATCAATAATTAAAAGGTCTCTCTCGATGAACATAATATAGGAATAAAACTATAACATTGAATAAATAATTAAAACATAAAACCTTAAAAACATTAAACACAACAAACGAGTATTTAGCTCGTGTATAAGCAAATACCACCCATAATATAAATAATATAAGTCATGGTAGTTTATCAAGCAAGAGAGAGAACAATCAAACGTCCTCGAATTCTCCTCCAAGCCCTCAAAACTGTGTTGCAGTACTCCACACTCTTCAAGCCTCTCTCGATAACTCTCGTCGTGTGGGGACTCCCCTTGACCTTAATGATGGTGGTTCTCCGATAGTTGAAGACAAATAGATTTTGTCTACTCAATCAAGTTCTCTTTGTTTGTTGTCCAAGTTATCTTTATATAGGCGGTAAAACTACGGTTAAGAAACCCTAAAGCGCATAAAACCCTTTAACAAGGATCTTGCTTTCCACATTATTTATTGAAGTCTATAATGGAGAGGGGTCTACATGCGAGTTGATCATCAAGAGTCAAAGTTTATCTCTAACTCTTCTGCGACACTGGAGACGCTGCTCTACTACTCCTGCATTCCACTGCCTTTGTCGTTTCTTGCACACGCACCACTAGAAATAACTACCTTTTTCATTAAAAGGTTATAAATCAATGGTTAATGGTCGTTTCATCCACGTGATTGTATGTTTATGATCATTTTATTTGGCAGTTGGCATTAAACTAAACCACGTAGCTAAATGATGGAGATCCACAAATTCAACCCAAAACCAGAGCAGATGAAAAAGAAAAAATCATACCGGACAGGAAATGCATTTTTAGTGATGGGAAGCTAACAGATTTGACATTAGAGATTCCACAAAGAAGTACATGTTCAAACAGAATTTGCATAAACCAAACTCAAAACATATACTGAAAGCAGCTCAAGAAAGTCAAATCATATAATGGGAACGAAACAACAAGAATTGATTTGGTTGCACATTTGAAGAAAGTTAAACAACGCATCCGAGCAAAAAGTGTAGGTTAATACGTGTAGAATAGAAATATACCTTGTATTTAAGAATGTATCATGTAATTATAGAAAGTTACTAGTTTTTAGGACTGTATATTCTGCCTTATTATAGGATATCTAGTTGCCTTGTTTACAAAAGCAGGCTGTGTATATATACTCCTACAATATTTATCAATAAAAGCATACTCCTAGGTCGATCCTCTATCACTCCTAATTTTTCCCCTTTCGATCGATTCTTTTCACTCCTTTGCTACCATGGCTCACACCTCTTCCGAGGTTACTTCCCAAACCAGTCCCTTTTCAACTGATTTTTCATTATCATATACATTTCTTTCTCCTATCACATCTTATAATTTCAATGGCAATAATTATCTGCCTTGGTCTCAATCAGTACGACTATATATTACAGGAAGATGGAAAGTTTCCTACCTTTCAGACTCCATGCAATTTCCACAAGAGTTTGATCCAGCCTACTCGAACTAGTTGAGTGAAAACACCATGATTATGTCATAGTTAATCGATTCCATGATTCCTGAAACTGGCAAGAATTTCATGCTCTACAAGACTGCTACAAAAATCTAGAGTGTAGCAAGAGACAACAACTCTAGTGATGACAACACATATGAACTGTTTGTAGAGGAAAATCGGATTAAGGATCTCAGACAAGGTGATCTGAATGTGGCACAATATTTTGGAATCCTTACTAAATGCTGGCAACAAATTGATCTCTTTGAGGAAAATGAATGGAAGTGTGCTGATGATATTAGCTTTTACAATAAGCTTAAGAATCAAAGAAGAATTTTTACGTTTCTCTCGGGTCTAAATGGTGAGTTTGATGCTGCTCGAAGCAGAATTTTGGCCTTTAAACCCCTTCCTCTTGTTTGAGAAGCCTTTTTTGAGATTCGAATGGAGGAAACCAGGCGTACCCTGATGGTGCCACCAGTTCAGCAACAAGATGCATCTGCCCCCCTTACGCACTCTAACTCTAGCAGCAAACAACGAAAGGGGAGGCCTTAGTGTGACCATTGCAAAAAGGCTGGGCATGTGATCGATAACTTTTGGAAGTTGCATGGGAAACCAGCGGATTAGAAGCCACCTAAACCCAAATATAAGAACAAAGCTCATCTTGCTTCTACTGAGAATTCGTGCAGCAGCTTTAGCAAACAACAAATTGAGGAACTCTAACATATTTTTTGCCATCTCTCTCTAAACCTGCCCCTACTGCACTCACAACCACTGAAGGTAGTGTTTCTTGTTTGGCATCCACTAATTCCTTACTTTGGATAGTGGATTATGGTGCTTCGGATCATATGACAGGAAATTCTCGCCTTTTCCAGTCATATCAGACTCACAGTTCTCCTCCCTCCATAAAGACAACAGATGGTTCTCTCTCCACATTGACAGGGAGTGGTTCTATTAAATTAAGTGACACAATAGTGCGTAATGATGTCATATATGTTCCTACACTTACATACAATATGTTGTCTGTTAGTAAATTGGTAGATGAGGCTTCCTATGATGTTAATTTTGGGATTAATGGGTGTGTCTTTCAGGACCAGGGATCGAGGCGAGTGATTCGCAATGCTAGACAGAGTAATGGCTTATACATCCTTGATGAACGTCCTTCTCAATATCCATATCCTACTGTTTCAAGCTGCCTTACAACCTCTAGTTTACTTTCTTCTAATGTAATGCTATGGCATTTTCGATTAGGACATCCAAATCTTACTTATCTTGCAAAGTTGTTTCCAAAACTTTTTATCAATAAAAATCCTTATTTCAACTGTAAAGTGTGCCAAATGGCCAAACATACAAGAAAACCATATGTTCCTTCAATGTCTAAACCTACTTCACCTTTTTCTATTATCCATAGTGACATTTGGGGCCCTTCTAAAGTCAAAAGCATTTCTGGGTGTCGGTGGTTTGTGTCTTTTATTGATGATTATTCTAGAACCACTTGGATATTCTTAGTGCGTGAAAAATCAGAAGTTGAAACTGTCTTTAAAACTGTCTGGCTCATCATGATCCTCATGCCTCATGGTGGAGTAAACTAACCATGGTTGTCTCGCCCCTGATCCAAATGATCCTCTACTCTGAGTAGGCCTACCCTTACTAGCAGAACCCGAAGTAACAGATCTGCCATGTACTCTCCCCCTAGCTTGAGTCTGTACAAATGATTGAGACTGGCTCGGAGCATAAGCTGATGGAGGTGAAAGCAGACAATCTCTTAAAAGATGCTCAAAAGAACCACATCTGAAACAAGCCCCAATCTATCTCCTACACTCGCCTGGATGCCATTTTTTGCAAAAAGAACACTGTGGCACCACACGAGTACTAGTCGAACCCCCAGAACTAGCGGTCGGAATAGTAGAAGTCACTGGTCTAGCTCTGGAATAACTCTGATGATGTGACTCATCTCTGGTTCTCTTCCTAGACTGATTCCTCTGACTATGTTGAATTGCCATGGTCGATGGCCTCTTACCTTGATCAGTACCCTGAGACTCAAGTTGTTTCATCTCTGCCTTATTTCGTTCAGCGGTCCTAGCACATCGAGTAATCTTCTTATACTCTTTATCCATATACAAAGCAACACCCGCTTTAATCGTAAGAAGCAACCCTTTTAGAAACCAATCACATTTATCCTTTTCAGTGGTCACTAATCCCGGAACATACTGAATCAAACACATGAACTTAATCTCATAATCATTCACGAACATGTCATTCTGCTTCAAATTCATGAAATCATCCTAGCACTTTGCTAAATACTCAACCCCAACATAACGATCACGAGCCGCCTGTCAAAAATGGTCCCAAGAGATCTGACTGGCTGGAATAACATGTTCCTCAACCTCCCACCAATTCTGGGCTTCACTCTGCAACAGTGATACAGCAGCCCTAAGCTTCCTATTGGTAGGATAATACATCTTATCAAATAATCGCTGAAGCTTCTTCAGCCAGTACTTTGCGTCAGCCAGATTCGTACTCGTCTTCCCATTAAACATAGTCATCCCGACAGTTAAAAAATCAATAGATATGGTTCTCCTAACACCCTCAGACTGACGAAGATAACGTAGTAACTCTCTATGCACTGTAACAGAATCCATGCCCACAATCTCATTATCCCCAAATTCATGTGGACCATCACTCTGAGTATGTTGAACATGTGGAACCCCACCACCAGTCTGATGAGCTCCAGTCTGTTGAGCTCTAGTCTGATCCATAGGTCGTTTCTCCATATTAGCACCATAAATATCATTCTGATTCTGTATTGGATCCTCAGGGGGTAGAACATCACTCTCTACAACCACGGTACGACCACGACCACGATTGGACGCTAATCTAAAGCTTCTACGACGTGGTATAGTAGTATATCTACAAAAGAAAAGAATCCTAAGATTCGAGTCAATACTTGGGGTTCTTATTTAATATATATATATATATATACATACATACATATATATATATATATATATATATATATATATATATATATATATATATATATAATATTCCTTAAAGATAACAAATTTTTTGAAATTCCTTTTTTACCCGAAAACATTTAATAAAGCATGCAAAATTCATTTCCGATTTAAAATTGATTTAAGCCACCCAGTCCCATGGTTGAACCTAGGCTTTGATATCATTAAATATAACCCCCTAAACTCGGCCCAGAAAAAATGGGCCGAATCTAAGAAGTCATGTTTGAAACTTGACCCCCAAGAAACCTCATTAGGTTTAAAAATTTAGTATTCATATTAATTATTAGAAATCTAATTAAAATAGAAAAATATTCCAATTATATAAAACGTAGTCGTATCATAGTATTCTGGAAAGTTGATGAAATAGTCGAAAATAGTATCATATGCATGCTAAAAATAATAAATCCCCAAATAAAAGTGTTTGAGACAGAAATTACATATAAATTCAATGATAAAATAAAGTCCATAAATCGAAAATAGTCCATACTGATAATATGTAATAAGTCTGATAAACGAGGTCTTCCACGTACAGTATGCCTAAGTCTAAGTATCTGAAATAGGAACTAGGGGGAGTCAGCTATAAAGCTCATTGTGTCTCCAAAGTGCAAAACACAAAACATATCGATAATCCGATCAGCATGTTCAAATTCCAAACAGACATTCTGATATACATGTATGAGACACAATGACATGCACCCATCTACATCACTGACTGAAGAATAAGGTTCCCCAGAACCACTCTCTACATCGTCACCATGTCCGAAGTGGAATTCAACCCGAATGTTGAAACCACTGATCTTCCCCGTACATTTCCCAACCCATATGATATGACATGTTATAGCGATTTCTGAATCTGAATGCATTCTTGTTTAATAAAGAAATATGCATGTATAAATAGTCTAATATTAATTATTCTAATTCTGATATATGATGCATGACATGTCATCACACAAATCATGTCATAAGTCACATGTCAAATAAATCATTTCATAAATCACAAGTCAAATAGATCATGTCATAAATCATAAATCACAAATCATATCAGCCATGTTATATTCACACATCATATCATTCATGTCATAATCATAAATCATATCAGTCATGTCAAACACAAGTCATACCAATATACAAACATACATACACAAAGCACCGAGACATGTAGCACAAGAAGAGAACACACCTTAGGCAGCTAATAACTCAACATCAAGAGTGACGTCTCCCACGCTCAACCCTAACACTAGCTCAGACAGAATCAGCACCTACAGTAGAAAGAACTACATAAGTTCCACTACTATTATGCCATATCACTAATATATTAATACCCCAACAATATCAAACCAAACTCACGAGCATATCTCGAAGATTAAGCAACAAGATGTCGCCTAGGAGGACGAGGAGGAAGAATCTTTGTATCCGAATCAACGTCACCTGAATACAATAATATTCGAATCAGATTTTGATGTTCACAATTTCACAAAATACTAAGTACAAATAAATGTAAATAGTAAAACAATCTTTCAGGTTCGAATTTTGAAAAACGAGCAGCAAATTTAAAATCAGGACGTCGAAAAATTTAAAGTTGACTTTGACTAAAAAAGTCAACGCTAGAAAGTCAACGGTTAATGGCGGCGGTCAAAGTCAACAGTGATGTCATCAAGGTCAACGTTGACGTCATGCACCGCTGTTAGTTTTGATGTCACCCTGTTTGATTCAAATACGGGTTCGATCTACTCGGTCCGGTTCAACTGACTCAGTTCAGCTTGGCTTCACTGGATCAGTTCGGTTAAAAGGCACTAGACCGGTTAGCCCATTAAGCTGGTTCAGGCTTCTCTCTCATTTAGGCTCAATTCAGACTTTGGGTTTAACCCAATACTTACATAACAGCCACAACGCGACCCGATCTCACATCCCTTCTTTGCAACATAACCCTAGGGTTTTGATAGCCCTTGACGGCGCCAGTCGCCGACCATGATCTCCGGTGACCATGATGGTCATAATTTGACCGAAAAAAGGAAAGAAAACCTCAAACACTACAACTCGAAGGGACTAAAACCTCAAAGGAAAATCTTACGCAAAACGAAACAAAAGAAGAAGAACGAAGAGGACAGCGGTACAAGGCGGTTTCAAACGGTCACAAAATGGTTATGGGCAATCCGACCGGCAATGATGGTGTAGAAAGGTGCGGATTTTGATCGGACAAGGAAGGGGAGAAGAATGGTGGCCTCAGATCGACGGATGGTCGGTGTTAAGCCCTTGGCCGAAGCTAGATCGGAAAATGGATGGGATGTTGTGGGCGGTGGTTAATGGCACGATAGATTGAGGGAGAGAGAGATGAAGGTGCGGTTGAAGCAAAATGGAGAAAAAAACCCTAGGGCTGAGAAACATGGATTTATACCCTAAACTATTGGGTTACTTACGTAATAAAGGTCATAAATTTTACCTGATTTCCAAAAGAAACATCGAAGTTCAGAAATTCTCAACTAGGTCACTAAAATTCAATTAGGATTTAAATTTAAATTCCCACAAATTAAGGTTAAAACTTAGAGATTTAATTCCAATTAGGGTTTTAAATTTGGGGGAAAATTGGGGTGTTACAAAATAACCTAAAATGTAATAAACAAAACTTTTTGTTGATTTTCTGAAAGAGTAATGAAAGAAGAAGCTAACCATGTTGACCATTGTGTATTTTCTGAAGTAGACAGGATCTGTATTCCCAAACTATCTAACAGTTGCCTCGCAAACCAATAGTCTTTCATTAGGTGCTCTATATCCTCACTTGAAGCCTGATAGATAGAGCAAGAATTAACTATGTTAAGCCTGCGCCTCTACAAATTTGTGAAAGTTGGAACAAAATTGTTGACAATACTCCATATTGTGATATTAATTTTAGATGGCAAGGCTACTGACCACATTCTCATATAAAAAGTTGCCAGTGATGCATTGTGAAGGTTAGGATATTGCATACACTCACTATTATGACCTGCGTGTAGTAGTTTGTAGCCACTCTTCACAGAGAAAATACTTGAACCCTCTTGTCTCCAAATAATCTCATCATTTAAACTAGCTCGTGACAAGAGAATACTATAAATTTGAGAAGCCTGATCCCCATCAAAAAGATTTTCAATAACATCCCACTTCCATGTAACAGTAGAAGGATTAATTAGATCAGACACGATCGAATAATGAATATTAATTTGCTCAGCCTTGACTCTGCCATCACCCGGACCCGGGAGCCATAGATCATTCCAAATATTTACTTGTGCACTTGATTCAATATGCTACCCATAGCCTCTATCAATTAAACCTTGGGCACTCCAAATACTTTGCCATACATACGATGGTCGAGCTCCCAAACTTGCATGCATAAAACTAGTATTCGGGAAGTACCGGACTTTTAAGACCTACACAAGGAAGCAATTAGGCTGTGAAATTAGACGACGACATTGCTTTGCAAGTAAAGCAGTGTTAAAATGACTCAAATCACGAAAGTCGAGTCCCCTAAGGGTGTTAGGACGAGCAAGTTGGCTCCAAGTGCACCAATGAATACCCTTGCGAGTCTCGTTGCTTCGCCACCAAAATTTGGCCATTATTTTATCCAAAGCATGGCATAATGTTTTAGGCAATAGAAAGCACTACATGGCATTAACCGGGATAACTTGAAGAACTCTTTTAACTAGGATTTATTTCCCCTCATTGAAAGAAAATGAACACCCCAGCTATCAGCTTTCTTATTGAAGCGATCCATAAAATAATTAAATGTCTCCTTACTCCTTCCTACCATTGTTGGCAGCCCAAGGTATTTCTCGGGGTTAGATGAGACCCTCACCCCTAATAGATTGCCAACTTGATCCTTAACAACAACATTTACATTACTTCTAAAACAAATAAGTGACTTATCATAATTTACCTGCTGCCCAGAAGCATTGCAGTACATAGTCAATAAAGATTTCATGTTTGTAGCACCCACTATCGAAGCCTCACCAAATAAGATGCTATCATCAGCAAAAAGTAAATACCCAATTTCGAATATGCTCCGTCCTATTCTTCCAGCTTGCACAGTTCCGTTTCTATTAGCATCATTCAATAACACAGACAAACCTTCGGCACATATAGTAAACAAGTAAGGACTTAGAGGATCACCTTGCCTCAAACCCCGTGAAGGCTGAAAATAATCACCAGACTCTCCATTTAGAGCAACTGTATATGTAACTATTCTAACACATGTCATAATTAAATTAACCCACTGCTTGGCAAAACCCAATTGCAACATCATCCCTTCTAAAAAGAACCATTCCACTCTATCGTATGTCTTGCTCATATCAGCTTTTAGTGCAAAGAAATCCCTACTTTCCTGTACGTTTTTATTGTAAATAATTCAGCACCTCATACGCAATAAATTGCATAAACTAATTGGCTGAAACTAAGACAATTGTTCAGGCTGATTCACTTTTGGAATAAGAACGATATGAGTGTTGTTAATTGAGCTCATCTTTGATTCTCCATTCAATAATGACAGACAATAAGATGTAACTTCAGCACCAATGACATTCTAGTATTTTTGATAAAACAAAGCAGGAAATTCGTCAATACCTGAAGCCTTCAATGGCGCCATGCTTTTGACAGCGTTCCATATCTTGTCATGTTGAAAATGAGCAAGCAAAGTTCTATTCATATCATCTGTAACTTTCGGTTGGACTTTCTCAAAAATATAGGAGGCGTTAGTTGGTGAAGATGTATAAAACAGTTCCACAAAATAGCTACTAACTATCTTGAGTAATTCAAAATTTACAGTTACCCAATTGCCATCATCATCATACAATCCACAAATAGTATTTATCTTTTTCCTATAAGATGCATAATTATGGGAAAAAGGTGTATTACGATCACCATGATGAAGCCAATTCACACGAGCTCTCTGTTCCCAAAAAAAATTCTTTTTTATCTGTTTCCATGTTGAGACCAAGCTTTACTTCTATTAACTTATTCAAAACTTCCTCCTCAGGGTCACATGACATCAATTCACGCAGCCGAGTTTGTAACTGCCTCTTACGTGCTAAAGAAACTTTCTTATTATTTATACTCTAAGATAATAAGGATACCCCAAGGCTATACAAGCGGTCAGGAACAGCCTCGATAGAATTTGTCCAAAATTTCTTTACTATTTGTTCCACCTCCCCTCTAAAATCCAGTTAACATCAAACCGAAAAGCAACATTTGGAAAAGGATATCGTTGGAAAGAAAATCTTACAGTTTTAATAAATAAAGGGCAATGGTCTAAAAATGAGTGACTAAATGACCCGAAAACATTGCCCACCATTCTGGATTTTCAACTACTTTATCCAAACGTTATTCTCAGGGAGCCTTCCTCTTTCCAGGGTATACCAAGGACCCTGAAATCCTAAATCACTTAAATCACAGTCCTACAATGTCTCTCTAAGCATAGCCATATTTCGTTCAGGGCGTAGACAACGACCTTGTTTTTCAAAAGAAAACGCAATCTCATTGAAATTCCCTACAACAAGCCACGACAAAGATTGATCGTTACCAAGGTGGCGCAGCAAATCCCATGATTCAGCTCAGAATCTTTCAATCAGAGATCCATAAAAACAAGTAAAACGTCATACTATATCTCTACTTTCTCGGATTACAACATCAATGTGCGAACGCAAATAGCTTTTAAGAGTGACATCCCAATTTGTCTTCCAACCTAATGATAAACAACCACGAGAACCTACTGCATGTCCCATAAGAAACAAAAGCTGGGGATGGTGACCTCTCATATTCTTCCTGAGACGGTTTACCGTCCGCGGCTTTCCCAATCTACGGACGTTCCAGCATATAAGCTTCATGGTATCCAGCTTCCCTGCCTCGTAGAGCCAGTCGATATCTCAGTAATTGCATAAGATGTTGTAGAATCGTTAATTCTCGAAACTGATGGCAACTCCCCAAGCACACGTTGCCTTTTCTTACCATCTACCAGGGCAATTGGGTTATCCTCTACATCAGACCCTATCTTTATTTGTCCACTGTTTGTAGGCCTGTAACTAGCATTTATAGTCCTGTGCACATTAGGGTTATTAATAATATGTAAAAGACCCATACTTCATGGATCACAACTTACATTCTTAGCTTGCCGAAACTGCCCTTGCACACTTAACTGACCATTATCATGCATGTTCACCACCTTTGATGCTTTTGTAATAATTTTTTCGATAACTTTCTCCCGTAACCACCTACTTAGCATCGGAGGGCCTCACCGTGATGGAGCACGAAGGGATAAATCCCAACCAAGGACCATATTTTTTGGATCCAATGTAAGTTGTTAGGCTTGATAGGCTCGATTTCCTTCAATCGAAATGGTTTGCCAAGTGGTGGAGAAGTTGGATTTTCTGATGATTAATTTGTGGAAGCCAAAAACGAATGACATGATGAATTTATAGTGGTTCATGCTTCGAACAAGCACCTACATCCACTACCTTAGCTCCCACTAAGGATTTTCAAACCAATTCACTAATTGATTCGTCCCCTTTTCTAGGCTTAGGAGGAAACCCTTACAAACGGTTAATCTTTCTACCCAAAGATTAATCAAACACTCTTTACAAGAGAAATAAAATAAGCAAAATAAAAATCCTCTCACAAGGTATTTGTTTGCACTCTTTAAGCTCTCACCCAAACCAAAACACTTGAGCAAATATGACAATTTTGGCTCATAAGTGTTGTCTATACAAAGAATGAATAATTAAAGCCCTAAGACAAATTTCTCATCTTATAGTTGTTGACAATAGAAGCATTGATCTTCCATTGATGCTTGGAGGTCCCTTTTATACCCCTCTTTAATTTCATAACCGTTACTAGCTATTAGGGATGAATTGGAGTCGTTGGAGCTATTATTTCCCACCATAAATGTAGTTCTGCAACTTAGCATATCGATACTCGGATGTCTGTATCGATACAGTCCCTTTTTGGAATTAGTCATTGAGCACTTCCATCTGATACGTATCGATATGCATGTTAAGCATATCGGTACGATCCTGCAATTTAAAAGATCGTTGGGAAATTGACCGTTGGGGGTAGTTGAGCGTATCGGTACGTGATACAACTGTATCGGTACGCGATCTAGCTGTTGGGTATTTTAAAGCACACCATATAGATGCGGCAAAGGCATGCCGGTACGGGTTTTGGCCATTGGAATTTCCATGTAGCTAAAACCCTAAGGTGTATCGATACTGTATGAACCGTATTGGTACGGGAACATTAAATTTATGGGTTTGGCTACTTTAAAGACATTCTAAATTGTTCCACAACCTGTTAAAAACCCTTAAACATATTTTCAAGTTGTTTGGAATTTCAAAACATTTTGAAATCTTTTCAACTTAGTCCAAATCAAATTTTCAATTATTATATCAAAACACATAGTTCTACATAAGCCTTAAAAGGAAAAAAAACTTTCACTATGTCCTACTTTCCCGCAGATGAAACGGAAGATGGGTATTTTTTTCATACTGAAAATGAGCATAAACATTCCGATAATTTTCCAGCACTATCTTCTTCCTCTGCTTCAAAGGATAGTTCACATTAAGCGAGACCTTGAGACGCATATACTGCTTCTAGCCGGAAACAACTAACTTCGAGTCATATTCAATAAACAAACTAATAAAACTCCTAAAATAACGTGTCATAGGTTCCGACATCAGCCCGGGGGCAGAGCATGAACTTTGTAACGCCCTGGTTTTGGGCCTAGATGTTTTAGACATCGAATCGGACCAGTCGGAAACGGTTAGAATCGTATTAGGAGGTTTAGGGAAATCAAGGATTTGGAAAGGATAAAAATATAGTAAAAATTGCTAAAATCCTCTCAAATCGTGTTTAAAGGGTTGGTCAAATCAATTTTACAAAATAAGGTTTGGAAGTGGTACATTTTGGGTGGTGACCAAAATGTAAAGTTTCAAAACGTATTTAAAAAAAGAGTCGAAATCTTAGAATCTTTAGGGATCTATGGTGCAATTACACCTTCCTTAAATTGACATGTGTTTTAAAAGGATTTTTAGATGATTAAATAAAAATGAATTTATTTAATTAAAATGTTAAAATATAATAATGAGAAGTTTTTCACGTAACTAACTTTCATTATACATAAAAATCATTTTCTCAACACTTTCTCCAGAATTCTTTCTCCCAAACACTCTCTCTTTGATTTCTAAACCATCTTCAAGAGTTCTCTTCAATTCTTCAAGCTTTGTGAAGGAAAAACTTGTCAATCATTAAGCAATGCAAGTATTGGAGGTAAATCTCGTTCTCAACCTTCAATCTAGGTTCTTTTTTGAAATTCCCAAGATCTTTGACTTCTAAAAGTTGTTTTTGGCTGAGTTTTGATTTAAGATCAAAATCTTGAAAAATTGTGACTTAAATCTTGATTTTCATATTGGTATTGATGAGCTCTGTTTTGGATTGGTTTTAATTGAGTTTTGAGTTGATTATTATGTTGAAAAAGGGTTTTGATAATATAGATCCCGAAATCCTAGAGATCCTTGACTTTCTTGATGGTTTTGGTTGGGTTTTTGAGGTGTAATGATGGTGTTATGCTTGTTGGAAGTATAAGGAGGGTTTAGGTTGTTTTTAGGTGTGTTTTGATGTTTAATAATGATTGGAAGTGATGTATGTTTGCTGGGCTTGGTTTAGGAAGTAAGCAATTGAGTTTTCGGTTGTTTCGGATGGGTAAATTGGTGTAGTTTTGGTGAGCAACGAGTTTGTGTTTAGTTTCTAGTGTTGAAATACTTTTTAATGCATTTGGATCTCTGTTTTGGTGATCTAAAAATAGAGGATCTTGATCAGGAAGCAAATGAAGCATTTTTGGAGGCTTCGGAGGGGTGATCTTTGCGTCGGCAAGCGAAGTTTCGCGTATCAGTGAGTGGAAATGGATTTTCCAGCTTTGTAACACTTTGAGCGTGGTCTTGGGGGCTTAGTGTAAGTTTGAAACACTTAGCTAAACTCAAGAGTAAGTGATTCGAAATTCTCTCTCGGAATGTGCTATGTTTTTGTTGGAAATGCACTTGAATTGAATGTGGTTTAGTTACTGTTTTAAAGCATTGAGGATGCTGGTTTTAATGTCATTTTGTTAAGGATGCACTTGGTAGGTGATCATTAGATTTATGTGATATATGTATTTGATTTTAAGCATGTATAAGCGTGGGAAAATGGCATTGTGATTTATGCTTGTAAAACAGTGAAATAGTGATGTTAAATGATTATATTGGCAAGTGATGGGATGGGTTTTGGTTACTTTAATCAGATATAGTTAGCCGGCTATAGGATTGGGTGCACCGTGAATAAAGTCGCCTTGGATGTCGAGGGGTTGTGATTGTACCGTACACTCCATCCAAGTACCCTAATGATTGAGGCTAAGATCACAACGGTGGATGGTTTAATCCTGTGTGTGGATCTTGTGGTATGAATCATGTACTCTCGTTAGTGGAATTATACAACTACCGATGAGTAGTGTTGAGGGGTTGTGATTGTACCGTTAAACTCCACCACGGGTGTCACAACGGTTGATGGTCTAATCCCGTGTGTGAGCCTTGTGTAGTCCGGTAGTGTGTATGAATCGTGTGAGACAACGATTGTAATCCGCATATCCGATTGTGTCCTTTGTGTTGGTTATGATATGGTTTGAGATTGATCACTTGCGAGCCAATACAATGTTGATGATTAATGTTTAAGCATGAGATGCTTGGGAATTATGCTAGAATGCATGTGATGCTTGGTTTAAGCATGAACAAAGGATTTTGTTGTTGTTTAAACGATGCTACGAGCATCTGGTTTTAAAAGTGCATTGATGCTTTAGAGAGCATGTTTTTAAGAAAGGCACGAGTTTGCAAATGATGATATCTTGGTTTTATAAAATGCATTGATGAATATCTGGTTTTAACGATCCTCGCTAAGCTTTATGCTTACGCTCATTTGTTTCATCAATGCGAAGAATTAAGCAATTGAGGCAGCAAGAAAGCAAGTGGACTCCAAGCATTTTTTACTAAGCAATGTATGTGGTTTTACCTTAGTGTAATAAGAGGCAATGTGAGGGATTTCTACTCTTGGTTATATTTGGTGATGTTAAACACCTTGAGCATGTTTGGTTTGCTTATTCGAATTTGTAAACGGCCTTTGAGTGTTGGTTTGAGCTTGAATATGGTTTTTAGCCTTTTTGTTGTTTTGACATCTAGGAAGCATGCCTATAGTCCTATAGCTTGCATGAATGATTCTATGATATAGCTTGTGCTTCGTATGGATGGTCCTTGATGTTTATTCATGTTGTATGCATGTTGGATCAAGTGTCGGAATGGTTTCGGAGATGAAAACTTGTTTAAAACCATAAATTTGGAAAGTTGCAGGCCCAGGCGTTTCAGAACGCCCTTGTCCATTTCAGAACGGAGGCCTGTAATGACCATGGTGTCTTGGAATAGGAAGGCATGTTCCGGAACATTTCGCCATTATTAACGAACGTATCGAAACGAGTTTCTTGATGTTTCGAAACGCCCCCGCGTATCGAAATGATCATTCTAGTTTCGAAACGGTCGTTCCGATACAGGGTTCTTTGTTCTGTAACACTCGACCGTTGGATGCTGAATTTGAATTGTTCTGAGTTCCTGTTTCTTACGTTTTGGTCCCTGAGTAATGATTGTTCGATTTGTTGAGTTTGGATGGTCCGTTTGAGATGAAATTTGACATACTGGCATTTTATATGACTAATCTTGGATTGATAACTTTAAAATCTGGATAGCCCTTGTAATTCTTGAAATTTACAAATTAGTCTCTAAAAGTCAAGTGAATGCAATTGAACCCCTAATTGAACTCCGAACAGGGTTGAGTTTTACAAGTTGACTTCGCTTTTCCCCATGTAATCTTCTTATTTCAGGTCGAGCGTCTAGGTAAGGCTAAGGGGGTTACATTTGTTGGTATCAGAGCCATGTTACGAAAGAATTGAGGATGATTGTAAGTGAAATTGGTATGTTTTAATGTATGATTGTTTGAAAAGGCATGTCTTGAGTGAATGTTAGAGCTTATGCTACGCTTGATTGTTTTAAATCATATGTGCTATAAATATGAATGTATGTTGATAATGTGATAGGAATGTATGATGATTTTGGATGGTGTAAAGCATGTTGACTATGAAATGCTATTGTATGTTATGTTATGCTTGAGGGAAATCGGGGTGCCCATTTCCTTATTACACTAGTTAAATGTTTTTGTGAACTTGGATCCTTGCTTGAGGCTGGCCTAAATCATTGTTTGATTTGTTTTTGGTGTTAGGCCTTGTAAAGATATAGCACAATGGGTCCGAGGAGAGAGATTAGGTCGAATACAATTATGCCTGCGGCTGAGCAAGGCAATCAGGGTAATCAAGGGGTTGAGAACCCAACAGATGAGACTTTACCTCCTCCACCATAGGGAGGTGGAGAGCCAGAGCAGCAAGGACAAGCTGGTCCAGGATTGGGTGATCTAGCGCCACTGGTTGAGGCGATCACCGGAGCGTTTCAAGCTATGGTAGCCGAAGCGCATGTTCAGGCCCCTGCAACTGGGCAGGCGGGTTTGGCTTTGGAAAGGCTGAGGAGTTTAGGAGCACTTAATTTCTATGGTATGTCTCATGAGGCGTCGGAAGCCTGGTTAGCTAGCATGATCCGTATCATGGATCAGTTGTGATGTAATGATGTGTGCAAGTTGGGATGCATCGTTTCTTTGCTCTAGGGTGATGCTTATAGCTGGTGGACGACTATCACTGCTGGAATGGAATCCAACGAGGTAGATTGAGAGTTCTTTCGAGGTGCCTTTAAGAGGAAGTATCTTGGAGTGAGATACTTGGATGAGAAGAAGCGCTAATTCATGTCGCTTGTCCAGGGAAATCTCTCAGTGGTTGAGTACGAGGTTCAGTTCATACGTTTGAGTCAGTACGCTCCTGAGTTGATTTCGAGTGAGAGGCATCGTTGTGATCGCTTCCGGTATGGGCTGGTGCAGGAAGTCAAGACCTATATGTTGGCTACATACTACACATATTTTGATGTGCTTGTATGTCAAGCTAAGGGCATTGAGCAGAACTTGGGTCTGTCATCTCGTGGAGGTGGTTCTAGCTTTGGAAAGAGAGCGGCTGAGTCTAGTTCCAGTGGTGGACGGAACAAGAGATGTCGAGATAGGAGATACCAGCCTGTTGCTAGGCGAGATAATGTTGGACATGGTGCACCGGCTCAAGAAGACAGGATGGGGGCAGAACAAAATACGTGTTGGACGTGTGGTTCTCGGGGTCATCTACAGTGAGATTGTCCTCGTGTAGCTAGGGAGGCACATGCTTCTGTTGTGGTGGCAGGGAATTCTTTCTAGATGTAACGCCCCGGTTTAGGGGTCGGGTGAAAAATAATAATTTAATATTATTTCCGGGTCCGGTTTTGTAATTAAAAATAATTTTGGGCCTCGGGTTTTAAGACAACAAAATTTAGTTGGACCATATTTTAAACAAGCCCACATAGCCATGGGTGTCATCCATTGTAATTCCCTTGATTCATTAAGGGCATTTAAGTCTTTTAACCCTTTAATTTCAAACAAACCTAAAATAATGCTAGAGTCTTCTTCTTCCTCTAACTTCACTATTCACTCCCACGTCTAAAGACCCCCCCTCTCCTTAGGTTACTATTTCATCAAATGTCTTGCTCGTTTTGAAGAATTTCGCAAAGGTAAACACGTTTTTGACTTACCCTTGTTATTCCCTACAAGTTAATACCATTTGTTTTCATTTTTAGATATGTTTTGAGAATGGAGGTTTGAAGGATTTTTGGATTAAAAATGTTGCCTTTGGAGTCTTTAACTTAAGCTTCCTATTTGTTTAAGTCATATGAGTTTCCTACAACTAAAAGGGTCCAACAAAACCGATTTTTACAATGTTTTATGGAATTTTCGGAGTTGGGTAAAAATGAAGTTTTTGGGAGGTTTTAAGATGGGTTTTGGGGGTTTATGAGGTGAAATTTTGAAGGCTGGTGATTAGGCTATATGTGAGTGGTGTTTTGGAGACTTGTGGGAGTAATTAGAGGGTTGAAATCGATGATTTTGAAGGGTGCTTAAGGGCTGCTCGGATTTTTGAGAAATTGAGCTTGTTTCAATGGAAAAATTGGTGTATTGTACTTAGTATGTTATCCGGGTTGATTATATTAGAACATGGACTGATTTGGGGTTATTTTGCTTGGTATTGGAATGCTTAGAATCAAGGATATTGGTTGGAGAAGCTTCGGGGACAAATCCGGGGATTTCGGAGTCTTGAGCTCGGTCTTCGATCTTCTCTTGGGTAGCAACGGTGAGTAGATTCATTGGTTTATACTTTGTGCTTGATATGGACTCCTTTGGGGTTTGGGTAGAACCTTGAGAGGTTGCCTGAACCCGTGTGTAAGTCTCCCTACTCATAAGTTGTTGTGACAAGTTAATTGTATATACATTGTGACCATTGAATGCATTTTAAGTTGTCAATGTTGTAGTCGTGTTGAGTTCGTGCCTCACGTGATGGTGGTCTAAACTACGGTGATGTGTAGTCCCGCCGGTAGTGACTAGTAGGGTAGTACTTTGATGTGTAGTCCCATTGTACATCCACTAGTCGAAACGGTGATGTGTAGTCCCACCGTAAGTGTATGTTGGTTGTGCTTGAGCAAACCAAGAGTAGTGGTTGAGATAGACCCTTGTGCATCCATAGTTTTCTTGCATTCAATTCGTATTTGAAAAACTGCATGTTGTGAATTGTAGAGCCTCTCTCACTAAGCTAGTTGCTTATGCTCTTTGTTTCCAACGTGCAGATCGTTAGAGTTCGGGAGGCGAGCGGGCGAAGGAGGAGCTTTTGGGAGTTCTCAAGCAAGTTTAAGTATGGTTTGCTTTTGTAATAATGCCTAGACAATGGGGTATAGAGTGTAGGAGTTGGGGTCAAACTCCTTAGGAATTTATGTTGAGTATGTTAAACTCAAGGTTATGTTATGCTTGCTTCTTGGTTTGCTATTTATGTTTGATACGTTGCTTATGTGAACGTGCCTTATTGTGTATGTTGCTGGCCTTGTATGCCTTATGATTGCCTATCCTTTGTGAGGAGTTTATGCTTGTTAAGTATGCATTTTTTTGGGTGAAATTGCATGAAGCTTTGATTTGTATGAATTTCATTAGAATAATAGCCTCACATGTTAAATTGTGATTGTGGTTTGGTGTATGTATGTTGCTTGTGCTTAGGGGAGTCCAATAATGCATTTAGAGTTTGGTTAAGGGTCTTTTGTGCAAAAATCGTGGTGTTGCAGTGCAGGGGGTATCGATACCCTAGCTAAGGGTATCGATACTGTCTTGCCCAAGGGCCTCAGATTTTGCCTGGGGTATCGATACCCTAAGGGTATCGATACCCTCCAAAGTCTCTGGAATTTGGATTTGGGGGTTAGAATAGAGCGTATCGATACGGGGTCCCCGAGTATCGATACGGATCTATTCTGTTGACCAAGGAAGGTTGACCGAGGGAGAGGGTATCGATACCCCTGGTAAGGGTATCGATACGGTCTTCTTGTGTTGACTTCCTGGGTTGACCTAGAAGGGGGGTATCGATACCCCTGTCAAGGGTATCGATACTGCCTGCCTGTAAACTTAAAAATGGACTGTTTATGCATGGCCGGAGTTCGAATGTGTTTTTCTTGTATGTTTTCGCTGTTGTGAATCACTTAGGGTTTAACCATCCTCTAGACAAGATAAAAAAAATAGGGTTGCTAACCGAGGGGGAATCCTTTGGGTTTCGCTTCGGTTTTCCCCGTGTGGCTCACTCGGACCGGTCATCCAGCCAGACCGGGACGAGGGGGTTACATTTGTTGGTATCAGAGCCTGAGGTTTCCGAGACCTCGGGCAGGTAAGTGAGGTAAGTTAAGGTATTATGAGTGTTTTGCCATGCCTGTCTAAGTTTTGTTTTAGCACGGTGTATGTATGCATGCTATGGTGACTTCTCTGTTGTTTGAAAGTTGGTTTGAGTCCCCATTGTTAGGCATTGTTGTCAAAATAAAAAGGGAAAATTGTTTTGGTTTAAAGAGCTTGAGAACCGGAGTCCTTTGCCCCTTGCTAACCTAACGTTTCCTTGTTGTTCTGTGTTTGTTGTTTTAGATTACATTAATTGCTATGGTGAGACCGAGGGGACGGCCTAGAGCGGGTGACCAGGCACCCGAGAACGCGCCTCCTGCTCTTAATGCTCCGGGTGGTAATGGAGGGAACGTTGGAGGTGATGGTAATGGGCCTCAGGCTGGGGCTAATGTGGGAGGTAATGGGGCTCAAGCGGGCCAAGGTCAGGCGGGTCCAGATGTGGCTCATTTGATCCAGACTATAGCCGGAGCTTTTCAGACAGCTTTGGCCGGAATGCAAGCTGCAGCACCACCTCCGGGTGCGGGGACAGGATTACCCCTAGAGAGGCTTCGCAATTTGGGGGCAGTTGAGTTACGTGGGTTGTCTCCGGAAGGTTCGGAAGGGTGGCTTGAGAGCACTACTCGCATCTTGGGTCAGATGGAGTGTTCGGATGCTCGTAAGTTGGGATGCATTGTCTCATTGCTTCAGGGAGACGCTTATACTTGGTGGACCACTGCTACTTCTGGTATGGCCGAGGTGGATGTCACATGGGAGTTTTTCAGGAATGCTTTCAAGAGGAAGTACCTCGGAGTTCGGTACTTGGATGAAAAGAAAAGGGAGTTCATGGCTTTGGTTCAAGGCAGTAGGACCGTGTCCGAGTATGAGATCCAATTTGTGAGGTTGAGCCAGTACGCGCCAGAGTTGATTCCGGATGAGAAGGAGCGTTGTGAGCGCTTCAGATATGGGTTGACTACTGATGTGAAGACTTACATGTTGGCCGCCGACTACACTGAGTTCGATGTCTTGGTTTCTAGAGCCAAGGATGTAGAGCAAAACCTAAGCTCTAGAGCACGTGCGGGTGGGTCTGACTCCGGGAAGAGACATGCGAACTGGGATAGAGATCATGCCAAGAGGCATAGGGATAGGAGGTATCAGCCGGATACGAGGCCTAGGGGTGGTAACCATGGTCAGGGCCAAGGGGCCAAGGGGCTGTCGGGCACATTCCGGAGTGCATTAAGTGCGGGAGACGCCACCCAGGTGAGTGCATGGGTATGTTTGGGGCGTGTTGGAACTGTAGCTCCCGAGATCATTTGAGACGTGATTGTCCCCACCCAGTCAGAGGAGGACCGGCTCCAGCGAGGGGATTTGAGCATCAGAGAGGTCGTGGGCGCGGCCGTGGGAACTTCCAGCCAAGGAATGAGGGTCAGAGGAACTTGGCTCATGTGGTAGCAGTCCAGCCCGAGGGAGGAGGACCGGCTAGGGTGTACGCTCAGCGGGAGGCTGGGAATGACACTGATGTCATTGCAGGTAATTTCACATTGCAATCTTTGAGTTTGCTTTCTCTGATAGATTCGGGGTCAACGCATTCGTATATTCTGGGTGAGCATGCAAAGTCATTAGGACTACCTTGTGATTGGTTAGAAGTAGGTGTAAATGTCACTAGCTCTTTTGGTGATACAGTGGTAGTCAGGAAAGTGTATAGGAGGTGTCCCTTGATGATTCAGGGCCACGTATTTCCAGTCGACATGATGGAGCTACCCTTTTATGGCTTTGATGTGATTTTGGGCATGGATTGGCTTGTAGAGCATAGAGCTAGGGTTGACTTTGAGACTAAGAGAGTCTCTTTGAGGCTTACTGATGACTTTGAGGTTGTGGTAGTTGGGGAGAATGTTAAGTTTTTGTCCAATGTGGTTTCGGCTTTGGAAGCTCAGAGGTTGTTGAGTTCAGGGTGTCGGGCTTACTTGGCTTACGTAATGAACCCGGATATGAGTGAGGTGAGACCTCAGGACATCAGGACTGTGTGTGACTATCCGAGTGTTTTTCCGGAAGAACTACCAGGCTTGCCACCAGATAGAGCAGTTGATTTTGCTATTGAGACATATTCTGATTCCGCACCGGTGTCGATTGCTCCGTATAGGATGGCACCGAAGGAGTTGAAAGAGTTGAAGACACAGCTTCAGGAGTTGACTGACAGAGGCTTCATTAGGCCTAGTGTTTCCCCGTGGGGTGCTCCGGTTTTGTTTGTGAAAAAGAAGGATGGTAGCATGAGGATGTGCATAGACTATAGACAGTTGAATAAGGTGACAGTGAAAAACAAATATCCCTTGCCAAGGATAGACGACTTGCTAGACCAGTTGAGGGGTGCTTCCGTGTTTTCATAGATTGATTTGAGGTCGGGGTATTATCAGTTAAAGGTAAAGGATGTGGACATACCGAAGACAGCTTTTCGTACACGTTACGGACATTATGAGTTTTTGGTGATGCCTTTTGGGTTGACCAATGCTCCAGCGGCCTTCATGGATATGATGAACCGGGTGTTTCATAAGTTCTTGGACAGGTTTGTGGTAGTGTTTATCGATGACATCCTAGTGTACTCTAGAACCGAAGAGGAGCACGATGAACACTTAAGGTTAGTGCTTCAGACCCTACTTGAGAATCAATTGTATGCCAAGCTAAGTAAGTGTGAGTTTTGGATTATAGAGGTGGTCTTCCTTGGCCACGTGATCTCAGCTAGTGGGATTAGTGTAGATCCCAAGAAGATTGAAGCCATTGTGAATTGGAAGCAACCAAAATCAGTGACAGAAATCCGCAGTTTCCTAGGCTTGGCGGGATACTATAGGAGGTTTGTTGAAGGGTTCTCAAGGATAGCGGCTCCGTTGACCAAGTTGCTACAGAAGAATGTTCCGTATGAATGGTCAGATGCAAGACAAGAAGCGTTTGAGAAGTTGAAGAAAGCTTTGACCGAAGCTCCCATTTTGATTCAGCCCGAGCCGGGGAGAGAGTTTGTAATTTACAGTGATGCATCTTACGTGGGGCTAGGTTGTGTACTTATGCAAGGAGGTAAGGTAGTGGCATATGCTTCCCGACAGTTGAAGGTTCATGAGAAGAATTACCCTACCCATGACATAGAGTTGGCCGCAGTGGTGTTCGCGTTGAAAATTTGGAGACACCATCTTTATGGTGAGAAGTGCACTGTGTACACCGACCACAAGAGCTTGAAATATTTGATGTCCCAAAAGGAGTTGAATCTTAGGCAACAAAGGTGGTTAGAGCTCCTTAAAGATTACGACCTTACCATAGAGTATCATCCGGGCAAGGCGAACGTGGTGGCCGATGCCTTGAGTAGGAAGATGGCCGTTGAGTTGCGAGCAATGTTCGCAAGGTTGAGTGTGTCTACGGATGGTGGGCTAGTGGCCGAGCTTCAGGTTAAGCCTTCATTGGTTCAGTTGATTCGTGAGAAGCAGTTGCGAGATGAGTCCTTGGCACCTCACGTGCAAGACATAGCCGAAGATAGGCCTACTGAGTATTGTTTTGGAGAGAATGGGATCCTATGTTTCAAGGATAGGATAGTGGTTCCGGAGGATGCCGAGTTAAGGCGTACGATCTTGAGTGAGGCTCACAATAGCCCTTTTGCTATGCATCCAGGTAGCACGAAGATGTATCGAGGATTAAAGGAAGAGTATCATTGGGTTGGTTTGAAAAAGGATGTAGCCGAGTTCGTAAGTAAATGCATGGTTTGTCAGAGAGTCAAGGCTGAGCACCAGTTTCCCTCAAGGTTGTTGCAACCGTTGAAGATTCCAGAGTGGAAGTGGGAGCGTATCACTATGGACTTTGTATCAGGACTTCCGTTGACTCCTTCGAAGAAAAATTCAGTGTGGGTGATCGTAGATAGATTCACCAAGTGTGCACACTTCATACCGGTTCATACCACATATACGTTGGACAAGTTGGCCGAGTTGTATATTCGGGAGATTGTGAGACTACATGGGGTACCGAAGTCAATTGTGTCAGATCGAGATCCGAGATTCACCTCTAGATTTTGGGAGTGTTTGCATCGAGCCTTAGGCACTTGGTTGAACTTCAGCACTTCGTATCATCCGCAGTCAGATGGACAGTCTGAGAGAGTGATTCAGATTTTGGAGGATATGTTGAGGTGTTGTATCATTGACTTTCAGGGGTCATGGGAGAAACACCTACCATTAGTGGAATTTGCGTACAACAACAGCTTCCAGTCAAGCATTCAGATGGCTCCTTATGAGGCCTTGTATGGTAGGAAGTGTAGGACCCCGATTTGTTGGGCTGAGGCCGGACAGAAACTAGTGCCGATGCCCGAGTTACTTAAGGGAACCACCGAGAAGGTGAAGTTGATTTGTGATCGCTTGAAAGCGGCTTCAGACCGGCAAAAGTCCTATGCCGATTTTAAAAGAAAGGAGGTGGAATACTCCGTGGGGGATAAAGTGTTTTTGAAAGTTTCACCTTGGAAGAAGGTGATGAGGTTTGGGAGGAAGGGCAAGTTGAGCCCGAGGTACATAGGGCCTTATGAGATAGTTGAGAGGATTGGTCCGGTTGCATATAGATTGAGACTCCCTGTTGAGCTAGAGAAGATTCATGATGTATTTCATGTGTCGATGCTTAGGAGGTATAGATCGGATCCGTCCCATGTTATGCCAGTGGAAGAAATAGAGTTAAATCTAGACTTGTCTTACAACGAGGAACTAGTTGAGATACTTGCTTCTGATAGCAAGGTATTGCGTAGCAAGACTATAGAGTTGGTCAAAGTCTTATGGAGACATAGAGGTGTGGAGGAAGCCACGTGGGAGAGGAAAGCTGACATGCTTGAGCAGTTTCCGTTTTTGTTTCCGTCAGGTAATTTCGAGGACGAAATTCCTTAAGTAGGGGAGAGTTGTAACGCCCCGGTTTAGGGGTCGGGTGAAAAATAATAATTTAATATTATTTCCGGGTCCGGTTTGTAATTAAAAATAATTTTGGGCCTCGGGTTTTAAGACAACAAAATTTAGTTGGACCATATTTTAAACAAGCCCACATAGCCATGGGTGTCATCCATTGTAATTCCCTTGATTCATTAAGGGCATTTAAGTCTTTTAACCCTTTAATTTCAAACAAACCTAAAATAATGCTAGAGTCTTCTTCTTCCTCTAACTTCACTATTCACTCCCACGTCTAAAGACCCCCCCCCTCTCCTTAGGTTACTATTTCATCAAATGTCTTGCTCGTTTTGAAGAATTTCGCAAAGGTAAACACGTTTTTGACTTACCCTTGTTATTCCCTACAAGTTAATACCATTTGTTTTCATTTTTAGATATGTTTTGAGAATGGAGGTTTGAAGGATTTTTGGATTAAAAATGTTGCCTTTGGAGTCTTTAACTTAAGCTTCCTATTTGTTTAAGTCATATGAGTTGCCTACAACTAAAAGGGTCCAACAAAACCGATTTTTACAATGTTTTATGGAATTTTCGGAGTTGGGTAAAAATGAAGTTTTTGGGAGGTTTTAAGATGGGTTTTGGGGGTTTATGAGGTGAAATTTTGAAGGCTGGTGATTAGGCTATATGTGAGTGGTGTTTTGGAGACTTGTGGGAGTAATTAGAGGGTTGAAATCGATGATTTTGAAGGGTGCTTAAGGGCTGCTCGGATTTTTGAGAAATTGAGCTTGTTTCAATGGAAAAATTGGTGTATTGTACTTAGTATGTTATCCGGGTTGATTATATTAGAACATGGACTGATTTGGGGTTATTTTGCTTGGTATTGGAATGCTTAGAATCAAGGATATTGGTTGGAGAAGCTTCGGGGACAAATCCGGGGATTTCGGAGTCTTGAGCTCGGTCTTCGATCTTCTCTTGGGTAGCAACGGTGAGTAGATTCATTGGTTTATACTTTGTGCTTGATATGGACTCCTTTGGGGTTTGGGTAGAACCTTGAGAGGTTGCCTGAACCCGTGTGTAAGTCTCCCTACTCATAAGTTGTTGTGACAAGTTGATTGTATATACATTGTGACCATTGAATGCATTTTAAGTTGTCAATGTTGTAGTCGTGTTGAGTTCGTGCCTCACGTGATGGTGGTCTAAACTACGGTGATGTGTAGTCCCACCGGTAGTGACTAGTAGGGTAGTACTTTGATGTGTAGTCCCATTGTACATCCACTAGTCGAAACGGTGATGTGTAGTCCCACCGTAAGTGTATGTTGGTTGTGCTTGAGCAAACCAAGAGTAGTGGTTGAGATAGACCCTTGTGCATCCATAGTTTTCTTGCATTCAATTCGTATTTGAAAAACTGCATGTTGTGAATTGTAGAGCCTCTCTCACTAAGCTAGTTGCTTATGCTCTTTGTTTCCAACGTGCAGATCGTTAGAGTTCGGGAGGCGAGCGGGCGAAGGAGGAGCTTTTGGGAGTTCTCAAGCAAGTTTAAGTATGGTTTGCTTTTGTAATAATGCCTAGACAATGGGGTATAGAGTGTAGGAGTTGGGGTCAAACTCCTTAGGAATTTATGTTGAGTATGTTAAACTCAAGGTTATGTTATGCTTGCTTCTTGGTTTGCTATTTATGCTTGATACGTTGCTTATGTGAACGTGCCTTATTGTGTATGTTGCTGGCCTTGTATGCCTTATGATTGCCTATCCTTTGTGAGGAGTTTATGCTTGTTAAGTATGCATTTTTTTTGGTGAAATTGCATGAAGCTTTGATTTGTATGAATTTCATTAGAATAATAGCCTCACATGTTAAATTGTGATTGTGGTTTGGTGTATGTATGTTGCTTGTGCTTAGGGGAGTCCAATAATGCATTTAGAGTTTGGTTAAGGGTCTTTTGTGTAAAAATCGTGGTGTTGCAGTGCAGGGGGTATTGATACCCTAGCTAAGGGTATCGATACTGTCTTGCCCAAGGGCCTCAGATTTTGCCTGGGGTATCGATACCCTAAGGGTATCGATACCCTCCAAAGTCTCTGGAATTTGGATTTGGGGGTTAGAATAGAGCGTATCGATACGGGGTCCCCGAGTATCGATACGGATCTATTCTGTTGACCAAGGAAGGTTGACCGAGGGAGAGGGTATCGATACCCCTGGTAAGGGTATCGATACGGTCTTCTTGTGTTGACTTCCTGGGTTGACCTAGAAGGGGGGGTATCGATACCCCTGTCAAGGGTATCGATACTGCCTGCCTGTAAACTTAAAAATGGACTGTTTATGCATGGCCGGAGTTCGAATGTGTTTTTCTTGTATGTTTCCGCTGTTGTGAATCACTTAGGGTTTAACCATCCTCTAGACAAGATAAAAAAAAATAGGGTTGCTAACCGAGGGGGAATCCTTTGGGTTTCGCTTCGTTTTTCCCTGTGTGGCTCACTCGGACCGGTCATCCGGCCAGACCGGGACGAGGGGGTTACACTGGAACTGTGGTTTAGCAGACCATTTGAGCCGCGAGTGTCCTCTGTTAGCTGGTGGAGGCCAGGGACGTGCACCTGCTGTGGTTGCACCTTAGAGAGGCTGTGGGCGCAACCGAGGGAATTTCTAGAGGAGAGATGAGGGTCAGCATGGTATTTCTCATGTTGTAGCAATTCGACCTGAGGGAGGCGGTCCTACTAGGATCTATTCTTAGCGTGAGGAGCGCAAGGATACCGATGTCATCGCATGTACCTTTGTTCTTCAATCTTTATCATTGTTGGCTTTGATTGATTATGGATCCACGCATTCATATATCTTGAGTGAGCATGCGCATTTGTTTGATATACCTGTTGAGTTGCTTGGGGTAGGAATGCAAGTGACTAGTTCTTTTGGTGAGACTGTAGTTACTAGGAAGTTATATCGGAGGTGTCTCTTATCTGTTCAGGGCCATGTTTTTCTTGTGGATTTGATGGAGTTACCTTTTTATGGTTTTGACGTGATCCTTGGTATGGATTGGTTGTCTGAGCATAGAGCAGTGGTTGACTTTGATGTTAAGCGAGTCACCTTAAAGCTTGCCGGTGATTATGAGGTTGTGATAGTAGGCGAGAATGTGAAATTCTTATCTAATGTGGTTTCGGCTTTGGAAGCAAGTCGTACGCTAAGGTTGGGATGTGAGGCTTATCTTGCGTATGTGATTAATCCTAGTACAAAGGATGTACGTGTGCAGGACATCAGAACTGTTTGTGATTTTCTGGGTATCTTTCCGGAAGAATTGTCGTGGTTGCCGCCAAACAGAGAAGTTGAGTTTGGTATCGAGTTGTTTGAGAATATGACTCCAGTGTACATTGCTCCTTATCACATGGCACCTAAAGAGCTGAAAGAGTTGAAAACGCAACTTCAAAAGTTGCTAGATCGAGGGTTCATCCGGCCAAGTGTTTCACCTTGGGGTGCACCAGTGTTGTTTGTAAAGAAGAAAGATGGGACAATGCAGATGTGTATAGATTATCGGTAGTTGAACAAGTTGACGATCAAGAACAAATACCCTTTGCCAAGGATTGATGATCTCTTTGATCAGTTTCGAGGAGCCTCGGTGTTTTCTAAGATAGACTTAAGGTCAGGGTATTACTAGTTGAAGGTAAAGGATGTGGACGTACCTAAGATGGCTTTTCGAACAAGGTATAGACATTATGAGTTCTTAGTAATGTCGTTTGGTTTGACCAACGCACCTGTTGCTTTCATGGACATGATGAATCGTGTGTTCCATGAGTTCTTAGATCAGTTTGTGGTGGTGTTCATCGATGATATCCTTGTGTACTCTCGTACCGAGAAGGATCATGATAGACACTTGAGGATAGTGTTGCAAGCGTTGTTGGAGAACCAGTTGTATGACAAGATAAGAAAATGTGAGTTTTGGCTTAAAGAGGTGGTCTTCCTTGGAGATGTTGTATCGGCTGAGGGTATTCGCGTTGATCCGCATAAAGTAGAGGTTGTGATGAGTTGGAAGGTGCCTAAGTCGGTGACAGAGGTACGAAGTTTTCTTGGTTTAGCTGGGTATTACCGTAGGTTTGTCGAGGGTTTCTCGAAAATAGTTGCACCTTTGACCAAGTTGTTGCAGAAGAATGTTCGCTTTGAGTGGACAGATGCGAGGCAGCAAGCTTTTGAAAAGCTGAAGGAAGCTTTGACGAAAGCTCTTGTCCTGATTCAACCTGAGTCTGGTAAGGAGTTTGTGGTCTATAGTGATGCTTCCATTGTTGGTTTGGGTTGTGTGTTGATGCAAGAGGGTAAGGTAGTAGCCTATGCATCTAGGTAGTTGAAGGTGCATGAGCGTAACTACCCTACTCACGATCTTGAGCTTGCAGCTATCATTTTTGCCTTAAAGATTTGAAGGCATTATTTGTATGGAGAAAAGTGTGTGGTGTTCACGGATCATAAGAGCTTGAAGTATCATATGTCTAAAAAGGAGTTGAATCTTAGGCAACGTCGTTGGGTGGAGTTGCTTAAGGATTATGATCTTTTGATCGAGTATCATCCGGGAAAGGCCAATGTTGTGGCCAATGTTTTGACCAGGAAAGTGGCTGTGGAGTTGAGGGTGATGTTTGCTCGCTTGAGCATATCGTGAGATGGTGATCTTGTTGCTGAATTGCAAGTGAAACCGTCACTGATTCAGTTGACCAAGGATAAGCAATTGCTCGATGATTCTCTTGTTCCCCATGTTCAGGATATTGCGGAGGGTAAGCTTTCGGATTTCAGTTTTAATGATGATGGTGTTTTGTGTTTTGGGAGTCGAATAGTGGTGTCAGATGATGTTGAGTTGAGGTGCACTATTCTGACTGAAGCTCATAGAAGTCCTTTCGTTATGCACCCTGGTAGTACAAAGATGTATCATGATTTGAAGGATGAGTATTACTGGGAGGGGTTGAAAAAGGATGTTGCCGAGTTCGTTAGCAAGTGCATGGTGTGTCAGCAAGTAAAGGCTGAACATCAGGTTCCCTCTGGTTATTGCAACCTTTGAGAATTCCAAAATGGAAGTGGGAAAGGATTGCCATGGTTTTTGTGTCTGGTTTGTCATTTTCACCATCAAAGAAGAATTCAGTTTGGGTGATTGTTGATCACCTCACGAAGTGTGCACATTTCTTGACAGTGCATACTACGTATACCTTGGATAGGTTGGCAGAGCTGTATATTGTTGAGATTGTGCGATTGCACAGCGTGCCAAAGTCCATAGTATCGAATAGGGATCCGATGTTTATGTCGCGGTTTTGGGAATGTTTACACCAAGCCATGGGTACATGGTTGAATTTCAGTACTTCCTATCATCCTCAAACGAATGGACAGTCGAAACGTGTTATCCAAGTGCTTGAGGACATGTTGAGATGTTGCGTTATTGATTTTCAGGGTTCATGGGAGAAGCACTTGCCTTTGGTTGAGTTTGCTTACAACAATAGTTACCAGGCAAGCATTCAATTGGCTCCATATGAGGCTTTGTATGGGAGAAAGTGCAGAACACCTCTTTGTTGGGCGGAGACGAGGCAGAAGTTGGTTTCATTGCCGGCTATGTTGAAAGGAACCACCGAGAAGGTGAAGCTCATTTTTTAGCGTTTGAAGGCAGCATCGGGTTGGCAAATGTCTTATGCAGATCTGAAGCGTAAGGAGATTGAGTTCGTGGTTGGCGAACGTGTGTTCTTGAAAGTATCGCCTTGGAAGAAGGTGATGAGATTTGGGCGTAAGGGTAAGCTTAGCCCGAGGTTTATTGGACCATATGAGGTTGTGGAGCGTATTGGTCCTGTGGCATATTAGTTGAGGTTGCCTCCCGGGCTGGAAAAGATTCATGATGTGTTTCATGTCTCGATGTTGCGGAGGTAATGATCAGATCCTTCGCATGTGATGCCTGTTGAGGAGATAGAGTTGAATTCAGATTTGTCTTATGACGAGGAACCGGTGAAGATTCTGGATTCAAGCAGCAAAGTTCTTCGTGGCATGACGATAGAGCTTGTGAAGGTGTTGTGGTGACACCAAGGAGTTGAGGAGGCCACTTGGGAAAGCAAGGCGGACATGCTGAAGCAGTTTCCTCACCTTTTTCCTTCAGGTAAAATTTCGAGGACGAAATTTCCTAAGTGGGGGAGAGTTGTAACGCCCTGATTTTGGGCATAGATGTTTTAGACATCGGACCGGTTGGAAATGGTTCCTAAGTGAGGGAGAGTTGTATTAGGAGGTTTAAGGAAATCAATGATCGAGAAAAGATAAAAATATGGTAAAAATTGCTAAAATCCTCTAAAATCGTGTTTAAAGGGTTGGTCAAATCAATTTTACAAAATAAGTTTTGGAAGTGGTACATTTTGGGTGGTGACCAAAATGTAAAGTTTCAAAACTATGGAAAACTGTGGTACATCTTAGAATCTTTAGGGAGCTATGGTGCAATTACACCTTCCTTAAATTGACACGTGTTTTAAAAGGATTTTTAGATGATTGAATAAAAAGAATTTTATATAATTAAAATGTTAAAATAGAATAATGAGAAGTTTTTCACGTAACTAACTTTCATTATTCAGTAAAATCATTTTCTCAATACTTTCTCCATAATTATTTTCTTTCAAACACTATCTCTTTGATTTCTAAACCATTTTCAAGAGTTCTCTTCAATTCTTCAAGCTTTGTGAAGAAAAACTTGTCAATCATTAAGGAAGGCAAGGATTGGAGGTAAATCTCATTCTCAACCTTCAATCTAGGTTCTTTATTGAAAATCCCAAGATCTTTGACTTCTAAATATTGTTTTTGGCTGAGTTTTGATAATAGTTTTTCATTTAAGATCAAAATCTTGCAAAATTGTGACTTAAATCTTGATTTTCGAATTGGTATTGATGAGCTCTGTTTTGGATTGGTTTTAATTGAGTTTTGAGTTGATTATTATGTTGAAAAAGGGTATTGATAATATAGATCCCGAAATCCTTGAGATCCTTGAGTTTCTTGATGGTTTTAGTTGGGTTTTTGAGGTGTAATGATTGTGTTATGCTTGCCGGAAGTTTAAGAAATGGTTTAGGTTGTTTTTAGGTGTGTTTGATGTTTAATCATGGTTGGAAGTGATGTATGTTGGCTGGGCTTGGTTTAGGAAGCAATCGGTTGAGTTTTCGGTTATTTTGGATGGGTAAATTGGTGTAGTTTTGGTGAGAAACAAGTTTGTGTTTAGTTTCTAGTGTTGAAATACATTTTAATGCATTTGGATCTCTGTTTTGGTGATCTAAAAATAGGGGATCTTGATCCGGAAGAAAACGAAGCATTTTTTGAGGCTTCGGAGGGGTGATCTTCGTGTCAGCAAGCGAAGTTTCGCGTATCGGTGAGTGGAAATGGATTTTCCAGCTTTGTAACTCTTTGAGCGTGGTTTTGGGGGCTTAGTGTAAGTTTGAAAAACTTAGCTAAGCTCAAGAGTAAGTGATTCGAAAGTCTCTCTCGGAATGTGCTATGTTTTTGATGGAAATGCACTTGAATTGAATGTGGTTTAGTTACTGTTTTAAAGCATTGAGGATGCTGGTTTTAATGCCATTTTGTTAAGGATGCACATGGTAGGTGATCCTTGGATTTATGAGATATATGCATTTGAGTTTAAGCATGTATAAGCGTGTGAAAATGGCATTGTGATTTATGCTTGTAAATCACTGAAATAGTGATGTTAAATGATTATATTAGCAAGTGATGGAATGAGTTTTGGTTACTTTAATTGGATATAGTTAGCCGGTTATAGGATTGGGTGCACCGTAAATAAAGTCGCCTTGGATGTCGAGGGGTTGTGATTGTACCATACACTCCATCCAAGTACCCTAACGATTGAGGCTAAGATCACAAGGGTGGATGATTTAATCTCGTGTGTAAATCTTGTGGTATGAGTCTCGTACTCTCGTTAGTAGAATTATACAACTACCGATGAGTGGTGTTGAGGGGTTGTGATTGTACCGTTAAACTCCACCACGGGTGTCACAGCGGTTGATGATCTAATCTCGTGTGTGAGCCTTGTGTAGTCCGGTAGTGTGTATGAAGCGTGTGAGACAACGATTGTAATCCGCATATCCGATTGTGTCCTTTGTATTGGTTATGATATGGTTTGAGATTGATCACTTGCGAGCCAATACAATGTTGATGATTAATATTTAAGCATGAGATGCTTGGGAATTATGCTAGAATGCATGTGATGCTTGGTTTAAGCATGAAAAGGGATTTTGTTGTTGTTTAAAAGATGCTATGAGCATGTGGTTTTAAAAGTGCATTGATGTTTTAGAGAACATGTTTTTAAGGAAGGCATGAGTTTGCAAATAATGATATCTTGGTTTTATAAAATGCATTGATGAATGTTTGGTTTTAGCGATCCTCGCTAAACTTTATGCTTACGCTCATTTGTTTCATCAATGCAGAGAATTAAGCAATTGAGGCAGCAAGAAAGCAAGTGGAATCCAAGTATTTTTGACTAAGCAATGTATGTGGTTTTACCTTAGTGTAATAAGAGGCAATAGGAGGGGTTTCTATTCTTGGTTATATTTGGTGATGTTAAACACCTTGAGCATGTTTGGTTTTCTTATTCGGATTTGTAAACGGCCTTTGAGTGTTGGTTTGAGCTTGAATATGGTTTTTAGCCTTTTTGTTATTTTGACATCTAGGAAGCATGCTTATAGTCATATAGCTTGCATGAATGATGCTATGATATAGCTTGTGCTTCGTATGGATGGTCCTTGATGTTTATCCATGTTGTATGCGTGTTGGTACAAGTGTCGGAATAGTTCCGGAGATGAAAACTTGTTTAAACCAGCAATTTGGAAAGTTGCAGGCCCAGGCGTTTCAGAACACCCTTGTCCGTTTCGGAACGGAGGCCTGTAATGACTATGGTGTCTCGGAACAGGAAGGCACGTTCCGTAACATTTCCCCACTTTTAACCAACGTGTCGAAACGATTTTCTTGAGGTTTCGAAACGCCCCCGCGCATCGAAATGGTCACTCTTGTTTCGAAATGGCCGTTCTAATACAAGGTTCTCTGTTCTGAAACACTCGACTGTTGGATGCTGAATTTGAATTGGTCCGAGTTTCCGTTTCTTACGTTTTGGTCCCTAAGTAATGATTGTTCGATTGGTTGAGTTTGGATGGTCCGTTTGAGATGATATTTGACATGCTGGCATGTTATATGACTAATCCTGGATTAGTAACTTTAAAATCTGGATAGCCCTTGTAATTCCTGAATTTTACAAATTAGTCTCTAAAAGTCAAGTGAATGCAATTAAACCCCTAATTGAACTCCGATCGCTGTGTCGTTTTCGCCTAATCACTTTGTTAATCATATAGGATAATAATGTGCATCTAGAAAAGATAAAAAGGAAAAAAGAGGTCGTTAATAGGGTTTGACTTTTACGAGTTGACTTTGATTTTCCTCGTGTAATCTTCTTAGTTCGGGTCGGGCGTCAAGGTCGGAAGAGCCTTACGCTCACCATCTTCAATTGATAGATCCAATGGAACTAGTAGTGGATACTCTCCTCGCACTTATCTATGCAACAACAACAAATTGTTATTGAAGATCCAAGGAGAGCCATCAAACACCCTAAAGAGATCCACTTCATAATAAAACCGAAAGTAGATTCGCTTTTCCCCTATATCCGTAATCGAGATACCCCCAAAGGATGCCAAATATCAGCCAACATATTCCGCATTGCCAGAAAATGGACTACATTAGAAACCTTCCTACCAAGCCACCCCCAAAGCTCAGGGGGAATCGGAAGAGCCTTACGCTCACCATCTTCAATTGATAGATTAGTCAAATCACTATCCATAAATCTGAAACAATGGAAAACACCTAGATATCAAAGCAGTAGGATTGGAACGCCTGAACCAGCAAAACCCTAAGAGAAAGGATGAAACAACGTGCAAAACTGCAGATTTTACTTTTATATAGAACAACTCCGCATTTTCTTTTGCAACAAGTATCAACTACAACAAAATATAGTTTTAGTACAAAATCTATGTAATTAGTTATATTGTTTGATCATTATTTTTTTCTATTATACTATGGCTTAATATTGTTTCTGATCTGTTAGTACTATAGATCTTTGTACAATTATATTTTTTTATCAACGCATATGATTTCATTAGATAGAAAATCATATAAGAGAGAAATCCCCATAGACCTCGTTAAAAACCTCTCTAACCCTAGTTGGAGGAAAAGAGTACCCATAAAGACTAGCACAAAATAGATTAACTATATAAGTATGATAACACAATCAAACTCGAAAAAGAACCAAACAAAAAATTAGCCAATACCCATCGCACCCTCTATCCGCATCCACAATTTCTATCACTACAAATCTTTGTATAGTTATTGACAGTATGTGTGTATATATATATATATATATATATATATATTTAAAATCAAATTTGTGTATGATTATATGTTACGTTTTGATTAAATCTCATATATGATACATTAATATTGAGGGTAAACTACTCAGTTGATCATCTAACTATGAGGTCGTTCTTATTTTGACCACTAAACTAACAAACTCGTCAATCAAACTACCTAACTTTTAAAGTACTCATATTTTGACTACTAGTCGTTAAAATCTAACGGATGGAGTGACGTGACAGTTAACGAAAATTATATAATTATACATTTAGTCCACATTACTTACATATTATGTCAATTTGGTCATGATTTTAATTTAATTTAAATAATTTAGTTATCCAATCATATGATGACATGCGTCACCACTTTATTGAAGGAATTTAAATTAATTTAATTTAATAACTTTATTTCCCACCAATCAAATGGCAACACGTGTCACCACCAGTTTGGTAGAAAGCAAATGAAACAAAAAAAAAATAATAGTAATTTGAACCCACGCCAACCGGGTAGACTGTAAACAACCAAACCACAGGGCTATTCCTTCAAGAAATGCTGGGTTGAACAGCAAAATAATAGTAAAGGAATAAACATTTGAAACCTGGGTAGCAAGGCATGAAAATCCTAACAACTGTAGGTTATTTCAATACCCCTTCTCATGCTTGAAGCACCTGGCAGTGAATGATATAACTTCTCGAGCTGCTATACTTGACCATATATTTGTAATAAAAGTCCTGAAATGAAATGTTCTCCAGCAGAGGGTTGCTTTCAACCTGTTTGTCAGGACTGGAAACATTTATGCGATGATACAGAGTTTGCCATTAAGAGGAACTATGCTAGCAGTAGGTGAATAAAACTATACTCGACTCGAAAAAAATTTATTTATTCGATTTGACACGAAAAAATTTGTCTCGTCTCGAAAAATTTAAAGTTTGAGTTGTAAAATAGAAATTCGAATAACTCAAAATTTTTAATAATTAGTTGTTTATCAGTTTCCAAGCTCGAGATGAGTCTATGAATTATGCCTAATATAATATGTATATCACATGTGAAAATATTAAGAAATATATATGTATATCGTATATGAATATAGAAAGTTGTATGAATTAGAATCATTAAGTATTATAATATTATAAATAATTACAATTAAATTTGTACATAAACTCGAATCGACTCGACTCAATTTCATAAACTTGACTCAATTCGAAAAAATTTCAAATAAAGTTTGAATCTTAAAATAAGACTTATAAACTCAAATAATTTAAATTTTTTTAACACAATTCGACTCGATTAAACACTCAGCTCTAACCAGCGGCCTCCGGATGAATTCATGCCGATAAATATGTAAAATTACAAGACTAAAAGTATTACATTAAATAATCATGTTACAAAATCTTCATAGAAATGAAGGAATGGTTCAGTGGTTTGGGTGCTTGTTCTCTATGCAATTGACGTAGGTTTAAATTTTACTAACCTCAATTTCCATTCTTTAATTATTTCATTCGCTTTTCACCAATTTAATGGTGACACCTCACATCTCTAATAAAGCAATGACATGTGTCATTATATGATGGAAGATTAAATTATTTGAATTAAATTAAGAAATTATGATCAAATTAATATAACATTTAAGAATTCGAGATTAAATGCGTAATTATATAAATTTTTGTTAACTGTTACGTTACCTCTTTCGTTAGATTTTAACGGTTGCTGATCAAAATAGGAGCACTCTAACATTTAAGTGGTCTGATTGACAAATTTGTTAGTTCGATAGTCAAAATAAAAATGACCCATAATTAAGTGGTCACTTATGTATTTAGCACAATATTAATAAATAAATAATTTAAAGTTTTGCGTCTATACTTGTTTACTCTTCGGATTAAGGATTTTTTTATAAAAGGAGAAGAAAACTGAAGGCCAACTATTGTCTAATTGGTACAGTTAGCACGTAATTTAGGGAGAATTTCGTCCGGAAGTGACATAAAACTATGATAAATATGTTCCCCAGGTCGTAAGAGTTTGGTCATATCATCAGTAAGGGTGTTTAAAAATATTTGACCCGATTGATTCGATCTGATTATTTAACTACTCAAATATATATAATCGGATATTTATCTGAATTCTTTTTACCTAGCCCGTCATTTCCCGGACCGAGTTCGGGTCATAAAATTAAGAGTTTTCGGATACTCAAACTGTTGAGTTTTAAGGTGCTCAATTCCCTCAACCGTTCTTGCTCACCAAGTGGTGGAGAAGAAGAATTTTGGGTGGATGTAGTGTGGAAGCTTAAAAGATAATTGACACAATGATTTATAGTGGTTCAACCTTCTAACCAATGTCTACATCCATTATCTTAGCTTCCCACTAAAAATTTCTAATCAATCCATTATTGATTCGTCCCCTTTTCTAGGCTAAGGAGGAAGCCCTTATACACCGATCAAGCTTTCTACCTAAAGCCTTGATCAAACCCTCTTTACAAGAGAAAAGATAAGCAAACACAAATTCCTCTAATAGGTGTTTGTTTGCAAATTTTACAATTTTAGCTCACTAGTGTTTGTCTATACAAAGAAATGACAATTTAAGTACAAAGATAATTATTGATCATTTTTTTATTGATAATTGAAGCATTACCATTACTTGATGCTTGGAGGTCCCTTTTATATTCCTTAATGAGTTTGTAGCAGTTACTAGCCGTTGGAGTTGAATTGGAGCTGTTGGAGACATAATTTCTCACCATATATGCAGTTCTGTAGCTACCCGTACCGAAACGCTCGAACCCGTTTCGATACGCTCTTCAAGTAGAAAGAGCCGTTGCAGTCTGATGTAGCACCCCGTATCTAAACGATGTTGGTCGTATCGAAACGCCTAGCCCCATATCGAAATGATCTGCATTTAAATGTTAGTTGGGAAATAGCCGTTGAGGGTTTATGACCGTTGTGGTCGATGCCACGTAGGCGTATCGAAACGGCATAGCCCGTATCGAAACGCTTGACAAAATCCTCATCCAGAAAAGACTCATTTCGAAACGTTTTGACACTGGAATATCCTGTATCGAAACACCTGGGGGTGTTTCGAAACGCCTGGAAGGTTTTATTTAGTTTGGCTTTGAAAACATGTAAAAACCTTTGAAAACATCCCCTAAACATAGTTTCAAGTTATTTGAACTTTAGAAATAAATTTGAATTCTTTTCAAATTAATCCAAAACATTTTTCAATTATTATATCAAAACATTAGTTCTACACAAACATATTTGAAATTAATATTTTTATATTCAATATACACATTTTTATATTAAACTAATAAAAAATTATTTTTTATATTTTTATATTTAATAAAGACATATTTTTATATTAAAATAATAAATACATAATTTTATATTTTTATATTAAACTAATAAAAATATTTTTATATTAAAAAAATACATATTTTTATATACGAGTACTTAAATACTCGAATTTTTGGGTACCCGTAATTTCTCGGTACCCTACTAACTGGTACCCGCAAAATATGTGTCGAGACACGAGCCGCACTTTAAAATACCCGACGATTCAGGTACCCAGTACTTCAGGTACCCGAATTTGAGCACCCCTAAATTCATCAATAATATTATTATCTTCTCGAAGATAGGGGTGAGCATTCGATCGAGTCGAGTCGAGTAAAAAAATTTGAGTTATTCGAGTTGGTGCGTTATATTTTACGACTCAAACTTTATTTGTAATTTTTTCGATTCGAGTCGAGTTTAAGAAATTCGAGTCGAGTCGAGTCGAATTTTTGAGTTCCAATAAAAATTTATTTATAATTATTTATCATGTTATAGTACGGTTTGATTCTAATTTAAACAACTTTCACTAACTATATAAGATATGCACATATATATTTCTTTATATTTTTTCACATTGGACAATATTTCTTCATATTTTTATATATCGGTATGTATATATCATAAAAAATTGAGGGACTCGTGTCGAACTTAAAATTAAATTCATTAATTACTAAAAATTTTGAGTTATTCGAATTTCCATTTTATAAATCAAATTTTATTTGAAATTTTTTCGAGTCATTCGAGTTTATAAAATTTCGAGTCAAATCAAAACGAATCAAGTATTTTCCCTCGAGTTAAGTCAAGTTATTTGACTTTTTTAATTCGAGTCGAGTTTTACTCACCTAATCAAACAACATGTTTTACCTTAAACCCCCTCGTTGCAAAAGCAAAGTAATGTACGAGACAAGAGGAAAACTTGGTTGTACACCACTAGAAGACTGAAAATATCGAACTGCATCAGAGCTATCAGACTCAACAAGCAAATTAAGGGTTTTTTATTGAAAAAAGTACAAACAATACGATTGAATTGTGTTCAAGAAAAAGGACAAAAAGAAATAGTGTGTATACGAGATAAAATCCTCTTACATATGTCACAATTATTTTCTAGGAGGTTTCGACTTTTTGAAAATTTTTAAAAATATAGAGTTGTCACTAATTTTTTTGAAAAAATATGATTCGATTACTTTAAAATATGGTTATTTTAAAAAATCGTTTTGTTTTAATAGAACAACTGTTTTAGTCTGTGAAAACAAAAAAATGGGTTCGGAGGTCGTTTATGCGTGAGAAAGGGTTAGCACCCCGACGACGCCCAAAATTAGTACCTAATTGATTTTAAAATTGTTTTTAAAACTGAAATTTGCAAGTTCACAAAGGTTCAACTTTATTTGTCCGTTTAATGAATATTAAACTATTTTAATGGCTTTATCGCCTGGGTGATGAACTTTAATCACCGCCAACATTTCTGGCGCTAACCCGTCATTCTCGTTTGATAAGACACCACATTAAATTAATTCACTTTTCAAGCAACGTGAAAAATTAATGTGTTGAGTATTTTTATTTGTTCTAAGTTCGATTATTTAAAAACTCTAAAAAATGTCTAAGTCTTTTATTCCTAATTAAAGGTTTACATTTGCGGTTTAAGTTTGCTTTTATTTTTTGTGTGAAGTAAATCTTTCAACAAATACGTCTCTATCTAAGCTTTAGAACATAGTCCTAAGTTTTAACCTATTTGTAAAGAACAAGCAAGAAACTTATTATTTTTTCCTTTTGTGTTTTTTTTCTTTTTATCGTCTCTATTTTAAAGAACATTCTGTTTCTTTTTAATTTTTTAAGCCAAAACTCCTTTTTACATTTTAAGACTTTTTTATTTTTATGTTTTTTCATTTTTTATATATTTTATTTCAAAAAAAATCTCTTTTTAGACATTTTTTAATATTTTAAAAGCTTTTCTTTTAAATATGATTTTTTAAAATAAACTTATTTTTTAAAAAATATTTTTCATTAAGTTTTTTTAAAAATTTTAATTTTTCCTAAAACCCTAAACTTTTATTTAAAATCTATTTTTAAAATTTATTTTCTTTTTCTTGAAAAACACATATTACTTGTTTTTTTTAAGAAACGTCTTTATTTTTCCTTTTCTAATCGCTTAACCCACTTTATTATTGAAACTAAGTTTCAAGAAAACCTTTTATTTTTTTATAAATCAAGCCCCTTTATTATTTCCACCTGTGCATTATTATTTTTACTAATTAAATCTCTAACTTTAAATTTTTTTAATAAAATCACACTAACTCTATTTTATTTTTGTATTTTAATATCAACACTTTTAAAAGTTCATTTTTACATTTCTAAAGATCAAAACACTCCTAACAACATTTTTTAAAGCATACATGTAACACTCGTGTTTTGGGCCTAAGAGTTAACCGGGTTTTAGTCGGGTTAAATAAAAAGTTAATTAAAACAACTCAACTTCAAATAGTGACCTAATTAAGTTTAATTTAAAAAGAGGAGGACTCATATTGTAAATTACCAAAACTATTTGAAAAAGGATGACAACTTTTCATATTGTCATCTTTTTCCCCTTTTTCCTTAAAAACCATGTAAAACTCCCCTCCTCTCTTTCAAAACCTCTCAAATAGCAAATCACTATTCCATTCATTTTCAACTTCAATCCAAGGGCTTTTTGAAAGGTAAAGTCATTTTCTTAATCCCCTCTTTACCCTCTATTCAACCATTGTCTTAGATTTCAAAAATATAGAGTTTTGGAAATTAGGGTTTATGTTAAAAATTGGGTTTTTATGGGGTTTTTCAATTTGTCTTAAGAAATTGAGTTGGGGTTTTTGTTAATCATGCTATAGTACACAATATATATGAATTTGGTCAATTTTGGATGAATTTTCGTAGTGGGTCTTTAGGGCAAATTTTAGGGTATTAAAATTTGGGTTTTTGGTAAGTTTAATGTTGAAATTGAAGGGCTGATGGTCTACCTATGTTAGGAGGGTGATTTGGGATGCTTAGGAAGTCATTTGGGTGCTTGGAATTGGGTATTTCAGTCCTTGGTTGTGGGAGTCCGAAAATTGGGTTTTTGGAGATGTTATGTGGTTTGGAAATTTGTGGAATTGGGTTGTGATTGCAAAGTGGGTTGAAGGTTGAATTAGCATTGAATTGGGAAGTAATGTATGTGTTTTTGTTTGACTAGAAGCAAGAGGAAACGTGGAAGAGACTTTGGGACCGAATCCGGGTTCGTAGGAGGATTGGTTTGAATAGCTACGGAAGGGCGGTGAGTGGTTTCAACTTGTTTTAAAGTTTGGTTCGAGCGTGTGTAGAGTGTATGTGTGAAATGTGCTTGGTAGGCCATTTCCTTGTTTCGAGTTGTTAATTCTAGCCTTTAACTTCATTGCATGCTATTGTGTATTTAGCCTATCTATGCTCTTGTGGATTGTGGTTAAATTGATGCAAGTATATCACGAATTGTATATGTGTGGCGAGCATGGAATGTGGTTGGTGATACATGTTGTGGTTAAAATAATTGGCACTAAAATTTACCGGTTGTAAATGATCGATCATTAGGATAGTGTGCACACAAATTGAGTCAAAACGTACGTGGCCTTGATGGCGTTAAGTCATCAAGGAGGAGTACGGTGATGTAACATTCCACCGAAAGCATTTTATATATTTCTACGGGATGATGAGTGGAATCCCATCCGTAGGGCTTGTAGCGATGAGTGGAATCCCGCACATGCATGGTCCGGTGATGAGTGGAATCCCACCGAGGTAAAGTGTTGTCATGGTTTAAATCCGCTCAATCGGGGTTGTTAAAGTGGCCAATTAACTTGTTCTTGAATGGTGATGTAAGAGTGTGTTATATGGTATTGTGGTATGTTGATGATATTGATGTTTAAGCTTGTTAGGATTGAGAGACCATATATGCCACTTGAAAGACTAGCTAGGTCCACTTGATATTATGCCTATGCTTGATGTATATAAGATTAGGATTAACATGCTTGGACCCTGCATTGTTGTTGTTTTTCGTTTTAGAGCACCCTCACTAAGCTTATAGCTTACGCTCTCAATGTTCAACAATGCAGATCATTAGCGTGGTGTTAGCTCGAGGCAAGGCAAGGAGGGCTACCAAGTTTGTGACTCAAGTACGGTGGTAATTTTGTAATAGCTAGCAATGTGGCAAGGGTTGTGAGTGAGCTTGCATGACTCAATTATATGTTTTGATGTATGTTGACTATGGTTTTGTAAGCATGACATGCTATGTTGAATATTGAGTGTGTGTTAGTATGTCTATCTATGTTGGTTTGACTCGATGTGGGAGTGAACCTCTATATGCTTGACTTGTGCCTTAGAGGCTTGAGTTCCTTGTATGGTCTTAAATATTGAAATAGCTTTTGTTGGAATGCCATGCTTGAATGCCTAAATTGCTTGTATGTTTAAATAATCCTCTTGTGTGAAATATGCCTTTAATTGCATGTTTAAGCATGCCTAAACTCTTGTTTTGACTTAGGATACATGTTAGTGTGTTGGTTGAGGTTTGGGATGGATTTAAGGGCCACTTGGTGCCTTAAATCAGCTCAAACCTGTGTTTTCGTAGCAGGGGTATCGATACGGTTGGACCCGTATCGATACGGCCTTCATAGTTCAGACCCCGTGTTTCGGTACGCGAGGGGGCGTACCGATACTATTTTTGCTACTGGAGCTACTGTCCAGTTCCGTATCGGTACGGGCCTCCATGCGTATCGATACGGTCCCCTTAGCGTTGACCGTGGGAAGTCAACAGTTGGGGAGGGTATCGATACACTCCTAGGTGTATCGATACGGTCTCCACGGGTTGACTTTGACCAATTGACCTGGTCAAGGGGTATCGATACACCCCTTAGGTGTATCGATACCACCTGCAGTAAAGATTAAAATTTGGCCGTAACATGATTGTTTGAGCTCGTTTGTTTTGTTTCGCATATGTTATTCCGCTGTATGATCACTTAGGGTTTATTATTCATTTAGACAAGAGTTTAAAGAAAAAAAATAGTTAGGGTTGCTAACCGAGGGGGAATCCTTAGGGGTTTTCACTCGGTTTTCCCCATGTAGCTCACTCGGACCGTGCAGCTCATCATCAGGATGAGGGCACCAGATTACCATTAGAGAGACTTCGGGGCCTTGGGGCCGAGGAGTTTAGAGGTGCTACTCCGGAGAGGTCAGAGATGTGGTTTGAGAAGACCGTCTGTATTCTTGCTCAGATGGGATGTACTGGTGAGCGCAAGCTGGGATGTGTTGAGTCTCTGCTTCAGGGTGATGCCTACACCTGGTGGGTCACCGTTACATCGGGGATGGATGAGACCGAGATTACTTGGGAGTTCTTTGAGACAGCTTTCCGGAAGAAGTATTTAGGTCCGCGATACCTCGATGAGAGGAAGAGAAAGTTTATGGCTTTGCATCAGGGGAGTATGTCTGTGACTGATTATGAGATTCGGTTTGTCAGATTGAGTCAGTATGCACCGGAGCTTGTACCTACTGAGGTGGAGCGTTGTAACCGCTTCCGATATGGGCTGAGTGAGGAGATCAAGACTTATACTCTAGCTTCAGATTACACTGATTTTGATGTCTTGGTCTCGAGGGCCAAGGACTTAGAGCACAGTTTGAGTTTGACCAGGCGGTCAGGTGGATCTAGTTCGGGTAAGAGGTCCAGTAACTTTGATAGAGGTGATGCCAAGAGGCATCGAGACAACAGACATCAGTATGATCATAGGCGTGGTGGCGGTAACCACGGTAGGGGCCATCAGGGTCAGAGAGCTGGTGGGAAGTTGCCCACATGTGCTACTTGCGGGAGGAACCACACCGGAGAATGTTGGGGAAACTACCATTCTTGTTGGAGTTGTGGTGATAGAGACCACATTAGGCGTGACTGTCCACATCAGGTGGGACAGGCACCAGCTCAGGCTCCTGCTCGAGCCAACGACTTTCAGAGAGGCTGCAGGCGCGGTAGAGGAAACTTTCAGCCAAGGAATGATGGTCAGAGGAACATAGCACATGTAGTTGCAGTTCAGCCAGAGAGCGGAGGTCAGGCCAGAGTTTATGCTCAGCGTGGAGATCAGCATGACATCGATGTGATCGCAGGTAACTTCTCGATACAGTCTTTGGGTTTGCTTTCCTTGATTGACTCTGGGTCTACACATTCCTACATATTGAGTGAGCATGCACGGTCTTTGAATTTACCTTGTGAGTTGTTAGAGGTAGGAGTTAGTGTTACTAGTTCCTTTGGGGACACAGTAGTAGTTAGGAAGATGTACCGAAGGTGTCCGTTGATGGTTCAAGGACATGTGTTTCCAGTGGATATGATGGAGCTTCCTTTCTATGGTTTTGATGTGATTCTGGGTATGGATTGGCTCACGGAGCATAGAGCTAGGATAGATTTTGAAACTAAACGGATTTCTTTGAAGCTCATAGATGATTATGAGATTGTAGTGGTGGGTGAGAACGTGAAGTTCTTGTCCAATGTTGTTTCAGTGTTAGAGGCTAAGAGGTTAGTTGAGTTGGGGTGTGAAGCATACTTAGCGTATGTGATGAACCCTAATATGAGTGAGGTTAGACCTCAGGATATCCGGACAATATGTGATTTTCCTAGTGTGTTTTCGGAAGAACTGCCAGGGTTACCACCGGACAGAGAGGTAGAGTTCAGCATTGAGACTTATTCTGATTCAGCTCCTGTTTCGATTGCTCCGTATCGTATGGCACCGAAAGAATTGAAAGAGTTGAAGACTCAGTTGCAAGAATTGACAGATAGAGGTTTTATTCGACCTAGTTCTTCACCTTGGGGTGCACCAGTGTTGTTTGTGAAGAAGAAAGATGGGAGTATGAGAATGTGCATAGATTACAGGCAGTTAAATCAGTTGACAGTGAAGAACAAATATCCGTTGCCTAGAATTGATGACTTGTTTGATCAGTTGAGAGGAGCATCTGTCTTTTCAAAGATTGATTTGAGATCAGGTTACTACTAGCTAAAGGTTAGAGAGGTCGATGTACCGAAGACAGCCTTTAGGATTAGATATGGACACTATGAGTTTTTAGTCATGCCATTTGGGTTGACTAATGCACCGGCGGCTTTCATGGACATGATGAACAGGATTTTTCATCAGTATCTAGATCAGTTTGTGGTTGTATTTATAGATGACATCTTGGTGTATTCGCGAACTGAAGAAGACCATGACCGACACTTGAGACTTGTTTTGAAGACCTTGTTAGATCATCAGTTATATGCGAAGCTCAACAAGTGTGAATTCTGGATCTGTGAGATAGTCTTCTTGGGACATGTAGTGTCAGCTGAAGGCATTAGAGTTGACCCGAAGAAGATTGAAGCCATTGTTGAGTGGAAGCAACCGAAGTCAGTGACAGAAGTACGTAGCTTCCTAGGCTTAGCCGGATACTATAGGAGGTTTGTAGAGGGTTTCTCTAAGTAGCCGCTCCATTGACACAGTTACTTCAGAAGAGTGTTCAGTTTGAGTGGACGGATGCAAGACAAAGAGCCTTTGAGAAATTGAAAGAAGCTTTGACCCAAGCTCCGATTTTGATTCAGCCTGAGTCCGGGAAGGACTATGTGATTTATAGTGATGCCTCGTATGTAGGGTTAGGATGTGTTCTTATGCAAGACCGAAGAGTAGTGGCTTATGCCTCAAGGCAGTTGAAGACTCATGAGCGCAACTACCCGACCCATGACATAGAGCTAGCTGCAGTTGTATTTGCTTTGAAGATTTGAAGACATTATTTGTATGGTGAGAAATGCACAGTATACACCGATCATAAGAGTTTGAAGTACATTATGACTCAGCGAGATTTGAATCTCAGACAGCGTAGATGGTTAGAGTTGCTAAAGGACTATGATCTTACTATTGAGTACCATCCGGGTAAGGCCAATGTAGTGGCCGATGCATTGAGTAGGAAGGTGGTCGTAGACTTGAGAGCTATGTTTGCTAGATTGAGTTTGTCCGGAGACGGAGGCTTGGTAGCCGAGCTTCAGGTTAGACCTACTCTAGGTCAGTTGATTCGAGAGAAACAGCTTCTAGATAGATCTTTGGCACCTCACGTGCAAGATATAGCCGAGGGTAGATCTTCAGACTACAGTTTCAGCACCGATGGGGTTTTGTGTTTCAAAGATAGGATAGTTGTGCCGGAAGACAGTGATTTGAGACGTACGATCTTGACTGAAGCCCACAGTAGTCCGTTTGCTATGCATCCTGGAAGTACGAAGATGTACCGTGATTTGAAGAATGAGTACTTTTGGGTTGGCTTGAAGAGAGATGTAGCCGACTTTGTGAGTAAGTGCTTAGTGTGTCAGAGAGTAAAGGCGGAACATCAGGTTCCCTCAGGTTTGTTACAACCGTTGAGAATTCCGGAATGGAAGTGGGAGAACATCACCATGGATTTTGTTTCGGGTTTGCCTTTGACTCCTACGAAGAAGAACTCAGTTTGGGTGATAGTAGATCGTTTTACGAAGTGTGCTCACTTCTTGGCAGTCAACACTACATACACCTTAGATAGATTGGCCGATTTGTACATTGGTGAGATTGTGAGGCTACATGGTGTGCCGAAGTCCATTGTGTCAGATAGAGATCCGCGGTTTACTTCTAGATTTTGGGAGTGTCTGCATACAGCTTTGGGTACCCGTTTGAACTTCAGCACTTCTTATCATCCTCAGTTAGATGGTCAGTCAGAGAGGGTTATTCAGATCTTAGAGGACATGTTGCGTTGTTGTATTATTGACTTTCAGGGTACTTGGGAGAAGCATTTGCCTCTAGTAGAGTTTGCGTACAATAACAGTTTTCAGTCGAGCATTCAGATGGCTCCGTATGAGGCCTTGTATGGCCGGAAGTGTAGAACTCCAGTATGTTGGGCCGAGGTAGGACAGAAATTGTTAGCTATGCCGGATTTGCTCAAGGGGACGACCGAAAAGGTAAAATTGATTTGTGATCGTTTGAAGGCTGCTTCGGATAGGCAGAAGTCCTATGCCGATTTGAAGAGGAAGGAAGTTGAGTTCTCAGTGGGTGGGAAGGCATTCTTAAAGGTGTCTCCGTGGAAGAAAGTGATGAGGTTTGGCCGAAAGAGGAAGTTGAGTCCTAGGTACATAGGACCGTATGAGATTGTAAAGAGGGTTGGTCCCGTTGCTTATCAGTTGCGTTTGCCATCCGAGCTTGAGAAGATACACGATGTGTTCCATGTGTCGATGCTTCGCAAGTACAGGTCCGATCCATCACATGTTATGCCCGTAGAAGAAATTGAATTGAATCCGAATTTGACTTATGAAGAAGAGCCCGTTGAGATCTTAGCTTCTGACAGTAAGGTGTTGAGGGGTAGATCGATTGAGTTAGTGAAGGTGCGGTGGCAACGTAAAGGTGTGGACGAGGCCACTTGGGAGAGGAAGGAGGATATGGAAAAGCAGTTTCCGTATCTCTTTCAGTCAGGTAATTTCGGGGACGAAATTCCTTAAGTGGGAGAGAGTTGTAACACCCGTGTTTTGGGCCTAGGAGTTAACCGGGTTTTTGTCGGGTTAAATAAAAAGTTAATTAAAACAACTCAACTTCAAATAGTGACCTAATTAAGTTTAATTTAAAAAGAGGAGGACTCATATTGTAAATTACCCAAACTATTTGAAAAAGGATGACAACTTTCCATATTGTCATCTTTTCCCCTTTTTCCCTAAAAACCATGTAAAACTCCCCTCCTCTCTTTCAAAACCTCTCAAATAGCAAATCACTATTCCATTCATTTTCAACTTCAATCCAAGGGCTTTTTGAAAGGTAAAGTCATTTTCTTAATCCCCTCTTTACCCTCTATTCAACCATTGTCTTAGATTTCAAAAATATAGAGTTTTGGAAATTAGGGTTTATGTTAAAAATTGGGTTTTTATGGGGTTTTTCAATTTGTCTTAAGAAATTGAGTTGGGGTTTTTGTTAATCATGCTATAGTACACAATATATATGAATTTGGTCAATTTTGGATGAATTTTCGTAGTGGGTCTTTAGGGCAAATTTTAGGGTATTAAAATTTGGGTTTTTGGTAAGTTTAATGTTGAAATTGAAGGGCTGATGGTCTACCTATGTTAGGAGGGTGATTTGGGATGCTTAGGAAGTCATTTGGGTGCTTGGAATTGGGTATTTCAGTCCTTGGTTGTGGGAGTCCGAATTGGGTTTTTGGAGATGTTATGTGGTTTGGAAATTTGTGGAATTGGGTTGTGATTGCAAAGTGGGTTGAAGGTTGAATTAGCATTGAATTGGGAAGTAACGTATGTGTTTTTGTTTGACTAGAAGCAAGAGGAAACGTGGAAGAGACTTTGGGACCGAATCCGGGTTCGTAGGAGGATTGGTTTGAATAGCTACGGAAGGGCGGTGAGTGGTTTCAACTTGTTTTAAAGTTTGGTTCGAGCGTGTGTAGAGTGTATGTGTGAAATGTGCTTGGTAGGCCATTTCCTTGTTTCGAGTTGTTAATTCTAGCCTTTAACTTCATTTCATGCTATTGTGTATTTAGCCTATCTATGCTCTTGTGGATTGTGGTTAAATTGATGCAAGTATATCATGAATTGTATATGTGTGGCGAGCATGGAATGTGGTTGGTGATACATGTTGTGGTTAAAATAATTGGCACTAAAAATTACCGGTTGTAAATGATCGATCATTAGGATAGTGTGCACACAAATTGAGTCAAAACGTACGTGGCCTTGATGGTGTTAAGTCATCAAGGAGGAGTACGGTGATGTAACATTCCACCGGAAGCATTTTATATATTTCTACGGGATGATGAGTGGAATCCCATCCGTAGGGCATGTGGCGATGAGTGGAATCCCGCACATGCATGGTCCGGTGATGAGTGGAATCCCACCGAGGTAAAGTGTTGTCATGGTTTAAATCCGCTCAATCGGGGTAATTAAAGTGGCCAATTAACTTGTTCTTGAATGGTGATGTAAGAGTGTGTTATATGGTATTGTGGTATGTTGATGATATTGATGTTTAAGCTTGTTAGGATTGAGAGACCATATATGCCACTTGAAAGACTAGCTAGGTCCACTTGATATTATGCCTATGCTTGATGTATATAAGATTAGGATTAACATGCTTGGACCCTGCATTGTTGTTGTTTTTCGTTTTAGAGCACCCTCACTAAGCTTATAGCTTACGCTCTCAATGTTCAACAATGCAGATCATTAGCGTGGTGTTAGCTCGAGGCAAGGCAAGGAGGGCTACCAAGTTTGTGACTCAAGTACGGTGGTAATTTTGTAATAGCTAGCAATGTGGCAAGGGTTGTGAGTGAGCTTGCATGACTCAATTATATGTTTTGATGTATGTTGACTATGGTTTTGTAAGCATAACATGCTATGTTGAATATTGAGTGTGTGTTAGTATGTCTATCTATGTTGGTTTGACTCGATGTGGGAGTGAACCTCTATATGCTTGACTTGTGCCTTAGAGGCTTGAGTTCCTTGTATGGTCTTAAATATTGAAATAGCTTTTGTTGGAATGCCATGCTTGAATGCCTAAATTGCTTGTATGTTTAAATAATCCTCTTGTGTGAAATATGCCTTTAATTGCATGTTTAAGCATGCCTAAACTCTTGTTTTGACTTAGGATACATGTTAGTGTGTTGGTTGAGGTTTGGGAGGGATTTAAGGGCCACTTGGTGCCTTAAATCAGCTCAAACCTGTGTTTTCGTAGCAGGGGTATCGATACGGTTGGACCCGTATCGATACAGCCTTCATAGTTCAGACCCCGTGTTTCGGTACGCGAGGGGGCGTACCGATACTATTTTTGCTACTAGAGCTACTGTCCAGTTCCGTATCGGTACGGGCCTCCATGCGTATCGATACGGTCCCCTTAGCGTTGACCGTGGGAAGTCAACAGTTGGGGAGGGTATCGATACACTCCTAGGTGTATCGATACGGTCTCCACGGGTTGACTTTGACCAGTTGACCTGGTCAAGGGGTATCGATACACCCCTTAGGTGTATCGATACCACCTGCAATAAAGATTAAAATTTGGCCGTAACATGATTGTTTGAGCTCGTTTGTTTTGTTTCGCATATGTTATTCCGCTGTATGATCACTTAGAGTTTATTATTCATTTAGACAAGAGTTTAAAGAAAAAAAATAGTTAGGGTTGCTAACCGAGGGGGAATCCTTAGGGGTTTTCACTCGGTTTTCCCCGTGTAGCTCACTCGGACCGGTCATCCGGCCAGACCGGGACGAGGGGGTTACAATACAATTTTTTTAGAATCAAACCAAAAATTAGAACGAAAAAATAAAACGAAAACGTTATCAGAATCGCGAAACAATTTTCTGACTTCAAGAATACAACCTAAAATCCACACACACAAAAAAACACAATCACAAATTCGACCAAGAACAAGCATGGAAATTATTTAAAAAATACTTAAAGGAAAGATAGAAATTTTACCGAAACGACGAACGAAGAACTCGAATATGAACTTCTCGAAACGCTCCCAATTACTTCCGAAAAATTGCCCCCAAGCTCGGACTTCAACTCCAAAATTTCCAGCAATTCTTGAGAATTTTTAAAGAATTTTTCGGAATTTTTTTCTAAGCTTTTTGCTCTTTCAAGTGTATTTTCTCTTGAAATTGTGTGTGTTGAACAATGGAGAAGAGGGGGTTTATATACACATGCTAGAGTTTGCAAATCAAGCAAATATCCGCGTTTAATCCCCGGAGCCAAAATCAGACCAATAACTTGATTCTCGGGAAAACCCCTCAAACTCTATCCGATTTGGTTCAGATTTGAAGCTGAATTTTCCCCTTGATTCGAGCTTAGGGTTTGACCATTTGTCTCGATTTTTTACAGATTCTAGCGACGGTAGCGAGCGGCGTCGGTACTATTAGGTCAACGGCGACAAGGCGGATCAGTTGGTACCAACGGCGTCGCCGGTCGTGACCCGGGGACGGCAGCCACCCACCAGCAACCGTTCGAAGATGGGTTTGGGATGCCCAGCCCTGCGCGTGACGCGCGAGCTGACTCCTCTTTTTTCCTTTTATTTTTTGTGCTCTTTTGTTGCTTTTTGTCATTTGTTATTTTTTTGCTGTCATTTTTAATTCCCTTTTATTTTTTTTATTTTTATAATTTTTACTCAAATGAGTTTTTAAAAGGTGTGCTTTTGCATTTCAAGGTGAGCTTATTATTATTATTTTTAAAATAGATTTTAAAAAATGGGCATTTTGGGATGATGTTTTTTTTTTTTGCTTTTTATTTAAAGGGGGGCTTTTATTATTTTAAGGGAAATGTTTTTATTTAATTTATTTATTATTTAACAATGGTGGTTGAAAATCTAGTGACAACAGATGCCCCTCTTTGCTTATCTATGTGCAACAGGGATAAAGCAAAGACTAAAAGGCACTGATTTTCACCGATTATCCGGTTGGCTCCATTCTCCTATTGCCCGAACGGATAGACATGTTCTATTCTCCAAACGCTTAAATAGATGAGCGGATTCCATTCTTTAAACGCTCAAACGGATAGGCTGGTTCTATTCTCCTTTTGCCCGAATAGATGAGCGAATTCCATTCTCAAAACGCCCGAACGGATAGGCCGATTCTATTCTCCTTATGCTCGAATAGCAGAGCGGGGTTCTATTCTCCCAAATGCCCGAATAGTTGAGCTCGGTTCCATGCTCTAACATATAGGCCAATTATATTCTCCTTACGCTCGAATAGCTTAGCTGAGTTATATTCTCCCAAATGCCTGAATTGTTGAGTTGGATTCTACTCTCCCAAATGCTCAAACAAATAAGCGGATTCTTCTGAAAAAATCATCCCCCTTATGCTTGGATGAATAAGCAAATAGACTTCAAAAGATTTCATCCTCCTTATGCTTGGATGAATAAGCAAAACCTTAAAAGATTTCATCATTCTCATGCTTGGGTGAATAAGCAAACATCTCTTTCCTCCCGAATGGATAGGTGAATCTTCTGAAAAATTACATCCTTCTTATGCTTGGATGAATAAGAGAAACCTTAAAAGATTTCATCCTCCTCATGCTTGGATGAATAAGCAAACATTCTCTTTCCTCCTGAACGGATAGGTGAATCTTCTGAAAAAATTCCACCCTCCTTATGCTTGGATGAATAAGCAAACTCCATTCTCCTTACGCCTGAACGGATAAGCGAATCTTATGAAAAAATTCCATCCTCCTTATGCTTGGATGAATAAGCGAACTCCATTCTCCTTACGCCTGAACAGATACGCGAATCTTCTGAAAAAATTTCATCCTCCTTATGCTTGGATGAGTAAGCAAACTCAATTCTCCTTACTTCCGAATGGATAGGTGAATCTTCTGGAAAAAAAATCATCCTCCTTATACTTGGATGAATAAGCAAATCTTCTGAAAAAATTCCATCCTCTTATGCTTGGATAAATAAGCAGACTCCATTCTCCTTACGCCTGAACGGATAGGCGAATCTTATGGAAAAAAATTCATCCTCTTTGTGCTTGTATGAATAAGCAGGTTCTATTCTCCTTATGCTCGAATAGATAAGCAACTCTCATTCTCTTTGCGCCCGAACAGGTAGGCGAGTTCTTTTGCTGAAAGGTCCTTCGTGTACCTGAAAAATGTGATATTCAATGCAATTATGATGTGCATGCCCCTAGGGATGCCTAAAACATGAATGTATGTCTCATTTCTTTTGCTTTTTGAATTATTTTTCTCAAAATTAAGTTTTCCACATGTTTACTCGCTTAATCCAGAAGTAGTTATATTTCTTTGACTCATGGAAAACATTTTTCTTTTGCAATTTTGCTCACTTAATCCAGTGATCTTGTACTCCTGGTTGGAAAGACAGATTTCTTGAACTGCCATAGCTTCGCCATTCTCATTTTTTATATCTCTTTGCTTCATCGAAAACATCTGACCTTCGTAGGTAAACGTCTCAAGATCTACTATCATTGTAGTTGATACATCAATATTGAGTGAAAGGCTTCCTTGTGTGGTTTTGAAAGCTTCAAGTCTTTATATGCCCCTTATCAAGCATCTTCAGTGCTTCTTGTGAATTCTCAAATTCTTGCCCCTGTAGGACATCTTTAATTGCTTGCATGTGAAAGCTTATTTCCACCTTGAATATCTTCAAATGATGTTGGCGCTTTAATCTCATCTTCTCACACCTATTAATACTGAGGATCCTGAATCCTCGGTCGAAGTAGACTGCCCCCAATCTGATGGCATCGTTTGCTTATCAAGTGCAATTCTATCTCTTTTCATGCTTTTGAGCTTCTGCATCTTATATGTGGACCTTTTTTGACAACACAACTCACTTCAAAATCTTCAATGCACATGCTTCTTCTTTTTCCTTTTTTTACCTTCTCATGCAATGTGATGCCCTCGTTTAAACTGAGGTTCAATCATTTTCTGAAGAGATGAAAACATTCGTTCATGGTCTCCTACAGTTGAGATCAATACCAAGAAATCTTTTAATTTTCATGAATCTATGTCAGCCTACTTGAAGGATGCAAGAAAAGGCTAGAAATGATAGTTCAAAGGAAAAAGTAATAACAAGCGCAAGAAAAGATTAAAAATGGGGATCTTAAGAAAATAGTCATGGCAAACACAAGAATAGGGCAAAGTCAGATGCCCAAAAATTCAAAGCATGAATGATTCAATAATTCATCAACCGGATAGTGTCCCACTTTTTGGTGGCTCTCTTTTACTCACACACTCCCCAAATATAAATTTTCCCACTTTTCTAATTTCAATCAGACATTAGAAGCTTGAGGTCCCTGAAGAAAGGTTAACTCAATTAGGCGGAATGTATTCCGAAGACGAACTCTTTTTCTCAAGTATTCATGTGTGATCCAATTGGTCTTTTAAGGCTTGTAATGTAGGCTAGGCTCGGGTTGCCAAAGAAAGGAATAAAGGCTCAAATTCATATTTCAAGGGTGATTAATCTAATGATCAACTTTTCTGATAAAATCTATGTTCTTCTTCTTTTATTATTTGGATCACTCTAGACTGCCCATTTTGGGTTTTCACCCTAGAGTTCATTTCCATTTCTGGCACACATCTTACTTGAAGGATTTATCTCAAATTTTCCTTCGCATTTCTTTTTCTTTCTTCTTCTCCTCCTCTCTTATCTCTTCTCTTCTCTTTTCTTCTCTTTCTTTTTCTTCTCTTTTCTTTTTCTTTCTTTTTCTTGTTTTTCCTTTTTGTGTCCTTTTCATTTACATTTTAGGACATTCAACTTAATCTAACATGTTCCTTTCAAACAACTTTTCATTTTCTTTGCCCCCGGTGTGGGGAGTGATTCTTGGTTAGGGTTAAATCACAAGAAAAAAATAATAACAGGCTCAAATGGGGACAACAAATGGATTTTTCTTATTCGTGAAGGGAAATGAAGGAATGCCAAATGTCATTTCACACACAAATACCGTCGAAGAAAAGCATTCTTCAGTTGGTAGATGTTTTAGAGTTATCACTTCATTCAATGACCCTAACAGCAATGTCTGAGAGGAAAATTCACTCAAAATTTGTATATTAAACCTAAACACACATTTTGCCCATCTATCTCAGGATTAGATTCAAGAATCATTCATACGATAAATAATAGGGACACTGCAAAGAAGATGTATGCTTGAAAAAATGAATGAAAAATGAAAAGAAGGGAAAACAAAAATGAGAAATGTTTGCCACTTGAAAAAAAATGCATCTCTAAACAAGTAAATTGACATAGAAACCCTTACAAAAGATCCCTAATGCTCGCGGGCAAAAGCAAAAGGGTTGGTTCTAAGCATGATCTCAACTGTCTAGAGAAAATTAAGAATTATTCCATGAAAGCACGAATCCCGACCAATCTTGCCTCTAACGACTTCATGACAAAACTCTAAACGCGCTCGTCATCTTCTTCTCTCTCGAGTCTTCCACTTCTGATTGCTGCCAATATCAACTCTCCATTCTTGACCATGTCTGCAAAACCTTTGGTGGCGCGATTTAACATGTAGTCATAGAAAGATCCATTTAGAGTCTCCACAAACATCGGAGTAACCTCATTTTCTGACAGTGGAGGTTGAACTTAGGCTGTCACATCTCGCCATCTCTGGGCATACTGGAAGAAGCTCTCATTGGGCTTTTGTTCCATATTTTGTAGTACGATCCTGCTTGGGGCCATGTCTGTCACATACTCATATTGTTTGAGGAAAACTTTCGACATATCTTTCTAAGTGCGTATGTTGGCCCGAATCAGTTGAGCATACCATCGGATAGTAGTCCCAGATAGACTATCTTGGAAATAGTGGGTCAACAACTTCTCATTTTCTAAATGTGGTGACATTTTCCGACAGTACATGGTCAAATGTGCCAATGGGCATGTTGTTCCATTATACTTTTCAAAGTCAGGGGCCTTGAACTTTGGAGGAGCCACTAAGTCAGATACTAGACTCAAATCTCTAGCGTCCATGCTACCATAAATGCTTTCTTCTTGATAAGATTTAATCATTCCCACCAGCTTCTTGAAGAGGTCTTCCCATTTCTTCTCGACCTTATCGGTTTCTTCATCGAGGTCAGGCACCTCATGGCTGCGAACCTCATCGGTATTGTTCTTTAATTCAGTACGAGCAGAAGATTCTATAAAACGGGGTGAGATCTTGACTTTAGGTGAAGCCACTTCCTTTTGTACGAAAGCCATCCCCGGGAAAGTGTTGGTGTCTTCTCTCGCTTCTGGGTCTTTGAACCCAAACATGGATGCGATTTGACTGACTATTTTCCTGTGTGATAACTCAATCTCTTTCTTCAGATCATTTACCATTTTCTCAAACTTATCATGGATGCTCTTCTGATTTGCTTCCAAAGTTGTCAACCTTTCCTCAGTGTTCATGGCTCGAGTCGTGTTTGCGCGAGATCTTTACTACTTAAATGGAATTTTCCAAAATTAATCTTTTTATTATACAAGAATGAATGCAATGATCAAAACATTATTTAATGCAAACAAACAAAAAACAAATGCATGGAAGCAAACGTGTGTATGGAAAAGCATGAATGCAGACGGAGGATCATCAATTCTATTAAGGTGTTGCTTTAGATGAAGCTTCCATTAGATGACGAAAGTCCTAAGTATACATCTCGGTATGAGCACTTATTTCTTCAATCAACCTTTGAAGCCTTGGTCCCATCTTGTCGATTTGATGTGAGGCGAAGAAATATGGCCTCTTGAAGCCACAAGCTTTGCTACGTCTTCAATTTAGGATGTCATGCTCTTATCAAACTCGTCTCACTTTTGGGTCCTTTTGACATTGCCCCTAAGTCGAGTAGACCAAAGAACATTCTCAAATTCTGCTTGGTTGGACCATCGAAATGGTCCTATTGTACTTGTGACTCATGGTATTCTGCTTGGCGTTGAACATACTTCGATGTTTCCTCCACCTGATCATTCGACAAATTCTCATTGTTTGTGCATTATCTTCCTCCTTCAGGTACCTTCCATCCATGGCAGAAGCTTTTTCTGATCGAGCAACATGCTTTAGAAATCGATCCCCTCTAAATATGGGATGCATGCAACAAATAAATATGCCACACAAAAAAACAAACTCACACAAAAAATGGTTAGTACTTTTAAAAAAATAGAAATAAAACCTACAAGATCCAAAACAATTTAATTGCATGATAATTTTGGGCAGCCATTCTAACATTCCACGACATGTTTCCACGAATTATTCTTGCGATTCTAACTAGACTCAACACCCTAGGCTTTCCACATTGCTCTATTGGGGTAGGCTCTAAATTCTCAAACTTGGTTCGGTTCTACAAGGGTACCCAAGTTGTCCTTGTTGTCCCCTACTAAGGGTAGCAAGGCCCTCAAATCTCACTCATTACAGGCTCCAAACAAATCGAGTTCAACTCAGGAGGACTCACCACCAATGCCTTCTCGAAGAATCAATATCCTTACGAAGACAAGGGAATGAGTCCCGAAGGTACTTGCTAGGCTCATACGAAGAATCAATATTCTTACATGAGCAAAGCGTATTTTCCCCCACTTAAACGAACGAGACAAAGCTCGTGAATAGAGCTTGGAATTAAGTCTTAGATGCGTAAAATAAAATTATATTCACTTAAACAGACAACTAAATTGAACTTATTATGAACTTGCAAATTTCATTTTTTAAAAATATATATTTTTTAAAACCATTTAAAATCAATTTGTGGCCTGACCCTCTTTTCTTTTTATTTTAAAAACAAAAATACATCTTCAGCGGAGTCGCCAAGCTGTCGCAACCACTTTTTAGAAGGCTTTGACTTTTTGAAAACTTTTAAAAATACGGTGTCGCCACCAATCTTTTTGAAAAAGTGTGATTGGATCACTTTAACATGGTTATTTTAATAAAACGTTTTGTTTTAATAAAACAACGGTTTTGGTATGCGAAAACAAAAAAACATGTTCGGGGTCGGTTACGCGTGGGGAAGTGTTAACACCCCGCCGCCGCCCAAAATTGGTACCTAATTTATTTTAAATTTGTTTTCAAAACTGGAATTTGCAAGTTCACAAGGGTTCGACTTTATTTGTCCTTTTAATGAATATTAAACTATTTTAACGGCCTTATCGCCCAGGAGATGAAATTTAATCACCGCCAACATTTCTGGCGCTAACTCATTATTCCCGTTTGATAAGACAACGCATTAAATTAATTTCACTTTTCAACCAACATTGAAAATTAATGTGTTGAGCAGTTTTATTTGTTCTAAGTTCGATTATTTAAAATTATAAAAAATGTCTAAGTCTTTTATTCCTAATTAAAGGTTTAAGTTTGCTTAAGTGTGTTTTATTTTTTGTGTGAAGTAAATCTTTTAACAAACACGTCTCTATTTAAGCTTTAGAACCTAATCCTAAGTTTTAACCTATTTCTAAAGAACAAGCAATAAACTTTTTTTTTTGTGTTTTTTTCTTTTTATCATCTCTTTTTTAAAAACCTTTTATTTTTAAATTTTTTCAAGCCAAAACTTCTTTTTACATTTTTAAAGCTTTTCCATTTTTATGTTTTTTTCACCTTTTATATTTTTTTTTTCAAAAAAAATTTCTTTTTAGACTTTTTCATTTTTTTTTCATTTTTTAAAAGCTTTATTTAAATATGATTTTTAAAATAAACTTATTTTTAAAAAATATTTCTCTTTAAATTTTTTTAAACTTTAATTTTTTTCCTAAAACCCTAAACTTTTATTTAAAACTTCTTTTTAAAATTTATTTTCTTTTTCTTGAAAACACTTCTTATTTTTTTTAAAAAAAACATCTTTATTTTTCTTTTTTAATTACTTAACCCACTTTATTATTAAAACTAAATTTCAAGAAAACCTTTTATTTTTTATTTTTATAAATCAAGCCCCTTTATTATTTCCATGAATGCATTATTATTTTTCGTAATTAAATCCCTAACTTTAAGTTTTTTTTAATAAAACTACACTAACTCCATTTTATTCTTGTATTTTAATATCAACACTTTTAAAAGTTTATTTCTACATTTCTAAAGATCAAAACACTCCTAACAACATTTTTTTAAAGCATGCAAATTTTTAAGAATCAAACCAAAAATTAAAACAAAAAGTTACCGGAATCGCGAAACGATTTTCCGACTTCAAGAACACAAGCTAAAATCCACACACACAAAAAACACAAACACAAAAATTCAACCAAGAACAAGCATGAAAATTATTTAAAAAAGACTAAAAGGAAAGATAGAAATTTTACCGAAACGACGAACGAAGAACTCAGATATGAACTTTTCGAAACACTCCCAATTGCTTGCGGAAAATTGTCTCCAAGCTCGAACTTCAACTCCAAAATTTCCAGCAATTCTTGAGAAATTTTAAAGAATTTTTCGGAATTCTTTTCTAAGTTTTTTGCTTTTTCAAGTGTATTTTCTCTTGAAATTGTGTGTGTTGAACAATGGAGAAGAGAGGGTTTATACTTGCAAATCAAACAAATATCCATGTTTAATTCCTAAATTGGAGCAAAATTAGACAAAGAACTTGATTCTCGGCAAAACCCCTCAAACTCTATCCGATTTGGTTCAGATTTGAAGCTGAGTTTTCCCCTTGATTCGAGCCTAGAGTTTGACCATTTGTCTCGATTTTTTTGCAGATTCCGACGACCACAGACGACAGCAGTGAGCGGCGTCGGTACCATTAGGTCGACGACGGCAGGGCGGACTGGCTGGTACTAACGGCGTCGCCGGCCGTGACCTAAGGACGGCAGTTGGCCACCAGCAGCCGTTCGAAGAAGGGTTTGGGATGCCCAGCCCCGCGCGCGTGTGCATACGCGCCAGGCGCATGACGCGCGAGTTAGCTCCTCTCTTTTTTTCCTTTTATTTTTTTGTTGTTGTTTTTTGCTGTTTTTGTTATTTTTTTCATTTATTTTTTTTGATGTCCTTTTTAGTTCCCTTTTATTATTATTTTTATTTTTATATTTTTTACTCAAATGGGTTTTTTAAAGGTAGACTTTTGCATTTCAAAGTGGGTTTATTATTATTATTATTATTATTATTATTATTATTATTATTGAAATGTCTTTTAAAAAATTGGCATTTTGGGATGATGTTTTTTTTTTGCTTTTTATTTTAAGTGGGGCTTTTATTATTTTAAGGGAAAATATTTTTATTTATTTTATTTATTTTTTAATAATAGTGGGTGAAAATCTAGTGAAAACAACATCATAAAAAACTTAAAAGCTTTACACTTTTTAAGATAATTAGATGAAAGTAAATGGATGGCTAAGATAAACAATAAAAAATAAAAAAATCATTGTATGAAATAAAAAAAAATCTTAGCTATTGATTTACCCTTATTCAACAATTCAAAAAGTAATAAAAATAATCAATTTTTTTTTAGTGAAGAAGGAAAGTAGCAGCAATTACATAGTAGTATGACAAGTATCTCCAATTCAATCGGGTGAGCAGGAAAACGATAGACTTCAAAATTCGAAGAACTTACAATCTTGACACAATTACCCTCGCGCCAAACATGTTGGTACCTGAATCGTAACCTAATAAACAAGAGGAAAATTTGAACTAGTAGTGTCGTCCAAAGTTATACGCTTTTCTCACATTACTCTAAAAGAAAATTGTTTTTTCAGTTTACCCCTGAAATTGCAATAAATTATCACCTTTAGTCCTCTTTGTTAATAATAATATGATAAAAACACACACACCATATGATATGAACAGAGAAGAAAGTGTCCTGTATCCATTAAAAATATTACTAAGCAAACAAGCAATAAATAGGTACGAGCAAAGTTAACGATTCGAATCTTAACGTTATGAAAAAAAATAAATTGAAAGGGTTGTTATTATAATTAGCCCGACCTAAATTAGAAGATTAATGGTTAAATAAAAAATGGGCCTAGCCGCCGCAAGGAGAGTTAGGTGCCGAGAGAAACATAGGCCAATGCAAAACAAACTAAAACCTTTGACATTCATAATTGAAGGCAGAGCCGTTCAAACCTTTCCTAGTTCTCATTTCTGAATTATAATGTAAATTCCAGATTTCTACATTTTCCTTGCTTCAGAAGCACTGAGGCTTTTGTTTTACATTTTCTTTGGGAATCTTTGCTGTGATCAATGGCTTCAGAGTTGCTGGAAATTCACCCTCAAGAACTCAATTTTACTTGTATGTTCCCCTTTTTTTGGCTTATTTATTCACTTTCAAAAGAGTTGATTCATTTTTATTTACAACAACATTTGATTTGTTATTTGCTTTTGTCTCTTTTTGAAGTTGCGTTAGAGAAACACAGTTCTTGCTTAATCCAATTAACCAACAACACTGATCAGTATGTAGCCTTTAAGGTATCTTTCTCGGTCTTTTTTATTTTTATTTTTTTGTTCAACTATAATGGATTTAGTCTTAATAAACTGGTTTTCAGGTGAAGACTACTTCTCCTAAGAAGTATTGTGTGATACCCAACACTGGCATTGTTAAACCTAAATCAATATATTGATTTTTCAGGTACTTATAACTTCACTCATCTGTTTAATGTTTTTATGATGTTAATTTTAATAAAAATTTAAAGATTGTTTATTGAGATTGAATGTCTGGTTGCTTATGGCTTTAGATTGAATGTCTGTTTTGGAGACTAAATGAGTTTAGAATTATAGTGTTTATTGAAGACTAAATGAGTTTAGAATTATAGTGTTTATTGAAGACTAAATGAGTTTAGAATTATAGTGTTTATTGAAGACTAAATGAGTTTAGAATTATAGTGTTTATTGAGATTTCTTTCTTCTTTAAATATTGCCTAAGGTGTGTTTTTGGAATTTAAGGGAATGTTATGGATGTATGTAACTGGATTATTTGCACATGGGTATGAAGTATTATTCTCTTAATATATAGGAAAATACATATATCTAGCGGACACTAACATCTAGATCACGGTAGCATAGCTTACAACCCAAGTTACTCAAGCTCGAATGTGAATGGTCTAACATGGGTATGTTCAATTTTTTTAAGTCTGGGTCTGATCAAATCCCCAATGGTCTATCAGTCGTATACTTCGCCATGAGTACTTCAAACAAAACGAAAAACTGAAACCAACTTAGTTTTAATATCAAATGCAATGCATTTTGGCCTTCCTTTTTTTGTTTTGGTGCAGTTACTATGCAAGCTCAAAGTGTTGCTCCTGCAGAGACAAGTTTCTGATTCAAAGTAGAGTAATTCCTCTTGGGACAGCTGAGGAAGACATTACATCCAACATAGTAAGAATTTGACAATGCGACGAATGTTGTTTCGTTGTTCTACAATTTCTTTATTGTTTCATATTTGCAGTTTTGTAAAGAAAGTTGAAGAGAAGAAGCTAAAAGTATTCCTTACAAGCCCACCACAGTCACCAGTTTTGAGTACAATCAATGGAGACTTGAAACAAGATATGGATCATGAAACTTCATCTCCAAGGGATAAAGTTTGGTGTGGAGTTGAAAAGGTAAATGAACAAGTTTAGGAAGAAGAATAATTCTGATTTCTTCTAATCTGAATACAACCTTTTAAAGAATAGCAGAAAAAATAAAAAGGAAATAATCTCTAGAAATTAGCCTATCCCTAAAAATCAGTAATTAGATTATAGCTAATAGTACAAGGAAATTCCTAGAACTAAGGTAGAAAAACTGCTTAATTTAAGGGATTCCAACACTCCCCCTCAAGCTGGAGTGTAGATGTTAATCAAACCCAGCTTGCCTATAATTTCTTCGAACATTTTTCTGCTCAAGCTTTTGGTTAACACATCTGCTACTTGTTGTCTTGTAGGTAGATATGAAACACAAACTTCCCCTTTGTTAATTTTCTCTGTAATAAAGTGGCGATCAATTTCCACATGCTTGGTACGATCATGGTGTACAGGGTTATGAGCTATGCTAACCGCTGCCTGGTTGTCACAATATAATGTTATAGGTTTTGTATAGGATAATTTTAATTCTCCCATTAGCCGTTGTAACCACATTCATTCACATATACCGTGGGACAAAGCTCGATACTCAGCTTCAGCACTGCTGCGTGCCACAACAGATTGCTTTTTACTCCTCCATGTCACGAGATTACCCCAAACATAGCTGCAGTAACCACTTGTGGAGCGCCTGTCATTAACTGCCCCTGCCCAGTCTGCATCAGTGTAGACTTCTATGCTTCGATTTACATCTTTCTTGAAATGCAACCCCTTACCAGGAGTCCCTTTTAAGTATCTCAATATCCTGTAGGCAGCTTCCAAATGTTTTTCCCTAGGAGCATGCATAAATTGACTAATAACACTTACTCCAAAAGCTATGTCTGGACGAGTGTGAGAAAGATAGATAAGTTTTCCCACTAACCGTTGATATCTCCCCCTGTCTACCTCTTCTCCATCCTTATCAGTTCCTAATTTAAGGTTGGGTTCCATAGGAGTCTCAGCTGGTTTGCAGCCCAACAGTCCGACTTCCGAAAGTAGATCAAGAACATACTTTCTTTGAGAGATTGAAATACCTGCCTTCGACCTTGCTACCTCCATTCCAAGGAAATATCGAAGATTCCCCAAGTCTTTAAGTTGAAACTCAAGACTTAAGAACTCTTTTAGTCTTTCAATTTCGATAGAATCATCCCCTGTCAATATTATGTCGTCTACATAGACAATGAGAATACAACACTTCCCATTATCCGTGTGTTTGTAGAATAAGGTGTGATCAGCTTGACCTTGAATATAATGTCTACTAGTCATGGCTTTGGCAAAACGATTAAACCAAGCCCTAGGGGATTGCTTTAGTCCATACAAGGACTTCTTCAACTTGCATACTTGGCCTTTGCTTCCTTTGAATCCAGGCGGAAAATCCATGTAGACTTCTTCGTTTAATTCTCCATTGAGAAAAGCGTTCTTTACATCCAATTGGATCAAAGGCCATTCTAAGTTGACAACAATTGAGAGAAGCACTCGAATAGTATTCAGTTTGGCCACCGGTGCAAATGTTTCCTCGTAGTCCAACCCATATGTTTGAGTGAAACCCCTGGCCACAAGTCGAGCCTTGTATCGATCAATGCTCCCATCTGGTTTAAATTTTGTGGTGAAAATCCACTTACAACCCACGGTCTTCTTCCCATTAGGTAATTTAGATATTTCCCAAGTTCCATTGTCTTCAAGAGCCTTTATTTCTTCCAACACAACTTGCCTCCATTTCGTTGACTTAAGAGCCTCTTCTATGTTCTTTGGAGTTTCTACAGAGTCAACATTAGAAATAAAGGCATTGTAGGATTTAGACAAGTTTCCATAGGATACAAACCGAGAAATGGGATGTTGAGTGCAGCTCCTAGTGCCTTTTCTTACTGCAATTGGAAGATAGATGGAAGGTGAAGGAGGTGAGACTTCTTCCACAGGACAGTCCTCGGGTAAAGATGGCATTGGCACTACTGTTTCAGTCTCGGGCAGCTGATGTCTCCGAGAGTATACACGAAGCCCCTGAGTTTTTTCTTGTTGTTTTTCAGAATGAAGGGGCTGTTTTTCTTCATTAGTATGGTTAATCACCCTTGTTTCTTGTTGCTGCACAGTGGAGATAGGAAAAACATGGTCCAAAACAGGAATTACAGTGGCTGTAGGATTTTCAGCAGGTTTTGTAGTGGTGGTAGGGCTGATAACAGGAATTACAGCAGCTGTAGGATTTTCAGCAGGTTTTGTAGTGGTGGTAGGGCTGATAACAGGAATTACAGTGGCTGTAGGATTTTCAGCAGGTTTTGTAGTGGTGGTAGGGCTGATAGAGTCTTGAGGTAAAATGAGAAGATTGTTCAAGGTCTCATCTTCACTAAGTGTCTCCCCCTGAAGATGAGAGGCTGAAAAATATGGCTCGTTTTCGAAGAAAGTAACATCAAGGGACACAAACATCCGGTGTAAGGTTGGAGAGTAGCACTTGTACCCTTTTTGTGTAGGTGAGTAACCAATAAAGACACAAGTGTGGGCTCTAGGATCAAGTTTAGATCGGTTAGGTTGATGGATGTGGACAAACGCTTTGCAACCAAATGTTTTTGTTGGGAGATTAGGAACACGAAACAAGGGGAAATTTTTTTGAAGAGTATGTAAAGGTGTTTGAAAGTTTAATACCTTTGATGGGAGTCGGTTTATAAGATAACAAGCAGTAAGGACAGCTTCTCCCCAAAAATACTTTGGTACATCCATAGTGAACATAACGGCACGAGCCACTGCTACAAGATGTCTGTTTTTCCTCTCGGAAACCCCGTTTTGTTGAGGGGTGTTAGGACAAGAACTTTGATGTATGATTCCTTGCTCAGAAAGATAAGGACTTAGGATAGAATTAAAGTACTCTCTCCCATTATCAGTTCTAAGGGTGTGAATATTGGAATTGAACTGGGTTCGAATCATTGAATGAAAATTTTGGAAGACTCTAGAAACTTCGGATTTTTCTTTGAGGAGATAAACCCAACAAACTCTAGTGTGGTCATCAATGAAAGTTATGAACCACCTAGCCCCTGTGATGTTTTTTACTCGACTGGCTCCCCATAGATCACTGTGGATTAAAGAGAAAGGTTGAGATTGAACATAAGGTTTCAAAGGATAAGGAACACGAGTATGTTTAGATAGTTGACAAACTTCACAGTTCAAGGAACTTATTTTCTTATTTAGAAATAGTAGAGGAAACAGTTTCTTCAAGTACATGAAATTCGGGTGTCCTAGTCTACGGTGCCATAGCATGACAGAATCTTCTTTTGATGTAGATAAGGCCATCCCTTCTTGTGGACTGTTTTTGTTCCAAACATATAAGCCATCATCAACTTTAGCAGTGCCAATCATCTTCCCCGATTCCTGTTCCTGAACCACACAACCGAAAGCAGAAAATTCAGCAAGTACTTTTTCATCCTTGGTAAGCTTGCTAATTAAGAGTAAATTACAGGAAAGATATGGAACATGTAAAACTTTATCAAGGGAAAAGTTTTCAGTAAGTTTAACTGTCCCCATTCCAGCCACCGGTGAGTAAGATCCATCAGCTATGCGAATCCGAGAGTGATCATGACAAGGTGAATAGGTGTGAAACAAACTTAGATTACCTGTCATGTGGTCGGATGTACCCGAGTCTAGTATCCAGGAAGTTTTGATAGGTTCGTGTGTAGTATTTAAGGCAGTACCTTGAATAGCTAATGACCCACTGGCTGTAGGAGTCCCAAGTAGTTTATGAAGAGCCTCAAGTTGAGTTTTGGTTAGCCGAACATCTTGAGCATCTTCTTCAATAGTAGATATCATTGCTGCCTTGTTTTCTTTCTGGTTTTTTCCAGGATAGCCATGGAGTTTGAAGCATTTCTCCTTGGTATGCCCAACCCGGTTGCAGTGGCTACACCATGGCCTATTTGAACCAAAATCACTTCCAGCCTTGAACCTTTGAGATTGTGGGCCTCTTGAAATAAGGGCAGAGTTCTCGGGGGGACGATGACCAGCTGTGGACAATGGTTTCAGTTCTCTTGTGTCTCCCAACATAATAAGACGTCGTTTCTCTTCCCTCCTTACTTCAGCAAATGCTTCTCCTATGGTTGGCAGTGTGATTCTGCCTAGTATTCGTCCTCGGACCTCATCAAGATCACGATTTAGTCCTGCTAGGAACTCATAGAGACGCTCTTTGTTAAGATGATCCATGAACTTGGTGTGTTCCGAGCCCTCGCCCCAATCAGCTTCATAATACATGTCTAACTCCTGCCATAAGATCTTTAGGTTGTTGTAATATTGAGTGACTTCAAGTGTTCCTTGTCGAATATCTTTCAACTTTAATTTGATCTCGAATACTTGGGAAGCATTTCCAAGATCCGAGTAATTCTCCTTGATTGCATCCCACATTTCTTTGGCAGTTTTGAAAAAAAGATACGTTCGGCTTATATGACCTTCCATCGAATTTATAAGCCAAGCCATAACCATTGAGTTGTTAAGCTCCCAAGTTGCATAACTAGAGTCTGTTGATGCTGGTCGAGGAATTTCTCCATTAATGTACCCAATTTTTCCTCGGCCACGAAGAACCATAAGGACAGATTGTGACCATTGCAGGAAATTTTTTCCATCTAATCGATGATTTGTGATTATAAGAGAAGAGTTAAGGTCACCTTGAGAGATTCCTTGGTTTTGATTTTGAGTTATTTGTGAGATCTGATTCTCAGAGGAATTTTCGGTGTCACCCATGGGAGAAGGGTTTCAACCAGAGAAACCAGAACAAGAAAAAAAAAAGAAGAGCAGGATCAACTGGATTCCTAATGCTCTGATGCCATGAACAAGTTTAGGAAGAAGAATAATTCTGATTTCTTCTAATCTGAATACAACCTTTTAAAGAATAGCAGAAAAAATAAAAAGGAAATAATCTCTAGAAATTAGCCTATCCCTAAAAATCAGTAATTAGATTATAGCTAATAGTACAAGGAAATTCCTAGAACTAAGGTAGAAAAACTGCTTAATTTAAGGGATTCCAACAGTAAATGTGTATTTCTCATGTTTACTAAAGAGTTTATGTTTCAACTCTTTATCCTCCATCTCCAAGGGATATAGTTATAGACGTGCAGGGATAGCATCCTCCAAATAATTATTTGCTCTTATGCTAGGTTGTGTTTGAGACTGCTAAGGACGCAATGGAGTTAAGAGCAACTATGGATGTTGAACAGTTTAAAACTTGCATAGATCACCAAGCTGCAGTCAAATCTCCCCAAGGATGTGAAATGTACAAAGGAAATGAAGTTGGATCATGATTTTCAGGACTTGAAGTCGAAGATAAGTTGTATGGATATGAAACTTAAAGAGGTTAGTGCCTTTTCCATTTAATTTAAACTTATTGAGGCTATTATCATCTTATTTCATCCTATTTATAAGGCTGAAGTTACCATCATGAAGCTGACACAAGAGAGGAGCATGGCTACTAAAGACAAGCTTCAGGGTGAAGTAGTGAGTCACTCAACAAACTAGAAACTTGCTATAACATATAACCAAGCAGCTAAATAGCCATAGAACCAAGCTCGTTAAAACAATATTCCTAATTCACTAACTTTTTGTCGGATTTGGGTAAGTATCCATCCAACATTAGAAGCTTTAATTCTTTTTTTCTAAACTTCTTATGTATGTCTTTCAAATATCACATTCTCATGTTTATGTTCAAATATATATAAACATGTTTATGTTTATGTTTATGTTCAAATATCACATTCATTAGTTTGCAAAAATAGCAGTTTTTTAACTCCACATAACTATTATCGATTTTCTTTTTGTAGGAGGCAATGAAGACGAAGTCCGCTGCGACAAGAACAATTCAGGTCGGTTTTCCCTTCCTCTACGTATGCGTGGTGGCCATCATGAGCCTAGTGGTCGGATATTTGACCCATCTTTAGGAGAGGATTTTATTATATGTTTACTATGATGTTCTAAATTCCAACATTAAAAAGTCTTTTTTTTTCTGCGAGTAATGTAGTGAACTCATATTGTTTTTGTAAGTAAATTGAACAGTTATGTAGGTCGAATTTAAAGTTAAACAATTATTTGTATAAAGATAGAATTAAGATTAATTTATACCGTGTAAAATTTTTAGTATAAATTTAGATAGAAAATTCACGCGCGTATCTATATGAGCTTATTAATATTTTAAGGGCTTAAACTAAAAATAGGTGCCTAAAGTATACTCTTTTCGAACATTAGGTGCCTAAAGTATTATTTTTTAAAAATAGGTGCCCGAAGTTTCAAAAGTTACAATTTTAGGTGTCTGACCGTTAATGGGTGTTAAAAAAATTGTTAACCAACTAATGCTTGACACATGGCATGTTATTTTATTTTTTCAAAATTAAAAAATTAAAACATTTTTTTCAATTTTCATAAATTCTCGAAAGTTTGCGAAATCAGCATTCGTCCGCCACGCCGTTCGTTGTTTCCGACGACGATGTTATGGGGAAAACGATCAGATAGGCCCGACGATCAAAGTGGTAGGCTTAAGGGTGGTGATCGGCGGCGGAAGCAACGACAATTGGAGGTTTGGGTTTTGGAAGTTTTAGGGATTTAGAGACTGTTTTGTAAGAATTGTATACTTTCGGGAATTTATAAAAAACTGAAAATTTTAGGTGTTTTTCTTTTAAAAAAATAAAACAAATTAAATTAGTGCCACGTGTTAAGCATTGATTGGTTAAGATTTTTTTAACACCCATTAACAGTTAGACACCTAAAATTGTAACTTTTGAATCTTCAAACACCAATTTTTACAAAATAATATTTTAGGCACTTAAAGTTAAAAAAATAAATACTTTAATACCTATTTTTAGTTTAAGCCATATTTTAAGTACAAACTAATGATATATGTGACAAAAAGTGTTAAAGTTAAACCTGTTATACGCCTTCCTTAAGGTCAACCAAGTCTATCCACTTAAGCATGTTATTGCTTAATATATTGAGAGAGAGACGTTCTTGAAATTTTAGTGGTAAACCTAAAAATTAGGTCCTAATAATAAGTATTAAAAAATAAATTTTAAAAGTAGTTTTTTAATATTAAATATTAAAAAATAGGTCTTTAATAACAAATAGGGTAAACTATGTTAAGTAGGGGTGTTCAAAAATAGCCGGCCCGAACTACTTGACTCGTCGACCCGAACTACCCGATTGAAAATTACCGGGTATTTATAATGAATTACTTGAATTTTTCAGGTCGGGTACCCGACCCGTAATTTTTCCCAGGTAGTCGGGCCGAGTCAGGGCCGAATTTTTTATAACCGGGTACCCGACCTGATAATTTTAATTCTTATATATTTTAAATTTTAAATTCTATTTTATTTTAAATATCTTACTATTTTCCTTATAATTAATTTTAAATCTCTAACTTCTTTTTTATAGTTGTATTATATACTTTTAAATTTTGAATTTTTCAAAAATATTTATATTAGTTAGTCAAAATGAGATTCGGAAGAAAAATTATGATCGAGATTAATACATTCTTTAGTCGATAAACTTTAATATATATATATATATGAGATAAGATCCGTTTACACAGTGTAAAATTCTATAAGTTTTACACGTTTTTTGGACCGTTGGATGCGATTAACAGTAAATATGTGAAGATTATCACTTGAAAAAAAGTGTAAGAAGTTAATCTGAGCCATCCATTCCCCCAATCTAACGATTTAGAATACGTGTAAAACTTAAAGAGTTTTACACTGTGTAAGTTGATCCTAACCCTATATATATATATATATATATATATATATATATATATATATATATATATATTTTTCTCTTAAAACTAACTTCAAATCAATATTTTTTGTATTTGAAATATATATATATATATATATATATATATATATATATATATATATATATATATATATCATGGAATTTTATGTGTTTCTTATGTTTTTTTAAAATAGATTTAAAAATATATAAAAAGTGAACCGAGTACCCGGTACCCGATTTTACGAGTACCCAGTTCTTATGGGCCGGGTCACGGGCCGACTTTTTGTTACCCGAAAATTCTGGATACCCAGATATGAACACCCCTAATGCTAGGTACCATCAAACTATTGGGTGTGACCCGTTTCTACCACAAGCCTTTTAATTGGTCAAAATTTGCCACCAAACTTTATTTTTCGTCTCGTTTATACCACCGCGCCGTTAACTCCTTAACGACGTGATGAATTGGATGCTAGAACAAAATAATGTCGTTTTAGTGTCGCTATTTTGATACTAAATTACCCAAAACAACGTCGTTTTGCTAGAGGAAAATATGAAAAATCATGCACTCAATGGGATTTAAACATGGAGGCTGGAACCTTTAAAATCAAAGACAACCTCCTAACCACTAAGCCAACTTAACATCTATATTTTGTTTCCAGCACAAATAATATATATTTCAAGCTGCAGTTTATCATATAAATAACATTACTCTATATAAATAATATAAATATATTATAAATAATATGAAATATATAAATAGATAAATATATTATTATAAAAACTAAAAGACTAATTTTAAAAACCCCGAAATTTAAAAAAAACCCAAAATCCAACAAAATCTTAAACCTTAAAATTTTATTCATAAACAAATAATATTAAAATATATAAACAAACAATATATCATTATAAAAACTAAAAAATAATTTTAAAAAAATCTAAAATTTTGAAATTTTACAAAAAAAATCCCCAAAACTCACTAAAACTCTAAAGCTTAAACCCCAAATCCATCCATTTTGGCTGTTAATGGGTTTATGATTTTATGATTTAGGATTTATGATTTAGGGTTTTAGGGTATATATGTAAGAATTTAATGTTTTGATGGATTTTTGATTTTTTTTATAAATTTTGGAAAATTTGGGGGTTTTGTGAAAATTAGTTTTTTAGTTTTTACAATAACCTAGTATTTATTTATATATTATTGATAATATAATTTTTTATTTAATATAAATATTTTATTTATTAGTTATATATATTAATATATTATCATATGTATAATAATATTATTTTATAATATATTTATATTATTCATATAGAGTAATATTATTTATAGAATAAAATAAATTGAATTAATCTTAACTGCAGTTTAGAATATATATTATTTGTGCTAGAAATAAATTAGACATGTTAAGTTGGCTTATTGGTTAGAAGGTTGCTTATGATTATAAAGGTTTTAGGTTCAAATCCCATTGAGTGCATAAATTTTCATATTTCCTCTAGCAAAACGGTGACGTTTTAGGCAATTTAGTATCAAAACAACGACACCAAAACGACGTCGTTTTGGTCTAGTATCCAAGTCATCACGTCGTTAAGGAGTTAACGGCGCAGTGGTATAAACGAGTTCAAAAATAAAGTTTGGTGGCAAATTTAGACCAATTGAAAGGTTGGTGGTAAAAACGAGTCACCCTCAATAGTTTGGTGGTACCTGACATAGTTTACCATAACATTTTTTTTAAAAACTCCTTAACAAATATTGAGAAAAAAATGGACTCCTAATAACAAATATCGAGAAAAAAATTGGGCTCTAATAACAAGTATTAGAAAAAAGTTAGCTCTCTAATAGAAAATATTGAAAAAAAATTAATTTTAAGAGTATATGTCTAATAACAAATATTGGAAAAAATAGGCTCCTAATAATAAGTATTGAGGAAAAAATTAAACCAATAATAACAAATATCGGGGAAATGAATTTTAAGAGTAGACCCCTAATAACAAATGTTGCAAAAAAATTAAGCCCCTAATAACAAGTATTGAAAAAATTAAGGCCTAATAACAATTATTGAAAAAAATTAGACCTCTAATGTAAGTATTGGTAAAAAATTGAACCCTAATAACAAATATTTTAAAAAAATAAATTTTAAGAGTAGAACCCCTAATAACAAGTATTGATAATAATTAAGCTCATAAAAACAAATGTTAAAAAAATTAACCCCTAATAACAAGTATGAAGAAAAAATTAGACACGTAATAAAAAATATTAAAAATTGAATTTAGGAGTAGACACGTAATAAAAAATATTAAAAAATTGAATTTAGGAGTAGACCCCTAATAAAAAAATATTGAGAAAAAATAAACTCTAATAACAACTTTTAAAAAATTGGGCCCATAATAACCATTATTGAAAAATTAGACCTTAATATAATATTAAAAAATTAAAATTTAAGAGTGAACCTCTAATAATAAGTATAAAAAATTTTGAACCATAATACTAATATTATAAAAAAATGATGTAATACTCCTAAAACCGGGCTAAGAGTTCTAAAAGGTAAATCATGTTTTGAGGAGTTATAATTGAAATTCTAAAGACTCAATTTGAATCAATTGAGTAAGCAAGTCAATGGAATTGAAGATAAAAAAGTCAATTGAACTAAGGATTAGTTATTTAATGAGTAAAGTGATTGTATTTCAAGGATTATGAAGGAGCACGTACGGGCGTTAAGAGGTTAGTTTAGTATTTTGATCAAACATTGAAAATTAAATTATAAGAATACATGAGTTAGTGACCAAATCGATCTTGTTATGCCGTTGGTGGTATATCGGATCTCTTTCAACATCAATCTTGTTATGCCGATGGTAGTGTAGCGGATCTCTTTCAACATCGATCTTGTTATGCCGTTGGTGGTGTAACGGATCTCTTTCAACATCGATCTTGTTATGCCTTTGATGGTGTATCAGATCTCTTTCAACATCGATCTTGTTATGCCTTTGATGGTGTATCAGATCTTCTCCTCATCAGGTTTCGTCTTACCGTTGATGGTGTAGCGGACCTTTGATCATGCCTCTTCGTCAGAGTTGTAGCTTGATCTCCAATATACTCCTTCGAATCATGCCTCTTCGTCAGAGTTGTAGCTTGATCTCCAATATACTCCTTCAGATCATGCCTCTTCATCTAAGTCGTAGCTTGATCTCCAATCTCATCGGACCATGCCTCTTCATCTAAGTCGCAGCTTGGTCTCCAATCTAAATCGGATCATGCCTCTTCATCTAAGTCGTAGCTTGATCTCCACTCTCATCGGACCATGCCTCTTCATATAAGTCGCAGCTTGGACCCCTATCTAAATCGGATCGTGCCTCTTCATCTAAGTCGTAGCTTGATCTCCACTAACTCTTCAGATCATGCCTCTTCATCTAAGTCGTAGCTTGATCTCCACTAACTCTTCAGATCATGCCTCTTCATCTAAGTCGTAGCTTGATCTTCTATAACTCTTCAGATCGTGCCTCTTCATCTAAGTCGTAGCTCGATCTCCACCAACTCATCGGATCATGTCTCTTCGTCGGAGTCGTAGCCTGGTCCAATCTAATCTCCTGATCCAGCCTCGTCGTCAAAGGCGTAGTAGATCATCCACATCCAACAGGGAAGTGGGACAAAATTAGTGCTTATGGTCTTTGCTTTATCCTTGTTCCACAAGCATAAGCAAAGAGGGGCAACTGTAATCACTAATTTTGTCCCGAGACTTAAACTCGTTAAACTCGTTTTTGTTTATGTTTTGGGCTTGTATTGGGCTAAGAAAACGAAATAAAAAAATAAAAAAATAAAAAAGACAAAAAGACAAAAAAAAGGAAAAGAGGGACTTAAAACATTATCGTTATTATTGTATTACTAGTAATAGTAGCCTTACTATTAATATTATTACTATATATATATTATCTTTACTATCTTAGTATTATTATTATTATTTATTATTATTATTATTATTATTATTAGAATTAAACTATTATGAACACATAAATAAAAGAAAAAAAAACATGTTATAAATAAAGTCCATTTACAAAAAATATACACAGCCCAAATGTTCTAAATAACCACAAAGCCCATATTGAGCCCAAGCCTAATCAAATACACAAAACTCTAATATTTTGTTCTATTTGTGCAGCCGCCACACTCAACAGCCCTTGAATCTGGTCTCAGATCAAGGGTCCAGATCTCCCCAGATAGGGAAACCCTAGCACGCCGTGTCTCCCCCGTTCGAGTGTACCGGCAAAACACAGACAACACAACAGACACCAAAAACGGCAAAAAAACAAAATTAAAGCAAAAAAGTCAACCACGACAGATTCAGAGCAACTCAAAAGCAAAGTGTCAACAAATGTTTCTTTTTACCAATCTCGGTTATAAAAACCGAGAGAAAATTGTAAAGGAGGGGAGGGAATTTTCGGAGGGGAATGTAAAAAAAGGCCCCGAAAATAGTTGTAACCATCTTCAAAAAAATCAATACAAGGAAATTTTAGAGAAGCATCTGTTTTTTTACTTTTGTTTTTTCATTTCGAATTTAAAAAAAACTTTATTTACCTTCTGTTTTCAACGGTTGCCGGCGGCTCGAGCGTATTTCCGACGATCCCAACGGTGAAGGGCTTCGTCCCGGTGAGGCGAACGTCATATCAAAAGATCGTGACGATCCAATGGCGGACGACGACGAACCACGCATCCAAGGTCGTTCGAGTTTGGTCCCGATCTGGATATCTCGGCCATTCTCTATGAGTTCCAAGCCGATAAAAGAGAAGAAGAGGTTGAGACCGGTCTGTTGATGACGTTGCATGGTCGAAAATCTCGTCGGAGCGGCGCTGGTGATGGCCTGAAGCCCGACGGCCGCGACATTGAGAAAAAAGAAAGGGTAAAAAGTAACGGGAATAAAATCCCTAAACCAAGGTTTCTAAACTCCATCCTTTTTTTGCGAACAAATCCCTTTTTTTTATATTACTTTATTTTGCTAATTAGTCACTCAATTTGTCAATTAATGCCGTTTACTTTTGTTTTCCTTATATATAATAGTGCCTTACCAATTATAATCTATAATATATAGGTAATTAATAATTTTACCCATAATAACTTATGATATGCTAATGTTTCCTTATTTTTCAAACATTCTAATCTTTTGCATTAAACATTCAAATTGTGTTTTGCATATTCATACATTATACCATATATGCAGTATATACTTATATGTATATATATACCGTTTAACATATATGTATATATATAGTCATTACACATTGTTATCATATAATTTACGTATAGTATATGTGTATATGTGTTTATCTTGTGTCTTATATTTGATTCTATTCATTTATCATTATTTGTTCGTATTTATTATTTTTATTGACTTATTCGCATCGGTTTACAGCTTATTTATATATTCTTGGCATGCTTTCGAATGTCTATATATTCATGCATTTAGGTTTTTTTAAATTAATTTTGTTAAAAAAAAAGGTGCGATGTCCTTTTATTCGAAAACGAACGAGGCCAATACCAGTCGTAGTGGTGGTGGTTCGGACGTTCGCTCTCGAATATTAAGATTTTCGAAATTTACTCGTGTGTATAACCAAGTTTCGGTTAAAATTGTCACTTTAATCTGTAAAATCTGATTTTAATTAAGCGGTAAAGTTTTGGTACCAATTTTTGGGCATGTCGAGGGTGCTAACCCTTTCTCGCGTGTAACCGACTCCCGAACCCTTTTCGAATCTCTGGTTTCTATTTCCGGTGTCTGGTCAACCATTTCAAAGTGGCCGGTGGCGACTCCTTCTATTTTTAAAAACCTTTTTCAAATTCCACTATTTTAAAATATTTTTCTAAAACCCCCTATTTTTAAAACAATTTTGAAACCCCCTAATATTTTTCCAATAATTTTCTAAAATTCATTTTTACCCCTCAATTTCCAAAAATTCCCTTTTTAACCCATATTCCCTAATTTCTAAAATATCCTTCCCACCACAACCATACCTACACTTACACCTACACTTATACACCTACACTTATATACCTATAAGTGTTTTTCAAAAAAATAGTCGCTACACTGTGAGTCCATGTTTCGAAACGGGTATCGAAACGCTTTCAACATTGCCAACCCGTGTTTCGAAACAAGTTTCGAAACGGCTTAAGAACTTTGAGAAACCATATCGAAACGACATCAAGTGTTTCGAAACGGCTTTAAAATTGCTTTGAAAAATATGACCGTTGAATGTTTTTAACTGATTTTAAAGAAGTCGTTAAGGCGTATCGAAACGATCTCAAGCCGTTTCGATACGGTCCTTGATAGTGGCAAAATGTTTCGAAACAAGTTTCGAAACGGCTCTTAGCGTATCGAAACAAGTCTAACCGTTTCGATACAGGTTATTTAATGCACCCCAACGACTCTTTCTATTTTGGTCTGTTTTGAAACAGGGTCGGGCGTTTCGAAACGGTTGGTTGCAGACTGCATTTATGGAGGGAAGATAACACCCCCAACGGCTCTATTGATGAGTGCAACAACCACAACGGCTAGAATTCAATGAGAAGGTATAAAAGGGACCTCTAAAAGCCTTAGCAACTACTATTGATCCTAAAGCAAACATCCAAACATCAAATCCAAGCATTTGTGCCTAAATCCCAATATTGTCTTATAACCCCAATTGTATTTTTCATTCTTATCATTTCAATTGGGTTGAGTGCTTGTAATTGGGCTACAATTTGTATTGCGAGATACTTCCTTAGCCAACAAATTCTTTGTTTTAATTGTGTGAGGATTGGGTCAAATTTTGGGTAAAAAATTTGACCAAAAATTGTAAGGGTTACCTCCTTAGCCTAGAAAAGGGGAAGAGCAATTAGTGAAATTGTTTCAAATCCTTAGTGAAGCTAAGGTAGTGGATGTAGAGTTCATTTGGAACTTGAACCACTCTAAAATTCCTTGTCTACCTTTTTATTTGAAGTTTCCACCACCAAGATCTTTAAAAATCCAATTCACCCCCTCTTGGTTTAGTTCGATCATTCGATCCACTCAACAATTGGTATCAGAGCCTACCTCTTTGAGGATTAACAACCACAAGAGGAGTTCCTAGGAAGAGTGTGATCATCCAAAAATCAAGAGATGGCTTCTACCTCCGATTCGAGCATGCTTGAGTCTCAATCCACTACAAAACCACCCTTCTTCAATGGTGACAACTATCCGTTTTGGAAGAATAGAATGCGTCTCTTCATCAAGTCCAATGACTACTTGGTTTGGGATGTCAATGAAGATGACCCCTACATTCCATTGAAGCAAGATAGTGAAGGGAAGATGGTTTTGAAGAAAAAGGTGGAGATGAGTGAAGAAGAAAGGAGAAAGATCCAAATAAATGACAAAGCTCTCCACATGCTCTTTTGTTCATTTGGTCCGGACATCTACTCCAAAGTATCATCTATTGAGAGTGCCAAAGAAGTGTGGGATACTCTTGAGACCACCTATGAGGGAACCAATGATGTCAAGGAAACTAAGATTGGAATTCTCAATCTTAGTTATGAAAATTTCCAAATGGAACCCGATGAGACGGTGTCCAAGATGTTTGATCGCTTCTCAACCATAGTCAATGGGCTCAAAGGATTTGGAGAGACTATACCAGAAGACAAGCTTGTCCGGAAGCTACTCTACTCACTTCCCGAATCTTGAGATGGGAAGAGAACCACCATCATAGAAGCTAAAACCTTGAAGACTTTAAAGCTTGATGAGCTAGTGGGTTCTCTCCTTACTCATGAGATTATGAAGCAAGGGAGAGAAGAAGAGAAGAAGAAGGAAGAGAAGAGAGTAGAAAAGCTAGAGGTGGAAAAGAAGAAGAAGAAGGGAATAGCTCTCAAAGCTTCAATACTTGAGGAGAGCTCTTCTAGTAAGGAGGATGAGCTAGAAGAATTGACTATGATAGCCAAATGATTCTCACGCTTTGTGAGGTCCAACCGGGGAAGAAAAATCCAAAGAAATATGGACTTCAAAGGTAAAAACAAAGAAGAAGCAAGGTATCAAATCATTTGCTTTGAGTGCAACAAACCCGACCACATACGTTCGGAGTGCCCTCAACTCAAGAAGAAGGGCTTTGAGAAGAAGAAGAAGCTCAAAGCCAAGCTTGCTACTTGGAGTGATGAGGAGTCATCGGAGGATGACGAACAAGAAGTGGCTAACCTTTGCCTCATAGAACTTGAGGAAGATTCCTCTATGGGGGAGCATTGCTACAAGGCCAAAGCACAAAGTCAAAACCCATGGTACCTTGATAGTGGATGCTCGAGGCATATGACCAGAGACAAGAGTAGATTCATGGATCTAAAGCCAAAAAGTGGAGGAGTGGTGACATTTGGTGACAACTCCAAAGGCCACATTAAAGGTATTGGCTCCATAGGTAATCACTCTACTATTCTTATTGAAAATGTCTTGTATGTCGATGGTCTTAAACACAACTTGTTGAGCATAAGTCAATTGTGTGATAAAGGATTTAATGTTTTATTTGATAAAAATAGGTGCAAAATTGTTGACATTAAATCTAATAATATTATGCTCATAGGTCATCGCATAGGTAACATATACATGGTGCATCTAGATGACATTTATACATCTCATGCATGTTTGGTAGCACAAAATGAAAATGATGCATGGTTGTGGCATAGGAAACTAGGACATGCTAGCATTAGTGTTTTGGAAAAACTAGTTTCCCTTGATCTAGTTAGAGGTTTACCCAAGATTAAGTTCTCAAACGATAAAATTTGTGATGCATGCTCTAAGGGTAAACAACATAAGTCTTCCTTTAAATCCATTAATGATGTTTCTACAAGTAGATGTTTACAACTTATCCATATGGATTTATTTGGGCCAATTAGGACTATGAGCTTGGGTGGTAAATCTTATGCATTTGTTCTTGTTGATGATTTTTCTAGATTTACTTGGGTTCTATTTTTAAGTACTAAAGATGAGGCTTTAGAAAAATTCATCACATTTTCAAAACTAACCCAAAATGATCTTGAACTTAGAATTTCACATATTAGAAGTGATCATGGAACTAAGTTCCAAAATTTAGGGTTTGAAGAGTTTTTGAATGAAAATTGTATTAGCCACAATTTTTCGGCTCCTCGAACTCCTCAACAAAATAGGGTAGTTGAGAGGAAAAATAGAACTTTACAAGAAATGGCTAGAACCATGCTTTGTGAAAATAATTTACCTAAATATTTTTGGGCGGAAGCCACAAACACCGCTTGCTAATATTGTTAACCGAGTAATGATTAGGCCAATTTTAAAGAAAACACCTTATGAGATTTTAAAATCTAAAAAGCCTAACATTAGCTATTTTCATCCTTTTGGTTGCAAGTGTTTTGTTTTAAATAATGGAAAAGACAACTTAGGTAAATTTGATGCAAAAAGTGATGAAGCTATTTTCATAGGATATTCTTTAATCTCTAAAGCCTATCGTGTATTTAACAAAAGAACTTTAATAGTAGAAGAATCTATACATGTTGTATTCGATGATAACCTCCTTCCAAGGAAGGATTCTTGTGATGATGATGATGTAGGAATCATAAATGCCTTTGATGGAGGACAAACTTCAAAGGAGGATGAGATTCCAACAAAAGAAGAGGATACACAAGATCCACCTCTTGAAGCCTTGAAGGACTTGGCTCTTGAGGAAAAGGAAGTGAGCTACCCAAGGGAGTTCAACTATGTCAAAGATGGTGAGATCTTGAGTGACTCGATCTTCTCTTAGATTAATGAATCATGTTGCATTTATCTCATGCATAGAGCCTAAGAATATAAAAGAAGCATTGAAAGATGATTTTTGGATTATGGCTATGCAAGAAGAGTTAAATCAATTTGAGAGAAGTAATGTTTGGACATTAGTTGATAGACCTAGTAATCAATCTACCATAGGAACTAAATGGGTCTTTAGGAACAAGCTAGATGAGAGTGGTAACATTGTGAGAAATAAAGCTAGACTAGTAGCACAAGGTTACACTCAAGAAGAGGGAATAGATTTTGATGAAACCTATGCACCCGTAGCTAGAATGGAAGCCATTAGGATGTAGCTTGGATATGCATGTTATTAGACCTGGCAAACTTGACCCGAGACCCGAAACCCGAACCGAATTACCCGAACCAAAACCCGATTTTGACCCGAACATGATGATTCGAAGTTGACCTGAAACCCGAACCGAACCGAATCGAACCGAACCGAAATTTTTTTGTTGAACCGAAATGGACCCGAACCGAAATAGACTCGAACCGAATAGACTCGAACCGAATGGACCCGAACCGAATGCTACCCGAACCGAAAGCTGAACCGAATATCGACCCGATTTTAACCAGATTTTGACCCGATTTTAACCCGAATATCTATTGTTAACAATATAATAAATAATAAAATGAAGTATAGAAATTTGAGATCTTGGTGACCAATTTTATAATTTCATCATAAAATATAGCATAAAATTGGAAATGTAGACTAAATTGACAATTTGGAAGTGGAGAAATTTGAAAGTCCAATGATCAAATTTGTAATTATACCATATAAATAAATAGGGGTCAATTTTGGCTAAAAATTAAATCTTTGAAATTAAAATGAACGAAAATATCAATATATTAAATTAATAGACTAAATTACAAAGATTAGTCAATTTCAACTAAAAGTAAATTTTTAGAGACTAAATATCACTACGGGGAGGGGATTTGTATATCTGAAGTCTAAACCGTGGGAATACTTGTGACTAAATTAAATTAAACTAAAACTTAAAGTTGATTAAAATGTAACATTTTAAATGCAACATGACCTAAAAAGTAATTAATCTCTAGCTTAAAAAATTGGTGGTTTATTTCCCTCCAAAATTTTGTCTTTTCTCTCTCTATTTTTTCCAATTGTCTTTTTCTTTTTTTTTTCAATCTAGCTTAAAAAATTGGTGGCTTATTTCCCTCCAAAATTTTATTTTTTCCCTTTCTATTTTTACCAATTATCTTTCTATTTTTCTTGATTTAATTGAGTTTCAATTTAGATTAATTTAATTGAAATTTCACATTTAGTTTTAAAATTATTTTAATTATGTCCGTGATTTATGCTTTTAGATTTTAGTTAATTCAATTAGATCCTAAGTTTAATAAATTAATTCATTTCAGACATTATTATTATTATTATTATTATTATTATTATTATTATTATTATTATTATTATTATTATTATTATTATTATTATTATTATTATTATTATTATTATTATAAACTTTGATTCAATATAATTATACAAAAAAATTATATGGATACATGAAGCTTTGATTTAAATATTTAATCAAATTCAAATGCATAGATTGACAAGTTGAATTAGAATTAATCTCATACATCAATAACTCTAAACTAAACCATAAATACTAAACCTCAAACCTTTAACCCAACTCAAATCAAGTTGACCCGAAAATTTAAATGTTGACCCGACCCGAAATTGACTCAATTTTAACCCGAACCGAAAGCGACCCGAACGACTCGATTTTGACCCAAACCGAAAGCGACCGATCCGATATTGACCCGACCCGAAAACAACCGATCCGATTTTGACCCGATCCAATACCCGAACCGAATCCGACTCATCACAGACCCGAATTAGACCCGAAACCGAACCGACCCGAACCGAATCTAAGCCGATTCTAGATAGACCCGAAATGACCCGAACCGAAACGACCCGAACCGAACCCGAACCGAATGACCCGATTGCCACCTCTACATGTTATCATGATTTCAAGATTTTACAAATGGATGTTAAAAGCGCGTTTTTAAATGGTTTTATAAATGAGAAAGTGTATGTGGAACAACCACTGGGTTTTGAAGACTCAAAATTTCCAAATCATGTTTTCAAACTCACCAAAGCTCTTTATGGTTTAAAACAAGCTCCTAGAGCTTGGTATGAAAGGCTTTCAAACTTTTTAACTGAAAAGGGTTTTGAAAAAGGCAAGGTGGACACTACACTTTTCATAAAAATGTATAAAAATGACATCTTAGTAGTACAAATTTATGTTGATGATATTATTTTTGGTTCTACTAACGAATGTCATTGCAAAGAGTTTGCTAAGCTAATGCAAGGTGAATTCGAGATGAGCATGATGGGGGAGATCTCATTCTTTTTGGGACTCCAAATCAAGCAAAAGAAGGATGACACTTTCATCAATCAAGCAGAGTACATAAAGGATACGCTCAAGAAGTTTGGCTTGGAGAATGCAAAGCCTCAAGCCACGCCTATGAGCTCATCTAGAAAGCTTGACAAAGATGAAGGAGGTAAGTGTGTTGACTCTAAGCTTTACCGTTCTATGATTGGATCATTGCTTTACCTTACCGCAAGTAGACCAGATATCTTGTTTAGTGTTTGCTTGTGTGCTAGGTTTCAAGCTAGTCCTAGAGAGTCTCACCTTATAGTCGTTAAGAGAATCTTTAGGTACCTTAGTGATACTCCTTGTTTAGGTCTTTGGTACCCTAGAGACTCCACCTTCAACCTTCATGCTTATTCGGATGCGGATTATGGGGGATGTGAAATCGATAAGAAGAGTACTTCGGGAACTTGTCAATTCCTAGGTAGTATGCTCATATCTTGGTTCTCTAAGAAACAAAATAGTGTAGCCTTATCTACCACCAAAGCCGAGTACATATCCTTAGGGCGTTGTTGTGCTCAAGTCCTTTGGATGAAGCAACAACTCTTAGATTATGGTATTAAATTGAAACCATGCCCCTTAAATGTGATAACATTAGTGCCATATGTTTGACAAAAAATCTCATCCAACACTCTAGAACCAAACATATAGAAATAAGGCATCATTTCATTAGAGATCATGTCCTTAAGGAAGATGTGGTTATAGAGTATGTTGGCACCCTAAATCAATTAGCGGACATATTTACAAAACCTTTAGACAAATAGCGTTTTTGGTCCCTTAGGAGAGAGTTAGGTCTAACTAGCCTATCTTGACCTTTTAGGACCTCTTTTGTGCTTAAAATTGCTTGATCTTGTGAAATGCCATGTTTATGTGTTTTTGCACCTAATTTCATCCATGCATATAGCTAGAGGGAGTATGTTTATGTTTGCATATGTTTTTCCTGCTCATTCATGTCATTCATGCAAGTTAGGCCTTAGAAAATTTCATTTTTCTGCACTTTTAGAGCCTCATCTACACTTCCAGGCCCAGGTGTATCGAAACGGGTCCACCTATTTCGATACGGATGCTTTAAATTTCTATATGAGAGAAGGGCGTTTCGAAACACCTTCCAATGGTTTCGAAACATTTTGGCTACTGCCAAGGGGTGTATCGAAACAAGTTTCGATACGAGTCAACAGAGATTCGATACGGTCAAACCCGTATCGGAACGGGCAGCTGGTGTTGAAAAATTGGTCAAACTTTCATGCCCGCGTTTCGAAGCGGTCAACACCGTTCCGAAACGGGTTCGCTGACTGCTTTAAAGGGGCTTTTAATGTTAAAGTTTAACCAAAATTAAAACTCTCCCAACAACCTAAAAACCCTAGAATCATTTTTTTTTCTATAAAAATCCTCTAAACCTCATTGTTTTTCACCAAATCTTGAGGGCTTTTTCTCTTAAACACAAGTCTAAGCAAGCATCAACAATCTTGTGCAAGGATTTTCACATATTCATCCAAAATCTTGTTTTTTCAATTTATATTCGAATCTTAGGTTAGAAAATTTTAATTTTGTATAGTTTATGTGTTTTGATACTTGGGTTTTTCAAATCTTGTAAATTTTTTTCAAAATCTTCAATTTTTTGATTCGAATATATGAGTTTTCATTCGTATTTTCTTTAATTTTTTTTAATTTGTTTTTCTCTTAATTTTTTTTGTTTTGTTTTCTATCTTTGTTTTTAAAAATTTGTTTTTAAACCTAATTGGGATTTATCCTTGGATTGAATTAAGAAAATTTATGCATACACTTAAACTTGTTTTTAAATTGCTTGCTTTATGTCTTAGGATGTCGACGGAGAACGTTAGCAAAAAGCGTAATACCGGTCAAGCAAGTGAATCGAGTATTCGCCCTAATCTCACCCAGTTGTTTGCCAAAACTTTTCGAACTCAAGAGATGAGGGATCGTTTCACCTATGTCAAGGAGTTTGAAATTCGTCGTGAGTGTGTTGTTGACCTCTCGTTCCTTGAATCCGAGCGATTTCTCTTTCGTTACCTCGAGCGTTTAAGAGAGTGGGATTTCCTTGTCTTGTTGAGCATCCCAGACATTTGCTACAAACACATGGTACTTCTTTTTTACTCCAATGTTCAATTCATTAATAATGAAGATAATACAGAAGTGGTTGGCCTTGAGTCTTTTATCTTGGGCAAAAGGATTGCCATTGACATCCCTTTCTTGGAGTCTACGTTTGCTCTTAAGAACGAAGGAATTGAGAATGAGAGTCACTTTGGTTCTCACACCGCTTTGGTGCTTACTTTGGATGCGCACGATAGATTCCTCCATTTGATGGTCTCATGGTTCCTTCGCCCCTCCGGAGGTAAATATTCTCACATTCGTCAAGTAGACTATTTTTGGCTTGAGTGTTTTCGTCGTGGTGAGCGCCCTAATCTTGTTAAGATCATGTTTGCGAGATAGTCAATAATGTTAAGCTTCGTGACACTGATGCCCTGAAATCCTTCACTTATTGAATGGTTTTAAGTCACATCTTTAGTGTGCTTCGTCTTGATTGTACCTACGACTCTCCGGACCCCGCAAGTAAAAAATTGGCGAGTCCTCTCTCTGTAAGTCCAGTTTTCGCTATGTAAACAATGGACATTGGGAACGTGTTGATAGGGAAGCACCTCCTCGTCCTCCTCCCGTTGAACCTCAACCCCAAGCTCAAGTTGCGAACAATGAAGCTCTCACGGCTTTCCTTACCGAGCGGTTCAACACTTTGGACACTACCATGTCTAGAGGTTTTGGTGCTCTCGATACACGCTTGCAATCCGTAGAGGATCGTCTCCTTGCCAATGAGAATCGACTCCAATCCCTTGAGAATCAACAATCGGCCATGGACAGGTCCTTCTTCACCTTTTATGGCCAATGGATGAAGTTTCGTCGTTCTCAAGTCAAGAGCGATGATGAGTCCACGGATGATGATGGTGACGACGAGGCCTAGGTTTCTCATGACATATCATATTAGCTATGCGTTTTAGGTTTATGTTTGCATCTTTGTTCCTTATGTTTTATGAACCTATGCTTTTGTTTTTATTTGAGATTATGCTTTGAACTTATTGTTGAAGATTTATGTTTTGGATATTTTAATTTTATGAATTAATGTTATGTTGCTTATTGCTTATTGCTTAATGATTATTGCTATTAACCCTATCTCTTCTCTATGAGCCTTGTTTCTTATTTTTGATCTAACAAAAATGAGGAGAAGTAATTTAAGAGCCAAAAATTCGTTTTAAATGTTTTAAGTGTTTTTAAGTTTTAAACCTTGAATTTAAATCCTTAAATCTTTTTAAAACTTTAAAAACCTATCTTAAATTGAGGGGGAGTTAGAATGTGTTCAAAATTTTTCAAAACTCTTAAAAATTCTAACTTTGGTTTTGTTATATCAAAAATGGGGAGATTGTGAAACCGATATTTTAATTTTGATATAACTAAAGAACCTAAGGACTAAATTGAAAGTGTGAAAACGAATTTTTAAGTCCTTAAACCTCTCTACATGTTTTAAACAATATGCCTAAGTTAAAAACTAAGTTTATCAAATATTTTCTAAGTATTCTTAAAGCCAAAACAATGATTTTTGAGTCACTGTTTCGAAACAGCCTAAGGTGTTTCGAAATAGTTTCGAAACTGTGAGTCCATGTTTCGAAACGGGTATCGAAACACTTTCAACACTGCCAACCCGTGTTTCGAAACAAGTTTCGTAACGGCTTAAGAACTTTGAGCAACCATATCGAAACGACATCAAGTGTTTTGAAACGGCTTTAAAATTGATTTGAAAAATATGACCGTTGAATGTTTTTAACTGATTTTAAAGAAGTCGTTAAGGCGTATCGAAACGATCTCAAGCTGTTTCGATACGGTCCTTGACAGTGGCAAAATGTTTTGAAACAAGTTTCGAAACGACTCTTAGCGTATCGAAACAGGTCTAACCGTTTCGATACGGGCTATTTAATGCACCCCAGCGGCTCTTTCTATTTTGTTCTGTTTCGAAACAGGGTCGGGCGTTTCGAAACGGTTGGTTGTAGACTGCATTTATGGAGGGAAGATAACACCCCCAATGGCTTTATTGATGAATGCAACAACCACATCGGCTAAAATTCAATGAGAAGGTATAAAAGGGACCTCTAAAAGCCTTAGCAACTACTATTGATCCTAAAGCAAACATCCAAACATCAAATCCAAGCATTTGTGCCTAAATCCCAATATTGTCTTGTAACCCCAATTGTATTTTTCATTCTTATCATTTCAATTGGGTTGAGTGCTTGTAATTGGGCTACAATTTGTATTGAGAGATATTTCCTTAGCCAACAAATTCTTTGTTTTAATTGTGTGAGGATTGGGTCAAATTTTGGGTAGAAAATTTGACCAAAAATTGTAAGGGTTACCTCCTTAGCCTAGAAAAGAGGAAGAGCAATTAGTGGAATTGTTGCAAATCCTTAGTGAAGCTAAGGTAGTGGATGTAGAGTTCATTTGGAACTTGAACCACTCTAAAATTCCTTGTCTACCTTTTTATTTGCAATTTCCACCACCAAGAACTTTAAAAATCCAATTCACCCCCTCTTGGTTTAGTTCGATCATTCGATCCACTCAACACAAAGCGATTTGAATTTGTGTCTCCTAAGATGAATATCATCCGCTTTTCCACTGGGAAACTTGTTGGGTTCAAAAATATATTATTTATAATATAAATCTATGTTATAAATAAGGGTTATATTTTGATACACAAGCTGTGTAAAAAAACTTACACAACCCTTCATATTTATGCTATAAAATCTAAAACCTAAATCTCTAGTCCTAACACCCTAAACCTTAAACCCTAAACTCTATATTCTAATCATAAACTTTAAATTCTACACTCTACACACTAAACCCTTAAAATCTAACATAAAACCCTAAACCCTAAAATTAAAAGGTATTGTATGGATCAATCGATGAACAAATGGCAAAGATGGGGTGAATTGGCTTTTAAAAGTTTAAGGGAGGAAATTGGTAAATGAAAAATAAAGGCACAAGAGATTTATAGTGGTTCAAGCTTAGAACAAGCTCTACATCCACTACCTTAACTCCAACGAAGGATTTTGAAACAATTTCACTAGAAATTCTTTTCCTTTTCTCGGATTAGGAGGAAACCTTACATAATGATTAAGCTTTCTACCCAAAGCTTAATAAAAAATCACTCTTAACAAGAGAAGTTGTTGGAAAATGAAAATAAACCTCACAAAGGTAAAATATTTGCCCAATTACAAGTACACTCTCCTCAATCTTGAAATAAAGAATTACAAATGAATTGCACAAGATGGATACAAGGGTTTGACTCTATTTGGCTCAAGTTGGATTGGATTTTTGCTTGAATATTTACTTGTTCAATTGGTAGTTGTTGTAGCTTTAATGGCATGCTTTTATACCTCTTCATTGAGTTCTAACCTTTTGGGTGGTTGACATCATCAATAGAGCCGTTGGGCTTTCTTTTTCCCACCATAAATACACTTCTGCAACCTACCGTATTGGTACTTGGGGTACATGTATCAATACATGTCTCAAAATAGAAAGAGTCATTATAGAGTAATAAAGGGCCGCATCGATACGCGGGAAGGCATATCGAAATGCTATAAGGGGTATATCGAAACAGTCAAGGGTCGTACCGATACGATTTTGCTCACTTGGGACACTGCCAATATCCGTATCGAAACACCCAATGGGTGTATCGGTACAAGTCAACGACTTTTTAAAATTGCTGATTCCTAATAACTCACAAGTAACGATTATAAAATTAAATGCTCGATTTGAAAAATCTTAACTCCCGTATCGATACAGTTAAGGCTGTATCGAACCGCTTATGAGAAAGTCTTAAGCCCAGATGAAGGCCGTGTCGAAATAAAATGAACCGTATTGAAATGTCTGTATCGAAACGCATGTTTCCGTTTTGAAACAAAAACTTTCAGTTGCTAAATAAGTTCAAGTTGTATCGAAACACCAAGGGGTGTATCGATACGCCTGAACGATTTTGTTAAGTTTGGCTTTGAAACACTTAGAAAATTTAATGGGGTTTAAGTTTTGATATTAAAACAATTTGAGATTAAAAATATTCTTTTTAATTGTAAGACTTTTGAGTACTTAAAAATTTATTTACTTTACAATTTAGTCCTTACAACAATTTGTTATATCAAAATCAAACGTAGGTTTTACAATCTCCATCTTTTTGACATAACAAAACCAAAGTAAAATTTTAAGTGATTTTGAAAAGTACTCCCCCTTAGTTTAAACTAGGTTTTGAAAATTTTAGCTTATACAATTCTCCCCCTTTTAGTTAGATCAAAATCAATGATATATGCAAGATAAGATAAGCAAGATTAAGCAAACAACATAAACTTCATTAAGTACTTAAAGCATAATAGTTCAAAGCAAAATAAAATCAAAACTCAAATCCTAAAAATTCAAAAACAAATAATCAAAGCATAGGTCCAAAAGAAAAGAACATATATAGGTGCAAAAATAAAATTCCTAAGATGATATGCCATGATATGCAAGACTTAAGGCTCGTCTTCATCGTCATCTGCATCACCGACAATGTGTCCCTTATATTGTCTCCACTCATTAGGCAAAGTGAAAAGAGAGATATCCAAAGCAATTTGTTGAGTTTCAATTTGGTTAACTCGATTCTCAATTCCACCAACTCTCTCCTCCAAGGATGTGAATCGAGTGTCAATCGCGGCAAACCCAGAATTCATAGTAGTTTCCAATGAACCAATTCTGGTGCACAAGGTAGTGAATTGCTCAGTAAGAAAGGCCATGAGGGCTTCGTTGTTAGGTTGAGAAATAGGTGTTTGAGGAGCTGCTTCCGGTTCGGGTATGCTATCAGGAGGAAGCTCGACAAGACGAATCCATTCACCATTGATGTAGTGAAATTTAGCACGGTTGAGAGAGCGCTCGTCGAGTGTATGTTTGAGAGGCTCGGGGAAATCATGAGAGCAATCAATGTCCAACTTGGTAAACAAGTAACTCAAAGCGCATCCATAGGAGAAAGATTAGACAATAGGTGTATGACGATGTTGAACAAGAAAAACCATCTCAGGCAAACATAATTTGAGTTAGATTGGGGCGTTTACCTTCACGAAAGCAACGAATCCAAAAGTTGTTGACTTGCCAGATCGTTGAGAATTTCCCATTGGATAGACGAAACCACCATGTGACCATCAAGTGAAGGAATCGATCATGAACATCGAGTACGGTTACGGAGCCACCCAAAACATGTCCTAAAGAGTCTTCATCCGAGATACCCTCATCTTTAAGACCAAGGCAAGTGGTTAATGTATTGACATCAATCCGAATTTTCTTTCCCATTAGGTAGGACTTAAGGGCTAAAACGGTCTTTTTGTCAGGGCTTAGAATACACCGGGCATTAACATAAAAGATAAGAACAAGGTTACGGCATAAAATCTCGGGTAAGGTAAAAAAGCTCATAAAATTTCATTGCCTTAATAAGTGAAGATATTTAAATTGAAAACGTTCAGAATCAAAGAAAGGGATAGAAGTGACACGCTCACGTTTAATTTGGTAATTTTGGAATTGACGAAAGTAAGCATGTTCGGAGGCAGTGCGAAAGTATCTTGGATAAATACCTGCGAGGTTAGGACGAGTAACACCATCATTGACAAGATTGGAGGACTCTCCAACTTCACTAGTTCGTTGTCTCTTTCTCGGTGCCATAGATAAAATCTGAAAAGGCGAATCAAGGTACAAAAACAATGTATGCATAAATTATCATATTCGATCCAATAATTAATCCAAAATTCAAGGTGTTTGTTAAAAAAAACTATACAATATAGTGTAAAAACATATACAAATATAAAAAAATTGGTGAAAATATTTGAAAAATAGTTTATACAAATATACGATTTTTACATTCGAATAAAAAAATTTAGTTTTGAAAGAATTTTTGCAAAATCTTTAAAACTCATACTATTTGTATAATATATATACAAAAACCAATGAAAACAGTAAATAAAATTAAACATAATTGAAAAAGAAAGGAAAAAGGGTTTTATACCTTAAGTTATGAAATTTGGATGAATGAGTGAATGATGATGCACCAGATGGAAGAGAGAGCAAAGATTTGATTTGAAGAGCAAAAATCCTCAAAGAATTTGAAGAGTTGTGTGAGAAATCAAGAGGAATTGATGTGTTTTTATAGATGAGAAATTAGGGTTTTGAGAGAAAAATGGTTGAGTTTAATTTAAAGTTAAAAACCTCATTTAAAGACTCATTAATGACATGCATCCGTGAGTGCCATTACGCCACTTGGCATATCTGTTGAGTGTGTAAAAGTTCTATATTTTACCCCTTATTTAACCCATATCTTTGCTGCATTCAAGCATAATTCATTGCATTTAGGATAGATTTCAGTTATACATCACAATTATATTAAATGACACAGTTGCTACTGATTTTGGTTACTTTTGCAGGCAGCTGTTGTAGCAGACTCAGGGCAGTGGAGAAACAGAGCTGGAACACAGGACTGAAGTCGAGAAGGACAATGCTGCTGAGGCTGCTGCCGTGGAAGCTAAGGACGACATCAATGGTGAAGGAAAAAAAGTAAAATGGAGCTCGACAGAAAGAGGAAATTAAGCCGGACTGTCGTGGAGCACTCATATATTTTTCCAAGCCTTAGATCAGAATGAAGGCCAAGCCCAAAGTTCAAGGAAGAAACTCCAAGCAAGAAGAGAGGACAAATTAAAGACATATACTTTGAAGATTTAGTCTTTAATAGAGTTGCACTTTAATTTAAACTTGTATTCTTTCCATATTGGAAAACTTGAACCCAAGGCCTATATAAAGGCATGTAATTCGACCTAGGGAAGGTCATATTAATCTCTAGCCGTCTTTCCCTAAACCCTAGTCGTTTCCCCCCTTCTCATCATGTTATAAACTTCCCCTAGGGCTAAGGGTTGATTCTGTAAAGTAGTTGCAAGGATTGCATTGTTTTAGGAATTTTTCTGTTCAATAAAATAGACTTCAAGTTTGCTTATTCTGGTTTTCAACATCTTACAATCGTATCGGGAGAGTATTGTGAGATTATACATTTACTTAATATCGGGAGAGTTAAGTATACGAAAGGAATAAGTACAGGTTCTCCAGTTTATGGTTGAACTATCTCGGACCTAGGGATAGAACGGGGTTAAGTGGCTAAGAAAGAATTAAACAACATCGATGATCATCCTTCGATTCACGTCAGGAGGTATCATCAAAGACGTGTCTATCGACAGACTTGAACCTAGGGATAGGACAAGGCACATCAGGGATTCTTGCCAAGCTTGAAGTACAGAGTTGTGTGATCGCTGCCGCGACAACAACAGACCGCTGCTGTCGCAGGTGCTGCCACGACAGGAGCAACGACAGAACAGAAAGTCTTATACATTGCAATACCTACACTACTGAGCAAATCAATACTGGCCCATTCTCTCTATCCTAATTTCTTTAATCTTTTATCTTAAGTATTCTTTAATATTCCCTTGCAAACAATTAAAATTATCTTCTTTCTTGTGCAACAATTCAAGGTTAAGGCTATTTCTAGTCCCTGTGGATTCGACATCCGATACTTCATGTATCACTTTACTACTTGCATCGTGTACACTTGCACTCTATTGTGATAGCCTCTTTTACACGCAACAAGTTTTTGGCATCGTTACCGGGGACTGGCAACATCTCTTTACCCTACTTTTACTGCACATTCTTTTAATTTTTCTGTTTTTACTTGGATTGTTCATCCTGTGCTTTTCACAAGGTTTTCTGTTTGCTTATGCGCAGATCGAGATGAGGAAAGGAACCTGAATATCAGCTAGATCCTGAAATTGAACGCTCGTGCAATCTTAGGAACCGACTCCGACTCTTGTTAGCTAGAAATGATTACCTTGAATAACAGTTAGAAGCCATGAACAACCAAGGGAATCCCCAAGGTCTTGAAGATCCTATCGAAGATGGAGGAAACGGACGGCCTACCGCTCTTCCTGCTGCTGAGGTCGCACGCCGGTCATGTCGAGATTACATGATCAATGATCATGTGGAACTAGAGACCACCCTGCCAGATGTGGAAGCTGAAAATTTCAAGCTGAAACCTGTGATGTTCAGCATGATTAATTCCGCTGGCCAATTCAGTGGTGCTGCTACAGAGGATGCTACGGAACATCTGAAAACGTTCCAAGAAATCTGTGGTTCGTTTAGACTACCAAGAGTAAATTTGGAGATTCTGAGGCTTCGATTATTTCCTCATTCATTGAGGGACAAAGCTAAAACTTGGTGGAATAAACTAACGCCGGGTTCAATACGAACTTGGGCATATTTAACTCGTGAATTTTTGCCTTGTTTTAACCCTTCCCATTTATCTGAGCGATTACGTAACGAAATTGATACTTTTCAACAGGAATATGACGAGCCAATGCACGAAGCATGGGACAGGTTTACTACTCTTCTAAAGAATTGCCAGATGCACGGATTCCCTGTTTGGAATCAAGTAGTCAAGTTCTACAATGCTGCCAACTTACAGACTCGCATGAGAATCGATTCAGCAGCCAATGGGTTGTTGTTGGATAAAGATCCAGATGAAGCCATGGTAGTGTTAAAGAATTTGGCGAAGAATGAAGAGCAATTCCCCACATCAAGGAGAGGTAAACGAGTACTAGCTGTGAAGGATTACGAAGCCGATAATTCCCTAAAACCACAAGTTGCATATCTCACAAAGGTAGTAGAAAACTTGCTTAAGAAAGATTCTCAACCGGTCTACGCTGCAAAAGAGGTATGTGGAACTTGCAGTGGGAATCATAGTTCAGAAGACTGTCCGTTACAGCTAGAGGAAGGGATGTATGTTGGGAACTATAACAAGCAAAACTACAATTCCAACAATTACAATCCCAACTGGAGGAAAGACCCCAAGTTCTCTTGCAGCAACCCAAAAAATGCCCTGAATCCTCAAGTACAGAACACCCAAAATCAGGGCCCTAGAATCTTGACACGGCAGCAACCGCAACAGCAGCCACAACAGCAGTCGACAACCACACCTAATATACTGGAGTAGACATTGGCCACATTTATGTCACATACAGGAACTTACATGGCAAACATGGATCACTTTGTCAAGAAGACCGAGTCGTTCATGGATAAAATAGAGATGCGAATGACTAATCATGAAGCTACTCTGAAATCACTGGAGACACAAATGGGTCAGGTTTCCCAGCATATTAAGTCAAGGCAGAATAGAGGATTCCCTAGCGATACTGAGGTCGCTAGACAAACCACACATGAGCAGTGCAAAGCCATCACAACTAGGAGTGAGAAGCAATTACCAGGGCCGGAGAAGAAAGTTGGTCCAGTTAAAGAACCAACCCTAGAATCGACTGCCACGAACGCTACCCCGGAAGACGATAAACAACATGCCGCCGCCACACTTGTCACGACAGCAGAAGGGACAGAGGAGAAGGATGAAGAACCTAAGCCTCCTTAGATCCGAATGCAATGGGAAGGACGCTTTGAAGATTATCGTCCACTACCTCCTTTTCCACAACGGCTACAGAAGCAGAAATAGGAGTTCCAGCTTAAGAAGATTTATGATATTTTTAAGCAGGTCCACATCAATATTCCGCTGTTAGATGCCATCAAAGAGATGCCCGATTACGCAAAATTTCTCAAGGACGCTATGTCGAAGAAATCCAGACTTGGGGAATTTGAGACGGTTAAACTGACAGAAGGATGCATGACTATTCTGCACAAGCATCTACCCCAGAAAAAGAAGGATCCTGGGAGCTTCATAATACCGTGCATAATCGGTGATAAATTCATGGGTAAGGCACTTTGTGATCTAGGTGCTAGTATTAATTTAATGCCAAAATCTGTATTTTAGAAACTAGGTATTGGACGAGCACGACCCACGACAGTTATGCTACAACTGGCAGATCGCTCTTACGTGCAACCAGAAGGGAAGATTGAAGATATTCTGGTAAGAGTGGATAAATTTATTTTTCCTGTTGACTTTCTTATTTTAGATTGTGAAGCAGATGAGAATGCACCAATCATCCTGGGGCGGCCCTTCTTAGCCACAGACAAATCACTGATTGATGTAGAAAAGGGAGAACTCACTATGAGAGTAAATGATCAAGAGATCAAGCTAAATGTTCTCCAAGCGATAAAACACGCTGATGCAGAAGAAGAATGCAAGGCTATCACTGAAATTATCCTTGACCAACCCTGCATCAGGTCAGGCTGGCATGACATCAAATTTGGCCACTGCCACATCATCCATCTGGAAGACTGTCACGGCTGTGATGACGACAGCAGCTCCTCAGATTCTGACATATCTGACACTGAAGGTCATGAGGAGGTAAACTGGATAGGAAATCGTCCAGGTAAGTTATTCGAGCCCTTAAACTATACCTCGAATGAACGCATCATCCAAAAGCCATCAACTGTAGAACCACCTGTTCTAGACCTTAAGCCCCTGCCAGGGCAGCTCAAATATGTTTTTCTTGGATTAAATGATATGTTGTCCGTAATCATCTCTTCCAAGGTTATGCAGGAACAGGAACAGCAGCTGATAAGGATGTTGCATTAGCACAAAAAGGCTATTGGATGGACGATAGCTGATATCCAAGGCATCAGTCCGGCACTATGCATGCACAAAATTCTCCTCGAGGATGATCATAAGCCAACCATTAATGCCCAGAGACGTTTGAATGATGCTATGCGAGAAGTGGTTCAAAAGGAAATTATCAAATGGCTAGACGCTGGGATAATTTATGCCATCTCGGATAGTAAGTGGGTAAGCCCGGTGCAGTACGTTCCTAAGAAGGGAGAAATAATCGTGGTGACCAACGAAGAAAACGAGTTAATCCCAACTAGGACTGTGACCGGTTGGAGGGTTTGTATGGACTACCAGAAGCTTAACAAAGCTACCCGGAAGGACCATTTTCCCCTGCCTTTTATTGATCAAATGCTTGATAGATTAGCGGGAAAGCCTTATTACTGTTTTCTTGATGGTTACTCAGGTTATAACCAAATAGCCATCGCACCGGAGGATCAAGAGAAAACGACTTTCACTTTCCCATACGATACTTACGCTTTTAGGAGAATGCCATTTGGACTTTGCAACGCACCAGAAACCTTCCAGAGGTGTATGATGGCAATATTCTCTGATATGGTGGAGGATTTCCTGGAGATATTTATGGACGATTTCTCTGTCTTTGGAGACAATTTTGAAAGCTGCTTAGGCAACCTACAGAAAGTGCTCGAAAGATGCGAAAAGGCGAACTTGGTATTAAACTGGGAGAAGTGTAACTTCATGGTGGATGAAGGGATAGTCCCAGGCCATAAGGTAAGCTGTCGTGGCATAGAAGTCGATAGAGCCAAGATTGAGGTGATTGAAAAGCTGCCACCACCCACCACAGTCAAGGGAATTCAGAGTTTTCTAGGGCATGATGGGTTCTATCGAAGGTTTATAGCAAATTTTTCGAAGATCACCAAGCTGTTATGCCATCTATTAGAGCAGAATCGTCCCTTCGACTTCAATACTGAATGTACTGAGGCATTCAGAATTCTGAAAGAGAAGCTAGTCACAGCCCCAATTGTACAGCCATCGGACTGGAAGTTGCCATTCGAGATTATGTGTGATGCCAGTGATTATGTTGTAGGGGCAGCACTTAGGCAGAGAAAGGACAAGCTATTCCATGTAATTACTACGCTAGCAAAACACTCAACGATGCCCAAGTGAATTACACCACAACAGAGAAGTAACTATAAGCAGTGATGTTTTCAATTGACAAGTTCTGATCCTACATACTTGGAACGAAGGTGGTGGTCCATACAGACCACTCTGCACTGAAGTATTTGTTTGCTAAAAAAGATGCAAAGCCCAGACTGATTCGTTGGATTTTGCTACTGCAAGAGTTCGACATAGAAATCAAGGATAAAAAGGGGACAGAAAACCAAGTTGCAGATCACTTGTCAAGATTAGAGAAGGGAAAGAGTCTCCCAACAGACGAGACACACATACCGAAGACCTTCCCCGACGAGCAGATGTTCGCTACCACAAGCACTATTGCAACAGCCATGGCGACATGTAAGTTTTCTGAACTCCCCTGGTATGCTGATTTTGTTAATTATTTAGTTAGTGGAATATTTCATCCTGGTCTTAATTATCAAGCTAGGAAGAGGTTCCAAAATGATGTTAAGCATTATTATTGGGACGAACCTCTTCTCTTTAAAAATTGTGCAGAATAGATTATCAGGAGGTGCGTACCACATGATGAACAGGAAGCTGTGCTTCATCACTCCATGCTTCACAATATGGAGGACACTTAGGTGGTAACAAAACTGCCGCAAAGGTTTTGCAGTCTGGTTTTTATTGGCCTTCATTGTTCAAGGATGCCCAAACATTCTACAAAAACTGTGACAAGTTTCAACAGACTGGAAACATCTCAAGGAGACATGAGATGCCGCTGCAAAACATCCTTGAAGTCGAGATCTTCGACGTTTAGGGGATTGGTTTCATGGGACCATTCCCAGCATCACGTGGGAATCTTTATATCCTCCTAGCAGTAGACTACGTATCCAAATGGGTTGAAGCAATCACCACACAGAAAAATGATGCCAAGATTGTTCAGAGATTTCTGCATAAGAACATTTTTTCCCAGATTTGGTATCCCTAAGGCGATCATCAGTGATGAAGGGAGGCATTTTGACAATAGGGTAATAGCTGCTGCCTTAAAGAAATATGGTGTTAAACATCGGATCGCAACATCTTACCACCCTCAGACCAATGGACAGGTCAAATATCCAATAGAGAGGTCAAGAACATTCTTGAGAAGATGGTTAAACCAACTCGAAAAGACTGGTCCTTACACCTCAATGATGCACTCTAGGCCTACAGAACAACATTTAAAACTCCATTGGGAATGTCACCCTACCGGCTGATTTATGGAAAAACATGCCATCTACCTATTGAGATTGAGCACAGAGCATGCTGGACCATCAAGGCAGTGAATATGGACTTGGAAAAGGCAGGACAGAAGAGGTTACTTGACTTGAATGAGATAGAAGAAAGTCGAACAATGGCCTATGACAATGCAAGGATTTACAAGGACAAGACAAAGAAGTGGCATGATAAGAAGCTGATGCCACGACAGTTCTGCCCAGGGCAGCTTGTGTTGTTATTCAACTCTAGGTTGAAACTCTTCCCTGGGAAGCTGAAATCTAGATGGTTCGGCCCGTTTCAAGTCGTGCAAGTTTTTCCTCATGGTTCCATCACGATCAAATCCTTAAAAAACGGGCACCAATTTAAAGTCAACGGACAAAGACTAAAGCATTATCAGGGGACTGAAGCCCCAAGAATGCAGGAAGTGGTTACTTTAGGAGATGCCCCTCCTAGCATCCCTAATTTAACTTAATTTTATTTTTATTTATATAAATATATATAATTATTTATTAGGAAATTAGAATTAGTTTATTTTTCGGAACTAAGTTTTTATTTTAATTATTTTTAGGAAATAAAGGAGACAAAGAGAGGAGAAGAAGTGAACTCAGCCCACCATCTCACCAGCAGCCCAAAAAGCCCAACGGAGGAAGCTATCGTCACAACTGTTGCGACAGACGCGGAAAATCCAGCCTGTCAACAAGCTGTCGTGGTAGACACGCAAACGCGTAACAGACGCGCAGCAGAAACGGAAACGCGTGACAGACGCGTCAGAAACCGCGTAACAGATGGCCCTGTTATTTGCGCCTGTCGTTACAACTCCAACGGGCATCAAACTCTTCATCTATATAAACCTCGTTTTACTATTTATTTTTCACTTCACTCTTACTCTCTCTTGATTTTCATTTGCTTTCATTTTTTCTACAGTCTCTTGCAACTATGAGTACCAGAAACATTAGAAGAAGTGCTGCCTCAAGTTCTACCCCAGCAGCAGGCACTCCCAACCACGACAGAATCCCAAACCGCTTTTCCAACGCAGAGTCCAATGACCGATACTACACCTCCTTCCAAAAAAGGGATACGTGGGAAGAGAGAGGGTTCATCTACACCAAACGAACGGAGAACCTCGGGCTCGAACCATTCATCGCCCAGAAGATCGAGCACTTCAATGGCAGATGTTTGCTGCCCAACCTGAAGAAATGAATGTCACACTGGTCAGAGAATTCTAGGCTGCCGTCCACATCAAAGACACGACGGTCGTGACAGTACGTGGTAAGGAAGTCCCTCTTGAACCAAAATACATTAATTCCCTCTACGGACTCTACGTCGGCAGAAAGGAAAATAGGCATAAAAGGTTCGTGGAAAGCTTGGAGGCAACATATTACGATGATGTCATGGAAAAAGTCACCGAGGAAGGAACCCAATGGAATAAAGACCCCAAACACCCAAGGACGGTGAAACGAGTTGAACTCACCCCAGAAGCCAAACTGTGGAACGCATTCGTGAAAAGGAGGATTATGCCCTCCTTACACAACAGCACAGTGGATCAACCAAGGTTAGCTCTCGTTCATTCCATTTTAAACGAGAGGCCCATTAATGTTGGTCGATATATTCGGGAAGGGATTTTGGATTGTGCATTGCGACCATCGGAACCCCTTGTTTTCCCCAACCTTATCATAGAACTCTTTCGTGGCCACAACGTCCCTGAATTTGCTGAAGATATCAAGGTTCGAGGTAAAGGATGGACGGAGAGAAATATCCTCAGTTTGATGGAGCTGAAGGCTGCAACACCAATTTCCTATTTCAATACATCTGCCGAGGCAGAAGAGCTCACAGAGCCTACCCAGACCGAGCCTGCCGCCACAGAGCAGCAGCAGCCCACAGCAGCAGCTCCCACAACAGACTCCTCCACCCAAACCCTTGCTGCCCTAGAGAAAATGGAGGAACGGCAGCTAGGACTGATGAGCTTTATCCGCGACTTCACAACAGTAACAGTACATTTCATTAAAAGCAATTTAAATTTTCCAGATGTACTGTTTCCTGCTTTCCCTGATCATTATTTTGTCGCCCCCACACATGCCCACACCCTTACCCCTGCTGCCACACCAAGAACACCTTCTGCTGCGTCCACTCCAACCCCGGCCGCAGCAGCTCTAGGTGGCAGCCCCACCGTCACTGCCTCTGCCAGGGGAGAAAAGCGAAAGGAGCCACCGTCTGACCTCGACGAATTTATTGCTAGTTTCTCCTATTCCTCAATTTGGGAGGAATCCGATGGCGAGCCCTCTGTCAAGAGGAACCTGTCCAAAGAATTCACTCAGATGAAGCGGCAGAAACCCAACACCGGAGACGAACCATCCGACCAAGGGAAGTCTGGCAGCAGCAGCAATAGTGGTAGCAGCAGCAGCAGCTCTTCCGAGAAGGTTCAGGTGCTGGAGAAACTACCCCAGATCTCCCCTACTCGCATCTAGTCCCCGAGGGAAGCCAAGAGAAAGATTGCATCTGCCTCTCCAAGCCATCTTCCGGCACCGACGATGAAGGTCACTACCTGCCGGCAGATACATATCAACAGCAGTAGCAGCAGCGATGACATCACTTAAAATTTAAGTTTTTTTGTCTTATCTTTGATATCTGTTATTTTTTTATAATTGTGATGTTTTATTTTTTGTTTTCTTTTTATTCTGTCATCATGCATTGAGGGCAATGCAACCCTTGAGTTTGGGGGTGGCATCCCTCCATTAGTGAAGTGTCTATTTTGTTTAAGATTTGTGTCTAAGTGTTAGTTATTTTTGCTTAAAAAAATTTTGGCTTAAGTCTTTGAACTGAACTTACCTGTCGTGACAGCCTCTGTCGTGGCAGTGCCTTTAGGATAGTTTTAGGAGCAGTTTAGAGCTTTACTATAGTTTTGATTCTTAAAACACCCTTTGTGACTTTTATACTGTCTAGAACTCTACTGGTAAACTAGAATAGGGAAAAGCTTAACACTTGAATTGCCCCTAGAGGTGCCTAACACTGGCTCTAGGAAAAGAAGTTAAGGAAAAGTAGAATCAATACACCTAGAGGTGCCCGAAACTGGCTCTAGGAAGTTAGCTAGAGGTACCCAAAATCGGCTCTAGTCAAACTCAAATTAAGAAAAGAGAATCGAGTCTAAATAAAAACTAAAGGAGGCTAAGAATTGCCTCTAAAAAGATGAAAGTTGGCATAAAAATTCAAGTTAGAAGCTTAGTTATTCTAGTAAACTAAGGAAGTCTAGTCATATAATTGTTCACAAAACATGCACACACTACACGAGAATTATAGAAATGTTCTGAATGAATCCTGAATTATCCAACAGGGTGTTGCTCACAATAGGGAATGAATGGTAGGTAAGGAAAAGTTCATTGTTTTAAGCCAAACAAAAAAAAAAATTATTTCCTTTTTAGGTCTTAATTGCTTGAGGGCAAGCAAAAACTTGAGTTTGGGGGTATGTTGAGTGTGTAAAAGTTCTATATTTTACCCCCTATTTAACCCATATTTCTGCTGCAATCAAGCATAATTCATTGCATTTAGGAAAGATTTCAGTTATACATCACAATTATATTAAATGGCACAGTAGCTACTAATTTTGGTTACTTTTACAGGTAGTTGTTGTAGCAGACTCAGGGTAGTGGAGAAGCAGAGCTGGAACACAGGACTGAAGTCGAGAAGGACGATGCTGCCGAGGCCGCTGTCGTGGCAGCTAAGGACGACAACAATGGTAAAGGAAAAAAGTAAAATGGAGCTCGACAGAAAGAGGAAATTAAGCCGGTCTGTCATGTAGCACTCATATATTTTTCCAAGCCCTAGATCAGAATGAAGGCCAAGCCCAAAGTTCAAGGAAGAAACTCCAAGCAAGAAGAGAGGAAAAATTTAAGACATATACTCTGAAGATGTAGTATTTAATAGAGTTGCACTTTAATTTAAACTTGTATTCTTGCCAAATTCGAAAACTTGAACCCAAGGCCTATATAAAGGCATGTAATTCGACCTAGGGAATGCCATCTTAATCTCTAGCCGTCTTCTCCTAAACCCTAGTCATTTTCCCCCTTCTCATCAAGTTCTAAACTTCCCCTAGGGCTAAGGGTTGATTCTGTAAAGTAGTTGCAAGGATTGCATTGTTTTAGGAATTTTTCTGTTCAATAAAATAGACTTTAAGTTTGCTTATTCTGGTTTTCAACATCTTACAAGAGTATCGGGAGAGCATTGTGAGATTATAAATTTACTTAATATCGGGAGAGTTAATTATACGAAAGGAATAAGTACAGGTTCTCCAGTTTATGGTTGAACTATCTCGGACCTAGCGATAGGACGAGGTTAAGTGGCTAAGAAAGAATTCAACAACATCGGTGATCATCCTTCGATTCACGTCAGGAGGTATCATCAAAGACGTGTTCATCGACAGACTTGGACCTAGGGATAGGACAAGGCACAGCAGGGATAGGACAATACACGGAAACGCGTGACAGACGCGTCAGAAACCGCGTAATAGCTGGCCCCGTTATTCGCTCCTACCGTTACAGCTCCAACGGGCAGCAAACTCTTCATCTATATAAACCCCATTTTACTATTCATTTTTCACTTCACTTTTACTCTTTCTACTTGCTTCCTCTCTAGATTTTCATTTGCTTTCATTTTTTCTACAGTCTCTTGCAACTATGATTACCAGAAATACTAGAAGAAGTGTTGCCTCAAGTTTTGCCCCAGCAGCAGGCACTCCCAGCCACGACAGAATCCCAAACCACTTATCCAACGCAGAGTCCAATGACCGATACTACACCTCCTTCCAGAAAAGAGATATGTGGGAAGAGAGAGGGTTCATCTACACCAAACGAACGGAGAACCTCGGGCTCAAACCATTCATCGCCCGAAAGATCAAAGCACTTCAATGGTAGATGTTTGCTGCCCAACCTGAAGAAATGAAAGTCACACTGGTCAAAGAATTCTACGCTACCGTCGACAGCAAAGACACGACGGTCGTGACAGTATGTGTAAGGAAGTCCCTCTTAAACCGAAATACATTAATTCCCTCTACGGACTCTACGTCGGCAGAAAGGAAAATGGGCATAAGAGGTTCGTGGAAAGCTTGGAGGTAGCAGATTAAGATGTTGTCATGGCAGAACTCACCGAGGAAGGAACCCAGCGGAATACAGACCCCAAACACCCAAGGACGGTGAAACGAGCTGAACTCACCCCCGAAGCCAAACTGTGAAATGCATTCGTGAAAAAGAGGATTATGCCTTCCTTACACAACTGCACAGTGGATCAACCAAGGTTAGCTCTCGTTCATTCCATTTTAAACGAGAGGCCCATTAATGTTGGTCGATATATTCGGGAAGGGATTTTGGATTGTGCATTACGGCCATCGGGACCCCTTGTTGTCCCCTACCTCATCACAGAACTCTGCCGTGGCCACAACGTCCCAGAAATTGTTGAAGATATCAAGGTTCGAGGTAAAGGATGGACGGAGAGAAATATCCTCAGTTTGATGGAGCTGAAGGCTGCAACACTAATTTCTTATTTCAATCCATCTGCCGCGGCAGAAGAGCCCGCACAGCCTACCTAGACCGAGCCTACCGCCACAGAGCAGCTGCAACCCACATCAGAAGTTCCCATAGCAGACTCCTTCACCCAAACCCTTGCTGCCCTACAGAAAATGGAGGAACGATAGCTAGGACTGATGAGCTTTATCCGCGGCTTCACAATAGCAACGATACATTTCATTAAAAGCAATTTAAATTTTCCAGATGTATTGTTTCCTGCTTTCCTCAATCATTATTTTGCTGCCCCCACACTTGCCCACACCCCTACCCCTGCTGCCACACCAAAAACACCTTCTGATGCGTCCACTCCAACCCCGGCCGCGACAGCTCCATGTGGTAGCCCCACCGTCACTGCCTCTTCCAGGGGAGAAAAGCGAAAGGAGCCATTGTCTGACCTCGACGAATTTATTTCTTGTTTCTCCTCTTCCTCAATTTGGGAGGAATCCGATGGCGAGCCCTCTGTCAAGAGGAACCTGTCCAAAGAATTCACTTAGATGAAGCGGCAGAAACCCAACACCGGAGACGGACCATCTGACCAAGGGAAGTCTGGCAGCAGCAGCAGTAGCAGTGGTAGCAGCAGCAGCAGCAGCTCTTCCGAGGAGGTTCAGGTGCTGTAGAAACTACCCGAAATCTCCCCTACTCGCATCCATCCCCCGAGGGAATCCAAGAGAAAGACTGCATCTGCCTCTCCAAGCCATCTATCGGCATCGACGATGACGGTCACTGCCCGCCGGCAGATACAGACCAACAACAGCGGTGACAACACTTAAAATTTAAGTTTTTTTATCTTATCTTTGATGTCTGCTATTTTGTTATAATTGTGATGTTTTATTTTCTGTTTTCTTTTTATTTTGTCATCATGCATTGAGGGCGATGCAACCCTTGAGTTTGGGGGTGGCATCCCTCCATTAATGAAGTGTCTATTTTGTTTAAGATTTGTGTCTAAGTGTTAGTTTATTTTTGCTTAAAAAATTTGGCTTAAGTCTTTGAACTGAACTTACCTGTCGTGACAACGTCTGTCCTGGTAGTGCCTTTAGGATAGTTTTGGAGCAGTTTAGAGCTTTACTATAGTTCTGATTCTTAAAACACCCTTTGTGACTTTTATACTGTCTAGAACTCTACTGGTAAACTAGAATAGGGAAAAGCTTAACACTTGAATTGTCCCTAGAGGTGCCTAACACTGGCTCTAGGAAAAGAAGTTAAGAAAAAGTAGAATCAATACACCTAGAGGTGACCGAAATCGGCTCTAGGAAGTTAGCTAGAGGTGCCCAAAACCGGCTCTAGTCAAACTTAAATTAAGAAAAGAGAATCGAGTCTAAATAAAAACTAAAGGAGGCTAAGAATTGCCTCTAAAAAGATGAAAGTTGGCATAAAAATTCAAGTTAGAAGCTTAGCTATTCTAGTAAACTAAGGAGTCTAGGCATATAATTGTTCAAAAAACATGCACACACTACACGAGAATTATAGAAAGGTTCTGAATGAATCCTGAATTATCCAACAGGGTGTTGCTCACAATAGGGAATGAATGGTAGGTAAGGAAAAGTTCACTGTTTTAAGCCAAACAAAAAAAATTATTTCCTTTTTAGGTCTTAATTGCTTGAGGGCAAGAAAAAACTTGAGTTTGGGGGTGTGTTGAGTGTGTAAACGTTTTATATTTTACCCCTTATTTAACCTATATTTCTGCTGCAATCAAGCATAATTCATTGCATTTAGGATAGATTTCAGTTATACATCACAATTACATTAAATGGCACAGTTGCTACTGATTTTGGTTACTTTTCCAGGTAGCTGTAGCAGACTCAGGGTAGTGGAGAAGCAGAGCTGGAACACAGGACTGAAGTTGAGAAGGACGATGATGCCGAGGCCGCTGCCGTGGCAGCTAAGGACGACAGCAATGGAGAAGGAAAAAAAGTAAAATGGAGCTCGACAGAGAGAGGAAATTAAGTCGGTCTATCGTGAAGCACTCATATATTTTTCCAAGCCCTAGATCGGAATGAAGGTCAAGCCCAAAGTTCAAGGAAGAAACTCCAAGCAAGAACAGAGGACGAATTAAAGACATATACTCTGAAGATTTAGTCTTTAATAGAGTTGCAATTTAATTTAAACTTGTATTCTTTCCATATTAGAAAACTTAAACCCAAGGCCTATATAAAGGCATGTAATTCGACCTAGGGAAGGACATCTTAATCTCTAGCCGTCTTCCCCTAAACCCTAGTCGGTTTCCCCCTTCTTATCATATTCTAAACTCCTCCTAGGGCTAATGGTTGATTCTGTAAAGTAGTTGCAAGGATTGCATTGTTTTAGGAATTTTTCTATTCAATAAAATAGACTTCAAGTTTGCTTATTCTGGTTTTCAACATCTTACAAGAGTATCGAGAGATCATTGTGAGATTATACATTTACTTAATATCGGGAGAGTTAAGTATACGAAAGAAATAAGTACGGGTTCTCCAATTTATGGTTGAACTATCTCGGACCTAGGGATAGGACGAGATTAAGTTGCTAAGAAAGAATTCAACAACAATAGTGATCATCTTTCGATTCACGCCGGGAGGTATCATCAAAGACGTGTTCATCGACAAAATTGGACCTAGGGATAGGACAAGGCACAGCAGGGATTCTTGCCAAGCTTGAAGTACAGAGTTGTGTGATCGCTGCTGCGACAACAACAGACCGCTGCCGCCGCAGGTGCTGCCGCGACAGGAGCAACGACAGAACAGAAAGTCTTATACATTGCAATACCTACACTACTGAGCAAATCAATACCGGCCCATTCTCTCTATCCTGATTTCTTTAATCTTTTATCTTTAGTATTCTTTAATATTCCTTTGCAAACAATTAAAATTATCTTCTTTTTTGTGCAGCAATTCAAGGTTAAGGCTATTTCCAGTCCCTGTGGATTCGACATCTGATACTTCGTGTATCACTTTACTACTTGCGTCGTGTACAGTTGCACTCTATTGTGATAGACTCTTTTACACGCAATAGTATTGAAACAGGGTGTATCAGTATGCTTTTAAGCAGTACCAAAACACGAGTACGTACCGATACAGGTTTGTCTATTTCGAAACTTGTTCTTGACCCCGTATCAAAACACGATTAACTGCTTTGATACCTCTGTGCCAAAAAAATGAAATCTTGGCAAACATCAAAACCCCGTATCGGAACACTCTTACATGTTTCGATACACTTGTGCTAGAAAATGCATTTTTGGCAACAATGAGCTCAAAGATTTGATTCCAATCGAATTGAAATGCATGTGAAAGATGTATGAACAACATGGATGATCTAAAATTGATACATACTCCCCCTATCAACAAGCATATATGCGTAAAGGAGCAAAATCATAAGAGCATGGCAATCAAACAAATTCAAGCAAGTTATTTACTATAACTAGGCTCTAAAAGTTCAAGATAGGCTAGTTAGACCTAACTCTCTCCTAAGAGTCCAAAAACTCTCTTTGTCTAATGGTTTTGTAAATATATCCGCTAATTGGTTCAAGGTGTCTACATACTCTAGAACAACATCATTTTTCAACACATGATCTTTGATGAAATGATGTCTTATTTCTATGTGTTTTGTTCTAGAATGTTGGATGGGATTCTTAGTGAGACAAATGACACTAATATTGTCACATTTAAGGGGTATGGTGCCTACATCAACTCCATAGTCTAAAAGTTGTTGTTTCATCCAAAGGACTTGAGCACAACAGCTTCCGAACGATATGTACACCGCTTCGGTGGTAGATAAAGCTACACTATTTTGTTACTTAGAGAACCAAGATACGAGCATACTACTTAGGAATTGACAAGTTCCGGAGGTACTTTTTCTATCTATCTTACATCCCCCATAATCTGCATCAGAGAAAGCATGTAAATCAAAAGAGGAATCTCTAGAATACCTGTAGACTCTCAGCGTGAATAGGAATATGCTGGCAATAGGGTCTAAAAGATGTTGGAAAAGTAATAAAATAATGCCAAGAAAAGTCTATTGCGTGCAAGTATACACGGTCTGCAAGTAATACAACAGTTAAGCTGAGTTATCGATCCCACATGGAATGTGTTTTGGAATTTCGATTTCTTTGCAGGTTTACTTGTCTTCAAGAAAAATGTTTTTTTGAGTTGAAATTGAGTTGAATAGAGGGAAAGAAAATAAAATGTTTGCAAGAGAGTGTCTTAGAAAATGATGACTGTTGGCAGGGAGTGCCTGGTTTTAACATTAATCATGCCATGTCGACTTTAAATAAATCTTGTCATGGCATTGTTTGCCGAGCAGATTCAAAAATGATGGCAATGCCTCTTTCGATGGTCAATGCCCTAAATCGTTTATGTTAAAAACCCATATATGACTATAATGAAAGTTTTCTCAAAAATTGATTTGATTAAGTCCCAATCTTTACTCCTGAGGGCTAGATTTCACTCCCGAAGTAAGTTCATCTACTTGAACATCTTCTTTCGAAGCATCTCACCTCAGTATCTAGCATTTGTTCGTTGCCACCCAAGTCGGTTATGATATTGAGTTGCAATAGGCTAACTATACCAGTCGTCACTTGGCATAGTACTTTTAAAAAGAGAGTGCCATCTTTTGCTTTGTAGTACGCTTAAAAATGGAAATCATGCTAGATAGAACAAAACATTGTCGAGGCAGTTATGATTTATTAAAAGCTAAGCATAAAACATAATGATCAACCTAAACATCCCCACCAAATATGAAATTAGTTCATGGTGGCGTCAACAACCAAAAAACTATCATCGTTTTTAACGTCCATCAACATTTGAAAATAAAATAAAAATAATCCGACTAAGGATGAGCTAGAAGAGTGTCTTTCGATGCAGCTCTCCACAGACATGCCTTGGTCAAAGGTTGAACTCCTTGGACACCGATCACTCTCTGATTCACTCCTCCTATTCTCTCTTCCTTTCGTTTCCCTCTCATCCGTTCTTGATTGATCGGGTATAAATAGGACTCAAGAGATAGCCTTGGTTTATCTTGGATTTGAATTTGAACGCGCAACGGATAAGGAAAAGGATCATCTTATCCAGTATTTGAATCTCAAGGCTGATTGGATTAGGTCTGATGTCATCGTGCTAACGCTCCTTTGGCATCGCAGCTTGGCATGGTTCTGCCAACTGCACTTGGCACTGCTTGCTATTTTTCAGGGATTGATCCAATCCCTATTTTTTTACAACCTAATTTTGTCCTATTTTTTCGAAGTCAACAACTTCTTGGCCTGGCATCAAATGCTCTTCTCTACCAATCGGTGCTTGGCATTAAATGTCCTTCTGTGCCAATGGCTACTCGGCATCATCTCATTCCTTCCTTGGTTTGCTTTGCCCTGCCAGAAACTATGCCTCTTGCTATTCCATCCTGCAAAAAGGTTTCAAAAGCAACCCTTCAAACTGGCATAACACAAAATCCTAACTCTTAATGTAAATGCATGCTTCCTAAAGCAAAATGCAACTAAATGTACTTAAAAGACAAGTAATGTGAAATTGGTATATGAATCAGTACTTTTGGAGCGTCAACACCCCCCCACACACACTTAGCTCATTGTTTTTCCTCAAGTAATTCAAAGAAGAAAAATAGAAAAACTAAAAATGTGAAATAATACCTCAGAAAAGTTTTGTCATCACGCCAACATATGCAGGAAAACAGAATTTGGCATGGATCTATCCTCGGTAATCTTAGTGTAGTAATGCCAAGCAGACATTAAAATCAAGATCAATAATATAACTCTAGTCCAAAGGCATGAAAAAGTGCAGGCAATATGCATCAAATAACCACTAACTCCCTTAACCAAATTTACTACTCAAACTCGAAATTCTTATTTTCATTTTTCTTTCATGTCGAGGGTCTTTGGCATTAATTTAAGCTTCGTGGCATTGTTTAGCGTGAGTGATAAGAGGGAGCATACCACGAATCCCCACCTTAATCTAGACATCACTAGGCTCTCTCTTCAACCCATACCTTAAATTTTTTGACTTGAGAACTAAAAGGGAGCATACCACGAAGCCCCAAGTAACTTATTATCTCTAGGGAGAGAAGAGTTCAAAAAAATTTAGTCTCATGACATAACATTGATGTCTTGCTTATTTCTCTTTTTTAATCACCTTGGCATAAACATTTTTTTTAATTTCGAGCATGGTTTCAAAAATTTTAAGCTTGCTAGGGAACTAGATATGTATTGCGTGTTAAGTGAAAGTTCAATTTCCTAAACTAGAGATCAATTGGCAAGAAATCTTGGCATTACTATTCTTGTGGCATAGACATCAAAATATTTAAATTTTCTCATTGGATAGACACCTAGGTCAAACTAAACTTTCCTAAAAATGTTAACATGCTTTAAAAATTAGCCGAGACAAAATTTTCTTTTTTCTTTTTTTAGTGGTTCGGAATGCAAACTATCCTAACCTACATGGCATGGCATGAAAACAAAATTTAAACATGAATGCATGAGATATCATAACTATGAGGAAATGCACACCCCCAAACCCAAGATGTACATTGTCCTCAATGCATGAAACAACACATATATACAAGAAAAACATAAAATAGAAAATGCATGAACATATAAAAATGCATGAAAAATGAATGATAATGCAAAGAGTTAGGAAGAAGAGGACTCCCCTTTAAAGACTTCTTCTTGGTGGGCACGAGCTTCCTCGGCCATCTTGGCACAGGTCTTTCTCTGAGTAAGGCTCCCACGTTCAAGGACCATTCTCTTATTTCCACCCCAACCGGGCTTAGAAATGGCCGTTGAGGCAGGAGTTTCTTTAACAATCTTTACAGGCTCGGAGAAAGTTGGTGTGGCAGTTGGATTCTTTTCACTTTCAACAGCAGATTCATGTAGAGAGGCGGACTTGGTAGATTCATCGTGAGCAGGGGAAATCGGTTATGTGGCATTGGATGGCACTGGACTATGGACTGGACCGGTTGGCATGGAACTCTCATCGGAAAAGAGCTCCTCCGAGAAGGTAGGGAATGCCGGTAGAATGCCCGAAGAAAGGCTCATCAGGGTTTCTTTCATGGCCAAACCTTGGGCATGCATATACCTAAACCTGGCAAACTTGACCCGAGACCCAAATCGGTTTACCCAAACCAAACCCAAAACAGAACCGAACATGATGACTCGAAATTTGACCCAAAACCCGAAACCGAATCGAAAATGAACTGATTTTTAATTGAACCGAAATGGACCCAAACCAAATGGACAAAAACCGAAGATAACCCGAAATAAATAAAAGATATTGATAGAAATAAAGAAAGATGAGATATGAACAACCGCACAACTCACCAAAAATTAAAATATATTGGCTTTATAAAGCCATAGAAAGGGTGTAAAAACTGACCAACCTAAAAGCATGATTAAAACTGACCGATCTCCCGTTGACCCGAATCGAACCGAAAATCAACTGACCTGAAATGACTTGAAGCATAATAGAACCGAACCAAACCGAATGACATCAGACCCAAAATAACTGAAACCAAAATGACCCGAACTGATTGACCCTGCCACCTCTACATATACCATCATAGCTTCTTATGGTTCTCCTTAGTTTTCTCCAAATTAAGGAGAATCAATTTTTGGCACTGGGAGATCTGAGAAAGTAGTGCCATCGAATTCTCTGGCATTGAGGCAGATGACATTGAAGCTGATGATTTTGTTCTTGGCATTTTAGTCCTAGGCTTTGGCGAAGCAGCCTTGCCCTTACCCTTGTTAGGAACAACAATTCCAGTAAGGTTTTTCCAACCGACCGACGTGATAGTGTAGCCTTTCACCTCAAGGGCAATGTCTTCCTCAATCGTGGGTACCTCGTAGCGCCTGCAAAAGTTACAAATCAAGAGCGGGGAGAATAAACCTCCAGTCGTCTTATTGGCACACTTGTAGATTTCATTAATGATGATTCGGCCAACATTGATTTTTTGGCCAAAAAGAATGGAATGCAGCAATGCCAGACGGTCCTCTGAAACAGTCTCATTATGTGTTGTCGACATCAGACTAGCCTTGAGAAAGTGATTCCAGCCCTTTGCTTGTGGTTGGAGGGCTGCTCTCTTAACCGATCGGGTGCCCTTGGAGGATACAATCCATTCTGTGCCCAGCTCACATAAATCTTTTAACAGCGTTCGGCGCTTCGCATCCGTCATCTTAGCCACGAACCTGACATGGTCATCTTCTTCGCCTAGTTTGAGCATAATATTGATGGCTCCTTCATCAAACCTTACACATTCACCTCGAATCATTAAAAAGGGATTTGACTTAGTAGTTAAATGTGCATAAACTTCTCGAACACGATTCGAAAAGATCATGCCCTTTTGTTGGCAAAACGTTTTCCATTTTTGTTTGGTGACTATTTTCATGAACTCAGGGGGAAATACTTGATTCTTCTCGGGGTTAAAGTCAAATTCCTTTCGAATCAAAAATATTTCAAGGCGAATTGATCATGGTACTTCTTCTTTATCTCTTCGTTGAAAAATCTTTGAAAAGGCTTAGATGAAGACGTCGTGGTAATTATGAATGTAAAGTGAAGAGGGTAAAAGTTGTAGGAGTTGAAAGAGGGAAAGGTTGAATGTTATGGTAGGTTTTTAATTATGAATGGTGTAAGAAGGGTAATAATGAAAAGATGGTGTTTTATGGGGAGAGTAAAAAGGGATGATGTGATAAGTATGGAAATGATAAGTGATAAGGATAGATTTTAAAGTGATAAGGTGATTTAAATTTAATTTTACATTCATCTCAAATTGTGAGCGGCTGGAGTTTATTTCCTCTCTCATGGTTTAAATTAAATCATACTAGAGTAATTTTATTTTTCCAAAATTATTCCCGCAACATGCCAAGCTCAACTGTTGGCATTGCTCCTGGCATGGCAGTGCACCCATTCTCTCGCCTGTCAATATATGTCTCTACACAGGCATACTTCCTAGCACAAAAATGTGCATGCACTCAAACAAAAACCCTTCAACACAGAAAAGAGAGAAAAATGAAATCTAAAAGAAAAAATAGTAACAAATAAAATAAAGAAAAATATTGAAAAGAAAAATTTTAATCCTACTATTTACAAGAAAATACCAACTTGGTGGCATCATGGTAGTTCTGCCAAGAGGATGACCTCATTAGCAATACTTTGCTCTCCATCCCAATAATGCTTCAGGCGTTGCCCATTCACCTTGATAGTATCACTGGTTTTTATGTCCTTAATGTCTACTGCTCCGTGGGCATAAGGTCTCACAACCTTGAAAGGACCCGACCATCTTGGCTTCAGCTTTCCTGGAAACAACTTTAGGCGTGAGTTAAACAAAAGAACTTGTTGACCTAACTCGATGTTTCATGGCAGTATCCTCCTGTCATGCCAGTGCTTGGTTCGTTCTTTATATAACATAGCATTCTCATAAGTTTGCGCCATGAATTCTTCCATTTCATTTAGGTCTAAAATCTGTTTTTCTCCTGGGGCTACCCATGCCATATCCAACGTCCTAATTGCCCAGTAGGCTTTGTGTTCGAGGTCTATCGACAAGTGTCATGGCTTCCCAAAAACAAGCCGAAATGGAGAAGTCCTAAGAGGCGTCTTAAATACAGTCTTATACGCCCATAAGGCATCATCCAGCCTTAGCGACCAATCCTTCCTCGAAGGATTCATTGTCTTCTCTAGGATATTCTTTATCTGCTTATTGGAAATTTCTACTTGTCCATTCGTCTGTGGATGGTACGTTGTGGTGATCCTTTGCTGAATTTTGTATCTGCACAAAGATTTGGAAATTATATGACATATAAATGAGTGCCCTCTTCATGAATGATCACTCAAGGAGCACCAAAGCGAGTAAAGATATGTTTGTTTAAAAATTTGGCAACGACCTTGGCATCATTTTTTGGCAAGGCTATAGCATCTACCCATTTGGAAACATAGTCAATTGCCACTAGGATATATATATTGCCAAAAGATGGGGTAATTGGACCCATAAAGGCTATCCCCCAAACATCGAACAAGTCCATCGACATAATGTTCTAGAGCGGAAGTTGATGTCTTCTAGAGATATTCCCAGTCTGTTGGCATGGATCACATGCCTTGGTGAAGTCATGAGCATCCTTATATAGCGTGGGCCAATAAAAACCTGACTGCAGCACCTTGGCAGCAGTTTTTAGTCCAGCAAAGTGTCCTCCATATGGTGCGGCATTGCATGCTTGCCAAATAGCATGTTGCTCATCTTCTAGAACACAACGAAGAATCACTTGATTGGCGCATTTCTTAAGGAGAAATGACTCATCCCAATAATATTGTCGGACATAGCGCAAAAATTGTTTCTTGGCATTGTACCCCAAATCTGGTGGTATGATCTTACTTACCAAATAATTGACTATGTAGGCATACTATAGCGTGGCATTGACTGCGAGTAAATACACGTTAATACACGTTTGGGAACTCATCTCTGATGACATTAGTCTTACCATCCTCTAGGTGATGCTCTAATCGGGATAAATGGTCAGCTACTAAGTTTTCACTGCCCTTCTTGTCTCAGATCTCGAGGTCAAATTCTTGAAGTAAGAGCATCCATCGGATCAATCTCAGCTTGGCATCCTTCTTTGCCAAGAGGTACTTCAATCCGAGTGATCTGTAAAAACAACAAATTTATTACCAATCAAATAAGATCTAAATTTATCAAACGTAAATACAACTGCAATAACTTCTTTCTTAGTTGTAGAGTAATTAAGTTGTACTTCATTCAGCATTCTGCTGACATAATAGATGGTATGGAAAACTCTGCCATGTCGTTGTCTCAACACTGCGCTGACGATATAGTTGCTGGCATCACACATGAGCTCGAAGGGCTCGTTCCAATCTAGTGCCATGACTACTGTGGCATTGATTAATTTATCTTTAAGAACCTGAAAAGCTCTCAAACCAGAATCATCAAAAGCAAGAGTTGTATTTTTTTTTCCAATAGCAAGCATAAAGACTTAGAAATCTTAGAAAAATCTTTAATGAATCTCCGATAAAAACTTGTGTGTCCTAAGTAACTTCTTATACCTTTAATACTTGTGGGAGGTGATAATTGCTTCATTACCTCTACTTTTGCTGGATCAACCTCTAGTCCTCTCTATGTTATCTTGTGTCCGAGAACAGTGCCCTCTCTCACCATGAAGTGGCATTTTCCCAGTTTAACACAAGGTTTGTTTCAATACATCTCCTTAATACATGTTCCAAACTCAGAATACACTCCTCAAATGTGTTAACAAACATCGTGAAATCATCCATAAACACTTCCATGTTATGCTTAATCTTGTCATAAAAATGGACATCATACAACGTTGAAACGTTGTCGGTGCATTGCACAAATTGATTAGCATTCTTCTAAAAGCAAATGTTTCATAGGGACAGGTGAATGTGGTCTTTTCCTGGTCGGCGAGGGTTATTGCAATTTTATTATAACCCGAATAACAATCTAAAATTAGTAGAAAGCTTTACCTGCCAATCTGCCTAACATCTGGTCGATAAAAGGCAATGGGAAGTGGTCCTTCCTCATGTCTTTGTTCAACCGCCTATAATCCATGCACACACTCTATCCTGTGATCGTTCTGGTGGGGATCAACTCATCCTTGATGTTTTGCACTACATTTATGCCACCCTTCTTTGGCACACACTGTACAGGGTTAACCCAAGAGCTATCAGATATGGAATAAATAATTCTGGCATCAACCATTTTATTATCTCCTTTTTAACTACCTCTTTCATATTCAGGTTTAATCGTCTCTGACCTTCAATGGTCTTGCCTTGATAATCCTCCAAAATGATTTTGTGCATACAAATGATTGGGCTAATACCTTAAATGTCGGCCAAGGTCCAACCCAACACTTGCTTATAGGTCTTTAATAATGCCAACAACCTTGCCTCCTGATCATTAGTGAGATCAGTGACAATGATCACCGACAGTGTTGAATTCTTACCTAAATAGGCATACTTCAAGTGTTTTGGCAGCGGCTTAAGCTCCAACTCTGTTGGTTTCTCAACCGACGGTTTTTATCTGGTTGTCACCCTACTGGCTAACTCTAATGGCTCAAAATAACTCACATCTTCAGAAGGTTGATTCCTTAGGTTCCTCAAAAAGTTCAGCAATGCCATCAAGCATGATGGCATCAAATTCTGCATCCTGGCACAATTGTGTCGTGCTCATCATAAAAACAGACTTCATAGTCTCCTCATTCTGATATTCATATGGCTCATCTGCACACTTCAAAGCTTTAAACGCATTAAAAGTAACATGTTGATCATTCATTTGCATTGTTAGTTCCCCTTTATGAACATCAATAAGAGTCCTACCCATGGCAAGAAATGGCCTACCCAAAATAATTGGAACATTCACATCGGCCTCATGATCCAAAATGATAAAATAAGTTGGGAATATAAATTTATCTACCTTTACCAAGTCATCCTCAATCTTACCCTTGGGATGTGCATAGGATCGATCAGTATTGCCAACGATATTTGAAATCATTGATGGTTATCCTCTCAAGGATGCAAATAGCTTCAGTGTAGTTTTTGTCAAGCAGTGAACCGGCTGCTGAAGCATCAACAACAGTCCTTGTCTGTGCATTCAATCTGTTATAAAAGGTTTGTATTTAGGTCCAATTTGGGAACTCATGCATAGGACACCTTCTCAACAAATCTTTAAATCTTTCTCAGGCATCATACAAGGTCTCGTCCTCAGCCTGCCTGAAGGTAATGATCTCTCTGCGTAGCTTGGCAGTGAGTGTTGGCGGTTGGAAACGTGTTAAAAATTTCTGGCACATGTCTGCCCATAAGGTGATCGAACCATGTGGCAAAGAATTAAGCCATGACTTCGCCCTGTCTCTCAAAGAAAAAGTGAATAATTTTAGCTTCACGGTATCCTCAAACACTCCTGGTTGTTGAAACAATTGGCATATCTCCATGAATTGTTTTAGATGTTGCCTTGGGTCTCCAGTCAATGCACCATCAAATTGTCCTACATTCAAAAGAGTTGAAATCATTACAAGTTTAAGTTCGAAATTCAATGCATTTACCTCATTGCCAATAAATCACGGTGGTGGGTCTCGTTTCTATGCCAAGCGTTTTGAAAACAGACTCTGACATCGGGTTGATACTGGCACCCAAGTCGCATAGTGCCTTGCCCACGAATTTGTTGCCTATGGTGCAGAGAATTGTGAAACTCCCCGGATCTTTCAACTTTGGTGGCAATCTATTTAGGATCATGGCACTACATTCTTGCATGAGTGCTACAATCTCAAATTCTCCCAACTTCCTCTTTTTGGACAAAATATCTTTCATAAATTTCACATAGTTGGGCAATTGTTCAAGGGCTTCTACCAATGGAATGTTGATTTGCAGCTATTTGATAACTTCCAAGAAGCGCTTAAACTACTGATCTTGCTTGTGCATTTGAAGTCTTTCTAGAAAGGTGGCGGCTGATAAACATATGATGGTGCCAATGAATTTGCCAACGTAGTCCAAGCATCAGTCCTGGCATCAGGGTGTTGTCTAACATTAGTATGTTTGTCCTTGATGTTGGCATCACATTTTTCATTAAGTCCGACATTGTTATTGGCATCATGTTTGGCATCGGAACTGGTACTAGTACTGGCATCATCTATTTTGGGGTTCTCTTTTTCTACTTCCCTAGGCTTCTCTGTTGGCATTGGCTTTTCGCCTTGGCAATCGACTGGTCGTTTGGCAGCCATCTCTGCCTCACAGTGCTTACCACTCCGAAGGGTTATGACCTTGCATTGCTCATTATTTTGCTACCGAGCATCTTCAATGTCACTTGGCAACGCATCCTGAGAGCGAATGTTAAGGGCATTAGCGAGTTGCCCCATCTGAACTTCCAGATTCCTTATTGATGCTGCCAAGCTATGAAATGTTATATCATCTTTCTCCATGTACTCTGTGTGATTTCCTCCCTGATTGAATCATTGACCTTACTGGAAATTGTTTTGAACTCTTTGTGGCAATGTGTTTTGATAGAATGTTGGCATGACATTCTGATTTTGCCTCTGAAAATTCTGGTTTTTTTCTCTGGGCATTATAGAAACGACCAGTATTGCCAACGAAATATACTGACTCGGGGTTGGCAGGGAATTCATCCTCATAGTGATTTTCTCTACAAATTTTACAAAACGGTTTTAATGCTTTGACTGCTTGAGACTCATTGTTTTTTTTGCAAAGTTCTCACCATGGTGGTGAGGTTAAAAATCTCGGCATGGATGGACGTTAGCTCGTCAACATGTAATTTCCCATTAGCTTTAGTTCCATTCCCAAGTCTAGCAACAAGATATTTGAAATCATTGATGGTTATCCTCTCAAGGATGCAAATAGCTTCAGTGTAATTTTTTTCAAGTAGTGAACCGGCTGCTGAAGCATCAACAACAGTCCTTGTCTGTGCATTCAATATGTTATAGAAGGTTTGTATTTAGGTCCAATTTGGGAACCCATGCATAGGACACCTTCTCAAAAAATCTTTAAATCTTTCCCAGGCATCATACAAGGTCTCGTCCTCAGCCTGCCTGAAGGTAATGATCTCTCTGCGTAGCTTGGCAGTGAGTGTTGGCGGTTGGAAACGTGCTAAAAATTTCTGGCACATGTCTGCCCATAAGGTGATCGAACCATGTGGCAAAGAATTAAGCCATGACTTCGCCCTGTCTCTCAAAGAAAAAGTGAATAATTTTAGCTTCGCAGTATCCTCAGACACTCCTGATTGTTGAAACAATTGGCATATCTCCATGAATTGTTTTAGATGTTGCCTTGGGTCTCCAGTCAATGCACCATCAAATTGTCCTACATTCAAAAGAGTTGAAATCATTACAAGTTTAAGTTCGAAATTCAATGCATTTACCTCATTGCCAATAACTCCTGGCATTAAGCCAATGATATCATGTGTTGATTGTTCTCAAATGGGTTTGTCTTCTTCGGCATTGTTGTTGACATTGTTATTGTTCAATGATATTCCTCTATTATTTTGTTAATTATCTAGGTTGAATTGAACACCATCTACTCCATTATCAACGTGTGTCATCGCTTTGATCTTCTTCTTTAGCTTACGTAGAGTACATTCGATCTCGTGGTTGTATGGCCAATCTTTCATCTCATAGCGGTTTCTGTTCATACACCAAATAAAACAATTAAATGAAACAAAACTTAAACAAAAGTAAAGTAAAACAAGTAAGACAAAACATTAAAACTCTGTTGCATTCCCCGATAACGGCGCCAAAAACTTGTAGACTCTCAGCATGAATAGGAAATTACTGGAAATAGGGCCTAAAAGATGTTGGAAAAGTAATAAAACAATGCCAAGAAAAGTCTATTGCGTGCAAGTATACACAGTCTGCAAGTAATACAACAGTTGAGCTGAGTTGTCGATCCCACAGGGAATGCGTTTTGGAATTTTGATTGCTTTTCAGGTTTATGTGTCTTCAAGAAAAATGTTTGTTTTGAGTTAAAATTGATTTGAATGAAGGGAAAAAATAAAAGAAAATAAAACGTTGGCAAGAGAGTGTCTTAGGAAATGAAGAGTGTTGGCAGGGAGTGCTTAGTTTTCACATTAATCATGACATGCCAGATTTCAATAAATCCTGTCATGGCATTGTTTGCCGAGCAGATTCAAAAATGTTGGCAATGCCTCTTTCGATGCTCAATACCCTAAATCATTTATGTAAAAAACCCTATATGTCTATAGTGAATGTTTTCTCAAAAACCGATTTGATTAAGTCCCAATCTTTACTCCTGAGGGGTAGATTTCACTCCCGAAGTAAGTTCATCTACTTAAACATCTTCTTTCAAAGCATCTCACCTTAGTATCTAGCATTTGTTCGTTACCACCCAAGTCAGTTATGATATTGAGTTGCAATAAGCTAATTATGCCAGCCGTCGCTTGGCATAGTACTTTTAAAAAGAGAGTGCAAGCTTTCACTTGGCAGTACGCTTAAAAATGGAAATCATGCCAAATAGAACAAAACATTACCGAGGTAGTTATGATTTATTAAAAGCTAAGAATAAAACATAATGATCAACCTAAACACCCCCACCAACTATGAAATTAGTTCATGGTGGCGTCAACAACAAAAAAACCATCATCGTTTTAAACGTTCACATCATTTGAAAATAAAATAAAAATAATCCGACTAAGGATGGGCTAGAAGAGGGTCTTTCGATGAAGCTCTCCACAACCAGGCCTTGGTCGAAAGTTGAACTACTTGAACTCTGATCACTCTCTGGTTCTCTCCTCCAGTTTTCTCTTCACATTCTCTTATGTTTGTTTCCATCCCGTTCTCTCCTACCATTCTCTCTTCCATTCGTTTCCCTTCTGTTCGTTCTTGATTGATCGGGTATAAATAGGACTCAAGAGATAGCCTTGGTTTATCTTGGATTTGAATTTGAAGGCGCAACGGATAAGGTAAAGGATCATCTTATCCAGTGTAACCCCCTCGCCCCGGTCTAGTCGGCTGACCGGTTCGAGTAGGTTACACAGGGAAAACCGAAGCGAAACCCGTTAAGGCTCCCCTTCGGTTAGCAACCCTATTTTTTCTTTATCTTTTCTAGATGCCTTTATTAACTCCTATGTGATAGGACACGCAGCGAACAAGCACGGATACAAAACCCACAAAACATGCTAACAAACAGTCCAATTTATCCCTTTTAAGCAGGCCGTATCGAAACGCCCTTGAGGCGTATCGAAACGCCTTGACTTGGTCAACTGCCCCAAGTCCTCACGAGAAGGTCGTATCGAAACGGAGGTCAACCGTTCCGAAACGCCCCCAACGGTCAACTTCTCGTGGTCAACGAGATATTGACCATTCCAAAACCTTTTGGCTCGTTTCGAAACGCCTTCATCTCGGCAATTTCTCAGATTTCCAGTAGCCAAAGCGTTCCGAAACTCGTATCGGAACAGGGGTTCACAGTGGCCAAACCATATCGAAACGTGTTCTGATACGGGGTCCCTGAAGCCTTACCTGTTCCGAAACGGCTTAGCCCGTTTCGAAACACTGGCTGTCTGCAACCTTCAAAAACCAACTTAAAGCATTTCTCAACGACTCAAAAGGCACTAAACGACCCCAAGAGGCACTCAACACATACAAGCATATAAGAACCATCCATTAAAGAATCAACAACATCCAACACATGCTTCATACATAAAACTTAAGGTTCATGCTTCACCAAAAACATACACTTAAGCATTTAAGATAGGCAAGCTTAGCATGATTTACAATCCAAACATGACATCCAAAAGCCGAACCAACAACATGATAGAGAAGAGTCTAACATGCTCTTAAACAAAACCAACATCAACATACTTCAAAGCATTCACATCAACAACACATATCCCATTGCTTGACTATTACGATCTACAACTTAAAGATCATACTTTAACTAACCAAAAGCAACACTTGGAGACCTTTCCTTGCCCTTGCCACCCACAAGCTATTGATCTGCATTGTCGAACAAAAGGGAGCGTAAGCATAAAAGCTTAGTGAGGGTAAGCTCATAAAACAAACCTTCGACAATGCAGGGTCCAAGCACGAGCAACTATCATGACGAAATGCATGATCTTACCTTCGATCCACAAGAGCCAAATTAAACATGATGCATGAACATATAATCAACATTATGCCATGCTCAACAACTCATAAGTTCACCTTACAATGATACATAACTCAATGTATTATTATTAGCAACATACCTCAATGCATATTGGAATCACATTTCATATCATAAAGGCACATGTAATCTCATATTGGCATATATATACAATCTCATATTGGCACCTAGCTATGACTCGAATACGCGGATAACATGTTGGAACACATTTCCAACATAACCATTACCTGCGGTGGGATTACACTCATCACCGGTTCTCGCGGAGGGGATTCCACTCATCCTCACGCCCCGTCGATGGGATTGCACTCATCACCGACTAATATAAAGATTTCCGGGCGTACACGTACTCCTCCTTGGTGCCTTAACGCCACCAAGGCCACGCGCGACTTTGACTCTCGTGTGCACACTCATCCTAATGATCGATCATTGTACCCAAGCATACTAGTGCCAATATTAATCAAATTCCACAACCTTTCACAACATCAACTCAACATAACTTTCGTGTTTAGCACGTACTCACCATGATCACTATCATGCACGATTCATAAACCAAACCACATGCATATATCAACGCATCATATCAAGCCTCAACAACATGCATAACACATTATACATAGCCAACACAAACACAAATAGACATGAGGCATAATAAGAAATTAGGAGTTCAACCAAGGGTCTCCTAAGCTAAGCTTGAGATTAGACTACCACTCTAATCTCAACTCTAGGTGGGTTTACCAAGCCCATCCTAGGTTCACATGCTTGAACCAATATTTGAAAGCCATCTAAAAATAGTAACCACTCACCGACTACTCCATTAGCACAAGCCGACAAGCCTACCAAGCATCCGAGTTTCCAGATCCAAGCCCGAAGCTTCCTCATTGATTTCCCTTGCTTCTAACCATTCAAAAACAATATATTAACCTCAAAATCAGCCACAAAACCAAAGTTTAACACCAACACACAAATCCACTACAATTCTCACAATTCAAAGCCAAGTTCATTCTTGAATTTCTCATTTTCGTACTTCCACAAAGACCCATCCAAAATCAGCAATGTCCAAAGCACCCTTAGACATGTTCAAAACACTACCCAAACATAGTATAACCATCAACCCTTCACTTCCCCACATAGACACCTTAAAAACTTCCATTTTCCACTCCCAAAAATCACTTACAACAGTAGCTACGGGAATCCATTCAAACCAACACTATAACTACTCAAAAATTATCAAATAACATCCAAAGACTCTTACCCAATGTTACTATAACAGCAGCCCGTCAATTTTTCACAAAACTATCACAAAAACACAAATTTTGACACTTTAAATATACCCCTAAAAACCCATTTCAGGTTTCACCATAAAACCTTGCAAAAATCAGATATGTTGGACCTTATAGGTAGTAAACAACTCACATAACATTAATAAATCAAAAGCTTTAATTAAAGCTAACAAAGATAGCATTTTTAACTCAAAATCTCAAAACCCTAAAATGTAAACTAGTGAGCTTTAATGAAAACAAATTATATGGGGAGAAAGAGGAAGATAAGGGTAATAAGAAAATGTATTTACCTTTGAAAAGCCCTCAAAAACAAGCAAGATTGGTGATGGAAAAGTGATGGGAGATGGGGAGGAGAAACTCTCATTCAAAATGGGGAGGAAGAAGATGGGTGTGATTTTTGGGTATTTGAAATAAAATGAAAATGGGTTTTATTTTACAAAACCAAGAAATGACAACTTTGCCATTAATGAGATGGCATTTCTCATCCACATTTAAAATCCATGAAATTGATTTCTAATTTAATTTGAGTCCAACATATAATATTTGTTTTGAAATCACAAAGCCCAAATATATATATATATATATATATATATATATATATATATATATATATATATATATATATATATATATATATATATAATATCATTTTAATCATAACCCGAGACCCAAAATATTATTTAAGTATTATTTTCTCCCGGCCCCCAAACCCGGGTGTTACAACTCTCTCCCACTTAAGGAAATTTTGTCCCCGATTTTATCGGACATGAAGAGCCACGGAAACTGCTCCTACACACTTTTTTTTTCTTCTCACCACAACATACTCACCAACTCAGTAGACTTACCACACAACATTAGCTATCTGATGTTAAGATCTCAACGGGTCCTTCAAGGCATGTCGACTTTAAACTCAACTCGATCTCTTCTACAAACATGGCACGGAACAGATCTGACTCACATTTCTGAATCATAGATACACGGAACACATCACAAACCCCTTTCTAACTCTGGTGGTAACCGCAACATGTAAATAACAGAACTAGCCCGATTCACAATCTCATACAACACTGCTTGAATACTTGACCCATAACCTTCTCTAACTGACCATCTGACTCCAACAGGTAACCAAACACTATGCAGACGTCTTCAAAAATAATCTAGTTGAAATTTCGGATCTCTATTACTCACTTCCATTAAGAACCTTCCACGGATGTAACAAACTAGAAGAAAACTGATGCTCGGTCTTGACACGCTGGCAATTTACACACTTACTCTCGTGCTGAACCACATTATTCATTAACTCAATTCAGAAGTACTCATCTTCAACCCACAATACGTCTTCATACTACACAGATGCAATACAAATGAACTGTCGTATGCTTCGGCCAACACAATACGTCTCAATACACTATGTCAATCGGCACAACTATTCTGTCTCTGAAATGCAAAACTCTCTCTCATCTCTGAAACTGTATTTTGAAGGTCTTCCTCCCACTATGTCTTGCACGTGAGGTGCCAAGAACCTGTCTTGCAACTGTTTCTCTTCAAGCATTCTGACTCAATGTAGGTTTAACATGAAACTCGGCCACAAAACTACTATCATTCGGTAAACTGAATTCGGCAAATACGTCTCGCAACCCAACTACTAATCTAACAACAAATACAACTCGGAACATCGGTTACTACGTAAACTCTCTTTGGATGGTATTCAATCTTGAGATTACGGTCTTCAAGCAAATCTAACAACCTATGTTGTTCAAGTTTCAACCCTTCCTAAGTCGTCTAATATTTCAAGTTCTGATGATAAGTGTACATATTGTGCATTCCTTACTATACAAACTTTGTCTCTAAATCTTCGAAGCAAATACAATTGTAATTAATTCTAAGTCTAGTGTCGGATAACTCTTCTCTCGGTCTTTCAACTATCTCGATGAATAAGCCACAATCTTCTGTCTTACATAAGCACACAACCTAACTCTACATGTAACGCATCATTATGGTTCACAAACTCTTTCTTTGATATAGGCTGGATCAAGGTCGAAGCTCTCTTCAAAGTTTCTCTCGATTTCTCAAGGGCTCGTTGTCTCGCATCTGACCACACAACTGAACATTCTTTGGTAGCAATCTGTCAATAGAGTAGCTATCTTTGAAAGACTATTTACAAACTTCCGATAGTAGCAATGCTAGACCTAGGAACTATAGATACCTGTCACTGTCTTCGGTTTCTTCCAACTCACGTCTTCTTCTGCCTATATAGGATTTACTCTAATACACTCGACTGATCTACATGTCCTAGGAGGACATCTTCTTTAACTCGGAGTTTACGTTTGTTCAACTTGGCATACAACTGATTCTCTAATAGGGTTTTCCACACTAACTCTAAAGCTTGTCATGGTCTTCCTTGGTACGTGAATACACACATGTATCATCTATGAAGACTACTACAACTGATTAAGGAACTCAGGAAATATTCTGCTCGACAACTCTATAAAAGTAGCTAACACACTAGTCAAACGAAATGGCATAACTCAGAACTCAAAGCGATCACATCTTGTCTCGAAAGCTGTCTTCGGTACATCAAATTCTCTCACTTTCAACTGGTAATGATTCAAATCTCAATTTAATCTTCAAAAAAAACTGGAGCAAACCCTAACCGATCAACAAATCACTGACACTCGGAAATGGATACCACTTATTCATTGTCACTTGTTTCAACTACCTGAAATCTAAACACATTCTCGTATTGTCTTCTCTCTTCTTCTTCACAAATTACATTGTCGAACTCTAAGATGATGCACTAGGCCTAATGAATCTAAGGTCTAACAAATCTCGTAATTGATTATTCAACACTCTCAATTCTTTTGGGAGTCATAAGATACAGAGCAATCAAAACAGGAGCAAACTCGAAGACGATCTCAATAACAAACTCTTCTCCTCTATCAAGAGACAAACCGGAAATTCTTCCAAACACTTCTAGGAAAAGAAAACACAAACTATTCTAACATTCTGTGATCTAATCTTCATTCAAAAATCAAATCCATCACAATTGCTAAGCAAGCCTGTCAACTAAACTCAATCAATCTTTGACCTCTAAAGCAGGATCAACATTCAATAAGAAGTTTGCATCCTCACCTACCGCTACCGTCTCACGGAAATCTGCAACTTCAAGGCAACTCTCTCTTTGTCTCAAGGTATACCCTAGCTTCGTGTTCTACAAGCTAAACCATGCCAAAAGGTACATCAAATTTCTTCGCATGCTCACACAAAGGACGAATCCACTGAAATTGCAACTTCACATGTACACATTTGATAGTCTTCGGTTCTCTTGTCTTCAGACTGGTTCTTCAATAAAATCTGACTCTTCTAGACTGTCCGTAGAGCATTTCGAAACTTTAAAAATGCAGTTCTGATCTCACACAGACAACCATGCTGGAGAACAACTCATACGCACACTGGCCCAATCACACAAATTGATTTCCACTCATGGGTACGGACTGGCTGTCTTGTACGAAAACCATAGGTTGAATCCTTACGATCGCCAACTAGCATCTCTGAGTTTCAGATTACTCACACGAGACCCCTACCTTGATCTCGCTAAAAGAACCAAGGTACTCGTACCTACCTATAACACCTCATCGGACACAATCAAACTTTGCATGCTTGCTAACACATACGAAAGTACAGATTCAGAATCAACTGGAGGAAACAAACCCAAAACTGTACCAAAGCTTATCTACTATAACATCGATACCACTCTGACTCCCACTCATACGTCTTCACTTATTTTCACCAACTAATACCGGAATCGGCCTCATCATCCCTCACCAACAAGAATCAACCCATATACACACTGACTTAAACGAACCAATTGTACCTCAACTCCGGTACAACCATACTCCCCTAACCATAGCGATAAACTCCCTCAACACTATCCACATTTTGGAAACCACAACTTCTACTTACCGAAAAGCAATAAATCGACAACAACAACAACAGTAAATTAACATACAAACTAGGTTAGCAAAGGAAAGGGTCCAAGTGGCTCAAGTATGATTCCCTCACTTAAAAATCTCTTTTTTCCCGATGTAATAGAAGCAATGGGACTCTACTAAGCATGCTTCAAGCAACGCACACGCACGATCAAACAACATACATCAAGCATACTTGATAAACAAGCAAACATGCTTACATGGCAAGCAAACACCTTGTAATCCAATATAAGGACTTGACTTACCTTACTTACCTGCCCAAGGTCTCGGAAACCTTAGGCTCTGATACCAACAAATGTAACCCCCTCGCCTCGGTCTGGTCGGCTGACCGGTTCGAGTAGGTTACACGGGGAAAACCGAAGCAAAACCCGTTAAGGCTCCCCTTTGGTTAGCAACCCTATTTTTTTCTTTATCTTTTCTAGATGCCTTTATTAACTCCTATATGATAGGACACGCAGCGAACAAGCACGGATACAAAACCCACAAAACATGCTAACAAACAACCCAATTTATCCCTTTTAGGCCGGCCGTATCGAAACGCCCTTGAGGCGTATCGAAACGCCTTGACTTGGTCAACTGCCCCAAGTCCTCATGAGAAGGCCGTATCAAAACGGAGATCAACCGTTCCGAAATGCCCCCAACGGTCAACTTCTCGTGGTCAATGAGATATTGACCATTCCGAAACCTTTCGGCCCGTTTCGAAACGCCTTCATCTTGGCAATTTCTCAGATTTCCAGTAGCCAAAGCGTTCCGAAACTCGTATCGGAACAGGGGTTCATAGTGGCCAAACCGTATCGAAACGTGTTCCGATACGGGGTCCCTGAAGCCTTACCCGTTCCGAAACAGCTCAGCCCGTTTCGAAACACTGGCTGTTTGCAACCTTCGAAAACCAACTTAAAGCATTTCTCAACGACTCAAAAGGCCCTAAACGACCCCAAGAGGCACTCAACACTTACAAGCATATAAGAACCATCCATTAAAGAATCAACAACATCCAACACATGCTTCATACATAAAACTTAAGGTTCATGCTTCACCAAAAACATACACTTAAGCATTTAAGATAGGCAAGCTTAACATGATTTACAATCCAAACATGACATCCAAAAGCCGAACCAACAACATGATAGAGAAGAGTCTAACATGCTCTTAAACAAAACCAACATCAACATACTTCAAAGCATTCACATCAACAACACCTATCCCATTGCTTGACTATTACAATCTACAACTTAAAGATCATACTTGAACTAACCAAAAGCAACACTTGGAGACCTTTCCTTGCCATTGCCACCCACAAGCTATTGATCTGCATTGTCGAACAAAAGGTAGCGTAAGCATAAAAGCTTAGTGAGGGTAAGCTCATAAAACAAACCTTCGACAATGCAGGGTCCAAGCACGAGCAACTACCATGAGGAAATGCATGATCTTACCTCCGATCCACAAGAGCCAAATTAAATATGATGCATGAACATATAATCAACATTATGCCATGCTCAACAACTCATAAGTTCAACTTACAATGATACATAACTCAATGTATTATTATTAGCATCATACCTCAATGCATATTGGAATCACATTTCATATCATAAAGGCACATGTAATCTCATAGTGGCATATACATACAATCTCATATTGGCACCTAGCTATGACTCGAATACGCGGATAACATGTTGGAACGCATTTCCAACATAACCATTAACTACGGTGGGATTACACTCATCACCGGTTCTTGCAGAGGGGATTCCACTCATCCTCACACCTCGTCGATGGGATTCCACTCATCACCGACTAATATAAAGATTTTCGGGCGTACCCGTACTCCTCCTTGGTGCCTTAATGCCACCAAGGCCACTAGCGACTTTGACTCTCGTGTGCACACTCATCCTAATGATCGATCATTGTACCCAAGCATACTAGTGCCAATATTAATCAAATTCCACAACCTTTCACAACATCAACTCAACATAACTTTCGTGCTTAGCACGTACTCACCATGATCACTATCATGCACGATTCATAAACCAAACCACATGCATATATCAACGCATCATATCAAGCCTCAACAACATGCATAACACATTATACATAGCCAACAAAAATACAAATAGACATGAGGCATAATAAGAAATTAGGAGTTCAACCAAGGGTCTCCTAAGCTAAGCTTGAGATTAGACTACCTGATGTGAGCACACCTTCACCAACACATGTTGGCGATCCGGAGGTCTTACCATTAGGACCAATTACGCGATCTAGGGCGCAACGTTTCAGGGAAGCTCTGTTCCTTATTTGTGCTAATATTTCTGAATCCTTCGATAATACTTGTGCCTTAGGCGATAAGACTTTTAATGTGTTGCATGCTGATATGTGACTTATTTAGGTTATATTATTTATTACGTATGTTTAATGAATATATATAATATGTTAATAGTGTTTTGGGTTAGTATAATATAACTTATAATGTATTTATTTTAATATGTTTATTTTTATGTTTGTGTGCAGTAATGTGTGTGCACGTGAAAATGCAAATGCAATGGTGAATGAGTGTGCAGCCAATATGTGATGGCATATAAGGACACAAAGGGTGCAACAATTCTTCCTTGGATTTGGACGCACAAATTCATGGTGACAATGAAATTGGGCACATGTCTTTTGTCTTCATCCATACACAAATGGACGTGAAAAACCAATTGGGCAAACAATTGTATTTGCTTCTTTGGTGCAGCCCAATGGACGTGAAAAACTAAATGGACGTGCAACCCATGTATTTGTTTCAATTGGTGCGGCAAGGAGAAGGATAAGATCCAGGGAGGTTGTCTTGTTTGAATTTCAAAACAAGGCACATTAAACATGTGCCTATTTTCACCAAAGGGCGCCACTCTCCTTTCAAATGAGTGGCCGAAATACAATCTGCATTTTTTTATTTTATTTTTTTACTTTTTGTTATTTTTTTTAAGCCACATGTTTCATTTCGGCTTAACCACCTTTGTAGTCTATATATATGTATTAAACAAATGTAACATGGTTACCATCTTTGAAATAAATTCATATTTGAGAGAATTTTCTCTTTTCGGTTCTTTTTAGAACTATTCGACACTCAAACTTGTTTGATTGTCTTTGATACTTCGGGTTCCTAAATTGCTATTTAGCGGGTCCAAGTCCTTTCGACGTTAAACAGATTCGATTCGGGTTTGCTCAGTAGATTGTGCAGGTTCTTTTGAGTTTAGCGTTTCCAACATCGGTCGTTTTTGAAGCCTTCTCCACCATCGTTGAAGTTCTTTCCAAAACGCCAAAATTATCATATTACTCTATATTAATTTTTTTTTTATTTTGTTCATCTTTAAGTCCTTATTTAAAATAAATATGTCGTATAATTTTTGTTGTTTCCTTGTTGTTTTTATTGCAGGAACGTGCCTACAACACTCCTAGATCCGTAACAAACGAGGATAGTCTGTTTCGGCAGACTGCCCCTTATTATGTGGTATCAGAGCCAGGTTGTTGGATTCGTTGTAAGTTTCTGTAAATTCGAGTCAAATAAAAAAGAAGAAAAAAAAGCATTCGAATTAAACAAAAAAAAATTTCAGCATTCGAATATTAAAAAAAACAGAATTTCGAAAAAAAAATAGATACGAACAAAAAAAAACAGATTCGAAAAAAAATAGATTCGAAAAAAAACAGATTGGAACAAAAAAAACAGATTCAAAAAAAAACAAATTCGAATATAAAAAAAAACATTTTAGATTCGAAAGTGTTTATATATGTATGTATTATTATTGTTGTGTTCCTATTGTAAATGATGAAATTTGTACGAGTTTGTTATGTAACTTTGATGTGCTCGAAAATCAACCGAAGTGAACTGTGCTTGTTTGTTCGGTAATAGGAAGGTTGTAAGCACGTCTTCGCAGTAAGGTTCTCTAAACTCTTCATTTTTCATCTTTTGGTTCCTTTTTTTTCGTGTCATTATCCTTTTCATTTTTTTTTAATTTTTAGTCTTATTTCCTTTCTTTTTGTGTCATTTTTTTCTTTTTTTTCTTTGTTTTCCTTAACCGTTGTTTCCTTGTAGCCAACACCGTTGTAACAAGTTTCGAGACGTTGGATTAGTTCTTTAAAGAGCTGATTACGAGAAAGTGTAAGGGAAAAAGGCATTGAGCGTTGTGAGAACAGAAGGGGAGACAAAAAGAGCCATTCAAGTATTCTCCTGAGTGAAACACGAGCGCTGAGTGTTAATTTTTGAGTGCACTGTTCTTTGGAGTGACATCTGCGAGACTTTGATTGAGTGTGCTGTGAGGTCCTTTTTGTTTGTTTTTTTTTACTAACCTATAATAGTGTTTTCTTTTGTTTGTTTGTTTTGTTGATGATTATGGCAGGTTCCGATGATCACACGGTTGAACAAGATCCACTGATTCCTCAAATGCAAGCCTTAGAGAGAATGATGCAACGAGTAGTGGCTACCGCCTTAGAGCCATTACAGTCGAGGATGGATAGGTTTGATGGAGGATCCAACTCTGTTAATGATGTGATGAATGAAAATGAAGACGAACGGTCACCGAGGCAGCATATTCCTAGACAAGGACGTGTGCAACAGGTAGACGATAATTTGACTAACATTAAGATTGCTATTCCTTCTTTTCAGGGACGCTCAGATCCTGATGCATACTTGGCTTGGGAAAGCAAAGTGGAGCACATTTTCGAGTGTTATAATTACTCGGAACAGAAGAAGGTTCGACTAGCAGCAACAGAGTTTGTTGATTATGCCTTGATATGGTGGGACCAGTTACTGCTTAGTCGTAGACGTACTGGTGATGATCCAGTTGCAACATGGATCGAGATGAAACGACTAATGCGTAAAAGGTTTGTTCCTATTCACTATCATCGTGATTTATTTCAAAAGTTGCAAAATTTGAAACAGGGAAATAGGAGTGTTGAAGATTATTTCAAGGATATGGAAATGGCTATGATGCGTGCAAATATCGAGGAAGATCGAGAAGCTACCATGGCACGTTTTCTAGCAGGGTTGAACACCGAGATTGCCAATGCTGTTGAGTTACAGCATTATGTCGAGGTTGATGACATGGTGCAGATGGCAATAAAGATTGAACGACAGCAGCGCAGGAAGTCTTCAAATCGAGGTAACCCTTCTTTTAAATCTTTTTCAAATCCATTATATACTCCTAACAATTCCAGGAAGCAAGCACCACAACAACCACTTCGGATTCGTGAGCAAGGCGAAACCAGCAAACCAAAGGCCCCCGTTGCTGATAATGGGCGTGGTAAGCATCAAGTGGTGGCGCAAGAGCGAGCACGAGATATCCAGTGTTTCAAGTGCCTTGGGAGAGGACATGTTGCTAGTCAATGTCCTAACCGGAGGGTTATGTTGATGCGAGATGATGGTGAGATTGAGTCGGATTTCGAGGAGGAAGTGCCTGATGTCCCTACTGAAGGGGAAGACGAGACCAACCTAGAGGTTCCTGAATCTGGTAAGGTAATGGAACTTTTGGTTATTAAAAGAAGTCTGAATGTGCAACAGGTACCGGATGATCTACAACGTGAGAATATCTTTCACACACGATGCAAGGTGCAAGACAAGGTATGTGTTGTGATTATTGATAGCGGTAGTTGTACTAATGTTGCCAGTTCAGTGATGGTTGACAGGTTAGGTCTGAAAACGACAAAGCATCCTCATCCATATAAGTTACAATGTTTGAATGATGGTGGCGAGCTTAAGGTGACCAGACAGGCTATTGTACCATTTTCGATCGGAAACTACAAGGACAAGGTCCTTTGTGATGTTGTTTCCATGGATGCTACTCACCTACTATTGGGACGCCCTTGGCAGTATGATAAAAGGGCAATGCATGATGGTTATACAAATCGTTACTCTTTTATGCATGCAGGTAAGAAGATCACTTTGGCTCCTTTGACACCGAGTCAAGTGTTCGAAGATCAGGCAAGCTTGAAAAAGAGTAAAGAAACTGCAAAAGAGAAGAAGAAGATGTCCGTGTATGCGAGCAGTAGCGAAATCAGGAAATGTCTTTCCTCTCAACAAACTGTTCTTATTTTGATGTTTAAAGATTATTGTTTATTGACAGATTTTCCTACTGATCTACCTTCACCGATTTTGACACTTTTGCAGGAGTTTGAGGACGTGTTTCCAGCTGAAACACCGAAGGGATTGCCACCTCTTCGTGGCATTGAGCACCAGATTGATTTCATTCCAGGTGCTACTATTCCGAACCGGCCAGCTTATCGAACCAACCCTGAAGAGACGAAAGAGCTTCAAAGACAAATTACTGAGTTGATGGACAAAGGTTACATTCGAGAAAGCTTGAGTCCGTGTGTTGTTCCGGTGCTGCTAGTGCCGAAGAAAGATGGTTCTTGGAGGATGTGCGTAGATTGTCGAGCTGTGAACCAGATCACAATTAAGTATCGTCATCCCATTCCAAGACTTGATGACATGTTGGACGAGCTTTGCGGAGCCGTCATCTTCTCCAAAATTGACTTAAGGAGCGGCTATCATCAGATTCGCATGCGAGAAGGCGATGAGTGGAAAACAGCCTTCAAAACAAAGCTAGGTTTGTACGAATGGTTAGTAATGCCTTTTGGTTTAACTAATGCACCTAGTACTTTTATGCGTTTGATGAATCATGTTCTGCGATCCTTCATTGGTAAATTTTGTGTTGTATATTTTGATGATATCTTGATCTATAGCAAGTCTTTACAGGATCATGTAGGACATTTGCGAGCTGTTCTGCAGGTTTTGCGAGAAGAAAGATTGTTTGGTAACATGGAGAAGTGTGTATTTTGTACTGACAAACTCACATTTCTTGGTTACATTGTTAGTTCTCAGGGAGTTGAAGTTGATCCTGAGAAGATAAAGGCAATTCAGGAATGGCCACGACCGACATCGATTACTCAGGTTAGATCGTTTCATGGTTTAGCGAGTTTTTATCGACGGTTTGTTCCTAACTTCAGTTCTATTACCGCCCCCTTAACCGGGATTATAAAGAAGAATTCAGTCTTCTCATGGGGTAAAGAACAAGAAGATGCCTTTTTGAAAATTAAAGATTGTTTGACTAGAGCACCTGTGTTAGCATTACCTGATTTTGATAAAACGTTTGAAATTGAATGTGATGCTTCTGGAATTGGTATAGGTGTTATTTTGATGCAGGAAAAGAGGCCCGTTGCTTACTTTAGCGAGAAATTGAGTGGTGCTACATTGAACTATCCGGTTTATGATAAAGAGATGTATGCACTGATTCGGGCATTAGAGACATGGCAGCATTATTTGTTGCCTAAGGAGTTTGTGATCCACACCGACTACGAGGCTTTACGTTACATCACAGGTCAGTATAAATTGAATAAACGACATGCTAAGTGGGTTGAATTCTTAGAATCTTTTCCTTATGTCATTCGTTACAAGAAAGGGAAAGAAAATGTCGTTGCTGATGCATTGTCACGTAGGTATGCACTTTTGAGTTATCTTGATTCACATCTGATTGGTTTTGCATATATTCGTGAGTTATACCCTGATGATCCTGATTTTAGAGATAAGTTTAATGCTTGTTCGAAAGGTACAGATGGAAAGTTTTACAGGCATGATGGCTATCTTTTCAAGGAAAACAGGATTTGCATTCCACAGGGTTCGATGCGTGATATTCTGATCCGTGAGGCGCACGAAGGTGGATTGATGGGTCATTTTGGTGTCACTAAAACGTTACATACACTGAAAGAGCATCTGTTTTGGCCAAAGATGCGCAGAGATGTTGAAAGGTATTGTGAACGTTGTGTGACTTGTAGAAAAGCGAAATCGAAGGTTTCACCACATGGTATGTACTTACCTTTACCTATTCCTGATTCCCCTTGGACTGATATATCGATGGATTTTGTTTTGGGATTGCCTCGAACTAGGACAGGTAGAGATAGTATATTTGTTGTGGTTGATAGGTTCTCGAAAATGGCACATTTTATTGCTTGCCATAAGACTGATGATGTTGTTAATGTGGCTAACTTATTCTTTAGGGATGTTGTACGTTTACATGGTATTCCTAGGTCGATTGTTTCTGACAGGGATGTGAAGTTTTTGAGTCACTTCTGGAGGACTCTTTGGAGCAAATTAGGTACGAAACTCATGTTTTCTACTACTTGTCATCCCCAGACTGATGGACAAACTGAGGTTGTTAACAGGGTTTTATCTACTTTACTTCGTTCCATCATTAAAAAGAATTTTAAGACTTGGGAAGATTGTTTGCCACATGTTGAGTTTGCTTATAACCATGTTGTACATTTTGCTACTAAAATGTCACCATTTGAGGTTGTTTATGGTTTTAATCCAATTACGCCTCTAGATATGTTGCCTTTGCCACAGGAACAGGTGACGAACAGGGACGGTCAAGCGAAAGCAGAATACGTAAAGAAGTTGCATCAACAGGTGAAGGAGAACCTAGAACGAAGGACTCAGCAGTATGAAAAGCAAGCAAACAAAGGAAGGAAGCGAGTCACCTTCGATGTTGGTGATTGGGTTTGGGTTCATTTCCGAAAGGAAAGATTTCCAACCCAAAGGCGGTCCAAGCTGTTACCGCGAGGAGATGGTCCTTTTCAGGTGTTGGAGAAAGTGAATGACAACGCCTACAAGTTAGATCTACCCGGGGAATACAATGTAAGTGCCACATTTAATGTTTCTGACTTAACCCCTTTTGGTGATTCTACAGATTTGAGGACAAATCCTTTTCAAGAAGGGGGGGATGATGTGAGCACACCTTCACCAACACATGTTGGCGATCCGGAGGTCTTACCATTAGGACCAATTACGCGATCTAGGGCGCAACGTTTCAGGGAAGCTTTGTTCCTTATTTGTGCTAATATTTCTGAATCCTTCGATAATACTTGTGCCTTAGGCGATAAGACTTTTAATGTGTTGCATGCTGATATGTGACTTATTTAGGTTATATTATTTATTACGTATGTTTAATGAATATATATAATATGTTAATAGTGTTTTGGGTTAGTATAATATAACTTATAATGTATTTATTTTAATATGTTTATTTTTATGTTTGTGTGCAGTAATGTGTGTGCACGTGAAAATGCAAATGCAATGGTGAATGAGTGTGCAGCCAATACGTGATGGCATATAAGGACACAAAGGGTGCAACAATTCTTCCTTGGATTTGGACGCACAAATTCATGGTGACAATGAAATTGGGCACATGTCTTTTGTCTTCATCCATACACAAATGGACGTGAAAAACCAACTGGGCAAACAATTGTATTTGCTTCTTTGGTGCAGCCCAATGGACGTGAAAAACTAAATGGACGTGCAACCCATGTATTTGTTTCAATTGGTGCGGCAAGGAGAAGGATAAGATCCAGGGAGGTTGTCTTGTTTGAATTTCAAAACAAGGCACATTAAACATGTGCCTATTTTCACCAAAGGGCGCCACTCTCCTTTCAAATGAGTGGCCGAAATACAATCTGCATTTTTTTTATTTTTTTTTTTACTTTTTGTTATTTTTTTTTAAGCCACATGTTTCATTTCGGCTTAACCACCTTTGTAGTCTATATATATGTATTAAACAAATGTAACATGGTTACCATCTTTGAAATAAATTCATATTTGAGAGAATTTTCTCTTTTCGGTTCTTTTTAGAACTATTCGACACTCAAACTTGTTTGATTGTCTTTGATACTTCGGGTTCCTAAATTGCTATTTAGCGGGTCCAAGTCCTTTCGACGTTAAACAGATTCGATTCGGGTTTGCTCAGTAGATTGTGCAGGTTCTTTCGAGTTTAGCATTTCCAACATCGGTCGTTTTTGAAGCCTTCTCCACCATCGTTGAAGTTCTTTCCAAAACGCCAAAATTATCATATTACTCTATATTAATTTTTTTTATTTTCTTCATCTTTAAGTCCTTATTTAAAATAAATATGTCGTATAATTTTTGTTGTTTCCTTGTTGTTTTTATTGCAGGAACGTGCCTACAACACTCCTAGATCCGTAACAAACGAGGATAGTCCGTTTCGGCAGACTGCCCCTTATTACTACCACTCTAATCTCAACTCTAGGTGGGTTTACCAAGCCCATCCTAGGTTCACATGCTTGAACCAATATTTGAAAGCCATCTAAAAATAGTAACCACTCACCGACTACTCCATTAGCACAAGCCGACAAGCCTACCAAGCATCCGAGTTTCCGGATCCGAGCCCGAAGCTTCCCCATTGATTTCCTTGCTTCTAACCATTCAAAAGCAATATATTAACCTCAAAATCAGCCACAAACCAAAAGTTTAACACCAACACACAAATCCACTACAATTCTCACAATTCAAAGCCAAGTTCATTCTTCAATTTCTCATTTTCGTACTTCCACAAAGACCCACCCAAAATCAGCATTGTAGTCATCCAAAGCACCCTTAGACATGTTCAAAACACTACCCAAACATAGTATAACCATCAACCCTTCATTTCCCCACATAGACACCTTAAAAACTCCCATTTTCCACTCCCAAAAATCACTTACAGCAGTAGCAACGGGAATCCATTCAAACCAACACTATAACTACTCAAAAATCATCAAATAAAATCCAAAGACACCTACCCAATGTTACTATAACAGCAGCCCATCAATTTTTCACAAAACTATCCCAAAAACACAAATTTTGACACTTAAAATATACCCCTAAAAACCCATTTCGGGTTTCACCATAAATCCTTGCAAAAATCGGATATGTTGGACCTTATAGGTAGTAAACAACTCACATAACATTAATAAATCAAAAGCTTTAATTAAAGCTAACAAAGATAGCATTTTAACTCAAAATCTCAAAACTCTAAAATGCAAACTAGTGAGCTTTAATGAAAACAAATTATATGGGGAGAAAGAGGAAGATGAGGGTAATAAGAAAATGTATTTACCTTTGAAAAGCCCTCAAAAACAAGCAAAATTGGTGATAGAAAAGTGATGGGAGATGGGGAGGAGAAACTCTCATTCAAAATGGGGAGGAAGAAGATGGGTGTGATTTTTGGGTATTTGAAATAAAATGAAAATGGGTTTTATTTTACAAAACCAAGAAATGACAACTTTGCCATTAATGAGATGACATTTCTCATCCACATTTAAAATCCATGAAATTGATTTCTAATTTAATTTGAGTCCAACATATAATATTTGTTTTGAAATCACAAAGCCCAAAATATATATATAATATCATTTTAAACATAACCCGAGACCCAAAATATTATTTAAGTATTATTTTCTCCTGGCCCCCAAACTCGGGTGTTACATCCAGCGTTTGAATCTCAAGGTTGTTCGAATTAGGGTTGATGTCATCGTGCCAACGCTCCTTTGGCATCGCAGCTTGATTGGGTTCTGCCAACTACACTTTGCATTGCTTGTTATAATTTCGGGGATGGATCCAATCCCTATTTTTTCGTGGCCTAATTTGGTCATATTTTTCAGAGTCAACAACTTCTTAGCCATGCATCAAATGCTCTTCTCTGCCAACCGGTGCTTGGCATTAAAGGTCCTTCTATGCCAACTGCTACTCGGTATCCTTCTCGGCATCATCTCCTTCCTTCCTTTTTTTGCTTTGCCCTACCAGAAACTGTGCCTCTTGCTATGCCATCCTACAAAAAGGTGTCAAAAAAACCCTTCAAACTAGCATAACACAAAATCGTAACTCTTAATGCAAATGTATGCTTCCTAAAGCAAAATGCAACTAAATGTACTTAAAAGACAAGTTAAAGCATGTGAAATTGGTATATAAATCAGTAATTTTGGAGCGTCAACAATACTATAGACCTAAACAAGGTGTGTCTCTAAGGTATCTAAAGATTCTCTTAACGGCTATAAGGTGTGATTCTCTGGGACTAGCTTGGAACCTAGCATACAAGCAAACACTAAACATAATGTCGGGTCTACTTGCGGTAAGGTAAAGCAAGAAGCCAATCATAGAATGATAAAGATTTAAATCAACACACTTACTTCTTTCATTTTTGTCAAGCTTTATAGAAGAACTCATTGGAGTGGCTTGAGGCTTCACATTCTCCAAGTTAAACTCTTGAGCATGTTCTTGATGTATTTAGCTTGATCAATGAAGGTGTCATCCTTCCTTTGTTTGATTTGTAGTCCCAAAAAGAATGAGAGCTCTTCCATCGTACTCATCTCAAACTCATCTTGCATTAACTTAGCAAACTCTTGGCAAAACAATTCATTAGTATAACCAAAAATGATATCATCAACATATATTTGAACTACTAACATGTCTTTGTCATTTCTTTTAATAAAAAAATGTAGTATCCACCTTCCCTTTTGCAAAACCTTTTTCAATCAAAAAGTTTGAAAGCCTTTCATACCAAGTTCTTGGAGCTTGTTTTAAACCATATAAAGCATTATTGAATTTAAAAACATGGTTTGGGAATTTTGGATCTTCAAAACCGAGTGGTTGTTCTACATACACTTTTTCATTAATAAAACCATTTAGAAAAGCATTGTTGACATCCATTTGAAAAAACTTGAATTTCATGATAACATGCAAATGCAAGAAACATCCTAATGGCTTTCATTCTAGATACGGGTGCATAGGTTTCATCATCAATTCCCTCTTCTTGAGTGTAACCTTGAGCAACAAGTCTAGCCTTGTTTCTCATTATGTTACCACTCTCATCTAGTTTGTTTCTAAAAACTCATTTAGTTCCTATAGTAGATTTATTACTAGGCCTTTCAACTATTGTCCAAACGTGACTCCTCTCAAATTGATTCAATTCTTCTTGCATGGCCATTATCCAATAATCATCATTTAATGATTCTTTGATATCTTTTAGGCTCTATGCATGAAATGAATGCAACATTACTAGCTAATCTAAGAGATGATCTAGTGGTTACCCCTTTGGATGGATCATCCAAAATCTCACCACCTTTGACATAGTTGTACTCTCTTGGGTAGCTCACTTCCTTTTCCTCAAGAGTCATGTCCTTCAAGGCTTCTAGAGGTGGATCTTGTGCTTCTTCATCTTTGCTTGGAACCTCATCCACCTTTGATGATTGTCCACCACCATTGGCTTTAATAATTCTTACATCATCACAAGAATCATTCCTCGGAATGAGGTTATCATCAAAAACCACATGAATAGACTCTTCAAAAACTAAAGTTCTTTTTCTAAATACACGATAGGCTTTAGAGTTTAAACAATAACCTGGAAAAATAGCTTTATCACTTTTAGCATCAAATTTGCCTAAATTTTCTTTTCCATTATTTAAAACAAAACACTTGCATCCAAGAGGATGAAAATAGCTAATGTTAGGCTTTTTATATTTAAAATTTCATAAGGTGTTTTCTTTAAAACCGGCCTAATCATTACTTGATTTATAATATAACAAGCGGTGTTTGTAGCTTCCGCCTAAAAATACTTAGGCAAATTGTTTTCACAAAGCATGGTTCTAGCCATTTCTTTTAAAGTTCAGTTTTTCCTCTCAACTGCCCCATTTTGTTGAGGAGTGCGAGGAATGGAAAAATTATGGCTTATACCATTTGAATTAAAAAAATCCTCAAATCCTAAGTTTTGAAATTCGGTTCCATGATCACTTCTAATATGAGAAATTAATTTTCCAAGATCATTTTGAGTGATTTTTTAAAACGTGATGAACTTTTTTAAAGCCTCATCTTTAGTACTTAAGAATAGAACCCAAGTGTATCTAGAGTAATCATCTACTAAAACAAAAGCATATGATTTTCCACCCAAGCTCATTGTCCTAATAGGTCCAGAGAGATCTATATGGATCAATTGTAATACTCTACTAGTTGAAACATTATTAATAGGTTTAAATGACGCCCTTTTATGTGTACCCTTTGCACAAGCATCACAAATTTTATCTAGAGAAAAATTTAGATTAGGTAAACCTCTTACTAGATTTTGGGAAACTAATTTTTCTAAAGCACTCATGCTAGCATGTCCTAGTTTCCTATGCCATAACCATCAATCATGTTCATCCTTAGCTACAAAGCATGCATTAGAAATGTGATGACTTATGAGCATTATTTTGTTAGTTTCAATGTTCACGACTTTACAACCATTTATATAAAAATGAACAATAAAATCTTTATCACATAATTGACTAATGCTCAACAAGTTATGTTTTAGACCGTTGACATATAAAACATTATCAATGAATATGGAAGAGTGATTACCAATGGAGCCAATTCCTTCAATGTGGCCTTTGGAGTTGTCACAAAATGTTACTACTATACCATCTTTTTGGCTTTAGTTCCATGAATCTACTCATGTCACCGGTCATGTGTATTGAGCACCCACTATCAAGGTACCATGTGTTTTGACTTGAAGCTTTGGCCTTGTAGCAATGCTCCCCCTACAAACAAAGATCGGGTCTTGATTTTTGGTACCCAAATCATTTTGGGTCCATGGAAATTAGCTTCCAAAATCTTGGTTCCTTGGGAATCCAAGAAGCAATAGCATGTAAATCATTAGAAGCAATTAGGTTCTTAGGAACCCAAACACTCCTAATCATCTTACCTCTATAGGGCCTTTGGAAGCCTCTTTGTTTGTGGTCAACAAAGTTTCTTTCTACATAGTTGGGTTTTGAAGATTCATCTTTTTCAAAACTTGAGTTCCCAACTTTGTTCAAAGAAGCTTTGAGATTATCCACCTCCTTGTGGTGATGATCATTAAGCTCGGAAAAAATGTTGTTTAAATCAATGTTTTCTTTTTCAAAATATGTTAAATTGTCTTTTAAAGCACAAACCTTCTCTTCAAGTTTCGAATTGGTTTTGGATAAGGAATCATTTCGACTTTTTAAATCGGACATAATTTTCTTGTTTTCCAAAATTGATTCCTTGTATTTCCCAACCAATTCATCAAACACCTCTTGCAACTCATCATAAGTTTCTTGAAGCTCATCGAAATTATAATAAAAAAATGATAAGTTAGAGGTTAACTTAGGATCTTCCTCAAAAGCCATAAGGCAAAGGTTGGAAACTTCTTGCTCCTCTTCATCAGATGATGATTCCTCATCACTCCAAGTAGCAACATTGGCCTTGAGCTTCTTCTTCTTCTTCTCAAATCTCTTCCTTTTGAGTTGGGGGCATTTGATTCTAATGTGCCCCGTCTTCTTGCACTCATAGCATATGAGTTGACCATTCTCCTCTTACTTGTTCTTGTTCTTGAAGTCTCCTTTTCTAAATAACTTTCTTCCCCGGTTGGACTTCATGAACCGAGTGAATCTTTTGGCTAGCATAGCCATCTCTTCAAGCTCATCCTCGCATGAACCGCTCTCTTCTTGTTAAGCTTTGAGAGCAATTCCCATTTTCTTCTTCTTCACTTTCTTCTTCTCCATCTTTTTCTCTTCTCTTTTCTATTATTCTTCTCTTCCTTGCTTCATTATCTCATGAGTAAGAAGACAACCCATGAGTGCATCGAGCTTCAATGTCTTCAAATCTTTTGACTCGATGATGGCGGTTCTCTTCCCATCCCACGACTCGAGAAGAGAATGGTGTAGTTTTTGGATAAGCTTGTCTTCGGGGATGACTTTTTCGAAACCCATGAGAACCCATGTATTCTCTTAACATCTTCATGACACTCTCGTCGGGATCTATTTTGAAATTCTCATAACTCAAGTTGAGGAGTCCAATCTTGGTCTCCTTAACATCGTTGGTGCCCTCGTAGGTGGTCTCAAGCGTGTCCATACCTCTTTTGCACTTGTACAAGAGGACATCTACGAATACATATCTGGTCCGAGTGCATAAAAGAGCATGTGCAAGGCCTTCTCATTAACTTGTAGCTTCCTTCTTTCTTTATCCGCCATTTCTTGTTTGGCCTTGGAAATTTGTTTATCACCTTCTTGCTTCATTGGAATGGATGGCCCGTCTTCGATTACATCCCAAAGGAAGTAATCGTTGGATTCGATGAATAGCCCCATCCAGTTCTTTCAATATGGGTAGTTGTCTCTATTGAAGAAGGGAGGTTTGGTGGTGGATTGACTCTCATACAAGTTGGTGGAAGTAGACGACATTGCTTTGTTGTCGATTGACTGGATTGCTTCAATGATCACATCTTGTAAATTTTAATCTCTCAAAGAATTAGGCTTTGATACCAATTGTTGTGTGGATCAATCGATGAACAAATGGCCAAGAGGGGGTGAATTGGCTTTTAAAAGTTTGAGGGAGGAAATTGGTAAATGAAAAGTGAAGGCACAAGAGATTTATAGTGGCTCAAGCTTAGAACAAGCTCTACATCCACTACCTTAGCTCCCACTAAGGATTTTGAAACAATTTCACTAGAAATTATTCCCCTTTTCTCAGATTAGGAGGAAACCTTACAAAACGATTAAGTTTTCTACCCAAAGCTTAATCAAAAATCACTCTTAACAAGAGAAGTTGTTGGCAAATAAAAATAAATCTCACAAAGGTAAAATATTTGCCCCAATTACAAGTACACTCTCCCTAATCTTGAAATAAAGAATTACAAATGAATTACACAAGATGGGTACAAGAGTTTGACTCTATTTGACTCAAATTGGATTGGATTTATGCTTGAATGTGCTTTACTTTTTCAATTGGTAGTTGTTGTAGCTTTAATGACTTGCTTTTATACCTCTTCATTGAATTATAACCGTTTGGGTGGTTGGCATCATCAATAAAGCCATTGGACTCTCTTTTTCCCACCATAAATGCACTTCTGCAACCTACTGTATCGGTACTTGGGGTACATGTATCGATGCCTGTCTCAAAATAGAAAGAGTCATTGTAGAGTAATAAAGGGTCGCATCGATACGCAAGAAGGCGTATCGAAACGCTATAAGGGGAGTATCGAAACGGTCAAGGGCCGTATCGATACAATTTTACTCACTTGGGACACTGTCGATATCCATATCGAAACACCCAATGGGCGTATCGGTACGGGTCAACGACTTTTTAAAATTTCTTATTCCCAATAACTGACAAGCAACAGTTATAAAATTAAATGCTCGATTTGAAAAATCTTAACCCCTGTATCGATACGATTAAGCTTGTATCGAAACGCTTATGAGAAAAATCTTAAGCTTAGATGAAGGTCGTATCGAAACGAAAGGAACTGTATCGAAATGCATGTTTTCGTATCGAAACGGAAATTTTCGATGGCTAAATAAGTTCAAGCCGTATCGAAACACCAGGGGTGTATCGATATGCCTGGGCAATTTTGTTAAGTTTGGCATTGAAACACTTAGAAAATTTTATGGGGTTTAAGTTTTAACTTTAAAACAATTTGAGATTAAAAATATTCTTGTCAATTGTGAGACTTTTGAGTACTTAAAAATTTATTTACTTTGCAATTTAGTCCTTACAACAATTTGTTATATCAAAATTAAACATAGGTTTTACAAAAGGCTTGTTTAGTTTACACAAACTTGTGTATCAAAGTATTTTCCTGTAAATAATATAATAAAAACTCCTAAATTTCAAATCTCAAACCCTAAATCATAAGGTTTAGGGTTTTTATATATTATTTATAATATAAATATATCATTTTATGAATATATTATTTTCAAAAAAAATAATATATTCATAAAATGATATATCTATATTAGAAATAATATATAAAAATAATATAATTTTGTTTTTATATATTAATATATATGTAAATAATATGTTTTTATTTTTATGTATTGATATATGTAAATAATATATTATATGTATATTAATATTATTTATAAATAATTTTAATCAAACTCAAGTATGTTGACATATATAATATTACTAAATATTATGTTGGTTTTGTGGTTAAGGCTTAGCCTTTGTATTTGTAGGTCTTGAGTTTCAACCGTATAAAGTTTATATTTTTATTATATTTCCTTCAACCAAACGATGTCGGTTTAGGACAAATTAGGCTTCAAAACAGTCACATCAAATTGTCGCCATTTTTAGTTAACGGCATGTTAAGAGTTAACAACTGAGTGGCATAAACGAGTCGGAAAGTAAAGTTCTGTGTTAGATTGAACATTTTTAAAGTTTGGTGGTATTTTCGGGCCAATGATAATAGTTTTTTTTACAGAACAATGATGAAGTTCGGTGGTATTTTCAGGCCAATGATAATAATTTTTTTTACAAACAATGGTAATAGTTTAGTGGCATCTAGTATAGTTTACCCTTATATATATAAAGAATACAATTAAACAGAAATAAGAAATATGTTTATAAATAAGATAAAATTCTAGAATAATTAGCTATTCCATATATAAATTCAACGACGATATGAGATTATTGGAGAATTCTTTTTTCAATATAAAAATGATTATAAGATGAGAAAAATGTCATGAAATCTTTGCAGCATCCGCCCAATCCATACACGAGTGAAATTCTTGAGGATGCAAAAGATAAAATAAAACAAGAGAAGGGGGAGATATTATTGAGAGGTGGGTCCAATTCCAATGGTCCCATTAACCCCCCCAACTTCCCTATTTAATTCTAATTTCTCCAATTTCGATGTGTATAGTATATACAAACACAACAAAATAGATGTGAATTATTTAACTAGAAGAGCGTCCTTACAAAAAAAAAAAGTATTTTAATATGAACAATTTAAAAACAAATTATAGAAAAATGTGGCAATAAATATTACTAAAAAACAATGAAATTAGAACTCAGTGAACACTCCCAGTGAAAAAGATGGTGATGTTTATCTTAAGAGACTCGAGTTCGAGTAACTTTATTTACAAGGTGTGTGTAGAAGGGATACAATGGGCCATACCCCAAAAAATTAGAAATTTATAATTCAGACCTTTAGAATTTTCAAAAAAAAAATTAATTTGGTCTCCACAATTTTTTTTTAAAAATTCAAATTAAGTTTCAAAGTTTTTGAACATTTTTTATTAAATCACTCTCATAAATTTTAAAAGTTCTCGTTAAGCCTCTCAAATTTTCAAAAATTTTAGTTAGACCTCAATTTTTTTGAAAAAAAAAATTGTAAATTGAACCCTTCAAAATTTTTGAAAGTTTTAATTTAAACCCCTAATTTTTTTTAAATTAAGTTTGAACAAACACTACCTTATTATCACCCTACTATTAAAATATCAATAAAATCTGTCAAATTGTTGTTTTGGTCTCTCTACTATACACAAATTTAAAATTTAACCAACATAATTCAATTCCTTAACTTTTATATTTTAGTCCACAAAGTTAAGGTGTGGCACCTTTAGGATGCAGCTAAAATGCGGCCAACATAAATTCTTATCGTTTTGCTAAGAATTTATGTAGGACTGTGTAATAATTTAGGTAGAACCGAAATTCTTACTAAATGGGTAAGAATTTGTTTTATAACACATTTCTTACCAATTGGTAGTAATTTAGTTAGAAACTGAAATTCTTACCAATTGAGTAAAAAATTATGTTATAACTTTGTAACCCCCTAAACCCGGCCTAGAAGAAAAAGACCGAATTTAGGAAGTTACCATTGAAAACTTTTCCCTCAAGTAATAAATTTTAGATTTAAATAATTTATAAAACAAACTAATTATTAATTAACAATAAGTATCGTAAAATACCACAATTGTTTTTAAAACCCAAATGTTATAAAAATATCCTGATCATTTAATAAAATATTTGAAATAAAGTCTGTAAATATATGTTGAAACATAATCCCAAAATATAAAGTTCTACGATCTGAAATACGTAAATATCCCAAAGCATATTATAATAATAATCTTATAGTTTAAATTTAGTTCATATTGAATAATAAAATAATCGGATAAAATTGCGATCTTCCAATTACCACGTCGCCTAAAGTCCAAAGATATCTGTAAGAGGAAACTATGGAGGAGTAAGCTAAAGAGCATAGTGTGTCTCTAAAGTGCAAGAAAAATCTTAATCTTAAAAACATATATATATATATATATATATATATATATATATATATATATATATATATATTTAAATTCACAAATGACGATGCACAATTCAAAAGCTTTAACTTATAAAAACAATTCAATAAATCCTAACTACAACATCGTCCGAAGAGTAAGGTTTCCCAGAACCACTCTCTACATCCACCAATCGATGTGTGGTAAAAACCATTGCTTCCACCGTACAATCCTAACCTATGTAGACAATGATGTAAAATCACATTCGCAATAGTCTCAAAACTTAGTCCGATAAATCTGATATTTCGAAGTTCGATAAATCTGATATTACACAATTCGATAAATTTGATGTTTAATTTAATCACAAATCCAGTAAAAATACATGAAAAATTCATCATGTCACATCACATGTAAAAATATGCATACGATATAAAATAATATCACACGGTAAAAATCATTATTATTTAGCACAGTAAGAAAACGCACATCGCAACAATAAAGCTCTAACGACGAACAAAGGATGGTTGCGACTTCGATGTAAGGTGATGGCAGTGTCAATCCAAGAGGAATTCGTAAAACATGGGAATAACTAAGAGCGGCAACACTTCAAAACTTAAGACTTAGATTTATTTATGTTTCTGTACGTAATAACTATGACTATATATATAGTTGAGCGATGGTAATCTAAACAAATTAGGTTTAGAATATAATAATAATAATAATAATAATAATAATAATAATAATAATAATAATTTAAGTTGAAAAAGGATAGTCAATTCAACCGTGGAAAAAAGGAATTAGGATTCAATTTAAATTAAAAAGGTTGAAAAAAAATTAAACAAATTAAAAAAAGAGACGGGTGAGAGAATTGAAATTTAATTTGATAAAATAATTATTTATTGAGTCGGTCCTTATACTTTTAAAAAAATTCATATTAACATTCAAGTTTGATAAAAATTCTTATTTAGTCCCTCATAAAAAAGTTAGGGTTTTAAATTAAAAATTCTCAATTGTTAGGGTTTTCAATTAGGGATTTCAAAATTATGTTTCTAAATTAGGGATTTTTCAAATCCAAGGTTTACAATTTGGGCATAATTTTTTGGGTGTTACAACTCTACCACCCTTAAAAAATTCAGACTAACGACGTACTTCAAAAAATAGAGGTTTTGATAACAATTTTAAAAAGGCATTTTAGATCAGGGTACGAATAACAACATAGAGTTTTCAAATAAGTCTTAATCTCAAATTTATAGGAACGAGTATGATCACGATCGGTCGCTAATCTAGAGCTCATATGAGATGACATAATAATCTATCTATAAAAGGAATTAACCTAGATTTAGAGTTGGTACTTAGATTTTCTATTCGAATCATATCTTTAATTCTTTAAAGTAATAAATTTATCCGAAAATCTCATTTTGCCCAAAAATTTTTAATATGGATGCAAAAATTATTTTTGGCTTAAAATTTTTATGTGAGCCACACAGTCCGATGGTTGAACTAAGCTCTGATACCACTAAATGTAACCCCTTATACCTGGCCTAAAAGAAAAGACTGAATTTAGGAAGTCGTCGTTAAAAACTATTCCCTCAAGTAATAAATTTTAGGTTTAAATAATTTATAAAATAAATTAATTATTAACTAACAATAAGTATCGTAAATTACCATAATTGTTTTAAAAAATCAAATATTATAAAAATATTCTGATCATTTAATAAAATATTTGAAATAAAGTCTGTAAATATATGCTGAAACATAATCCAAAAATATAAAGTTCCACAATCTGAAATACATAAATATCCCAAAACATAGAATAGTAATAATCTGATAGTTTAAACTTAGTTCATACTGAATAATAAAATAATCGGATAAAATTGAGATCCTCCAAGTACCACGTCGCCTAAAGTCCAAAGATATCTGTAAGAGGAAACTATGGGGAGTAAACTAAAGAGCTTAGTGTGTCTCTAAAATGCAAGAAAAATCTCAATCTCAAATATATATATATATATATATATATATATATCGATAAAATCTTTAAATTCACAAATGACGATGCACAATTCAAAAGCTTTAATTTATAAAAACAATTCAATGAATCCCAAGAGTAAAGTTTCCCAGAATCACTCTTTACATCCACCAATCGATGTGTGGTAAAAACCACTACTTTCACCTTACAATCTCAACCCATGCAGACAATGATGTAAAATCACATTCGTAGTAACCTCAAAACATAGTCTGATAAATTCAATATTTCATAGTTCGATAAATTCGATATTACACAATTCGATAAATCAGATGTTTAGTTAAATCACAAATCCAGTAAAAATACATGAAAAATTCATCATGACACATCACATGTAAAAGTATGCATACGATATAAAATAATATCACAAGGTAAAAATCATTATTATTTAGCACAATAAGAAAACACATCTCACAACAATAAAGCTCTAGCGACGAACAAAGCGCGGTTGCAGCTTCGATGTAAGGTGATGGTAGTGTCAATTCGAGAGGAATTCGTAAAACATGGGAATAACTAAGAGCGACAACACTTTAAAACTTAAGGCTTAGGTTTATTTTTTTACGTAATAACTATGACTATATATATAGTTGAGTGGTGGTAATCTAAACAAATTAGGTTTAGAATATAAGAAGAAGAAGAAGAAGAAGAAGAAGAAGAAGAAGAAGAAGAAGAAGAAGAAGAAGAAGAAGAAGAAGAAGAAGAAGAATTCGACCATGGAAAAAAAGTATTAGAATTCAATTTGAATTAAAAAAAGTTGAAAAAAATTAAACAAATTAAAAAAAGAGACGGGTGAGAGAATTGAAATTCAATTTGATAAAATGGTTATTTATTGAGTCAGTCCTTAAAATTTCAAAAAATTTCATATTACCTTCCAAGTTTGATAAAAATTGTTATTTAGTCCCTCATAAAAAAGTTAGGGTTCTGAATTAAAAATTCTCAATTGTTAAGATTTTTAATTAGGGATTTCAAAATTAGGTTTCTAAATTAGGGATTTTTCTAATTCAGGGTTTATAATTTGGGCGTAATTTTGGGGTGTTACAAACTTAAATTCTTTTTTTGAATATCTATAACTTAAATTTTTACTAATTGGGTAAGAATTTAGATCAAAATTTTACCTTAAGGTTGCATCATGGTAGAACAACCCGTTAGAAGGCCCACTTGATTTTTTGCTTAAAAATTATTTCAAACGAAAAAATTCATGCCAATATAACGAGTTAAATATACTATTTATTGAAATATATATTGTTATTTTAACTAGAATAATTATAAGTTTAAATTATTTGTATTAATTAATGACATTTTAAAACTAGAAGATCACATTAAAATGTAAGATTAAAAGTCATTTTTCGAGCATAATAGAGGGCAAATTTTTAGAAAATAATCTAATTAGAAACTAAAATTAGGAATATAGACTATGTTGGGAGAAAATTTGAGATCTATGGCAAAAACTAGTGTTTAGAGGGTGACGCCACCTCTAAATAGTGTTATCCATTTTTTTAATATTTTTTGGGTCAAGTGGTAGGACATCAAGTGCAAACGTCGTCAGGACTTTGTTTAGCTGATTAAAGGTGAGCCGATAGCTTTCTCATGAGGACCGGCTTTCTCATGAGAGAATCATGCATGGCATAACACCATTTGGAGGTGGAGTCCTCCTCCTCAGCTTGACACATGGCAGCGCAGGGCAGCATAAATACCTGTGCGTGTGTGCGTGTGTGTAAAAAGAGGAAGAAGTTAGTATATATGCTTAGTATTTGAGAAAATTTTGAGGTAGTTAGAGGTGAATTTTTTTAGAAGATATATTCGAAGAGGTGAACAATTTTGAAGTATATTTGGTTGTAGATCGTCTTGGTTTCTCACAAGTAAGTAATCTATTATTTTAAATGGATATATTTTTTTAATATGAGAGGGGTTTGTAGATTTTTTGTGTGTGGTTGAGCAGTAATTTGGCGAAATATTCTAATTTTTTCAAAATCGGGATGTAAATTTAATTTATTTGTATTGTAAATTATTTATTTATAAATTTTTTTAATATATTTGTTGATATTGTTAGGACAGTTGCGAATGAGAGTAATGGTCTGGATGTTGAAGATGATGTTTTGGCCGCGACTATCGCTAGGCTTTAGTTGGTAAATGATGAGCCTATTTCGGGCTTTGTTTAAATGAAACCATTGTAAAAGATGTTTGGGCAAATGTTGTTGCTAGAATGGCGTTGGTAGATGAGCCACTTGTTTGAGGTTATGTTGAACCGGAGCCTATTTATCCGGCTTGTGAACCTCCAGCCCACATGTATAAGGTGGACTATGCTGCAATGCGAGATTTGGAACATGAAGCTCACGTATTATTTTCTTCATCAACTTCCTACATGGCAAATTGGAACTCAAGGCTCTATTCGAAACAAAAAAAAGATGTCCAATTGGCAATTAAGGAGTACTGCATCAAGCGTCATATGAAATTCTTTGTTGCTGAATCTGATAATTTTACGTATTGTGCAAGGTGTATTAATTATAAGAGCAAATGTCCTTGGAAGATAAAGATTTCATACCTGAAGAGCAAAAAGATGTGGGAGGTTACAAGGTTCAATGAGCAGCACACTTGTGCAAATATCTATTCTCACAGGACCACATAAATTTAGACTATAATCTAATATGTGCCTACACTAGGCTGTTGGTTGAAAAGGATCCAAGGATTTCGATTGCAGTGTTAGTAAAATCCATCCGAAATTAGCTTGGATATATTCTATCTTACTACAAGGCATGGATGGCAAAACAAAAAGCGATGACGTAGGTCTATGGTGATTGGAATAAATCATATAATAAGCTATCAGCTTTTATACGAGCAATACAAATATTCATCCCAAGAACCATTGTAGAATATGAAACATTATCAGCGTACATCTTACAAGATGAACTAATTCCTGGTAAAAGGATATTCTATAAGTTATTATGGGCATTCAAGGAATGTATTGAAGGGTTCCCATTCTCCAAACGTATGATTCAAGTTTATGGTACCTGGTTTTATGGGAAGTATAGTCATATATTACTTATGGTTGTTGCACAAGATGGGGACAATAATATATTCCCAATTGTCTTTGTCATAGTTGGAAAGAAAGACGACAATGGATGGAAATTATTTTTGAGACATTTACGAAGACATGTAGTAAAAAAGACAGGGTTTGTATTATTTTTGATAGAGGGATTGCGCTCTTATCAGTAGTTGACAGAGCGAATAGTTTATGGACACCTCTTCATACATATCCAACATATTGTGTACGACATATTGCTTCAAATGCCAAGATTAATTTTGGAAGCAATGAGATCCGGAAATAGATTTTAAACGCGGGTAAATTATAATTTTTTGTTTATAAAAATTATTAGTTTATTTATGATGTTTTCTTATTTACTTTAACTAACTAATTTTTTTAAATAGGGTGTGAACTATGTTGATTGTCAAAATGGTCAGGGGTCGGAGACGGTGGTTCGACGGTGGTCGAGATGGTCGTTCCGGGTCAGAGCTTATGTATTGGTCTCGTTTTGGGTGGTGATGGTGTCGAGAATGGAAGATTTTGGTTCCTTTCGGTTGTATATCTAGTTTTATACCACTTGGACATGTGTCATGATAGGGTTATCGTGGCGCATTGATTGGACTAGCTATGACTTGACATCCTAGGTTCTCCTCGGCATCCGTAGTGGGCATGTGTGTAGCCATGTGTACACCGAGTGAGGCACGATGTTGCTTGTAGTTTTTTCTATTTGCCACAAATTGCAGAGGGTATCGCACAGTTCGCGAGTGATCCTGTGCGTTGTGACGCTCATCGCCAGATGTCCCTTGTGTTGCACCGTCCAAGGGCGAGTGCGAACGCCAACTGTAACCCCCTAGACCCCGCCTATGCGTTATAACGGATCCTAGGAAATCACATTGGGGTCACAAGAGCGACCCACAGTAAAAATACACATAAAATCATTTTTTCCTCAAACAATTATTAAACTGTAAAATCAACTTTTGTTTAAAATACTATTTCAGTCCTTATTCATAGTACCCTTAACTAAATAATTAAATACAAAAACAAGTTTGGGTTCAAGTTCAGATTTGGAGGCTTTCGAGTTCGAATTTGATGAAACAGGTTTCAAAAACAGACTCAGGACGTCGAAAAACATAAAATAAGGCTTTTCAGGAATTTTGACTTTTGGGTCAAAGTCAACGCTGACGTCAGCAGGTCAAGGTCAACGGGGTCAGGGTCAACGCTGATGTCATGCTGACATCAACGATCATCAGAAATTCAACTCGGGCAAGTTGACTCATTGAGTTGACTCAGTGAGTTGACACAGTTCCGGGTTGAGTTCGGGTCGGGCTCAAGTCGGGTTCGGGCAGATGGTTCACTGGCTTGGGTTTGGGGCCGGTTCTGATCGATTTGAATCTAGTTCACTTACCCTAATATATCTTGCCAGAAACCTCGCCGGAATGTCGCCGGTGATGTCATCAAAAGCCTCGAAATGCTCGATTCTGCCGGATTTCGAAAGCCCGTCAAACACACGATTAAACAAAACCGAAAATTCAGCGAAACAAGATGGAATCTGGTCAGATCTTACCTAAATCGAGACAAGGCGGTCGGAAAAACGCGTGACTTTGGTGTGGCCCTTACCAGAGTCGGATCGACGATCGGTAAAGGGGTTTTAGTCGCATTGACACAAGGAGTTCAATGGTGGAGGTGGTGCGACGAACGACTAACGGGGGCGGCCGGAAATGGTGAAAAACAGAACGACGACGGTTGAGTTCTCGCCAAACTTTCCAGCGGCTCTCTACGGTGAACGATGGTGCTCCCCTGCGAGTAGAGGTCATGGACGTAGACAGGACGAGATGGTGACTCGATTGGTAAGGGTAGTGGCAGCCACGACGGCGTGGTGAGGGAGATCGGCGGTGAAAGCTTTACTCGACGCCCCTTTCACAACGATTTCTACACCAAACGACGACTTAAAACGGCGAGTGACTCATCGAATCTTGGTCAGAGCAAGGCGGCCATTACGTCGAAAGTAGCGGTGATGGCTACGAACTGACGGTGGCTGAGATCGGAGCCGGGCATAGGGCGTTCGGTGAAAAAAAATTAGAACCTTTTCGGTTCTCTCTCAAACTCGAAATAACAACAATAATTAGGGGGAAAAGGAGGTCAAATGGTCATTAAATTGCTCCAATAATCCAACATAACCTGAAATAAAATTCTTTGTAAAACATGTCAAACATGAGCACTGGGCACAAGTGGTTAAAGCACAAGCCTTAAGCAACTAAGGTCATGAGTTTAATCTCTTTGGTTGCCATTTCTCACTTTTCATCTCATTTGTTTTTCTTTTCCTTTTTTTCATTCTTATCATTTTCAAGTTTCCAATATCAAAACTTAGGGGTGTTACACCAACGTACTCGGAAAAGAAATTTCTCAGCTCATTCTCGGTACCCAGAAGCACCCTCGCCACTCGGTCGTCACCCCTTTCACCAAACAGCCAAGCTTTCATATAAACAGGCCCGCCCGCCAAAGAACCCTCAGAAAAAACATTTAAATCTACTTTATCCCAACCATTGGGACTCTTTCCCTCTAGACAATGCACCCAGATAATCCTAAGAGTACATATGTCTTCATAATGCAAAGGGGGGTCGTTCTCTAACCTGCTAAGAAGTCTCAACTCGGCGGGAGACATTCTCTGCACATCAGGAGGTGCAACTCTGTCTTGTGACGGTCAACGCCAAACAACGAAGAACGGAAACCCCAAAAGTACATTTTATTTTAATATACTTTGTCCTATCTAGCCAAAGATTCGTAGCGTAATTGCTCATGCCAATGCCCTACTAGTATGATGACCAATGCTTATGAAACCCCTCACATTCTTATATGACCAACCATTACATTATAGCAATAACAGAAAATGTTAATAGAGGGCTTGTCCCCATGGATTTTGCAATTCAAAAAGTAGGTCATCATAATCCACCAACTAGCACCACCCAATTGACTCGGCGCCACATCATACTATTTCAACCAATCCACGAAAAAGGAATGTAGCGGTAGGTGAAACCCAGCCTTGAAAGCATAAAGAGAAACCCAACACCACGACCCCTTTCATCGAAACAAGCACTCTGGCGATATGACCCTTACGGAACACTAAACTTATAAAGAAAGTTGTTGACAGCAATGAGGCCTCAACACTCTAATGTTTTCAGTATCTTATTCCTATATGTACTAAAAAGGACTTCATCACTCTCCACAACAGTTGAACTAACCATCAGAGTAAAAAGTAAAATATCCTATTTTCTTCTAAAACCAACAAAGAGCGGCCAACAAGATAACTAAAATAATATATATATATATATATATATATATATATATATATATATATATATATATATATATATATATATATATATATTAAAAATTATAATAAAGCCTATTTATAGCCAAGAGTCGCGTCGTCTTCAACACGCTTCGCTAATAAAGAGGTTTATTGTGTGACTTTTCATTATAGAGGTTTATCCCTTAAGAAAACCAGACAGTTCATCACAAATTCTTACTTCAAATTGTGTAAAGTTTGGTGCGACAAAGAGAATGAAGTAAACTCCCGGATAAACAACGAACAAAATCAGTCTAATAGAATGATCAATCTTCAAACGGATGCAAGCTCTATGAGAGTCAGAACCGTCGACCCAAATGATGTATAATTTACTGTCAAAGTTAAGCTCTATGAGAGTCTGCCACATGACGAGGACGTCGCCGCCTCGACATGGCATCCTGCTCTGTAGGATTCCAAACACCACCAGCTGCACCTAGTGTTGTCATGAGAAAGATGAGCCGACAGCTTTAATCAACTGCACCAGCCGACTGCAACGGCTATTTTAAAGTCCTGGCGTCGTTTGCACCTAGTGTCCTACCACCTAACCCCAAAAATATTTGAAAAATGAGTAACGCCATTTGAAAGTGACGTCACCCTCAAAACACGGTAGTTTTTGCCATATATCCCAAATTCCCCCCAACATACCCTATATCTTAATTTTCGTTTCTAATTGAATTATTTTCCAAATTTTGCCATATCAGAGAGACCAAAACTATAATTTCACCCCCCAAAATTTAAAAAAATATATATTAAAGGACAAGTTTTGAATTTTATTTACCAAGAGAACATCTATGCATATAAAATATAATAATAATGATAAAAAAATGTTTCCGAAAATCCTGGAAATAAAAGACAAGTTTTTAATTTTATTAGCCAAAAGGTCCCTTCAGAAAAAGGGAAACTTTTCCCCTTAAAACCCGTCTAAAGTTTACACCAATTAAGTCTGAGTTTTGCTCAATACACTTGAAAAGTTGGAAATTCCAATTTTCTATCCAAATCCCAAACTCATTTCTCAAAAAGTCCTCCCCGAAAAACCCAACAATCTCCTCATCTTCTTACATTCATTTTCTCAACGTTTTCATGCGAAACGAAGCAACTAAGCAATTTCCACCGAAGAAAATCTTGAGTTTTATTGATGGCAATGAAGTGCATTGCCAGGCTAAGGTCTCGTCGGGTTGTTCAAGACCACCTCCCGCGTGCTCCCAATGAAGCGGCGGTTGGCGGCGGTTGCTGTTGGGCCAACCTGCCTCAGGAATTATTGTGGGAAGTTCTTTTAAGGATTGAAGACTCGGAAAGTAGTTGGCCTCAGAGGAAAAATGTGGTCGCTTGTGCTGGTGTTTGCAGGAGTTGGAGGATTATTATTAAACAGATTGTTAAAGTGCCTCAACTTTCAGGGAAATTAACTTTTCCCATCTCAGTTAAACAGGTTCGTTTTTCTTGCCTCAACTTTCAGGGAAATTAACTTTTCCCATCTCAGTTAAACAGGTTCGTTTTTCTTGCCTCAATATCGTTGCTTGAAATTCTCTTGCTTACCAGTGAGCAGATTTTGAAGTTGAATTCCAATCCTATATTGGGAAACAGGGTCATTTTATAATTTTGATTTGGTGGCTAATTGTTTAATTTTCTTTTTCTGGGTTATTTTTCATTCAAGGCTTGAATGCTGTTGATTTTGATTTTATGTTCCTGGGAATCTTGTATTATGATTTGTTTAGTAAATTGTATGCCTGCTGGTCTGATTTTCTTGTTTGGATTGGAGATGTACAGGTCCCAAATCCCTTTGAGGAAAACTTTTGCATTTCGTTTTAGAGATGCAATTTGGTAAATTGGGGTGAAATCTGCTTCTTAAAATATAGTTGTGGAGTAGGCATGTGTTTTGAACCATTTTTGTCTGCCATGTATTCGACCATTACAGTGAATGTTTGGGACCATAATCATTGTTTCCCTTATGCAATAGCTTAATAGCTAAACTTCCATTGAAGACCGCTTTTAGCTTGCAACCAGTGTTGGGTTAACTAGCTACCACCACAATCCACATGTCCCCAATAAAGTCCCTTTTTCTCAACTACCAGTTTACTTTATGCATTGAATTAAAGCTATATAATTATGGTATTCGGTTTCAAGTGAATGTTAGATACAAGTATGCCCCGGACATGAATATATTACGTATTTCCCAAGTTTTTTCATGTCTTTGAAGGATCTTTGCAAGATCATTTCCCCCACACAAGTTGGAGCAACGTGACATTAGTGTGTGTTTTGATGTATCCATTGCTTGAACTATCATCAAATGGAAGCATTTCAATTCTATATTTTCTTGTCAGCAATTCTTGTAAATTCTGACTTTTGAATCCAATTTGCAGCCCGGTCCAAAGGATTTTCTCCTTCAATGCTTCATAAAGCGAAATCGATCAACCCAAACATACTACCTTTACCTTGGTTTAACTAATTGTGAGCTCTTCTTCTTCCACATCGCTTTTATGGTTATTTTGCCTGTTGAATCAAAGTTACCAATGTCCTTCAACCAATGGTTTGGAATTGGATGAGTCATTCCATTTAACCACTAGATTAGATTAACGACAATGGTGTTTTCATATATTTCTTTCTTGCAATGTAACACATTGGAAATTTTCATTCCATTTCTCCATGACAGCTTTATCGGACGTTGGAAAGTTCCTTCTTGCTGCTCGCAAGTGTAGGCGTCCAACTTGCACAGATTATATCATCTCTTTACAGGCTGAGGATATCTCGAAGGGAAAGAATGCATATGTTGGGAGACTGAGGTAAGAAGTGATATATATACATAACCAACAAAAATTATATCGATTGGTTATTTGATTTACCCTATCTTCAGTCTCAAATCTTGTTTATTCGTTTTCGGAAGATCAAATTTTTTAGGGACCAAGTTCACCGTCTTTGATGGACAACCTCCTCATGCTGGTGCAAAGATGGCTAAAAGTAGGTCCTCTAGGCTAGCAAATTTGAAGCAAGTTTCACCTAGAGTCCCTTCTGGCAACTGCCCCATGGCTCACATTTCATATGAATTGAATACGTTAGGTTCAAGGTAAGAGTTCACCATTATTTTGGATAAGGATTTGATAGTTTCTTCTTATCTAAGGCAATAATTGATCCATCGTTGTTGATTAGCTCATGCATTAAATCCTCTCTGTTCACTTTTTCATACAAGTCTATGTTACTTGAACTTGAGTGTTAGTGTCATATGACCCATGTCCGAATGCGACTTTTTTTAATGACTTCTAGGGGTCCAAGAAGAATGCAGTGTAATATGATCACCATCCCTGCAACTTCAATAAGACCAGGAGGATTAGCCCCCACCCAGGCTGAGATTTCTGCATCGATCCCAATTTTTCACTCGAAATCAGCTAGCATGGAGAATATTGTATCAGGCCCCTTATCTGATCAAAACAATGGTGGACTGGTGTTGACAAATAAGGCTCCAAGGTGGCACGAGCAACTCCAGTGTTGGTGCTTGAACTTCCATGGACGAGTTACAGTTGCTTCAGTGAAAAACTTCCAATTGGTGGCTTCTCCAGAAGCTGAACCGGCACATGAGAAGATCATCCTCCAGTTTGGGAAAGTGGGGAAGGATTTGTTTACCATGGATTATCGGTATCCGATCTCAGCTTTTCAAGCCTTTGCTATCTGCCTCAGCAGCTTTGACACTAAGATTGCTTGTGAATAAATGATGAACAGGTTCGTAATTATTGTATTTTATTTTTGAAAGAAGAAAGTAGCCCGTCCATTTGCCAGCATCAACTTTTCATCTTCCCTACTGAAAGAAGAAAGTGATGTCTTAAATATCTTGTTATGGTTATGGAGCATTTAGTAACGATTCGAGCTACCTATACATGCATATAAGAAAAGTTCACATTATTGCTTTAAAAATACCCCAAACATATAAGAAAGTCCATGACAATTGCTACCAAGTTTTCCCTTTTATGCAATATGCAGGTGTAGGGATGTATGAAGAAGCGTTGGATTTAGGTTATAACAAGTAATGCCTCATTTGTATTAAACTTCCAACCAAATCCATAAAAACCCACATTAAAAGTCTAAAAGATGAGGTCTTCTCTAAGAAATGCTCTCAGTCAAATTGTACAACTCTTCTCCCCATTCAATAATTTGGTACTTACAAGAATACAATATGTTCTCTTCTTAGTTCTTACCTCTTACTAAGCCGTCTGCAAGCGGATGTTCGGATCTGAACTCGTTTGTACAGATTCAATGGCTCGTACCTCTTCCGAGGGCAAATCGTCTGGATGCAATTCAGGTTGATTAAGGCTTCTGACAAACTCGGTAAAGCAAGGGAAATGCTCCGGAGAGAAGAAATGAGCTCCCATTCGCTGATATGTGAATAGGTCGATTGGATTCTCACCCAACATATTTTTCTTGATCTGCTCTAAACCACCCGGGGCTCCAGAGGCCAGGTTTTGCCCAGCAACCTCAACCTCGTGCTTGTTGCAAGTTGTTTGGATTTGTGCAAGTAATGATTCAGGGCTAGAGAGAGAATCGTGTGGCTGCTGCTCATCTGACAGGTCCATTCCGGGCAAGATGATTTTGCATGAATTCCTAGCAAACATCTCTGCAACTGCTTCATAGCCATCTCTTGAAGCAGTGTTGTAGAAGCCGGCTGTCAGTTCCGAAGGATGAGCACGGGTTTTGTACCAAGAGTGCATCAATGGGACTTTCCCATAAACATCGACTTTGGAATCACCAAAAATTGAAGAGGCAAGGGAGAGGAGACGATTCCCATGAGATACAAGTTCGCTCGAGTACCAGGAAAGAAAGAAGTTGCCATAAGGACTTTCCCAAGAACCACCATGATCCTTGAAGAAGTTATTTGAGTTTGGTGGCTGATCATAAGTAGGGGCATCATGTGGACCACCTAGTCCCCATAATGGGTTTCCATTTGCTTCAGCATATTGTTTAAGAAGGTTAAGCATATTAGTGTCATAACATTGGAACTCCCCGACCCCGGCAATTGTGCCACTCCTGGCAGGCTTGTGGTGAGAGGGATACCGGAGCTCGCCGTCTGGCCCGAGACCCATTGAGATTCCCTACAAAACCGCAAAACAGAAGCCATTGGCATCATCACACAGCTAATTCTAATTTAACCAAGTTAATCGACAGACAAGACCTCTTACCTTGATTGTAGAACCGATGAAGGGTGAGAATTCGGCCTTAAAGCTCTCACAAAAGTACTGGTAGACTTGAATTGGAGTCTTTCCATCAAGAACAGCAAGATCGTCAACAGCTAGTGATAGACATCCTTGATAATGCTGTCCCGACCGATCTGTAAAGAAGATACTCGATTGAGATTCCACGATCTTCATAACCCACTTTGGAAGCTGAATTTTAGGTTCACTCGAGGAGTGGAAGCAGAGTGATACATGAAGCTTGAGACCCGCTTTCTGAACCATCTCTGCAACGGCAAGATAGCCTGACCAGTTGTACTTTCCCATCTCCTCATTCTCAACAACTCCCCACCAGACAGGTAATTCAACACCTTCCACACCCAAAAGCTTCAAAGCTTTCAGTCCTGCTGAAATCGCCCGCGCATGGTTTACAGTAGTGCCATCCGAAACCACATCTAGAGGCAGACCGACATATAGTCTTGACCTATCAAGCTGAAAAATAAAAAGCAAAATTTGCTACAATCAGCATAAACAATTACTGTAGTTTATCAAATCAGTTCTGATTTTGTTTCACCCAGAAACTCCATTTCCATACATTCAAGAATATACATAAAAATATCTCTAATCCATCACTAAAACAAGCTTGTTAAACTAAGATGTAACTATTAATACGCCAAAACAGATAGCTATCTCTATTTAGTTCCTCTACCAGTATTGATATGGAAATAGTAAATTTCTTCACAGTTTAAGAACAAACATCGCTAAACCAAACAATTTACTTTCAAAATAAATGGTTTTTGATCCCTAAAATCTATCCAAAACAGAGCTACAAATCCTCCAAACTCGGCTTAAAGGAAGAAAAAAAAAAACTAGAACTTACAGATTTGGAGCTTGTAGAAGACTTGGCTTCAAGAATGGGTTCAGAGTCAACAGCCTTCACCGTAAACCTGAGCCCGGCTTTCCTCAACCTCGAAATTTGACTATCAAAAGAAACAGTGTTTGGTCTCCGAGAAAATATTTTGTTTTGATCATTATTTCTCCCAAAACAAGACCTTAAATCCCTGAACCCTAATTCCGTCTTACAAATTTTTGCCTGTGAAGAACTCATTACCGAAACCTCCATTTCCACCGAAAACTCTAGAAAAAAATACCCTCGAAATCTTCAACAGAAAAAGGCTTTTCTCTCTCAGATCTGGAGATGAAAAACTAAAAGAAATAAAACCCAAAACTAAAAAATCAAAGCTTTTACGGACCCAGATAAAAGATTTACACGGAGAAATCTTGAAACAAAAAAAAAAAGAGAGCCAGAAATAAGGGACTATAACTTTGGTTTGAATTGAAAAGAGGGTTTGCTTCTAATCCTTTCTTTTGGTAACTTTGAGAAAATTGTATGAGTGCTTTGCGGATTGCTTGGGTCCTTTATATAAAGCGCTGGCTTGCGAAAAACAACAAAAATGGTGGGTATCTGCCATGCCTACACCTTACCGTCTGCCAATTTTTCAGCCGCATAATCCCCTTTTTATTTATTTATTCTTTAAATTTTTTATCTTTATCTGTTTCGGTTTTAAAAGGTATTAAAAGAATACCGTGTGTCGTAGATGTGACTGTTGAAAATCTTGTATTTCATATGTTTTTCAAATATCTACTCCCTATTTTTTAATTGGAAAACTCTGTCACGCTCGACGAGCATCGATGAGTACCGAATACCGATAAGCACCATTAATTTAATTTATAAAGATTAAAAATTTAAAATACTCACCGTATAATTATAAATATTTAAAAATTAAAAAGTAAATTAATTAAAATATATTGTTTTATTTTTAAAATTTTTAAACAGAAATCAAAATACCTATTTACTCCTAAATTACAAAACCCTAATTTTTTTCATTTGAAATTCAAGCCGCCGCCGCTGCTTTCTACCGTCGTCGTCGTTCGCCACCGATGAACAACATTGAATTCCCGATGTTGTCAAACACTATGAAAAATATTTCACAAAATAAAGGAAATGTCACTTGCTCCTTTTTTGAAACAAAAAAACCCAAATTTCATTCATTCAAATTCATCGGCATACAATCAACAAGAACATGGGTCATTAAGACCCAAAAAAATTAGGCTCAAAAAATGCCTAGAAACAAGAACAATGAAACTATAGTCATCGAGACCTTCATAACAACAAGCATTGAAAGTTCGAAACTTAAAGGGCAATGGGACAATGACGTACGCATGGATCAAAAGAAGATCCACCAAACGGTAGACTTGGTAGCTGATACCGAGGGCATGGCCATAGAATCCAAGGGACGAGATGACGAAGACGGCGAACAATAGGCTACAAAGGCCTTTGAAAAGCATGATACTTTCATCGGTGTTGTTGCATGTAAAAGTGTCTATCGCAATGTAGTGCAAGTGTACACGACGCAAGTAGTAAAGTGATACGGAAGTATCAGATATCATCTCCAAAGGGACTGAGCCAATAGCTTCACCTTGAATTACTGCACGGAAGTAAAGAGAATGGTTTAAGTTGTTTGTCACGAAAATAATAATGAATACTGAAAATAGAATTAAAGTAATCGAGATAGAGAGAATGGGCTGGTATTGAATTGCTCAGTAGTGTAGGTATTGCTAAGTCTAGGAATATCTTCTCTGTCGTCGTCCCCGTCGCGACAGCACCCGTCGCGGCAGCGGTCTGTTGTTAGTCGCGGCAGCGATCACACAACTCTGTACTTCAAGCTTGGCAAGAATCCCTATTGTGCCTTGGCCTATCCCTAGGTCCAAGTCTGTCGATGAACACGTCTTTGATAATACCTCCCGGCGTGAATCGAAGGATAAACACCGATGTTGTTGAATTCTTCTTTAGCCACTTAACCTCGTCCTATCCCTAGGTCTGAGATAGTTCAACTATAAACTAGAGAACCCACTCTTATTCCTTTCGTATACTTAACTCTCTCGATATTAAGTAAATAGATAACCTCGCAATGCTCTCCCGATACTCTTGCAAGATGTTAATAACCAGAATAAGAGAACTTAAAGTTTATTTTATTGAATAGAAAATTCCTAAAACAAAAGCAACCCTTGCAACTACTTTACAAATCAACTCGTGGCCTTAGGGGAAATTTAGAACATGTTGAGAAGGTGAAAACGGCTAGAGTTTTGGGAAGAAGGCTAAAGATAGGTGATCATGTTCTCTCCTAGGTCAAATTTCATGCCTTTATATAAGCTTTGGGTTCAAGTTTTTTAATATGGCAAGAATACAAGTTTAAATTAAAGTACAACTCTAATAAAGACTAAATCTTCAGAGAATATAGCTTTAATTCAGCCTTCCTTCTTGCTTGGAGTTTTCTTCCTTGAACTTTGGGCTTGGCCTTCATTCTGATCTAGGGCTTGGAAAAATATAATGGTATTCCACGACAGACAAGCTTAATTTTCTATTTCTGTCGAGGCCCACTTTGCTTCTTCTCCTCAAAACTGATGTCGTCCTTTGTTGTCACGGCGGCGACCATGGCAGCATCGTCCTCCTCGACTGCTCATCCAGTTCCAGCTTTTCTGCATCACTGCCCAGCGCCTGCCTCTCCATCTGCTACAGCAGCAACCTGCAAAAACAACCAATTTCAGTAGAAGCTGTGTCATTTAATATATTTGTGATGTATAACTGAAATCTAACCTAAATGCAATGAATTATGCTTGAATGCAACTGAAATATGAGTTAAATAGGGGGTAAATAATAGGACTTTTACACACTCAACAGGTGCTAACCATGGAGGTTTTGGTACCAAAAGGAAAAATCCCAATGGAAAAAAACTAGCCCTAAAAGTTACGAAACAACCAACCTCAAAGTTAGAACATGAAGAACCACATCATTCGTAAGCCACTTCACCAGATCTGAAAACAAAACGAGCGGGCAGACAAAAACAAAAAATGGAGGAGGAGAAAATGGTGGCCACCGAGAGCCCACCACACGTTCCTTCACCGTCCAAGCCACTATGGATGGACCATCTTCCTCCACACAAAAACGAGCTCGAACCTGAGCCATGATCAAAGGAGAAGCGAAATCTTCAAACAATCGAATCAAAGGGAGAAACGAAGCAAATGAAGTTTAAGTGGGGAAAGAGAGATAAACATGTAGCAAGGAAAAAGGAAGGAGGGGAGGAGGGGAGACCAGCCACCGTTGGCCGAGAGAGGCGGCTGGCCCCGAACAAAGGATCCCAAAGTTTTGGTCGCTAAGGAAAAGCATAACATTTTTGCAAACCCTATCTAAAAGACAGTTCGGCTACTGTGTTGATTTGGAAACCTATTAATGTCACTTGCTCCTTCAGTTGTGACTTATAACACATTAATAAATGGATTAGGGAAAGAGGGAAAAGTCCAAAAGGCGATTGAATTGTTCTAGAGTATGGCTGGACATGGGTGTTACCCTAACACAATAACTTTCAACATCCTGCTGGATTGCCTTTTTCTATACCTTTGTAACTTTGCAATTGCCCAGACTTGTATGACTATGGAGGTAGCGGCAACGACGACAGCTGGTGGCGGCGACGATGGCATCGGTGGTGACGGCAGTGGCGGCAGCGGCTTAAATTTTAAATGAACAAAAATTATGATTTTATAATTTAATGGTAAATAGGTATTTTGATCTATGTTTAAAAGAAAATTAAAATATATATATATATTTTAATTAATTTACCTTTTAATTTTTAAATGATTTATAATTATACAGTGGTCATTTAAATTTTTAATCTCTATAAATTGAATTATTGGTGCTCATCGGTACTCGTCGAGCGTGGCAGACTCATCCTTTTAAATTTAATAAAAACATTATTTATGTCAAATTCTTTATTAATTGTGTAGTGTACGTGAAACTGGAAAATTTTGTCACGCTTGACGAGAACCGATGAGCACCACTAACGACGAGCATAGATGATGACCATTAATTCAATTTATAAAGATTAAAAATTTAAAAGACTCACCGTATAATTATAAATTATTCAAAAAACAAAAGGTAAATTAATTAAAATATATTATTTTATTTTTAATTTTCTTTTAAACATAGATCAAAATACCTACTACCTCTAAATTATAAATCCTCTCTATTTTCCAAATTCAACCCTGAATATAGAATTAAAATATATACTTAAACTATAAAATTGTTGTGAGATTTAATAGAGGCTAGCGACAAATTTCTCTACAAATTTTACATAGGAATTCAACTTTCGGTTTTGCTTGTCAAAAAAATAGAGGCTAGCGGTGGAGGGGTGACAGTAACATGAATAAAAATTAAGGTTTTTTAATTTATGAGTAAATAAATATTTTAATTTATGTTTAAAAGAAAATTAAAAATAAAATAATATATTTTAATTAATTTATTTTTTAATTTTTAATATTTATAATTATACGGTGAGTCTTTTAAATTTTTAATCTTTATAAATTGAATTAATGATGCTCATCGGTGCTCGTCGAGCGTGGCAGACTCATCCACGTAAATCTAATGTGTTATTGAAAAGAGGATTTTTTTAGAAGATACGAATTTATATAATTTTATTTATAACATGTATATGTTCTATCAAAATGTTAAAAAATATGAATAAAATACATAAGGTATATATATTATATATAATTTGTAGATTCTATTTTTATTTAATCATTTTAAGTTTTATTGTTTCCGTTTAATTTGGATTGTAACTAAAATTTTTAAAAAATACAATGATTAGATTTGATCAAATTGGATTATGTGGACTAGGTTCATAGATTTTAAATTTTAAATTTTTATAACTGAATTATTAAGAAGAGTGTAAATTATTTATATAACATTATAAATATAACTATTTTTTGGAAAGTAATTGCTATACTTATATAACTTTATTAATAATTACTTTTGTTTCACCATTTGGTTGTTTTATTTATTTAATGAAATTGGCATGCATTATTAGGGTTTGAAATAATGAATTTCTTTTTAAAAAATTTATTTTTTTAAATATAAAAACACGTCAATACTAATTGTATCATTTATCAGGCCCGTCCATCTACAAGTTTGACATGTGACACGCCATAGGGCCCCAAAATTTAAGAGTCCCACAATCTAAAAAAACCTGCTAACCCCAAAAAAATATTTTCTTAAAAAAACTTCTAATTTTATTTCTTATTATATCAAGAATTTAATTATAATCAATTCTTCTTTAAAAAAATTCACCAAATTTAAGGTATTTAGTAGGCAAAAAAATTATTATTCATGTCCATCTTAATTTCAATCTTTTTCAATTACTTTAGATTCAACTACTAATTAGAAATATTCATCTTCTAAAGGTTAAAAAAAGTTTCTATTACTACTTTTAATTAGTGTTTTGAAGGTTGAATTTCTAATTTGAGAATTTAAAGATTTTAAAATTTTTATCAAGCATTATTTCTCTTAATAGGAGATATGAACAATACCAAGACTATGAAAAAAATTAAGTTTTTGGTTACTTCTCATAAGTTGCAGCCACTAGATGATGCGAGCATAAAGTCTCATTGTGCTTATTTTGAGTCTTCTTCTTAAAATATAAGAAAATCTGATATTGATGGAAATGAATTGTTTTTGGAGTTGAGGTTACTAAGAGAGTTCTTGTCTGCCGAAAAAATGGGGTCATGGGAGATTTTGAGATTTTTGAAAGGTAATATTTTTCTAATGCTATTATTGCATATTGAACTTTGTTGATTATTCCTGTAACAATTGCATTCACAGGAAGAAATTTTTCTAAATTGATGTTGTTGAAGAGTTATATGCGCTCTACAATGTCACAAGAAAAGCTTAATGTGATAACATTAATAGCGATTGAGAATGATATTTTGGAGAAAGTTGACTATGAATAGGGATGGACATTTTACCCGACCCGTTCGGGTTATGACCCGATCAGGTCAAATTTTTTAATGAAAAAAATTGGGTTCGGGTCAGGTTTTTATTAAGGTTGGGTTCGGGTTTAGGGTGAAAAATATCCTACCCAACCCGACCCGGGACTAATTGCATAATTTCTCCCTAATTTTTTAGAGATATTTATAATAGTAGTCACTCTTTATATATATATATTTTATAATTAGGTCCTTAAAATTAGGGAAAACTACACCACTGACCACCAAACAAATTGGGGATACCTATTTGGACCACCAAACTATAGAAATCGTCAATCAAACCACCGAACTTATAAAATCAACCTATTTTGACCACAGCCGTTAAAAACCTAACGGTGGAGTGACGGAACTGCCACGTGGCAATTGACGAAAAAATTTAAAAATTACACATTTGGGCCCTGTTATTTACACATTCATTCAATTTAATCCTAATTTTAAATTAATAAAATAATAAATTATTTAATTAAGTGGTAACACGTGTCAACATCTTATTGGAGGACTTTAATTATTTATATTTAACTTTATTAATTTATTTTCCCCTCCAATTAGGTGATGACACATGTCACCACTAATTTAGAGGAGAAAAATAAAATTCTCTCCACTTACACTAACCAGGATTCAAACCTGGGTCTATCAAGTGTAAACTCAATGGCTTTGCCACTGCACCAAGCACAACTTTGTGCTATAATTCTCCAGATATAATATATACCTCTTATTAGTTTCTACATTTATAAGCCAAAAGCTTAAACCCTAAACACTAATTTCACATATATAAATCCTAAACCCTAAACTCTAACCCTAAATATTTCAAATTAATTTTACGCTAAATATTTCAAATTAAACCCCAAACCCTAAACATTTTCAAATTAATTCTGTAACCCCCTCGTCCCGGCCTAGTCAACAGACTAGACCGAACGAGTTACACGGGGAAAACCGAAGTGAAACCCGCTAAGGCCTCACTCCGGTTAACAACCCTATTTTTTATTATTTATTATCTTGTCTAAATATCACAATTAACCATAGGTGAGAAGACAATAGCGGAAAAGCGAACACGAATACAATCCAAGCAGAGCATACAATAACTTAAATTTACCACAAAGCTTAATTGATAAATTTCCTTGCACACGGGGCAAACCATCATAAATGATACATATAAACTCAAATAGGAAGCATACAAGCCATAGGGACTAAAATGGAACATTCAGAAACCTTTATGGGTGACATTTAAGTGTTTTAACTGCCTGCGTTTCGAAACAGGCTTGCCCGTTCCGAAACGCGGGCTCCATTTTAAAAGTGAGACCAAGCCATTCCGAAACGGTCCCACCTTGTTCCGGAACGAAGGCTTCCAGTGACAAAACGTATCGGAACGGGTTCCGAAACGGGGGCTCACAATGGCAAATCGTATCGAAACGGCATCACCCCGTTCCAAAATGAGTACCCATGAAGCTGTCAACCGTTCTGAAACCGTATCGATTGTTTCGAAATGCCTGCACACAGATAGGCCCGAAATCATACTTTGACACCTCCAAACGTCCCCAAACTTGTCCCTAATCATCAAAAACCATATAGCAACATATCATACATACTTTCTAGATGCAAAATACCCCAATCACCTCCTTAGACATACATTCAAGCACCAAAATGGATTTCAAGCCCTAAGCTCACATGTAGGGGTGTGCAAAAAAACCGAAAAATCGAAACTGATTCCGAAACCCGAAAAAACCGAACCGAAAAATTCGGTTTCGGTTCGGGTTTTTATTTTTTAAAAAAACCGGTTCGATTACGGTTTACAGTTTTGGGATAAACCGGGTAACCGAACCGACCGATTATATAATATATATTATTATATTATATGTTATTTTATTATTTTATATTAAAAAAATTAAATTTTATTTTATTTTCTCATTCCCCAAAAGTAAAACCATAATTTTATCTTATCAAGTTTAAGTGTTTAACTTGCTAGTATTAGAAAAGATAATAATATCATGTGTCGATTTTAAAAAGTATGTACTTTTTTCTAACATATTAATAAAATTTATATTTTTAATAAACAAAATAAAAAACCGTTACCCGAACCGAACCGAATTTTTCGGTTAACCGACTAAACGGTTAACCGGTTGAATGGATACAGTTTAGGGTCGAGAATTTAGTGACCCGAACTTATCGGTTAACCGGAATAATTTGCTAATGGTTAACCGAACCCGGTTTTGCACACCCCTACTCACATGAACACTTAGGTTCTAAAACACTAACAAGTCAAAACACAAAGCAATTCATACATGGCCACATCAAACCTCAACTCAACATAGTACACCATTCTAGACATGCTAGAAACATAAACAAGCCAAAATATAGGAGTTTGAACACCAACTCCTTAACATACAAATCTAGCAATCCCATTGTCTAAGTGCTATTACAAAACATAAACCATACTTTGAGCTACCCGAGAACTCCTAGAAACTCCTCCCTTGCCCACTTGCCTCCCAAGCCACTAACGATCTGCATTGTTAGAAAACAAAAGAGCGTAAGCTTAAAGCTTAGTGAGCGAAGCTCTAAAACACAACAACAATGCAGTTTTTAAAATACAAATCTTAAATTTAAAGCAAAACCATTTAAGGAAAGACGTAATGAAACACAATCATCACAATACATGGTATGCACATGCATAACCAAAACCCGGTAGGACTACACATCACCGTTCACAACAACTAGTAGTTTTCCGATGGGACTACACATCACCGTACTCTTCTACTAGTCACTACCGGTGGGACTACACATCACCGTAGTAACGACAACCATCACGTGAGGCTCGACACCAACAATGACTACACAACAACATTAGCGAAGAGTAATAACAATCCAAAACACCACAACACACATAATTGAAAACGCCCAAAATCAACCAAACAAGCGAGAATAGATACACTTACGCTCGGGTCTAGGTTAGTCTCTAAGACTCCACCCAAACCCCAAAACCTTCATTGAACGCATTTTAAGTCTCAAACAGTTTTCCACTCACCGATTAAGCCCAACGAAAGCCGAAACACTGTTCTCAAGCCTCCATAGTATCCAGTATCGCGCCCAAAGCACCCGAATCCGGTTCTTCTATTTTAAGCAACCCAAAACAAACTATTAGGACACCAATACATTTGTAAACCAGCAACAACCCGGAAACTTAATCTTGCAACCAAAACACATCGATTCGAACACAAATTTCATCCAAACTTCACCATTTTCGTTCTAAGCAAACCTCACACTGAAGTCATCCATTTCAACCATCAAAAAACATCCAAAATCATCTAGAAACATTCTTCAGCATCAAGGGAACCACCAGCCACGTTTTCAACCTAAAACTAACCAAAAAACTCAACCTTTTCAACCTAAAAATCTCATTTTTATACCCATTTCGGGTTTCTCACCATTTACCATCTTTTTAACATTTTTAAGACACTCAAGTATGTGAAAAAAACACCCTTAAACATTACATTAGAAAACCCACATGAAAAACCATAGAAATACTTATTTCCACAAACCCAACACCAAATCAAAATGCATTTTAATGAATTTTAAAAGAAAGTTTTCAAAGAGCACAAGCTAGATAGGTAAGAACTGAAACAATGGAGAGATTACTTTCAAAAATCTTGCTTGGATGAGGGAATGGGCAATGGAATAGTGATTTTAGGGTTTTGGAGAGGTTTTGGGGAAAGAAAGCTTTTAAGAAGGTGACACCATTTTTTTCAAACTTCTTTTCAAACTTTTCTTTTTACTTAAATTCCAATCTTCTAATTCATTAATGGCATTTTCGTAAATAAAGGCAATTTTAATAAAATCATCATTTTAATTCTAATTTTAACCCGGACTAATCCTAGATCAAAACTGATAAACTCTTGGGCCCTAAACCGGGGCGTTACAACTCTCTCCCACTTAAGGAATTTCGTCCCCGAAATTACCTGACGGAAAAAGATACGAAAACTATCTTTCCTCGTCATCTTTCCTCTCCCAAGTAGCTTCTTCCACACCTCGGTGTCTCCACAAAACCTTGACTAACTCGATAGACCTCCAACGCAACACTTTCTTGTCCGAAGCAAGAATCTCAACCGGCTCTTCATCATTCGATAAGTCGGGGTTCAACTCAATCTCTTCCAGTTGCATTACGTGAGACGGATCCGATCTATAGTTCTGAAGCATAGAAACGTGGAACACATTGTGAATCTTCTCTAACTCGGTCGGGAGTCTCAACCTATAAGCAACGGGACCGATCCTCTCAACTACCTCGTAAGGTCTAATGAATCTCGGACTCAACTTACCTTTCCTACCAAACCTCATCACCTTCTTCCAAGGTGAGACTTTCAAAAACACTTTTTCGCCCACGACATACTCTATCTCCTTTCTCTTCAAATCGGCATACGACTTCTGTCGGTCTGAAGCTGCCTTCAAGCGATGACAGATCAACCTTACCTTCTCGGTAGTGCCCTTAAGCAAATCGGGCATCGATACAAGCTTCTGTCCGGCCTCAGCCCAACGAATAGGTGTTCTACATCTCATACCATACAGAGCCTCATACGGTGCCATCTAAATACTAGCCTGATAACTATTGATGTATGCAAACTCTACTAACGGTAGGTGCTTCTCCCAAGAACCCTGAAAGTCGATGATACAACACCCCAACATGTCATCCAACACCTGAATAACTCTCTATGAATGACCATCTGACTACGGATGATACGAAGTACTGAAGTTGAATCAAGTACCCAAGGCATGATGCAAACACTCCCAAAATCTAGCTGTAAACCTCAGATCTCAGTCTGATACAATCGATTTCGGTACCCCTTGCAATCTCACTAATATACAGATCGACCAACTTATCTAAAGTGTAGGTGGTATGAACATGTATGAACAAGTATGAAATGAGCACACTTAGTGAATCAGTCGACTATCACCCATACTAAATTTTTCCTCGAATGAGTCAACAGTAAACCCAACACAAAGTCCATGGTGATACGTTCCCACTTTCATTCTGGAATATTCAACTGCTGTAACAAACCTGATGGAAACTGATGTTCGGCTTTAACTCTTTGATATAACATACACTTACTCACAAACTCGGCCACATCGTTCTTCAACCCAACCCAGTAGTACTCCTCTTTTAGCCCACAGTACATCTTCGTACTACCCGGATGCATAGCAAAAGGACTGTTATGTGCTTCATTCAAGATAATACGCCTCAACTCGGAATCTTCTGGAACAACTATCCTATCCTTGAAACATAGGATCCCGTTCTCACCAAAGCAAAATTATGTAGGCCTACCCTCGGCTATATATTGCATGTGAGGTGCCAAAGATTCGTCTTGCAACTGTTTTTCTCGAATCAACTGAGCCAATGAAGGTTTAACTTGTAATTCGGCTATCAAACCGCCATCATTTGACACACTCAACCTCGCAAACATAGCTCACAACTCAATTGCCACCTTTCTACTCAAAGCATCGGCCACTACGTTTTCTTTACCCGGATGGTATTCTATCGTAAGGTCATAGTCCTTAAGAAGTTCTATCCACCTACGATGTCTAAGATTCAACTCTCTCTGAGACATCAAGTACTTTAAACTCTTGTGGTCGGTATAAACGGTGCACTTCTCACCATAAAGATGGTGTCTCCAAATTTTCAAAGCAAACACCACTGCGGCTAACTCTATATCATGAGTGGGGTAGTTACACTCACGAGTCTTCAACTGTCTAGACGCATAGGCCGCTACTCTTCCTTCTTGCATAAGCACACAACCCAAGCCAACATACGACGCATCACCGAAGACTACAAACTCTTTCCCTGACACGGGTTAAACTAAAACATGAGCTTTAGTTAAGGCCTCTTTCAATTTCTCAAATGCGTGTTGTCTCGCATCAGTCCACTCAAATTGAACATCCTTATGTAGCAACTTAGTCAAAGGAGCTGCAACCTTTGAGAAACCCACAATAAAATCTCTATAGTAACCGGCTAAACCTAAGAAACTATGAACTTCGGCCACTGTCTTCGGTGGTTTCCAATTCACAACTGCCTCAACCTTCTTAGGATCCACTCGGATTCCCTCGGCTGATAAAATATAGCCTAAGAAGACTACTTCCCTAATCCAGAATTCACATTTCCTTAACTTGGCATACAACTGATTGTCTAACAATTTCTGCAACACCAAACGCAAATGCCGATCATGATCTTCCTCAGTACGAGAGTACACTAAAATATCATCAATGAACACTACTGCGAACTGATCCAAGTACTCATGAAATACTTTATTCATCATGTCCATAAAAGTTGTCGGAGCATTAGTTAAACCAAAGGGCATCACTAAGAATTCGTAGTGCCCATAACGAGTGCGGAAAGCTGTCTTCGGTACATTTTGATTTCTTACCTTCAACTAATAATAACCGGATCTCAAATCTATCTTCGAGAACACTGAAGCACCTCTCAACTAATCAAACAAGTCATCAATTCTCGGCAACAGATACTTGTTCTTCACTGTCAACTTATTCAACTGTCGGTAATCGATACACATTCTCAAACTACCATCTTTCTTTTTTACAAACAACACTGGTGCACCCCAAGGTGAAGTACTTAGACGAATGAACCCTCAGTCTATCAATTCCTGAAGTTGTGTCTTCAACTCTTTCATTTCTTTAGGAGCCATTTGGTACGGTGCACTCGATACTGGAGCTGAATCTGAGTAAGTCTCAATAACAAACTCTATATCTCTATCTGGAGGCAAACCGTACAATTCTTCCGGGAATACACTCGAAAAGTCACAAATTGTCCTAATGTCTCGCGGTCGTGCCTCATCCATATTCGGATTCATAACATAGGTTAGGTATGCCTGACAACTCACATCCAACAACTTCTGAGCCTCTAAGGCTGAAACTACATTGGATAAGAACTTAACGTTCTCGCCCACTATTACTACTTCGTGATCCTCTGAAAGTCTCAAGGACACCCGCTTTGTATCAATATCTACTCTAGCCCTATGCTCTACAAGCCAGTCCATGCCTAATATTACATCAAAACCATAAAACGACAATTACATCATATCCACGGGAAAAACATGACCCTGAACCATCAAAGGACATCTTCTGTACATCTTTCTGACCACAACTGTCTCACCAAAAGAACTAGTGACATTCATACCCACATCTAATATCTCAACCGGAATATCTAACAATCTTGCATGCTCACTCAATATGTACGAATGCATAGAACCGGAATCAATCAAGGAAAGTAAAGTCAAAGACTGTAATGAGAAATTACATGCAATCACATCTGTGTCATTCTTGTCCTCACGGTGTGCATACACTCTACCTGGCCCACCTCCCTCGGGCTGAACCGCTACAACATGAGCTACATTCCTCTGACCGTCATTCTTAGGCTAAAAGTTACCTCGACCGCGCCTACGGCCTCTCTGATGGTCGACAGATCGTACAGAAGCTTGTCCATACCTAGAAGGATGTGGACAATCGTGCTTTAAATGCGCCCCAGACCCGCAGTTCCAACAAGAGCCATAAGTGCCCCAACACTCACCGAAATGACGTCTACCACACTTGTTGCACTCTGGAGTACGATTCTCAATCCCTTGGCCGTGATGGCCTCACCCCAGATTACCATCTCCGCGTCTATGATCATGATAAGGTTTCCTATCCTTGTGCCTCTTGGAACGATATATGTCCCAATCAGCAGTCCTCTTTCCGGAACTAGATCCACCCTTGTGATCCGCAAGTCCCAAAGACTGTTCGATGTCCTTGGCCCTAGCGACCAACACATCAAAATCAGTATAGTCGGAAGCCAACATGTAGGTCTTCACATCCTGAACTAACCCATAACGGAAACGCTCACATCGTTCCGCCTCAGTGGGAACTAACTCAGAAGCATACTGACTTAGACGTACAAACTGCACCTCATAGTCGGATACGGTCAAACTACCCTGAACTACAGCCATGAACTCTCTATTCTTCTCATCTAGGTATCGAGGACCTAGGAACTTCTTACGGAAAGCAGTTCTGAAGAACTCCCAAGTAACCTCGGCCTCTGGCATACCCGTAGTGATAGTAGTCCACCAAGTGTAGGCATCTCCCTGAAGCAAAGAGACAATGCAACCCAACTTATGTGCTTCAAAACACTCCATCTGACTCAAAGTACGAACTGTGCTCTCAAACCATGCCTCTAAACCCTCGGGTGACAACCCACGGAACTCAACCCCGCCCAAGCTATGAAGTCGCTCTAACGGTAAACCAGAACCCGCACCCTGAGGCGGTGCTGCAACCCGAACACCCGCTAAAGTTGTATATATAGCCCCGTCTATAGCCTGAATCAACAGATTCACATCAATACCTACCTGTCCCTGACCAGCCTGGGGTCCAACACCTTCCGCATTCACTCCACCCCCGAAGGCAGAGGAGGGAAGTTCTCTCCTCGCACATCCTCAACATTCTCAATTCGCTCAACCCTCAGTCTTCCCCTCGGTCTCACCATGCTAACAGATGCAAAGCTAAACAACAAACACAACAAGTGAAATGATATCGGGTCAGCAAGGAACAAGGTCCAAGGTACTCAAGTCCTTAAACTTAAAATCACTTACAATAATAGTATACTAGCAATGGGTGCCTTTAACTACTTCTCAACCAACACAAGGATAACCACAAGCATGCTTACAATCACCATGCAATCACAATCAACAAGCTTACACCATAAAACTTACCTCACTTACCGTTCGGCTTGCGGAAACTCAACGAACCTAGGCGGAACCTAGGATCTAATACCAACAAATGTAACCCCCTCGTTCCGGCCTAGTCAATTGACCGGACCGAACGGGTTACTCGGGGAAAACTGAAGCGAAACCCGCTAAGGCCTCACTCCGATTAGAATCCATATTTTTTATTATTTATTATCTTGTCTAAATATCACAATTAACCATAGGTGAGAAGACAACAGCGGAAAAGTGAACACGAATACAATCTAAGCGGAGCATACGATAACTTAAATTTACCACATAGCTTAATTGATCAATTTCCTTGCACACGAGGCAAAACATCATAAAGAATACATATAAACTCAAATAGGAAGCATACAAGCCATAGGGATTAAAATGCAACATTCAGAAACCTTTAGGGGTTCCATTTAAGTGTTTTAATTGCATGTGTTTCGAAACAGGCTTGCCCGTTCCGAAACGCGGGCTCCATTTTAAAAGTGAGACCAAGCAGTTCCGAAACGGTTCCACCTTATTCCGAAACGGAGGCTTCCAGTGACAAAACGTATCGGAACGGGTTCCGAAACGGGGGCTCACAGTGTCGAAATGTATCGAAACGGTTTCTGAAACGGGGGCTCATAATGGCAAATCGTATCAAAACGGCACCACCCCGTTCTGGTACGAGTACCCTTGGAGCTGTCAACCGTTTTGAAACAGTATCGATCGTTTCAAAACGCATGCACACAGATAGGCCCGAAATCATACTTTGACACCTCCAAACGTCCTCAAACTTGTCCCTAATCATCAAAAACCATATAGAAACATATCATACATACTTTCTAGATGCAAAATACCCTAATCACCTCCTTAGACATGCATTCAAGCACTAAAATGGATTTCAAGCCCTAAGCTCACATGAACACTTAGGTTCTAAAACACTAACAAGCCAAAACACAAAGCAATTGATACATGGCCACATCAAACCTCAACTTAACATAGTACACCATTCTAAACATGCTAGAAACATAAACAAGCCAAAATATAGGAGTTTGAACAGCAACTCCTTAATATACAAATCTAGCAATCCCATTGTCTAAGTGCTATTACAAAACATAAACCATACTTTGAGCTGCCCGAGAAACTCCTCCCTTGCCCAATTGCCTCCCAAGCCACTAACGATCTGCATTGTTGGAAAAGATGAGAGCGTAAACTTAAAGCTTAGTGAGCGAAGCTCTAAAACACAACAACAATGTAGTTTTTAAAACATAAATCTTAAATTTAAAGCAAAACCATTTAATGAAAGATGTAATGAAACACAATCATCACAATTAATGGTATGCACATGCATAACCAAAACCCGATGGGACTACACATCACCGTTCACAACAACTAGTAGTTTCCCGATGGGACTACACATCACCGTACTCTTCTACTAGTCTCTACCGGTGGGACTACACATCATCGTAGTAACGACAACCATCACGTAAGGCTCGACGCCAACAATGACTACACAACAACATTAACGAAGAGTAAAAACAATCCAAAAACACCACAACATACATAATTGAAAACACCCATAATCAACCAAACAAGCGAGAATAGATACACTTACGCTCGGGTCTAGGTTAGTCTCTAAGACTCCATCCAAACCCCAAAACCTTCATTGAACGCATTTTAAGTCTCAAACAGTTTTCCACTCACCGATTAAGCCTAACGAAAGCTGAAACACCGTTCTCAAGCCTCCATAGTATCTGGTATCGCGCCCAAAGCACCCGAATCCGATTCTTCTATTTTAAGCAACCCAAAACAAACTATTAGGACACCAATACACTTGTAAACCAGCAATAACCTGAAAACTTAATCTTGCAACCAAAGCACATCGATTCGAACACAAATTTCATCCAAACTTCACCTTTTTCTATTTAAACACATCAAAAATCATCTAGACATTCCCCAACATCAAGGGAACCACCAGCCACGTTTTCAATCTAAAACCAACTCAAAAACTCATCCTTTTCAACCTAGAAATCTCATTTTTATACCCATTTCGGGTTTCCCACCATTTGCAATCTTTTTAACATTTTTAAGACACTCAAGTATGATAAAAAAAACACCCTTAAACATTACATTAGAAAACCCACACGAAAAACCCATAGAAATACCCAGTTCCTCAAACCCAACACCAAATCAAAATGCATTTTAATGGCTTTTAAAAGAAAGTTTTCAAAGAGCACTAGCTAGATAGGTAAGAACTGAAATAAGGGAGAGATTACCTTCAAAAATTTTGCTTGGATGAGGGAATGGGCAATGGAATAGTGATTTGAGGGTTTTGGAGAGGTCTTGAGGGAAAGGAAGCTTTTAAGAAGGTGACACCCTTTTTTCAAACTTCTTTTCAAACTTTTCTTTTTTACTTAAATTCTCATCTTCTAATTCATTAATAACATTTTCGTAAATAAAGACAATTTTTATAAAATCATCATTTTAATTCTAATTTTAACCCGTACTTGTAGAACTAATGTTTTGATATAATAATTGAAAAATGTTTTGGACTGATTTAAAAAGTATTTAAAACATTTCCAAAGTCCAAACAACTTGAAACTATGTTTAGGGAAGTTTTTATAAAGGGTTTTACATGTTTTTCAAAGCCAAACTTTACAAAACTGTCCATGCGTTTCGAAACACCTTAAGGCATTTCGATACGGGAATTCCAGTAGCAAAAACGTTTCGATACTCGTATCGAAACGTGCATTCCATGGATAAGATTTTTTCCTAGCGTTTCGAAACGAGCTATGCCGTTTCGATACGCCTACGTGGCATTGACCACAACGGTCATAAACCCCAACGGCTATTTCGCAACTAACTTTTAAATGCAGGCGTTTCGATACGGGTTTTAACGTTTCGATACAGGTGTTTCGAAACGGCCAGAGGCGTTCCGAAACGGGTGCCCTGACAGACTGCAACGGCTCTTTCTACTTAGAGAGCGTTTCGAAACGGGTTCGACCGTTTCGAAACGGGGAGCTGCAGAACTGTATTTATGGTGGGAATTAAATTCCTCAACGGCTCCAATTTGATCCCAACGGCTAGTAACAGCTACAAACTCAATTGGGAGTATAAAAGGGACCTCCAAGCATCAAGTAAAGGCTAATGCTCATATTGTCAAACAACAAATGATCAAAGATTGTCTTAGAGCTTAAATTGTCATTTATTGTATAGACAAACACTAGGGAGCTAAAATTGTCAAATTTGCTCAAGTGTTTTAGGTTTTGGGTGAGTGCTTAATTGTGCAAACAAACACCTATTAGAGGGTTTTAAGTTTGCTTCTTTTTTCTCTTTGTAAGAGAGGGTTTCAATCAAGGCTTTGGGTAGAAAGCTTGATTGTGTATAAGGGTTACCTCTTAAGCCTAAAAAAAGGGGAATAACAATTAGTGGAATTGTTTGGAAATCCTTAGTGGGGAGCTAAGGTAGTGGATGTAGACCTTGGTTAGAAGGTTGAACCACTATAAATCATTGTGTCAATCTTTATTTTAGCTTCCTTAACCCTTCCACCCAAAAATCCACCTCTCCACCACTTGGTGAGAAAGAACGGTTGATCGAATCGAGCCCCATACAACTCAACAATTGGTATTAGAGCTTGGCTCAATCGAAGGGGATTCACATCCTATTGAGAAGATCTGGCAAGCTCGATCACTATTTCATCAACCGGCTTAAATGGCACAATCACTTGACAAACCGCCTTTCTTTGACGGAACCCACTATGCCCATTGGAAGACAAAGATGAAGTTCTTCATCAAATCTAGATATTACAAGCTATGGGATATAGTTGAAGATGGTCCGTTCGTGCCTCAACGAAGCAAAGCAGAGTGGAGTGCCGACGATCGCAAGAAGATGAAGCTTAATTGCAAAGCCTTGCACATCTTGTTTTGTGCTTTTGGCCCAACCATCTATGAGAAGATGTCTTCTTGTGAGAGTGCTAAGGAGGTATGGGACAAGCTTGAAGTCACATACGAGGGGACCGATGAAGTCAAGGAGACCAAGATTGGGCTCCTAACATTAGAGTATGAGAACTTCAAAATGGATCCGGAAGAGAACATCGAGAAGATGTTTGATAGGTTCTCCACTATCACCAATGGTCTCAAAGGCTATGGAGAAGCCATCCCGGAAGAAAAGCTTGTTAGAAAGCTCATCTACTCACTTCTCGAGTCATGAGACTCAAAGAGGACCGCCATCATCGAAGCCAAAAATTTGAAGACCTTAAAGCTTGATGAACTCATGGGTTCACTCCTTACTCATCAAATCATGAAGAAGAATAAAGAAGATGAGAAGAAGAGGGAAGAAATTAGAGCTATGGGAGAGAAGAAAATCAAAGGGCTTGGCATCAATGCAAGTGTCATGGCTCTCAAATCCTCCATTTGCCATCACGTTGATTCAAGTGAAGAGGAGGATGAAGAAGAAGAGATAGTCTATCTCTTCAAGAAGTGTGCCCCGTTCATGAAGAAAGCCTTGAGAGAGCTTGAACGAGATTCCAAGAAAAAGGAGAGAGCAAGCACTTCAAGCCATAAGAAGAAGGCACATGTGGCTACTTGGAGTGATGAGGACTCCACCAACGATGAACAAGCCAACCTTTGCCTTATGGCCATCGAAGAAGATTCAAGGGTAACTTCTAATTCATCTACTTCATGCTCTTACTCTTTTGATGAATTACAAGATGCATATGACGATTTGGTTTTAGACTTTAAAATCACATTTTGAAAAACAATAAAGTGATTTCAAAGTTGAAAATTCAAAATGATTTGATTTCTAAAACCAAACTTGAACTTGAAGCAAAACTCAAGGAGTTTGAACAAAAATGTTTTGATTTGCAAAACTTGCTTCAAAAAGTTCAAGAAGAAAAGGATTTGATTTCCAAAGAGCTTGAAAAGAAAAATAATTTTGGAAAACCAAACTTTTATGTTAGACAATCTAGTGCCCCTAGATTTATTAAAGAAAAATGTTTTAGAAGTGTTTGGGTCCCAAAAGGACTTAGCACTTCAATTAAAAAGGATGACATTGAAAATGGATTCCTAAGGGGACTAAACTTTGTGCTACTAATGTTCATGGATCCAAAGCAATTTGGATACCAAAATTTACTTGATTGTCTTTTGCTAGGTGTGATGGAGATATTCAACAAGTCAAATATTGAGGGGGTGCTCCATGCACACAAGGAAGAACACTTGAAGAAGGAAGACTTCACATCCTACCTTGGGTTCAAGTGTTGGTAAAAATCTAGTTGTTTTTGCATTTATTTGTTTTATTTGTATTTTATTCAACTAGATGATCATATATGTTGGACTAACATTTTATTGATGCTTTGAGTAAGGGGAGCCATTTTAAAACCAAATTCTTATTTTTGTCAATTTTTTACCTCTATTGTTATTTTGAACTTAATGTTTTAAATTCTTTTTGATATAACAAAAAGGGGGGAAATGGTTTGAAAAATTAAATTTTCAAATGAATAAGGGGGAGCTTTATTCGATTTCATATCTTCAATCTCTTATTCACATTTTTAAAGTTAAAGGGGGAGAATCTCAAACAATTTTTCAAGTGAGTTTTATTATATCAAAAAGGGGGAGATTGTAGAACTAATGTTTTGATATAATAATTGAAAAACGTTTTGGACTGATTTAAAAAGTATTTAAAACATTTCCAAAGTCCAAACAACTTGAAACTATGTTTAGGGAAGTTTTTATAAAGGGTTTTACATGTTTTTCAAAGCCAAACTTTACAAAACTGTCCATGCGTTTCGAAACACCTTAGGGCGTTTCGATACGGGAATTCCAGTAGCAAAAAAGTTTCGATACTCGTATCGAAACGGGCATTCCATGGATAAGATTTTTGCCCAACGTTTTGAAACGGGCTATGTCGTTTCGATACGCCTACGTGGCATTGACCACAACGGTCATAAACCTCTACGGCTATTTCCCAACTAACTTTTAAATGCAGGCATTTCGATACGGGTTTTAACGTTTCGATACGGGTGTTCCGAAACGGCCAGAGGCGTTCCAAAACGGGTGCCCTGACAGACTGCAATGGCTCTTTCTACTTAGAGAGCGTTTCGAAACGGGTTCAAGCGTTTCGAAACGGGGAGCTGCAGAACTGTATTTATGGTGGGAATTAAAGTCCTCAACGGCTCCAATTTGATCTCAACGGCTAGTAACGGCTACAAACTCAATTGGGAGTATAAAAGGGACCTCCAAGCATCAAGTAAAGGCTAATGCTCATATTGTCAAACAACAAATGATCAAAGATTGTCTTAGAGCTTAAATTGTCATTTATTGTATAGACAAACACTAGTGAGCCAAAATTGTCAAATTTGCTCAAGTGTTTTAGGTTTTGGGTGAGTGCTTAATTGTGCAAACAAACACCTATTAGAGGGTTTTAAGTTTGCTTCTTGTTTCTCTTTGTAAGAGAGGGTTTTAATCAAGGCTTTGGGTAGAAAGCTTGATTGTGTATAAGGGTTACCTCCTAAGCCTAAAAAAAGGGGAAGAACAATTAGTGGAATTGTTTGGAAATCCTTAGTGGGGAGCTAAGGTAGTGGATGTAGACCTTGGTTAGAAGGTTGAACCACTATAAATCATTGTGTCAATCTTTATTTTAGCTTCCTTAACCCTTCCACCCAAAAATCCCACTCTCCACCACTTGGTGAGCAAGAACGGTTGACCGGATCGAGCCCCACACAACTCAACAGTACTAATCCTAGATCAAAAACCGGTAAACTCTCATGCCCTAAACCGGGGCGTTACAAATTCTATGCTAAATATTTTAAATTAAACCCAAACCCCAAACCATAAAGATTTCAAATTAATTTCACGCTAAATATTTTAAATTAAACCATAAACCTTAAATATTTCAAATTAATTTCACTCTAAATATTTCAAATTAAACCTCAAACCCCAAACTCAAACATTAAACCCTAAAAATTTCAAATTAATTCCATACTAAATATTTTAAATTAAACCCTAAACCCTAAATATTTCAAATTAATTTCACACTAAATATTTTAAATTAAACTCTAAACCCTAAATATTTCAAACTAATTACACGCTAAATATTTCAAATTAAACCCTAAAACCTAAAATTTTCAAATTAATTTCACGCTAAATATTTCAAATTAAACCTTAAAATAGGATTTAAGGTTTAATTTAAAATATTTAGCGTGGAATTAATTTGAAATTTTTAGAGTTTGGGGTTTGGGTATGAGGTTTAATTTGAAATATTTAGCGTGAAATTAATTTGAAATATTTAAGGTTTATGGTTTAATTTAAAATATTTAGCGTGGAACTAATTTGAAATTTTTAGGGTTTAATGTTTAGTTTGGGGTTTAGGGTTTAATTTGAAATATTTAGTGTGAAATTAATTTGAAATATTTGGGGTTTAGTGTTGAATTTGAAATATTTAGTGTGAAATTAATTTGAAATTTTTAGGGTTTGAAGTTTAGGCTTTAATTTAAAATATTTAGCGTGGAATTAATTTGAAATCTTTAGAGTTTGGGGTTTAATTTGAAATATTTAGCGTGAAACTAATTTGAAATATTTAGGGTTAGAGTTTATGATTTAAATATGTGAAATTAGTTTTTAGGGTTTGAGCTTTTGGCTTATAAATGTAGAAACTAATGAGAGATATATATTATATCTTGAGAATTATAGCACAAAGTTGTGCTTGGTGTAGTGGCAAAGCCATTGGTTTTACACTTGTTAGACCCATGTTTGAATCCTGGTTAATGCAAGTGGAGAGAATTTTATTTTTCTCCTCTAAATTGGCGATGACACGTGTCACCACCTGATTGGTGGGGGAAAATAAATTAATAAAATCAAATATAAATAATTAAAGTCCTCCAATAAGGTGTTGACACATGTCACCACTTAATTAAATAATTTATTATTTTATTAATTTAAAATTAGGACTAAATTGAAAGAATGTGTAAATAACATGGACCAAATGTATAATTTTTAAATTTTTCAGTCAATTGCCACGTGACAGTTCCGTCACTCCACCGTTAGGTTTTTAACGGCGGTGGTCAAAATAGGTTGATTTTATAAGTTCGGTGGTCTGATTGACGATTTCTATAGTTCGGTAGTCCAAATAGGTATCCCCAATTTGTTTGGTGGTCAGTGTTGTAGTTTTCCCTTAAAATTAAATTTTTATTTACAATTTAGTCCTTAAATATATAATTTTTTACAATTAAGTCCCTTAAAATTAGTTTTTTTACAATTAGGTTCCTAAAAATTATTTTTTTCTATAGGTCGGGTCGGGTGCGGGTATAAAGTATTTATTTTTGAGTCGGGTCGAGTTTTTTAAGGGATATATTCGAGTCGAATCGGGTGCGGATATAGGATATGCATTTTCGGGTCGGGGTCGGGTGGGCCAAAAACCCGACCCAACCCGTGCCCATCTCTAACTATGAAGATTTGGTTGACGATTTTGCTTCTAAGAGCGTATGAAGGATGGCACTTTTAACATAAAATGTCACGATTAAAGAGTTGCTCTGTGACATTGTCTTAGTTTCATATGTTTAGAATTTTTTATTTTGTAAGAAACAATCGTAATATGATAAATTTTGACATTTTATAATTTTATCTTATTATAAAATATTTTAAGAGACTCATTTTAAAAAATATCACATGGCCTACACATTTTTTGAGACAACCTGTCATTTATTAATAATTTATTTGTAATTGACTTAGTGCTACTTTAAAATATAGAATCTAAATAATATGATTATTTTACAGGGAATCAATATCCAAACTACTGTGGTAGACTGGTAGTTGGCAAATGTGCCCGTATATCCCAACTGTCATTGGCCATATAATAAAACTAAAATGTATGTGTTTATAATTACATATTTGATATATAATTGACTAAAAATTATAATCAACGAGTCTTATTAAATTGTAATTGAAATTCTGTAATTACATTTTTCATTTTTAACGGGTTTAAAAATTGAAGAATTATGCAAATAACTTTTCCTTCTAATATAAATTATAATAATTAAATTATTGGTAACACTTATCCCTTAAATCGGAAGTAATCGCATACATACATCATAACATACAACCTCTGAAATATTATAACAACATGAGTACCAATTGAATTAATGTTCAATCGACATTATTAATTATAATAATTTTTTAAAAATTATTAGATCCCAATAAAATTATATTTTAAATTATCTTATAATTCCAATAAAATATAATTATTATTATTATCAAATAACTACACTTTATTGCAATTATTACATAATATTCAAATATATCATTAATTTTTTAAAAGATGTTTAACAAATTTGAAATTCCAACTTTAGCTTCCATAATCCTTCCCCTATCTTAATCTGGATTTATAATAAAATAAAAACATTAGTGAATTTTGGGATACGAATAAAGTGTCAAATAACCAAGTGGAGGGGGGGGGGGGGGGCAAATCAGCAAATAAATCATTATAAAAATATAAAATTAGGAAGAAATCATTATCTTCTAAAAATTTTAATCATATGAAATTACGTAATTAGGGTTGCTTTTCCTTTAAAATTACTTATCCAAATAGTATAATAGTATTATCTTTCTTAATAGTTTTAACGTGATTGTAATGTAGTATTTGTTCATATATATTAATAATCATTTGACAATGCATATACACTTTACAAACAAAAATCTTTTATTTGAATCCAAATCTCTTAAAATAAATATTTTTTTTTACTGAGACCACAAGTTTGTAAATATATATTTTGGGGTGAAGATGGAATGAAAAATGGGTGAGTCGACTCAGCAACAAGGTGGGAGCAATTTTGTGGATGAGGTGGGTGAGTCAACTCGGTAGATCTGGAAATGTGGGGGACAAGACAACTACAATAGTTTCGGTGTTGTTTTATTCAAGAAACAGAGTATGTGGATTGGGATGCCACGTGGAAGATAAGAGGTGGTCGGTGAGGGGAGGTGCTGACTCATTTCCATGCAGGATTGTGTACTTGCCCACCATTTCCCATCATTCAAACGGCTATTGATGAATATTTTGAAACGTTTTTGTTTTTATTTAGTTTATTTATTTTGATTTTTAATATATATACATATACAATTTTAAGTGATTTGTGTAAAATATCTTTTTAAGAGCCTTATATTCATCATATAGAAGGTTCGATACTTTTCCTTTGATGTACTTTTTTACCCTTGAATATCCATATTTATAAATAGGATAATAAAATTTTTGACACATAGTTTTGATATTTATGTGCATTGTGATATTAAATATTTTGATGTAATTAAATATATAATTTTTTATTAAATAAAAAGATATTATATTTTTATATCGAGATTCGAGCTTATATAAACTGGAGTAATATCAATATTTTTAGTTATTAGGCCAATTAGTGGATCTCTTAAACATATAAATTTTTATAATAGTGATATTAAGTATTTAACTTTTTTTTAATGTTGCAATTAGATATCTAATATTTTATGTCATAATTAGGTACCGAACTTTTATTTTTAATAATGCAATTATATACATGACATTTTAAAATTACACGTTTTCATGTTTAGAATTTTGACGTCTAGCATTTAAATCTGTAACATATATTGCTCATTTAACTAAAGAAGGTTAGAATTATAAGTATGAATCAATCAGAATTAAATATGTAATTTATTTTTTTTAAATATCTATTGTACTAAAGAAAAAATTTAAGTAGCTAATTGCACCATTAAAAAAATTTGATACATGATTGCAGTGGCAGAGCCAGAATTTTCATATAATAGGGTCAGAGTAGAGTATGATGTATATGAGATTCTCATAACACTAGAATAAGTATTGTTGACCCCTATCCAGTTATCCTATCAAATCCAGTGGGGTCAATTCTAATATTTTCTATGAAAAATTATATATTAATTCCTTAAAAATCTCGTACCCAAACAAATCAAGTGAGGTCAATTGCACCCTCAAATTCCTATGTACATCCGCCATGAAATAGGCTTATATTACAAATAAGTACTTAAAGTATACCAATTTTTTCATTTAGGTACTTAACGTTTTTTTGTCAAAATAAGTACCTAGAGTTTTGGTTAAATTAAGTGTCCAAAGAATACTTTTTTGGTCAAAATAGGTATCAAAAGTATTTTTCATCAAAACAAGTATCTAAAGTATATATATATATATATATATATATATATATATATATCAAAATGGGTACTTAAAGTGTGTGTATATATATTTAATCTAGGTTTCTAAAAGTTGTCATGTGATATTGGTTAAAAAATACATTAGGTATCTATTTTAACAAAAAAAAACTTCAGGTACCTACTTTGACAAAAAAATACCTTAGGTGTAACACCCCGATTCGGATCCGAAGTACTAAATTCAGGTCACTAAAAAATCCGACCCAAAAAGTACCATTTAAAAATCATAGATTTGGCCTTTATACAAAATTGTATAACTAATGTATTGATATAATAATTGAAAAATGTTTTGGAAAAGGTTAAAAAGAATTCAAAACCATTTCTAAGTCCAAACAACTTGAAACTATGTTTATGGGATATTTCAAAAGGGTTTCAAGTGTTTTCAAAGCCAAATTCAACAAAACCATACAGGCGTTTCGAAACGCCCCTAGGTGTTTCGATACGGGTCTTTACAGTGGCAAAACGTTTTGAAACGAGCTTTAATCTGGGTGAGATTTTTGCATAGCGTTTTGATACGGCCTTTGCTGTTTCGATACGCCTATGTGGCATTAAACTCAACGGTCATAAACCCCCAACGGCTATTTCCCAACTACCTTTTAAATGGAGGGTGTTTCAATACGAGGACAAGCGTTTCGATACGGCCGTTTCGATACGGCCAAGGGCGTTTTGATATGGGTGCTACATCAAACTGCAACGGCTCTTTCTACTTCAAGAGTGTTTTAAAATAGGGTCGAGTGTTTCGAAATGGGGAGCTGCAGAACTGCATTTATGGTGGGAAATGAAGTCTCCAACGGCTCCAATTCAACATCAACGGCTAGTAACGGCTACAAACTCATTGAGGAGTATAAAAGGGACCTCCAACCATCTAGTAATGGTTAATGCTTCAATTGTAATACAACATATGATCAAAATGTGTCTTAGTGCTTAAGTGTCAATTCTTTGTATAGACAAACACTAGTGAGTCAAAATTTTTAGATTTGCTCAAGTGTTTTAGGATTGAGTGAGAGCTTAATTGTGCAAACAAATACCTATTAGAGGGATTTGAGTTTGCTTATCTTTATCTCTATGTAAAGAGAGTTTGATCAAGGCTTTGGGTAGAAAGCTTGATCGGTTTGTAAGGGTTTCCTCCTAAGCCTAGAAAAGGGGACGAACCAATAGTGGATTGATTGGAAATCCTTAGTGGGAAGCTAAGGTAGTGGATGTAGACCTTGGTTAGAAGGTTGAACCACTATAAATCATCTTGTCTTTATCAATTTTAGCTTCCACACCTCTTACACCCAAAATTCCACTTCTCCACATTGGCGAGCAAGAACGGTTGAAGGAATCGAGCACCGAAAATCCCTTCAATTGGTATCAGAGCTTGATTCAATTGAAGAGAATCAACATCCTATTGAGAAGATCTGGCAAGCTCGATCAACATTTTAAACAACCAGCTCAATGGCGCAATCCATCGATAAACCGCC